>JBBDGP010000798.1:0-1261916 GCA_037952835.1 Lithobates septentrionalis | reverse complement strand
GAAAGAAGTATTTGATCCCCTGCCGATTTTGTACGTTTGCCCACTGAGAAAGAAATTATCAGTCTATAATTTTAATGGTAGGTTTATTTTAACAGCGAAACACAGAACAACAAAAACATCCAGAAACATGCATTTCAAAAAAGCTATAAAATCGATTTGCATTTTAATGAGTGAAATAAGTATTTGATCCCCTATCAGCAAGATTTCTGGCTCCCTTCTCTTAAAGGGAGTGCTCCTAATCTCAGCTTGTTACCTGTATAAGAGACACCTGTCCACAGAAGCAATTAGATTCCAATCTCTCCACCATGGCCAAGACCAAAGAGCTATCCATGGATGTCAGGCACAAGATTGTAGACCTACACAAGGCTGGAAAGGGCTACAAGACCATCGCCAAGCAGCTTGGTGAGAGGGTGACAACAGTTGGTAACGCTACGCTGTAAAGGACTGAAATCCTGCAGCACCCACAAAATCCCCCTACTCAAGAAAGCACATGTACAGGCCCGTCTGAAGTTTGCTAATGAACATCTGAATGATTCAGAGGAGAATTGGGTGAAAGTGCTGTGGTCAGATAAGACCAAAAAATCGAGCTCCTTGGCATTACCTCAACTCACGTGCTTGGAGGAGGAGGAATGCGGCCCATGACCCCAAGAACACCATCCCCACTGTCAAACATGGAGGTGGAAACAT
Organism: Lithobates septentrionalis; assembly: GCA_037952835.1. Taxonomy (NCBI): domain Eukaryota; kingdom Metazoa; phylum Chordata; class Amphibia; order Anura; family Ranidae; genus Lithobates; species Lithobates septentrionalis. Next base: position 1,261,229 of record JBBDGP010000798.1, on the reverse strand, counting down.
TCTTTGGGGGTGTTTTTCTGCTAAGGGGACAGGGCAACTTCACCGCATCGATGGGCCATGTACCATCAAATCTTGGGCGAGAAGCTCCTTCCCTCAGCCAGGGCATTGAAAATGGGTTGTGGATGGGTATTCCAGCATGACAATGACCCAAAACACATGGCCAAGGCAACAAAAGAGTGGCTCAAGAAGAAGCACATTAAGGTCCTGGAGTGGCCTCCAGACCTTAATCCCATAGAAAATATGTGGAGGGAGCTGAAGGTTCAAATTAACAAACGTCAGCCTCAAAACCTTAATGACTTGGAGAGGATCTGCAAAGAGGAGTGGGACAAAATCCCTCCCGAGATGTGTGCAAACCTGGTGGCCAACTACAAGAAACGTCTGACCTCCGATTGCCAACAAGGGTTTTGCCACCAAGTACTAAGTCATGTTTTGCGAAGGGGTCAAATACTTATTTCACTCATTAAAACGCAAATCAATTTAAAACTTTTTTTAAATGCGTTTTTCTGGATATTTTTGTTGTTATTCTGTCTCTAACTGTTCAAATAAACCTACCATTAAAATTATAGACTGATCATTTGTCAGTGGTCTAAAATCAGCAGGGGGATCAAATACTTTTTTTTCCCCCTCACTGTAAATATTGTCCAATTAAAAAAGCCACAGGTATTCTTAACCACTTTAAGACCGGACCTATTTTTTAAACTTGTTGTTTACAAGTTAAAATCGGTTTGTTTGCAAGAAAATTACTTAGAATCCCCAAACATTATATATCATTTTTCTCTAACACCCTAGAGAATAAAATGGCGGTCGTTGCAATACTCTGTCACATCATATTTGCGCAGCAGTCTTACAAGCCCAATTTTTTTTCATACTGTAAAAGATAATGTTATGTCGAGTAAATTGATACCCAACATGTTACACTTCAAAATTGTGCCTGCTCGTGGAATGGCGACAAACTTTTATCCTTAAAAATCTCCATATGCAACTTTTAAAAAATTCTACAGGTTGCATATTTTGTGTTACAGAGGAGGTCTAGGGCTAGTATTATTGCTTTCGCTCCAACGACCGTTTTCATATGTGGGCGCTGCTCACGTATGCGTTTGCTTCTGCACACAAGCTCGGCGGGACGCGTTCAAATTTTTCTCTTTTTTCTTATTTATTCTAGTCTTTTTTTTTTAAAAAAACAACAGTGTAAAAATAATGTGTCCCTTTTATTCCTATTACAAGACATGTAAACATCCCTTGTAATAGAAAAAAAAAAAAAAAGCATGACAGGACCTCTTAAATATGAGATCTGGGGTCAAAAAGATCTCATATTTACACTAGAATGCAATATATTAAAAAAAAAAAAAAAAAAAAAAAAAAAGACCCTTTAAGACAGGGATATGCAATTAGTGGACCTCCAGCTGTTGCAGAACTACAAGTCCCATGAGGCATAGCAAGACTGACAGCCACAAGCATGACACCCAGAGGCAGGGGCATGGTGGGAAATGCAGTTTTGCAACAGCTGGAGGTCCGCTTATTGCATATCCCTGCTTTAAGAGCTACGGGCGGAAGTAATGTTTTGATGTCGCTTGCGCCCTGCGATGGTATGGAGCCGGGTGGGGGCCATCTTTCCCTCACTTGGCGCCATACCACAGAGGGGACAGGATCCAATCGCTTTTGTCACTGCTGGTGGCACCGGAGCGCAGCGGGAGGGCCCCTCTCCCGCCACGGATAAAAGTGATCTTGCGGTGAATCGGCCGCTGAGACCACTTTTATCTGAAAGCGGACCACCCGCTGAAGAAGTGGATATCTGGGTTATGGCAGCTAGCTGCTTCCATAAAAATGATGTTCCACTTCAAAGTGCCGCCGTATAATGACTGCGGGCGGTCCGTAAGTGGTTAAAGTGTTTGTTAACCCGTTTTTATAAGTCTATGCCAGCCCCTCTATTAGAGGTTGGTATAGCACACTATGTGAGTTGTTTTAAAAAAACGAGTGTTCTAAATACCGAATTTGAGCCATCTACAGGCTGGTCACATGACTCGTGGCCGCTTTCCAACTCCAATGGATGTCTTCTGCGGGAGGAGCAGTGATCTCCCTTTGACGTCACCACTCAAATTCGGTATTTAGAACACTCAGTTTTTAAAACAATTTACATAGTGTGCTATACCAGCCTCTAATATAGGGGCTGGCAGTGACAATTGTACTTTTTTTTAATAAAAGAATAGCGGCATGGGGTGGAGACAGACACAGAGGCAGATAACAGGCAGGAAGGAGGGGGTGAGGGGAGAGAGGAGACAGCAGCGTATGATGCAGGGACGCTCTTTGACCATGGTGGTCAGGGCCGAGTAGCCCCAATTTTCGTGGTCAGCGCAATGGAGGGGATACAGGAAGTGGAGGGTTGAAGAAGGTTTTTTTTTTTACAGTTTAGAGGGGGGCAGATTACACGGCACAAGCACTGTGTTGTTTAATCTGCTTTAAGGGACTAGGATCTGTATATTTTTTGGGGGGTTAACAAACACTTTAATTGAATCTTGGTGCGTTTTGTGTATCCTTTCCAGATTTGTGCACTAATCCATCGTAAAACAATTCTTCTGTGAATGAGCTTCCTGTAATAATTACCAGTCATTGCTGTTCTCTGTCCATGTGCAGGGTGATTGGTCTTGTATCCACCCTCCTGTAGTCGGAGGTTCTACAGGGTCCCCTGCCAAAGCTTTCCCCCGATGGCGATGCCCAGGCTATTAACAGCAATGCAATGATGTAGGGCTGAAACAACTAATCGATTAATCGACAACTAATCGATTATAAAATTAATCGATTACTATTTTCATAATCGATTAATCGGCCAGTAACATAATGGGGTTAAAAAAAACTAAAACTAGCCCTTTATAGTACAAAAAGAGCAAATAATCGCTACTGTAGATGTTACTTTCACAGTTCTACAGTAAAAAAAATGAACCCCTTACAATAGTGATTATCTTCTTTTTTTTTTTTGTACTATAAAGGGCTAATTTTCATTTTTTTAACCCCATTATGATACTAAACGTCTTAGATCTGGTTCACATCTATGTGTTTTTTGGTGCTTTTTTGCAGAAGCGCACTGCAGTTCATTAACATGGTTTCCTATTGGATACGTTCACATCTATGCTTTTTTCAGCTGCTGCGTATTTGGAAAGGGTCAGGGACTTTTTTCAACGCAGAATGGTGCTTTTTTGGTTCAATATACTTCAATGGAGAAGCTGCAGAAAAGCATTTAATGCGTTTTTGCAGCAATTTGTGTTTTTTAATCTGCCCAATAACTAATTGGCCAAAAAAATGCAAAAACGCAAATTGCCACAAAAGCACAGCAAAAAGCATTGCAGAAACAGATCAAAAGCAAACTGCATAGGTGTGTAGCGAGCCTTATGCTGGCCACACCGATCAATTTTCAGACGAAAAATCTTTGTATATTCGCTGAATGAAAGAATGTTGTTTGAAATTTTCACTTGTTTTTAAAATGAATGTAATTTCTGAACGAAAACCACATACACTGTCTGAAAATTCCTTTGACCAATAAGTTTTCTATTTCCAAATTTTCCTGTCACTGTGGTTGAAAATGAACATCGACTTGACCCCACTAACGATTAGAAAATCGAACGAACCTTCAAAAAAAATGTCATTTTAAGAACAAAGACATTTGATCTCTGAGTCTGATAATATTGATCAGATTCACCCTTTAATAGTATGTACAGTATATCTCTTCTCTAACAGTTTATACAGTATATCTCCTCTAATAGTATATACAGTATATCTCCTCTAATAGTATATACAGTATATCTCTTCTCTAACAGTATATACAGTATCTCTCTTCTCTAATAGTATATACAGTATATCTCCTCTAATAGTATATACAGTATATCTCCTCTAATAGTATATACAGTATATCTCCTCTAATAGTATATACAGTATATCTCCTCTAATAGTATATACAGTATATCTCCTCTAATAGTATATACAGTATATCTCTTCTGTCTGTTATTCTCAGAGTGGATTAGATATTTTGCTCCCTAACCATATAGTTGGTTATTTATATTTACCACTGCATAGAGATATTTAAGAATAAATTGCCTTTTTTTAAAACTTTACATATTAACTAAATTATACGCCACACTTTTTTTTATTATTAAGGTTATTAACCGATTAATCGAAACAATAATCGGCCAACTAATCGATTATGAAAATAATCATTAGTTGCAGCCCTACAATGATGCACACAGAGGATTTCTCTTATTTAAGGGCTATGGAGGAATATATTTAAATGATTCCCCCCCCCCCCCCCCTAAAGTTCAGCTTCAAAGTGGATTTCCATGTTTCCTGGCACTTTAGTTCATTTGGACCAAGCTGGTCCAAACAAACTATTTCCTTCACTAGCTGCTGCAGTGTCTCTTAAGCGCTGTATAAACAGCTTGGAGCTTCAGCTACATACAGTGCAGTACTGGGTTCTGGCTGTGAGGTAGATTTCCCAACTCACACCCGGAACAATGCAGGGTCAGTCTGAGCAGCACTCAGCCATTTATAGGCAGCTTTGTATTCTGTAAATACAAAGCTTCCCCTGATTGGCTGAGTCAGATTGTGACATCAGCCCACCTCTGCCAAACAAGAGGTAGCTTTGTATTTACAGGATACAAAGCTACATATGAATGGCTGAGCACTGCTCAGACCAACTCTGCATTGTTCCGGGTGTGAAACGGGAAGTCAGCACTGTGTACTGTATGTAGCTAAAACTACATATTATTATTATTATACTATGTAGTATTCTACAGCACTGCAGCTAGTGGAGGAAATAGTTATTTTGGCCAAGCTTGCTCTAAACTATTTAAAGTGACAGGAAACATGGAAATTAGCTTGAAGCAATACATCTTCCTGGTTTAGCTGCTCAGCTTTCTGTGTCAGTTCACTGCCTCCTCATTGGACAGTGATCAGCATCATCACACCTGTTCAGGGTGCTGACCAAGGAAGCAATCATGGTAAACCAGGAAGTAGCAGTAGTATCTTAGTGACTTGTAAAGGCATGCCTATCATCAAACAATTGTTGGCAAAAATGGCAAATACTTGGTAAAACAGTAAACAGTAATCTTATTTTAAACCATATATTTATGGTAGCTGTTTGCCTAGAGCCCCCCTTTAAATTTGAGATGTCACATTTATTACTGGTGACTACTAAAAATAAAATATGTTTACGGTCATAATATACATCATAGTATGATGTCCAAACAGTCTTAGATTTCGATCTACTTTTTTCAATACAATTTAAAGGAAATAAACTTTATTCTGAATCTGAGATGAGAAAAAGCTTACATCATCACTGAGAAGTTCCGTGTAGCACCTTGGGGTATATTTGTCCACCCAGAGGTTCTGTTCCGACACCTCATCCTCCTCTTCACCTTCGCAGAGCTCCAAAGCTTCACTTTCCGTCTCATCAAGTTCCTTCATTTGACTTAAGAAATACAACAGGTTACAGCATCAATTGCAAACATACTAATATGACCATCGCTGTCAGCTTCCTTTTAAATAAGCCAATAGACTAAAAATACACAAGTGTATCCAAAAAAATAATTTTCATTTTTGGTGCAGTAGGACATAATTCAGTTCCCTCCAGCGCATTTTTTAAAGCTATCCAGGAATGTGGCACGGCCATCTCTTGTCATTTCCAGAACTGTGACCAAGCTATATTCATAGTATGAAACGATTTTGAAGAATCTCTCACTGAACTTTGTATCTGCAGGCACAATGAAATTTTTAACCCGCAAAAGAAAAAACAAGGCTTTAAGTTTTTATTTTCCTTCCCCCCATCCAATTTTGTCCCAAAGTGCAACAGGAACTTGGAAGACTTCCCCCCTTCTAATCTCCAACATAAATACAGGAGCAGGTGTACAAGAAGTTTAGAAAAAAAAAAAAAAAAAAGTCAAATCTCAATTTAATTGACTTTATTGGATCGCTTGTGGACCTTGAAAAACTACTGCTCCAGAGTGCCTGCAGCTAGAGAAGATGGGTTTGTTTCAATGGGGGAACCAAACTTCTCCAGCTAAGGAAGCTGCCATCTCTGATCTGCAAATGCCATGGTGCTGTACATTTGACAAGCTTTCAAATAGCTGGTGTCATAGATCGAAAGTTTGGTTGAGAGCACAAGCAACAGTGACAGTCATCAATAATGACATGCCTTTAATGTAATGGTTTTGAGAAACAGGTATATTACATTGTTGCATAGTTGGCGAGGTTGAAAAAAAAAGACAAGTCCAATCTGTGGGTGTGCGCTTTTGTCACGATTACATTGTACATACCTGTATATTAAAAGGTAGTTTAGGTGCCTAATAGTTTTTTGAAATTGTCTATGCTTCCCACTGAAACCACTGCTTGTGTTTTGTCCTTTTAAATTTCCCTTTCACGGAAAAGTTTTCTCCCTATTTTGGAGTCACCAGTACGGTATTTGTACATTGAAATCATATCCACTCTCAAGCATCTCTTCTCCAGGGAGAATAAGTTCAGTGCTCGCAACCTTTCCTCATAACTAAATATCCTGCAGACCCTTTATTAGCTTTTGTTGCCCTTCTCTGGAATCTCTCCAATTCTAGCACATCCTTCCTGAGGACTGGTGTCCAGAACTGGACAGCATACTCCAGGTGAGGCCGGACCAGAGTCTTGTATAGTGGGAGAATTATCGCTTTATCTCTGGAGTTAATCCCTTTTTAATGCATGCCAATATTCTGTTGGCTTTGCTTGCAGCAGCTTGGCATTGCATACCATTGCTGAGCCTGTCATCTACTAAGACCCCCAGGTCCTTTTCCATCCTAGATTCCCCCAGAGGTTCTCCCTCTAATGAGTAGAGTGCATTCCAAATGCATCATTTTAAATTATTTTACATTAAACCTCATTTGCCATGTAGTTGCCCACCCCATTAATTTGTTCAGATCTTCTTGAAAGGTTTCCACATCCTGCAGAGAACTTATTGCCCTGCTTAGCTTAGCATCGTCTGCAAATATAGAGATCAAGCCATTTATCCCATCCTCCAGGTCGTTTATGAATAAAATTAAATAGGATTGGTTCCATTACAGAACCCTGGGGGACCCCACTTTCCACACCAGACCATTCCAAGTATTCCCCATTTATCACCACCCTCTGAACTCGCCCTTGTAGCCAGTTTTCAATCCATGTACTCACCCTATGGTCCATGCCAACAGACCTCAGTTTGTACAGTAAACGTTTATGGGGAACTGTATCAAATGCTTTTGCAAAATCCAGATACACCACGTCTATGGGCCTTCCTTTATCTAGATGGCAGCTCACCTCCACATAGGTTAATAGATTGGTTTGGCAAGAACGATTCTTCATGAATCCATGCTGATTACTGCTAATGATATTGTTGTCATTACTAAAATCCTGAATATAGTCCCTTATCCCCTCCAAGAGCTTGCAAACTATTGACGTTAGGCTAACTGGTCTGTAGTTCCCAGGGATATATCTTGGTCCTTTTTTAAATATTGGTGCTACATTGGCCTTTCTTCAATCAGCTGTTATCATTCCAGTCAGTAGACTGTTCATAAAAATTTAAAACATGGTCTGGCAATTACGTGACTGAGTTCCTTAAGGACCCTCAGGTGCAAGCCGCCTGGTCCTGGTGACTTAGTAATGTTACGATTTTCAAGTCTATTCCTAATTCTATCCCGTTAGCCATGAGGGTGCTTCCTGTGATGTGTCATGGAGGATAAACATTGCAGTTTTGGTTAAGGAAGCCCCCCCCCCCCCCCCCCGTTTCCCTCTCCATCCTTTTGAACCAAATTCCCTTCATCATTCTTTATGGGACCAATATGATCTGACCTCCCTCTTTTACCATTTATATACTTAAAGAATTTCTTGGGATTTTTTTTCGCTCTCCTCCACTATGTGCCTTTCGTGTTCTATCTTATCCGCCCTGATTGCACACTTCTTATTGCATAAAGTTGAAATGCTGATGATGACCCCTCAGCCTTGTATTTTTTTTGAAGGCCTTCTCCTTTGCCTTTTTATGCATTTCTACGTTGGAGTTAAGCCACCCAGGACTTTTATTAGCTCTTAAATTTATTCCCCATTGGGATGCACTGGCTAATGCCCTTATTTAATATGCTCTTAAAGCACACCCATTTTTCCTCTGTGTTCTTTGTTCCTAAGATTTTATCCCATTTCATATCTTCTAGCAAGGATCGTAGTTTAGGGAAGTTGGCTCTTTTGAAATTCAGTCTTTGTATTCCCCTTAGGTTTCCTATTTGTGTGATTTATACTGAAACTAATTGACCTGTGATCGCCGTTTCCTAAATTGCCCCGTATTTCCACATCTGTGATCAGGTCTGTATTGTTGGTAACCAGTAGGTCTAGTAACACTTTGTTTCTTGTTGGTGCATTTACCATCTGACCCATTAAATTGTCCTGCAAGACATTTAAGGAGTGGCGAGCTTTAGACAAATGCGTGGTTCCTTCCGCCCAGTCTATGTCTGGATAAATAAAATCCCCTATTATAATGGCACTTCCCATCATTGCCACCATTCCAAACTGTGATAAGAGGTCCGCCTCCCCCTGCTCCCTCTAATTAGGGGTCCTATAGCATACTCCCAGTATTACTTTCCCCTTAGTTTCCTCCCTTTGTAGCTCCACCGATAAGGATTCCACCTCCTCCCTTGCTCCATTAGTTATGTCGTCCCTCACATTCACTTGTGCATCATTTTTGATATACAGGCATACCCCTCCACCTTTTTACCCTCCCTATCTCTGCGATATAGGAAATACCCTTGAATGGTTGCCAGCCAATGATGAGAGCTGTTGAACCAAGTCTCTGAAATTCCCACAAAATCGAAACCCTCCTCGTACAACAGTAGCTCTAGTTCTCCCATCTTGTCCGCCAGACTCCTGGCATTTACCATGCCATGTAGTTTAGTCCGGACGCATGCTGCTATCTCCTTATTGGGTGTTCTGAGGTTGCAAAAAGGACTACTGTACTTACCTCAGGTTTAGGTGCTTTAGTCAACCGACCACTAATGCCCCCAATACTACCCTCTGGAATTTGTTCCGCGCTGGCTATCTCTACCTCTGGACCCTCCCCCCATCGCCTAGTTTAACAGCCCCTCTAACTTTTCGGCCATCTTCTCTCCCAGCTGAGCTGCAGGTACAATACATAGGTCCTCAACAATACAACACACGGACACTAGCAGCACACAGGTATTGATGGGTTTATTTCAGCTTTAAAGCTAAGGTACTGTTTGTTAAAATGGAACTTCATTCAGAAATAAGTCTTGCTAGATCACTTCAGACTGGCCCCTTCTGCAGGTATAGTGATGTGAAACATTAAAAATAAGCGACTATACTGTTTAAAATTCAGTAATGTACTCGAGTGACAGGGGCTCTTCAGAGGCCTCTAGGGAGGGCCATACTACTAATGGATCTCATGGGGCCCAGCATATCCACTCCTTATGACTGTGAACACTCGTGATGGACAATAGTTGACTAAAAGAATGTCTTTTTTTTAATTTCCTACACTACTGTATTAATATACACCAAATAAAAGCCAACTGTTCAAGAAAAAATAAAATAAAATCCAGTAACACACTATCTCACCCTGCTCTGCACATACTCAGTTGTTCTCCATTTTTAGGCACTGACAAGTTTGTAGAACTTTGACAGCCTTAAAGCAGAATTAAACCCTCCTATACTATATAGCCAAGGAAGCTGCTTCTGTTTGATCTGCAACTGCCATGGTGCTGCACATTTGATCAGTTATGACCCCAGCTATTTGATGGCTTGACAGTTTGGTTGCGCACACACACACAAGCAAATGTGACAGTTTGCATTTCCAACATTCCAGGAATGTAACTGTTATGAAACCGGTAAATCAATGGGTTTAGTTCTGCTTTATGATTTACTGCTGGGGCTCTGGGGCTTTAGCAACATTTGCACCCAAATAACTGAATGCCCACAGCTCCACTTTTAACTTTGACAGAAGCTGTCAGTTATTCACTCACCTGTTTAACAACTCTGTGAGCCGCTGAGACTCTTCCAACACCTGCCGTCGACGCTAGAAGACAGAATTTTTGTATATATTAAAGGGGAATCATGGATGAAGTGCACAACTAAGAGAGAGAAACAAGTACAGTTTACCAGGACTAAACTGCAAGCAATATAGGAACAGATAAAAAGGGGTGGTGAGAGCAAAGTATGTACAGAGGGGCCAATATCCTATGAAGTTATACTAGAAGAAGAAATATGCACTAAAAGTGCATTAAGGTCGCCCTTGAAGGATATTTATACTGGCCAAGAATGAGTATTTAATCTCATAGATTGTTTTATATAAAAGTGCACTACAGTGCCATCTTTATTAAACATATAGAAAATATCTGTATTTATAAAAAGGTAACAATGGAAAAGACAAATATACAAAGTGCAAATACAAACACTGTACATCCAATTGCATACAGAGGATATGACACCCGTGTGCCTACAGCCCACAGCCTATATGTAGAGGATCAAGCGGATGAGGTATATAGCACGTAACCCGACATGTTTCGGAAATAGGTATGTATTACTCCTTCATCAAGGGATTTACAATTGGGTGCTCAAGTCTATCTGTAAGGTAAATTTCAAAAAATAGAAAAATAGTAAGGAATATTTATATCGTCATAAATTATATGCAACTGCAATTTTGCGATATATGCGATTTTGTGGTTATATAGGGAAAAAGTACAAGAAAGTTTAATAAAAAACTAGTCGTACTTACATCAATCTGATTCATAAAAACAAACAGGAAATAACAAAAAACAGCAGAGCTAGAAGCAGGCTGGTTTTTGTAATTCACAGAGCACAAGATGGGCGGCCAGGGATGCAATGCAAGGCGCTGCAGCACTTTCACAAGGGATGGCTGATAGAGATCTGTGTATTTAAACTATGGTGTCATGAGTGTACAGGGCATAACAAGCAGCTGTGTGTGGAGATCAGGCATCCCCCAGACGTCGAGGCGCGCGGCGTAGCCATGCCCCTAGGGGCGTGATGACGTCACGCGTCTCAACGTCACCGGCGGGTATGCGGTCCCGATGCGAGTAGCGAGGCCCGCACGGGGAACCGTACAGGAGCTCATCCACATGCAAAAGGCCCAGGGGACACGCAAGCAAGTGCTGCCCCACGGCCATGCATGTGTAGAGCTTACCCGCCGAGTGTCCGTGTGCGCGCACACACTCCGCATCCAGGGAACTGCGCCATCTTGTGGATGGATTGAAGAGTGAACAAGGAATGAACAGCAAACAAACAAAAAGCCAAGGCTGACTTGACAGTCAACAGATAGACTTGAGCACCCAATTGTAAATCCCTTGATGAAGGAGTAAATATACCTATTTCCGAAACATGTCAGGTTACGTGCTATATACCTCATCCGCTTGATCCTCTACATATAGGCTGTGGGCTGTAGGCACACGGGTGTCATATCCTCTGTATGCAATTGGATGTACAGTGTTTGTATTTGCACTTTGTATATTTGTATTTTCCATTGTTACCTTTTATAAATACAGATATTTTCTATGTTTAATAAAGATGGCACTGTAGTGCACTTTTATATAAAACAATCTATGAGATTAAATACTCATTCTTGGCCAGTATAAATATTCTTCAAGGGCGACCTTAATGCACTTTTAGTGCATATTTCTTCTTCCAATATAGGAACAGGTGTGATGCCTACAGAAGGGGGTATAGTTAATGCCCTAGGTTCTTCTAAAAACAGAGTTATAGGGGTTGATTTACTAAAGGCAAATCCACTCTGCACTGCAAGTGCACGTGGCAGTGCAGTCATTGTAGATCTGAGGGGAAGATTTGAAATGAGGGGAAACTCTGCTGATTTTATCATCCAATCATTTGCAAGCAAAAATGCTGTTTTATTATCCTTGCATGTCCCCCTCAGGTCTACAGCAACTGCACTTCCGAGTGCACAGTGGATTTGCCTTTAGTAAATAAACCCCATAGTGTATTATAAAAAGTGTCAAGCTCAGGTTCTACCTTTTACAGAGTGACCTGTTTGCTTGGTTCTATAGCATTGCAGAAAGGGTTGGCTGTAGGAGTGTAGTGGTGAAAGGTTCAACTGTAATTCATCATAAAAAAAAATTTAAGTGCAATTCTAGCCAAAAGGGAGGAGGAGAAGAAGCTCAGAACTTCTGGCAGGTTATTTTTGAATGTACCCTCATGTCCTGGTGACATCTGTAATCCCCCTCCTTTTCTAACACAGGTGGCACAGAAATTGAGGGAAAATGCCCCTAAATGGAATTAGAGAGAAACGGAAATATGACAGAAATGTGGTTGTCCCTTCTCTATCCAAAAAAAAAAAAAAAAAAAAAAAAGAAAACAGGAGTAAGGGCCAATTCACACTATGCACGGTGACAGATGTTTGACCGCATGAAAAAACGTCTGTCACCACAGGTACACACAAGAAATGGTTTCCTGTGTGTCCCATTAGCACTGCAAAGCAGCCTAGCGCTGCACTGTAGCGTGCGGCAATAAAATGCAGACATGCTGTATTTCATCACAGCGCACTGGCACGAATCGCACTGCACTGTCGGACATTGCAGTGAATGAAGTGTACGTTTTGTACAATTCAAAAAAAGCTCATACAAAATTAAAAAAAAAGGAAGAAGCCATGCGATGCACTTAATCACTCATGCGCTCAGAGATTTAGGGTGATAAACAGTGTGAATCGCCCTTAGGCTTTCTTCCAGAAACATAACTAAATTCCCCCCCAAAAAAATTATAATAATTTTTTTGTTGAAATAGGGAGTGGATCACAACTTTATTTTTGAAGTGCAAACATTCTCCCTTTCCCTATATGAGGGTGCAATAATCCCATGATCGACTCGACCAGGTGTGCCAACAACTCGGAGACCACAGGGATGCGGTGTATCAGCACAACATCCTCACCCCGCTGAAGAAGTATCCAGGAAGGCTGATAATACGGCTAATTGCAAGACAGTGATTTAGAATTTTCAGCTTGCAACAGGGTGTTCTGTGACTAGCAGGACCTTTGGCAAAGAATGATTGTAAAACAATCTCTGAAAATTAGTAGATTTGGCGAACTATATACAGTACAGCATGATGGATGGTACACAAGCAATTTTAACAGTGGAGACTGAAAATAATAATAATAATAATAATAATAATAATAATAATAATAATAATAGGTAGGATTAAGTGGCTTACATGGTGATGGAGAAATGTCATTTTTTTGTTCCATAATTTTTATTGTGCATCAGAACAGCATACATCATATAAAGTAGCAACATTAGAACAGATTTGGTTTCAAAACCATATAGTATTACACAACTGTATGTAATCAAAAATGCAATTTAGTAATATAGGGTACATATTGTACACATAAACAGCTTAAAAGAACTATATAACATTCATATTTTTATAGTTCTGTTAATCTGTATTTGACCAATTTCTTAGAGGCTGATATTAAAATTTAGGGGGGGAATAATATAGGGAGATAAAAAAAAAAAAAGGGGGGGGGGGGAGCATATGTATTCTATTATTTTCTTCTCTCTCCTTTCCATTGTCTTTTGCCTTCTCATGTTATATTGCTGCTTCATAGGCATTAGTAGATTAGAATTGTATTCAGTTATACCAGGCTGAAGTGAACTTTGAGATATTTTCTTGTGATATGCTGATAAGTTCCTTTATTTTCTCAATGTGATTGATTCTACGAAACCATTCTTTAGTATTTTTTGACCACCAATGGTATGGTATACAATGTCTTGCGGCATTCATCATAAACATAGGGTAAAGATTTGAAGTATCGTTTCTTAGATATTTTAGTATGGTGCAAGAGGTATTGGGCCGGAGTATAGTTTAAAATTTCTGACGTGACTGAACTAATTGTGTCGTGGACCATTTCCCAGAATGTCTGGATCATGGGACACGACCCACCATATATGAACCATGGAGCCCTCTTCATTTCCACATCTCCAACATCTATTAGAGACTTGGGGATAGAATTTGTTTAGCAGGGTGGGTGTGTTCTGTACCAATGTGTAATGATTTTATATCCACATTCTTGAGTTGCTACATTACCACATGCCGACCAGCGCACGATGATATACGTCGGCACAATGGCACGGCTAGGCAAAAGGTACGTCCCCTTTAAATCGCAGCATTGTGGGGGCGCGCGCCCACCGCCGCGTACTTTGTGACCACGGGTCCCATGGACTCGATGTCCGCCGTGGGCCTGCGATCGTGTCACGGTGCGGCAGAACAGGGAGATGCCTTTGTAAACAAGGCATTTGCTTGTTCTGCCTAGCAACATGACAGATCTACTGCTCCCTGTCATGGGGAGCAGTGATCTCTGTCATGTTCTAGTGAGGCAATCCCCCCCCCACAGTATATTTTGTATCATGTTATATGATTTATAATTCTTGAATGCTTTATTTATGTCATGTATTTTTTTCAATAAACATTGTTATTTTTTCATATGTCACTATTGTTTCTTATGCCTTTAAAGTCCGATCCAGGGATACCTAGTTAGTATCCCTTTTCTTTTTTTGTTCCCCTCCACAGTTAGAATCACTCCCTAGGACACACTTAACCTTGATCACCCCTTAGTGTTTAACTCCTTCCCTGCCAGTGTCATTTACACAGTAATCAGTGCATTTTTATAGCACTGATCGCTGTATAAATGACAATGGTCCCAAAATAGTGTCAAAAGTGTCCAATGTGTCCGCCATAATGTTGCAGACGCGATAAAAATCGCAGATCGCCATTATTAATAATAATTTAAAAAAAATAATAATGCCACAAATCTATCCCCTATTTTGTAGATGCTATAACTTTTGCGCAAACCAATCAATATACAAAATATATAAAAATTGGATAGATAATTTTTTATATATATATATATATTTTTTTTTGGGGGGGGGGGGGTATTTATTTTTTCTTCAAAATCGTCGCTCTTTTTTTGTTTATAGCCCAAAAAATAAAAACTGCAGACGTGATCAAATACCACCAAAAGAAAGCTCTATTGGTGGGGAAAAAAGAAAGGACGTCAATTTTGTTTGGGTGCAACGTCGCACGACCGCGCAATTGTCAGTTAAAGCAACACAGTGCCGTATCGCAAAAAGTGCTCTAGTCAGGAAGGGGGTAAAATCTCCCGGGGCTGAAGTGGTTAAGAGACCCTTTGTGGGCATACATGAAAATTGTTTCCCATTCTGTTAATGTCATTTGGGTATTGAGGTCTCGTTCCCATGCTAGACATGACGTACTGGTGAAGTAATTTTATTCCCCAAACAGATATCTATCTCATAAAAAAATATATATATATATATATATATATATATATATATATATATATATATATATATATATATATATATATATATATATATATATATACACACACACACAGCAAAGATTTTCTAGAGTAGTTAGAGGTCTTGTCCATGGTGAGCTGCCTACCACATGTTTGGTCAAGTAGTGTTTGATTTGTATAGAATTCCATTGGGATATGACTTTCGGGGTAATTTCTCTATTAATATCGTCTCTTGATTTGCGAGTACCCTCTAAAGAAGTGCTTAGTCAGAATGTCTTTATGGGGCCAGTCTCTCAACAGAAAGTTTTGTTCTAGACCTGGGGGAACATCTGGGTCGTCTTTCAGCAGAGTCAGAGGACCCAAATTTTCCCCCAGGTCTAGAACAAAACTTTCTGTTGAGAGACTGGCCCCGAAAATTACCCCGAAAGTCATATCCCAATGGAATTCTTTGCTGGATTGCTGGTTTTTGAAACTTCACAAAAGATGTCTAAAGTGGGACCTATTAGAGGGTGGGATTTAGCCGCTGATGCTTTGGATGTATCCAAGGAAGGGTTTTTAAGGGTTGTGGAATTTGTATGTGTCCTATGGAAACCCAATCTTTAACTAGTTGGTGTATATTCCAATCCACTATTCTTGCTAAGTGAGAGGCCTGGTAATATGTTCTTAAGTCAGGAAGGGCAATTCCCCCCTATTAGATTTTGGTAAGTTTAGACGAGTATGTTTGATTCTGGGAGGCTTGCCTCTCAATATGAAGGTTGAGTAGGCGCAAAGAAAAGGATGTAAAAAATTAATTTGGCACTCGAGTGGGAATTGTTTGCATGGCATAAAGGAAGCGCGGTAGAATAGTCATCTTAACCAAAGATGCTCTGCCAAACCAAGAAATATTTAGAGAATTCCAACGTTTTAGATCATTGTAGGTTTCTTTTAAGATAGGTATGTAATGGAGTATAAAAAGGTCTGACATATTGGTAGGAATTTGAATTCCAAGATATGTTATAGAATCTCTGGACCATGTGAAGGGGAAGTTTTTTTTGGCATAGTGTCACTGAATCTGGTGTTAAGAGAAATATTGAGAGCGTTTGATTTGGAATGATTTGATTTTAAAATTTGATAACGATTGGAAAATGTTCCAGGTTATGCATGAGGTTAGGGAGTGTTATGTGTGGTTCAGATAGGAATAGGAGCAGATCATCTGCAAAAGCTGCAAGTTTATATGTTTGATTGTGTACTTTAATGCCTGGATTTTGTCGTATTTTATTTAACAAACGTGAGGATGAACAATAATGGGGATAGAGGGCATCCCGGTCTGGTCCCATTGCGCAAATTAAAAGGCGTCGGACAGGTGACCATTGACTCGTACATTTGGTATTAGATTGGAATATAGTGCACGGATGCTTGCTCTCATTTGGGGTGGAATGCCTATAGAGTATAATACTGCATCCATGTAGTCCCAGGCCACTCTGTCGACCTTCTCGGTGTCTAGTGAGAGAAAGAAGCCCCGTTTCTTATTGGTCGTTAGCTAATGATGAATATCAAGTGCTTTTATTGTGTTGTCCCGTACTTCTCTTCTGGGAATGAACCCAACTTGGTTTAATGATATAAGGGAAGTAAGTAGTGGTATAAGTATTTGCTAATATTTTGGCATAGATTTTTACGTCCACGTTTATGAGTGAAATTGAACGATAGTTTGTGACCCGAGTTTCATCTTTTCCCCCCTTTAGGGATTACCGCTATGTGTGCTTCTAATGCCATGTACACACAGTCAGACATTGATCGGACATTCCGACAACAAAATCCATGGATTTTTTCCAACGGATGTTGGCTCAAACTTGTCTTGCATACACACGGTCGCACAAAGTTGTCGGAAAATCCGATCGGTCTGAACGCGTTGACGTAAAACAACACGTACATCGGGACTATAAACGGGGCAGTAGCCAATAGCTTTTGTCTCTTAATTTATTCTGAGCATGCGTGGCACTTTGTGCGTCGGATTTGTGTACACACGATCGGAATTTCCGACAACGGATTTTGTTGTCTGAAAATTTTATAGCAAGCTCTCAAACTGTGTGTCGGAAATTCCTATGGAAAATGTGTGATGGAGCCTACACACGGTCGGAATTACCGACAACAAGGTCCTATCACACATTTTCCATCAGAAAATCCTATTGTGTGTACAGGGCATTAGAGTTGGGGTGGTGGATTTTTTTCTGTCTGAAGTGAGTGGAAGGCTGCTAGGAGGCGTGGTTTCAAGATGATTGAAAATGTTTTGTAATATTGTAAAAGGGAAACCATCCGGTCCCTGGGCCTTTCCCAGTTTCATGTCCTTAATTGCTTTGTCAAATTTCACGTCACAAATAGGAGATTCTAAGTTGCGTGCGGTGTCTACCGAGATTGGAGATGGGCTGTATTTTTGTAAAAATTGTTGAATGAGTTGTGTCCTTTTCTCTGAATTTTGTGGACATTTGGGGTTGGAAGGAATATTGTATAGGGATTGACAGTATTGTTCAAATTGTTTGGCTATTTCTTTGTTGGATGAGTGTAATTTGCCATGTTTATCTCTAATTTGGTGTACCGTGGTAGCGCTTTTTTGTTTTGTACCACCTTTGCTAACAACTTCTCACTCTTGTTACCTTGTTCATAGTATATTTTATGTCTGAGGATATATTGCCTTTTCGTTTTCATATTGAGTTCTTCTGCGAGTTGAGCTCTGGCTTGAGTTAGCTCATTCGGAGTTGAGCTAGCCATAGAGAGTTTGTGTTTTTTCAAGTTTGTGGATTTGAGATATGAGGGTGTTAATTTTACTTTGGTGTTCTTTTTTAATTTTGGCAGTCTTGGCTATAAAATTTCCCTCTTACAACACATTTGTGGGCTTCCCACTGATTGGGAAGGGATGTCTCGTGATTGTCGTTTCGTGTGAAATAGTCCCCCAGACAGTCATTGAAATGTTGGATATCAATAGGGTCTTTGAGAATGAAGTGTTCAGTCTCCAGGTCTGTGTTTTAAAGATTTTTTTCCGGGAATATTAGGGACATGGTAATCGGTTGGTGGTCTGATAAGATCATGGGTTCAATTGTAATTTTCCCTATAAGTTTGAGATCAGATTGGGATAAAAAGAAATAGACTATTCTTGAATATTTTTGGTGCAAGGGTGAAAAGTAAGTGAAGTCTTTTTTTGGGGGTTTAGAGTTCTCCAGACATCATGCAGCATGAGCCCTTGAAGCTGTAGTTTGTTTTAAACCTCTGAATGGTAGGGTTGACGTACTGTTTGGAGGTATCTAGAATGGGATTTAGTGGTATATTAACCACTTCAGCCCCGGAAGATTTTACCCCCTTCCTGACCAGAGCACTTTTTACAATTCGGCACTGCGTCGCTTTAACTGCTAATTGCGCGGTCATGCAATGCTGTACCCAAATGAAATTTGCGTCCTTTTCTTCCCACAAATAGAGCTTTCTTTTGATGGTATTTGATCACCTCTGCCGTTTTTATTTTTTGCGCTATAAACGGAAAAAGACCGAAAATTTTGAAAAAAAATGATATTTTCTACTTTTTGTTATAAAAAAAATCCAATAAACTAAATTTTAGTCATACATTTAGGCCAAAATGTATTCGGCCACATGTCTTTGGTAAAAAAAATGTCAATAAGCGTATATTTATTGGTTTGCGCAAAAGTTATAGCGTCTACAAACTAGGGTACATTTTCTGTAATTTACACAGCTTTTAGTTTATGACTGCCTATGTCATTTCTTGAGGTGCTAAAATGGCAGGGCAGTACAAAACCCCCCCAAATGACCCCATTTTGGAAAGTAGACACCCCAAGGAAATTGCTGAGAGGCATGTTGAACCCATTGAATATTTATTTTTTTTGTCCCAAGTGATTGAATAATGACAAAAAAAAAAGAATTTACAAAAAGTTGTCACTAAATGATATATTGCTCACACAGGCCATGGGCATATGTGGAATTGCACCCCAAAATACATTCAGCTGCTTCTCCTGAGTATGGGGATACCACATGTGTGGGACTTTTTGGGAGCCTAGCCGCGTACGGGGCCCCGAAAACCAAGCACCGCCTTCAGGATTTCTAAGGGCATAAATTTTTGATTTCACGCCTCACTACCTATCACAGTTTTGAAGGCCATAAAATGCCAAGATGGCACAAAACCCCCCCAAATGACCCCATTTTGGAAAGTAGACACCCCAAGCTATTTGCTGAGAGGCATGGTGAGTATTTTGCAGCTCTCATTTGTTTTTGAAAATGAAGAAAGACCAGAAAAAAACAATTTTTTTTTTCTTTTTTCAATTTTCAAAACTTTGTGACAAAAAGTGAGGTCTGCAAAATACTCACTATACCTCTCAGCAAATAGCTTGGGGTGTCTACTTTCCAAAATGGGGTCATTTTGGGGGGTTTTGTGCCACCTGGGCATTCCATGGCCTCCGAAACTGTGATAGGCAGTGAAGAGTGAAATCAAAAATTTACGCCCTTAGAAAGCCTGAAGGCGGTGCTTGGTTATCGGGGTCCCGTGCGCAGCTAGGCTCCCAAAAAGTCCCACACATGTGGTATCCCCGTACTCAGGAGAAGCAGCAGAATGTATTTTGGGGTGTAATTTCACATATCCCCATGGCATGTTTGAGCAATATATCATTTAGTGACAACTTTGTGCAAAAAAAAAAAAAAAAATTTGTCTCTTTCCCGCAACTTGTGTCACAATATAAGATATTCCATGGACTCGACATGACTCTCAGCAAATAGCTTGGGGTGTCTACTTTCCAAAATGGGGTCATTTGGGGGGGTTTTGAACTGTCCTGGCATTTTATGCACAACATTTAGAAGCTTATGTCACACATCACCCACTCTTCTAACCACTTGAAGGCAAAACCCTTTCTGACACTTTTTGATTACGTGAAAAAATTATTTTTTTTTGCAAGAAAATTACTTTGAACACCCAAACATTATATATTTTTTTAAAGCAAATGCCCTACAGATTAAAATGGTGAGTGTTTCATTTTTTTTTTTTTTTACACGGTATTTGCGCATCGATGTTTCAAACGCATTTTTTGTGGAAAAAACACACTTTTTTAAATTTTAATGCACTAAAACACACTATATTGCCCAAATGTTTGATGGAATAAAAAAGATGATCTTAAGCCGAGTACATGGATACCAAACATGACATGCTTTAAAATTGCGCACAAACGTGCAGTGGCAACAAAATTAATACATTTTTAAAAGCCTTTACAGGTTACCACTTTAGATTTACAGAGGAGGTCTACTGCTAAAAATACTGCCCTCGATCTGACCTTCGCGGTGATACCTCACATGCATGGTGAAATTGCTGTTTACATTTGACGCCAGACCGACGCTTGCGTTCGCCTTAGCGCGAGAGCAGGGGGGACAGGGGTGCTTTTTTTTTTTTTCTTTATTATTTTTTTGCTTTTTTATCTTATTTTTAAACTGTTCCTTTCATTTTTTTTTTTTTTTAAATCATTTTTATTGTTATCTCAGGGAATGTAAATATCCCCTATGATAGCAATAGGTAGTGACAGGTACTCTTTTTTGAAAAAATTGGGGTCTATTAGACCCTAGATCTCTCCTCTGCCCTCAAAGCATCTGACCAGACCAAGATCGGTGTGATAAAATGCTTCCCCAATTTCCCAATGGCGCTGTTTACATCCGGCGAAATCTAAGTCATAAAATGCTCGTAGCTTCCGGTTTCTTAGGCCATAGAGATGTTTGGAGCCACTCTGGTCTCTGATCAGTTCTATGGTCAGCTGGCTGAATCACCGGCTGCATTCTCAGGTTCCCTGTTGAGACAGGAGAGCCAGAGAAAAACACGGAAGACGGTGGGGGGGGGCATTCCCTCCCACTGCTTGTAAAAGCAGTCTAGAGGCTAATTAGCCGCTAGGATTGCTTTTACATGAAAGCCGACCGCTGGCTGAAAAGAATGATACCAAGATGATACCTAAACCTGCAGGCATCATTCTGGTATAACCACTCAAAGTCGTGAATGGTGTACCTGAAGACCAAAAAATGGTTAACAATAAAACACAGTAAACGGTAAAGTATAAAAAATTGCATACCTGAAAAGCAAACATGATCAAACATAATAACAATAAAACATTGCAGAATAGAATACAGTAAAAAAGAGCAGAACAATAGAGAGAGAATAGAGAGAGAGAATAAAACAACAACTATTTTTTTTTATTTTTGTTTGTGTTTTTTTTGCAAACTTGTAACTTTTATAACTGTAACCGGTATCTGGGCTGATCCCGCTAACACTGCGTTTGTGAGAACCCTAAACTGCTGGGGATGCTAGTATAGATCTGATCGGATCAGATATTGATCCGTTCAGATACTATACCACTAAGGGTGGTGTACAGTGCGTGCGTGGGTGTTAGCGGTACTGGCGCTAACCTGACGCTGCCTGGGGCTGGTGCTTGCCAGTTCACCAAAATACTACCAAAAAAACTGTTAGCGATCGCAGGGATCAGGCCTGACTCTGCGAACGCTGCAGTTATGCATTTAGTGTTTTGTAAGTGTCAGTGATCGATCGATACTGCACTTGGGTGGGCTGGGCCGGGCGGAGGGGCAAAACGCAGGTGCTAGCAGGTATCTGGGCTGATTCCGCTAACACTGCGTTTTTGGGAACCCTAAACTGCTGGGGACACTAGTATAGATCTGATCGGATCAGATATTGATCCGTTCAGATACTATACCACTAAGGGAGGCGTATGCTGCGTGCGTGGGTGTTAGCGGTACTGGCGCTAATCTGACGCTGCCTGGGGCGACGCATATCACCGCCGGGCGATCAGGGGGCTAAACCTTTATTCGGTAATAAACGGCGGGTGCCCTGACACTATAAAAAATAAACGAACTAACCAGCGTCACCCGTAACAGTTATACGGTGATCAGTGGTGAAAGGGTTAACTAGGGGGCAATCAAGGGGTTAAAACATTTATTAGATAGTATATGGGGGTCCCTGTCGCTGTAAAACGCTGACGGCGAACCTAAATATTTACCTCACTAACTAGCGTCACCAGCGACACTAATACAGCGATCAGAAAAATGATCGCTTAGTGACACTGGTGACGGGGGTGATCAAGGGGTTAAAACTTTATTAGGGGGGGTACCCTAGACCTACAGGGGGCTAACCCTAATTGTCCTAACACTGTAACTGTCACAAACTGACACTATGCAGCAATCAGAAAAAAAAAAAAAAAAAAAACCTGCTTGGTGTCAGTTTGTGACGGGGGGGGTGATCGGGGGGCGATCGGGGGGGGGGGGGGGGGATCGGGGGTGTTTAGTGTGCCTGGCATGTTCTACTGTGTTGTGTTGTGCACTTACTTACATGTCGTCTCTCCTCGGGCCGGAACGGAAACTCCCGAGCCGAGGAGAGATGACATCACATCCTCTGCCTCTGTGTACTATACAGAGGCAGAGGGTGTTTCTCATTGGCTGGGAGCGATCGCGAGGGGGGGCCACGATCGGATGGCCTCCCCCTCGTCTCTCAACTCTCCCAGCCAAATGCCGACCGCAGCTGGCACCGGGGGGGGGGGTCCGATCGGACCCCCCGCCCGCGGGAAGGCATCACGTATCAGGTACGTGATTTTGCCTGCCCGTGCCATTCTGCTCACGTATATAGGCGTGAGGCGGTCGGCAAGTGGTTAAAGTGATTTTTTTTTTTTTAAAATAAACATATTATTCTTAACTCCACTGTGCAGCTCGTTTTGCACAGAGTGGCCCCGATCCTCGACTTCTGGGGTCCCCAGGCAGTTCTTGCGGCTCATCCCCACATCAGATAACCCCTCCTAGGAGAAGCGCTCTCCGGGGCGGTTACCTTACGGGCGCACTCCCAAGTCCAGCATTTGCCTCTGTAGACATGAATGAGGGACACGGCCCTGCCCCCTCGTGTCATTGGATTTGATTGACAGCAGAGGGAGCCAATGGCCACGCATAGGATGCATTAAGGTGAAAAAACACAAGGATTTACAACCCTTTTAAAGTCCCTTCTGAGAATGAGGAAGCCTGTGGAGAATGAAGTTAGTAAGTCTCCTATTTGACAGAAGAACGAGACTTCTTTAGTGTTGGGTGCATAGATATTAGCAATCAAGATGGGGTGGGGGCCAATCTTTCCTTTAAGGAATATAGATCTTCCCAATGGATCATACATGAAATCTATCAGCTGGAAACGTGTTTGTTTGGAAATTAGTATGGTTACACCTTTGGTTTTGAGTCTGGATTTGTGGCGTGATATGCAGATGGAAATCTATTGTCTGTGATTTTTGGAATTTTGTCAGGTTTCCTGGATACATACAATATTTGCCTTCATATTACTAAATTCTTTGAGAAATTTAGTTTTTTTTTCAGGGATGTTCAATCCCTTTGCAATGATGGAAACTAGTTTCATTGATGATGAAGAGATTTGGGATTTTTGATTGGACATGGTGCTTGTGTATAGTATTGGAATATCAAGGCTTAAATAGAATAAGAGGAGAGTTGTGGTTGGTTAAAAAACCAAACAAAAAAAAACACAACTTATAGAAGTACCGGAGGTAATTAGACCTGCTGTTCTACCTTATGTGTTATGCCGTGTACACACAACCGGACTTTCCGGCAGAAAAGGTCTGATGTAATCATTCCGTCGGACATTCCGATCATGTGTGGGCTTCATCGGACCTTGTCTTTCGAAAATTCTGACGGACCTAGAAATAGAATATATTTCAAATCTTTCCGACGGACTCAATTCCTATCGAGAAAACCGTTTGTCTGTATGCTAGTCCGACAGACCAAAAACGGCGCAAGGGCAGCTATTGGCTACTGACTATTGAACTTCTTTTCTAGTCCCGTCGTACGTCATCGCGTTCTAAACGATGGGACTTTGGTGTGATCGTGTGTAGGCAAGTCCGTTTCGGCGCAACTCTGTCGGAAAGACCACCAGAGTCTACTCTGATGGAAAGTTCGCTCGTGTGTACGCGGAATTAGAGTGTTTAATGTTCTCTCTAGTAGGGAGGTCAGGAGAAAAGCAATGAAAATTGGCTAGAGATGAACGATCCGGAATGTTCAGAGGGGATATAAAAGGATCTCCCTCTGTTGGGGAACGTGTTCTAGAAGATCAACTGTAATAATGATTCCTGCCACCGGAGGGCAGTATATTACTGATAAAATAAACGTAGGGATATGAATGAAGCTATATATAAATACATTTGGGAGAGGGGTTACCCTAGGATTGAGTGTTCAGATTAGGTCAATGCAATATATATGGGATTTTATTAATTTGCAGGCATGGATTATGCGGTCTTTTTATAGATCATACTTATCCAAGGTAGATTCTCAGAGTCCCTTTTAGAGTAATTACCGGTAGATGTAAACTTAGATTAATCTTAGTAACTTCTAGCTATTTGTTTAAACTTTTTTGTCCTTTATGAAAAATTTAATCCACCCATTAGTGCAGGTAATTATGTTAAATTTTGTTTGTATAAACCATTTAGAACAAAACCAGCCGAGAGAGCCCTAGAACGAACATATTTATATGCGATCCATTCTGGTGGTCGTGAGGGGTTTGATTCCCTGGATAAAAATTGTGTTAGCCTGGCCCTTATTGGTATTGTAGTGTTTCACATATGGAGGTGCAAATATCTCCACATGTGAAATGAATTGGGGATGAAATAGATCATATCAGCAAAGTGAACATTTTATGGATTAGTCGACCACCAGGATGTCATCGTTAGTTTATGGTTTTCTATTATGCAGAGTGTTATAGAATATATATCTATATATACACACACACTAATATATATATATATATATATATATATATATATATATATATATATATATATATATATATATATATATATATATATATATATATATATATATATATATAAAAATCACTATTATAAATAGGCCACACATACACCTTTATATGTCTGGCCTAGGTATAAACAAAGAAGAGCCGTTCAGTGTTGTAAATGTATACATATCTTGTGACTAGGATATAGTTACGTCATCAATTCTGGGCATGGTATTATGTGAGATGAAGGATTTCGGAACTTATGAGAAAAAAAATTTAAAAAAAAGACTCCTCATATGTTGAGATTTGTAGGTCATACATATAGTACTCATGAGTATCCTAAGATCAAATACTACAAGCACATAAAACTTATAGATGTCCATACTTCCCATCCCTCGTCAGTTCATCCGATATGCGCTTTGGGTATGAAAAGCGAGATGAAAAAAAAAAAAATATATAAAACAGTTAATATAAAATGGAGGCTGTTAGCTGCGGAGTGGTATTGGTGAAATCAGTGTATATTTGAGAGTAGACAGTTCCATCGGAGACAGCTGTTAGAGTGTCAGTGTTTCAGTTATTGGATTAAAGGTGGTATATAAAGTAAGCTGTAGCTTTTGTCTTTAAAAGTTATTCAAGTGTCCATCCGGTCAGCGTGATCCATACGATCCCTGCAGCGTGGAGGGGACAATCCGGGACTTCCCTGGCCTTCTCCTCTCCTATTTATTTGGGCTGGTGGTGATCTACAACGATGATGATCCCTGTGTCTTTGGGCTCTTGGTGTACTGTTTTTAGTAACTTTGATCCACGTGTCTTTGAGCGAAAAAGAATTATATTATTCGGGAACCTCTACGATAGGAATGTTTAGTGACTCGCAGAATGCTTGGAGGTCATCTGGCGTGTGTAATAGGGCAGTATGGCTTCTCCATGCGGCTGATAGGCAAAATGGAAATTTCCATCTGAATGGAATGCCTCTGGTACACAGTACATCTAGTAGCGGGCGCAATGCTCTGCGTTACTGCAATGTTATATTTGAGAGGTCTTGGTATAGTTTGATTTCGTTACCGTTGAAAATTACACAGTTTTTCTCCCTGGCCTTTTTCAGGATAGCTTCTTTTAGAGGAAAGTTGACAAAACATATGATATCACTGGGGGGGATCATTGTCACATTCTCTTTGTCTGAGGGCTCTGAATTCTCTCATATTCTATGGGAGAGTCTGGTAGCCTGTCTCGACGGCCACGATTGAGATCCTCTAGGTGCCTGTGTAATTCTATTATATGTGACAGGTGCATGTCTGAGGATTTTTGTACTTGCCTGATCTCATCCGCATGGCGTGCTGAGGCCTGTTCCACTGACCCCATCCTGGTTGTAATTGACTGTATGTCCGTTTTGAGATCTGTGATCGCCGCAGCCAGTGTGGATTCAATGTCCATAGCGACCATTTGTAGGTCAGAGAGGCTGAGGTTTTGTGCAGGCTGCATCGTGCTGTGTGCTGCTTCACTCTGGGGACTGGAGCTTCCGGGCGCGTGCGTTGCTGTTCTGAGCTCAGGGCTGCGTGGCCTTCTCCTACTGAGACTCTAAACATCGCAGGGATGTTTCCTGGCGGCTGTGAACCCCGTTCTTTCGAGCTGCGGGTGGCTGAGGAGCTTCGGTGACCTTTTCCCATGTCTGGTGTGCTCTTTGTTATCCCTGCGGCTCATTTTTACTGCTCCGGTATGCAGGAGAACACGAGTCAGGCGTCCAATCTTAGAGCGGCTCCAGACTACGCCCCAAATGTCATTTCTCTTTGTTATGGCTCACTAATACATAAGAATGTAGATGAGGGATGGTTTTTACCTAAATGACCAAATACTATTGGAATGTCCTTACTACGAACTGACCAAGCCCCTTCAGTGTGTCATCTTCCTTAAAAAGGCAATACTACTTTCCAGGGGTTACGATTGGTCTTTCCCACCAATCATTCCTGTATATACACCACAACCAAATCTGGAATACATTGGTCTCTCACCAGTTCCGCTACACGCTTTGCGTCTGGTTTGACCATGTTCCAAGCTGTTGGAAATGGGCTAGACTCCTTGGCAAAAGGCATCTATAGCAAAAGTTTCTTGTTACATTTTTAAAATATTATTACATTTGTTATCTGTCATTTCATACATGTTATATACAGTTTGATGTTACCTGCAAGTGTTTGTGTTATCTTTCTTTGCAGATATTGAAAATAAACCCAAAAAGAATAAAACTATCACATAACCATGATAAAACACAAAATATACCAGCCAGAAACCTAACCCATTCAAACTAAACTTACCAGAACTGTCAAAACTACCATATGCGAAAACATAAGTAGCTGGAGTCATGGGAAACGCTTGAGTTTTCCTGTAACAGGAGAGCTGCATCCTAAGCCTCTCTATTGGTAAGGAAGACTGCACAAATATCTCAGTAATTAGAAAAGTCATACCAGGTAACATACACAATCATTACCTCATCTGCTACCTGTTCCTTCAGATAGGAGATAGGAACTCCAAGAAGATGTAATTGCTGGTCACCTCTCCAATTAAGGGCCCCCTGCCTTTTGATGGCCTAAAAGAAATGAAGGTGTAAAGAACTCAAGTTAAACTCTTCTTATAAAGCTATGTAACCGGTGAACTGATACGTGTTTGAATTGGACACAAACCATGAAAACTGACGCAAACACAGTAGTATTGTGCTGTTACTTGCTGCAACCAATTATGCTTTGGCATTCAATACATTTAAAAATACATTTCAATAGTAGGGTTTCTGGTAAGCTGAACTGCATACTGGATTCTTAGATATCTTATAAACTCCAGTGAGACAATATACTCGTTGTAATGGCCATTAAAAGCCAAGCATCCCCCCCCCCCCCCCTCCCAAGATCCAACTATGGATCCTCCATAAAAAAAAAATTAAAAAAAATAGGCAAGTAACAGGGGAATCTCAAGAGAGGCAATTTTGTTAGGTTGTTGGGAAGGGTAGTAGAGACACAAAGGGGTTGATTTAGTAAAACTGAAGAGTGCAAAATCTGGTGCAGTTCTGTGTGGCAGCCAACCAGCTTTTAACTTCAGCTTATGCTATTAAAGTGGCTGAAGACCGCTGGTCGTTTCCTTTCACTGCAAGGCAGTCAATGTGCTAGTATGCATTGCATACTAGCACATTATGTGAAAGTTACCTTAAATGCAGCTGTTCCAACGCCGCGATGTTAGTGCTGCAGCCGCCTCCATCTTCACCCGTCTTGTTTCCGGGTTCGCAGACTCCAGCTCTGTGACTGGCCAGAGCCGCGATATCACTCCCGCGCAGGACCCGCTGTTCACAGTACAGGGGTCTGAAGGAACAGCACAGGTGGCCATTCCTTCTGAGCGCACGCGCCAGTAATGCCACAGTACATGTTTAGGAGAAATTTACACCACCTATAGGCTTACCTATAGGTAAAGGTCAGTAAAGGAAGTTTACTGCAAGCAAGCTGCAGAGCTAGCATCAGATTTTGCTCTCTCCAGTTTCAGTAAATGAACCCCATAGTAAAAATCCAACCACTGGAATCACCAAATTCTAGAAAAAGCTGGTCAGTGTGTATTCTGCATTTCTACGCATGAATATCAACTCTGGGAATAAAAGCCAATAAATAAAAGCCTGGCTATAAATCCAGGACAAATCTGATTTACCTCACTTCCTGTCTCATCCTGGTCATCCTTCATGGCCATGTAAACTCTAGTACCATCACTGGCAGTCACGTGAATATAATCTTCCAATACAGGAGGCCGTTTAAGTACACGTTTCTGCTCGGTTTTGTTCGGGGTGGCTTGTAGAGGAGCCATGTCACTGACCTCAAGAGCAGGGCAGCACTGGAACTTTTGTTTTCTACTGGAAGGAAAGAGAAGTTATGATAACCATAGCTTTAAATAAAGTCACCTGAACAATCATAAGCAAAACACTTGTCAGGGGTGCATGTAAATACAAGCATTTGCCAGGTCTATGCCTACACAGAAGTGACAGGGAAAGGGACCAGAAACAGCCAACAAAACTTCACACAGAGGAGGAGGGTGATGGTAATGGAAAAAGGTTTTCCAATCTGCTTTATTGAGCAGTCCTTTCACTGGACCCGCCATCCTAAAGCTGGCCATACACAAATCCCCACAGAACCAGACAGATTTCTGTCAGTGTATGGCCACCCCCACTCGCTTGTTTGATCGACTTCCGTCATTAGGAGGCAAGTTGGAATTTTTTCCTCGATCAGCGGCTGCAGTCGCTGATTATTGTATTTTTATAGGGAGTACAGCTGTCAAAATAAAAAGTGGGATTACTGTATGCACTTCATTTTTTCCCCGTTTGGAATTCAGGGGAGCGGCCAATTATTGGGGGCTGATATTTACATTTTACAAATTATCAGTATCGATCAGAAATGTACCGATATTGGTCAGACCTCCTCCCCCTGTCCCCGCGTGGTGCTCGCTGCAGTCTGTCAGCGGTGCGGCAGGCAGCAGAGAGATGACATCATCTCTCACTGCTCGCCTCGCATCACTGTTGTTCTGCCCCTACAGCAGGGCCTCGAAGGCTGCTCTTGACAGAGCTACAGCCGAGCAGAGAGATAGTTACGTCATCTCTCACCACCCGCCCACATGTGGAAGTTTACCCCACTGGGAAGAGGCTGCCAGAAGTGGTGTAAGTAGTGACAAGCTGCATATGGGTGGCAGATGACAGTGGCAAGTGACACGCTGCATCTGGTGGCAGATGACAGGGATCTACTGAATATTGGCATCTGTTATCGGCCTGAAGGGCGGACGAAAATTGATATCTTTATGGGCCCTGAAAAAAAAAACATAAAATCGGTCGACCCCTAATACCTAGTGATGAAACAAATCCTCCTACATGGGTTTTACTTGTTTAAAGTGGATGTAAACCCGAAATGTTTTTTTTTTAATTTTTTTTATGTCATACTGTAGAGTATAAGATTTCCTATCATTTGAGCCCAGTCTTGCCACACAGAGTTAATCCAGCTCTGAGCAATCCCCTTTTATTGTTCAGTAAAATAAATATTGACAAACTGAGAAAAAATTTGTCAAATCCTTCCCCTTGCTGTGAGTGAAAGGTGATTTACATCTCGTGCATTAGCCTAAGACACATACATTATTTTTTAATTCCCTCCCCCACTCCTTTCTTCAGCAGCTCTGCAAGGATTGGCTGTTCCACACCTCAGCATGATTTGGCATGCTGAAGTCATGTGATTACTTTCCTGTCGTTTCACTGGATGTTAGAGATCATAGCAGAAGTTCAGTGTAAGAAATACACAGGAGAAAATGCATATTGACCAGGGGAGTGTAGAGGTGGGCGGGGAGTCTACTGACAACCCGACTACTCCCACCGAGCTCCAAACAGACCCACCCACAGAATATGCAGTTTTTCGGGTCTAATAACAGACAGAGGGGAGACATTTGACAGGTAAAGATACATGCAGGAGGCATGTATATCCTTATAGATAACCCCTATGGCAGTAGTTTAGAAAGGATGACATTGGGTTTACATCCACTTTAACTGTAGTCTTCCCTTCCCTACACCCCTTCAAAATGATAAAATACCTATGCATCTGTGAGCAGTACAAAGGAGGAAGTGAAAAACTGTATTTACAGCTTTTTTGACACTGTGTGAGAGCTGATTGGAGGAAAGGGACCCACCCTCCACATAGGCAAAGGAACATGCAGAGCAATATTCTGAATAGACAAGCTCAGTGCTCATCTCCTTCCGACACAAATTTTTGCTCATGTGTCTGAAAACTTCTCATGCTGATAACAGAGGAACGGAGCACCAGCAAGAAACAACACTTAGAGCTTTGGAGAGAGACAAGTAAACACTACAGATATATGTGCTCAGTTTAAATTTTATGACTGGGGTTTAAAAACACTTTAAGATCATCATCTAATCTAGCCAAACTATAACTAATTTTAGGTATACAACTAGGTTAAAAAGGGTACCCAAGGGACGAAATGATGGCCATACTAAGCAAAATCTCATGTCTATAGGTTATACAGGCGCAAGTAAAGGCAACACAAGGTGCCCACTGGTTTGACAATCTTTTACTGCAGGATGAATCCAGCATCCAAAACCTGGGAATCTGAAGTCTCAACTTTTCCTACTCCCCCCGGAGCACATCAAAGAGCAGCGCAGGGCCATCGCAACCTCTGAAGAGGTACCCTACTTTGCACCATGGGAAGCGCTGGGTGGTATCAACATAGCTGGTATCCAGGAAAGCATACTGCAGCTGCATGTCAGCATCAAAGAAACTGATCACTGATGGCTAGTTTACTAAGAATCTGCAATAAAGTTGGCCAGGCACTTTGCAATTGTTTAGCTTCCAACTGTGCAAATCTGCCACTCAACATCTTTGTTTCCCAGTTTGAACACAAAAACTACAGTGGAAAATAAAATAAAAAAAAAACACTATAGGACCAGTTAAAAGACATTTTAAATAGATTTCCACAGCAATTGCAAAACCAGGCTGGTAATATGCGTTAAAAGCTTCAAACCAAGCAAAAACAAAATGAGTTGTGTGGCCTGACACCACACAAAAAAATAAAAAATAAAAAAAATTAGTTATGACTAGAGTGGACTTTTAAAGCCTGGACAAATTGTAACTGAAAAGAAAATCAACTAGAAAATGCATTTCCTGGAGAAAAGTGGGAGTGGGAATGCTGAATAGCTGAATTTCTAAAGCTAACTGGATGAATAGCTTTAATCCGTAAGAAATAGTTGAAGAAGTGAGAATAGTAGGAATGGTTTTAAAATAAACATGAATTTCATTTAAAAAGTTTAACACCACCACTAATGTATAAAAGATGTAGAATATTTAAAGGTTTTTTGAAAAGCTTTTTGATCATTAATCCCCACACCTAATGAGTGAGAGACAGTGTGAGAGAACCCTTCAAACAAGCCTTATTAAAACCACAACAGTACGTGCTATGGAAACAGCGACTTCACCGTTAGAGACACACAGCCTTTGTGAACGTATCGGTATAAAATTAATGTTGATAAACTTAAAGATGTGGGCATGTCAGCGATTTAAATAAAAAAAAGAAGTTGGCTGTGCGTTTTGCTGGGAATTGTGAAGAATTTTATACAGGACAGTCAATGGAAGAAAGTGTAGAACTCTTGTCATTTGGAAGCTCAACCAGCCAAAAGCAAAAAGGCGTATCACAAAACTGAGCACATTGCCTGAAACTAGACAAAAATACCTACGTTTTGATGTATAAATTGTGTATGACAAGTAGATCTTGTGGGCGTGAGAGCAATTTATAGAGAAGGAACTAAGATAATTGTTTTTTAAGGCTCTGTGCTTTAGCTACGACATCATCCACTCTAAGCGGCCCAATACACACTCTGTTTAATCGATAACATTTCCTGAAATGATCACTAAACTTAAACAGCTTTTTCACAAAAACTGTAAAATATATCAAACTGAAAAGATATAGCCAGATAGCTGAATATTTTGTGAACATTTTAAAGTTTGCTTGGCATCTGTAGGTGAAAGTATGAAGGAGCTGAAACTTTTGGGAGCGGAAGAAGATTTTAGGGATTTGAAGCATGCTCTCATTCACTTCAATGTGAAAAAAAAGTGTTAAAAAGCTTATTATTTTAAAAAGTATAAATAGTAGAAAAAAAAGTTGAAAAAGTGTCATCATTAGCTGAAAGAGCTGAACATTTTAAAAGTTGAATGGTTTTAATAGCTGAAAGTATGCAGAAGTTACGCAGAGCCAAAAAACGTACGGAATAATAAAAAACTAACAATAGTGGGACTGCTGAAGCAGTCCCACTAATGTCATCCAGCCCCTTGTTCAAGGGATTGCCTGCCTGAGGACTCTCACTTTAGTCTTCTTGAATTTATCCAGGGAGTGTCATCAACATGTAATGCTGCGTACACACGGTCTGACGTTTCGGCTACAAAAGTCCGACAGCCCGTCCGACAGACTTTCGACTGACTTTTGGCGGACATGTGGCAGACTTTCTTACGAACGGACTTGCCTACAAACGATCACACAAAAGTCCGACGGATTCGTACGTGATGACGTACACCGGACTAAAATAAGGAAGTTGATAGCCAGTAGCCAATAGCTGCCCTAGCGTGGGTTTTTGTCCGTCGGACTAGCATACAGACGAGCGGATTTCTGGGTCCGGCGTAGTTACGACGTAAAGATTTGAAGCATGTTTCAAATCTAAAGTCCGTCAGATTTGCGGCTGGAAAAGTCCGCTGAAAGTCCGGGGAAGCCCACACACGATCGGATTGTCAGCCAGCTTTAGTCTGTCGGACTTTTGTAGACGAAAATCCGACCGTGTGTACGTGGCATAAGTGTTAGAGGCAGTGGTGCTAGGGAATAATATTATCCTCTATTATCAGGAATCCTGCTGCCCACAAACCTTACCATACATTGCCCAGGGCTGGCTAGTCTGCTAAAAAGTGCAGACTAGATGCTCAAGGAAAACGTAAAGTACAAAATTAGGCAATAGGCAAGTTGTAGGACACGCCTCTAATTAGGTTTCTGATTGGTGGCCGATAATTTCCTTTACATTTACCATTAATTAAGTAGTGTAAGGGCCTGCCTGATTGCATACAGTTTGAAAGGGTTTATGTTTGACCTCATATTAAATGGTTTAGGTAAATCTAAAATGGAAATTGTATAAATGTTTAGCTAGCTTAAGTTTAGGAACATCTGACGACATCACAGGCTGCACAAATGCTTTTTCTACAAATGGAGAAAAGTATTTCTACGAACCCTTTCTACTGGGATCACTGGAAACAGTCAGCTCTAGGCCCCTTTCACACTTATACGATCTGAAAGTCACACGACTTGAAGCAACGCCTGTGTAATCTTGAAGTCTATGGGCCTCAAGTCGCATCAAAGCCGGAGCAAAGTAGTGCAGGGACTACTTTGAAGTTGCACAGATATGAATGGTACTCATTGGAAATCATTGGGTACGACTTGTCATGCAACTTTGCAGTCCCAAGTGTGAAAGTGGCCTTAGAGCAGTTCATACTTCAGCTTTATTTACCTCTCATTCTTCTGATCTGTGAAATTCGGGGATGGTGGAGGAGTAATATCATTGCTAATCGCCGAGATATTCTGAGACTGATCATCTGAACCAAAATTCAATTTCTTAACGGCATCGATTCTTGGACGCTTTGGTTTAGGAGCTGCAGAAGAAAAGTTAAAATATCAAGAAGAAGCCTGTATCATGGTAAAATGACCATAGGATTTTGATTGTTCTAGATTTTGTGTCAAAGCATTAGTTTTCGGAGAGTCGGAGAAGGTTGGAACTTCTGTAAGGTTTTTGTTTTTTTTTTTTAATGTTTTTTTTGCCGTGTTCATGTTGTTAATGAGATGTCTCTTGCCCCCTGCTCCGGTGACCATTGGACACTGATGTGCGCTGAACTCTGGAACTCATTCTCCAAATATCTCTATAGATATGTGCATATAGCAAGCCAACTACATCATCACCATACAAACCCCTTAGGGCTGGTTTACACTAGCAGTTGGGGAGGGGGCCCACTCCTCCAACCGCTCCCCCTTTAGCCGCAGAGACAGTGGACAGGGGTGTACATATGTTGTTGCTATGATTGATGCCACAGCAGGAATTATATCCCCTGTTCTTGGTGGGCACGACCACCTGCTGACTGCGACCCATTTACCCACTTGCTGCCCACCCACCGTCATATGACGGCGGGACGGTGCAGCTGTTATCCTGTGCCGCCATCATATGACGTGACGGCCTTCAGGGGGTGCGCGTGCGCCCGCCGCGTGACTCAAGTCCCGGTGCGCGTGCTTGGCGGCCGCGATGTCCGCCAGGCACTCGGGATTGCCCGGTAACTGAGCAGGACCGTGGATCTGTGTATGTAAACACACAGATCCACATCCTGTCAGAGGAGAGGAGATCGATGGTGTGTTCCTTGTACAGAGGAAAACTGATCGCTCTCCTCCCCTTGTGAGTCCCCTCCCCCCACAGTTAGAATCACTCCTTAGTAACATAATTAACCCCTACAGCTCCCCCTCCTGGTTAACCCCTTCATTGGCAGTCACATTTATACAGTAATCAATGCATTTTTATAGCACGGATCACTGTATAAATGTGAATGGTCCCAAAAATGTGTCAAAAGTGTCCGATGTGTCCGCCGCAATATCGCAGTCATGATAAAAATCGCAGATCGCCGCCATTACTAGTAAAAAAAAAAAGAATAAAAAGCTATAAATCTATTCCCTTTTTTTGTAGACGCTATAACTTTTGCGCAAACCAATAAATATACGCTTATTGCGATATTTTTTACCAAAAATATGTAGAAGAATACGTATCGGCCTAAACTGAGGAAAAAATTTGTTTAAAAAAAAAAAAAAAAAAAAAAAATTTGGATATTTATTATAGCAAAAAGTAAAAAAATGTGTGTTTTTTTCAAACTTGTCACTCTTGTTTTGTTTATAGCGCAAGGAATAAAAAACGCAGGGGCGATCAAATACCACCAAAAGAAAGCTCTATTAGTGGGGAAAAAAATTATAAAAATTTCATTTGGTTACAGTGTTGCATGACCGCGCAATTGGTATTCAATATGCGACAGCACTGAAAGCTGAAAATTGGCTTGGGCAGCAAGGGGGTGAAAATGCCCTGTATGGAAGTGGTTAAGTAAGTGGGGCTGCTCTGCACCCACCCTGAAATCACGTGCAACACACTTGGTTGCAGTACGCTAGTGCCAGGTCCAAAGGGTTAAAGCCTGTCAAATGCTCTCTGAAGGGGGGGGGGGGGGTCTAAACTTGGATTGTTCTACTAACAGCAACCCTAGTTATTTATATATACCTATAGGAGATTGATCTATCTTTATTTTTTCCACACACACTACAGAACAGGGGACATACTGAGTGGGGGCTCATAGAAGCTGTCCGAGAATTCATCCTCTTCTGACAGATGGAGAAAAGCTGCGTCCCGCTTCTTTGATTTCCCCGTGTTGTCACCATCGCCGTTCCTCTCTCGGCTCTCAGATCCGGTCAGGTGATCAGCCGTGGAAATCGCCTCCTCAAATGACAGTTTATTGCGATATTGCGATACTCTGGTCTCGGGGCGGGAAGGTTCCGCATCTACTTTTAAAACAAAAAGGGACAAAAATGTAAGGAAATACATGACAGCTGTGCCCTCTACAGTATAAAAATACAACTCCACTGACAGTCCCCCATCCACAGTATTTACATGCAACAGCCCGTGTTCCCCCAAGTATACATGACAGCTGGTGTCACCCCGGTACAGAACAGCAACCCCCCCCCCCCCCCCAGTGTATATATATATCTCAGCGCCTAACCCCCCCCACCCCTTATAAATATATAATGGTCCCCCACCCCAATAGATGTTGTCCCCCCAGTATGACCCCATGCCCCTGCATATAAATATATGTATACTGGGGGGGGGGGGCTTTCATATATCTATATGCAGGGTTGTGGAGTCAAACTGGGGGGACAACATCTGTAATATGTATATATTGGGGTGGGGGACCATTATATATTTATAAGGGGGTGTGTGAGGTGCTGCTATATATGTTTACTGGGGGGGGGGTGCTGTTAAGTATTCATACTGGGGGATACCAGCTGTCATCTATGTATACTGGGGGGGGGTCATATATAACAGCTGGTGTCCCCCCCAGTATGAACACATATGGTAACAGTCCCCCCCCCAGTATACAGACGTGACACCTCACACCCCCCTGTATATACAGACGTGACACCTCACACCCCCCTGTATATACAGATGTGACACCTCACACCCCCATGTATATACAGATGTGACACCTCACACCCCCTGTATATATAGATATGACCCCCCCCTGTATATACAGATATGACTACTCCCCTCCTATATATAGATATGACACCTCACCCCCCCTATATATAGATATGACACCTCACCCCCCTATATATAGATAGGACACCTCACCCACCCCCGTATATACAGATATGACACCTCACCCCCCCCCCTGTATATATAGATAGGACACCTCACCCCCCTGTATATATAGATGGGACACCTCACCCACCCCCGTATATACAGATATGACACCTCACCCCCCATATATATATATATATATATATATATATATATATATATATATATATAACACCTCACCCCCCCCTGTATGTATGTATGTATGTATATATATATATATATATATATATATATATATATATATAGATAGATATATATGACACCTCATCCCCCCCCCTGTATATACAGATGTGACACCTCCCCCCCCTATATATAGATATGACAACTCACCTCCCCCCTGTATATACAGATATGACACCCCCCCCCTATATATAGATATGACAACTCACCCCCCCCCCCAGTATATACAGATATGACACCTCAACCCCCCTCCTGTATATACAGACATGACAACTCACCCCCCCGTATATACAGATATGACACCTCACCCACCCCCCCTATATATAGATATGACACCTCACCCCCCCCCCTGTATATACAGATATGACAACTCACCCCCCCCCCCTGTATATACAGATATGACAACTCACCCCCCCCCTGTATATACAGATATGACAACTCACCCCCCCCCCTATAAGATATGACACCTCACCCCCCTATATATAGATATGACAACCCACCTCCCCCCTATATATAGATATGACAACGCACACCCCCGCCCCCCCGGGAATACATATGACAGTACACTACATCTCGCCCCCCCCAGTACATGATGACAGCGCTCCCCCAGGAATACATGTGTGACAGATCAGCACACCTCCCTCCACTATACACATAGCAGTAATGGCAGAGCTCTCCAGTATGACTATGGGAGGGTCACCTTCCAGCTCAGCCAGCACCTCCAGCTCGGAGGAGAACTGCTCCTCATAGTCATCCTCCACCCCGTACAGATCGTACTCCTCCTCCATCTCCTCCGTCCTCTACAACATTCCCGCCACACTTCCACTTCCGGGGGACCCGCCGGCATCCGCCCCTCCCCTCCGCACCCATTGGACGGACAGCGGCAATGCCGATCGGTGATTGGACGGCGGCTGTGCGGAGAGCCGGAGATCGCATAAACACGGGCAGGTAGGAGGATGTGTGTGACTGGGTGCAGGATAATTGTGTACAGGGAGACCGTGTGTGTAGAGATTGTATGGAGTGTGAATGACGAGTGTGTGTGTGGGGGATCTCTGCTATTCAGCTCTGTGATTCCTAAGGGAGAGGTGGCGAGGTCTCCTAGGATGATGGAGATAATGGAGATTAGTCCTCTTATATCCGATAAAGATGATTTTATTGTGTTATATATCTAACGCTGTATGTGTGTGTGTATATGTGTATATATACACACACACAGTATCTCACGAAAGTGAATACATCCCTCACATTTTTGTAAATATTTTATTCTATCTTTTCATGTGACAACACTGAAGAAATGACACTTTGCTACAATGTAAAGTAGTGAGTGTACAGCTTGTATAACAGTATACATTTGCTGTCCCCTCAAAATAACTCAACACACAGCCATTAATGTCCAAACCGCTGGCAACAAAAGTGAGTACACCCCTAAGGGAAAATGTCCTAATTGGGCCCAATTAGCCATTTTCCCTCCCCGGTGTCATGTGACTTGTTAGTGTTACAAGGTCTCAGGTGTGAATGGGGAGCAGGTGTGTTAAATTTGGTGTTATCGCTCTCACTCTCTCATACTGGTCTCTGGAAGTTCAACATGGCACCTCATGACAAAGAACTCTCTGAGGATCTGGAAAAAAAGAATTGTTTCTCTACATAAAGATGGCCTAGGGTAAAAGAAGATGGCCAAGACCCTGAAACTGAGCTGCAGCACAGTGGCCAAGACCATACAGCAGTTTAACAGGACAGGTTCCACTCAGAACAGGCCTCGCCATGGTCAACCAAAGAAGTTGAGTGCACGTGCTCAACGTCATATCCAGAGGTTGTCTTTGGGAAATAGAGGTATGAGTGTTGCCAGCATTGCTGCAGAAGATGAAGGGGTGGGGGGTCAGCCTGTCAGTGCTCAGACCATACGCCACACACTGCATCAAATTGGTCTGCATGGGTGTCATCCCAGAAGGAAGCCTCTTCTAAAGATGATGCACAAGAAAGCCCACAAACAGTTTGCTGAAGACAAGCAGACTAAGGACATGGATTACTGGAACCATGTCCTGTGATCTGATGAGACCAAGGTAAACTTATTTGGTTCAGATGATGTCAAGCCTGTGTGGTGGCAACCAGGTGAGGAGTACAAAGACAAGTGTGTCTTGCCTAAAGTCAAGCATGGTGGTGGGAGTGTCATGGTCTGGGGCTGCATGAGTGCTGCCGGCACTGGGGAGCTACAGTTCATTGAGGGAACCATGAATGCCAACATGTACTGTGACATACTGAAGCCGAGCATGATCCCCCCTCGGAGACTGGGCCGCAGGGCAGTATTTCAACATGATAACGACCCCAAACACACCTCCATGACGACCACTGCCTTGCTAAAGAAGCTGAGGGTAAAGGTGATGGACTGGCCAAGCATGTCTCCAGACCTAAACCCTATTGAGCATCTTTGGGGCATCCTCAAACGGAAGGTGGAGGAGCGCAAGGTCTCTAACATCCACCAGCTCTGTGATGTCATCATGGAGGAGTAGAAGAGGACTCCAGAGGCAACCTGTGAAGCTCTGGTGAACTCCATGCCCAAGAGGGTTAAGGCAGTGCTGGAAAATAATGGTGGCCACACAAAATATTGACACTTAGGGGTGTACTCACTTTTGTTGCCAGTGGTTTAGACATTAATGGCTGTGTGTTGAGTTATTTTGAGGGGACAGCAAATTTACACTGTTATACAAGCTGTACACTCACTACTTTACATTGTAGCAAAGTGTCATTTCTTCTGTGTTGTTACATGAAAAGATATATTAAAATATTTACAAAAATGTTTTCTTTTTGTGAGATACTATGTGTGTATGTATGTATGTATGTATATATATATATATATATATATATATATATATATATATATATATATATATACATACACACACACACACCGATCAGCCATAACATTATGATCACCCACCAAAAAAATATCAAAACAATATTTTTGCTACACATGCAGTAAAATCATTATTAGAACAGGGGGTGGAGCGGAGCCATGCTGTGTGTGTCTATGGACATACACAGCCTGGCTTGGGAGTGAGCCTGTACATCTGTCCCCATAGGATACAGCTTGCTGTGGGGGGCACACGCAGGAAAGTAGGAGTGAACAGTGCCAGCGGGAGACTCCAGAAGAGGGAGGAGGTAAGGGCCACTCTGTGCAATACCATTGTACACAGCAGGCAAGTATAAATCCTTTTTAATTTAAAGCCTATCTCTGGGCAACAAAAAAATGTTTTCCCATGCAGTGGGGCTGTGCCTATTTTCTTTTGCCTGGAGAGGGGAGAGGAGATCTGTTTACCTGATCCTCCGATCCTTCCAGCACAAGACCCGTCCGGCACCCCTTCGCTCCAGTGTTCTTGAGCTGTGAACTGTTCACCTCTGGACCATAGGGGAACACCGCTTTCCAGTGGATTGGAGGATTGGGCAAGTATAAGCTTTCCCCTCACTGCTAGACAAAACAAGCAGTTGACCCGTGCAGTGCAGGCCCAGAGTTGGGCTTTAAAAAAAAATAAAATAAAAAAGGCTTCACACTCACTTTAACCACTTCAATTCCGGGCACTTTCACCCCTTCCTGCCCGGGACAATTTTGAGCTTTCAGCGCTGTCGCAGTTTGAATGACAATTGCGCGGTCATACAACACTGCACCCAAACTACATTTTTATAATTTTCTTCCCACAAATAGAGCTTTCTTTTGGTGGTGTTCAATCATCTCTGGGATTTTTATTATTTGCTAAACAAATGAAAACAAAAAGTTTTCTTAGTTTCTGTCATAATATTTAGTTTTCTCCTTCACTGACGGGCACTGATGAGTTGGCACTAATGATGAGGCATTGATATGTAGAATTGATGGGCACCGATAGGCAGTACTGATGGGCACTGACAGGTGGCACTGATGGACACTAATAGATGGCACTGATGGGCAGCACTGATGATGAGGTACTGACAGGTGTTACTGCTGGCACTGATTGGCACTGTGATGGGCACTGGCACTTTTATGGGCACTGATCAGCGTTCCTGATGGGGCACTGACTGGCAGCTGATGGGCACATCTGATGGGGGCTGTGCTGATAATCAATGTGCTGATTATCAATACAGACCCCCCCTTCATCAGGGAGCGCTGCCGGTTGGCTCTACCTGTCAGTGTGAACTGAGGAAAGCCGTTTACCGGCACTTCCTGGTTCACGCGACGATCAGCTGTGATTGATCACAGCCGATCACGTGGTAAGAAGCCTCTGTCAGAGGCTCCTTGCCACGATCGGAGACGCAGCGTGTCAGACTGACACACAGCACCTCCGATCGCCGAACTGCGCGCCGGCATGTTATCCTCCTGGACATCATATGACGCCCAGTCAGGATAACACAACCACCGCCCGGCCATCAATCTGCCATAGACCAGGTGGGAAGTGGTTAAAGTGATATTAAAGGCAATAAAAAAAAATAACAGCTTAATAATGCTGGCCATACACTATATGAGAAATCGGCCGAAATTCGGTCATTTAGACAGTTTGTTCGTTGTTTTGGCCAGTTAATGGGCACAAATTCCATAATCCTTGGGACATTTTTGAGCCGAAAAAACGAAGGACAAGTTTGGAAATTTTCTGCCGAATGAACAATAAAATGAAAGGTTAACCACTTCAGCCCCGGAAGGATTTACCCCCTTCCTGACCAGAGCACTTTTTACAATTCGGCACTGCGTCGCTTTAACTGCTAATTGCGCGGTCATGCAATGGTGTACCCAAACGGAATTTGCGTCCTTTTCTTCCCACAAATAGAGCTTTCTTTTGATGGTATTTGATCACCTCTGCCGTTTTTATTTTTTGCGCTATACACGGAAAAAGACCGAAAATTTTGAAAAAAAATGATATTTTCTACTTTTTGTTCTAAAAAAAATCCAATAAACTCAATTTTAGTCATACATTTAGGCCAAAATGTATTCGGCCACATGTCTTTGGTAAAAAAAATGTCAATAAGCGTATATTTATTGGTTTGCGCAAAAGTTATAGCGTCTACAAACTAGGGTACATTTTCTGGAATTTACACAGCCTTTAATTTATGACTGCCTATGTCGTTTCTTGAGGTGCTAAAATGGCAGGGCAGTACAAAACCCCCACAAATGACCCCATTTTGGAAAGTAGACACCCCAAGGAATTTGCTGAGAGGCATGTTGAGCCCATTGAATATTCATTTTTTTTGTCCCAAGTGATTGAATAATGACAAAAAAAAAAAAAAAAAAAAAAAATTACAAAAAGTTGTCACTAAATGATATATTTCTCACACAGGCCATGGGCATATGTGGAATTGCACCCCAAAATACATTTAGCTGCTTCTCCTGAGTACGGGGATACCACATGTGTGGGACTTTTTGGGAG
Source organism: Lithobates septentrionalis (assembly GCA_037952835.1). NCBI lineage: Eukaryota > Metazoa > Chordata > Amphibia > Anura > Ranidae > Lithobates > Lithobates septentrionalis. The sequence continues at coordinate 1,218,585 of JBBDGP010000798.1, read as the reverse complement.
CCTAGCCGCGTACGGGGCCCCGAAAACCAATCACTGCCTTCAGGATTTCTAAGGGCGTACATTTTTGATTTTACTCCTCACTACCTATCACAGTTTTGAAGGCCATAAAATGCCCAGATGACATAAAACCCCCCCAAATTACCCCATTTTGGAAAGTAGACACCCCAAGCTATTTGCTTTGAGGCATGTTGAGTCCATGGAATGTTTTATATTTTGACACAAGTTGCGGGAAAGTGAGAATTTTTTTTTTTTTTTTTTTTTTTTGCACAAAGTTGTCACTAAATGATATATTGCTCACACAGGCCATGGGCATATGTGGAATTGCACCCCAAAATACATTTAGCTGCTTCTCCTGAGTATGGGGATACCACATGTGTGGGACTTTTTGGGAGCCTAGCCGCGTACGGGACCCCGAAAACCAATCACTGCCTTCAGGAATTCTAAGGGCGTACATTTTTGATTTTACTCCTCACTGCCTATCACAGTTTCGGAGGCCATGGAATGCCCAGGTGGCACAAACCCCCCCCCAAATGACCCCATTTTGGAAAGTAGACACCCCAAGCTATTTGCTGAGAGGCATGGTGAGTATTTTGCAGCTCTCATTTGTTTTTGAAAATAAAGAAAGACGAGAAAAAAAAATTTTTTTTTTCTTTTTTCAATTTTCAAAACTTTGTGACAAAAAGTGAGGTCTGCAAAATACTCACTATACCTCTCATCAAATAGCTTGGGGTGTCTACTTTCCAAAATGGGGTCATTTGGGGGTTTTTTTTGCCACCTGGGCATTCCATGGCCTCCGAAACTGTGATAGGCAGTGAAGAGTGAAATCAAAAATTTACGGCCTTAGAAAGCCTGAAGGCGGTGCTTGGTTTTCGGGGTCCCGTACGCGGCTAGGCTCCCAAAAAGTCTCACACATGTGGTATCCCCGTACTCAGGAGAAGCAACAGAATGTATTTTGGGGTGTAATTTCACATATTCCCATGGCATGTTTGAGCAATATATCATTTAGTGACAACTTTGCGCAAAAAAAAATAAAAAAAATAAAAAATTGTCTCTTTCCCGCAACTTGTGTCACAATATAAATTATTCCATGGACTCAACATGACTCTCAGCAAATAGCTTGGGGTGTCTACTTTCCAAAATGGGGTCATTTGGGGGGGTTTTGAACTGTCCTGGCATTTTATGCACAACATCTAGAAGCTTATGTCACACATCACCCACTCTTCTAACCACTTGAAGACAAAGCCCTTTCTGACACTTATTGTTTACATAAAAAAATAATTTTTTTTTGCAAGAAAATTACTTTGAACCCCCAAACATTATATATTTTTTTTAAAGCAAATGCCCTACAGATTAAAATGGTGGGTGTTTCATTTTTTTTTTTCACACAGTATTTGCGCCGCAATTTTTCAAACGCATTTTTTGGGGAAAAAACACACTTTTTTACATTTTAATGCACTAAAACACACTATATTGCCCAAATGTTTGATGAAATAAAAAAGATGATCTTAGGCCGAGTACATGGATACCAAACATGACATGCTTTAAAATTGCGCACAAACGTGCAGTGGCGACAAACTAAATACATTTTTAAAAGCCTTTAAAAGCCTTTACAGGTTACCACTTTAGATTTACAGAGGAGGTCTACTGCTAAACTTACTGCCCTCGATCTGACCTTCGCGGCGATACCTCACATGCATGGTGCAATTGCTGTTTACATTTGACGCCAGACCGACACTTGCGTTCGCCTTAGCGCGAGAGCAGGGGGGACAGGGGTGCTTTTTTTTTTTTTTTTTTTTTTTTTTTTTCTTTATTATTATTATTTTTTTATCTTATTTTTAAACTGTTCCTTTCATTTTTTTTTTAAATCATTTTTATTGTTATCTCAGGGAATGTAAATATCCCCTATCATAGCAATAGGTAGTGACAGGTACTCTTTTTTGCAAAAATTGGGGTCTATTAGACCCTAGATTTCTCCTCTGCCCTCAAAGCATCTGACCACACCAAGATCGGTGTGATAAAATGCTTTCCCAATTTCCCAATGGCGCTATTTACATCCGGCGAAATCTAAGTCATAAAATGCTCGTAGCTTCCGGTTTCTTAGGCCATAGAGATGTTTGGAGCCACTCTGGTCTCTGATCAGCTCTATGGTCAGCTGGCTGAATCACCGGCTGCATTTTCAGGTTCCCTGTTGAGACAGGAGAGCCAGAGAAAAACACAGAAGACGGTGGGGGGGGGGGCATTCCCTCCCACTGCTTGTAAAAGCAGTCTAGAGGCTAATTAGCCGCTAGGATTGCTTTTACATGAAAGCCGACCGCTGGCTGAAAAGAATGATACCAAGATGATACCTAAACCTGCAGGCATCATTCTGGTATAACCATTCAAAGTCGTGAATGGCGTACCTGAAGACAAAAAAATGGTTAACAATAAAGCACAGTAAACGGTAAAGTATAAAAAATTGCATACCTGAAAAACAAACATGATAAAACATAATAACAATAAAACATTGCAGAATAGAATACAGTAAAAAAGAGCAGAACAATAGAGAGAGAGAATAGAGAGAGAAAGAACAATAAAACGACAACTATTTTTTTTTTATTTTATATTTTTGTATGTGTTTTTTTTTTTTTCTTTTTTTGTAACTAACTTTTATAACTGTACCCGGTTCCAGGTTCGGGTCTCTCAAAATGCGATGGCATCTTGGGAGACCCTGTGAAAGTGTGCCTAGTCTGTGGAATGCTGTACCCTACGCTAATAGTCAACTAGTGAATGGTAGCGTTCAAAACATTCACCAATGCAAAGACCAGGATTGTCAGGACAGGAGGGACAATAATAGCGGGTGTCACGCCTATATCCGCGCTTGCTGCAGACACAACATCTTTTTTGGGGGGGTTCGTTGGGTAGGGGTACTCGGGAGGACATAAAGAAAATGCCTCTCATGCAGCCGACTGCATTTGGTTGGGGATGTGAATGGGGGAAGTACGGGCGCTGCAGAAGCGGTGGGTTCCCAATTAGGATTGGCGAATGCAGCAGGAAGGGCACTATGGGCACGACGGGCCTGTGTTTGTCTTTTTGGTGGCAGCGGGACACTACTTGTGCTTGCCACCTCACCAGCTTGAACTGCACTTATGGGACTCGCCACGTCACCAAGTGTTACTGCAGTGCTGGTTTGACTACGACCGGGGTGTACTAGGCCGCTGGCGCTTGCCAGTTCACCAAAACGCTACCAAAAAATCTGTTAGCGATCGCAGGGATCAGGCCTGACTCTGCGAACGCTGCAGTTATGCGTTTAGTGTTCTGTAAGTGACAGTGATCGATCGATACTGCACTTGGGTGGGCTGGGCTGGGCTGGGCCGGGCGGAGGGGCAAAACGCAGGTGCTAGCAGGTATCTGGGCTGATCCCGCTAACACTGCGTTTGTGGGAACCCTAAACTGCTGGGGACGCTAGTATAGATCTGATCGGATCAGATATTGATCCGTTCAGATACTATACCACTAAGGGAGGCGTATGCTGCGTGCGTGGGTGTTAGCGGTACTGGCGCTAATCTGACGCTGCCTGGGGCTGGTGCTTGCCAGTTCACCAAAACGCTACCAAAAAAACTGTTAGTGATCGCAGGGATCAGGCGTGACTCTGCGAACGCTGCAGTTATGCGTTTAGTGTTTTGTAAGTGACAGTGATCGATTGATACTGCACTTGGGTGGGCTGGGCCGGGCGGACGGGAAAAACGCAGGTGCTAGCAGGTATCTGGGCTGATCCCGCTAACACTGCGTGTTTGGGAACCCTAAACTGCTGGGGACACTAGTATAGATCTGATCGGATCAGATATTGATCCGTTCAGATACTATACCACTAAGGGAGGTGTACGGTGCGTGCGTAGGTGTTAGCGCTACTGGCGCTAACCTGACGCTGCCTGGGGCTGGTGCTTGCCAGTTCACCAAAACGCTACCAAAAAAACTGTTAGCGATCGCAGGGATCAGGCCTGACTCTGCGTACGCTGCAGTTATGCGCTTAGTGTTTTGTAAGTGACAGTGATCGATCGATACTGCACTTGGGTGGGCTGGGCTGGGCTGGGCCGGGCGGAGGGGCAAAACGCAGGTGCTAGCAGGTATCTGGGCTGATCCCGCTAACACTGCGTTTTCGGGAACCCTAAACTGCTGGGGACGCTAGTATAGATCTGATTGGATCAGATATTGATGCGTTCAGATACTATACCACTAAGGGAGGTGTATGCTGCGTGCGTGGGTGTTAGCGGTACTGGCGCTAATCTGACGCTGCCTGGGGCGACGCATATCACCGCCGGGCGATCAGGGGGCTAAACCTTTATTCGGTAATAAACGGCGGGTGCCCTGACACTATAAAAAATAATAGAAATAACCAGCGTCACCCGTAACAGTTATACGGTGATCAGTGGTGAAAGGGTTAACTAGGGGGCAATCAAGGGGTTAAAACATTTATTAGGTAGTATATGGGGGTCCCTGTCGCTATAAAACGCTGACGGCGAACCTAAATATTTATGTCCCTAACTAGCGTCACCAGCGACACTAATACAGCGATCAGAAAAATGATCGCTTAGTGACACTGGTGACGGAGGGTGATCAAGGGGTTAAAACTTTATTAGGGGGGGTTAGGAGGGTACCCTAGACCTAAAGGGGGCCTAACATTCACTGCCCTAACACACTAACTGTCACAAACTGACACCAATACAGTAATCAGAAAAAAAAAAAAAAAAAAAAAAAAACCTGCTTTGTGTCAGTTTGTGACAGGGGGGGGGGTGATTGGGGGGGGATCGGGGGGCGATCGGGGGGGGGATCGGGGTGTTTTGTGTGCCTGGCATGTTCTACTGTGTGTGTGTGTGTTGTGCACTCACATTCCAGTCTTCTCTCCTCGGCCCGGAACGGAAAATACCGAGCCGAGGAGAGATGACATCATTTCCTCTGCCTCTGTGTACAATACAGAGGCAGGGAAATGATCCCATTGGCTGGGAGCGATCGCGAGGGGGGGGCCACGAATGGATGGCCTCCCCCTCACCACCGATCGCCGGGGGACATTTGCCGACCGTCGCAGGCACCGGGGGGGGGTCCGATCGGACCCCCCACCCGCGGGCAGGCAGGGACGTACAGGTAAGCCCTTTTGCCTGCCCGTGCCGCCCTGTCGACGTACATCTGTGTGCGGCGGTCGGCAAGTGGTTAATGTGTTTCCCGTCTGAACTGTATGCACTAGGTATATGTAAAAAAACGAACAAAAAATGAATTCATTTATGTCCACTGAACGATTTATCGGTCATTACATGATGGCACTATCGTCTGCGATCCCGACCAAATGTTCGTTTCTCAAAAATGGGTTCGGACGATTTTTTGTATAGTGTATGGCCGGCATTACTCCCTACTCTCATGTTATACTCACCTTCTCTGTGTAATGGTTTTGCACAGAGCAGCCCCGATCCTCCTTTTCTCGGTTCCCACGCCGGTGCTCCTCTGCTTGGGGGGGCACCCAAACAGACTCGCTCCCAAACTGCTGCTCTACATGTCCATTCACACACAGAGCCATGGCTCAGCCCCGTTCCCTCTGTCTTCTCATTGGATGTCATTGACAGGATGTTGCTGTCTCAGCCAATGAGGAAGGAGAGTCTCTAGAGAGCCGTGGCTCTCGTGCACATCGTTGTGGCTCAGGTGAGTATTAGGGGGGCTGCTGCACAGATACGTTTTTATTTTTTTTTATTTTTTATTTTTTTTTATGCATGAAGGTAAAAAACCTTGAGCCTTTAGAACCACTTTAATTCCTGTATCATCAGCTCCATCTAGTGGCCAAAATGCAGTATACTTTCCTAAATGAGAAAATATACCACATTTTGGCTACTAGATGAAACTGATGATATAGGAATTAAAGTACGGTACATGTAAACCACCTTGTAAAACAACCTTTTCAGTTTAAAATAGAAATGAAAGGAAAAAGATGTGTGTATACATATAAAAATATTCTAAATTATATTTTTTCACTTTTTTTTTTTTTTTTGGATAAGTGATCACATACCCTCTGTTCTCAACTGCATACGGATATTAGATTGCTGGGGGAGGAGAAATAGCAGTACAATGATCTGTCCAGTGAATGACTGTGCAGAGATGGGGGAGGTGTCAGCACAAGCCTGATAACTGACCAAGCTGGGCCCTCATGCCTAGAGTGATCAATTTTTAATAGGAAAGCAGAGGTGCTGGCAGGAACACCAGGGATTTCACATAAAGGAAGCAATAAAAAAAGAACAGGATACTTTCACATTCAAGTACATGGTAAAGCAGCCACGAATCAAAAATATGAAATGCTGGGTTTACATATTCTTTAATCTCTTTAAAATAACATTAAATTTAGTTCAGCTTGCGCAAATGTTTCTAACATTCGTGCAATTAATGTTTTATAAATAGAATCCTTAAAGGAGAAGCTAAAAATAATAAACACAGACACTCACCTCTATCAGGCAGCATCTAATCTGAACTGATCGCCTAGTTCTCGGACTGGATAGCAGTGACCGTCAGTCACTGGCTCTCTGCTCTACCCCTTTCAGCACTCAATGAAGCACCAGGCTGAAAGAGAGCGGGAGCAGCTGCCTTTGGCTCACAGCTGTGCACTGAGAGCCGGAGCCAGGGTGAATCTCGACAAAATGGTTGGGATCCTTCCAGAGCCTGGAGCAGCTCTGTGACGTCAGCTGACAGCAGGCTATAACCCACTGTAAGCCGACTCTGGTCACAGGAGTGTAAAAGTATGAGCACTTCTGTGATCCAAAAGAGAACCTGTCCCTTTTTTCATTAGGGGAAACTACAGATTCTTCTGGAAAGCCATGTGTAACATCCATGTCACTCAGGAGGACCTTGTCTCTTTCAGGCAGTACTTGTTCAGTGATGGAGCCAGGCAGCATGGAGAACCTCTGTATTCTTTACCAGAGTCCGGACTTCCTGGTGGTGAACAAGCACTGGGACATTCGCATAGATAGCAAAATGTGGTACGAGAAAGTGACAGTACAGAGCCAGCTAAAGCACAGATTCCCCGAGCTGGCTGATCCCGACACCTATTATGGGTTCAGGTGAGTGACTATTAGGGCCGGTATTGACAGCCTTTGGGCTTAGGTCAATGGCATCAAAGTGTTACTAAACCTAGGGCTGGGGAAAAAATCAATTTAAATCTTGAATCGAGTTGAGAGGTCAAATCAATTTAAAATTTAAGCAAATCAATTTTTTTTTTATTTTTTTCACCGCGCCGGTCCTGAGGAGCTGCGGGCAGGAGTTTTTAGGCGAGGCCGCATGGCTGGACGCCGCAGACTAGGCCGAAGCTGCGGCCTCGCCTAAAAACTCCTGCCCGCATCTCCTCAGGACCGGCGCGGTGTCCAAGAAAACTCGATTCGAATTGTGAATCGATTTTTTTTTTTTTTTTTTTAATCGCAGATTTTTTTTTCTGAGAAAATCGCCCAGCCCTACTAAACCCAGGAGCCTGCATTCACTATATCTCGTCTCCCACAGTACACAGAACATGGAAATGCAATTATTTTAGTAAATATAAACTGCTAAATGCCTTTTCTAATCAGCAGTATATAGCAGTCTTGTGACTTCTATCAGTGTCTGGTTAAAGCTTGTAAGAGGAGTTTTAATTCTACTCTGACTGTCCTATGAGGGCGCAGGACCCCTGACCCTCTGTCTGGACAGTTCTGATTGACTCTGTGCTGATCACATGCACTCTCCCAAGAAAAAAAGCAATACACACCAAACTGAGCATGTGCAGAGTGCCCCCAAGGCTTTGTTCTATCAGCAGATGGATTTGGAAGGATCAGAGAACACAGGATCAAACAGCCATTTTTCACACAATGCAGAGAATTAACCAATTTAAAGAGGAAGAAGAGGAAGTGCAGTCTGTTCACATAATTTGTAATAAAAACATCTATGCCATTCTGAAGCTTCCCTCCAACCACTTTGCATGTTATTTTATATATACTGTGATTCTGTACTTGCCAAATATGCTGCAGAAATCTCCCTGCACGGAGTCTGGCTGCAGCCATTTTAACTGTTGGCAGCTGAAGCTGCTGCCTGTTCACTTCCTGGATTTACACAGAGTTACACACAGTTTTGCAGCTCTCATTGGCCCTCTTATGACTCATCCACCCCCCCCTCCCTTCCTGGCAAAGAGAGAGCTGTGCATGATGTCATAAGCCTAGGCTTTTTACCAGACAAGAAGTGGGCTGTATAAGGTATTTCCTGGCAGAAACAAAAATGTTTTACTATCCAAAGTTAAAACAACAAGGGAAGAAGATTTAATAGATGGAAAGTTGAAAAAAAAGCCTGCATGTCCGCTTTAAGGATGATTCTGGCCTTTAAGCCCCACCCCCTCACATTCTTGTTGGCCCATCATTACATTGTGCTGCCTCACCGTCCAATAGGAATGCACGATAGGCAGCAAGGGCTGGCCAACCTGTGGCACTATCAGGAACTGCTGAAGCACATGTTGTATATTGGTGCACACGATGACATGAGAGCTGTACTTGTAGGGCCATTATTCACAGTTAACTCTAAACTAATGACCTAAAGGGCTTCTCCAGAATGGCCGATTAACAGTTTTGGGTACCGGAGTTTTTTTTTTTAAAGCTGTGATTCCATTAAGGAGTTTCACTCTCTCTATTTTGTTATTATTTACTGTTATCATTTAAAGTGAAAGAAAATCCACAAATTTGAGTTGTCACCAGAATAGGAATAGAGGTGAAATCTTCCAATGGGGACACTGATTCTTATGACAACCAGGGATTCCCTGGAGGGATTTAATCTTGCTTCCTGTTGTGGCTATGGGACAGGAAGTAAAGATAGATCTCAACAATGGGATACAAATGACAAAAAAAACCCTGCCATGGGTTATAATCCACCGTTATACAGTATATTTTGTTTATGTGCACTAAAAGTATTTTATGGTATTTATTTTTGTCTGAAGATATGCATTTGTTAAACCATTGTGCTAACGTACTATGACCTAAAGATATCGGACTACCACTAATTTCTTCTCCAGGGTCTCTGCTTTCAGCTTTTGAAAATTTGGGGGTTTTCAAGAGTAAAAGGTGCAAAAGAAACTCCCAAAAAATAAATATGGGCGTGGCAGTGAAAGGGTTAATGTCTGTGGAATCAAAGCAAGGTCAGATATAAATTAACTTGCAGGCAGTGTGTGTTTCATCCTTTCATCCTTGTATCATCTCTCCAACTCTCAGGTTCTGCCATCAGCTGGACTTCTCTACTAGCGGGGCTTTGTGCGTCGCCCTTAGCAAAGAAGCAGCAGGACGCGCGTATAAGTGTTTTAAGGAGCGCACAGTCACCAAGGCTTACCTGGCACTGGCAAGTACAAAACTTGACCTCTATACAAACCTCAGGCAAAGACTAATTCCATAGTTCAAATACACATGATTCTCTCCCCAAGCTCGCTGTCACAATTAAAAAAAAAAACAATAAACGCAGGGCTCCACCCACCCAGCCACATCATTCAATTAATAAATGAACTACAAGTACTGACAGCCTTTGCAGCTGTAGGCTTGTAGTTCTGAATGAATTACCAGGACGCTGCTGAGCGCTATGGCAGTTCATTGTTTCTTCCTGTCAGTGTGTAACTGCCTGCTCATACGAGGTACAAGGAGACGACTTACACTGAGAGTCTGCAGGAGTCCTGCGTTGCACCCGCGATCTGCTGATCATGACTGCAATGCTTTGCAGGCTCCTAATAAAAAAAAAAAAAAATTGCTGTCCCATGATTTGTAGCAAATCCTGCTGGTTTTCAATCATAACTAGTGACAGCGCAGTCACTGTGCTGGGAACACACAGTGAGCGCACTCTCTGCACAGAAAGGTTGGAACATATACAGTGGCTTGCGAAAGTATTCGGCCCCCTTGAACTTTTCAACCTTTTGCCACATTTCAGGCTTCAAACATAAAGATATAAAATTTAAATTTTTTGTGAAGAATCACCAACAAGTGGGACACAATTGTGAAGTGGAACGAAATCTATTGGATATTTTAAACTTTTTTAGCAATTAAAAAACTGAAAAGTGGTGCGTGCAAAATTATTCGGCCCCTTTACTTTCAGTGCAGCAAACTCACTCCAGAGGTTCAGCGAGGATCTCTGAATGATCCAATGTTGTCCTAAATGACTGATGGTGATAAATAGAATCCACCTGTGTGTAATCAAGTCTCTGTATAAATGCACCTGCTCTGTGATAGTCTCAGGGTTCTGTTGAAAGCGCAGAGAGCATCATGAAGACCAATGAGCACACCAGGCAGGTCCGTAATACTGTTGTGGAGAAGTTTAAAGCCGGATTTGGATACAAAAAGATTTCCCAAGCTTTAAACATCCCAAGGAGCACTGTGCAAGCGATCATTTTGAAATGGAATGAGTATCAGACCACTGCAAATCTACCAAGACCTGGCTGTCCCTCTAAACTTTCAGCTCAGACAAGGAGAAGACTGATCAGAGATGCAGCCAAGAGGCCCATGATCACTCTGGATGAACTGCAGAGAACTACAGCTGAGGGGGGAGAGTCTGTCCATAGGACAACAATCAGTCGTACACTGCACAAATCTGGCCTTTATGGAAGAGTGGCAAGAAGAAAGCCATTTCTCAAAGATATCCATAAAAAATCTCGTCTAAAGTTTGCCACAAGCCACCTGGGAGACACACCAAACATGTGGAAGAAGGTGCTCTGGTCCGATGAAACCAAAATCAAACTTTTTGGCCACAATGCAAAACGATATGTTTGGCGTAAAAGCAACACAGCTCATCACACTCAACACACCATCCCCACCGTGAAACATGGTGGTGGCAGCATCATGGTTTGGGCCTGCTTTTCTTCAGCAGGGACAGGGAAGATGGTTAAAATTGAGGGGAAGATGGATGCAGCCAAATACAGGACCATTCTGGATGAAAACCTGTTGGAGTCTGCAAAAGACCTGAAACTGGGACGGAGATTTATCTTCCAACAAGACAATGATCCCAAACATACAGCAAAATCTACAAAGGAATGGTTCACAAATAAACGTATCCAGGTGTTAGAATGGCCAAGTCAAAGTCCAGACCTGAATCCAATCGAGAATCTGTGGAAAGAGCTAAAAACTGCTGTTCACAAACGCTCTCCATCCAACCTCACTGAGCTCGAGCTGTTTTGCAAGGAAGAATGGGCAAGAATTTCAGTCTCTCGATGTGCAAAACTGATAGAGACATACCCCAAGCGACTTGCAGCTGTAATCGCAGCAAAAGGTGGCTCTACAAAGTATTACCGCAAGGGGGCCGAATAATTTTGCACGCCCCACTTTTCATTTTTTTATTAGTTAAAAAAGTTTCAAAAATCCAAAAGATTTCGTTCCACTTCACAATTGTGTCCCACTTGTTGGTGATTCTTCACAAAAAATAAAAATTTTATATCTTTATGTTTGAAGCCTGAAATGTGGCAACAGGTTGAAAAGTTCAAGGGGGCCGAATACTTTCGCAAGGCACTGTATCTGCGACATGTGGGTGTTAAGATCCACTCCCTTTGTTGCCACACATGTGCATTAGGTGGTTGGCAAAAGGTTTTAAGAGGCGTTCCTCCCCCCCCCCCCACCAATAAATTACAAGTCAACAGCTACACATACTGTAGCTGCTGACTTTTAATATTGGGGCACTTACCTGTCCAGGGAGCCCACGATGTCGGCTCTCGGGTGCTGCTGTCGCCATTCATGATAAGGGAAACACGCAGGTTCCCTACTGCGCATGAGCGAAGCGGGCTGCGTGTGCTAACTGGCCCAGCGGTGGCGGAAGGAGGAGGGGGGCCGAGGGCGCTGTGCCAGTGGGTGACGGTTACCTGTCAAAAACAGGTAACCCCCCCGAAAGGTACCAACCAGAGGGGGGAGGAGGAGGCAGATAAGCGGAGCTTCCACATTTGGGTGGAACTCCACTTTAATGATAGCTGCAAATTTAGCCACTTGCTTACCGGTCCCTTTCACCCTCTCCTGCCCAGGCCAATATTCAGCTTTCAACGCTGTCACACTTTGAATGACAATTGCGCGGTCATGAAACACTGTACCCAAACTAACGTTTTGTTTTTTTTTGTTTGTTTGTTTTTTTACACAAATAGAGCTTTCTTTTGGTGGTATCTAAACACCACTGGGTTTTTTATTTTTTGCTAAATAAATGAAAAAAGACCGAAAATTTTGAAAAACAAAACAAAACGTCTTCATAGTTTGTTATAAAATTTGTCAGACAGGTCATTTTCTCTTTCACTGATGAGGCTGCACTGATAGGCGGCAATGATGAGCATTGATTGGCAGCACTGGTGGGACTAAGTGCCCTGATTATCAGTGTAGATGTCCCTTTTAGAGAAGCTGGTTATCAGCTCTCTTCTCCTTTCCTCGCGCTGTCAGCATGAGGAAAGGAATGGCGATAACCGGCATCTGTTGACATCCATGATCAGCTGTGATTGGGCAATATTTTTTGCTAGAACATTACTTAGAACATTACTTTTTTTTTTTTTTTTTTAGCAGAGACCGTAGAGAATAAAATTTTGGTTGTTGCGATATTTTATGTCACACTGTATTTGCGCAGCGGCTTTTCAAATGCAATTTATTTGGACAAAAAATACACTTTAAAACAAAAACTTTTGTTTGTATAATATGAAAGATGATGTTACGCCACGAAAGGGCGGTGGATATGTGGTTAAAAGCTAACTTCACCTTTTAGAAATAAATGCACAATATTTTTGGAGAGAAAAAATGTGCATTTGTTATTTTTTCCTACAGGAGCCTGCAAAGCATTGCACCCGCAATCAGTGGATCATGGGTGCAATGTCAGGTGTCTGCAGACTCGCCTTCCAGCTCTCTGCCCTTTACCCGTTTTGGGATTTCAGTAAGAGAGCTGCAGGAAGAATGAATGGACTAGGAACACGCTGATCAGCCTGCTTGTAGTCCATTGAGAACTAGCTGTCTGCTGGTGTGGAAGATAGGACTTGTAGTTTCTTCATCCACTGATCCCTGTGAATGAATGACGTGACTGTGCTGGTGGAGCTCTGCACAGCTGCACCAATTCTAAATGTGACAGCAGAGAGGAAGCCCCACCTTAATGTCATGGAGGGGGGATCAGGGAGTGGATGGGTAAAATTTTCTAAAGTTGAACTTATTCTTTAACATGTTAAAGAGGAACTGCAGTCTGCTCACATAATTTGATAATAAAAACATCTTTGCTATTCTGAAGCTTCCCTCCAACCACTTTACATATTATTTTATATATACTGTGATTCTGTACTTGCCAAATATGCTGCAGAAATCTCTCTCCACTGAGTCTGACTGCAACCATTTTAACTGTGGGCAGCTGAAGCTGCTGGCTGTTCACTTCCTGGATTTACACAGAGGCAGCTCTGCAGCACTCATTGGCCCTCTTATGACTCACCCCCCCCTCTCTGCCTGGCAAACTCTCACGAGTGGGAGATCTGTGCATGATGTCGTAAGCCTAGGCTAATGACCAGACAAGAAACAGGAAGTGGGCTGTATAAGGTGTTTACTGGCAGAAAAAAAATGTTTTACTATCCATAGTTACCTCAACAAGGGCAGAAGATTTAATAGATAGAGAAGAGGAAAAAATTACTGAAGTTCCGCTTTAAACACTTCCGGACCAGCCGCCGCAGTTTTACTGCGGCAGGTTGGCTCGGCTGGGCAAAACGGCGTTACCTTACGTCGCTTCGGCTTTTGGCCACTAGGGGCGTGCGCGTGCCCGCATTGTTTGCCCTGGGCCAATGTGAGTGCCCGGCTGGGTTGCGATGATCGCCGGGCACCTGCGATCACTGGTGACAGAGCGAGATCCCGGTTCTCTCAGGGGAGATGAGACAGATTGTGTGTTCATACTAAGTATGAACACCGATCTTTCTCTCCTCCTAGACAGTTCCATCCCCCTACAGTTAGAGCACACCTAGGGAACACAGTTAACCCTTTGATCGCGCCTAGTGTTAACCCCTTCCCTGCCAGTGACATTTATACAGTAATCGGTGCATTTTTATAGCGCTGATCGCTGTATAATTGTCAATGGTCTCAAAAATGTGTCAAAAGTGTCCAATTTGTCCGCCGCAATATCGCAGTCCCGATAAAAATTGCCACCATTACTAGTAAAAAAATAATAATAATAATAAAAATGCCATAAATCAATCCCCTATTTTGTAGACGCTATAACTTTTGCGCAAACCGATCAATATACGCTTATTGCGATTTTTTTTTTTTTTTTTGTTTACCAAAAATATGTAGAAGAATACATACTGAGGAAAAAAATTTAGTTTTTTTGAAAAAAAGTGGGATATTTATTATAGCAAAAAGTAAAAGATATTGTGTTTTTTTTTTTTCAAAATTGTCGCTCTTCTTTTGTTTATAGCGCAAAAAATAAAAACCACAGAGGTGATCAAATACCACCAAAAGAAAGCTCTATTTGTGGGAAAAAAAGGACGTCAATTTTGTTTGGGTACAGCGTAGCACGACCGCGCAATTGTCAGTTAAATTGACACAGTGTCAAATTGCAAAAAATGGCCCGGTCATTGAGCAGCCAAATCTTCCGGGGCTGAAGTGGTTAAAGCTTATATGAGGTTTTAGTAATGGGATTTTCATGATAGTTGCATTCACTTGTGTTCTGTTATGCCGCGTACACACGGTCGGACTTTTCAGCTACAAAAGTCCGACAGCCTGTCCGACAGACTTTCGACGGACTTTTGGCGGACTTTCGACGGACTTGCGGCGGACTTTCTAACGAACAGACTTGCCTACACACGATCACACAAAAGTCCGTCGAATTCTTACGTGATGACGTACACCGGACTAAAATAAGGAAGTTCATAGCCAGTAGCCAATAGCTGCCCTAGCGTGGGTTTTTGTCCGTCGGACTAGCATACAGACGAGCGGATTTTTCGACCGGACTCGAGTCCGCCAGAAAGATTTGAAGCATGTTTCAAATCTAAAGTACGTCGGATTTGAGGCTAAAAAAGTCCGTTGAAAGTCCGGAGAAGCCCACACACGATCGGATTACCAGCCAGCTTTAGTCCATCAGCGTCCGTTGGACTTTTGTAGACGAAAAGTCCGACCGTGTGTACGCGGCATTAAAGCTTTCTGTACTGATACTTGTGACTTCCCCACACAGGTCCGAGGTAGTGTTACACAGAGCTGCATGACCATCACACTGGCCATTGGTAAGAACACACAAGAGGGACTCACACACATGATGTGTGTGGAAGGGACTGAAGGTGAGGTTTAATTAAAAAAAAAAAAAAAAAAATTATTATTTTGCATTTCGCAGTTTTTTTAAACATGCACTAACATTTGCACTGCACACTCTTGTTTGCTTCTTTCTGCAGGGTGTGAGAATGAAAAGCCTTGTCAGACTTATCTGACCGTCCTACAGCATGGATTATACAAGGGGGAACCTGTCACCAAAGTTTTGTTACAGCCATTGACTGGTATGCAGGGTCGGGCAATTTGTGCTTGAGGTTGATCTGTTTAGTCATAAAATTCTCCAAGCTCGAAGCTCTAAAACACTCAGTATCCAAAATCCCATGTATTTCATACTGTATGAGTGCTCAGGCACCTGTAGGTGAATGCTTGACACTCCAAAAGCTACACAAGCTGCTTTTGAGACAGATCTGGGTGTTTTGGAACACCTGATAAATCAACTGTTTTTTAAGCTCTTCTTCAGGCATATACTAGGCGTTTTTTAGCCTGTAAGAACTGGTCTTCTCCCCCCTAGTGCGCTCCAGTTGCTGAAACAAAAACACCTCAAGCTTGAATGTACATGTAAGATGCTTAAAATATACTTCTAAAATGCTTGTACAGTGGGCAAAATAATCATTTGATCCCCTGCAGAGTAAGTTTTCCCATTTACAAAGAAATGAAGGGTCTATAATTTTTATCATAGGTGTATTTTAAAGAATATCAACCAAAAATGCAGAAGAAAAAACACACGATACAAATGTTATAAATTGAGTTGCAGTTCAGTGAGTAAAATAAATATTTGTTCCCCTACCAACCAACAATAATTCTGGCTCCTACAGTATGTGCTCATGTGGTACACAGATTAGTCCTATCAATTTAAGAAGGTGCTCCTAACGACAACTCGTTAAGTGTATAAAAGACATTTGTCCACAGAATCTCTTTCTTCCATTCAAACCTCACCATTATGGGCAAGACCAAAGAGCTGTCAAAGGACATCAGAGACAAGATTGTAGACCTGTTCAAGCCTGGAATGGGCTACAAGACCATCAGTAAGAAGCTTTTGTGAGAAGGAGACAACTGCTGGAGCAATTATTCACAAATGGAAGAAATACAAAGTAACTATGGATAGCTCTCGGTCTGGATCTCCATGCAAATTTCACATTATGGGGAAGGGATGACCATGAGAAAAGAGAGGGCTTAGCCCAGAACTACACAGGAGGAGCTTGTGAATGATCTCAAGGCAGTTGGGACCACAGTCACCAAACAAAACATGTATAGTATTGGTGGGTTATATCCTCCATAAACCTTTTGCTATTTTACATTGTGACCATGGACAGTTTTGCTACCAATGATTCTGACCAGCGGACAGATTGGGGATCACTTGTGCTGCTGCTGTGTGGATCAATAGCCACAGATTAGGAAGGTCAGCAATACTATGTACCTCTGCAGCATACTGCTACCTCCTTAGTTCATTCAGACACTTACAGGCATATTCATGAATGTGACTTTCATCTAACAATTGCTAGTAATGAATCAATTACTGTCATTTAAAACACATGCACCTGGAAGATTCACCTGCAGAAAATGTTTGTTGAATGTCAAAATCACTGCTTTATAAATATGTCCCACAATGTTGGTAGAGAAATTGTCCCCCTAAAGTGGCTGTAAAGCTTAAAAATTCTTTACCTTAATGCATTCCTTGTTTAGGTGTCAGCATCCCCCCTCAACCCCCCCTATACTTACATGAACCCTCATTTGATCCAGCGCCATGCATGTCTGCAGCTCTTCTCTCCACTCTCTTCTAGGTCTCGCTGGCTTTGCTGAGGCATCAGGAGCCATTGGCTCCCAGTGCTGTCAATCAAAGCCAGTGACCAGAGGGCAGGGCCAAGTCCCCCTGTCTGTGTCAATGGACGCATCAGCGGGGCTCGGGTGCGAGGACGCACGAGTGCCCCCATGGGAAGCCGCTTGGGCACTGGACAGAGGGGGAGGGGCCAGGACTACCGGCAAGTGACCCTAAAAGAGGAGGTTCCTGGCCGCTCTGTGCAATTCAATTGCACAAAGCAGGTAAGTATAGACATATTTGTTGTGTTTTTTTTAAATTTACCTTTACAATCACTTTAACCTGTGAAAACCCCTATGCCCTGTACACACGGTCGGATTTTCCAATATAAAAAGTGCGATCGGATTGTGTTGTCGGAAATTCCGATCGTGTGTGGGCTCCATCTGACTTTTTCCATCTGAATTTCCGACACACAAAGTTTGAGAGCAGGATATAAAATTTTCCGACAACAAAATCCGATCGTTTAAATTCCGATCGTGTGTACACAAATCCGACGCACAAAGTGCCACGCATGCTCAGAGTAAATTAAGAGACAAAAGCTATTGGCTACTTCCCCGTTTTAGTCCCGACGTACGTGTTTTATGTCACCGCGTTCAGAACGATCGGCTTTTCCAACAACTTTGTGCGACCGTGTGTATGCAAGACAAGTTTGGCCCAAAATCCATCGTAAAAAATCAGATGGATTTTGTTGTCAGAATGTCCGATTAATGTCCGATGGTGTGTACAGGGCATTAGAGTTTTGGTCACAGAATGACATAAGATTGATGAAGATACAACCCCTTCTTCTTTTTTTATGCTACCCTTGTGAGCATTCGAATAATGCCTTTATTTTTATATCTCCATAGGCCGGACACACCAGCTTAGAGTCCACTGCAGTGCCCTGGGCTATCCCATCGTGGGAGACTTTACCTATAGCTTTAAGAAGGACACTGACCCATATAGGATGATGCTGCATGCCTACTACCTACGTATACCCACCGACCACGAGCTTATCGAAGTCACAGCACCTGACCCCTTTGAGCCAGAAATGGACCCCAACTGGACACCGACAGAAACTATGAAGAGCCTGAGTGAAGCCATGGCTAACCTTATCAACAAGGCCTTCTCTATGGAGGGTCCTGAACCAGAAGGCAAGGCTGAGCAACTGAAGACAGCGGAGAAGAAGAGGGAGACAGAGGAGGAGAGAGCTGTGTGCCAACAGTGGCTGGCGGAGTGGCCTGGGGAATAACCTGTTATAATCAAGTTGTTTTTTTGCATTGTAGCCAATGCCACGAGGTACAAAACCGTGCCGAGCACACCAGACTTCATCTTCCGTTTTTAGTTCCGGAAATGAAGCCGTAACATCTTAGCAATAGTTTATTCACCTCTGGTTCAGCCAGTCACAGCTGCAGGACCACAGTGCACTGCTCGATGGCATCTTTGGTGTCACAGATGCTCACCAGCAATACTCCATTTACTGCTGCTAGAGTATTTTTAATGCTTTTTACCAAGCCCCGGGTGACATAGCATAGGAGGACATCACAGCCAGGGGTCATTTATTTTAAACACCCTCTTAAATTTGTTGTTGGGACTGAGGCTGCTTTTATGTTGTAAATTTTAAAATCCTGCTCCACCTAACCACAGGGGAAGGATATGTTTTATGGACCCTGCCAGCGGCACTTCAATGGTGGAGGGTATGGAGTTTCATTGATGGCAATGGTTTTCACTGAATACATAGGCTGCCTCTGCAGTAATGTCACCAGTTTCTAGTAAATTTAAAGATTACCTTCTTTCCTGGTCTTCAATGGATCCTTAGGCTTAGGCTTAGCCTTCCCAATGATGTCACTGGTGTGCAGTAAATTTGTAGGGCGTTTCTGACTCTTCAATTATGTCACTGCATTTAATTCAATTCATAGGCTGCCTCTGCAGTTATTTCATTTATTTTCAATGAATTCCTAGGCTGCCTTTATAGTGACATCATTGGTTTCCAGTGAATTCATAAGCTGCCTCTGCAGTGATGTCACTGGTTTTCAATAAATTCAAAGGTTGCTTTTATGCAATGATGTCACTCATTTTTGTGAGTTCATCAGTTACCATCTTCGTGATATCATAGGTTTCTAGTGCATTCATAGGCTGCTTATGCAGTGATGTCATAGGTTTCCAGTGAATTTGTAGGCTGCTTGGTGATGTCACTACGTTGGCTGATTTTACAGCTTTCTCAGTAATGTCACTACTTCCTGGTGAATTGATAGGTTGTGTTCTTGGTGAGATTACTACCTACTGATTTGAAGGGCTGCTTTTTTTAAAATGTATTTATTGATACTGCATAAAAAAATGGCCGCCTTCTTTGGGTGTGCCTAGGAAGATAATAAAGCCATATTTATTAATAGTCTGTCTTCTCGATAAGGTTGTTTCACCTTGTGTCTGTTCACAAGCTAGATATTTACAGTGTAGATGTAGAGCAGAACATTTTTAACCTTTTTTTTCCCTAATGTATGAATTTTTATGCTGCTCAGACTCCAGCATGGCCCCATTTTGTTGGCGGTTACCGGAGTCAAAACTTGTGGAAACAGTAAATTGGAACATCCACCTCTTTTAAAAACGTCCCCTAAGCCAGGTCTGGGATAGCCAGACTCTGGATCATTGTTATGTTTGGCCTCAATTATCAATGTATCAGAGGAAAGAATCACCTTTTGTGTTGACCAGTGGACCCAATTAGATTCTCTCCCACGATGCAATGGGAAAAGGGGAATAATTGCTATACAGAATACTGATTCATTATTTCCCTCCTTATAAAAAAGTCAGTCGATTTTGATGATGCTTCGAAATAACAGATCTTCTGGTGATGGCCTAAATTACGCAGGTGTCTATTGGTGAACCCCGGTGTGAAGTCGGGGTTACCAAAGATTGGCGTCAAAGACGAGGGCAGCGGGGAAAGATCCATTGTACAGAAAACTGATCTCGCTATCCGTAGAGAGGCACCAATGAAAGGGTGATTCTACAAAGCCTCAGGAAATTGAGATATCAGCCAAGGAGTAGATCGGAGAGGAATGGAGGCATCCTCCTTCTCCATGGAAACCCACTGCTTAGAGCCCTCATTGCAATTCCAATCCACCATCCTCGAGAGGTGTACTGCTCTGTGTAGTATCCAAAGACATCAGGAAGGCTTCTACCCCCACTCCATTTAGAGAGGGAGAGTATTTATAAACTCAATCTCGGTGGTTTGTTGAACCAGATAAACTCCCTGAATAGGGAACATACTTGTTTTAAAAATGCCATAGGAACTACAATCGGCAAGACCTGCAACACGCACAAGATCCGCGGGAGGACCGTCATTTTCAGAGTTGCAGCGCCCGAACCACGTCGGGGACAGGGAGTGCCATTGTTTGAGATCTAGCTTAAGTTTGCTGAGTAATGGGGCGAAGTTCATGGAGTAAGGGTCCCCAATGTTGGAGGTAACATGTATCCCCAGATACTTAATCGATTTGTCTGCCCATTGAAAGGGAAAATGGGTACGTATAGATTGCAATTCCGAGTGAGAAAGCGTAATGTTAAGAGCTGCCAATTTTGACAGATTCATAATTTAATTGGATAAGGCACTGTATGAGCGTAGAGCCTGAAGAATGTTTGGCAGGGATATACGAGGATTAGATACGAAGGATATTAAATAGTCCGCAAAAGTCGCTATGTTATGATGACCCGAAGGCTTCTGGAGACCCGAAATATTCGGGTCGGTCCGAACATTACAGAGAAAAGGCTTCAGCGGTAATATAAAAATCAGGGGAGAAAGGGCAGCCCTGTCTCGTCCCGTTCGAGATGAAAAAGTACACGGAGCGCAATTCGTTTACCCGTACGGATGCCGATGGTGTAGAGTAGAGGGACAGGATCCAGCTTGTGAAATGGGGGCCTATACCGATATGGGACAGAGTGGCTTGCATAAAATGCCAAGCCACCATGTCGAAGGCCTTTTCCGCATCCATTGGTAATAAGAGCAAGGGACGCTTCGAGGAATGAGCCGCCTGGATGATATTGAGGACCCGACTGGTGTTGTCCTTGGCCTCCCGTGAGGGGACAAAGCCCACTTGATCTACATGGATCAGCTGAGGGATATAGGGGAGGAGTCTATTGGCCAAGATTTTAGAGAATAATTTCACATCGACATTAAGTAGCGCAATAGGACTATAGTTCCCACACTCGGAAGGATCTTTGCCGTCTTTGAGAATCAGGGAAAGGTATGCCCACAGGGAATCGGGTGTCATCGAGCCCGCTTCCACCAGTGAGTTGTATGCTGTCAGGAATTGGAGAATTAATCTATCTGAGAAAGTACTATAATAAGCCAGCGAAAAGCTGTCCAGGCCAGGGGCCTTGCTGGATTTTGTGTGGGCGATGGCAGACCACACCTCCTCCTCTGTGATCAATGATTCCAATGTTTTTCACTGGCATCACTTGGTAGAGAGGGCATACCTGAGGCATAAATATACACTAGCGCCTCTGTTATACTGTCTCCTGAGGTCCCCGTGGTCTGAGTGGGATTAAGGTTATAAAGATCATGGTTGAATTCCGAGAACTTTGGCGATATCCTGGGAAGTGTGTACTCTATCCCCCTGTTTGGAAGTTATAGAAGAGGTTAAAGTGCGTTTCCTCGGGCCGCGTAGTGCTTTTGCCAACATAGAGCCTGGTTTGTTAGAATATTCGTATAGGGAATGTTTTGCCCAAGCCAAGCTTTGGGTGGTTTTATGAAATAGAAAATCGTTCAGCTCTTGCCTGGCCTGCAAAAGAGTCTGGTAATGAGCTAATGCCAGGGATTTTTTGTGCAGTAGCTCGAGGGAATGCACTCATGATGCAATAAGGTCATCTAATTGTTTGACCCTTTCCTTCTTCTGTTGAGAACCCATCTGAATTAGAACCCCCCGCACTACACACTTATGGGCTTCCCAAACATGCATGGGGTTCTGCGTGGATTCAGCGTTTTCCAAAAAGTAAGTGGCTAGTGAACGATCTATTTCCTCGCAGACCTCAAGCAGTTGTAATAGGGATTCATTTAGACTCCAGGTAAGGGAACGTGGCTGAGAAATTTCCAGCTCAAATGTCACATGGACAGGGGCATGGTCCAAGAAGGCAATTATGTTGATCTGGGAGGACTTGACAAGAGGTAGATCTCTGTGTTGAATAAGAAAGAAATCAATCCTGGTATAGGAGTGATGCATCGGAGAGGAAAAGGTGTAATCTCTCTCCCCCGGGTGCATCAACCTCCAGGGGTCTACCAAATTGAGGAGTTGAAATGCCATTCTCAGTTTTTTTCAGGTACGCAGAAGATTAATGGGAGGCTGCATAGAGACCACTGCTTCCACACAGAGTAAAGCAAGAGTCCCACTCTGCAGCTTATGGCAGAGTATAGGCTTTTCCACTCTGGTTGTGGCTAATTTTTAAAGAAAAACTGTAAGTCATTGAAATCCTTTGGGGTTTGATGCACCTGCAATGTATTTAGCTTATTTAAACTGAAAGTTCAAATGGGCTTTAAGAAACCATTTGCATGGGCGCTGAGGCCCATACACCATGAATCAGGCATTTATTTTTGCTGATTGGGCCCCCAGGTGCTACTTGAAGGCAGCCCATATAAGTCTGTGGGGATGCAGCAGCTGGTGGACACACCCGCTCATCCTAATTTGACAGGGGTTTGGGTAAGTGGCCCCAAATGCACTCTGCCTGTGTTAGGGCTGCTCACCCACACACCTGTCAAATTAGGATAAGCAGATTTCTCTGTACAGCTGTTGCGTCCCTATAGACTTACATGAGCTGCATGCATGTAGCACCTGGGGGGCTCCAGCTGCATAAATTAAATGGCCAATTCACAGTGCGCCAGCCTTACTGCCCGTGAGGCCTAGTACATATCTGTTCCGCAGCCCACACTGCTGATCTTCACTCTCTTCGAGAGCCAAGAGCCAAGTTCGCTGAAGAATTTTCGGCACCAATACTTCTGGGATTGTCGGGTGCCTGGTTCCACTCTGCGCTCTGTCACTACAACAGACAAGGACCAGAGCACAGCCCTCAGTGGGGGACCAGACATTTGATGCATCTGGAGGTGTGTTGGATGCTGAACATTCTTCATCCACTGTAGCTTTTTAAGAGAATAGAGATTGGTGTTTAAGCAGCAGGACAGGTAAGTATTAACCATTTTCTTTAAAGTAAAACTTGTTTTAATACAGAGTTGCTTTAAAGCTGAAATCCAGCCATTTTTTTTTTTGTTTAGTTCTAAATACAGTGAGGAAGGGTCTAATGCTGTCTGTGATCCTGTTGGGAAGAACTTCCTTTGCTTCGTATACCAGTGACAATTGTTATCTAGATGGTAAGTGAGAGGAGATCCCTGGAATACAGACATATGCAGCAATAAAAACACATTCTAATAGAGTATTAAAGGGCTACAACCTCAGTTGGGTTTTTATTGCTGGAAGGTGTAAGGAAAACGAGAGTGCCACACCCAAGTTTTATGAGTACAAGAGTATTTATTTAATCATAGTCCAAAGGCTTATAATAAGCCAACATGTAT
Organism: Lithobates septentrionalis; assembly: GCA_037952835.1. Taxonomy (NCBI): domain Eukaryota; kingdom Metazoa; phylum Chordata; class Amphibia; order Anura; family Ranidae; genus Lithobates; species Lithobates septentrionalis. The sequence goes on along the minus strand of JBBDGP010000798.1, from coordinate 1,195,004 downwards.
GCTGGGCTAAATGGCTCCCTTCTTTGTCAGAGTTTAAACTGCTGATTTAAATGAAATGTGTGGGTTGACAAGGGGGTTGTTCCAATTTGGGGAAAAATCTCTGTTTTATTCCAAAAGTGTGTTTCACCAGCTGGTTGTGTAGGGGTGTGTGTAGCCAGAATCATTGTACTCTACAGTAAGGGCTTACTTTGACCATACGTCACTAAGACCATTTCAGATCTAGCACCTTCGACCTACATTTTTCAAGTTTTATCTTTCTGTCTGTGTTCCTATTGGGGAGATATTGACAGTGGTCTCAGGGACAGGAAATTAGGAAATATCTGCCTGAACAGGGACGCAGACACCAATAAAAACACAAAAAGAGCACCAAACCTAAGATAGCCCAAGTTGCTTTAATGATTTGTAATATGATCACAGAACACTTCCAACACCTTTTTGGGGGGCAATTATCTCCCACTTCATACAGGCTTGGCATTGTCAATACTGCATGACTCCATAACACTCCCATAAGAAGATAAGCCAGTTATATTACAGATCTTTTTGAATACCTGTTACAGTACATTGAGTCCACTTAAACCCTCACAACAATTCCAAGCCCTGATCTCTAAACACGTTAGCAATATTTTTTGATTTTATTATGATTTAGGCTCCTTTTACGATTTGGTTTGGTGCTTCTTTTGGGTTTGTATGCTTTGAGTCACATTATGGGTATCCACCAAGGAGATCCTTGCTTTAAGTGAGTGGCCTTACCACAGCAAGTGAGCTTCTTTGAATCTAGATGCTTCTTTTATTGAAGCAATGTGTTCTGAAGTCTTAGCTCCTCTCAGATATGTGTATTTAGACCAGTAAATACTTGACAGAGGTTTCTTTCCTCACTCTATGTGGAACTAAAAATGTATTTATTTTTTTGTTGGTCTATCATATATCTATAAGAAGATAACGGGTAACATGAATTATGCTTGAAATGTAAGATAGTAATTTTGAAGAAAATGTATTTTATGCTAAATGTATGTTTATTTTTGACTGTACTTTAAACATTTGCCTTCATTTTTATGTTTTCACACTGCTTCTATTTTCCTATTGTATTTTTATTATTTTACATTTTGTTTTTTATGCTTTATCTTTATATTACACAAGAACCATGCACAAGGATTACATAATTAAAACTAATATTATTATTGGTGTTTAAAAATTTTTTTTTCTTCTCTTGTTATATGTGACTGTGTACATGAGGTAGTAATCAGGGACATACCCTATATATCCAAAGGTTTGTAGATACCCCTCCAAATTATTGTGTTCAGGTTCTTCCAATGCAGGGTACTGGTAATGTTAGTGCATGTAATGATATTTTGTGCACTTTAAACCTTCTGGGAACAAATTGAGAAAGGCCCTTTTCTGTCCCAGCATGACCATGTTCCCGTGCACAAGATTCCTGACTTCGACCCTAAGCATCACCTTTGGGATTGGATTGAAATGCAAATTGCAAGCCGGGTCTTCCCTTCAACACCAAATCCAGGTCTTCCCTTCAACATCAGTACCTGACTTCACAAATGTTCTTTTGGCTCAGTGGGCACAAGTTTCCACAGACACACTCCAAAATCTTGTGTAAAATCTTCTCAGAACTGTGGAGGCGGTTATATCCACAAAGGTGTAAGGGTGGCTCCATAATAAAAACCATGATTTGGGAATAGGATGTCCAAGAAGCTCATATAGGTGTGATAGTCAGGTGTCCCCAGATGTTTGGCCATATATTGTACCAAGGACTATATAAGGCTTTCTTTTGGTTACCTCATTCTAAACCCTACTTATACATGAGGCATATTTGACACAACCACTATCCCAAGTATTTTACTTAAAAAAACTTGCCCTGAATGAAACTAGTGTGAATTAACTACAATGAGAGCTAAAATTGGAAGGGGGATGGGTCATTATGATTTCACTATTTTTATGAAATAGGGGAAGGTCAGCCCCCCCCCATTATAACCTGTCAAGAAAACAGCCCCTTTGATGTCAGAAACCATGAATCAGACCGAGACAGAAGTACAGTTAAATCACACTTGTTTAATAAAAAAAGTAAATAGAACAAACGTAGTCAAAACATAGCGAAAGTTCGGTAACCGGAACGGATAGTCAGCCAAGCCAGAAAGTCAGGAATCAGTGTAGTGGAACAGCAAGCAGGATCTGGAGCCAGAAAGCATGTCAGCCAAGCAAGTCTTAAACAGGAACGCAGGAGATAGTCTCTGTGATGTTGGCAAAGGCAGAGATCCTCTGGACTGGACGGCTTAAGTAGGCAGGACTGATGAGCAGGATATCATCAACAGGTGAGTAACTGTGGAGAGATAAGGGCTGGCAATTAGCCAACAGCTCAGGGGCCAGCTCAGAGAAGGAAGGGCTGAGCCCAGCCCTGACAGTACCCCCTCCTCAATGACCCCTCCCCCTTGGAGGACCACCAGGCTTGAGGGGAAAACGTCTATGGAAATCACGGAGGAGGACAGGGGCATGTACATCCGAGGATGAGACCCAAGAGCGTTCCTCCGGATTGTACCCTTTCCAATGCACCAGGTACTGTATGCGCCCACGGAACCTACGGGAGTCAACAATGGACTGTACTTCATATTCCTCGTGGTTCTCAACTTGTACAGGGGGAGGACGTGGCACCGAGGTGATAAAGCGGTTGCAGAGGTTTTAATAAGGAGACATGAAATACATTTGAGATGCGCATCTTAGAAGGAAGGTCTAAAGCGTAAGCCACTGAGTGTCAAACCATGAAATCAGACTGAGACAGAAGTACAGTTAAATCACACTTTTTTAATAATAAATGTAAAAAGAACAAACGTAGTCAAAACATAGCCAAAGTTCAGTAACCGGAACGGATAGTCAGCCAAGCCAGGAGTCAGGGATCAATGTAGTGGAACAGCAAGCAGGTTCTGGAACCAGAAGGGATGTCAGCAAAGCAAGTCTTCAAACAGGAATGCAGGAGAATGTCTCTATGATGTTGACCAAGGAGAAGGCAGAGATCCTCTGGACTGGACGGCTTAAGTAGGCAGGACAGACGAGCAAAATATCATCAACAGCTGAGTCACTGTGGAGAGATAGGAGCTGGCAATTAGGCGACAGCTGAGCAGCTAGCTCAGAGAAGGAAGGGCTGAGCCCAGCCCTGACACTGGGTTAATCCTGCAAAGAATACGGGAAGGCCCAATAAACCGAGGTGTGAACTTCAGAGAGGGAACACGAAGTCGGAGGTTACGAGATGACAGTCAGACCCTGTACCCAACCTGGTAGGAAGGCGCAGGCAGGCGTCTGCGGTCAGCATGGAGTCTGTGTTGTATATGTTGTAATATGTTCACCGATTTATGTGGGACATTATATTATTATATGTAGAAAGTAAAAAAACGCGCTATAGATCTATAAATCCTATATAAAAAGTCCAACAATCACAAATCCTAAGTAGATGACGTGAAAATCTTTAAAATTCAGATCCTGTAGGTGAGTAATCAGGTGAACACATTTGAAAGGTTGTGCGCTTACCAGAAGTAAGCCAGAATTAAGCGAGTGGCTTAAAACCCAGCCGAGGCCTTTGGAAATCGATCACAAATGGAATAGAAAAATCACACTCCAACCGTGGGGGCAGATCCAGGTGAAAGTCCTGCTTACCAGATGTCAGATATAGGCAGGCAGATTAACTCATGCACAGAGCAAAGTCCTGGCAGGAACAGCGTGGATACGTCTTGATAATCCTGACTTGAGCTCAGCAGTGCGGAATCAAATAAAAGAAATGGCCAATAGTGTGATACTGTATAAAACGAGGGCTTTAATAGAATAAAAATACACTTACAATAGATGAAAAGATAACAAGCGTTGCCGGCCGGCACTAAAAGCAAAGCTCCCGTCCTCAACAAGGCGACGTGGTGACGTCAGCACGTCCCTCCCAGACGCGTTTCGTCATACGTTGACCTTCTCAATGGGGCTCGCCTCGGCTGGGTTTTAAGCCACTCGCTTAATTCTGGCTTACTTCTGGTAAGCGCACAACCTTTCAAATGTGTTCACCTGATTACTCACCTACAGGATCTGAATTTTAAAGATTTTCACGTCATCTACTTAGGATTTGTGATTGTTGGACTTTTTATATAGGATTTATAGATCTATAGCGCGTTTTTTTTACTTTCTACATTCTGTTTTGGTGTGCCTCACTTATAACCGCAGCTTTTATATTCGATATTTTTTTCCCTTAGCGCAGTTTTTTATCTCTATTTTATATTATTATTATGTATGTACACATACAGTCAATATTGACCAGGCCAGAATTCAATTGACAATGGTTGATTTGTCCAAGTCAACTGAATTTTATCATATCAAGGGGACAGCTGAAGACTCTTTGATGTGGTAATCTTATGCAAGTCTATTTGAACATTTCAAAGGGTGTTCAGGTGGTATCTGTTAATCTAATCTAATTACACATATCTAGGGGGACTTGTTGATGTTGATATGCGGGAGTGCAAATTGGGACGGTTTATGACTGCAGCTGTTCACGGCTGGGGGTTGTTGTCTGTCTGAAAGACTAAAGCAAATCAAAGTCCTAAATTGAAACGGCCAATCAAATTGCTCAGCCATTCAATGTCTAGTGAATATAACATGGTGTTCAGTCTATAGTTTAATATATAGGCTTACAGTGGCTTGCGAAAGTATTCGGCCCCCTTGAACTTTTCAACCTTTTGCCACATTTCAGGCTTCAAACATAAAGATATAAAATGTTTATTTTTTGTGAAGAATCACCAACAAGTGGGACACAATTGTTAAGTGGAATGAAATCTTTTGGATTTTTGAAACTTTTTTAACTAATAAAAAAATGAAAAGTGGGGCGTGCAAAATTATTCGGCCCCCTTGCGTTAATACTTTGTAGAGCCACCTTTTGCTGCGATTACAGCTGCAAGTCGCTTGGGGTATGTCTCTATCAGTTTTGCACATCGAGAGACTGAAATTCTTGCCCATTCTTCCTTGCAAAACAGCTCGAGCTCAGTGAGGTTGGATGGAGAGCGTTTGTGAACAGCAGTTTTCAGCTCTTTCCACAGATTCTCGATTGGATCCAGGTCTGGACTTTGACTTGGCCATTCTAACACCTGGATACGTTTATTTGTGAACCATTCCTTTGTAGATTTTGCTGTATGTTTGGGATCATTGTCTTGTTGGAAGATAAATCTCCGTCCCAGTTTCAGGTCTTTTGCAGACTCCAACAGGTTTTCATCCAGAATGGTCCTGTATTTGGCTGCATCCATCTTCCCCTCAATTTTAACCATCTTCCCTGTCCCTGCTGAAGAAAAGCAGGCCCAAACCATGATGCTGCCACCACCATGTTTGACAGTGGGGATGGTGTGTTGAGTGTGATGAGCTGTGTTGCTTTTACGCCAAACATATCGTTTTGCATTGTGGCCAAAAAGTTCGATTTTGGTTTCATCGGACCAGAGCACCTTCTTCCACATGTTTGGTGTGTCTCCCAGGTGGCTTGTGGCAAACTTTAGACAAGATTTTTTATGGATATCTTTGAGAAATGGCTTTCTTCTTGCCACTCTTCCATAAAGGCCAGATTTGTGCAGTGTACGACTGATTGTTGTCCTATGGACAGACTCTCCCACCTCAGCTGTAGTTCTCTGCAGTTCATCCAGAGTGATCATGGGCCTCTTGGCTGCATCTCTGATCAGTCTTCTCCTTGTCTGAGCTGAAAGTTTAGAGGGACAGCCAGGTCTTGGTAGATTTGCAGTGGTCTGATACTCCTTCCATTTCAAAATGATCGCTTGCACAGTGCTCCTTGGGATGTTTAAAGCTTGGGAAATCTTTTTGTATCCAAATCCGGCTTTAAACTTCTCCACAACAGTATTACGGACCTGCCTGGTGTGTTCCTTGGTCTTCATGATGCTCTCTGCGCTTTCAACAGAACCCTGAGACTATCACAGAGCAGGTGCATTTATACAGAGACTTGATTACACACAGGTGGATTCTATTTATCACCATCAGTCATTTAGGACAACATTGAATCATTCAGAGATCCTCGCTGAACTTCTGGAGTGAGTTTTCTGCACTGAAAGTAAAGGGGCCGAATAATTTTGCACGCACCACTTTTCAGTTTTTTAATTGCTAAAAAAGTTTAAAATATGCAATAGATTTCGTTCCACTTCACAATTGTGTCCCACTTGTTGGTGATTCTTCACAAAAAATTAAAATTTTATATCTTTATGTTTGAAGCCTGAAATGTGGCAAAAGGTTGAAAAGTTCAAGAGGGCCGAATACTTTCGCAAGCCACTGTATCTGTGTGTAAAGGCGCAGACCTAGGAAGAAATGGGACTCTGAATTATATACTCTGTCGGATTTTTTGTCATCTGTGGACTTTGGACTTTGTTCTGTGTTGGAAGTCAATAAAGTGCATCTCTCTGGAAGAATTGGGTTGCTGCGGAAGAGTACTTACTAATTAATTATCATACCTACGATACCACGATACTATTACACATATTATTATCAATTCACTACATCAGGGCTGTGACCCGTTCTTTGAAGGTATCATATCACTACATTGGTGCCGTTCAAGTGACCAGAAAAGCTTTTTCGGACTTAGTAACAGAGGTCGGTGGTGACAACAATCCTGTGAGGTGGACAGAAGTCTGATGAAGAACCAAGAGCTGTGCTGTGACTCTAATGTCTGGTTGTGACATAAGAGAGTCTGATCTACAAAATTAAACAAGTTGGGAACTCCAGAATTATTCTCTGGAGACTGGAAACAACAACAAAAAAAAGGACTGTGTCGTGTACCAGAAGACCTGAACTGGAAGTAACTAATGCGGTGAGTAAAATATTTCCTTTTTTTTTAATTATTAGTAATATAGTCAAAATGCTTACTCAGTGTGAAGCTAGTGTCAGTTCTGATAAAGTTAACAGATGGGTATTAAAATGTATTAAGCGCCATGGCGGTCCTTATGAAATTCCAGAAAAATGTAAGCAGACATGGACGATGATGAAGGAATTTTTAGAGAAAAATGTTTTTGATAACAAAATTTCAGAAAGTAAAAGAAAAGGTTGTATTATACAGGGCTTATTATCTTGCTGTTTAACAATGGAAAGTTCTTTGAAGGGTGAGGTTGAGGAAATTACCCAGTTACAGAATGCAGTTGATAATAGCAACAATGTTTGTGAGAGGTACTCATAATGGCCTGTTCTGGTATTAAACGCAGTTTTCCACTCGTCGCCCTCCTTAATCCTCACAAGATTGTATGCCCCTCTCAAATCAAGCTTTGTGAAAACCGTTGCTCTCTTGAGGCGGTCAAATAACTCCGTAATCAACGGAATCGGATAGGCATTCTTAATCGTGAAACGATTGAGACCCCTATAATCAATACAAGGTCTCAGTTCACCGCTCTTCTTCTTTACAAAGAAGAATCCAGCACCAGCAGGAGACGAAGATTTGAGGATGAAACCTCGATAAAGTGCGTCTGCAATATACTCCTCCATGGCCTTATCCTCCAAGACCGACAAAGGGTAAAGCCGGCCACGAGGGTGTATGGCACCAGGTTGAAGGTCACTTGCGCAATCATACGACCAGTGTGGAGGCAAACTACCTGCTTGACCTTTGTCAAAGACATCGCTAAAATCGGGATAGTCCTCCGGCAGGGAGGAGAGTGTAGAGGTGCACAGGACCTTGGCTACCTTCTGGAAGCATCTCTTACTGCTTTGTGGCGACCAGGAGAGAACATCAGCACGGAGCCAATTAAAAGAGGGGTGTGCCTCTGTAACCAAGGATAACCAATAACCAGCAGAAACTTAGGTGAGGAAATAATTTTGGAATTGGATAATCTCATGGTGAAGAGCCCCTATGGCCATGGACAACGGAACAGTCTCATGAGTCACATGGGCAGGCTGTAGAGGTCTCCCGTCAAGAGCCTCAATGGCAAGTGGAGTGTCACGCAGCTGCAGCAGATTCGAGTGCTTCGATACAAAGGCAGCATCAATGAACAAGCCTGCAGCCCCAGAGTCAATTAGAGCCTGTATCTTGACCGATGATTCAGCCCAAGAAAGGGTGACCGAAACCAGGGGCTTATCGTTCTGGATAACTGGGGATGAAACAACGCCACCTAAGGTCTGTCCTTGACAGGACCTCCAAGGTTCGGGCGTTCCCGGGACGGGTAGGGCAAGACTTCAAAAAGTGACCTGCTTGGCCACAATAAAGGCACAATCTCTCCCTCCTCCTAAAGGTTCTCTCATCCGCAGAGAGACGCATGAAACCCAAGTGCATGGATTCACCTTCACTGACCGACTCTGTACCAGGAGGCATGGGAGGTGAGGGAGGAACAGGTGGGACTGCAAAGCTCGGAGACAAATGCACAGGAGGATTCCGCAAGTGCCTGAGTTTGGAGTCAACGAGGATGGCAAACATGATTAACTTCTCCAGCTCAGTGCGTATATCTTGGGCTGCTATCTCATCCTTGATGGTATCCAAGAAACAATGAGAAAAAGCAGCCACGAGGGTCTCGTTGTTCCACGCAACCTCTGCTGCCAGAGTACGGAATTTAATGGCGTAATCGGCAACAGTTCTCGTACTCTAATGGACATGAAGCACTTGGCAGCAGAAGCGGAGCGTGCGGGAACATCAAATACCCTTTTAAAAGAAGCCACAAACTCAGGGTAACTCAAGACAACAGGTTTTTGCGTCTCCCATAGAGGGTTTGCCCAGGCCAAGGCGCTTTTAGAAAGCAAAGATATCATGAAACCTACTTTGCTTCTGTCTGTGGGAAACGCCTGGGGCAGCATCTCAAAGTTTATCTCAACCTGGTTGAGAAACCCTCTGCATTGGACTGGATCGCCCCCAAATCGCTGGGGAAGCAGAGCCAGACATACCTCTTATAGAGGTAATACTCAAGGCGGGTGCCTGCACAGAGACTGGAGCAGCAGCAGGGACGGCCTGCAACACAGGTTGTACCGGAGCAGCCACAGTGGGAGATTCCAGGTGAGTAAAGTAAATAGAACAAACATAGTCAAAACATAGCCAAAGTTCTTTAACCGGAACAGATAGTCAGCCAAGCCAGAAAGTCAGGATTCAGTGTAGTGGAACATCAAGCAGGGTCTGGAACCCGAAGGGATGTCAGCCAAGTCTTAAACAGGAACGCAGGAGATAGTCCCTGTGATGTTGACCAAGGCGAAGGCAGAGATCCTCTGAGCTGGACGGCTTAAGTAGGCAGGACTGACGAGCAGGATATCATCAACAGGTGAGTAACTGTGGAGAGATAGGAGCTGGCAATTAGCCGACAGCTGAGCAGCCAGCTCAGAGAAGGAAGGGCTGAGCCCAGCCCTGACAGATTTAAGTCGGTGTAAATGTGCATAAATGGAACAGTTCATTTGACCTATAACATCCTCATTGTAGGAAGGACTGCTCTTAAAGTGAACTTGTGCTTTGCCTATGAAGGAGGTCACTCCTCCAAAATGAACACAGTTCTGTGTCTTTACTAGCCCTTAGAAACATTCACTTCACAGTTTTCATATGTCACGTGACTACCAAACAAATACATTCACGTGACTGGGGGAAAAAAAGCCGTTCAACCATCATGGCTGCTACTTCTGCATTACCCACAATGCCACATAATGAACTTGTACTACCCAAATAAGGGGTACTGCGCGTACTCTGCTTCTGCAATATGAAGATGTCAGTACAATGCCATATGTTTTGAAACTGTACAAATATCCACTTACTCAGTTTTTTTGGTAGTGTAATAGATCTTTACATGAAAACACAGACCTAGTGCATCTTTGGGTACAGGTTTATAATCATTGGAACAAAGAGAATCTGAGGGCAAAATTACTATTTGTGCAGACCTTCGCAGCTGCATCAGGAGCGCCGGCAGGGGACACGAGAAGAGGAGGATTGGGGCCGCTCTGTGCAAAACCATTTCACAGAGCAGGTAAGTATAACATGTTTGTTATTTTAGTAAAATAAACACTTTAAGTATACAGTACTTTATTGAAGCACCTTAGGCAACAATTACAACCTCAAGTCTTTTTTGGGTATAATGTGACAAGCTTTGCACACCTGGATTGGGGGGTTTCTCAAGCTCAGTCAGGTTGGATGGAGACCGTCGGTGGACAGCCATTTTCAGGTCTCTCCAGAGATGTTCAGTAGGGTTCAAGTTAGGGCTCTGGCTGGACCACTTTAGGACATTCACAGAGTTGTCCCTAAGCCACTCCTGTGTTGTCTTGGCTGTGTGCTTAGGATCGTTGTCGTGGTGGAAGGTGCATCTTTGACCCAGTCTGAAGGCCTACTATGGGTTGGGGGCAGGGTTCTGTGGAGAGGTGCAGGGTACTATGAGTTGGGGTAGGGTTCTGTAGAGGGATGCAGGGTACAATGGGCTTGGGGCAGGGTTCTGTAGAGTAGAGGGGTGCAGGGTAGATGGGAGGTACAGGAAGAAGAGAGGGCTCCCACACAGGGTTCAATGAAGGAGTAGAGGGCAGAGGACAGTGTCGGAGGGGACCCTGGACATTGACAGCCTGGAACAGTCGGAGGGACCTGGATCAGAGCTGGGGGAGACGATCAGGGAGGGAGCAGCTGGGGGTGAGCAAGCACTGAGGAGGAGGGACCCGAGGACTGGGAAGCACCTTATGTTTGGTTCACTCTGTCGCAGTCACAAAGTTCTGGTCACATCTGGTTTATGACAGAATACCAGGGCCATCCCTGACCAGAAGTGGCTGCACAGGGGAACCATTTTTGATTCAGTTTGTTTGCTAACATGAATGCCGATGAGTAGGAATGAGCCGAACACCCCCTGTTTCGGTTCGCATCAGAACATTCGAACGGACCGAAAGTTCGCGCGAACTTTAGAACCCCGGTAAAGTCTATGGGACTCGAACGTGAGAAATCAAAAGTGCGAATTTTAAAGGCTAATATGCAAGTTATTGTCCTTAATAGGGTTTGGGGACCCGGGTCCTGCCCCAGGGTACATGTATGAATGCAAAAAAAAAGTTTTAAAAACGTCCGTTTTTTCGGGAGCAGTGATTTTAATGATGGTTAAAGTGAAAAAATAAAAGTGAAATATTCCTTTAAATATCTTGCCTGGGGGGTGTCTATAGCATGACTGTAAAGTGGCACGTGTTTCCCGTGTTTAGAACAGTCTCTGCTCAAAACGACATTTCTAAAGGAAAAAAGTAATTTAAAACTGCTTGCGGCTTTAATGTCATGTCTGGTCCCGGCAATATGGATGAAAATCATTGAGAAACCCCCCCCCCCCCCCCAGCCCATTACCAGCCCCTTTGGGTCTTGTATGGATATTAAGGGGAACCCCACACCCAAATAAAAAAATTAAAGGCATGGGGCCCCCAGGCCCTATATACTCTGAACAGCAGTATACAGGCGGTGCAAACAAGACAGGAACTGTAGGTTTGTTCTTAAGTAGAATCTGTTTGTAATTTTGAACTGGTACATTTTTTATGTGTAGCTCCAGGAAAAAAATCTATTTTTAAGCTTTTTGGAAAACACAGGAAAGGATTATCACCCCTGTAACATTTGTTTTGCTGTCTGTGCACCTGTTCAGAAGATTTCACCTCACTTTCTGTCCCAATGACAATTAGATTTTGAAAATTTGGGGTTTTTAGTGAAACAAGGAACTCTTACAGGAGAGAATTTCCCTTCCTAGGGGTAGATTTCCTCTCACTTCCTGTTTTCTCCTTCCGTTTGCAAGTAGGAGTCGTTTGTAAGTTGGATGTTTGAAAGTAGGGGCCTGCCCTACATACTCTGCAGAAATTTGGGCCTTAGGTGTTGGTGTTGCCACAACACTGTAAGGCCTCACAGTTACTCTTGGTGGGCGCAGGAACGGGCCCTGCTGTGAAATATTAGATCAAGAATTGTAATTACATGCCTCTGTTAAACAGGGGCTGAAAAATTGGGCTTAAGGCACTGATGCTGGTGCCACAACACTGCAACCCCTCACAGATACTCTAGTTGGAGCGCAGGAATGAGCCCTGCTGCAAAGTATTGCATCAAAAATTGTAATTACACGCCCCTGTTAAACGGGCAGAAAAATTGGGCCCAGAACCAAAAATGTTCTTACAAGCTATCAGCATGAACATTGAGGAGGAAGAGGATAGTCACTCAGCATAACAGGATAGTCACTCAGGATCAGCATAGGCAGTCTTGAAGGGATCTCACATTAAAAAAAAAAAAATATTCGGTTACATCAGCATCAGGTGCTTGGTAGCTGGTGATCCAAAGTGATTAATTTTTATGATGGTCAGCCGATCGACCGATTTGGTGGACAGGCGCACCCTGTAATCGGTTACAAAGCCTCCAGCAGCACTAAATGTGCATTCCGAAAGAACGCTGGATGCAGGACAGGCCAGTAGCTCAATTGCATACTGTGCAAGCTCTGGCCAGTGATCCTTCCTCAAGACCCAGTAACCCAAAGGATTTTCGGTGGGAAAGGTGTCCAAGTCTGATCTTGCCCCTAGGTATTCCTGCACCATGTGAATCAGACGCTGGCGATGGATGCTGGAACCGATCATACCTTGGGGCTGCGGACTAAAAAATTGTCTGAAAGCATCGGTCAGATGGCCACCTTCTCCACCGCTCCTTCTGTGACTGACCGAAGCCAACATGTTGTCCAGGAGGACCAGGAAATTGTAGCCTCCCAGGCTCTGGAAACGCATTGCACAAACCTTTCTGCAAGGCCTCTCGAAGATGTTTCATCCTCTGCTCCCTCTGCGACGGCAAGATAAGGTCTGCAACCTTACCCTTGTAACGTGGATCAAGGAGGGTTGCCAGCCAGTAATGATCCCTCTCCTTGATACCACGAATATGAGGATCCTTCTGCAGGCTTTGCAGGATCAGGGAGGCCATGCAGTGTGGGTTTGCTGAGGCATTCGGTCCGAAGTCCTCTGGGTCACTAAGGGCGACATGATCCGCAGCCACTTCCTCCCAGCCACGTACAAGTCCATGGGTTTCTTCGGACTGTAAATGATTCCTTGAAGACTGCTGCTGATGCTGAGTGCTAGGCTCCACCTCCATGCTGACACAATCCTCCTCCTCTTCCTGTGTGATCGGCGGGCACGCAGGAACACTGTCTGGATAAAGGGGGCCTTGAGAGGTAAGGAAGTCCTCCTCTTCCTGCCTCTGTTCTGTCTCAAGTGCCCTGTCCAATATTCCACGCAGCGTGTGCTCCAACAGGTGCACAAGAGGGACAGTGTCACTGATGCATGCAATGTCACTGCTCACCATCCTCGTGACCTCCTCAAATGGTGACAGGAAAGTGCATGCATCCCTGATCATGGCCCACTGGCGTGGGGAAAAAACGCTCCCCTGACCCTGTCCTGGTGCCATAGTCGCACAGGTACTCATTGATGGCCCTCTGCTGCATGTACAGCTGCTGCAGCATGGCCAAAGTTGAGTTCCACCTGGTGGGCATGTCACAGATTAGGCGGTACACATGCCGGTAGAGAGCCGGAATCGCCTTCTGTGAAAAAAAGTGGCGTTTGGGAACCTGCCACTGAGGTACCGCACATTCCACAAACTCAGGGGGCAGAGTCTACCAACTGAAAAGGCAGCAGTTGAAGTGCTAGCAATTTAGCCAAGCTAGCATTCAACCGCTGGGCATGTGGATGGCTGGGAGCGAACTTCTTTCGCCGGTGGAGCAACTGGGGTAGGGAAATCTGCCTGCTAGAATCGGACATTGGTGTACCGATAGCAGATTGCCCGCAAGTACCTGGCAGTGGCACACTTAATTCTACACCTTCATTCCTCTCAGTGCAGGTTTCTGAGAGGACTCAAGGTATAGTGGGGTTGGAGATCCCAGCTGATGAGCAAGGAGAGGTCCGCCTTGTTCTTTGGTGTGGGTCTTTTAGGTAGTATTGCCAACGGGCTGCATGGGAGCTCGACATATGTCTGATTAAGCATGTGGTGCCCAAGCGCTTGCTGTCTAGTCCACGCTTGATACACTTCAGACATATGTTGCAATAGCAATGATGCGATTTGCTGCACACGTCTCAAAAAAGGCCCACACCAAAGAACTTTTAGAATTACGCACGGAGTCACCAGCGCCCATGCACTTGCGGATCTCTGCGGTGTGATGCAGTCGGTTGACTGCCCTTAAGCTGGCCCCTGGAGGGCATCCTGCCTCATTGGAGATGTGCCTCCTCCTCCGCCTCCTCCTCCTCTCTCCTATCGGGCACCCACGTAGAGTCAGTCCCCTCCTTCCTCGTCACTGGAGCAAACCTGGCAGTATGCTGCAGCTGGGGGAACATGACTGCCAGTTTGTAGTCCTTCTTGGGCAACCCCTCTCTCTGGGCTCACGTTACTGCTTTCCTCAAGCTGGGTACCATCATCGGAGCCTTCAAAATGCTGCGCATCCTCCTGCAGCATGTACCCAACACTGTGGTCGAACAGTTCGGGGGACTCCTCCGGTGGGGCTAGGGAAGGAGTAACTGATGATGGCCTCCAGTCCAAGGAATAGGCCGCTTTGGCACCTGCATTGGCAGCCAAGGTAGTCTGGGTGACAGAGGATGAGGACAGCTTGGTCATCCACTCTACCAACTCTTCGGCATGTTGTGGCTCAACACGGCCAGCTGCCGAGAAAAAGGACAAGCGTGCCCCACGGCCACGTTCTGATGAGGATGTACCGTGTCCATGACCAACACTGTTGCCTCTAGACACAGAGCCTGCTTGCCCTCTTTTATTGGCCTGTGACTGTCTGCCTCTCCTTGTTGGCCTTCCAGACATACTGTCTTTGATGTATTGGAATAGGTACACAAGGAATGGCCTGCAGTGAGATGTAGCTGCACAAAGCTGGGATGTATATATATACTGATTATACTGCAGCTAGCTGAATCACCTGCCTGCCTGTAGTATTATTAGGAAGAGAACACCAGCAATTGTCTGCAGTTAGCTTAATGCCGCGTACACACGAGCGGACTTTACGGCAGACTTGGTCCGGTAGGACCGGAGTCCGTCGGACAATTCGATCGTGTGTGGGCTCTAGCAGACTTTTTTTCCCCAAAAGTTCGACGGACCTAGAAATGAAACATGTTTCAAATCTTTTCGACGGACTCAAGTCCGGTCGAAAAGTCCGCTCGTCTGTATGCTAGTCCAACAGACAAAAACTAACGCTAGGGCAGCTATAGGCTACTGGCTATGAACTTCCTTGTTTTTGTCCGGTCGTACGTCATTACGTACGAATCCATCGGACTTTGGTTGTCCGTTCATTCGGAAAGTCTGTCGTAAAGTCCGTCAAAGTCCGCCAGGGAAAGTCTGCCGTAAAGTCCGCTCGTGTGTACGCGGCATTAGTTGCACACTGTGCACAGGATACAGTACACTGACTGAAAATACTGCAGCTGCCTGCCTGAGGTATTGTTAGGAAGAGAACACCAGCAATTGTCTGCAGTTAGCTTTAGTTGCACACTGTGCACAGGATACAGTACACTGACTGAAAATACTGCAGCTGCCTGCCTGAGGTATTATTAGGAAGAGAACACCAGCAATTGTCTGCAGTTAGCTTTAGTTGCACACTGTGCACAGGATACAGTACACTGACTGAAAATACTGCAGCTGCCTGCCTGAGGTATTATTAGGAAGAGAACACCAGCAATTGTCTGCAGTTAGCTTTAGTTGCACACTGTGCACAGGATACAGTACACTGACTGAAATGACTGCAGCTGCCTGCCTGTGGTATTACTAGGAAGAGAACACCAGCAATTGTCTGCAGTTAGCTTTAGTTGCACACTGTGCACAGGATACAGTACACTGTCTGAAAATACTGCAGCTGCCTGCCTGTGATATTATTAGGAAGAGAACACCAGCAATTGTCTGCAGTTAGCTTTAGTTGCACACTGTGCACAGGATACAGTACACTGACTGAAAATACTGCAGCTGCCTGCCTGAGGTATTATTAGGAAGAGAACACCAGCAAATGTCTGCAGTTAGCTTTAGTTGCAGACTCGCCTGCCTGCTCTATCTAACTCAATTGAAATGACACTGTCTCTCTCTATCTCTCAGCACGACGGGACACACTACACAAGGCCGACTTCCAAGCAGCCTTATATAGTGTGGGGCGTGTACTAAATCCCCTGAGGCATAATTGGCCAAAGCCACCCTGCCTTTGGCCAATTATGGCTCTCCATTCTTACCGCGCTGTGATTGGCCAAAGCATGCGGGTCATAGTGCATGCTTGGCCAATCATCAGCCAGCAATGCACTGAGATGCCGCAGGGAATTATGGGCCGTGACGGGCCACTCAAATTTGGCACAAACGGCCCATAACGTTCGTAATTCGATGAACAGTCGAACGGCCGATTTTCGAGACGAACTTACGTTCGACTCGAACTCGAAGCTCATCCCTATCAGCCAGACTCCTGGCATTAGTGAACAAGCCCCCTAGTTTTGTCCGGTCGCATATAATCTCCTTGTTGGTTGTGCTGAGGTTTCAATTTTGGACTTGTTAATTTAGTTACCTTGGGTTTGGGTGCTTTAGTCAACCTATTACTAATGCCCCCAATACTACCCTCTGAAATTTGTTCCACGCTGGCTATCTCTACGTCTGGACCCTCCTCCCCTCGCCTAGTTTACCAGCCCCTCTAACTTTTCAGCCATCTTCTCTCCCAGCTGAGCTGCACCCTCCCCATTTAGGTGCAGTCCGCCCCTACCAAAGAGCCGGTAACCGACTGAGAAGTCAGCCCAGTTCTCCAGGAACCCGAACCCCTCCTTTCTACACCAGCTCCTCAGCCACTTGTTTACTTCCCTAATCTCCTACTGCCTTTCTGGTGTGGCTCAAGGTACCAGTAGTATTTCTGAGAATACTACCTTGGAGGTCGTATTCCTCAATTTAGCTCCTAAGTCCTTAAAATAATTTTTTAGGACACTCCATCTTCCACTGACTTTGTCATAGGTGCCAACTTGCCCCATGACAGCTGGGTCTTCCCCAGCCCCTTCCAGTAATCTGTCCACCAGATCCGTGATGTGTCAAACCTGAACTCCCGGTAAACAACATACAGTTCCGTGCTTCAGGTCTTTGTGACAGATTGCCCTCTCTGTCCTTCTAATATTTGAGTCCCCTACCACCAGAATCTGTCTTTCCTTTCCCTTGGCTTTACCTCCACCCTCACTGGAGGTGTTTTTCCCCTGGCAGCTAGGGGAGTCACTCTGCTCCAGCAATGCTGTTCCTCAACTGGTTTCCCTAATATCGCGCAACAGGGCGTACTTATTGGGATGTTCCAGTCCAAGACCGGCCTCCATGACTTTCCCCTCTACCCTTCCTGACTGTCACCCATCTACTCTGCACTGGTGCCTGCACCCCTTTGTCTCCACCCGCCTCTGTGCTGGCCCCTGCCAGCGCCTGCCTGGTACGATCCCAACTCTCATTTTAGTATGAAGAATCTTCTCAGTGTTGACAGCTGCTTCCCTAGATTCAGAACCTGGGCTTCCAGGGAAACAACATGCTTATGTTTTGTGCAGCAGTATTCGCCCTCGATCAGATGATCAAGGAACGCGTACATGCCGCAAGATGTGCACCGCACATCTCCATACCCGCCGTGCAACGCACCCACTAATTTAATTGGGATTGTGAATTTTACTCTGTCCAATTAACTAACAACTAGCTTCCTGATACTAATACTCAACAATACATGGGTACTCCCAGCACACGGGTACTCCCAGCACACGGGTACTCCCAGCACCCGGGTTGCCCCATGACAGCTGGCCGCAAGATGTGCACTGAGTCCCATCTCCATACCCGCCGTGCATCACACCCGCTAATTTAATGGGGATTGTGAATTTTACTCTGTCCAATTAACTAACAACTAGCTTCCTGACACTAATACTCAACAATACACGGGTATTCCCAGCACACGGGTATTCCCAGCACACGGGTACTCCCAGCACTCGGGTTCTCACAGCACTCGGGTACTCACAATATAAGGGTACTCACAGCACAAGGGTACTCCCAACAATACACAGGTACTCCCAATAATACTCAGGTACTCCCAACAATACTCAGGTACTCCCAACAATACACAGGTACTCCCAACAATACTCAGGTACTCCCAACAATACACAGGTACTCCCAACAATACTCAGGTACTCCCAACAATACACAGGTACTCAACAATACTCAGGTACTCCCAACAATACTCAGGTACTCAACAATACTCATTTATTACCAACAATACTCAGGTACTCAACAATACTCAGGTACTCCCAACAATACACAGGTACTCCCAACAATATTCAGGTACTCCCAACAATACTCAGGTACTCCCAACAATACACAGGTACTCCCAACAATACTCAGGTACTCCCAACAATACACAGGTACTCAACAATACACAGGTACTCAACAATACACAGGTACTCAACAATACTCAGGTACTCCCAACAATACTCAGGTACTCCCAACAATACTCAGGTACTCCCAACAATACTCAGGTACTCAACAATACTCAGGTACTCACAACAATACTCAGGCACTCCCAACAATACTCAGGTACTCAATAGTTATTCAGTCACTTAGCAGTACTCAGATACTCAGACACACTCAGGTACTCAGTCCCTGTCACAGTCTCTTATAGGGTTTGCTAGTACCTTTAATCTCCCCTGGTCAGCCTGCCTCTGTGCTCCTGCTGCTTCACTGACTGCCTGTCACACACTCCCCCCTCCAGTCTACAGTCCCTGACAAAAGTCTTGTCGCTTCTCTATTTTGTAGAAACTCCTGCTATTAACCTGACTTTTAATTAGTCAATTGGTGTTAGAAATAGCTCATATGAAAAGCTAAAGCCCTCCCAAATGATGTTTAATGCACTGAAATAAATTAGTTTCACTGAAAAAAGATTTATAATTTAATCAAGACAAAAGTTTTGTCGCCTATACAGAAATTGAACAACTTTACTGAAAATCCAAAAATATGTCCGCAAATTAAGTAGTGGTGCTGTGAGATCCAAATTTAATATCTTGTATGACAGCATCCATGCGGTTTGGCAAGGATTCATACAATTTATTGATGAAGTCATCAGGAATAGCAAAGAAAACAGTCTTGCATGCCTCCCAGAGTTCATCAATATTCTTTGGTTTCATCTTCCATGCTTCATCTTTCATCCTACACCACATATGCTCAATGATGTTCATGTCTGGTGACTGGGCTGGCCAATCCTGGAGCATCTTGATCTTCTTTGCCTTAAGGAACTTTGATGTGGAGATGGAAGTATGCGATGGAGCACCATCCTGCTGCAAAACTTGGCCTTTTTTATGGTTGGGAATATAAGAGGTAGCTAAGATTTCTTGGTATTTTAGACTATTGATGTTGCCTTCCACCCTGCAGATCCCTCGCACACCCCCATACTGGATGTAACCCCAGACCATGATTTTGCCTCCACCAAACTTCACTGTTTTCTGGGTAATTCTCGGCTCAATGCGGGTTCCAATAGGTCTCCTGCAATATTTGCGGCGACTGGTGTAATTCAACATAAGATTCATCTGAAAAATCCACCTTCTGCCACTTTTCCAGAGTCCATCCTTTTAGCAGGCTGTGGCCCTTGGCAAATGCCACACAGTTTTTCAATTGACTTTTGTTTAGTGCTGGCTTATGGGCACTGATTCGACCATAGAGGCCATTTCGAGAAGGAATCCGACGAAAACTGTTCTGGTTGACACAGGGACTTCAGGTGACCAGGTCTCGTGGAGCTCTGCTGCAGTGGAAAATGGGCTGGCCTTGGATTTTCGAGCCAACAAACGGTCCTCTCGAGCAGTTGTCTTGCGGGGTCGGCCTGACCTGGCCTTGTCCAAAACGTCTCCAGTCTCTTCAAATCTTTTTTTTATCCTCTGAACTTGACGCTGAGACACATTGAAGGTGTCTGTCACATCAGCAGTGGATCTGGTCTTCAGGCTCTTGATAATCAACACTTTAGTCTCCGGGTGAATCTTAGGCATGTTTGCAGAGGTCTAGTTGCAGTTGAGAAGGTCTAGTGTAATGGTGTCTTTTTATACACACCTAAGACCTAATTGATCCATTATTAGTCACAGGTGAAGCTCATATAACAAGGTGACAACACATGTCTTGGCAAAAATTGACTCAATGGGCTTTACCAAGCAGTGAATATTAGAATACTTTTTGTCAGTTTCGTTTTGCACTGAAACATTATTACAAAAGATGTTGGGATTAAAATGACCCATTTCTTGTAACAAAATCTTGATTAGAAATATATTTTAGCGGCACTTCAGGTCAATTTGTACACAAGCGACAAGACTTTTGTCAGGGACTGTATGGTTTCACTTACCCGCCGCCTCTCCTGGACAGCCTGACACTCCCGGTCTCGCCCCCCCCACCTCTACTGTCAGTCTCAGTGGGGTGTCACTTCCCCCGGTCACCCCCCGCTCGTTGCCGAAATTTCGCGCTGCCTCCGGCTCCGCTTATTGACCCGGGTCTCGCGCTGCGTTTCTCGGTCTCAGTGGGGGGGGAAAGGGGGGGGGGGGTGTCACTGTCCGCAGCTCCCCACACTCAACCCACACACAACGCTGCTACTGCGTGCAGCGTCTGCCCTGCAATGCACCTTCGCACCTCTCCAAACAATGCAACAGCACCACCTTCTGGAGGATGCAAACTGCCAGCACTCCCGATGGCAAAGTGGGCATCCCATAACTTCCCATCCCTTTCCAAGTTATTAACCCTCTAATAAAAAAGAAGACAAAACAAAGCTAAGGACTGCTCTCTGATTGTGGAAGCTTATAAGGATTAGGTGTGCCTGGCTGTGCAGGAGTGGGGGATCCGTGTTCATCTACAGCCCCTTCAGGGGTGTGCTACAGGTGTTCAAAAAAATGATCTTATCTCATTATATGCGATTGTTTAATTGTGGTAGTTCTCAGGTACATACACTATATAGCCAAAGGTATTTAGACACCCCTCCAGATGATTGGGTTCAGGTGTTTTCAGTGAAGGGTACTGGTAATGTTACAGCATGCTATGACAACTGTGCTCTTACAACCTTGTGGGAACAGACTAGGGAAGATACTTTTCAGTTCCAGCATGACTGTGTTCCTGTGAACAACATCCTTGACCTCAAGCATAAGCATCACCTTTGGGATTGATTAAAATGAAAATTGTGAGCCAGGTCTTCTCCTCCAACATCAGTACCTGACATCACAAAGTTTCTTTTGGCTCAATGGGCAGAAATCCTCACACACTACAGATTCTTATGGAAAGTCTTCCCAGAAGAGTGGAGGCTGTTATAGTCACAAAGTGAAAAGGGTCGTGCCATAATAATAACCAAGCATTTGACTATACAATGAACCAAGGACTATATAAGGCTTTTTTTTAGGGTAACCTAAGTCTAAACCCTATTCATACAGTAAATTTTTATGCAAGAAAAAACTTGCCCTGGAACTAGTCTGAATTAACCCTGATGAGAGCTGATATTAGGAGCAAGAAGGTTCTTACTTTATTGCTGGACATACTTAGCCAGTACAGCAGTATACAGTTGTAGCAATAACTCTCGGCGGAGCTGCTGGTTTAAGCGGGCTTGTTACCTTCACTCTCGACACCCCTGCTTCACCGGCACCGGGTCTAGGGTTCCGTTGAGTTTACCTCTGGACGATAAACGCACCAACACTTGAGTACGTTTTCAATGCTTTATTGAACCAAGTAACGAAGGAAGTAGCAGGAAAGAGGCAGGAGGGAAGCTACAGGGAAGCTCAAATACCCTTCTTTAGGATTCTTGAGAACGTCCTTTAAAGTTGAAATTGTAATCGGATGCAATCCCCTTGTTGGACACAATCTTTGCTTGTCTGGATAGGCCTCTCTCACTTGCCTAGCAGCCAGTACGTAGCACGAACAAAAGTCTTTGCCACAGACTTGCTTGAATTAAATCTGTACAATCCTCTACCACAGGATGTATTAAACTTTGCGGTGAATGTCAGTACTTGGACCTCTAAGCCAACCCGGCAGTACTATGCTGTAGAACTACTTTAGGATACGTCCTCCAACCGAGTCACCAGGCCCCTTTCCAGACCAGCACTCTTTGTGATCCTTCCATGACGGGTCCTCCCCTGGGATCTCCTCGGTTGTCCAGCTTCTTCACTCTGGATAGACAGCTCAGGACCATTCCTCGGCTGCTGTGGTTGGCTCCAGACATGCTTCTGGGCCCACCCACGCGCCGCAGCGGCACGGGCCTCCGGAACGGAGGACCACAAGGCAGCACTCTAACGCATACCTGTCGGCCAGGAGGGCTAGCAGGTGGCTGTAAAACGAACCCCAAAACATAGCGTCTGTCCCTTAAATACCCTCTCTCAGAATGCAACTCGGAGGACCACCTCCACCGAGTTGTCTCCGGGACAGAGGAGCACCTATACGCTTCGACACGTTGCCTTTCCAACACTAGCCAATGGTAACAGCGACGCCCACCGGCTCAGTGTGGAACCACACGCAACGTCAGCCAAGCTGGAACAGAGGCAAATCTAACTCCCCTAATGAGCAATTTACTAAATTTACCTATCAGTTAGTAGATCATAAATCTACCAGCGCTACACAGTCTATATTCATAACACCCAAATACCTGGTTCCTTACATACATTATGATTTCAATATTTTTATGAAATGGGTGAAGCTCCTACATATATCTGCCCTCTCCTGCCCTCATTATAACCTGCCAAGAGAGCAATCATTTTTATGACATTGCAAGAATCATGAAATGTGCATCATGGAACATGATCAGTTCATTTGACCTATAGCTTATAGTGTAAACTAAACCCCTGTTTTTAACATGAACTGTTAAACGGGACAATCCAATTTTTGCAGGCTGGCTGGTAAATTGAGCTGGGAATTTTTCTGTTGTTGTTGTTTGACCTTCCATGTGCTTCTTGCTGTTAAGACCAATTATAGGATGGGGCAGTTGCCATATGTTTGTACTGTTAGTTATTTGGTGTGTGCCATTGTGCTGTTTACTGGGAGCCCAATGTGCTCCTCTGCCTTTAGAGAGGGATGGACTACCTCAAGGCATACCTGCCATCAATTTGTCCATTTTTATATATGTACTCCTACTATGGAGGCTCTCAAAATGTATAGAGTTACAGACATCTCAAGTCTCCCCAAGGTGCGGGAAACTCACGCATTTCTGTGGCGGCTCCCGCACACCCGCAGGCGCCTCACGAACTCCCGCGAAGCAACGGTGCGACGGGGAACAGCTGTGAACACCGTTCTCCTTTGTATCGATTTTTAGCTGACAGACGCTTCTCCTTCTTTCCCTCCTGCGGCTGTCAGCTAAACAGCTATGCAGGGAGATTGGTGTCCCTCCATCCACACCAATCATTCCCAGCTGCTCTGTGTGCTTCTCCCCCGGCCCCCTCCATGTCCTCCGCCCCCTCTGTGTTCTCCTCCGACCCCCTCCATGTCCTTCTCCGCCCCCCCCTGTGTTCTCCTCCGGCCCCCTCCATGTCCTTCTCCGCCCCCCCATGTTCTCCTCCAGCCCCCTCTATGTCCTTCTTCGCCCCGTGTTCTCCTCCCGCCCCCTCCATGTCCTTCTACGCCCCCCGTGTTCTCTTCTGTCTCTCCTCGTCCCTCCTGTTCATTCATCTTTAGTGCTGAGAAAGGGACTGGGGAACCTGTGTCCTCAGTCCCTTTGTCTCAAAGGGGAGATGTCAGGGTTCTGTTTAGACCTCTGACATCTCACCGAAGTCCTCCCAAAAAATATTTAAAAAAAATTGTAAAAAATGGCTAAAAAATGAAAAAGTGTAAAAAAATAAAATAAACTACTGACACCACTCTCCCCTGCCCTACCAACACTGTCCACTGCCCCAACCCCCTCCCCCCATTGAGAAAAAAAAAGAAAAACAAATTAAATTGTAAAAAAATCAATTATTAAAAATAAATAAACTACTCACACCGTCCACTGCCACATACCACCCACCCCCTTCCCCAGAAGCACTGTGAAAAAATATTGAAAAAGTGATTTAAAAAATATTTTGCCGCAAGGGGGGGGGGTTGTGGACGCGAAGCGCCGCCACCCTGAAATGAGTTTTTGCAGGTTGGGACGTCTGGCATCATCATGAACGAAGGGCTGGTCTTAAAGTAAACCTGTGCTTTGCCCATGTAGCAACTAGTATTTTTAGAAGGAGGTCACCCTTCCAACTTGAACAAATTAGCTCTCTGTCTCCATAGTCTTTATAAACATTCACTTCAAATGTTTCCATATGTCACATGATTATCTGGCAAAAAAAAAAAAAACTATTCAACCATCATGGCTGCTACTTCTGTATTTCCCATAATACCACATCATGAACTTGTGCCAATGAAACAAGGCTTACTGCACATACTCTGCATCGGCAACATGTAGATATCAGCACAATACAATTAAAACTGTACAAACATAATCCACTTTCTTTGTTTTATTGACAGCGTAATAAATCTTTACATGTAAACAAATTCCTTCTGAGGTTACAATACAGTTAATTAAAGGCTTATATGTACCTTTCGTGTGCACACATTTGAGATAGCCATGTTGTATGAAATTCATAATCATACCTCTCTGTTAGGCTGGCCATACATTATACAATTTTCTTATTCAATTTCCTTTTAGCTTTACCCTCAACTATGTATTGCAAGGGCCCGCTTGACTGTATACAAATCAATAGTGTTTAGATTTGACCTCATATTATATGGTTTTGGTAAAGTTAAAGGAAAATTGTATAATGTGTGGGCAGACTTCCATTCATGTTACAAGCTACATTATCTTTAGTAGGCACTAGTGAGTCCTTGGATGCAGATATATAAATGCTTGAACAAAGAATGGAATGAGTGGTATGATGTGGTAAAAATCATAGGAAAAATGATAGAAAAAGAAAGTAAGGGGATGCCTGATATCGATTTAAAGGACTAGTCCACTTTTTGGGCAAATGGTATATATACATGTATCATAATTTCAATCTTTGCTATTTCCACAAACAACATATAATAATTCTTTCAAAGCCACCCCGTATTTCATATATAAGAAAGAAGCAATAATTAAGGTTTGCGCTGTCCATAATTAAACTGAATCTGTCCTTGGACACAATTCAAGCTGGAGTGTTTCAGAAAAGAAAGGCGACCCCCACAGCAGTCAGGACAAAAGACAGGGACTGTAGGAAAACTGAAGCACCTGCAAAGAGAAATGGAAATTAATATGTAAGACTTTATGGTACGGTATATGTCGGGGCATAATAAAATAAAATGATTTGCAGTACATCTGTGGAATATGTGAACATTTCTCCATGTTTCATCCCTTTAAAGGCCATGCAAGTACAGAAAAAAAAAACATTTGATTCTGGTAGAAATGCACTCAGCTCCTCATTTCCTGTCGTGTGCTGACAACACAGTGACTTTCCTGGAAATCACAAGGAATGGTGTCAGCCCTGCCCAGTTGTCTTTTCTGAACTGTGGAACACCTCCAATTCTACTCACTCTACAACATGTGTCAAACACAAGGTCCTTGGGCCGCATCCGGAACGCCAGGCCATTTCATGTTGCCCTCACACCTCTCCTGCAGCTGGTGGTACCCCTTCATTTCCTCCCCCACCTTGTCTCAGCAGTTAGCAGCAGAGAGGAAGCAGAACTTCTCTGCCAGATCCTGATCTTCTCCTAGCAGCCGTAGAGACGCTCATTTCTGCCACCCCCCCACCCCCCCATCTAAGCAGTCAGCAGTAGAGAGGCATACAGAACTCCTCCTTTAGATCCTTTGCCTCTCTGTGCAGCTGCAGCACCCCCTCATCTCCACCTCCCCTGTTCTCAGCATTCAGCAGACTTCAGCACTCCTCTGGTCCTCCTCCAGACCCTGCACTTTCTGCTTTACAGCTCCCTCCCAGAGTCTTCCCAGCAGCAGCAGCACAAGGTAAGGGGGTGCATTGCTATGTAAGAGAGGGTGAGGGACTCTTGATTTATGATGATGGGGGTGCACTTGACATTTGATGTAAGGGGGGGGGGGGTTGCACTCTAGACATCTAGTCTAATGCCGTGAATACACGATCGGACTTTCCGAAGAAAAATGTTCGATGTGAGCTAGTTGTTGGAAAGTCCGACCGTTTGTATGCTCCATCGAACATTTGCTGTCGGAATTTCTGCACACAAATGTTTGAGAGCAGGTTCTCAAATTTTCCGACAACAAAACTTGTTGATGGAAAGTCCGATCATGTGTACACAAGTCCATCGCACAAAAGTTCATGCATGCTCTGAATCAAGCAGAAGGAGCCACACTGGCTATTGAACTTCCTTTTTCTTGGCTTGTCGTACGTGTTGTACGTCACCGCGTTCTCACGTTCGGAATTTTTGGCCAACATTTGTGTGACTGTGTGTATGCAAGACAAGTTTGAGCCAACAACCTTCAAACAAAAATCCACGGTTTTGTTGTCGGAAAGTCCGATTGTGTGTACGGGGCATTACAGATACAAGGGGCAATCATAATGCTGATGTGGCTTGTGATGAAATTAAGTTTGACACCCCTGCTCTACAAATTAGGGATGAGGTGTTCTGCGATACAAGGGAAAAAATGGAAGGGCTTATTAGGGATATCACAGAAAAGCTCAATAGATATTTTTTCACATATAGAGCAGGTATTACAAAACATTTTCAATGGTATATTTACCCGACCAAAGGGGAGCAAATAGAAATAGATAGAATAGAAATTCATGGTTGTCATTTTAAATCCTGTTTTTTAATTAGAAGTTCCTCTCTGCCAATCCCTTCACTGGCTTCCCTACCTCACCATATAAAATTCAAAGTACTAACCACAACATACAAGGCCATCCATAACATTGTCCCCAGCTACATTACCAACCCCATCTGTAGATATCACCCAAATCGTCCTGGCCGCTCCTCCCAAGATCTCCTGCTCTCTAGCTCCCTTGTAACCTCCTCCCATGCTCACCTCCAGGACTTCTCCAGAGCCTCTCCCATCCTGTGGAACTCCCTGCCCCAGTATGTCTGGTCAGCTCCTACCCAGTCCACCTTTAGGTGATCCCTGAAAGCTCACTTATTCAGGGAAGCCTACCCCACCTCCGCCTAAGAACTGTACCCGAGTCACCTCCGTCAGATCATTCCCCGCAGCTGTTACCTCTTTTTACCACCCCCACTCCCTTTATATTGTAAGCTCCATGAGCAAGGCCCTCCTATCTTTTATTGAACTTTATTGTAATTGTACTGTCCCCCTCTACATTGTAAAGCACGGCCCAAACTGTTGACGCTATATAAATCCTGAATAATGATTTCAATAGAAGGAAGGTAAATATACTTACTAGATTTGGTAGTGGTGGTAATGGTAGTAGTGGTGGTAGTGGCTGTGGTGGAAACATCCCGTAATCCTCCCAGGATACCCAGGCCCAATGTGTCAAGGTCAGATTGTTTCTGGTTTTGGACCCATAGACTGACAGTCGTGCTTGATAACTGGCTGAGCAGATCGGCTGTATTGTTGCCAAGCAGGCTCTTTACATCGCTGACTGCGAGGTTCTGGTAGGACAAAAGATAAGATGCATTTAGACTGTTCCGAGAACCTGGTGAAATTTTTAAATTTTGGGGTTAAAAGCCCCATCAGTGCTTTTTTGCCATCTGTGTCTCTTGGGGGAGATGACCCTTTAACTTCCCCCTGTAGATACAAAAGCTTAGATGAAATCTCTCCTTAGGACAGTCGCTTGAACAAGATTTAGCATCACCTGGTCTCAAAAGATCAAATGGGTTTTGTCCCCTGCAACAGGCCACTGATAATATACACTGCACGCTCCTTTTAACTCATCTAGCCTACCGTCGATCCATACCCCTTATTTTATTGTCCTTGGACATTCGAAAGGCATTTGATACTTTGTCCTGACAGTATCTAAAAGAAGTCCTCCACTATAAAGACCTGGGTGATCCCTTCCTAAGTTGGGTAGATACATTGTACTCCCATCCGATGGCCTCGGTCAAATATATGGGGTACAAATCCTCTAAATTTCCCATCTCAAGTGGGACGCATCAAGGCTGCCCATTGTCTCCACTTCTCTTTATTATAGCCCTCGAACCTTTGGCGGAACACATCTGCTTGAATCCCGATATTCGGGTGTTGGGATTGGCTGGAATGCATCATAAACTGGCGCTGTTCGCCGACAACGTTTTAGTGTACGTTAGGTCTCCTCATACTAGTCTTCCCAATTTACTTTCACTTCTGCACGGTTCTGCCTCCTTGTCAGGACTTCAAGTTAACCAGACCAAATCCTGTGCATTAAATGTTTTATTGCTAGATGTGATTCAACATTCTTTGGCCACAAACTTCTCATTCCATTGGTCACACTCTCTTTCCTA
Organism: Lithobates septentrionalis; assembly: GCA_037952835.1. Classification (NCBI taxonomy): domain Eukaryota; kingdom Metazoa; phylum Chordata; class Amphibia; order Anura; family Ranidae; genus Lithobates; species Lithobates septentrionalis. Next base: position 1,166,716 of record JBBDGP010000798.1, on the reverse strand, counting down.
TTTGTAGATTAACTTAACACCGATCCACCATTCCTTATATATGGCTAACTACCCCTCCCTTATCAGATCACTCACCCGTTTACTGGAATTATGGGATCAGTCTATAATTTCTTGCATAGGCCGCAGCCACATGGTCAAGATGACCCTTCTCCCCAAACTCCTGTATGCTTTTTAAGTCCTACCCGTTTCAATCCCCTCATATGTCTTAAATTTGTCTGGGGCTCAACAAGGCCAAGACTGAATCAAGCAGTGTTATACAAACAGAAGCGTGCAGGGGGTTTGGGAGATCCAAATCTGATGCACTACTATAAAGCAGCGCAAATTGCGCCCTTGATACAGCTATATGCTGGAGTTTCGGCTCCTCTTTGGACATATATTGATCTAGTGGATGTGGACCTTGTCCCATTATCGTACTGCAGTAGGGAACTGACACAAAAGATACGCTCAGCATCTTTCCAAATAACTGTTCCCTAATTCAGTAGTTATTATTAATTTGGAACCACTAATCAATATGAGGATAGGAGTTGCCTATCTACAAAATGTCCAACTCAAACTCAACATTTGAGATATTCCCCCACTCTCAGATCAGTAATGATGAATTCTGATTGGTTGCTCTGGGTCACTGTACTTCGCACACAGGTCTTTGCCTTCTTGAATAAGCCTAAATGGGTTGCAATTGTGTAATTTACACTTACCACCACAGAGTTCGGGTTCAAGCTCACAAAGGTTGAGATATCCATGTTGGGACTTTTGGCGGCGAGTGCCTTCAGGTCTGCCAATGGCGCACCAGCTGACAATATAAAAGGTAGTAGTTTATAAATGTGGTTTTATTGCAAACTTGAGATTTTTCTTTCACATTATTTTGTTGTCTGCAGTATTCTTTGCTTTTCAAGGTAACAAATTCATGAACCAGGAATTTCTATTATTTATCCTGACATATTTTACTTCTTTACAAGTAATAAAAAGAATATCAGATTTGGTGGAAGAGGGGAGTAAGGATGGCACAAGACAACATCATATTTTGTATAGCCTGAGGACAAAAAATCGTGGAAAGAACAGAACACACATTCAGTCCACAATTTTCACACGGTCCATGGCAGCCATTGTGAAAAGACTTTTACAATAATTTATGAAAATTGAAGACCACACATGTTGTAAGGGCTTTTATACATGAAATTCTTTGATCTCTTTTTACTAAAAGTTGGAAAAGAATCTTAAAGTCAGGTTCCACCCAAAAAAAAAAAACTACATGAAAAATCCTAAAAAGAAAATACAAAAAAAAATTTGGATATTTTTTTTTTTTTTTACTTACCCTGTTTCCCCGAAAATAAGACCTAGCGTGATTGTCTGTGATGGCTGCAATATAAGCCCTACCCTCCAAATAAGCCCTAATTAAAGTCCTTGTAAGTCTTATTTTCAGGGTAGGGCTTATTTTCAGAGAAACGGGGTAGGGCTTATTTGGAGGGTAGGGCTTATTTGGGGGGTAGGGCTTATATTGCAGCCATCACCGACAATCACGCTAGGTCTTATTTTCGGGGAAACAGGGTACCTCTAAATGCCTGTTGCTAGGGGGTCCCTCGTAGTCTGCCTTTTCCAGTGCCTGGGCTGGTGACATCACTTCCCCCTCGGCACAGGAAGGGCTCAGCTCTGCTCCCTCCTGTCAATCATCTGGGACCCATTACAGGTCCCAGGTGACTGAGTGGCCAATCACGGCGCGCGGCGCCGCTCGCGCATGCGCAGTGGGTGCCAGGCTGTGAAGCCACAGCCCAGCGCCCACAGTTGCAATGCCGGCGCCGCTGAACAGAGGGGGAGACGAGCGGAGCTTCGATCCCCCGCATCGTTGGACCCTGGGACAGGTAAGTGTCCAATTAAAAGTCAGCAGCTGCAGTATTTGTATTTTTTTTTTTTTTTTGACTGGCCCTCCTCTTTAAGAGCAGAGGTTCACATTTGAATTGGATCTTACGGGGTATATGTTATTAATGGGTGAACTTAGTAGCACTCACATTACCCAACAATACAGTTTTATATCACTCTTATCTCTTGCCTTAAGGACCCACTCACACGTGTGTGTTTTAGCAATACACCTTACCACAAAACATGACAGCACGCCTGTTCTATGTTGCAGTGTATTGGGGTGCCATTCATTGTAAATTGGCATTCTAACACATTTTACAGTGGAGCCCAACACACCATAACACACCTCAACACATAAACTGTGTGGTGATCAACATTAGTAAAAAAGGATCATGTGTGTTTTTTATCTGTTGTTGTGCATTAGTAGTTCATTCATAATGACTGGGTTGCCTTGACCCAATGAATGCTATAGTGTTCCATAATATACGTTTATAATAACGTACTGCAACAGAAGCTTAAGAATGCATCAGAATGCTTAAGGTTGAATGGGCCCAAACATTTTTAAATCCACTGGCAACAGCTTCCTACCTCAGGGTAGGTGATTTCTCAATACTAATGGCTGACAAAATTGGCCAATCACCAAGTCACATTCCCTAGGGAAAGAGTCTTTACTGTGAGAATGAAAATGGCTTACAGCTTCTGGCAAGATTTTATTTTTGTCTATTTATGTTTAGTTTGTGTCCCAGTGACACCTCTGTGACACCAGGACAAGAAATGAAGCGCCAAGGGTCATAGAAGGATCATAGAAGGTCATAGAAGGATGAAGGAAACCTTACATACGATCCAGCGTTTTTCCAGTTTACTAGAAAATATGTTTTGTTGCCACCCGTGTATTCTTTGAGAAGATTTTCTAACACTTCCTTGTTCCACTGAGCCCCTGACATCAGAACAGGATCATTAAGCACTTTTGTGATCAACTGAAAGTTTTGTTTTGTGTTTAGTTGCAATTTTATATGTTCAGTGAGCATGTTTTGTATGTATTAGTTTTGCTGTAAATTGCTAAAAAAAAATTCAATAAAAAAGTATCTGATTAAAAAAAAAGATATATATATATATATATATATATATATATATATATATATATACAGTGGCTTGTGAAAGTATTCGGCCCCCTTGAACTTTTCAACCTTTTGCCGCATTTCAGGCTTCAAACATAAAGATATAAAATTTTTATTTTTTGTGAAGAATCACCAACAAGTGGGACACAATTGTGAAGTGGAACGAAATCTTTTGGATTTTTGAAACTTTTTTAACTAATAAAAAAATGAAAAGTGGGGCGTGCAAAATTATTCGGCCCCCTTGCGTTAATACTTTGTAGAGCCACCTTTTGCTGCGATTACAGCTGCAAGTCGCTTGGGGTATGTCTCTATCAGTTTTGCACATCGAGAGACTGAATTTCTTGCCCATTCTTCCTTGCAAAACAGCTCGAGCTCAGTGAGGTTGGATGGAGAGCGTTTGTGAACAGCAGTTTTCAGCTCTTTCCACAGATTCTCGATTGGATTCAGGTCTGGACTTTGACTTGGCCATTCTAACACCTGGATACGTTTATTTGTGAACCATTCCTTTGTAGATTTTGCTGTATGTTTGGGATCATTGTCTTGTTGGAAGATAAATCTCCGTCCCAGTTTCAGGTCTTTTGCAGACTCCAACAGGTTTTCATCCAGAATGGTCCTGTATTTGGCTGCATCCATCTTCCCCTCAATTTTAACCATCTTCCCTGTCCCTGTTGAAGAAAAGCAGGCCCAAACCGTGATGCTGCCACCACCATGTTTGACAGTGGGGATGGTGTGTTGAGTGTGATGAGCTGTGTTGCTTTTACGCCAAACATATCGTTTTGCATTGTGGCCAAAAAGTTCGATTTTGGTTTCATCGGACCAGAGCACCTTCTTCCACATGTTTGGTGTGTCTCCCAGGTGGCTTGTGGCAAACTTTAGACGAGACTTTTTATGGATATCTTTGAGAAATGGCTTTCTTCTTGCCACTCTTCCATAAAGGCCAGATTTGTGCAGTGTACGACTGATTGTTGTCCTATGGACAGACTCTCCCACCTCAGCTGTAGTTCTCTGCAGTTCATCCAGAGTGATCATGGGCCTCTTGGCTGCATCTCTGATCAGTCTTCTCCTTGTCTGAGCTGAAAGTTTAGAGGGACAGCCAGGTCTTGGTAGATTTGCAGTGGTCTGATACTCCTTCCATTTCAAAATGATCGCTTGCACAGTGCTCCTTGGGATGTTTAAAGCTTGGGAAATCTTTTTGTATCCAAATCCAGCTTTAAACTTCTCCACAATAGTATTACGGACCTCATGTGAATTAAAAATAAATGATACACTATACAATCGCCCTCACCAATATCGTCACCTAGGAGAACTGTTACCTGAAACCCCCAAATTTATTTACAGGAGGGCCCCCAATTTTGGGGATAGAGTAGTGAAAAAAATCCTTGATCCACCAGGCAGACCATCCATTAAAATAAATCTCAATGGTTTCTTCCCATGCAATAAATGCGTGTGTTGCAGGACAGTGAGGATTAGGAACAGAAACATGAAGAGCATCACCAATCAAGCAAAGCAGACCCATGGGGTGTATGTACTTTGTTTGGATTTTAATGGGCTGAGTTTTAATATCCATATTTCCAACCATTCAATAATTGACTAATTTTATATTTTTATATATATTTTTTTATATAATTTTATACGATATATAAAAACATTTTTATACAGATTTTGCAGTTTAGAGATAGCTATGTCTCTATTACTTATCTATGGTTGTCACTATATACAGATGATGCACGATTTGTTGTGAGGATTGGTGATGTGCGCCCTCCGTGGATGGTGTGCGCGATCACCAATCAGTTAAGTGGGTTATTTGATAGTGATAATGCTGTAGTATTTTGAGTTTTAGTGGTTTTCTGATGCCCTCCGTTTCTGCTTAATAGCAATGTATACGTATGGTGCGAACGGGGACACAGGGAACGCGCAAGCGCAGTGTCATTGACATCGCGCATCATGCGGTGGGAGGGTATATAAGAAAGATTGCCAGTCCGTTTAGCCAATCCCATGAATAAGTCCGGTGTGACGAAACATGTCGGGGCGTGGCTGTACGGCAATCGAGGAAGCTTGACGTAGGACGCTGTGACAGGAGGCGCCATACGAGTGAGCGGGGAAGCGGCTACAGGAGGCTCCAGGGAACGGGTGAGAGTGTCACCATTCACTAACTTACCTGGGTCCGCCGTGACCACCATACGTCCAAGTTACCGTTTGAAGTGCTGTTGGTGATGACCATGATTGCTGTGCTTACTTGCGTTATTGAAATTTGGAAAATGTGAGTTCTATGGTGAAGGAGAGTGTTATTTTTATTAAAGTTTGTTGCGTTACTGCACTATTGGCTCGCTTTTCCTTTCTTTCATGTGGAGAGAGCATTTGCTTACATACTGCGGATAACTATACGGAAATTGATTGGAGGTTATCACTTTGCCCCTACCGTGTGGGAAAAGCCTGTAAGCCGAACACGAGAGTGTAAGGCAAAAAGAGCTGGTGAGTTTGCTCGCTGAAGGGGAGTGGAAGTCACGGTCACAGCGGTGTGGTGGAAGATATTATCACTGAAGATCATACTTTTGATATTATCACCATTATTCACTACGTTTTTCACTTAATTTTGGACTTTATATTTTGAACATTTTTCTGATTTAAGAATATCACACAGATGGATTGCACTGTGTTTGCTCATTAGAAACACCTTTTGTTTTATTTATTGCTGCTTACAAACAGCTATTATTTAGGTATCACATAGAGTTATCACTGTAATTTTTCTTTTAGGTTTTTTTAGTTAATTTTAGCGCTGCTATTTGATCACACTATTGGTGAGGGCGATTGTATAGTGTATCATTTATTTTTAATTCACATGAGTTTGCAATTTTAAAGCGGCTGCTTAGAGTGAGGGGCTCATCCCATTAGCGCAGTGTTTGGCACATAGAAAGGGGCGGATCATCTGTGTACCATACCTACAGTATTACGGACCTGCCTGGTGTGTTCCTTGGTCTTTATGATGCTCTCTGCGCTTTCAACAGAACCCTGAGACTATCACAGAGCAGGTGCATTTATACAGAGACTTGATTACACACAGGTGGATTCTATTTATCACCATCAGTCATTTAGGACAACATTGGATCATTCAGAGATCCTCGCTGAACTTCTGGAGTGAGTTTTCTGCACTGAAAGTAAAGGGGCCGAATAATTTTGCACGCACCACTTTTCAGTTTTTTAATTGCTAAAAAAGTTTAAAATATCCAATAGATTTCGTTCCACTTCACAATTGTGTCCCACTTGTTGGTGATTCTTCACAAAAAAATTTAAATTTTATATCTTTATGTTTGAAGCCTGAAATGTGGCAAAAGGTTAAAAAGTTCAAGGGGGCCGAATACTTTCGCAAGCCACTGTATATACACATATATATATACATATGTATATATATATATATATATATATATATATATATATATATATATATATATATATATATATATATATATATATATATATAATGTTGTCCAGATCAGTTCTCTGACACACACAGATATTTTTTTTGATCAATCTTAGGAAATTAAAAAAGCCCCACCCAATATGGCAGTAAATACTTTTGAGTAGTGTTGCATTTCCTTTTGCAGTCTATATGGTTCAGTTGTTGTCACTGGGAACAGTTTATAAGTGCACATTAAGTGCACATGTGAATTGGAGGTTCTTCTACCATAATAACATTTTAAAAGTTAAATAAACATTATTTAAAAATAACTGCTGATCAAGGGCATCACAAACATATTACACACATCCTACATTCCATGTCAGGGCCATTACATTTATAGTGAGCAATCCCATTTAAGTTGAATACACCTGAAGGCACTAAGTGTTCTTTGCTTGCTACTGATTTTGATGCCCATGTACACAATCCCTAAGACCATTGTCCACGAGTTACCTTCCCCAACCCTCATAGAATAGAGTCAGCAAATCACCAGGTGTTCCTCAAGTGAACTGTCCTAGCCATGTTACTTACGTAGGTACGGCTTTATCAGGTTGTAATAGGAAGATGTTTGGTCCTGATAGGATGTCTTCGCTATACTATACAGAGCATCCTTCACCGACTGGCTGCAGATTGATATGTCTAGAGGTTGGGCATCACTGCCAATAGTAAGGGGAGAACATAAGATATAACATAACATAACATATAATGAATTAAGTTTAGGAATAGAAATTTAAAGCATCAAAGTGTCAAATGACTTTGCATGCAAAGGATGTACAGCATCTACCCAAAATTAATATTTTAGTTGTAGGATAGATATTAGCCTCTTTTATTTATTGGTGGCTGGTAATCTTTTGTTGGCTCAAGCATAATCTTCAACATGATCTCCATAACATTGGTTGCAGCTTTCTGCGGGGGAAGCTTCATACACTTTATTGAATGGGCAAAAAAAAAGCATACTGGGAAGAAGAGATCACCTGTCAAAGTCATGTGACCATGTTTTTCTCCGATCACAGAGTATTCTCTAGGACACTTTGCAGAGAACATTCTAAAGGACACCGCAGGCTTAACAGCATGGCCAGTATTTTATCAATGATGTCAAAAGTGCAGTGGGCAGTAAACAATGTAGTGTCCTATGGATTATGGTATCTGCTCTCCATTATTAAAAGTATATGTTTTACAAACTTCTAATACATTGCGAGATATATGCCAAACAAATGAATTTTGCACTGCCCTGCTGTGTTATAGAAAGTTCACTGACCTTAGAGCAGTTGGTGTGATGAGATTCAGCTGCGTTGAACTCAAGAGACATATGTATTTGCTGCTAATGGCGTTGATCGCAGCTCCACTCAATGGGTTACCCAAATTAATATACTGTGTAATGATAACCTGAGTCTGAAAATAACAAAGCAAGGAAAAAAGTCAATGGAGCAGCAATGTATTTTGCATAAATAATGCATTTTTTTTTTAAAGCTGTGAAACCTGCAAAGTTTACACTCACTGCTGATTGCAAAACTTGTCTGGTCTGGCTTAGTGGGGGTGGGAGGTGTCAGACTGCTGCTCACACAGAGCACGCTGCCTAGACTTACAATTCTGTGCTAAAAATGAAATTTAATTTGAGCTTAAATAGTAAAATTGCAGCCTAAACGTTTTTTAAGGGGTGAGAGTTACATCTTTTCGCAGCTATTGGTCTGAGTTAAGAAAAAGGACGTGCTGGGCCATTGCAGAGAGACCACTGCTCTCACACATAGCTCTCTGCAGCATGTTGTCCAAGCCTAAAATTTTTTGCTAACAGTAAAGCTGAATAGAATGTATGACATATGCAAAACACTGTTTTTCTGCACACGTTACTCAAATATACACTATAACAGCAGTTGGACTTTAATCAAAATGACAGGTTCCCTTAAAGTAATCTGTTTTGTGATTGGCTGCTGTTTGCCACTGTTTTCACAATAGCACCACCCCAAGATCCTGCCATGGAAGAAGTGCATGACTTGGTCTTATATTTCACCCAGAACCCTGGACCTGCAGTTAGTATGATAATAAGTACATGTTGGAGTTTTATGGACAGCCAGGACTCTGCTGTCACAGAAGTAGCTCATAACCTTCTACCTACCACGTTGTTTGGTGGTCCTGCTGTCAGCAAACTTCCCAAAGTGTCTACGGAGGTGATATTCCATTTGGTAATATTGGCTGATGTACACAGGAAGCTGATGGCTCCAAGGTTGCTTATAACAGTTTCTGGGTAACCTCCAGGATAGATCTGTAGGAAAGATGTATGAGACATAATAAGAGAGTGGTCTTCTAATAACAAGCAAAACAAATATTTTCCTAGTACACTGACCAGCAAGCAAAAAACAAATTACACTGTCTTATGCCGCGTACACATGAGCGGACTTTCCGGCAGAAAAGGTCAGACGGAACGAATCCGTCGGACATTCCGATCGTGTGTGGGCTTCATCGCACCTTTTCTGTCAAAAAATCTGACGGACCTTAGAAAAAGAACATGTTTCAAATCTTTCCGACAGACTTGATTCCTATCGAAAAAGACGTTGGTCTGTATGCTAGTCGGACGGACCGAAAACGACGCAAGGGCAGCTATTGGCTACTAGCTATTGAACTTCCTTTTCTAGTCCGGTCGTACGTCATCACGTTCGAAACGATTGGACTTTGGTGGGATCCTGTGTAGGCAAGTCCGTTTCGTCGGAACTCCGTTGGAACTCCATTGAAAAGTCCTTCGGAGTTCAGTCCGACGAGAAGTCCGCTCGTGTGTATGTTGCATTACAATTTGGGTTAAAAGCAAGGGTTTTAGTTGCACAACATTTGCAAATATACTGCATGTGAAAGCCGCACTGCTTCACTAAGGACCCTATGTGTGCTCCTAACTTTAATTTTTGGGAATCTCCATCTTGGAGAATATATAGTATAGCAATGGATAAATTAAAGGCAAGTATGCCTATTCCCTTTAAAGGAGCAAGGATACACCAGAAGCTCACCAAAGCATACACCAGAAGCTCCCTATGCCAATTCCAGCAAACTAAGGAATAATGGGCTGCTTCCAGACATACCTTCCCTTAAAGCAGAACTCCTGGCAAAACATTTTTTCCATGTCCTTGTTGCTGATCTCCTACCTTCACCAACTTTGCCATCCATGTTCTTCTGAGGTCTGTAGTTCCTCTGTAATAGGCTGCTGGACTTGCTGAAAAACCGTTATTGCCTGCTGACATTCTGTTTGTTAGACCGCTGGCTGCTATCCCTCTCCAGAGCTCAGCCAGCGGTCTGACACGCCCCAGTTGTAGTCCTATGAAAACGAGCAGGGAGGAAGCAGAGATGTAGTGGGCGGAAGGGGTCTCACAGCCTCCGGTCTGTGCCGCCCATAAAGGAGGTGTCCTCCTCCTCTTCACTCTCCTCCCTCCCCCTCCTCCCTGCCAGCAATCCGCCCCTCCACTCCGCCCCGAGCCGCACCCCCCCCCCCCCGCTATTGCTATCTCCATGCAGAGCGGGATTATTATTAGAAATCATTTGCATACCTCCCAACATTTTGAGATGAGTATGAGGGACACCTACTAGCAAATGTATGCAGGCATAGGGCACGCCCCCTGCCACACCCCCTTAAAGGAGAATTAACCAACAAAAAGGTTAATTAAATCCACAAGAGCTTTTTTTACCATTACTATTCCTTTTATACTGGCTTTAAACATTTACAAATGCAGAAATTTAGAATTTGGATGAAAGGCTTAGCACTACGAAACACTTTTTGAAAGATAAAAAGTGCATTTTATATACAACTATATAGATCAGACCAAAATGAGGGACAAATGAGGAGGAAAGAGGGACATTGTTCCAAATCAGCACAGTACCTCGAAATCAGGGACAGTTGGAAGCTATGCAGTTGTATGACACAGCGGGGATGTCCCACTGTGTCAGGTATTGTATATATGAGAACACCGATAGCTGATGTCTGCCTCCTTCCGGTATTGGCACAGTGCACTGTCAATCACAATACCGGAAGGAGGACATCAGTGATCAATGTTCTCATATACAATACCTGACACAGTGGGACATCCCCGCTGTGTCATACAACTGATTTCTAATAATAATCTCCGCTCTGTAATGGTGGTCCCTGACAAGCTACACTGGTGGGACAGACATGCTTCACTTGTGGTCCCTGGTATTCAGCACTGGTGGTCCCTGGCATTCAGGTCTGGTGGTCCCTGGTGGTCCCTGGCATTCAGCACTGGTGGTCCCTGACATTCAGCTCTGGTGGTTCCTGACAATCGGCTCTGGTGGTCCCTGACATTTGGCTCTGGTGGTCCCTGACATTTGGCTCTGGTGGTCCCTGATATTTGGCTCTGGTGGTCCCTGACATTCGGCTCTGGTGGTCCCTGACATTCGGCACTGGTGGTCCCTGACATTCCGCTCTGGTGGTCCCTGACATTTGGCTCTGGTGGTGGTCCCTGACATTTGGCTCTGGTGGTCCCTGACATTCGGCACTGGTGGTCCCTGACATTTGGCACTGGTGGTCCCTGACATTTAGCACTGGTGGTCCCTGACATTCGGCTCTGGTGGTCCATGACATTTGGCTCTGGTGGTCCCTGACATTTGGCTCTGGTGGTCCCTGACATTTGGCTCGGGTGGTCCCTGACATTAGGCTCTGGTGGTTCCTGACATTCAGCACTGGTGGTCCCTGACATTCCGCTCTGGTGGTCCCTGACATTTGGCTCTTGTGGTGGTCCCTGACATTTGGCTCTGGTGGTCCCTGACATTCGGCACTGGTGGTCCCTGACATTTGGCACAGGTGGTCCCTGACATTTGGCTCTGGTGGTCCCTGACATTTGGCTCTGGTGGTCCCTGACATTCGGCTCTGGTGGTCCCTGATATTCGGCTCTGGTGGTCCCTGATATTTGGCTCTGGTGGTCTCTGACATTTGGCTCTGGTGGCCCCTGACATTTTGCACTGGTTTGCATTCATATTAAAATGCTTTGTATTTATAAGGCTGTAACCTATCATACCGTGTGTTATGTATGGCTTGCTGGCTGCAGAATGAGGGGTGTGATTTATGTTGAAGTGGGCGAGTTCACATTTACATGTACAAGCCTAATGTACCTCCCACATTCACTCCAATCCCATGTAAATGTAATTTAGGCTGATTACAGTTAGAGAGAGAGAAGAGGATATGATGCAATCACTGTTCTAAGAGATCCTACCTGCCAGAAAAGATGAAGCATTTTCTGAATCACAGAGCTGACTTCCTGAAAATTAAATCAGTCATATCTCTTAACCTCCCTGGCGGTTTTCCCGAGTGTGGCTCGGGGTTAAATTTCAGCACCATTAGCGGTAACCCCGAGCCACACTCGGGATTGCATTGCAGGATCCTGGTGCGGTATACTTACCTTGTCCCCAGGATCCTGCGATGTCCCCCTGCTGTGTCCGTGGGCTCTGTCCTCTGCCCGAAGCCTCTGTGTTCCGGACTCCGTTCCCTGCGAGCGTCGCAACGCATGGGGGCGGAGCCCGGGACAAATTAAAAAAAGTAAAAAATCATAATACGTACAGTGCACTGTAATCTTACAGATTACATTACTGTATAAAATTATTTCACATTCCTTTTGTCCCCAGTGCTTTGTCCAATGCCCTGCATGCAGTTTTATATTATATTATATTAAACTTGAGATTGTCCATAGCAACCAAAAAGTGTCCCTGTACGTCAAAAGTGGTTTTAGACCAGCTACAAAACAGCGATAGTAAATTAGAACACTTGCAGAATTGAGCGATAGTGAATCGTGGGGAAATTTATTTTATTACTATTACATTATTGTTTTTTATAATTATTTATATTTATTTATTTATTATATTATAATTTATGATTTTGTGTTTCAAACTTCATCATACCCGGGATATCTACTAGCCTCTTGGTGGACAGATTTAAGTGTGGTATTGCTAAGAATTACAGGCCTACAATATAAAACGACAAATTTCTATGCAAAATAATTGTACCGCTTACGGGACGCAAAAATCTGACATAATCATACCGCCAGGGAGGCTACACGGTAAGAAATTTCACAAATGTAATGACTGTTTAGTGTTTAGTGTTTTGGGGGGGGGGGGGTGTACTAATGGGGGATTTTGTGAAAATCCCAGAGTTCTGCTTTAATTTAGAGTTAAGACCACACTATACACAGGGGTTTTCATGGCTTCCACTTATATTTGCAAGTGTTTTGAAAGTAAAATCTCTTTTTAATGCAAATTACCAGTTGACAGTGTTATTTGTTTTGCTGGCTAGATGGTAAGTGTGTTGGGAAATATATTTTGTTTTGTTTGTACTGTGCAATGCCCTTCCATGCGCACCTTACTTTAAAGCTAGCTCTAAATTGGAGTGGTTGCCAGTTTTGTTTAAATTGTTCTGATAAGTCTATTTGAATACTGAATAAAACCCCTTTTTATTCAGTGCCTGCTTTTATTTTTATTTTTTGTATCTTTTTCTTGGTTTGCTCAATGTCTTCTATACTACATGGCTGCTTGAACCTTGAAAGTGTGACAACATTGCCAAAGTCTGCAATAATGTCCTTCCTAATAGGATACCAAACTAAAACTTGGCTCTGACTTCCCATGGGTACAGCTTTCAAGGGGAAAAGCAAAGTTTGTCTACTTCAGCTTAGCGTCCATCCCCTGAGTGGCAGAACTTATGCTACAAGAGGTTTGCTGTGTCCTCCAATGAACATTTGTATAACATTTCTCTAGCAGCCTTATTTTAATAAAACATTAACTCCTGAGGTTTTTATAACCCAAGTCATTTCTTTCTTTAGGCTCCATTTCCAGCCCTGTATTATTTTACTTTGCGTAAAAGAGGATGGAGACACCTCCCACCAAGGTGGACACACTAGAAAAGGCAGGTACTTTTCAGATCAAGGTGGAATCTTGGTTTGGGCAAGTCGATCTCAATCTCTTGGTTTGGGCAAGTCGATCTCTCAAAAATATATTTTTCTGTTTTAAGTTTAGAGATTTGTAAACTAGCCAGTAGAAGAAGTAGCCCCAACCTCCTGGTTAAAGTGGAGCCAATGTTAAAATTAAAAATTAATGCTTATCTGTCTGCTTTTAAATGTTTAAACAATGTACATGCGGTGCATGCTCATTGCAGCATACACCTCTGGGTCATTACCATCAGGGCCACCATCAGGGGGGTACAGGCAACACACTTGTTAGGGGCCCTAGCGTCCCAAGGGGCCCGCCGTACAGCAGTTTAATGAATGAAACTGTTATGCCGCGTACACAATGGGAAATTCAGCCAGCAAAAGACCGATGAGAGCTTTTGGTCGGAAAATGCGACCATGTGTTTGCTCCATCGGACTTTTGCTGGTGAAATTCCCGGCAGCAAAAGATTGAGAGCAGGTTCTCAATTTTTCAGTCGGAAAAAGTTCCTATCCGAAAATGCGATCGTCTGTAGAAATTCCGACGCGCAAAATTTCTACGCATGCTCGGAAACAATTCAACACATGCTCGGAAGCATTGAACTTCATTTTCTCGGCTCGTCGTAGTGTTGTACGTCACTGCGTTCTTGACGGTCGAAAGTTCAGAGCACTTTTGTGTGACCGTGTGTATGCAAGGCAAGCTTGAGCGGAATTCCGTCAGAAAAACCATCCAAACCGTTTCCGATGGAATATCCGCTCGTGTGTACACAGCATTAGACTTAGCACAGCAGGCAGCCGCTGGCCTCGTGGCACCCGCAATAGAGAATAACACATGCACAAGAAGCCGCCGCCTGTCTCCTTCTCTCCATGTTCCTCCCTCCCCGAAGGTGATCCTGCACTCGCTCTGCTTCCTTCACTGTTGAGGTGGAGCCTGCTGCTAGGTTACTAGTATTGTAATTAGGCGAGGCGGGGCAGAACGAGACTCGGGAAGGGGGTGTGGTCAGTCTCGTCAGTGGTGGGAGTGGACACAGCCCTCTCAGGTGCATGCATTACAGATACGAGACAGAGAGCAGCACGGAGGGTAAGTCACCAGTGCGCAGTGACGTTCTGCTGTGCTGTAGATTGGATTGGACCAGTGAAAATGGATGAGGATGATTTTAGGTGGGGATGAGAGTTGTGGAGAGGCTCTTCACAATGTAACTCATCCCCACCCAAAATCATCCTCATCCATTTTCACAATGTAACTCTCAGTGGCGGCCCATCCATTAGGGGCCCCGACACCCCTATCCATGCATCCGGCCCCCTAATCTATATGCAGGGTGCCGGACGCATGGCTTCAAATGGGGATTTTGAAGCACGTGATTAGAGCCAGAGGCTCTAATAGGCTTCAAAGAAGGGTTGGCTCGGGGCGTAGAGCACTGTGTCCGAAACCCACCCAGGTGTGAGACAATAGCGAATGAATATTCGCTATTGTAACACTGATTCTCCTCCTAGCCAATCACGAAGTGGGTCGCGAGACCCATTTCCCGATTGGCCAAAAGGAGAAGCGATCCCATTGGCTGAGGAGGGAGGAGACGCACGGTGTAGGACCGAGAGACTGACCCATCAACCGCCAAGTCCGATCCTCGGGTCCCTCCATGCAGAGTGCTGTCAACTCCTCCTGTAGCTGCAGAAGAGAGGAGCACACACCGAACGCCCCCTGTGACACCTTGGACACCTCATCGATCCACACCGACATCGATCCCCACCTGCCGCCGACCTCATCTGGCATCCCTGGGCATGGAGCCTGCACAGAGCCCCCTATTATCTTCAACACAGGGTTGGAGAGCCAGGGTGGGGGGGGGGGTGACTGGCGGGTGGTGACGTGCTGGAGAAATGGGGGGTGGGGGGGTCAGGTCCATCTCCCGCCCCTACTGATAGAGCACCAGTTGCCACTGAACTCCATTATCCTCATCCCCACCCAGAATCATCCATCCCTCTCCACAATGTATCCCCATCCCCGCCCTGAATCATCCATCCCTCTCCAGGAGAGGGGTGTGGATAATTCAGGGTGGGTATGGGGATACATTGGGATAAGAGTGTTAAAAAAAGTGGGTGCACCGAAGGACTCGGTTGGATGGCCAGTGGGCGGATTCGGTGAGACGGCCTGTGGGTGGGCCCTGGGGAATATTGGCCCGGGGGGCCCAGGCCTAAAGCAGTGTAAGGGGCCCCAAAATTTCTGATGGCTACCCTGATTACCATACACTTCACCAGTGACTGTCCAATAGCTGAACCAAAAGAGGCTGAAGGAAGATGCCAGCATCCATAAATGGAGCAACGCGAGGGATTGTAGACCTCGTATCACTGGAGAAGAGCATGCGAGAGGCTGGCCATACATGCTTAGATTTCTCTCATCCAGCTGCCTATTGTCCGGCTGATTGGCTGCAGTCACTGATCAACCAACAATTTTCCACCTTTGATTTTCAGATAGAATTATGTCGGGTGGAGTGGTGCCTGTAGGCCCCAGCCGCAATTCACTCTGTGTATGGGTGGCTTATATCCACCATAATGTGCAATTATGCCGTTTATACTTGCACATAATGGCAATAACTTTGGGTTCCTGCAACAGATATCATTTAAACAGATATATAAAAACTGATAGACACTCACCACATCAAGTTTATTCTTTAGGACTTGCAGTTGCTCACTTGTGAACGGCAAACTGCTCAAGATGTTCAGGTAATTTATAAGAATGTCATTATCTAAGCAGGCATCCAGATCAGCGGCATTGTAATTCAGTGGGAGGAGAGGATCGTTCACATTGCTAGCTGTAATTTGCTTGCCGCTTGTGCAACCTACAATAAAAAGAAGTCATGTTAGATCACAGATTCCATCTACAATTCTACTTTAGAGTCGACCATAGATGAATTGAATCTCAGCCGGGTCAGCAGTGAACAGCCAAGATTTGATCCATCTTTGGGCAGGCTGGTTGTACTAATCCGTCCATCAACTTCAGTACAACCAACCTGTCAGATTTTTTGCATGTGATCACTGCTGGCGGTTGGAAGACTCCCTGTCAGCAGAACACAATAGCGCTGTGGGAGGGATTCCCCATTCACATTGACTGTGTTGAGCAATTTTCTTTCCTTCCACCACGGAAAGTTGTACAATCCATGGCTTGCTTAAGGCTGGCTTCACACTTATGTTTCCGCTTCTTCCAGCATTTGTTATTGCTATGGGCAGGGCGATGGTCACCGTTGAAGTGTGCTTCCGTTCCCATCAACAGTCTCTATAACCCATATTGAGGCATTAAAAAATGGACAAGCACCTTTTTGGACAATGCAGGTCACCACATCGCACAAATATGAACTAGCACCGTTAACCGCTTCAGCCCCGAAAGATTTGGCTGCTCAATGACCAGGCCATTTTTTGCGATACGGCACTGCGTTGCTTTAACTGAAAATTGCGCGGTTGTGCGACGCTGTACCCAAACAAAATTGACGTCCAAATAGAGCTTTCTTTTGGTGGTATTTGATCACCTCTGCATTTTTTATTTTTTGCACTATAAACAAAAGAAGAGCAACAATTTTGAAAAAAAAAACAATATCTTTTACTGTTTGCTGTAATAAATATCCCACATTTTTTTATCAAAAAAATTTTTTTCCTCAGTTTAGGCCGATATGCATTCTTCTACATATTTTTGGTAAAAAAAAAAAGCAATAAGCGTATATTAATTGGTTTGCGCAAAAGTAATAGCGTCTACAAAATAGGGGATAGATTTATAGCATTTTTATTACTATTTTCTTTTTTTTACTAGTAATGATGGCGATCTGCGATTTTTATTGGGACTGCGACATTATGGCGGACACATCGGACACTTTTGACACATTTTTGAAACCACTGACAATTATACAGCGATCAGTGCTATAAAAATGCACGGATTATTGTATAAATGTCACTGGCAGGGAAGGGGTTAACGCTAGGGTGCGATCAAGGGGTTAACTGTGTTCCCTAGGTGTGTTCTAACTGTGGGGGGGATGGGATATCGCATAGCTCTGATGAAGAAGGGACTCTCCCTTCGAAACGCGTTAGCTTATTGTGACATTATGCATCTCTCCACGATCTTTGGAAGGCATCGCTTATCCTAAAGTCGCATGCTGGCTGTCGGTATACTTCGTGTTGTGCCTCTTCCACCCATTGCTTGTAAATTGTTTCTTTTAATTATTTTAATAAATTTTTTTTAAAAAGTTAATACACAAGGCTGGTGCGCCCCTGTTTTTCTTTTATTTCGGCTTGCACTAGGATTCCCCATCCTTGAGGGCAGCAAAGCCTGTGTTGACGCATCTCTTTATGGTGATCCACCTGTGCGCAGGAGTCGTTGTTTTCTGTTTGCTAAGGGGATGGGACTAACTAGGGGAAGAGAGAGATCGGTGTTCATACTTAGTATGAACACACGATCTGTCTCCTCTCCCCTGAAAGAACCGGGATCTGTGTGTTTACACACACAGATCCCGGTTCTCGCTCTGTCACGAGCGATCGCGGGAGCCCGGCGGTCATCGCGCCTGCCGGGCATTCGCATCAGCCCTGGGTACATGCTGTGGATGCGTGTGTGCATCTCCCTCAGCATGCCCGCCTCCGGCAGCGTGCCCTATCGGCGAGGTGCCCCTAGTGGCCATAAGACGAAGTGACGGAGGGTAACGTCGTTTCGCCCAGCTGTGCCATTCTGCCGCAATAAAACTGTGGCAGCTGGTCGGCAAGCAATTAATAACATTGGAAAACCTGTGCATGTACATTAAAACGCATAGCTATAAATGGGCCCCTAAAAACCTTTAATTCATCCAAGGCAAAACCTCAATGGTTCCATCAGTTCAGAATGTGATTGACTACATTTACTACACTCACCTGCAGCACGTCGTGATTTGGAGGAAGCACGATATTTCACCAAGGTAGCAAACTGGTCCCTTGAGTAGGCAGAATTTTGTACAGCAGTCTTCATCCAGGAATTAAAATTTACCTGTCAAAAATAAGAAAAATTTGTGAGATTAAATTAAAATTAGATAAAGAGTGTGAGAGCATGTGCAACAAATCTTTAGGTGCAGCCAATGCATCCCTGGTCAGTTTTGGTGCTTCAGTGATCAGTGCATAAGATCGGTTGAAAATGCTTCTGAGTATCTTCCGACCTGCTTCTGACTTTCTTACTAAGTTGCATCCAGTAAGGCCTCGTTCACGCGGACAGCTGTTTTTTTTTTTACAGCTCTGAAAAGCCATCTATGTTGGATTGCTTTTCAAAGCTGGTTAACAAGAGGTTTGGAGGCAATGTGCCTTTCCTGGATGGCTAATTTTGTTTGGGGGGAATCCATCCGCACCGCATTTCAACCGCACCACAACTGCGTGATTGTATTCACTTAAATAGGGCGCGTCTAGCGGCAGTGTTAACTCACTGGTGGTCATTAGAAATGTGAATTAACCGCCTTTTTTTTCACCTCCCCTCTGCTGCCCATGTGAACAAGGCCTTAAAGTGATTGTAAAACAACCCATTCAGTTTAAAATAGAAATGAAAGGCAAAACAGATAGAAAATAGAAATGAAAGGCAAAACATTTTTGTATAGATATATAAAAAAAACATTATAAACACCTTTTTTCTCTTTTTTTTTATAAGTGATCACATTCCCTCTGTTCTCAGCTGCATAAGAGCTGGGGGAGGAGAAGCAGCAGCACACTGAGCTTGCCAGTGAATAGCTGTGCAGTTTTGGAGGGGGGGGGGGGGGGGGGCGGTGTCAGGACAAGTCTGATCAATGGAGGAGAGAACACTGAGTTCCCAGCATAGCTAGAGAACTGACCACGGTGTACTCTCCCGCTTAGTGTGGTCAGTTTTTAATAGGAAAGCAGAGTGACTGCACCAGGGATTTCACATAAATGAAGCAATACAAAGAGAACCGGATACTTTCTCATACAAGGCAGGCACAGATCAGGAATATGAAGTGTTGGGTTAACAAACGCTTTAAGGTTTATCTGAATCCAAAAGCATAAATGTAATATATTGTAGCTCACCAGACCTTAAAAGTGGTGGGTGCATTGTTTTATTTTTTTTTTCCAGTCTTTTCTTCCTTTGGTTTTACCTGGTGGTGCCACTAACACACTTCCTGTCCTTGGGTGACAACACTCACCCACAGTACTGTATCTATAGAAGAGCAACGTTGCCACCCTAGGCCGCTCTAACCTGATTTGGACTACAGATCCTGACGGAAATCCAGTGAGCTCAAAAGTTCCTGTGCACTCTGCTCTGCCCATCGATCCTCTGTGAACTATAGAACACCCCCCCCCCACGCGCTACGGAGGTGAGGGGTGGTGTGTTTTGTAGTTCTCAGAGGATGGGCAGGGCAAATGGCAAAGTGCACAGGTACTTTCAATCTCAATGGATTTCTGGCAGGGACAACGGGGATATTTGCACTTATCAAATTACTATAAAAAATGCTTTTGTAATTGTAAATAACAGACCAAACAGACCAAGTTGTTGAGTTTATATGCATTTTAAATCTACAAAACTCCAAACGCATTAGCCTTTTTGGCAAACATTAGAGTTGCATACAATTCTGAGCCTACTAATGAGATAATAACAATTATAGACCCTTTTTCCCCTTACTTACCGTGGGAATAGGTCCTATTGTGGATTGGTTCAAAATTGCTACTATTCCTCCAAGTGAATTAAGTGTGTCTGGCGTCCAGGTGGATGGATTCCTTGATAGGTTCAAATAAAAACAGAATAAATTAACCACAAAGTTTTCAGATAATAAATAAATAAATAAAAATTTTGATGGCCAGGCCTGGCATCATTCATTAAAAGAGACCCTGTCATCCAATCAAACGTCATATCTTATTTATTATTATAATAGTGTTTTATTTCCTATCTCTGGGCAATTATTTCTTTAACCCCTTCGCGTCTAAAGCCTCGTACACACGATCGGATTTTCCGACGGGAATTGTGTGATGACAGGCTGTTGGCGGAAAATCCAATGTGTATGCTCCATTGGACAATTGTTGTCGAATTTTGTGCGGACAAATGTTGGATGGCAGGCTTTAAAATTTTCCGCGGACAAATGTCTGACGTCGGATTTTCCGAGCGTGTGTACACAAGTTCGTCGGACAAAAGTCCAAAGTACAAACACGCATGCTCAGAAGCAAGGACGAGCCAGAAGGTCTTGTAATCTAGCGTTCGTAATGGAGAATTAACATTCGTGACGCGGCAAATTATGAAATCTCCAAATGCAGCGCACAATTCTCTTCTTCTTTAATGGGATAATAATGAAGCTGCTTTGCTGGTGATACTGATGGAATTATTGCAAACAAATTTTCAAAGGCTTTTTTTTATCTAGTGATATCAAGAATAATATTATTATGCTTGTTATTTTTGTTGTTTGGTGCAAGTTACCACAACACCATTATCCGTAGTTTATAAGATCAAAGATACAACTACCGGTATGTTGGTGTCCCTTGTCAATTTTACATTGTATTTTCTTAAATATAACTGCCTACTTCCAAACTGTCATTTGAAGTAAAACACATAGCCAAGTATTATTGTCCACAATTTTTTTATTGTGCATTTAAAAAAAGAAAACAAATAAAATTAGACATGCTATCTGCCAATAGAATTTAACCAAAAAGTGTATTCTATGCATCCAAAAATATAGAAAATATACCAAATCCAATCATTATTCAACCAAAAAATAAAATAAAAGCCTCATGCATGTGTCCTGCTTCTTAATGCAGAGTTCCACCCAAAAGTGGAACTTCCGCTTTAAGCTCTCCTCGCCCCCTGACATGGCACATTTGGCATGTCATTTTTTTCGGGGGGGGGGGGGGGGGGGCGTGTGCCTTTTTTTTGTGAGACTTCCTGTCCCACTTCCTGCTTCCTATTTTCGGTCGCCTAGGTGACTCCTCCCCTCGCCCTAGCCGGCCCCTCCCTGCCAGCAACCTTCTGGGACACAACTCAGGTCCCAGAAGATCAGCTGGCCAATAGGAGAGTGCAGCGCGACTCGCGCATGAGCAGTGCGCGCTTGGCCGTGAAGCCGTAAGCTGTCACAGCCTGGGTGTGACGGCGCTGAGGAGAGGAGGGGGAGAGGAGCTAGCCTCCGGGCGGCCACATCGCTGGACCGTGGGGCAGGAAAGTGTCGGTTTATTAAAAGTCAGCAGGTATGCTTTTTGTAGCTGGTGACTTTTAATAAACTAAAAAATGGAAGGAACTCCGCTTTAATATAGGGGGTCAGCAATGCCAAGAGTTGGTGAAAGCAGGGGTCCGTCATGCAGAGATAATTCCGAAAATCATCCGGATTATTCTCCTGGAGCTCCCGCAGCAAAGGCATATGATATAATTGGTCACGATTAATAAAGCAACCAATTTTAGGTCCAAGAACTCCTCCTCCTTCTGTTCCTGGACTGGACTTGGGTCAAAGCAATAACTCCAAGGCCAATAATAAATAACACGTTATCTCCTCCGATTCCGCAACATGGCTGGTTGACGAACGGCTGTTCAGAAACGAACTGAAAAGCGCGAAATGAAAAGCACAAATCAACACTCACCAAACTTCTACTAACACAAAATTAGCAGAAGGAGCCCAAAGGGTGGCGCTAAAGAGCTGAAAAACCATGTAGTACGCCACTACATTCGTGTTTGTTGGACGACAATTCCTTGCCATTTGTATGCAAGACAAAATCCAGGCACGCGCCTTCGGACAAAAGTCCGAGGTTTTGTCTGCAGAAAATCCGATCGTGTGTACGAGGCTTAAGAAAAGAGAATTCAGACTAATATCAGCAGCATTTCTTTGCACACAACCTCAGCTGCCACTTTACATGCCCTGAAGCTGTGTGCAAGAAAGCCCAGCTACATGCAAAACTTTCATATATTTAATTAAAATCGTCAGAAAAAAGGAAGTGGGAGGAAGTCTCAACAGACAGCATTAAAATGGTCTTACTTACCACTGAATCCAAAATTCGAAAATAAAATGGCTAAAATGTGTCCTACTTGTGTGTAAGTCTGCAGTGTATGTAATCTGATCTCCCCAGCAATTCAGATCTATTTCAGTACATTAGCTACCTTTTGGTTCTATAGACCATTCTTTATATTTACCTGATCAGCAATAATATTTTTGAACCATTTATACTTTAGCCCTGAACAAAATACTTAAATAAATGTTGTACTTACCCAAATGTGGAGTTTGCACTGCTGAGAACATTTTGGAGGGAAATCTGTTGAGTATTAGTGAAGGATTTACACTGAGACAAGTATGAGAGTAAAGTTCCTGATCCTGAGGAATTCTCGATGAAAGTGCCGTTCAGGTCACAGTTCAACTGACCAAGTACCTGGATGTTGGCGTCTGTCAGAGTAAAGCCTGTAACATTCTGAGACAACAAGTAATCGGTTAGCATGAGTGAACCCAATTCCTGGCAAGATTTCTAATTTGTTTTGTAATGAAAAATTGACTGAAAAAAAATCTATTAACCTATTTATTTGATTTGTTGTTATTTAGAGTGTGCTTTTTTTTTCTTTTTTTTTTGTGGTGTGGGTTATTTAGGAAAGTCTATTTTATTTTATTTGTTCTTTGTATTATTGTTTTATTGTTGTGTTCGAACATTACTTGCATACTGTCATTTTACATTTTACAGTTAACATTAATTTTTTTCTGTAAGAAAATATAAACAAATGAGGGGACATTTTGGTAAAGGAACATGTCCGGGATAGGTGAAAGGAGCTTTTGAATCCATCAGGAGCAATTTAAAGCACATTGCAACCTTAAAAGCCACCAAAACTTAATTTTACATATCCATAGATTCCAATGCATTTTAGCAAAATTGCAAATTTTGCCCAAATCTTCTCATTTTCTTTAGATTTTAAGGAAGTGAAAACTCCAAACGTTGCGCTTCAAATGGAATGCCTGGCCTGACTTGATCAATATACACTACATTACCAAAAGTATTGGGACCCCTGCCTTTACACACACATGAACTTGGCATCCCAGTCTTAGTCCGTAGGGTTTAATATTGAGTTGGCCCACACTTTGCAGCTATAACAGCTTCAACTCTTCTGGGAAGGCTGTCCACAAGGTTTAGGAGTGTTTATGGGAATGTTTGACCATTCTTCCAGAAGCGCATTTGTGAGGTCAGTCACTGATGTTGGACGAGAAGCCCTGGCTCGCAGTCTCCACTCTAAGTCATTCCAAAGGTGTTCTATCGGGTTGAGGTCAGGACTCTGTGCAGGCCAGTTAAGTTCCTTCCCCTCAAACTCGCTCATCCATGTCTTTATGGACCTTGCTTTGTGCAGTGGTGCACAGTCAGGTTGGAACAGGAAGGGGCCATCCCCAAACTGTTCCCACAAAGTTGGGAGCATAAAATTGTTCAAAATGTCTTGGTATGCTGATGCCTTAAGTGTTCCCTTCACTGGAACTAAGGGGCCAAGCCCAACCCCTGAAAAACAACTCCAAACCATAATCCCCCCTCCACCAAATCATTTGGACCAGTGCACAAAGCAAGGTCCATAAAGACATAGATGAGCGAGTTTGGGGTGGAGGAACTTGACTGGCCTGCACAGAGTCTTGACCTCAACCCGATAGAACACTTTTGGGATGAATTAGAGCAGAGCCAGGCCTTCTTGTCCACATCAGTGCCTGACCTCACAAATGCGCGTCTGGAAGAATGGTCAAACATTCCTATAGACACACTCCTAAACACTGTGGACAGCCTTCCCAGGAAAGTTGAAGCTGTTATAGCTGCAAAGGGTGGATCAACTCAGTATTGAATCCTACAGACTCATGCCCCGTACACACGGTCGGACATTCCGACAACAAAATCCTTGGATTTTTTCCGAGGGATGTTGGCTCAAACTTGTCTTGCATACACATGGTCACACAAAGTTGTCGGAAAATCCGATCGTTCTGAACGCGGTGACGTAAAACACGTACGTCGGGACTATAAACAGGGCAGTAGCCAATAGCTTTCATCTCTTTATTTATTCTGAGCATGCATGGCACTTTGTGCGTCGGATTTGTGTACACACGATCGGAAATTCCGACAACGGATTTTGTTGTCGGAGAATTTTATAGCCTGCTCTCAAACTTTGTGTGTCGGAAAATCAGATGGAAAATGTGTGATGGAGCCTACCCACGGTCGGAATTTCCGACAACAAGGTCCTATCACACATTTTCCGTCGGAAAATCCGACCGTGTGTACGGGGCATAAGACTGGGATGCCATTAAAGTTCATGTGTGTGTAAAGGCAGGCGTTCCAATACTTTCGGTAATATAGTGTATTTCCCAGGATTAAACTACATAAAATATTTTTTTCTATATATTTTTTCTCAATTTTTATTTTTCGCCTGGAGCTTATTAAATGGTCGTCAAAACAATTTCGACAAAATGTTTACATTTGACAGAGCTCCTGATGTAGTGTAGGATCTACTCACCAAACAAGACAAGGCCTGGGTTAGCAGGTTGTTGCGAAGCTTAGATCCTTTCTGTAGGATGCTCACATTCGCAGCTCCGACTTTGGTATAGAAGTCTTTGCAACCAATGGAGCCATTTATATACAAAGAGGAACTGCAGGAACAAAAAATGATGGGATCAGAAAAACACCAGAAACAAACATACAAACATGCCTATGTACCTTTTTATAGCATGACATATCTACTGTAAATGTATTCTTAGATAACACATTCATATTGGTGGAGAAGGAATACGGGATATTGGCCCAGAATCAGCAAGCTCCAGTGGAATGCTAATTGGCTGCTATGGGTTACAGCATTTGAAGCATAATTAAAGCCACTTTTTTTAAATCTCTTTATAGATCTGTATCTCCACACTATGAATTGTGACTGAATTTTTGAATTAAAGTGATACTAAAGGATAATTTTTTCTCCGCATTAGATAACCCCCTTGGAGAAGCGCTCTCCCGAGGGGATTACCTTGCGGGCGCGCTCCCGAGTTCAGCATTCGGCGTCCAAAGAGGCCGAATGCAGGACTCGGCCACGCCTCCCCACGCCCGCATCATTGGATTTGATTGACAGCAGCGGGAGCCAATGGCTGCGCTGCTATCAATCTATCCAATCAAGAGCCGGGAACCCGTGGAGAGAGGGACGGCAGGGACGCGCCGACGGAAATTCGGGGCTCAGGTAAGTGAAATGGGGGGGGGTTGGCTAGGGGGCCGGTGACTGCAAGGTGTTTTTTCACCTTAATACACCCCCTTTAAAATGTGCTTTCTGTGTCCACACTACAGAGCTCTGTGCTAGCAGAGCTGAGTATTAGCCACACCCTAAGGGCATTTAAAAAGACTCCCGGCTATTCACTAAAATGAGAGGAAAAGCAATTTAACCGAAAACTGCATAGAGGGTTCTTTACGGTAAGAGCGGTAAGATGGTGGAATTCTCTTCCACAAGCTGTAGAGCGTAGATCATTTCAAAAAACGATTAGATAGGCACCTAAACGACCACAACATACAGGTTGTAATATTGACATAAAAGCACACACACACAGGTTGGACTTGATGGACTTGTGTCTTTGTTCAACCTCACCAACTATGTAACCAACTATGTAACACCCCTCCTCATGCAGACTTGAATTGCAGAAAAGTGGAGAGGACATGTAAGACCAGGTTTGTTTACAATACAGAGTGCACTGGGTCTAACTCTGGTGTCTACTGGATTGCATATTACATTGCGATCATGGAATGCGCCCAAAATTGCACGCATTCCTGACTGCAAGATCACATTTAGACTAGGTTCAGATCTCTGCGACTGGGGAAATGTGCCAAATTCCACTTATTCCTGACCCGTAGAGAAATGCACTGCACTTTAGCAGACACAGGGGGATGCTTATAATCCCCCAGCATTGATGCCATTAGACCCCCCAGCATTGGCGGTGCGGTGCAATACAAAAAAAAGGGTCGGAAGCCTCTTTCCCTACGTTTCTCATGGGTAGGGCAGCCCATTGAAATGAATGAGCTGCTCTATCCGCAATGTGCACGTGCAAGTGGGCAGGCACATTTGTGAACCAGGGCTTAAGCGGAACTTCTGTAAAAGGAAACAGAATGTGGGACTATAAAAATGTAGATTGTTACTAAAATGGATACCTGACATTATCTCTTTTTTTATGACTTCAACTGGACTTTAACTCTTGGTATTCACTTAATATATAATAGCAAGACACCTGGGTCTTTAATAGACAGACCAAAGCTCAAAGTATATAAAAGGTATACATATGTTAAGAAATCACAATAATAGACATGTAGAAAAAGTACATGATACATAAAAAAAACAACACTTAATATATATATTATTTATTTCCCCACATAAAGTTCTGAACTAACTTTAGAAACAGGAACACTTCTGTAGGATACTGATCCAGATCTGTTGGGTAGCCATTCTTGGTCACTTGCCTAGATAGACAGGTCAGCTAATAGGAAAAAGAAAAAGACTGATTAAAATGATCTGCAAGATTTCGGCGATATTGAATTAAGCTCATCATATACAGTGCTTCTACTAATCAATGTTAAGGTCCCTATACGTGCAGATTGTCCACAGGTCACGTTAGTCCTTCTTTGCTGAAAATCAATCTCTAAATGAAAAACCAGAGGCCTCTACAGCAGGCAGAAGGGGAGAGGGAGAGGGGGGTAGTCACTTTTGTGATCATTTAGTGGTGTCTATAAATTTGCGCTTAAAGTGTAAACAACCCCCCCCTATCGTTTTCAGCCAAGGAAGCTGCCATCTTTGCCTCTGTTTAATCTACAACTGCCATGATGCTGCACATGTGATCAGTTATGAACACCATTCATTGGACGGTTTGACAGTTTGGTTAAGAGCACAACCAATGGGAGTGTTACATTTCTGGCACATGCCGGAAATGAAACTGTTTTATCGATGGGTTTACATCTGCTTTAAACCATCGAGCCCTGTAAACAAATTTTTTGTTTTTTTAACAGAGCAGTTAGGGTGAGACAAGTATACATATAAAAAGAAGTATAAAGCTCCCGTTAAAGCAGAGTTCCACCCAAAAATGGAACTTACGCTTTTCGGATTCCTCCCCCCCTCCGGTGTCACATTTGGCACCTTTCAGGGGGGAGGGGAAAGCAGATACCTGTATAATCCAGGTATTTGATCCCACTTCCGGGCATAGATAGCTGCAGTATCCATATGCCATATCCTGCGCCTCCCCGGTCCCCCCCCCCCGTTGTCTTCTGGGAGACACACAGGTCCCAGAAGACAGCAGGGACCAGTGGGAGGCTTCACAAGGCTTCACTTCCTGATTCCCTTACCGAAGATGGCGGAGCCTCCACCCGAGAGCCGAGGGACAGAACGGCTTCAGGTGCCGACATCGCGGGCGCCCTGGACAGGTAAGTGTCCATATAAAGTCAGCAGCTGCAGTATTTGTAGCTGCTGACTTAAAAAGAAAAAAAAAAAAAATTGGCAGAACTCCACTTTAATGATGAGAAATGTAATTAAGAAATATTCATACACATTTTTCTAATTTCCTGTAAATAGAAAGGGAAAACATTTATTTTTTTTATTTTTAAGTCCTGAGCATAATAAATGTAATATATTGTACAATAACATTATACCGCCCCTTTAAATAGCTTCCCCCCATAGCAGTGTGAAATGTACAGCTCACCTGAGCTTCACTAAGTGCAGCATTTTGTGTCTTCATAGTTTTGGCCAGGGTCTTTAGATGGTCGTTATCTATTTTGTTGGGGGTACTGCATGTAAAACCTTGTAGGACAGATGCAGAAATCCTAAAAGAAGGGAGTAACATGTATGGTTAATTACAGCTTGCATTTAAAGGGAAACTATAATGGTTTTGATTTGATTCTGTTTTACATTTTTTGTTTTTTGTTTATGTTATGACACTATAGTTTTAAATCAGTTTTTTTGTGATGTATATACATTCTTTATTTAATTCAAGACAAAGGATTCCCAGAGCTCCATGGATTAGCTAAGAGACAGATGATAATGATCTCCTTTTAGGCACAATTTCTATTTGTTAAACATTTGATTGAGCTGTTCAACAAGGGACAATTCACGTCTCAGACTCACTCATTAGTGTGTTTTACATTTATCTTAAAGAGACACTCACACCTTGCCCAAGCAGGGGAACACAGGCAAGGTGGCTATAAGAGGTCCATAGGGGCCAACTTAAACTATTTATCTCTGTAAATCACAGTTTTTTTTCAATCCAATAAAATCATTGTAAATAAAGAAAAACTATTTTTCAATCTTTTTAAATATTACGTATTAGTTTCTGTTAAAAAAAAGAGTTTCTGTTAAATATTACGGATAAGATATATATATATATATATATATATATATATATATATATATATATATATATATATCTTGCCTAGCAGTAAAAAGGGTCGCTGGTTCAAATCCCAACCACGACACTACCTGCCTGGAGTTTGCATGTTCTCCCTGTGCCTGCGTGGGTTTCCTTCGGGTACTACGGTTTCCTCCCACACTCCAAAGACATGCTGGTAGGCAGGGCCGTTTGAAAGAATTTGGGGGCCCCAAGCAAAATGGACATGGAGGCCCCCCCAACCCCACCCCCCGCACGCACGCAAAGCCCCCCTTACTACTCCCCCCTGTATTCTTTTTAACCCCCCTCCCTACCGCGTACCGCGCTTCAGGGGATTCAGTTTTCTGTTCCCGGCCGGTCGGACTGAAAGGAAGTGAGCACTCAGTGTGTGCACTTCCTGTCAGTCCGACCGGGAACAGTAAACTGAATCTCCTGAGTCCTGTATCGCATGGACTGCAGGAGGAAGGAAGAGGAGCTCGGCCACACTACAGGCTGCAGCTTATAGGAAGCGGCGGCCGGGGCCCCAAGCAATTGCTTGTTTTGCCTGTCCTGTCGCAACGGGCCTGCTGGTAGGTTAATTGGCTTCTGCCTAAATCGGCCCTAGTATATGAATGTGAGTTAGGGACCTTAGATTGTAAGCTCCTTGAGGGTAGTGACTGATGTGAATGTACAATGTATATGTAAAGCGCTGAATATAATTGACAGCACTATATAGTACCTTAAATAATAATAATAAGCTATATACATATATATATAGACTACAATGAAGTTACAATTAATTATAAAACAGCATTCACTAAACATAAACAGAATGTACTCTTAAAGTCCCAGTCCAAAAAGTGTCCTTCCAAAGGATTTATAACATTCCAAAATGGGTCAAACAACTCCAGTGATGTCCCCTCCGATGACGTTTCTTTGTGATGTTTCCCTCCCATCTGTGAGAAATCTCGAAGGAAAAAATATTATAGTACTTTTTCTTTCAAAATTTCTCACAGACGGGAGGGAAGCATCACACAGAAACTTTATCGGAGGGGACATCTACGGAGTTGTTTGACCCATTTTGGACTTGGGGATGTTATAAATCCTTTGGAAGGACACTTTTTGGACTGGGACTTTAGGAGTACATTCTGTATATTTTTAGTGAGTGCTGTTTTTACTTATATGTTGTTTCCCCATTGGGAATGTGGGGGTTTTCTCACCTGCCACTATAGCCTTGAGAAAGATAATACAAAAACCCCTGGTGCGCTGATTTTTTTTTTATTTTTTTATCTATAATTATAAAATTGTATATTACTGTTTTTTTTGGTTCAATTATTATAAGTATTAAAAATCCATATTTAAAAAAAATATATATTGAAAGTGTTAAACTTGTTCTAAACTTACATCCATGATCTTTTCCATTATACATTTAAACAGTAATTAGTAAATTTCTTCTTTGGAAAACATGCAGTATGACATCTGTATACAGACGTGTCGCTTTATAGAATGCTGGGGTAAAATACTCACTGTGTGTAATTGATTACAGAAGACAGCACGTCATCAAAAAACATGGCGGCCTGGCAAAAGAATTATGTAAATTTAGACATATATAGTATTTGACAGGAGTTTTAAACCTTTCTCACGTTATCCAAAACTAAAAAATAAATAAAAGTTTAGTCTGGCGTTCTACTCTATATTAATAAAATGGTTTGATAATGCTGACTTGTCGCCTACAGACATATCTGAAGTGTGAATTTTAAGAAAAGGACTGCTTTTCAAAAGTTTATTTGGTAGGAATTCCCATCGTACCTGGTTGGGGGTCCATGGACTGCTGTTGATGTCTTGCAAAACTGGCTTATCAGTTTTAAAGATCAGTTTGGAACTGGGGATGAAAGAAACCAAATTTCCAGGAACATTTTTCACAATGTTTGATACATTGGAATCTGCAGCAATAATCTAGGAAGAAAAGACGGAAGAGAATTGTGACCACGCAGTATCTATTACACGTAAACCTTTTAAGTCTTTGGGCTTGAAGCTACACAACTTTTTGTTGCAGGTTTTTTTTTTAATAACTTGGTGTTTTATTTACATTTTAAGGTACATTAAAGGAAGGAAGGAAGTGAGAGCAGAGAAAATCATCAATGGAGTTCAGGAGACAATATAAGAAATCTCAATTCTCTGAAACACAACAGTATTGGTCATTGTCTAGACAAGCCATCCTCCAACAAATTTTCTGCAATACTAGATTTCCTCCAGAGGCTGCTAGGGGTTCCTTGAGAAGTGCACATTATCCGGCCATCTGATGGTGCCTACCCAGTTTCAGGGCCAACGTCGCTTGGCAGGGGCATGACACCAATGATATTTTAAACTGTCTTTATAAGTGGTATTCTTCCCACTGACCAAAATCTAAGGGGCATTCTTAATCTTACTGATCCCATAAGAATGCTCTTCTCCTACTGCCCCAAATAAAATGGTGCATGTATTCCATAGACTACCAATATTAGACATGTGCACTACCGAAAAATTTGTTTGTTTTCATTTTCTTTTTATTGGTTTTTGTTTTTTCTTTAGTTTTTCGGGTCATTCATTATGATCGAAATTTGTTATTTTGGATAAATTTGTAACTTCGTAAACTCGAATTTCGAAATCCGAAAATTAGCAAATTTGGAAAATCGGAAATTCAAAAATCAGAAAATTCTCAAATCCGAATAATTGAAAATCCAAAAATTTGAAAATTCAAAAATAAGAACGAAAATCCAAAAATTCGAAAGAAAGAAAATCCGAAAATGAGAACCAAACTATTAAATTATAGGTATTGGAATTTCCTTTCAAATTTGGCTGTTAGGGAACGTCTCGAATACGAATTTATCTGAAGTTACGAATTATCCAAAATAATGAATGCCGCATCTAAACAAATGGAACGCAACTAATTAATAATAATAAATAATAATAATAATGTTTATATCCTTATTATTATTATTTTTTATTACTATTAATTTGTTTACTTTCCATTAGTTTACATGCAGCATTCGTTGTTTCGGATAATTCATAACTTTGAATACATTGTGTTTGTTACATTCACTAACAGCCAAATTTGAAAAGAAATTCAAATGCCTATCATTTAATAGTTAGTAATAGATATTATTAGTTAGTTTTTATTTTGGATTTTCGGATTTTCGTTCTTTTTTTCGGATTTTCGTTCTTCTTTTCAGATTTTCGTCTTTTTTGAATTTTCGGATTTTCGTTCTTTTGAATTTTTGGATTTTCGTTCTTATTTGCGGATGTTCGGATATTATCAATTTGTTGCGTTCCATTCGTTCAGATGCGACATTCATTATTTCAGATAATTCGTAACTTTGGATAAATTCATGTTCGTTACGTTCATTAACAGCCAAGTTTGAAAAGAAATTCAAATACCTATAATTTAATAGTTAGTAATAGATATTATTAGTTAGTTCTTATTTTGGATTTTCGAATTGTCTGATTTTCAACGTTTTTTTTACCCATAATTTAATAGTTAGTAATAGATATTATTAGTTAGTTTTTATTTTGGATTTTCGGATTT
This sequence comes from Lithobates septentrionalis, assembly GCA_037952835.1. NCBI lineage: Eukaryota > Metazoa > Chordata > Amphibia > Anura > Ranidae > Lithobates > Lithobates septentrionalis. Next base: position 1,134,536 of record JBBDGP010000798.1, on the reverse strand, counting down.
TCGTTCTTCTTTTCAGATTTTTGTTTTTTTGAATTTTCGGATTTTCGTTCTTTTGAATTTTTGGATTTTCGTTCTTATTTGCGGATGTTCGGATATTATCAATTTGTTGCGTTCCATTCGTTTAGATGCGACATTCATTATTTCAGATAATTCGTAACTTTGGATAAATTCATGTTCGTTACGTTCATTAACAGCCAAGTTTGAAAAGAAATTCAAATACCTATAATTTAATAGTTAGTAATAGATATTATTAGTTTGTTCTTATTTTCGGATTTTTGTTTTTGTGAATTTTCGGATCATCGTTTTTATTTTCAAATTTTCATTCTTTTGACTTTTCGTTCTTATTTTCGGATGTTCGGATATTATCAATTTGTTGCGTTCCCTTCGTTTAGATGTGGCATTCGTTATTTCAGATAATTCGTAACTTTGGATAAATTCGTGTTCGGTTACGTTCACTAACAGCCAAATTTGAAAAGAAATTCAAATACCTATAATTTAATAGTTAGTAATAGATATTATTAGTTCTTATTTTGGATTTTCGAATTGTCTGGGTTTTCAAATTTTCGGATTTTCGTTCTTTTGAATTTTCGGATTTTCGTTGTTATTTTTGGATTTTTCGAATTTCCGAAATTTTCGTATTTGAAGAAATTCATTAAACGGGATTTTGTTAATTAGAATATTTCTGAATTAACGATTTTGACGAATTTTGTCGAAAAACGACTTCGGCCGAAACGGATTGCACATGTCTAACCAATATAAGGAGCATTCTTCCTCTTACTGAATGTAGATGAAAGAGGGCACATCTTTTACTGAGTATATTGGAGGACACCCTTCTCCCAATGACTACTAATGTAAGGGGACACCTCTCAACTTACCACCATTGTAAAGGGCCAACTCTCCCACTGACTACCAATGTAAGGATAACCCCAAATAAAATACTTTATTTTATTGTTTCTACAACACTGTGACTATTGCAATACCATTCTGAATCAAATAAACATATCGGTCATCCTATAAAAGTGTACAGTTGAACCTTGGTTTACAAGTAACGCGGTTAACGAGCATTTTGAAAGATGAGCAACTTTTTTTTTTTAATTCTGACTCGATTTGCGAGTGTTGTCTCGCAAAGAGAGCAGAATTCAAGCTAATGGGGTGTGCAGTACCGCATTTGGCCAGGTGCAGGGGTGTCCCGGGGACACTCGGAACAGTTCGGAGCCGTTCAGAAATACTCGGCATCACTCGGAAATACTCTGAAACACTCAGAAATACTCTGTTCCCGAGTGTTTCCGAGCCTTTCCTAGGCTTTCCGAGTTCAGCCGAGCTGTCCCCGAGTATTTCCGAGGCTCTCCGGTGCCCCCCACCTCTGGCCACATGCGGTATTGCATGTAATAGAAGTCAATGCGGAATTAATTATATTAGTTTCCATTGACTTCTATGGGGAAATTCGCTTTGATATACGAGTGCTTCGGATTACAAGCATTCTCCTGGAACGGATTATGCTCTTAATCCAAGGTTCCACTGTATTCCATTTACTGCATACTGTTTCAGTAAAAGACAATTATTTTAGTAAGATCCATTGTCTAACACAGCCATTCTCAACCTGGGGTTCCTCCAGAGGTTGCTAGGGGTTCCTTGAGCTGTGTCTGATGAACCACCTTTCTGATGGTGCCTACAGAGTTCAAGGTTCAGCATCACTTAGCAAAGCCAGCAGCGTGACACAAAATATCTTTTTAGCTGTCTTTAAGGGTGGCATTCTGAGCACCACTTTAAGGGGAACAGTCTTCCTATTGACCACCAGTATAAGGGGCATTGTTCCATTAACCCCTGATGAATTGGTTTTAGTAAGGGTTCCTCGAGACCTGAAAATTATTTTTGGGGTTCCTCTAGGGTTAAAAGGTTGAGAAAGCCTGGTCTAACACATCAACATGGTTACAAACGTAAGGTTGATAGACAATGATCAAAATTTGGTTGGTTCAGCAGGAACCAGCCCAATCTCGATCTGTGTGTGGTCCTCCCTGTTTGGCAGAAGTCAATCAGGAGATCAACTTTTTTTTGTATATTATATTGTATATACAGTATTATAAAGTCGTGCCTTATTGACCCATTTGCAGGAAACGTGTGTCTTGCTAGTGATTTTCCTACCTGTTTAACAAATGCATTTTGCAGTGCTGGTGGTGCGCTAGACAGCTGGCTAGCAAACTGAGGATCATTCACAGCACTTACAACACGCTTCGGGTCCAGGGCCAGTAGAGTCTGACTCGGCAATCCACTCACCAAACTGCCAAGGTCTGTCAAGTTTGCAATCTGAGGGGAAAGGCAATAAACATTGTTTAAAGGTAGCTATATACTTTTTAAACTATCAATGTGTGCCAATCATCAGTTTAAAAGAGATAGGGAGCCATAGTTAGATGCTACGTATAATGCTGTGCTACTTCTTATCTCAGTTCTTGTCTACTATAACACAGTCAACTATATACTGTATTACACTAAATGTATCTAAAGCCAAACCCAAAATTGCGATAAATTACAGCTTACCATTCCTTAGATGTGGTGGCTGCATTCATTTTCTTCTTTCATATTTTTTTTCCCTCTATTTTCACCTTGTGATCCTGCCAGTAACACACTTCCTGTCTTAGGGTAACAATACTCACTCCACTGTATTTACTGGGGGAGTCATGGTTATCACCCTTGGCTGCACGTATTATTTGGATTACAAACATATCTCTTAGGGCTGAAGTTTAGATCTGGCAATTTTACATAGTCATATTGGTCCAGCTTGGACCAATGTAAGTATGTATGTGCTATGCCTGTGGAATCCCAGTGGAAGTTTGAAATCACTTGTAGTATGGACCGCCACAACTTCACTACTACACTGATCTCCACCAGCTTCCAGGTCCCGTGTCGGGCAGCTGTCCTGCTGTTTACTGATACAGGAGGTCACTCGCGCAACATGGGCTCCATTCAAAGAACACTGCAAGCTAGTGGAGATGACTGTAGTAGTGGTGCCTAATACAGGGACTTCCACCTTCCACGGGAATCCCATAAGTACGGCAAATACATACTTACATTGCTCCATGCGGGACCAATGTAACTATGTAAAAATATACCATACCTAAACTTCAGCTGTACTCTATTACATGGGAGGCAATGAGATAAGTCGTTTTCAAAAATAATATAACATTGTTTTTGCTGTCTCCTAATCTCACAGGAAGTGACAAGGACACTGCATTTCTGGTAGGATCAACAGCTGAAGTGTATTTGCTGAAAATGGTCTTAGACATACTGTATGTTACATTTCTAATTGGGTTTAGATGAAAATTAACCTTTACTTTTCTTATGCAGGGTAATTTAACAGGTTCCCTTAAAATCCACCATGTCAGGAATATGAAATTGGGAAGAAAGCAAAACCTGCAAAAGTAACTTTACTATAACCCGTGCCTCCTTTGTTGGCTGAAGTCCGAGGAGAATTTGATATTTCCGGGAGAGTTGAGCATTGGTCTGCTGGGTTCCACACTATGCTTAGCAGTTCCTCCTGCTGACCTCCATGTCATCACATGACACAGTAATTACGTGGAGGTCAAAGGGAGGAACCACCAAATAGAGGACACAGAACACTTAAAGGGGTTGTAAACCCTCGTGTTTTTTCACCTTAATGCATCCTATGCATTAAGGTGAAAAAACATCTGGCAGTGACCGGCCCCCCAGCCCCCCCGTTTTACTTACCGGAGCCCTGGAATTTCACACGCCGGAGACGCACTCTTCCTCTGGCCGGGGTTCTCGGCTCTTGATTGGATAGATTGATAGCAGCGCAGCCATTGGCTGCTGTCAATCAAATCTAATGACGTGGAAGTAAAACACTGATGGGTTTTACTTCCTCTTTATTTTCCTGCAAAGGTAAAGCATAATGGGCTACTATGCATGTGTCACTTACCTGAAACCGAAGCCTGCAATGTCACCGCTGTCCCCACTATGCGCGCGGGAGCCGCCAGTCACGGCATGTCCCCTTTAGAAATGGCACGATTTGCCCTATCTAAAGTGCGCATGCACCGTAGACATCGGCGCACGGCTTTATTGTAGATATCTACTAAACCGTGGAGGTTTAGGAGATATTTCCAGCACTTACAGGTAAGCCTTAATATAGGCTTACTAGGTAAAAGTGGTTGTACAGTGTGTACAATCACTTTAAGTGTTGGCTGCTTAACATACTTCAGCAGTTGATTTTTCTTAAATGGAGTGACGTGGACAGTAAAAAAAAATGGCTCAGTTACAGTGGCGGCCCGACCATACGGGCGCAGGGGCGCCACCCCCCTAATCCATGTGCCCGGCAACTTATCTACATGCAGGGCGCCGGACGCATGGTTTCCATGGATTTTTTTTTCAAAGCACATGATTAGAGCTTGAAGCTCTAACTGGCTTAAAAAAAGGGTGGACTCCGGGCGCAGAGTCCACCCAGTTATGTGACAATAGCGAATTAATATTCGCTATTGTCTTCCTGATTCTCCTCTTGGCCAATCAGGAAGCGGGTCCTGAGACCTGCTTCCTGATTGGCCAGGAGTACTCCCTGGCCAATCTTGTCTGAGGACTCACTTCCTGTTCAGCCGGGAGAAGCAACTGCCGGGCTCTTCCTTCCCCCTGCCTCCTAAGGTCAGTCAACGCCGGAGGCAGGGGGTGGCTTGTGTTAGAGTTTGAAATATTGAGCACCAGCCGCCACTGCTCAGTCACACCTGCATTGGTCTGTGAAAAGCTATCCATGGTGGGTCACTTTTCACAGATTAGCGCAGGTGTGGCTGACAGGCATTCAAAAGGTGACTGCCACGGCCTGAATGCCCGTTTTTTTTTTTTTTGACAGCCAAATAGGTTTTTTGAATGGGAATGCTGTGCCTCAACTGCGAGCTTAGCGTTTGGCTCGTGGTTGCGGTGCCGCCCCATTCATTTGAATGGGTGGGGTTTGGCAGCGGTACAGCCTACCAAATGCAACAAGGGATTATTTTTACTGTACAGTAAAGCAAACCATAACAGCTGCAGCTTGTGTACAACTCTGTTTGGCTGCCTTTGCAGCTTAAAGCGGTTCTATACTCTTTTTTCACTATGACCTACAGGTAAGCCTATAATAAGGCTTACCTGTAGGTAAAAAGAATATCTCCTAAACCTGTACGGTTTAGGAGATATTCCCCTTGCATGCAGCCGCTGACTTCAGCGGCGCATGCACTCTGAGTTTCCCGGCTGAAAGGTCCGGCAGATGCCGGACCTTGCCGAAAAGAAGTCTCCCGCGCGCATGCAGGGGAGTGACGACATCACGGCTCCTGCCACTCACAGCGCCGGAGCCGCGATACCCAGAAGACACGCCGAGGCAAAATGTCCGCTCTCTCTGCGTGGACTGAGATCACCTGCCGACGCCTCGTTCTAAGGTAAGTATTTCATAATGAGCTAGTATATGGTGCATACTAGCTCATTATGCCTTTTGCCTTACAGGTTAAAGAAAAAAAATCTGCAGGTTTACTACCGCTTTAAAGTGGTTCTGAAGGCAGAAGGTTTTATATCTTAATGCATTCTATACATTAAGATTATAACCTTCTGTGTGCCGCAGCCCACCTAATAATTACCTGAGCCCCATCTTGATCCAGCGATGTTGCACGAGAGGCTCAGCTGTCCAGGACTCTCCCTCCTGATTGGCTGAGACACAGCAGCAGACGCCATTGGCTCCCGCTGTTGTTAAACAAAGTTAATGAGCCAATGAGGAGAGAGAGGGGGCGGGGCCTGAGCCATGGATGCATGTCTGAATGGACATACAGAGCAGCGGCTTGGCTCAGGTGCCCCCATAGCAAGCTGCTTGCTATGGGGGCACTCGGTAGGAGGGAGGGGCCAGGAACGCCGGGGGAGGACCCGAGAAGGGAAGGAGCTGGGCTGCTCTATGCAAAACCGCTGCACAGAGCAGGTAAGTATAACATGTTTAAAAATAACAAACAAAAAAAACAAGACTTCAATATCACTTAAGGGGTGCTGTTGGGGGGAGGAAAAAAACGTGACTCAACTGCCTATTCTAACAACCCCCCCCCCCCCCTAGGTGCAAGTGTAAACTAGGCCATATTGCGGCAGCACATGTTGGTACTATAAGCATATATAGGAAGTATTACATTTAGTGATTTTTTTTACTCACTGAGTAGTTTGACTTCAGGAGTTTATTCATGATATAACTGGTTTGGCCTTTGTTCCAGCCGCTGACACTGGCCAGTGAAGACACGCTGGATTGTAAGTCTTTATCATTTATTTTGTCAATTTGTTTTGGAGACAGACCCACAGCTGACTGGCCCAGATCAGTAATTGCGCTAGCTGAGAAGTTGGTCAGTTGGCTGACCACAGACATGGCTACCTGTGGAAAGATACACAAAAAATATTGAATGATACAAAAATGCATAAAGCTAACACCTGTCTTTATTATCAGACTAATAACAGAGGGGTTTAGCCTAGATGGAGGCCTGTATACTGTAAGCTTCAGCTATTGATCTATGTAAACACTGGGCTTTTTACAACATTGAAAGTAAGAGGAAAATTAGAAAAAAGGATAAATCTTGGTGATCACCGGGACATACCTGGTGGGTTCCGCAAAGTTCTGATGCTGAACCCCATTAAAGCCAACGAGAGCCAAATCTTTGAAATTAGTAATTGCCGCTTTCTAGGCTAATAGGCACAGTGGGCTAGGCACTGCCCCGGGGGGACATATACCAAGGCAAATAAAAATCTTTGAAATAATTAAACATTAAAAGTTATTTCAAATAACATGCCTAGGGGTTGCTCCTAATCTGCTTGTGGAGTGATGATGTATACAAGCTACTACAGAAAACTTGACATTTTCAAAACTAACCACCGAACCAGGGTTGTGGGGAAGAGGAACTTGTCCTCATCAACATGGGGAAAAAGTTCTTTACCCAGGGAGGATTCGCTGGCGAGGTACCTCCCTTATATTGAGGGCATGTGCCCCAGTATGGCTGAGGAGGAGGCGCAAGCTCATCATCTCCTTTCCTGGCCTGCCAGGCTGCATGCCAACTAAAGGTTCTGGTATAGATTTTTTTTTTTGAGTGGAGCTTCCCCTTTTAATCCATACATGTCTGGTGTAAATTTTTGCCATTTTTGGTTTTTTATACTACCCAGCACCTTTAATTATATTCACCTGTCTGCTGGAAGCCCTTGGCTGACAGTTGAATTAGCTGGGTGGGGTTAATAACAATCCCTAACAACCAGCCTGAGCATGAAGCTTTCACATTTAGCAACGGCAGTAATCCATTACCACTCCATTAGATTCATTGAAGGGCTTGTGTGACATCAAGGGTCTTTTAGTCCCCTAATGTCTCATCAAAGAGAACCTATCACCAAAAAAGTCCCCTATGCGATGAAAAAAAAGTTGAGTAAAAAAAAAAAACACACACACACAAAATTTTTGATCCTCCCCACCCCCTCATACGAAACACGTACAAAAGTAAATGCATGCGTAATTGGCACCTATGTATGAAAGCGTTGATTGCTCTACACATGGTACATATTGCCACGCAAGCTAGAGTGAGATTAATAAAGGTAAGCCCATTATTTACAATTAACTCTAAATGTATGACCTGTAGGTGTCTTTAAAGTGTTGCATATGGAAAATATAGGGTACTGAAGGTTGTGGCCATTTCATAAGCGCATACAATTTCAAAGGTATGACATGGCCAGTATCTATGTACTCATCTTTTATATTTTACCCAAACAAAAATCATTTATTGTGTTTGTGTTCCTCTAAAAATTACTTTAGTGTATTTTGCCTTTTCTAAACCATTGCACTAATATTGGGGGGCATATAAAAATTGAAACTATCACTATTTTATTCTCTAGGGTTCCTGCTTTTAGAAAATATATATTACTGGGGGTTTTATGTAATCTTCAGGTCTTTTTTACACAAAGCAAAAATGGCTCTGGCAACAAAAGGGTTAATAAATGAATAGGGCGGAGGGCCAAGATGCAGGTTAGCACCTTTGCTGGTCTTGGCGGGTTTGAGGACAAACATATATCTTCATACCTCCCAACATTTTGAGATGGGAATGAGGAACACCTACTAGCAAATGTATGTAGGCATAGGACACGCCCCCTGTCACACACCCTTAAAGGAATATTAACCTTTTTTTTTGTGGTTAATTAAATCCACAAGTGCTTTTTTTACCACTACTATTCCTTTATATTGGCTTTTAAAATTTACGAATGCAGCAATTTAGAAATTGGATGAAAGGTTTAGCACTGGGAAACACTTTTTGAAAGATAAACAGTACATTTTATGTGCAACTATATAGATCAGACCAAAATGAGGGGGGAGAGGGACAGAGGGGCATTGCTCCGAATCAGGGACAGTCCCTCGAAATCAGGGACAGTTGGGAACTCTGTATCGTACTGCCTGTCTGTCTATGATGAAACATAGCCTCAGAGTGTTAGATATGTCATTAAATACAAATGATATTGCCTTAAAGCAGATCATTACCTGCAGCTGCTCAGTGGTGGGTTTGGAAGCTGCCTGCCCTGGAGAAGTGGTGAAACATTGCTTGTTGATTTTTTTTGTAAGAGCTAAAGAGTCATTTACATTCAGGTTGTTGAGTGCAGACGGATTCAGGAAACAGAGGAATACTGGAGGGAGGCTGGAAAAACAGGAACAGAAAACACTTTTATCATTGACTCGGTTTCTTCCAATCTATTATAACTTACATATACGGTGGCAAGGTGGCACTGCTGCACCGGATCATATATCTAGTATGTGATCCATCACTTCTGAGTAGAGGGCGCGCATGCACGCTGCCATTGGCTGGTTCCTGCTGTGATTATACACAGCAGGAGCTGATCTGCAGGTACCACAGTCTCCATGTCTGCCAGCTCCCGCCGATCATCCACCACAGGGGCAGAACGCCGCAGTATGCCTATGTAAACAAGACAGATCGCTGTTCTGACAGGAGGGAAGGCATGGATCCTGTGTCTCTGCAAAGCAGGGACTAGGATCCATGTCTTCCCCTAGTAAAAGCACCTCCCACGTAGTAAAACACTGGCTAGGAACACAGTTAACCCTTTGATCGACCCTGATGTTTAACCCTTTCCCAGCCTGTCTCATTAGTACAGTGACAGTGCATATTTTTAGCACCCCAAAAAGTGTCAAAAGTGTCAGTTAGTGTCTGACTGTCCGCTGCAATTCTGCAGTCCCGCTATAAGACGCTGATCGCCGCCATTACTAGTAAAAAATAAATAAAAATATCCCTTAGTTTGTAGACGCTATAACGTTTGCGCAAACCAATCAATATACACTAAATATGTAGCAGAATACATATTGGCTTAAATTTGTGAAGAAATTGGTAGTTTTGGTGCCCTCTGTATGAATTTATGAAATACATATTACAACATGTATGAAATACAGCCTACATATTTGTCTTGGTGCAGCAATGTTCCCGTCTTCTTCAAAGAGTTCACCTAGATCAGTGGTTCTCAACCTGGGGGTCGAATGGTGATTTACCAGGGGTCACCGAATCCTGGGCTGTTCCTGAAGCCCGCACCGCTCTCCCAACCTTTTTGCGGCCGCCCAGCAGGGCTGTTCCACTCAGCCCCTTCGCAGCTGCCCATTCAGTTCATGGCATGGCTGGGGGGCAGAGACTAGAGGTCAGCTGACTGGTGAGGAATGTGAAGTGGGAGGGGCTGGAGGAGACCCCATCTCCTGATTTCGGCATAGGTGTCACTGCTACGAGACACCACAAATTCGGAGACACAGTGAAGCCGGAGACACAGTGAGTCCCCACTACAGTTCTCAGATCACCAGATGACCTTGATCAAGAGCACCTAAGTTGGCCGATCAGAACTCCCCCCAAGCATTGTCACTCATCCCACCCCCCACCAGCACTGCCACTCATCCCATTCCCCCCCACCAAGGAGTAAGAAAAGGAATAAAAATAGAGAATACATGGAAAGGAGAGGAAAAGAGGGGGAGGAACAAAGAAAAAGGGAGAGAAAGAATAAGAGAAAGAACAAGAAAGACAGCTAGGCAGAGGAATGGGGGGGGGGGGGGGGGCAAGAAATTAGGATGGAGAGAGATAAAAGGAAAAGAAAGGAGAACAAAGAGAGAGAGTAGTACATCCTACAATTTACCAAAAGGGATTTAATACGGTACAAGTGGAAGGGATTCAGGGAGCGCTAAATGTCAGTGGGTTAGGGGCGCAAATGACTTGTCTTGCCTTAGGTGCTGAAAACCCACGCTACTGTTGGGGGTCCCCACAACTTGGGAAATTTTATCAAGGGGTCACGACACTAGTAAGGTTGAGAACCACTGCTCTAGATTGTCAACAGCATGCCACAATTCATCAAAGTGTTTTCAATGTTTGTTACATTCTCCACAGCCACTGTGCAGAGCTACAGTTTCCAGTGATGTAACTACCACCATCTCTATGGTGGAACAAATCTCCAAAGCATTGACCATGCCACAGATACCCTGCACATGGACAGCACAAATGGCTTCACAGCGGTGACATGGTCGTTCTCCTGAGCAGCACCATCCCACATGTGATTTCAGTAATGTACTGCAAGACTGTGCCCATTGAAAATACAATTTGGTAGTAGTAACTACCAGGGCTGCTGTTAGAAATCACAGGACCCGTACAGCTTACTTGACAACATCCCCCCCCGAAAGTGACTGAAGACAGGTTTATCAGTCCCTTTCTCTCCAGCCTCATCTGCACAGATGAATAGGAAGCACTCTGAGGCTTCTTGCTCATTCACAAACCGAAGCATAGTAGACACAGTTTACTATGCTTCAGTGATGAATGGACACAGGAGTGAATAGTACTCATTGCTCACTGTGTTTATTCAGGAAAGGAATGAGCCAGTAAATTACATATTTACTGCTCCTTTCCCCTGCTCTCCATCCTGAAACATTCCCGTGCCCAAAGTTGCTGCCTGCGGGAGAAGAGAGGACAGAAGCCGGAAGCGGTGTTGGGGAAGGGGGCACAGGGGTCTGGACAGCAGATGGAAGGGGCACATGTGCTAGGACCAATCCCCCTGCAGTGCAGCCAGAGGAAGAAAGAGGAGGCGAAGCTGGCAGCGCTGCAGGGGGAGGCAGAAGAGGATTGGTCCCTGCAAAAAGACAGTACAGCCAGACCTCCTGCTCAGCAGGGGCCCGGGCCCCCCTGTTGAACTGATGAGACCCGGGCCCACTACAGGAGGGCTGGCTGTACTGCCTTATCAGTGGCCCTGGTAACTCCACAGGAGGCCAGAGGAAGTGGGTAGGCTTACTTTCTTATAAAGGTATAGTCAGAATCACTTTTCAAGATGCAAAATTTGAATGTGAACCCACTGGCATGATCTTGGAATGACAATGGCAAGATGGATCAATTTATAACTTGCATGCATCGTTGTTTTCTTTGTGTTTGGTGGTGACAGGTGTACTTTAGGATACTGAGAGGTGATATATGGTTCAGTCAATTACCTGGAGAGACTGAAATTTGCGTTGGATGTCAGAAGTGACGTATAATAAACTGATGTGCTCTGAGAGAATGTCAGCGTACTTGCCAGTGCAACACAGGATGCATCGTTGGCAAAAATTTGCAGCTGCAAAGAAAAGAGCCAACAATGAACCAAATTAATTTATAGATTCCATTACACGAATTTATTCTTAATTCTACATTCACCTTAAAGTAGTTGTAAACCCTTACATACACCCAGTGAAGTGACTGGCCTCAGGTGCTACACAGAGATGAAACAAATCCTCCTACATACAGTAAATTGTACCTGTTTATCTGCAGTGCTCTCTTACCTACACCAGTTCACCATTAATCCCACTCTCATGCTCAAGTGTGACCAACTAAAAAAGCATGCTTGAAAAAGGAGTCCACACCACGGAGATGCATCATAACCAATCAGATGCATGCTGCTCTATTGAATGATTGCCGGTCCTCCATATTTCCAGCGGCTGCCAAACACATACCGTTGTTGTGGCTGGCTTCCCGCTCTCCTCTCTCCCTTACAATGCACAGGCACAGGGTAAGGAGTCTCAGCCAAGTAGATTATATCCAGTGTTAAGTAGCAAAAGAAAACTCACCCAAGCTCTACCGCTGTATAATGTAGTTAGCGTGCAGAGTGGTCGGTGCTCTGACTAATTGAGTTCACAGTGAATCCATAACAAGTACAAGCCGGCAACTCGACAGCTATTCCATAGAAAATTTTATTGTAGCATTATAGATGCTATACTCTAATGCTACAATAACGTTTTCTATGGAGAAGCTGTCGAGTTGCCGGCTTGTACTTGTTATATATCCAGTGTTGTCCCTACAGGAGCCCTGGAGCTGGTTTCTCACAAAGCTTGTGTGATGAGCTTGATGTCATTCTGGGAGCATGTGAGTGCATTCATGTGGCAATTTATCTTTGATCAATAAAGAGGTTCATTGCACTAGTGCATGAGCTTCCCTGGTTTGTGTTTCTTCTATTCCCTACATCTGTTTAAAGTCCAGAATTTATAAAGCTTGTCTGAGTTGTTAAAAAATAAAGGGTTGGGGAAGAGCTTAACTCACATTCTGCAGAGCTCAGTGAGCAGAGCTCTGACATTTAATTGGAAGGTGAAGTGATACACCCCCTTCACACAGCACACATGCACACATGAACAGAGCCGAGGCTGTCAATAAGCTGGAGATCCCTCCCCTTTCACCTTTTATCTCTTGGTGTCAGGAAAACTTGTCAGAAGTGACTCATGCTTATAGCAGAGAAAGGAAGCAGCAGACACTTAGTGCTCTTAATTGAGACAAGCACACACTATAGAGGATATGCTTTGTTTATATTTCATGTCTGAGGTTTACAATCACCCATCTTTGTTGGACATCCCATTTCAAAACCATGTGCGTTAGTGTTGAGCCCCCACCTCCCCGTTATAACAGCCTAGATTCTTGTGGGAATTTGTGCCCATTCAGACAAAAATGCATTTGTGAAGTTAGGTAGATATTAGATGAGAAAACATGTCTTGCAAGCATCTTTACAATTAAATCCAAAGGTGTTCCACTGGGTCCTGTGCGGTTCCTTTGTGTTCTTCCACACCAAACTCACCAAACCATGTCTTTATAGAACTGGATCTTACATAGGGGCACGTCATGCTGAAACAAAAAAGCACCTTCCTCAAACTGTTGCCACAAGTTTGGAGGAGCACAGCTGGGTGGTGCACCTAGTTTTGGCCATATTCTGTATGTACAGTAGGTGTGAATGTTGGGTGTTCACAAACCTTTAGTCATCTAGTGTAATAAGGCTTTGCTTCCTGTTCTTTCCTGGGGTGAATCACCTGATTCTTATCTCTTGGGGATTCCAAAGCTGAAGTTTCTCTGCCATAGTTTCTAGCCCTGCTCCTGCCTATTTGTGAGCTTTAGGTGCTCTCACACCCTGGGGTGTTCCCACTCTTTCTTCTGCATTCTCCATAACATAATATAAATGAAAAGTTCAACAAAGAGAGTAGGGGCATCTTTAAAATGGGAACAGTTCCTCTTTTGAATTTCTTAGTTCTTTTAGTATTTTATATGACAATCTTTATAGCTGAGCTCCAGGTTGATAAAAAAGACACATGAATGTTGCTCTGTACTCGTTCATAAAGCATTTTTTTCAGTTTGATTTGGCAGACTCAATTTTTTTCCTTTTTCAAAATACTGTCAAATTCATTAGAATACAAGAAATAAAATCACTGGATGACAGACTAAGGGCCCTTGGGCAAGAGGTACCCAGTCTTACCATGGTATCATTAGCAAAATGCATCAGATCTACATCACTTGTGCTCGACAAGAATGAAGCCATATTAGTCACAAGCCAGGCGGAAGAGTTGGCATTGGTTTGGTTATAGCAGACTATGGCATTAGAAGTATCTATGAGAAAAAGCAATTAATGAAAAACAGGTAGAAACATGCCTTTTTAAAAATTGTATTTCTATAGTATGCTTTTGAAATACAGTCAGGAGAACTAAATACAACGTTTGAATACCTTTAGTGGTCAGATAGGGTCTGACAAAAGTACTATAAATGCTTTGTTTTGTTCCTGTTGACATCTGGGGGAAACTATTATCCAGGCCTTTCAAACTGTGAAAAAATAAGATAGATAAACATTAGCAAAATATCTTGAGTTTATTTCCTGAATTGTAAGCATGATCCATGGAAACCAGATAATTTGAGTTCAGGGGTAACAGTTCAAACTCTTGCTGGATTGCTAAAGCTTTTCATAAATAGATATCTACCCTGTCCACAATATGGCCATTGTTAGAAAAAAATGGATCTCTAATTCAAACTCACTGGGTAACACAAAAAGTAGGAACATCTAAAGCTGGCCATACACCGACCAAAATTTTGATCAGTGTGTGTGGCCTTTCCCGCTTAACAGAAGTTGTTCTGTCGAAGGGACATCCAGAAAATTGTTGTTAAAGAAAATCAAAAAACGAATCATCTATGACCAGCTTAACTTTACCAAATGGCTCAAGAATTTCAAACTTGATCTACAGGGAGAATTTACCATATTTCCAGTTTATCATGAAGGCTATCCTTACAGGCCCTCCTTAACCCAGGTTCCCTTGATGACTACATCCACAAGAAGTTGTAAAGGCTGAATGCAAGCCCTTAGTAGGAGCTATGAAGAGCTGGTAATTATCGTCCATGCAGGGGTAAAGTTCATGGGGCCCCATACCAAAATTTTGATGGGGTTCCCAGCAATGGGGAGTAGGGATGTAGATGGTAGTTATGGGTCTTTCTATATCTATATTTGCATATGGATATATTTAAAAAATTTAATATAGTTTACCATATGGAATCCATTGATCTTTCCCTGCTCTCCCTTCCCTTCCCGCCATGAGTATCTTCACTGGTGGGAGTGTTTAGGATGTTTGCAACTTATAGCATTTATTTTTGCCCTCCTTTTTTTCATATGTTTATAAACTATATGAAGGAAGATATGATCTTAGTCCCTTATTTTTGAGTACTTGACAATTTAAGGGCTTAAATGTCACTCTCTTTTTTTTTAGAAAGCTGGATGATTGCATCTATCACCCTGATGAACCTATTGCTTATCCTAGTTGGAGGCCTGGGTTTTTTTGGGGTCCATCCGTCTATAGGTCTTGCTGTTCTACATTGGTCTTTACCGCACTGCATACTCTGTCAACATCCATAGCAGTTAGTAATATGTATTGAATAGATAATCAATATACATATACTTGAATGTCAAAATTGAATTAACAAGTTGCTTGACTTGTGTATTTATATTTTTAGATATGTAAAATGCTTTGTTTTTCCTGAAGAAGCAGGCTTTGTCCTGTGAAATGTGTCAAACAAACCATCTTCATAACTTCCTATGAATGATTGAGTTTGGGGTCACATCATTTTGTATTTGCCTATATTGTGGTTATAGACTATGCAGACCAATTAGTTTTTCAAATGTGTAACATATCCCTTTTTGGGATTTTAACTTTTTAATATAGTTACAATAAAGTTTATATTTTTATAATATGTATGGGGGGGGGGGGTAGCGTGTACCATTAAAGCCCTTTTTAGTTTTGAATTGTTTAGGAAATGCTTTTGTGCTGATGTAATCATAAAGGATGTGGAACCAGTAAACCTACTGAGCAAAGGAGGAGAAGTTAATTGCCCCCCACCCCCAGCTATTTATATTATTTGTTTTTGGTCCCCAGCAACTTCTGCGCTACACTTGGCAGTGTCATTTGAGACAAGAGTGTAATTGATCCTGACATAAAGTATATCTAAATCAAGGACAGGCAGGAGAAGAGCTGAAAGCAGTTGGAGTTTTCTGGGAAAATACAACCTAGCTAAACAAGCCTTCCCCCAAGAAAGCTTGGGCATTGGGTGCTTGTAGAGATATGATAATTACTACCATACTACCATATCTATTCAAACTGGAAAAAGCTACTGTCTATAGACATTTGAACGTTAAGGTATAACTATTATTTTTGAAAATTTGTACAGTGAATACCAGGTGCCAGATAAATTGCGTTATTTTTTGCTCTGTAGAGTCATTCGGTATCAATGAACCATTAAAAATCCAGACGTGTCCGGTATTTTACACTATTGGTGTAAACGGTAGTTCACACTATTGACAGGAATGCCTGTAAATTGTGTGCAATTCTGTACCTGCAGGTACCCACAACCAAAACATGCTGCTCTTTAGCAGACATGCATGGGTGCCATTCATTCTTAATGGCACCCCCACGCTCTGGGTACGTGAAACCGCATGGTGTCAAAGCACCATGCGGTTTCATGCAACCACATTTTCAAGAAAGGGTCAGGTACTTTTTCCCTGTGTTTTCCACAGGTACAGCTGCCTATTCAAATGAATAGGCTACTTTGCCTCTGCAAATGTGAGCTACCTGCAATAGTATGAACCTAACCTCTGAGCATTTTCCTGGCAGGCCACTGATATAGAGAATCTGAGAGCGAAGGGGATAAAGAACAAATGCTTTGGGACTGTGGGAGTCTGGCCAATCCTAATATTATATAAGTAATAACCCTAGACACATATAGTTTATTTTAAAGAATCTCTGCATGTATTAATAAATAAAATTTAACTGAATCAATTACCTGATTTTGACGTGATATCAGCCTTTTGCAATCACTATACAGTAGAGTACTGACTATGAGAAGGGGCTATGCTGGAAGCAAATCTAGTGTGTCGTTACCACAAACTAACACATACTTGCATACTTTTACCTCATTTTGGCTATTAAAGTCTTGGTTGGCCCCATACATTTTACATTTTACACATGATACTTACATGGCCTGGTAGGAATCACATGACAAGTTCTTTGGTAGGGTGTTAAGTTGGTTTGAGGCAATATAAGGCAAAAAAGCTGCAAGTTTATTCTGGAATAACTGGGCCCAGTCACTGCTGTTGAAAGAACTGAAGTTGCTCTGCGTATTCTGGAAGGTCTGGGCAAGGACAGCCTTGGACAAAGCTGGATCAACAGAAGTCTGGTTGTTCTGTAAATATGACACAAATCAAGAGAAACACTTACTTTATTAAATGGCTCATACAGTTACAGGACAAGAATTCCTTATATAAGTACACAAATAAGTCTTCAACATGGAGAATCTTTTTTGTTTTTGTCTGGTCATGGTTTCCTATCTGGGTGTTTGGCTGTTTCCAACCTGCTTCTGGAAGAAGTTTTCAGAATATAGGGCAGAAAGAGTCAATTGTCCTGAATGAATAATTATCATGTCCCAGCCAATCCCTGGAAGGAGGCATCCAGAAGGTGGCTGGGCAGTTGATAAATGTTTGTGAGGCCTTTTCAGAATGTTATTCCTCTTCTGGGAGGGTTCCAATCTACCTGGGGATGATGCCCTTGGAGACAGCTACAGTGAGACAAGAACTGCAGTTTGGGCCTCAGCAGAAGCTGGGCTAAGGGCCTGGAAAAGGCTACTAATGGATTTTTGTTAGAGGGCACTGTCCTGAAGTCTTGGTTTGGAGAAGGATCTTTTGTCTCACTCACTGAGGATCTACCTGTAGAAGCAGGGTGGCTGACAGCGTCTAGGACACTGTGAGTAAGACCTGTGTTTGGGACTTTCATGTGTGCCTGCAGCTATGTGGATTTGTGATAGAAGATTGTCTTCCTATTCATCATTTTAGAGTATCCTGAACACCTCTCCTGTTTCAAGTTTCTCTGCAATAAATTCTAAAAAGACATCCCTTAAACTAAGCATGTATTGTTGGTGTGCATGCAATTGTGCTTGTGACTGGCAGCCTCTGTGCTAGCATGGGAGACCTGGGAATATTCTCAGCGGCCTCTCGGGGGGTGAGCACTACAGTTATAACCCATCAATGCTTTTGCCATCTGTGTGCCAATTGGGGAGATGTCCCTTCACTTCCTGTCCCATATCCAACACAGGAAGTGAGAGGAAATCCCTCCAATGTGAGTAAATCCCTGGTTGTCACCAGTGTCCACATTGTTACTGTTCTGGGAACAACCCAAAATTAGGCATTTTCTTTTACTTTCGATTATATCGGTAAACAAGCCAAACAAAGAGGGTGAATCTCCCTAAGGGGGACACAGACAGAGATAAAAAGCTGACAGGTGTTTTAATCCCTCTTCATGTTATCCAAAAGTAAAAAAAAATGTTTTGCCTTTATTTATACTTTAACCCCTGAGGGAAGTAAAGTTCTATGGGCTTCTGAAAGGCATTGGCTGTTTGTTGTCCTTTCTATGGTCATTTACTGAACCAAAAATTCATTGTTGGACTCTTGGATTATTTGTTTGGCACCTTTACTGGTGCAACTGTGTATATTGATGGCATTTCGTCAGTCATGTATCAGAACACAGACATTGAAAACTGTACAATGATAACTGAAAATAGATCATTCCCTAGCTATTAGTCTTTACATAACAGCTATGGGAGCCAGTACATGTTTTGTTGTCACTTACTGATACTAGACCCGCGTTGAAACTGGAGAGAAAGCTGTTCATATCAGCGGAGTTCTGTAGAGCGCCCACAATGCTGTTGGCAATTTGTGCATTCATAGTCGTGTTCAAGGCGAAGCTGGCCAGTTGAGGGGGAGAGAGCGAGGGCACGACATCCAACTACAGAAGAATTTAAAAAAACTAATTATACACAACCATTTACCTACTAAAATAACCATAACCAAGCACATCTGTAACAGTGCATGAACATATGTTTTCCTAAAAACGAAAATTCTGTCCCCAAGTGAAAGCAGACATTGGGAGTTATTTACTAAAGGAAAATCCACTTTGCACTGCAAGTGCACCTATAGGTAAAGTCGCTGTAGACCCGAGGGGGACATGCAAGGAAAATAAAAAGCAGCATTTTAGCTTGCACATGTCTGGATGATAAAATCAGCAGAGCTTCCACTCATTTCAGATCTTCCCTTAGATTTAGAGCGACTGAACTTCCAAGTGCACTTTCAGTGCAAAGTGGCTTTGCCTTTCGTAAATAACCCCCATTGCCCTGAGCATAGAAAGAGTAGATCTTGACTAAATAAGACATAGACATGTGATGTTGGTCAGACGGCTTGGCCTCTTCAGCTCATGGAGAATAATGTTTTTGTGCTTTTGTGAGTGCTGCTATGATTTTTTACATTCATCTGCATCATGTTCCTTGAGCTGAATCTTCATCGAATTGAGCAAAAAGTTATTCTATTGTTGCTGCAGTTGACTTTCTGCCCTTCCTCTGCGGATGTGTGGAGGACCAGTGTCAAGCTCTCTCTTTCTCTTTCTGAATAAATGAAGCTCTGATTCGGGTACAGTGCCGGTGAGGGGGGGACAGTGTCACATCCCCATACTCAATGAGGTTGATTTACTAAAGGCACAAAGACTGTGAACTTTGCAAGCGCCATTGCTCCATAGCTTAGCAAATGAGGTGAAGCTTCACTGTGCAAGGAATACCCAATCATATGCAAGGAGAAAAGGAAAGCAAGCATTTTTGCACATGATTGGATAGCTATGCTTATAGCAAATACTTATTTATACACTTATATAGGTATAAAGTATTAATAATAGGCATCAAACAATCTTATTTTTGTGATATGCTCTGCTGATTGGTACGTGCAAACCCACTGATCCTCTAAGAAGCGATCCGCATTTGGCTCGCTTTGCAGAGGCGATTGACAGGCAGTGAGGAGGCGATGTGACACCTCCTCACCCCCACTTAACCCTATTATTTTGCCAAACAAACGCGTCACAACTGTGTGCAGGGCTGGGGGGCATCCCGGTTCGCTTGAATGGGTCACGTCCAGCAGGCTTGCCCGATGCGATATGTTTTACCATTGGCACAAAGTGAAGCATCGCGATAGAGGCATTTAAACACCCTGACGTTTTGTTTTTTTTTAAAGTAAAAAACTTACAGCATTGAATTTATCGCCAAGACCAGAGACAAGCTCAGAATAATTTGCAAACACTGAAAACTTTCCAAAGTTCTGATTTAAGAGAACACTGCTGCTGCTGCCATTCTTGGAACAAGCTGGACCTAAAATTATCAAGAGAAATCCAAAAAGATTACATTTTTCTTTGGGGTTTTACACAGGAAAAAAATAACAAAAATACATTCATAGGGGGGTATATTGTTATTATTATTCTTATTCTTATTATTAATACTGAATCAAACTAAATCCACTGTAGAGCCATGAAATGACATGCTATTCCTTTGCATACATTGTGATGGAATTGGTGGTCGGTTTGTCTTGAGGTTCAGAACTAAATAGGATGCCTTATTAATAGGTAGTCCAGGTTTGGGCATGCAAAGAAATTGGCAAGTCAAGGATACTGAGGAAAGATGTGCAGACGTGTTTTATGTGGGATTTTACCTTCTTTTTTCACATAAGGTTGAATCAGGTTTGTAAAAACATTCTTCTGGGTTTCTGGAGTCATTTGGGGGAATTTGCTGTTTAAACCTGCGACTCTGTGGATAATAAAGTAAAAATGAATGAATAAAAGACTTGGTCTACTGACCGCAATTTCACTGTATGTTTGTGAATAGATTAACTCCTGTATCATCAGCTCTAGTTAAAGTCTAAAATGTGATATATTTTCTTATTGAGCTATTTCTGAAAACGCTACTGTATTTTGGATCGAGGTGAAGATCCTGGGGGTTAAGCTATTCGAAAAAATATAGTGAAAGTTAGTTCAGCTTGCACAAACGTTTCTGACATTCGTGCAACAAAGGTTTTATAAACAGACCCCTTGCATACAATAGGGGAAAATACAAAACAGCCTTTCCTCCAGTTTCCCCTTGATAGGGATTGGGAATTAGTGGGTATAACCGAAAGATACAAAGCTCTGGAGAAAACTCCAGCTCTCAATTCTATAACATTTTCATGGTCACTTTGTGTTTTAAGAATATTTAATTAACACGTTTATAGTTTGAAAAACGTTTGACTTTTTTGGAAAAGCATATGATGTTAATTCTATAACTTGCCCTGAGTGAAAAGTTATATGCTATTTCTAAAAGCCTAGCTTGGCCCGGATTCTTCCTAATGGTCCTTTACTGCGGAGGGTGGCCATATTTACCAATAGGAAGGATTAAGCAGAAGTGGGGTTTCGCGGTTGGTCGGTCACCCAGCACTTACCCCATCTAGGTTCCGGGTGGGCAGCACTGAGAAGGGCAACGGGTGAGTGTCTCCTCCTCCTCTGCATCATGGCGGCTTCCGCCGGAGTCTCATCCCTCCTCCTCCTAGGCATCCAATAGGATTGCCTGTCATTTCAGCCAATTGGGTGATGGGTCTCCCGACTTGCTTCCCGATTGGCCGGGGGGGGGGGGGGAGAGGATCAGTGTGAGAATAGTGACTATTCATTTTCTATTCTCACACAACTGGGTGGGCTCTGAGCGCAATGCTCTGCACCCCAAGCCCACCCTATTTTGAAGCCTATTAGAGCCTCTGGCTTTAATTACGTGCTTCAAAAAACACCCACCCATTGGAATCCATGCATCCAGTGCCCCAAATGTAGATTAGGGGGCCGGACGCATGGATAGGGATGGGGGTGCCCGTGCTCCCCTAATGGACAGGCCATCACTGCAGCGTATTGATGTATTTTTTTAAATGAAAGCAGTGTAAGTGCCTGAATTTGACTTAGTATCAGCCTCCTGCAGTCCCTGTGCAACATACCTCAGACTATGGGAGGGAGAAGCAGCACGGGGAGCAAATCAACTGTACTGCAGTGCTTATGTGCTAACAAAGAACATACTGATAGGAGAAGAGAGCAGAGAGACAGAGAGATGAGCGCATAACTGTGCTGCTTCTCCTTTCACTGTCACAGGTTGCAGAAGAGAAAAATCAGGTCTCCTTCCCTGCTAGACACTGTGCGGCAGAGCTGTTAATCTCAGGACAGGATAAGAAGAATTACAAATCTTTTGGCTGGTAAAGCAGCTCCCAGATATGTATTTATCTGTGTATTTAGCGGTTTTCTTGGAGTTCAGCTTTAAATAAAACAAGTAAAACACTGAACCTTAATGATGCATGCAATATATTTTCATTTTTGTGCAGAGCTCTGTACCTGTGATTTTCTTTTTTTTTTTTTTGGTAACATCTTACAAATTGAAAACAATTTGGAGTCAAAATTCAATAAAATCTCATGTGCTTTCTTTTCCAGCACCAGCATAGTATAACAACTTCGATTGCTCTGCCAGCACTACACATTGACAGTTCCTTTCTCCAGCACCACACTAGTTATAATGTTAGCGGTTGCTTAGCTGTAAACGAGGCTATAGCCTGTCCAGTTTGGCAGCTTGCTCCTGCACAGTACAAGTAATAGCTGGGCAATGCGGAGACAGGAGTGGCTACCAAACCAACTGCACATCATAGTATAGTGTCCAAGTTGGTAACCTCTGAGCATTTTCCTGGCAGGCCACTGATATAGAGAATCTGAGAGCGAATGGGATAAAGAACAAATGCTTTGGGACTGTGGGAGTCTGGCCAATCCTAATATTATATAAGTAATAACCCTAGACACATATAGTTTATTTTAAAGAAGCTCTGCATGTATTAATAAATCAAATTTAACTGAATCAATTACCTGATTTTGACGTGATATCAGCCTTTTGCAATCCCTGTACAGTAGAGCACTGACTATGAGAAGGGGCTATGCTGGAAGCAAATTTAGTGTGTCGTTACCACAAACTAACACATACTTGCATACTTTTACCTCATTTTGGCTATTAAAGTCTTGGTTGGCCCCATACATTTTTCATTTTACACAAGATACTTACATGACCTGGTAGGAGACACATGACAAGTTCTTTGGTAGGGCGTTAAGTTGGTTTGAGGCAATATAAGGCAAAAAAGCTGCAAGTTTATCCTGGAATAACAGGGCCCAGTCACTGCTGGTGAAAGAACTGAAGTTGCTCTGCGTATTCTGGAAGGTCTGGGCAAGCACAGCATTGGACAAAGCTGGATCAACAGAAGTCTGGCTGTTCTGTAAATATGACACAAATCAAGAGAAACACTTACTTTATTAAACGGCTCATACAGTTACAGGACAAGAATTCCTTATATAAGTACACAAATAAGTCTTCAACATGGAGAATCTTTTTTGTTTTTGTCTTGTAAAGGTTTCCTATCTGGGTGTTTGGCTGTTTCCAACCTGCTTCTGGAAGAAGTTTTCAGAATATAGGGCAGAAAGAGTCAATTGTCCTGAATGAATATTTATCATGTCCCAGCCAATCCCTGGAAGGAGGCATCCAGAAGGTGGCTGGGCAGTTGATAAATGTTTGTGAGGCTTTTTCAGAATGTTATTCCTCTTCTGGGAGGGTTCCAATCTACCTGGGGATGATGCCCTTGGAGACAGCTACAGTGAGACAAGAACTGCAGTTTGGGCCTCAGCAGAAGCTGGGCTGAGGAGCTGGAAAAGGCTACTAATGGATTTTTGTTAGAGGACACTGTCCTGAAGTCTTGGTCTGGAAAAGGATCTTTTGTCTCACTCACTGAGGATCTACCTGTAGAAGCTGGGTGGCTGACAGCATCTAGGACACTGTGAGTAAGACCTGTGTTTGGGACTTTCATGTGTGCCTGCAGCTATGTGGATTTGTGATAGAAGATTGTCTTCCTATTCATTATTTTATGCCTCGTTTCCACTGAGCGGATCGGTTCGGGTCGGTACAGTTTGGAAGGCCTAGAATGGTCCGGCCTATTCAGGTGAGCGTTTCCACTGCAAGTCGGACCGCCAGGGGCCATACATGGGTTTAGAAAAAATGCCTAGCATGGCGTCACATGTCTGCCAATCAGTGGAATGTATCGTAGCTCCACCCTAACCGAACCGTACCATTTTCTATGGCCCCACATCTAAAGCAGGACCCAGAATGGAACGGTTCGGTTGTATGGGCCGCTTTCATAATGGAAACACTCAAAATAGCGTACCGTACTGAACCGAACCGATCCGCTCAGTGGAAACAAGGCAATAGAGTATCCTGAACACCTCTCCTGTTTCAAGTTTCTCGGCAATAAATTCTAAAAAGACATCCCTTAAACTAAGCATGTATTGTTGGTGTGCATGCAATTGTGCTTGTGACTGGCAGCCTCTGTGCTAGCATGGGAGACCTGGGAATATTCTCAGCGGCCTCTCGGGGGGTGAGCACTACAGTTATAACCCATCAATGCTTTTGCCATCTGTGTGCCAATTGGGGAGATGTCCCTTCACTTCCTGTCCCATATCCAACACAGGAAGTGAGAGGAAATCCCTCCAATGTGAGTAAATCCCTGGTTGTCACCAGTGTCCACATTGTTACTGTTCTGGGAACAACCCAAAATTAGGCATTTTCTTTTACTTTCGATTATATCAGTAAACAAGACAAAGAGGGTGAATCTCCCTAACGGGGACACAGACAGAGATAAAAAGCTGACAGGTGTTTTAATCCCTCTTCGTGTTATCCAAAAGTAAAAAAAAATGTTTTGCCTTTATGTATACTTTAACCCCTGAGGGAAGTGGAGTTCTATGGGCTTCTGAAAGGCATTGGCTGTTTTTTGTCTTTCTATGGTCATTTACTGAACCAAAAATTCATTGTTGGACTCTTGGATTATTTGTTTGGCATCTTTACTGGTGCAACTGTGTATATTGATGGCATTTAGTCAGTCATGTATCAGAACACAGACATTGAAAACTGTACAATGATAACTGAAAATAAATCATTCCCTACGTATTAGTCTTTGCATAACAGCTATGGGAGCCAGTACATGTTTTGTTGTCACTTACTGATGCTAGAATCGCATTGAAACTGGAGAGAAAGTTGTTCATATCAGCGGAGTTCTGTAGAGCGCCCACAATGCTGTTGGCAATTTGTGCATTCATAGTCGTGTTCAAGGCAAAGCTGGCCAGTTGAGGGGGAGAGAGCGAGGGCACGACATCCAACTACAGAAGAATTTAAAAAAACTAATTATACACAACCATTTACCTACTAAAATAACCATAACCAAGCACATCTGTAACAGTGCATGAACATATGTTTTCCTAAAAACGAAAATTCTGTCTCCAAGTGAAAGCAGACATTGGGGGTTATTTACTAAAGGAAAATCGACTTTGCACTGCAAGTGCACTTGGAAGTAAAGTCGCTGTAGACCCGAGGGGGACATGCAAGGAAAATAAAAAGCAGCATTTTAGCTTGCACATGTCTGGATGATAAAATCAGCAGAGCTTCCACTCATTTCAGATCTTCCCTTAGATTTAGAGCGACTGAACTTCCAAGTGCACTTTCAGTGCGAAGTGGCTTTGCCTTTCGTAAATAACCCCCATTGTCCTGAGCATAGAAAGAGTAGATCTTGACTAAATAAGACATAGACATGTGATGTTGGTCAGACGGCTTGGCCTCTTCAGCTCATGGAGAATAATGTTTTTGTGCTTTTGTGAGTGCTGCTATGATTTTTTTACATTCATCTGCATCATGTTCCTTGAGCTGAATCTTCATCAAATTGAACAAAAAGTTATTCTATTGTTGCTGCAGTTGACTTTCTGCCCTTCCTCTGCGAATGTGTGGAGGACCAATGTCAAGCTCTCTCTTTCTCTTTCTGAATAAATGAAGCTCTGATTCGGGTACAGTGCCGATGAGGCCCGGACAGTGTCACATCCCCATACTCAATGGGGTTGATTTACTAAAGGCACAAAGACTGTGAACTTTGCAAGCGCCGTTGCTCCATAGCTTAGCAAATGAGGTGAAGCTTCACTGTGCAAGGAATACCCAATCATATGCAAGGAGAAAAGGAAAGCAAGCATTTTTGCACATGATTGGATAGCTATGCTTATAGCAAATACTTATTTATACACTTATATAGGTATAAAGTATTAATAATAGGCATCAAACAATCTTATTTTTGTGATATGCTCTGCTGATTGGTACGTGCAAACCCACTGATCCTCTAAGAAGCGATCCACATTTGGCTCGCTTTGCAGAGGCGATTGACAGGCAGTGGGGAGGCGATGTGACACCTCCTCACCCCCACTTAACCCTATTATTTTGCCAAACAAACGCATCACAACTGTGTGCAGGGCTGGGGGGCATCCCGGTTCGCTTGAATGGGTCACGTCCAGCAGGCTTGCCCAATGCAATATGTTTTACCATTGGCACAAAGTGAAGCATCGCGATAGAGGCATTTAAACACCCTGACATTTTTTTTAAAGTAAAAAACTTACAGCATTGAATTTATCGCCAAGACCAGAGACAAGCTCAGAATAATTTGCAAACACTGAAAACTTTCCAAAGTTCTGATTTAAGAGAACACTGCTGCTGCTGCCATTCTTGGAACAAGCTGGACCTAAAATTATCAAGAGAAATCCAAAAAGATTACATTTTTCTTTGGGGTTTTACACAGGAAAAAAATAACAAAAATACATTCATAGGGGGGTATATTGTTATTATTATTCTTATTCTTATTATTAATACTGAATCCAACTAAATCCACTGTAGAGCCAAGAAATTACATGCTATTCCTTTGCATACATTGTGATGGAATTGGTGGTCGGTTTGTCTTGAGGTTCAGAACTAAATAGGATGCCTTATTAATAGGTAGTCCAGGTTTGGGCATGCAAAGAAATTGGCAAGTCAAGGATACTGAGGAAAGATGTGCAGACGTGTTTTATGTGGGATTTTACCTTCTTTTTTCATATAAGGTTGGATCAGGTTTGTAAAAACATTCTTCTGGGTTTCTGGAGTCATTTGGGGGAATTTGCTGTTTAAACCTGCGACTCTGTGGATAATAAAGTAAAAATGAATGAATAAAAGACTTGGTCTACTGACCGCAATTTCACTGTATGTTTGTGAATAGATTAACTCCTGTATCATCAGCTCTAGTTAAAGTCTAAAATGTGATATATTTTCTTATTGAGATATTTCTGAAAACGCTACTGTATTTTGGATCGAGGTGAAGATCCTGGGGGTTAAGCTATTCGAAAAAATATAGTGAAAGTTAGTTCAGCTTGCACAAACGTTTCTGACATTCGTGCAACAAAGGTTTTATAAACAGACCCCTTGCATACAATAGGGGAAAATACAAAACAGCCTTTCCTCCAGTTTCCCCTTGATAGGGATTGGGGATTAGTGGGTATAACCGAAAGATACAAAGCTCTGGAGAAAACTCCAGCTCTCAATTCTATAACATTTTCATGGTCACTTTGTGTTTTAAGAATATTTAATTAACACGTTTATAGTTTGAAAAACGTTTGACTTTTTTGGAAAAGCATATGATGTTAATTCTATAACTTGCCCTGAGTGAAAAGTTATATGCTATTTCTAAAAGCCTAGCTTGGCCCGGATTCTTCCTAATGGTCCTTTACTGCGGAGGGTGGCCATATTTACCAATAGGAAGGATTAAGCAGAAGTGGGGTTTCGCGGTTGGTCGGTCACCCAGCACTTACCCCATCTAGGTTCCGGGTGGGCAGCACTGAGAAGGGCAACGGGTGAGTGTCTCCTCCTCCTCTGCATCATGGCGGCTTCCGCCGGAGTCTCATCCCTCCTCCTCCTAGGCATCCAATAGGATTGCCTGTCATTTCAGCCAATTGGGTGATGGGTCTCCCGACTTGCTTCCCGATTGGCCGGGGGGGGGGGGGGGGGAGGATCAGTGTGAGAATAGTGACTATTCATTTTCTATTCTCACACAACTGGGTGGGCTCTGAGCGCAATGCTCTGCACCCCAAGCCCACCCTATTTTGAAGCCTATTAGAGCCTCTGGCTTTAATTACGTGCTTCAAAAAACACCCACCCATTGGAATCCATGCATCCAGTGCCCCAAATGTAGATTAGGGGGCCGGACGCATGGATAGGGATGGGGGTGCCCGTGCTCCCCTAATGGACAGGCCATCACTGCAGCGTATTGATGTATTTTTTTAAATGAAAGCAGTGTAAGTGCCTGAATTTGACTTAGTATCAGCCTCCTGCAGTCCCTGTGCAACATACCTCAGACTATGGGAGGGAGAAGCAGCACGGGGAGCAAATCAACTGTACTGCAGTGCTTATGTGCTAACAAAGAACATACTGATAGGAGAAGAGAGCAGAGAGACAGAGAGATGAGCGCATCACTGTGCTGCTTCTCCTTTCACTGTCACAGGTTGCAGAAGAGAAAAATCAGGTCTCCTTCCCTGCTAGACACTGTGCGGCAGAGCTGTTAATCTCAGGACAGGATAAGAAGAATTACAAATCTTTTGGCTGGTAAAGCAGCTCCCAGATATGTATTTATCTGTGTATTTAGCGGTTTTCTTGGAGTTCAGCTTTAAATAAAACAAGTAAAACACTGAACCTTAATGATGCATGCAATATATTTGCATTTTTGTGCAGAGCTCTGTACCTGTGATTTTCTTTTTTTTTTTTTTGGTAACATCTTACAAATTGAAAACAATTTGGAGTCAAAATTCAATAAAATCTCATGTGCTTTCTTTTCCAGCACCAGCATAGTATAACAACTTGGATTGCTCTGCCAGCACTACACATTGACAGTTCCTTTCTCCAGCACCACACTAGTTATAATGTTAGCGGTTGCTTAGCTGTAAACGAGGCTATAGCCTGCCCAGTTTGGCAGCTTGCTCCTGCACAGTACAAGTAATAGCTGGGCAATGCGGAGACAGGAGTGGCTACCAAACCAACTGCACATCATAGTATAGTGTCCAAGTTGGTAACCTCTGAGCATTTTCCTGGCAGGCCACTGATATAGAGAATCTGAGAGCGAATGGGATAAAGAACAAATGCTTTGGGACTGTGGGAGTCTGGCCAATCCTAATATTATATAAGTAATAACCCTAGACACATATAGTTTATTTTAAAGAAGCTCTGCATGTATTAATAAATCAAATTTAACTGAATCAATTACCTGATTTTGACGTGATATCAGCCTTTTGCAATCCCTGTACAGTAGAGCACTGACTATGAGAAGGGGCTATGCTGGAAGCAAATTTAGTGTGTCGTTACCACAAACTAACACATACTTGCATACTTTTACCTCATTTTGGCTATTAAAGTCTTGGTTGGCCCCATACATTTTTCATTTTACACAAGATACTTACATGACCTGGTAGGAGACACATGACAAGTTCTTTGGTAGGGCGTTAAGTTGGTTTGAGGCAATATAAGGCAAAAAAGCTGCAAGTTTATTCTGGAATAACAGGGCCCAGTCACTGCTGGTGAAAGAACTGAAGTTGCTCTGCGTATTCTGGAAGGTCTGGGCAAGCACAGCATTGGACAAAGCTGGATCAACAGAAGTCTGGCTGTTCTGTAAATATGACACAAATCAAGAGAAACACTTACTTTATTAAACGGCTCATACAGTTACAGGACAAGAATTCCTTATATAAGTACACAAATAAGTCTTCAACATGGAGAATCTTTTTTGTTTTTGTCTTGTAAAGGTTTCCTATCTGGGTGTTTGGCTGTTTCCAACCTGCTTCTGGAAGAAGTTTTCAGAATATAGGGCAGAAAGAGTCAATTGTCCTGAATGAATATTTATCATGTCCCAGCCAATCCCTGGAAGGAGGCATCCAGAAGGTGGCTGGGCAGTTGATAAATGTTTGTGAGGCTTTTTCAGAATGTTATTCCTCTTCTGGGAGGGTTCCAATCTACCTGGGGATGATGCCCTTGGAGACAGCTACAGTGAGACAAGAACTGCAGTTTGGGCCTCAGCAGAAGCTGGGCTGAGGAGCTGGAAAAGGCTACTAATGGATTTTTGTTAGAGGACACTGTCCTGAAGTCTTGGTCTGGAAAAGGATCTTTTGTCTCACTCACTGAGGATCTACCTGTAGAAGCTGGGTGGCTGACAGCATCTAGGACACTGTGAGTAAGACCTGTGTTTGGGACTTTCATGTGTGCCTGCAGCTATGTGGATTTGTGATAGAAGATTGTCTTCCTATTCATTATTTTATGCCTCGTTTCCACTGAGCGGATCGGTTCGGGTCGGTACAGTTTGGAAGGCCTAGAATGGTCCGGCCTATTCAGGTGAGCGTTTCCACTGCAAGTCGGACCGCCAGGGGCCATACATGGGTTTAGAAAAAATGCCTAGCATGGCGTCACATGTCTGCCAATCAGTGGAATGTATCGTAGCTCCACCCTAACCGAACCGTACCATTTTCTATGGCCCCACATCTAAAGCAGGACCCAGAATGGAACGGTTCGGTTGTATGGGCCGCTTTCATAATGGAAACACTCAAAATAGCGTACCGTACTGAACCGAACCGATCCGCTCAGTGGAAACAAGGCAATAGAGTATCCTGAACACCTCTCCTGTTTCAAGTTTCTCGGCAATAAATTCTAAAAAGACATCCCTTAAACTAAGCATGTATTGTTGGTGTGCATGCAATTGTGCTTGTGACTGGCAGCCTCTGTGCTAGCATGGGAGACCTGGGAATATTCTCAGCGGCCTCTCGGGGGGTGAGCACTACAGTTATAACCCATCAATGCTTTTGCCATCTGTGTGCCAATTGGGGAGATGTCCCTTCACTTCCTGTCCCATATCCAACACAGGAAGTGAGAGGAAATCCCTCCAATGTGAGTAAATCCCTGGTTGTCACCAGTGTCCACATTGTTACTGTTCTGGGAACAACCCAAAATTAGGCATTTTCTTTTACTTTCGATTATATCAGTAAACAAGACAAAGAGGGTGAATCTCCCTAACGGGGACACAGACAGAGATAAAAAGCTGACAGGTGTTTTAATCCCTCTTCGTGTTATCCAAAAGTAAAAAAAAATGTTTTGCCTTTATGTATACTTTAACCCCTGAGGGAAGTGGAGTTCTATGGGCTTCTGAAAGGCATTGGCTGTTTTTTGTCTTTCTATGGTCATTTACTGAACCAAAAATTCATTGTTGGACTCTTGGATTATTTGTTTGGCATCTTTACTGGTGCAACTGTGTATATTGATGGCATTTAGTCAGTCATGTATCAGAACACAGACATTGAAAACTGTACAATGATAACTGAAAATAAATCATTCCCTACGTATTAGTCTTTGCATAACAGCTATGGGAGCCAGTACATGTTTTGTTGTCACTTACTGATGCTAGAATCGCATTGAAACTGGAGAGAAAGTTGTTCATATCAGCGGAGTTCTGTAGAGCGCCCACAATGCTGTTGGCAATTTGTGCATTCATAGTCGTGTTCAAGGCAAAGCTGGCCAGTTGAGGGGGAGAGAGCGAGGGCACGACATCCAACTACAGAAGAATTTAAAAAAACTAATTATACACAACCATTTACCTACTAAAATAACCATAACCAAGCACATCTGTAACAGTGCATGAACATATGTTTTCCTAAAAACGAAAATTCTGTCTCCAAGTGAAAGCAGACATTGGGGGTTATTTACTAAAGGAAAATCGACTTTGCACTGCAAGTGCACTTGGAAGTAAAGTCGCTGTAGACCCGAGGGGGACATGCAAGGAAAATAAAAAGCAGCATTTTAGCTTGCACATGTCTGGATGATAAAATCAGCAGAGCTTCCACTCATTTCAGATCTTCCCTTAGATTTAGAGCGACTGAACTTCCAAGTGCACTTTCAGTGCGAAGTGGCTTTGCCTTTCGTAAATAACCCCCATTGTCCTGAGCATAGAAAGAGTAGATCTTGACTAAATAAGACATAGACATGTGATGTTGGTCAGACGGCTTGGCCTCTTCAGCTCATGGAGAATAATGTTTTTGTGCTTTTGTGAGTGCTGCTATGATTTTTTTACATTCATCTGCATCATGTTCCTTGAGCTGAATCTTCATCAAATTGAACAAAAAGTTATTCTATTGTTGCTGCAGTTGACTTTCTGCCCTTCCTCTGCGAATGTGTGGAGGACCAATGTCAAGCTCTCTCTTTCTCTTTCTGAATAAATGAAGCTCTGATTCGGGTACAGTGCCGATGAGGCCCGGACAGTGTCACATCCCCATACTCAATGGGGTTGATTTACTAAAGGCACAAAGACTGTGAACTTTGCAAGCGCCGTTGCTCCATAGCTTAGCAAATGAGGTGAAGCTTCACTGTGCAAGGAATACCCAATCACATGCAAGGAGAAAAGAAAAAAAAAGAAAAACAGCATTTTTGCACATGATTGGATAGCTATGTTTATAACAAGTACTTATTTATACACCTATATAGGTATAAAGTATTAATAATAGGCATCAAACAATCTTATTTTTGTGATATGCTCTGCTGATTGGTACGTGCAAACCCACTGATCCTCTAAGAAGCGATCCACATTTGGCTCGCTTTGCAGAGGCGATTGACAGGCAGTGGGGAGGCGATGTGACACCTCCTCACCCCCACTTAACCCTATTATTTTGCCAAACAAACGCATCACAACTGTGTGCAGGGCTGGGGGGCATCCCGGTTCGCTTGAATGGGTCACGTCCAGCAGGCTTGCCCAATGCAATATGTTTTACCATTGGCACAAAGTGAAGCATCGCGATAGAGGCATTTAAACACCCTGACATTTTTTTTAAAGTAAAAAACTTACAGCATTGAATTTATCGCCAAGACCAGAGACAAGCTCAGAATAATTTGCAAACACTGAAAACTTTCCAAAGTTCTGATTTAAGAGAACACTGCTGCTGCTGCCATTCTTGGAACAAGCTGGACCTAAAATTATCAAGAGAAATCCAAAAAGATTACATTTTTCTTTGGGGTTTTACACAGGAAAAAAATAACAAAAATACATTCATAGGGGGGTATATTGTTATTATTATTCTTATTCTTATTATTAATACTGAATCCAACTAAATCCACTGTAGAGCCAAGAAATTACATGCTATTCCTTTGCATACATTGTGATGGAATTGGTGGTCGGTTTGTCTTGAGGTTCAGAACTAAATAGGATGCCTTATTAATAGGTAGTCCAGGTTTGGGCATGCAAAGAAATTGGCAAGTCAAGGATACTGAGGAAAGATGTGCAGACGTGTTTTATGTGGGATTTTACCTTCTTTTTTCACATAAGGTTGGATCAGGTTTGTAAAAACATTCTTCTGGGTTCCTGGAGTCATTTGGGGGAATTTGCTGTTTAAACCTGCGACTCTGTGGATAATAAAGTAAAAATGAATGAATAAAAGACTTGGTCTACTGACCGCAATTTCACTGTATGTTTGTGAATAGATTAACTCCTGTATCATCAGCTCTAGTTAAAGTCTAAAATGTGATATATTTTCTTATTGAGCTATTTCTGAAAACGCTACTGTATTTTGGATCGAGGTGAAGATCCTGGGGGTTAAGCTATTCGAAAAAATATAGTGAAAGTTAGTTCAGCTTGCACAAACGTTTCTGACATTCGTGCAACAAAGGTTTTATAAACAGACCCCTTGCATACAATAGGGGAAAATACAAAACAGCCTTTCCTCCAGTTTCCCCTTGATAGGGATTGGGGATTAGTGGGTATAACCGAAAGATACAAAGCTCTGGAGAAAACTCCAGCTCTCAATTCTATAACATTTTCATGGTCACTTTGTGTTTTAAGAATATTTATTTAACACGTTTATAGTTTGAAAAACATTTGACTTTTTTGGAAAAGCATATGATGTTAATTCTATAACTTGCCCTGAGTGAAAAGTTATATGCTATTTCTAAAAGCCTAGCTTGGCCCGGATTCTTCCTAATGGTCCTTTACTGCGGAGGGTGGCCATATTTACCAATAGGAAGGATTAAGCAGAAGTGGGGTTTCGCGGTTGGTCTGTCACCCAGCACTTACCCCATCTAGGTTCCGGGCGGGCAACACTGCGAAGGGCAACGGGCGAGCGTCTCCTCCTCCTCTGCATCATGGCGGCTTCCGCCGTGCGTCTCATCCCTCCTCCTCCTAGGCATCCAATAGGATTGCCTGTCCTTTCAGCCAATTGGGTGATGGGTCTCCTGACTTGCTTCCCGATTTGCCGGGGGGGGGGGAGGATCAGTGTGAGAATAGTGACTATTCATTTTCTATTCTCACACAACTGGGTGGGCTCTGAGTGCAATGCACTGCGCCCCAAGCCCACCCTATTTTGAAGCCTATTAGAGCCTCTGGCTTTAATTATGTGCTTCAAAAAAACACCCACCCATTGGAATCCATGCATCCAGTGCCCCAAATGTAGATTAGGGGGCCGGACGCATGGATAGGGATGGGGGTGCCCGTGCTCCCCTAATGGACGGGCCATCACTGCAGCGTATTGATGTATTTTTTTAAATGAAAGCAGTGTAAGTGCCTGAATTTGACTTAGTATCAGCCTCCTGCAGTCCCTGTGCAACATACCTCAGACTATGGGAGGGAGAAGCAGCACGGGGAGCAAATCAACTGTGCTGCAGTGCTTATGTGCTAACAAAGAACATACTGATAGGAGAAGAGAGCAGAGAGACAGAGAGATGAGCGCATCACTGTGCTGCTTCTCCTTTCACTGTCACAGGTTGCAGAAGAGAAAAATCAGGTCTCCTCCCCTGCTAGACACTGTGTGGCAGAGCTGTTAATCTCAGGACCGGATGAGAAGAAGTACAAATCTTTTGGCTGGTAAAGCAGCTCCCAGATATGTATTTATCTGTGTATTTAGCGGTTTTCTTGGAGTTCAGCTTTAAATAAAACAAGTAAAACACTGAACCTTAATGATGCATGCAATATATTTGCATTTTTGTGCACAGCTCTGTACCTGTGATTTTCTTTTTTTTTTTTTGGTAACATCTTACAAATTGAAAACAATTTGGAGTCAAAATTCAATAAAATCTCATGTGCTTTCTTTTCCAGCACCAGCATAGTATAACAACTTGGATTGCTCTGCCAGCACTACACATTGACAGTTCCTTTCTCCAGCACCACACTAGTTATAATGTTAGTGGTTGCTTAGCTGTAAACGAGGCTATAGCCTGTCCAGTTTGGCAGCTTGCTCCTGCACAGTACAAGTAATAGCTGGGCAATGCGGAGACAGGAGTGGCTACCAAACCAGCTGCACATCATAGTATAGTGTCCAAGTTGGGTGCTTTTTCTACCTCTGCCTCAACCCAGAACTGTAGCTTCAGTACCAAACCTTCCAAAAAAATTAGTAGATACTTACATGGCTTGGTAAGAGTCACATGAGATGCTCTGGTTTATAAGAATGAGTTGACCTGGGGTAATGGCTGGCAGGACAAAGCTCAGCTTATTTTGGAAGAGTTGGCTCCAGTCTGAGCTCTTCCAGTTGGAGAAGTTGGACTTGAGGACCTCAAAAGTCTGGTTCAGCAGGGCCTGGGACAAAGGTTGCGACAACATGCTCTGCAAACGATAGAAGACATTTCACTTCAGGACTTATATCTATAGCTAGGCAGAGATCCAATCTGGGGTATCAGTAAACTAGAAGATGTTTGATGCATTTTGGCCATGCCCACTAAGAAACTTGACTGGTCAACTAAACCTGTGTTTACAGCAGTCATAAAATGTGAGGGCCATCTTGCTGGGATCAAGGTGCTGTCATGCACAATTCTTGGTAAAGTGTGTAGAAATGATCAAATAAAATCATAAGTTGTAAGAAGAATGCAGCCCCAAAATGTTACCAATGTGTGGTTAGCTTAAGCGCAGATTCAAGAAAAAGATGTTTTCAAGTGGATTCTTTAGGAGGGATGGCATGTATTGATTGTAAAAACTGGTTAAAATAAATATTGACCTTCATGAATGGGCGTCTCTGCTGATCACATATTGGTTCCATGTTGGGGTCTCATTCTTTTTACCATTGTTCACCGGATCTGATTGTAACCTACCACAGTGCAAGAAATTATGTACCTCCCTGGTGAGCATTTAGGGCGACCGCTCACACTCTGTGTGGAGACATATTTTCCACTACTATAGGTTGACTGACCCTAGGACTGGTATCCAACACATTGCTAGTGAATAAAAACAGTTTGTGGAAAGGAAAAATGCTGCCTAAAATCATTGAATGTGCTTTAACCTGCAATTTTTTAGGTTTGTGACAGGGTCTCTTTAAAGCTCCACTCTGTACCTCAACTTCTTTTAGGTTATCCTAAAACCCCAACCCACGCTTGATCATCCACACTCATTTTGATATAGCTCACTTGCACTTAAACCATCTCTATGGTCTAAATATAAAATATATACATTTCTACATTGTATTTCAATGCTTTAGGCCTCTTTCACACGGACTGTCCGTTCAGGTCCATGGAGGTCTATGGAGCATCGGATGTCAGCGGTGACATGTCCGCTGACATCTGACCCGCTCCGATCCGAAAAAGTGTAACGGAGGAAAAACCGACTTTTCCATCCGTTTTCGGATCGGATCGGGTGACGACGGACTCTACGGTCCATCATCACCCGATCCCCCATAGGGGAGAGCGGTGCTCTGACAGGTCCGTCGCTGCACAGTGTGCAGCGACGGACCTGTCATCTTACTGCTCAGCGGGGATCGGCGGAGCGATCCCCGCTGAGCAAGCGGATGTTCACGGGGCGGATCATCACTGATCCGCCCCATGTGAAAGAGCCCTTATAACCTTCTCCTATTAAACTGAACAAATGTAAACTTACTTTGTGATGATCCCCACACATTTATGTAGCACCCTCCAAGATAGGTGCTAGGATTAGCTAGCTTTAGCGCTGGCTCACTGTGTTCAATGGAGCTGTGTGTGTTTTGCTTAGGTAAATTTAGCTTGCCTCATTGTATCAGTGTGGCTACAATTGCTGGGTCAGGTAAGGTTAGTTGGCTCACTGTATTCAGTGCAGCTTGGGTTGTGATTAGTTAGTTCTGCTCAGTGTTCAGCTGCTGCTGGGTTTAATTGTTTCCTCTGCTATCCAGAAAGTTGGAGAACTCACTGGAAGATAGGTGTGAAGCAATGCAAATAGCATGAATTTTTATACAGTCCTGGCTAATCCCAGAAAGCAGGGCCCTGAAGGCTGCTGGGACACTGTATATATTCTCTAAGCACACTAAGCTTGGGGTCTTTTCCCCAAGGATTAGTCCAGCCTGGAGGGCTTGCTGTTTGTGAGTCCTCAGGTGGGTGACCTAAGGACCTGGAAGCTGGAGCTGCTGAAAGCTGACCAAGAGGCTGTCATCTGAAGATCTATTCTGGTATCACTGGAGGAAAATTTTGCTTGGAAGTTGGAAGGAGGTAACCAGCTTTCCCTGGACATTTTGTGAGTGCAGACTGCTGAGAAATCTTAAAGACTTTGGGATGCTGCCTCCCCTCTTGTGCTATTGAGTCAGCTGTGTGTTTGCTAAAGGGGCTGATGTCCTCAACAGCTTAGTTTATCTAATTCCTGGTGAAGGGACTATGCTCTTAGTTGCTCTAAAACAGTTGTCTCCAAACATGCGGCCCAGTGGGTAGATGTGGCCCCTTACTTGCCTTTTCCTGGCCCCCTGTGGCACTGTTTCCTCCACTGATACGAGACACTATTCTGCCAACTGACACCAACAACAGGGCACCATTTCTCCCATTGACACCAACAATGGGGCACTATTTCTCCCAATGATACCAATGATGGGGCACTATTCCTCCACCTAATATCAAATGTGATGTTTACTTCCACTGATGCCAGGAAAAGTTCCACTCCCGCTAGCCACAGTCTGGCCCCCCTAAAGCCTGAAGGACAAAAAAAACCTTGCTCTTTTGTTTAGAAAGTTTGGAGAAGCCTGCTATTATCTGCTTCTGTTACAAGCCAACTCCACAGTTTGCTATATGCAAGAACTTTTGCTTCAGCTCTACATTTAACTGTTTCACTACAAGTCAAGTCCACACTTGTTCGAGGTCGTCTTCTGCTTCAGCTTAATAAAAAGGAGTTCACTGTCCTCAAGCTGTACACATTTTCTGTTTTTGGAGTATATCTCTCAATTCCCTCAACCCCTACCCAAGTTCTCCAAGAATAAAAACAAGACTGGTTTTTGAGGAAACCTGTGTCTGGCTGTGGGGCAATCCACTGGGGAAGAACCTTGGCAAAATTTCAGTGGCTCCTACGGGAGTAATCGCTACATTTACTTGCTTGAATTCCGTGCAACACATTCACTATGCCCTGTGAGTAGGCACTGCTGTGTCACACATTTAATGGAGCCTGCCTTCTGACCTACAGAGATTTTAAGAGGAGGAGTTTCAGGAGGTGGAGGCTATGTATAGGATATAAAGTTCTTAGAAATGGAAAGTAAACAGCAGAGGAGAAGCTGCAGAGCATGCAGGGAATCTAGGAAGTTGTGAAAAGAGACGGTCAGGAGACAGGCAAAACTCACAACATGAAAGAAGATTTTTCAAGTATGTTTATATTAGATTGTCAAATATAATTATTCTTTGTATTATTACAATGCTGATGTTATAAAATTGGGCTCAACCCCCCCCCCCCCCCCACCTTCTCAGAGCTCTAGTGCTAAGCTGTTGGTTAATTGCCAGCACTCTTCATTCCACAGTGACTCATCTGGTCTTGATTTCCTGCTTGTCAGTTAGCACTGCTGGCTATTTAAACTGCCTGGATCAGATCTCCTGTGCCTTCGCATGGTCAACATATCCAGATACTCTCTGCTGTGTTTTTCTGTTAAAGACTTTGCCTGGCTGACTTCCCTTCTGGTTCCTGATCCTGTTTACTGCCTCTGACTATGCTGATTTCTGGGTTAAAGACTTAAAGACTTTTGCCTGGCTGACTTTCCTTCTGGTTCCTGATCCTGTTTGCTGCCTCTGACTATGCTGATTTCTGGGTTAAAGACTTAAAGACTTTTGCCTGGCTGACTTTCCTTCTGGTTCCTGATCCTGTTTGCTGCCTCTGACTATGCTGATCTCTGGATTACTATTCCACTGATTGTTCTGACTGCCCGCTCTGGTTACCGAACCCTGGCTATGTTTTGACTACGTTTGCTCTGTTTGTACCATTTTATCATTTTATTAAAAAGTGTGATTTTTACCCCACTTCTGTCTCAGTCTGAATCATGGTTCCTGACAAAAATGAAGGTGTTGTGACCATATAACTCTTTAAAATGGTATGTGCCAAAGTGTGGATTACTCAAAGATAACTTGAGAAACTGTTTTTGAATTCTAGACAGTGGTACCTCTTTAACAGAAGACAAGCAAAAGCGCACTTACCCCATTAAATGCAGCATTAAGCTGGCCCAGAAAGTCATATACATCACCAGCGTTCTGTAGGTTCCCAGCAACGCTGGCAGCTTGGTCAGCTGAAAGGTTTGCACCCAACGTGAAGTTCACCCTTTGCCGTATATTGAGGAGAGGCCACACATCCAACTGAAAGTCAGAGAAAGTCAGAGATGTGGTTTAAAGTGCACCTCATCAAACAGTGTTTCCACTATCAGTCGATATCATATACTTACAGCAGTGAAGTTTACATTTAGCACCAGAAAATCAGAGTAGTCAAGAAACTGAGAAAAGCTCTTCAAGTTCTGGTTGATCAGCTCACTACTGGTAAGGTTCTGGGAGCAGGCAGGCCCTGCGGAAAAAAAAGGATGATATTCCAGGTCTAACCCAATTTTACCCTCAAAACATCCCAGCATTATTTTTTTCTTCTATGCCTCTTGCATGCAGATGTATTAATTTACTGATGCTTATACGCAGAATATTACTGGCAGAAAGATCTTGATTAAAAAGCACAAGTTATGTTCCATAAAGACCTTAAAAAGTAAATGTGCGTAAACATGCATATGTATATGCACATGTAAATTCTTCTTCACCCTCTGCTAGCTGCCAATTTGGCAATTTATGCATATACACTCATTTATTATTGTGTATACACTATAATAGGGGGAGCCCAGGACCATCAGCAGGTAATTTGTAAACGTAAACAGTCTTTAATGTTCTTTCAAAACCAAGCAAATTAAACAGCTTTCTGCAGCATAGTAAAAGCAAACAGTCCATAATTCTGGTATATTGAAAGTAACATAATAGCTCACCACCAGTATACCAGTCCTACACTAGGGTTTAAGGGTCCTCTCTGCTTAGGGAACTAGAAAGGTTGCAGGAGCTCAGCAAATAATGTCTCAGTTGTAAGATAGTCCACACTTTCTCACACAGCTGTGTACTTCTCAAATCCACCCCACAGACAGGTGCTGACTCCTTCTTGTTCTTTTTCAGGCAGGTTAACCCTTTAAGGGCCAAAGTCCCTGTAATCAGGTTTGGTTGCTCTGTCCCACCCAAAGTCTCGCTAGGCTTCCAAATTCCTGATCTCATATATCGATTAACCAATCTCGGGCAAGCTGTAAGTCATTTTACTCCTTCCCAACCAACACCCCTCACCCTACATAAGTGAGAACCTGTGAGTACTCCAAGACTGCATTCAAACCGTCCTCCTGTAACCCAAACAGTGGAAACATATTTCTTCCATTCAGAAGCTAGCCTCGGCATCCTGTACAACATGTGTATGCATGTAAATGACTCCACTCAAATGTAAAATTTTCTATTTTTATTGTACGGCTCTGAACTTATTACTGCATTACTGATCTTTACGCAACTGTGAGCATTGTTCCATAGACAACAATGCACCTGTGTTCTGATCCTAAAAAAAAAATGCCATACAGGTACAATATTTCACCTGTGTGCAAGGTTTGACCAGGCAGATTCTAATTGGTCAGCACTGTCACATGAATGGCACTGACCAACTGGAATTCATCTGGTCTGTCCTGGTCTGCCGTAGGGAGAGAAGAGAAAGCAGTGAGGTATTCAAAGCCCCAGACTGATGAAGCATCTTGAAAGACCCCCGACAACTTAGGACTGCAGGAGGCAAGTACAGCGGGGACCGGGGAGAGGCGCTCTGGTATTTGGTCACCTTTACAGATTTTTTTTTATACTTCTTCAGTTCTGTAAAGGTGAACTAACCCTTTAGCCTTTTTTTTTTACATTTCTTCAGTTGCTTCTTGGTTTCTGGCCTAGGCTAAAATTATGTCATACATCCATGGAGTCTTCATGGGCATTTTTTTGTCTTGTATCTGTTGAGGGGTTTTCTCAGCTAAGCACACACTTCTGCCTGCATGCCTGAGCTAGGGACAGATGGATTCCATAAAGTAAATGCTATGTGAAACATCTACCCAAGACGGCCACAGCTGGAAACGCTGGGGGGGGGGGGGGGGGGGGGGGGTTGTAACAAAATAAAACATGGATAAATGGGTGGGTTTGCTCTAATATCAAAACTGAATGAAATAGCATTTTGAGTTTATGGTCCTCAGATACACTTAAGTTCCACTTTAATATATTTGTGTTGTAACAAGTTACCTTGCTTGTTCAAGTAAGGTTTCACAAATGTTTGAAAATCTGCTTGCTGTTTTACAGGATCCATCTTCGAGAATTTTGAGTCCAAGCCCTTAATTCTGTTAGAAACAATGGACAAAATACAATTGCTAAGTTGCCAGCTCTCACCAATTTTGATAAACAGTCAGTTATATCAGTCTTGTTCTTGGAAATGTTTGTCCTTGTATCTATTCTTGATTTTGAAGATAAACTTCTCTCTGTGTTTTATAACATTTCACTAAGTTCTTTCTAATCTTTCAAAGTGTGTTTCTACCCTTCAAGCTAATAACATGTTAGGACCACAACCAGAATGTGAACATGTAGATCCTGGGGTGCTTCTGTGCCTCTCTGGGTACAATTTTATGTTATCTAAAAAGCAGCTCCAAAAAATTACTTGTATATACAGTAGGTTGGGAAATGCTACTGCTTAGGGATGCACCGATACCATTTTTTTTACGAGTACGAGTACCGATACTTTTTTTTTTAGTACCAATTACCGATACCTACCGCAACTGTTTTGTTTTCACTTCAGCTGTCAGCAGTGGTACAAAGCATTGAAAAGTTATTTACAAATGAAATAAATTGATTTTTGTTTTTAATTTTGCGCTTTTTCAATGTGAAATGTGTAAATATATGTTAATATATATGTGCAAAAATATTCACTAACAAAGCAAATAAAAAAAAAGTTTTAATTGTTTATCGTTTATAAAAAAGACGTGAAAAAAAAAAGCAGGAAAATAATTAAAAATGGAGGAGAATAGGGAGTTGATTATGGTTGATTAGAGTAAATTAAAGGTTAATAAGGGGTTAAACAGAGGAACATTTGTTCATCCCTTTGATCTGCAGATGAAGAAACAGAAAGAAACAATGTTTCTTTTTATTTTAGTGTTTCAGGGGCTGAGCAATGTTGTTAGTAAAAATTACAAGCTGCTTTTTTTTTTCACAGCTCCAATTACCGGACTTCTTTAACGTAGCTACGACTAAGGCTATTGCCGAAACGCGTCATCTTTATTGTTTTATTGTCACTCTGATGTACCAATAAATGACACTTCAAGGATTACAGTTTTGCCGGCTCTCCTTATTACTGTTCCACTTACATGTTTACAGTTACACTTTCTTTGCGCTTACAGTTATCTTTTTTCTATTACTGCAGTAGGATAGCTGCTTGGCATGGGAAGCTAGTGGTGATCACTGTACTAGAGAAGCCTACAACAGTGATTTCCAGCAGGGATCACACAGGTATGGTATATACTTACTTACATTGGTCCAAATTGAACCAATGTGCCTATGGAAAAAATGCTGTACCTGGAATTCAGCTGTAAACCCCTACACCTGTTAAAACTTTTTGAGTCACTGACCCAGAACAAGCATAAAGATAAGGAATTTTGTCACTATTTGAAACTCATTTACAGAATGTTACGAGTTTGCAATTCAAAAAGTAGCCAGCCTGGTAAATAGCGTTTTCAGAATGATGCTAGGAAAAAAAAAAACAAGTAATGATTTTTTAATAACTATGTAGCCAGTTTAATGTTTTTAAATATCTACTGTTGCTCAGCTTTAAGTAAATTGATGGCCCCGATACAACTTACATAAGTGGCACTAACGTTGTATAGCCTCCCAACGCCCCCAGAACACCAAAAAACAGGAACACTATGTCATGCAAATAGCGACCAGCATCTGTAGTCATTAGCTCTTTCCTGCTATTGGTTAGAGATGGGGCAGTAATAACGAACATGAGTTGGCAGGCTGGTGACCAGTAAGTTTGTTACTATTTGCATCATGCAAAGTTCTGTGTTTTGGCTGGTGCTGTACATCTGTGACATAGCATTTAACACTTACATAGCCTGGTAAGAGCCACAGGTGACGTTTGGAGGGATGAGGTTCAGCTGATCTGGGGTGATTTCAGGCAGGACTGTGCTGAGTGTGTTTTGGAAGAGCTGGGTCCAATCTGAGACGTTATAGCTTGATATATTGGTCCTAAGAGCTTCAAATGTCTTGTTTAACAGAGCTTGAGCCAGGGGTGGTTGTAGTGAACTTATATTTTTCTGAAGAGACAAGAAGACATTTTTGTGATATACAATATGTATGTTAAAAGTTCCAGCTTCAGCTGTGATTACCAGACACTGCCTATGATGTAAATCAGAGATGTCAAACCTTTTGACCTTCCTGGACAACATTGGAAGAAGAGGAATAGTCTTGGACCACACATAAAATACACTAACAATAAGGAGAGCTGATGAGCAGAAAAAGTCGGGCAGACCACAAGTTAACAATCACTGATATAGATAATATACCTGATTAATAAAACTTGTCATCATATTTTTAATTATAAAAGTAAAAGAGGGCAACATAAAACTAGGGCAATATATGACACTGTTTTTGATAAACTAATGCATCAATATCTGGTTGGATGGATGTAGTAGCAATTCTCAATGAATTCTCAAGGTGCTCATCAGATATTTTGGTTGTAATTTTGCCCTTAGTGGGCTTCATCCTTTGAAAATAGTTGCTCACAAATATAGGTGCTGATGACATGACTAAGGCGTGATTGTAAAGCGTGGGATATTCTTCTTTGGGAAGATAACACGTATAAAACTCCATTACATAGACATTGTCAATTTTTTTTTCAGCCACTTGTGCTTGCTAAGTTTCAATGCATTCTTACAAAAAATAAAAAATAAACATTAACCAAGTAGGTTTATGTATTTGTTTTGGGCCGCATTCATAGCCGTATTGGGCCACATGCGGCCTGTGGGCCACTGGTTGGACACCCCTGATGTAATTAATTTTTTACTGTATTTTTAAACAAACTAAAAATGTTATAGACAATTACTTAAAAGGACAGTCAGTTAAGGATAATTTTTGTCCGATTGGTTGCATTATTTAACCGCCTTAGCCCTGGAAGATTTTACCCCCTTCCTGACCAGAGCACTTTTTTCGATTCCACACTGCGTTGCTTTAACTGACAATTGCGCGGTCGTGCCATGTTGTACCCAAACAAAATTGACATCTTTTTTTCCCCACAAATAGAGCTTTCTTTTGGTGGCATTTGATCATCTCTGTGTTTTTTATTTTTTGCGCTATAAACAAAAAAAA
Source organism: Lithobates septentrionalis (assembly GCA_037952835.1). Lineage (NCBI taxonomy): Eukaryota > Metazoa > Chordata > Amphibia > Anura > Ranidae > Lithobates > Lithobates septentrionalis. Next base: position 1,090,347 of record JBBDGP010000798.1, on the reverse strand, counting down.
GTGACAATTTTGAAAAAAAAAACAACAAATATTTTGTAATTTTTGCTATAATAAATATCCCCATTATTTTTTTTAAAAAGCAAACTTTTTCTCAGTTTAGGCCGATATGTAGTCTTCTACATATTTTTGGTAAAAAAAATCGCAATAAGTGTATATTGATTGGTTTGCGCAAAAGTTATATCGTCTACAAAATAGGGGATAGATTTATAGCATTTTTATTATTATTTTTTTTTAACTAGTAATGGCGGCGATCTGTGATTTTTATCGTGACTGCAACATTATGGCGGACACATCGGACAATTTTGACACATTTTTGGGACCATTGGCGTTAATACAGCGATCGGTGCTATAAAAATGCATTGATTACTGTAAAAATGTCACTGGCAGTGAAGGGGTTAACACTAGGGTGCGATCAAGGGGTTAATTGTGTTCCCTGTTTGTGTTTCTAACTGAAGGGGGGAGGGGACTGTGTAGGGGAAGAGATAGATCGCTGTTCATACTCTGTATAAACAGACGATCTGTCACTTCTCTCCTCAGAGAACCGGGATCTCTGTGTTTACACACAGAGATCCCAGGTTCTCGCCGTGTTATGAGTGATCGCGGGAGCCCCACTGGGAAGACAATGGCAATAAAAACCTGACAGAAGTTCCACCCTCTTTACCACACTGCATGAAAATGGTCTTTTTAGCTTTTGAGGGGGAGAGAATTTTCCCTCACTTCCGGTTCTGTCTGACACGCACTAAATAGACAGGATGTGAGGTGAAATCTGTCACATGTGAACAGTGTCAGCATTAAAATTTTTGACAACAAGGTGAGTTGGTAGAGCGCTTAACACCTGATGGCTAAAGCTTTGTATCCAAATTTTGGAGGCAGCTCTCTGTCAGCCAGGGTATCCTTGGAGGTCCCCAGAGTAGCTAATGAATGTGGAGAGAGTGAATGCACCACAGGTACAATGTAAGTCCAGCAAATCTTTATTTTGCATGATATTAGATCACTAAAGAAAGCCAAAGCGTTATCAAAACATTATCGGTTTAGCGGATGTGCGCTCGTGTCACCCCTGTATGCCTGATCAACATATTTGGGGTGCCATGGCGTACACCTGCAGATAATCTCCCATCAGCAGGAACGGTAGTCATTGGTTGTTGTATAAACTCATATCCTGTGAGGTCATATCCTGTGAAGGAAGCAATTGGCTGTTGGGGCCAGGACTTCCTGTTTGTGATTGCTTTTGTTGTCTTTGAATAAAATAGCCAGTCCACTGCTCAGCAGGCAGTCATGCTGAGATGAGGACATAAGCTTGTGGTCATGTCTGTTCATGTTGGGGATATGCGGGAAATAGAGTGATAGGTAACATCCATAATACCATTAGACGAAATGGGCGCTTATTAGCGCAAAAAGGTATGGTAGGTTTTTCCGCTACAATATAGGCCCTGGTGAAGGGGGAGTATTGAGCCTCCGGAACATGTTGGCTTTCTTTTGTGCCTTTTGTCATACAAAATTAAAATTTATAGGACTTGCACTATACTTGTGACACTCACCTTAACCATATTCATCAGGAATAAAATGTTGGCACATGTTCTAAAACGTACCCACACTATCAAGATGTTTTGGCTAGACTTGAGATTAGGTGGTTTCAGAAAACAAATGTAAATAAGGCACTTAAAGGAAAATTTAATTTCACAAATTTGACAAATGTTGCCATAATAGCCCTTCATCTTAATATAATATTATGCGAGGAGACAAGGGGGAGCTTCGTATTTTGGTTTCAGGTTTGGCCAGCTTTCATAAAGAGTGCCAGGCAAGGCTTTGAGGAAATGGTGTTGTACAGGTTTTGTTAAAAAATGGAGAGTGGAAAAAGGTTAGAACCTGTTATGTTTTACATTCTGTGAAAATCCCCTATTTAAAATATTTCTCTTCACATTCAATTATGCTTAAAACCCGGAGGAGGTTTAACATACTCCTTTTTCATAGGTCCCTGTCATGTGAGCTGCCATTGCTGACATCTCTAAAAATGTTAATTGCCTGATATTTTTGCAATTATACCTTGGACGGCATTGCCCTGGAGCAAGGGTAGAGGAACTTTGGCTGTCCTCTGACTCTCATAACTGCTACATACTCATTCTAGATTTCTAACTCTGAGGCATTGAAACCTTCCAGCCAGGCAACTGCCATTTGCAGAAGGTTAGCAATGGCAGTCTTTGGGGTGAAACAGGCTGCGATTGGCAGAGCGTCCCCCTAGATAGCCCCTTAGATAGCCCTGTAGATAGCTCACACCACATAATAAGGCTGTTTTTTTATTTTTTTTTTTAACATGTGACCAGCAGCAGAGGACTAGAAGCTCCACCTGCTGATGTTTCCCTGCAGACAGGCTGAGAAAGAGCTGGGTCACGTGACAGCTGTATATTGATTTTGAAAAAAGGTGCTTTTTTAAAATTTAAATAAATACAGTGCCATTATCCACATACATAAAAAGAAGGGATAATGTAAGTTAAACAGTGTGTGTTTAGTATCACTTTAAAATTGTAGATGTACTGGGAGGTAACACTTACCACCATGGCAGCAGCATTCAGAGGAGACAGGAAGTCAAGCACTGAACTAATATTCGATACTGCTGCCAAAATGTTTCCAACTGCGGCAGGATTATTAGTGAGGTTGAAATCTACGCTGAAGTTTGCAATTTGTTGCAAATTCAGGAAAGATAAGGCATCCATCTGCAAAACAAAACAACAACCTCCAGAGTAATATAAACAATTCAGTGGTAAATATGCAATCCAAATCTCATAATGCAACATATAAGTACAGTGGAACCTTGATTAACGAGTAACGCGGTTAATGAGCATTTTGAAAGATGAGTAACTTTTTTTTTTTTTTTTTTAATTCTGACTCGGTTTGCGAGTGTTGTCTCGCAAAATGATCAGAATTCAAGCTAATGGGGTGTGCAGTACCGCATTTGGCCAGAGGTGCGGGGGGGGGGCGCCGGTGACACTCGGAACGGTTCGGAAATACTAGGAATCACTCGGAAATACTCGGAAACACTTGTTCCCGAGTGTTTCCGAGCCTTTCCGAGTTCAGCCGAGCTGTCCCTGAGTATTTCTGAGCCTCTCCGTCGCCCCCACCTCTGGCCACATGCCGTATCGCATGCAATAGAAGTCAATGCGGGAACAAATTATCTTCGTATCCATTAACTTCTATGGGGAAACTCGCTGTGAGATTACAAGCATTCTCCTGGAACGGATTATGCTCGTATTTCAACGTTCCCCTGTAAACAGTTTTGAATGGTACTGTTTTTTTTTTGGATAAATTCATTTTGTTATATTTAAAATAATGTTTTACTTTTTTGTTTTAGAACAAGAAATATTTGTTATTTGATAAGTCACATGGCCCATTCCATAGCTTCCCTATACCTTCTGGCAGCTGCAAAATGGCAGTTGATAGAGGAGTCCATATGGATGAAAACTATGAACCATGGCAATAGATAGATATTTATGTGTTCTATATTGTAAAAAATTTAAAAGTTTGGGGAAAGTGTAGAATGTGATATTCCCCACCATGACCAGTTAACTTTCATTTTTATTTAGGCATATTGTTTACTTACAGGCATGAAATTGGGGTTTAGTGCTGTAAAGTCCCCCAAGCTAGCAAACTGAGAAAACATTCCAAGATTCTGTTTTATCCACACACTGCTGGTGGTGTTCTGAGAGCAGGCTGATCCTAGAGAGATTGACAGAAAATGAAAGAAGTAGGATTTATGTCAAGCATTTAAATTCCAGTATATTGTATCCTGAGTACGTATGTAAGTCAAATGAGCTCCTCCAGTTAAATTATATTTAATATAAGGGAGAGATTTTCCTCTCCCTGAAGAAACAAACACTGCTGCATGAAATGTGTTGACTTGAAGGCGTATCTGTCATTAAATTTTAACTGCTTCAATACTGGGCACTTTTACCCCCTTCCTGCCCAGGCCAATATTCAGCTTTAAGCGCTCTCACATTTTGAATGACAATTACTCATTCAACACTGTACCCAAATGAAATTATCTTTTTTTTTCACACATTTAGAGCTTTCTTTTGGTGGTATTAAATCACTGCTGGGCTTTTTATTTTTTGCTAACATTTTTTAAAAAGACCGAAAATTTTGAAAAAATTAGTTTTTTTTCTTTGTCTGTCAGAACATTTTTAAAATAAATAATTGTTCTCCTTCGCTGATGGACACTGATGAGGAGGCCCTAATATGCCACACTGATTGGCACTGATAGGTGGCACTGATATGCAGCACTGATGACCACTGATAGGTGGCACTGATTGGCACTGATAGGTGGCACTGATATGCAGCACTGATGACCACTGATAGGTGGCACTGATAGGCGGCACTGATAGGTGGCACTGATGGGCGGGACTAATCAGCAGACACTGATGGGCACTGATTGGTGTCACTGATGGCCACTGATTGGTGTCACTGATTGATGTCACTGATGGTCACAGACTGGCATCACTCCTTGGCACTGCTGGGGCTGCACAGATCATCAGGGCAATGATGATCAGTGCCCTGATTACCTGTACAAGTCTCCCCTGCGAGGAGATGCTGCTGATTGGCTTTCCTCGCCTCACACTCTGTAAACGGCACTTCCGTGTTGACATGTGATCGGCTGTGATTAGACACAGCCAATCACATGGGTAAAAAGCTGCATCACATGTAGATACGGAAGTGCCATTTACAGAGTGTGAGGCGAGGAGAGCCGATCAGCAGCATCTCCTCGCAGAGGAGACTTGTACAGGTAATCAGGGCACTGTCCATCATATGAATTGAAAGTAAAAGGGAGGGAGAAGCTGCAAAGCATGCAGGGAATCCAGAAAGTTGTGGTAAGAGATGGCCAGCAGACAGGCAGAACTCACAACATGAAAGGAAATTTATACTGGATTGCAAAGAATAACTGTTGTTTGTATTGCATTACAATACTGATGTTTTAAAATTTAAACGTGTGCTTTGAACACTTCATACAGTAAATCCAGTGATTTACATTATGGATAAGTACCGTATTTATTGGCGTATAACACGCACTTTTCCCCCCTGAAAATCAGGGGGAAATCGTGTGTGCGGGTTATACGCCGATTCCTGCTGCCTCGGAGTGGAAGGAGGGGACGAGCGCCGCTGGATTACACACAGCCGCGATCTCCTGTGTATCTGGCACTGTCACACACAGTCCCGCCCCCCAGGCCCGGCATTGGACCACTGTTCTGTCCATCATATGAGCCGGGCGGGACTGTGAGTGACTGAGCGCCGGATACACAGGAGATCGTGGATCTGTGTACTCCAGCACTGGCTTGGCTGCAATCATCTGCAAAAGCGAGTCTGCAGATGTGTACTAAACAGGCTGCAATCATGGGCATGCTAGAGGCTGCAGATAGGCATGTTAGAGGCTGCAGATGGGCATGTTAGAGGCTGCAAAAATGGGCACATTAGAGACTGCAGATGGGCATGTTAGAGGCTGCAATAATGGGCACATTAGAGGCTGCAGATGGGCATGTTAGAGGCTGCAGATGGGCATGTTAGAGGCTGAAATAATGGGCACATTAGAGGCTGCAGATGGGCATGTGAGAGGCTGCAATAATGGGCACATTAGAGGCTGCAGATGGGCATGTTAGAGGCTGCAATAATGGGCACATTAGAGGCTGCAGATGGGCATGTTAGAGGCTGCAATAATGGGCACATTAGAGGCTGCAGATGGGCATGTTAGAGGCTGCAGTAATGGGCACATTAGAGGCTGCAGATGGGCATGTTAGAGGCTGCAGATGGGCACTAAACAGGCTGCAATAATGGGCACATTAGAGGCTGCAGATGGGCATGCTAGAGGCTGCAGATAGGCATGTTAGAGGCTGCAGATGGGCATGTTAGATGCTGCAGATGGACATGTTAGAGGCTGCAATAATGGGCACATTAGAGGCTGCAGATGGGCATGTTAGAGGCTGCAGATGGGCACTAAACAGGCTGCAATAATGGGCACATTAGAGGCTGCAGATGGGCATGTTAGAGGCTGCAGATGGGCACTAAACAGGCTGCAATAATCGGCATATTAGAGGCCGCAGATGAGCATAGATCAGGCTGCATTGATGGGCACTGGCTGCAGAGCACTGACCCTTATTTTAAAATTTAAGTTTTTTTTCTGAAACTTCCCTCTTAAGGTGCATGTTATACGCCGATAAATACGGTAATAGATAAAGGTGTATTTATGTAACGATCTTCTTATGAATGTAATATAGAACATGTTGGAAATAAGAGATACATGAAATATTGTGCAATGTCCCACAGAATATTGTTTCTATTCACTGATTTAAATCATTCATGAATGAAAATTAAAAAAAAAAATTTAAGGTAACTTTGGAGTAAATATATTTGACACTATCTGAAAAGTCCCACACATTTCTAGCTTAAAATAGGGATGAAGGTGAATGATGGTATGAAGCTGATAAATGTATACCTTCCAACTTTTTGAGATGGGATTGAGGGACACCTATTAGCAAAAGTATGTAGGTATAAGACTTACCCCTGCCACGCACCCACATGTGCTTTTTTTTTTTTTACCACCACTATTTTTTTATACCGGCTTTTGAAATTTACAAATGCAGCAATTTAGAATTTGGATGAAAGGTTTAGCACTGGGAAACACTTTTTGAAAGATAAAAAGTGCATTTTATATACAACCATATAGATCAGACCAAAATGAGGGACAAATGAGGAGGAAAGAGGGACAGAGGGACATTGCTCCAAATCAGGGACAGTCCCTTGAAATCAGGGACAGTTGGAAACTATGTAAATGTATATGAGGCCTGCTCAGATTGTTCTCGTCCTGAGGCTTAATATTAGGCCCCATACACACTGGGCGTTTGACGTTTTCTGCCTATAACACCCCTCCATGTTAGCCTATGTGCCCATGCACACGTAAGCGTTTACAGGTGTTTAGAGGCAGGAGCATTTAGAGACACATTACTTGTGCATTAAAGGGGTTGTAAAGTCAGAAGGTCTTTTATCTTAATGCATAGCCTTCTGTGTGTAGCAGCCCCCCTCAGCCCCCCTAATACTTACCTGAGCCCCATCTCTGTCCAGCGATGTCCACGAGGGTCTCGGCTGTCTGAGACTCTCCCTCTTGATTGGCTGAGACACAGCAGCGGTGCCATTGGCTCCCGCTGCTGTCAACAAAAGTCAGTCAGCCAGTCAGGAGCGAGAAGGGGTGGGGCCAAACCGCAGCTCCATGTCTGAATGGATACAGGGAGCTGTGACTCAGATCGGGTGCCCCATAGCAAGCTACTTGCTGTGGGGGCACTCGGCAGGAGGAAGGGGCCAGGAGCACAGGGGACCCAGGAAGTGGAGGATCTGGGCTGCTCTGTGCAAAACCACTGCACAGAGCAGGTAAGTATAACATGTTTGTTATTTTTATAGAAAAAAAAAAACATGGCTTTACAATTACTTTAAAGTGGAAGGCCACCCTGAAAAAAAAAAATCACCAAAAATCTTTAAAAAAAATTTGAAAAAAATTTGAAAAAAAAAAAAAGTAAACTTACCTAAACCCTTGTTGCTAGGCAGTCTTCCTAATCTGCCTCTTCCTATTCCGCGGCCTGTTCTTCTCCTCGGTGAGCGGCCTCGTTGTCTTCTGGGAACTGTGTGTGTTCCCAGAACACCACGGGGCCATTCACAGAGCGGCGCACCGCGCCGCTAGCGCGTGCGCAGTAGGAAACTGTCAGTGAAGCCGCAAGGCTCCACTGCCTGTTTCCCTTACCTAGGATGACGGTGCCGGGACCCGAGAGCCGAGGGACGGGTCGGCCTCGGGCGGCCGACATCGCGGGCACCCAGGACAGGTAAGTACTTATTTAAAGTCAGCAGCTACAGTGTTTGTAGCTGCTGACTTTTAATTTTATTTTTTTCAGGCCGGAATCCCGCTTTAAGGAGAGGAGTGTTTGGGCAAAAAAAAAACCAGCCAATGCTAGGCACGCTTAGCGCTTGAGTGTTCATTCATTTCAAAGGCCAGAATAAATTAATTTTCTGTCCAATGGAATGAAAGAACGCCCAAACGCCTGACACACCTAAACGTGCCTAAACTAACCTAAACATTTTTGCAAAACGCAGTTTTAGGCACGTTTATTTTGCTGCTTTCCTCCTGGTAGGAGAAGAGGCATTCAGATGAGCTTGGTAAATGCCCAGTGTGCATGAGGCCTTAGTGCCGGTTCACACAGGGGCGACTTGTCAGGCGACCAAGCCACCTGACAAGTTGCCTCCCGTTCTGTACAATGGAACCGTTCTAATAGGAGCGACGCAAGTCGCTCCGACTTAGAAAAAGGTTCCTGTACTACTTTGGGGGCAACTTGAGGCGACTTGCATAGACTTCTATACAGTCGTTTTGCAAGTCGCCGTGGAAGTCGTGTGCAGGTCGCCTCACCAAGTCGTGCCGCCCCTGTGTGAACCGGGGCTTCGAGTTGCTGTCTGGGCTTTAACAGGTGCTGGGCTGGGGGCCTAGAGAAGAGATGCAAAAAAGGATTTTTTCTGGAAGGCATCATCTTGGAGTCTGGTCTGTAGAAGGATCTTCGCCTCACTAAAGATTGTCCCATGGAAGATGGGTGGCAGACATCTGTCCTAGGATATTTTGAGTAAGACCTTTGGACTTCTAGGTGTGCATGCTGCTACAGGGAATTGAGTGCCAGAGGTTACTGGATGGACTAGGCCTGCTCTTATAGAAACCTAGAAATACTGGCCAATCCCTAGTACCACCAGTCAAGGTTTTTTTAAGAGGATTTTGTAAGAAGTTTGTCCCAGTGTTGATTTCTGCTATCGTTTTGAGTATCCTAAACCCCTAAATTTCTTCCTGTTCACATTTCTGCAAATAGAATCCACAAAAAAAAATCCCCTAGACTAAGTCTGTGTTTTCGGTGTGCTTGGATCTGTGTCTGTGACAAGCAGCCTCTGTACTAGCAAGGGAGACCTGGGCATATTCTCAGCAGCTCCTTCAGAGAGAGCACTACAATAGCCAGAACAGTGGTCAATAATATGGGATTTGAAATATCTACCTGACACGTTCTGTTTGTTGGCGAGGAGTGATTTCAGGGCGGGGTACAGCACTTGCCTTCCCACATCTGTCATTTTGGGGAATGCCAAGTCTAAATTCTTCACCCTGAAAAGAAGATAATTTTAAAAATAAACAGCATAATTACTCATTGTACATTCTAACCAGTTTAGACTGATAAGCTGGACAAGAAAACTGGTGGCTGCTGCATTTTTCCATCAGAGACAAAACCAGCTCAGTCAGTTGTGAAAGACCTTAATAATTTGAGGTCAACATTTTTTAGAATCTGAACTGAGGCTTTGAAGTTTTGTATAAGGTTTGGAATGGATTGGAATGGATTGGGGAACCACCCCTAAGATGTAGCCCCATCTAGGACTCCACAGACTGTAGTTAATAGAACCTTTGTGTAACCAGATCATTGCCTAAATACTGGCTACCAGAGGGGATCGTTAATACTGCCCCTCTGTAATCCAAAGATAAGTACATTTTAAACCTTTCTACAATGATTATACTTATTAAGATGTCTGTCTCATATTTTTACAAATTAGCCATCCTCTGGATCCTTTACAAGTGAGAAATACACGGCATAATTACTCATTGTACACTCTAACCAGTTTGGACTGATAAGCTGGACAAGACAACTAATGGCTGCTGCATTTTTCCAGCAGAGACAGAACCAGCTCGGTCAGTTGTGAAAGACCTTAATAATGTGAGGTCAACATTTTTTGGAATCTGAGCTGAGGCTTTGAAGGGTTGTATAAGGTTTGGAAGGTGGAAAGTAAAAGTACAAATGAAATGGGCCCCTGTATTTGGGTAAACATGTAGAATAGTTTAGTGCCTACAACAGAACTCTATTTTATGAACTCCTTGTCAGTGGTTAAAAAAAAAAGAAAAAGCAAGAGCTATGCAAAACTCATCTTCAGTTGGGAGCTGTCTCTTTCAATATTTCTCCACCACTAGATGTCCTTATTCTACCAGGTTTAATGATGGCCAGCATCATTTAATGAATTTCTTTTTAACCCAGGCTGTCATGGACCTGCCCATCATTGTACAACTTCACACCACAGCAGTTCACAGTACTCCTCTACTGAGTGGCTCTCACACCTCATTGTGATACAGAAGAAGGAACTCATCCACTACAGAAGAAGAGGAAAGACCCATGACATCATTGGACCATCCTAAGGACTTTAGAAAAAATTGTGTATAGAGGCTTTAAAAAAGAAAAAATCCAAAAAGAGTGTGGGGAGATTTACCTTAAGGTTACAGTAGGTCTGGATTGGGGAACCACCCCTAAGATGTAGCCTCATCTAGGACTCCACAGACTGTAGTTAATAGAACCTTTGTGTAACCAGATCATTGCCTAAATACTGGCTACCAGAGGGGATCGTTAATACTGCCCCTCTGTAATCCAAAGATAAGTACATTTTAAACCTTTGTACAATGATTATACTTATTAAGATGACTGTCTCATATTTTTACAAATTAGCCATCCTCTGGATCCTTTACAAGTGAGAAATACACGGCATAATTACTCATTGTACACTCTAACCAGTTTGGACTGATAAGCTGGACAAGACAACTAATGGCTGCTGCATTTTTCCAGCAGAGACAGAACCAGCTAGGTCAGTTGTGAAAGACCTTAATAATGTGAGGTCAACATTTTTTGGAATCTGAGCTGAGGCTTTGAAGGGTTGTATAAGGTTTGGAACGTGGAAAGTAAAAGAACGAATGAAATGGGCCCCTGTATTTGGGTAAACATGTAGAATAGTTTAGTGCCTACAACAGAACTCTATTTTATGAGCTCCTTGTCAGTGGTTAAAATAAAAAAAACAAGAGCTATGCAAAACTCATCTTCAGTCGGGAGCTGTCTCTTTCAATATTTCTCCACCACTAGATGTCCTTATTCTACCAGGTTTAATAGATGACCAGCATCATTTAATGAATTTCTTTTTAACCCAGGCTGTCATGGACCTGCCCATCATTGTACAACCTCACACCACAGCAGTTCACAGTACTCCTCTACTGAGTGGCTCTCACACCTCATTGTGATACAGAGGAAGGTACTCATCCACTGCAGAAGAAGAGGAAAGACCCATGACATCATCGGATCATCCTAAGGACTTTAGGAAAAATTATGTATAGAGGCATTAAAAAAAAAAAAATCAAAAAAGAGTGTGGGGAGATTTACCTTAAGGTTGCAGTAGGTCTGGATTGGGGAACCACCCCTAAGATGTAGCCTGATCTAGGACTCCACAGACTGTAGTTAATAGAACCTTTGTATAACCAGATCATTGCCTAAATACTGGCTACCAGAGGGGATCGTTAATACTGCCCCACTGTAATCCAAATATAAGTATGGGCTACAATGATTATACTTATTAAGATGTCTGTCTCATATTTTTACAAATTAGCCATCCTCTGGATCCTTTACAAGTGAGCATATTAGTAGCTCATAGCTGGCCACCAATGTTACAACCTTGTACAATCTCGTTTAGATTGACCAACAACTATGTAATGTCAGGGCCTACCTGACTGGATATAAATTAAAGCAATTGTTAATCTTCATGCTATATATTTGTTGTTAATTTGATTGCAATATGTGGGGCCAGCATAAGCAAACTACCTTTATGCATTTTCCATACATTTTCGATACACTGAAATCAAGGCAAGGCAAGGAATTTAAATTACTTGATCCTAAATTTACCAAATTTGACTACTTTTGGTTACCACCCCTTATCATAATTTGAGCATATTTGCGCAACGCAATCCTACCAATGATAACTACCCTCTAAAAAATTGGGGAATTACAAAAATCAGGAGGTATGCAATGGGGTTTTTTTTTGTGTATATCTAATGAAAGGAAGTGGCGTTTAATGTGTTCATGAAGTGATTGACGAGGCTTGGTAAACCATACTAAGAAATGACAACAATGTGCAACACTGAATATGGTTTAAAAAACAAATAACCGATTGCAAGCATAAAGTCCGTTTATGATGATAATCCCAACACCAAAACAAAATGCTCCTATATAGGTGACTTCTAGTACTTCCACCACGAGTGCTCAATGGGAAGGTGGCAACTCACGAGAGGTGCTTGACCCCTTTTTACAGGGTGGTCAAAATGCGCATTTGGAAAACCAGATTGGTTCCACTACCTACACCACTCCACTCCAATGGTCCTTTAGGATAGAGCTAGGATGTACAAAAATGACTTCACGGGAGACAAAGATAAAAGTCTTATAGTGTAGTATATTTATTTGTTGATAAAAAAGCAGTAAGGTAATGATTGCACTCACATGTAAGTGTGCCTGTCCTGGCACTAGGTGTTTACAGCATGTGCAAATATGGCTATTCCCCCGGCAATGTCGTGCGATCCACGTCTCGCTCTAGGTGGTAATCGAATCGTCCGAATCGGTGTGACGCTGACTTTCCGGCACCACACCGATTCCCAAAAGTAGTTCCTGTACTACTTTTGGCGAATTCGGGGGCAATTTGAATAGACATCTGTGCATAAACCCGCACAGATTGCTGTCAAATCGCCCCAAAGTCGGACTGCATTGCTTGTTTGAAATCATGCGAGTTCGGCTGAACTCGCACGATTTCTAACCTTCATCAGTGTGAACCTGGACTTAAAGTGTATATATGATTTTTTTAACACTGCAGTGCACTTACCCAGCAGTACTAAATATATCACAATAATCCTAGGTTCAGACTTGTGCGATGCAGGAACCAGCGCAATTCCAGCGCCTGTTCCTGTATCGCATCTCTCCCGCTGGCAGTTCACGCTGCCTTCTGCGAACCGCTGCAGGGGTCATTACAAAGTTAATGACACCCCAGATTGGTTCACAGATCGTAGTGCAAACTGTGAACTCGCTCAGGAATCGGATCACATAGGTGAGAACACCCATGCGATCCGATTCTAGTGTGGGGAAAAGCAAGTCCTCGCACCTTTTTCTGTGCGAATCCAATGCAAGTTCAGCCATACATCTGTATGGCTGAATTCGCATTGCTCAGACATTGCAACTGGGAACTTGTAAAGACTTTAAAAGCGCTGCCTATGGAGATTTTTAGGTAACGTAATTTGGCCCTGTCCCATGGGCGGATGCAATTTTAAAGTGTGACATGTTTAGTATCTACTGTATTTACTCAGCGTAATATCATCTTTTATTTTATCATTATTTGTAATTTGGTTTAAAAAAAATGGGCTGCTCAGCTTAGAATGCCTGGGCTTATTTTTTGTCCCAGTCCGGGCCTGTCCATCACCCCTAGAACTGGTATTTTTTGTGATTTGTAAGAGAACAGAGGGTACTGTAACACAGTTTTCTTGTTTATTTTTGCATAAAGCCACCCTTCTTTCTAAGAATGCCACAGCCCAATGGGACTCATGCATTGTGTCAGTACTGAGAACTGCAGTCCATACTTCACATCCACCAATGACATTAAAGCCTGCTCAGGAAAATGACAATTGGAGGAAAAAAGTTTAAGGGACGATTCACATATGAATCACACGGGATCCACCATTCTGTGCTGTTCCTGTGTGACTTGACATTTGAATGGGGTGAAATTACACTGTATCCCACAACAAAGAGTGCAGGGACTACTTTTAAAAAATGCACCTCACCAAATTGCAGTACCATGAAATCTGGCGAAGGCAAATGCACTGTATTTGCGATCTGCTTTTGGGATGTTGTTAGGAATATATTAATACCCACAGCTGTGTGGTTTGAAATCGGGGCAGGAAACGTGCATGGAACATGGGTTTCGCGAACCGGGTTCTGGTGTGAACAAGCCCTCAATATGATTTGTGTCCATCCAGAGAAGGCTAGGTTCACACTTTCACGTGTGAGAAGTGTGCCGCTCTTCATAAGACACATGGGGGTGCCATTATATCTTAATGGCACCCCAATGCATCAGAAAAATGCTTGTGTTATCGCATGTGTGAACCCACATGGTGATTTTATCTCACCAGCTTCTACCAGAAATAGATGGAGGTCTAAAATGCACATTTCTGGATAGAAAAAGTGGACCTGCCATTACTTGTTTTCCTTTGAAGGTGTGTACATCAGGACCATCATACTGAGCTGGTGCGTCCGTGACCTAGAACAAATGTGTGCTTATCAGGTGTCTCTACACTTCATTGCCTACATGCTTCTTCTAGGCCAGGCCCCACAACACTCACCTTCAAAGGTAACTCAGCAATGGTAACTACTTTATCTCTAGTTTTGTTCGCTTAGAAGGCCAGAAATGGTCCTATTAGGAAGATACTCACAGTTCCTGGAAAATTCCGCAGGTTACATTATGCTGCTGCAGGCAAGTCACCATGTCTGGGGTAACTTGAACAAGGAATGGTTGGAGGCTACTGGGGATCCATTGGAGAGAACCTACTGAGTTGTTCAGATTCTGAATGAGTTGAGGCCAAATCCCATTCCACAAGAATTTCCTCCATCCTGGACTGAAACTGGAAAACTTCAACACAAACAATATATTAGTTACAGCTTTTACTTACTTTCCTTGCATCAATTATCCAGACTGATTACATTTTTAAATGTGTTATATACAAAGTGGGGGAGATTGGGCAAATGCCCTGAAAACTATCATTGCTAAGCCAAACACAGTGGGCTTACTATTCAGTACTTTTTACTTTTTGCAGATCTAATGAGAGAAATATTCATGCTGTTGAAATGCTGTGAAGATGTGGGGGTCAGTGGGGTGGCACTGTGGTCAACTAGGAAGGCTCTCTTACTGACATTAACGTTGTGTCGATTTTGCTGTAATATAGATATTTGCAATAATATAGTCTTTGCTTTTTAGGGGCAGATTGCTGCAGCTGTAAGTCCTCTTAAAGTGTCACTAAACCCACGTCATTAAAAACTATCAATAAATGTTGCATTACATGCTGGTCATACTCACTCAATAACTATGAGATTCGTTTTCTGTATTCTGCAACAAACCTGGTTTATCCTGCTGTTCTCTATCTCCTTATTCTATCCATGTTCCCAATTCAGCTGGGCATTTTACAGAGCAGTGCTGACAGCTCTGCACATGCTCAGTTTTCAGTGAGTTTCTATGCTGAGCATTTCCTCCCCATCACATCTGAGCAGCCCATGTGACTACACAGTGCTAAATTACAGCCCACTCCTTCCCTCCTCCATGCCCACCAGCCAGCTAAACACAATGGAGGTGGATATTACATGTTGATTTATGGAGGCTTTACCTCCCTCTTATTCTAAGACACAGGCTGGAGGGGCGTGACACAGCCTGTGACTGACAGAAATCCACCCACACCTTGTTATTGCCAAAAAAATAATAAAGATTTAATTTCAAATTAATATTAGTTTGACAATTTAAAACAGTTTATTGATATTAATTATTTATTTTTACTCTGTATTCCAAAGGCTAGACCAACAGCAGAGGACTAGAAGCTCCTCCTGCTTATGTTTCCCTGCAGGCAGGCTGGGAAAGAGCTGGGTCATGACAGCTGTATATTGATTAGGAAAAAGGTCTATTAGACAGACGGTGACCTATTTCTGAACTCTAATGCCGCGTACACACGAGCGGACATTACGGCGGACTTTGCCCGGCGGACTGGATTTCGTCGGACAATTCGATGTGTGTGGGCTCCAGCGGACTTTGTTTTCTCAAAAGTTGGACGGAATTAGATTTAAAACTTGTTTTAAATTTATCCGTTGAAATCGAGTCCGGTCGAAAAGTCCGCCGTCTGTATGCTAGTTCGACGGACAAAAAGCCACGCTAGGGCAGCTATTGGCAGCCTTGAGGCGATTCAGTTCGCATTGCAGCGCTTTATAAATCAATCATTCATTCATTCATTCATTGGCTACTGGCTATGAACTTCCTTGTTTTAGTCCGGTCGTACGTCATCACGTACGAATTCGACGGACTTTGGTGGATTGTGTGTAGGCAAGTCCGTTCATTCAGAAAGTCCGTCGGAAAGTACGTCGAAAAGTCCGCCGGGCAAAGTCCGCCGTAATGTCCGCTCGTGTGTACGCGGCATAAGTCTCATTGTAGGGTGTTATTTAATGCTCAGTATATTGAGAAATACAGAAACTTCTCCAGTGAGCATATAATGCACGACAATATGTAAGAACACACACGTCTTTGAAAAGAAACCAGTTTTTTCACTAATCTGGGAGAGCCTGCAATGGGACTCCAAGACTCCATTAACCGGAAATAGTACATTATTTCTGGACTACAAAAGAAAAAGAATTTGCCTGTAGGCATCGCAAACATGCAGACTTATGTGAGAATTCAAGCCAACACCTTATAAATCCCATCACACAAGTGTCAGTGCACATAGAATTTATTCATTCAATGACATGGCATAGCTCCCAACTGTCCCTGATTTAGAGGGACTGTCCCTAATTTGGAACAAAGTCCCTCTTTCCTCCTCATTTGTCCCTCATTTTGGTCTGATCTATATAATTGTATATAAAATGTACTTTTTATCTTTCAAAAAGTGTTTCCCAGTGCCAAACCTTTCATCCAATTTCTAAATTGCTGCATTGGTAAATTTCAAAAGCCAATATAAAGGAATAATAGTGGTAAAAAAAGACACGTGTGGGTTTAAGCAATCTTTTTTTTGTATAATTCCCCTGTAGGGGGTGTGGCAGGGGGTGTATCCTATGCCTCCTTACTTTTGTTAATAGGTGTCCCTCCTTCACACTTCAAAAAGTTGGGAGGTGTGTCATGGTTTCTTCTTAGGCCTGGTTCACACCTATGCAGGTTGTGGTTAATGCTTTTTCCTGTTTTTTTTCACAGATGTTTTTTTATGCATTTTACATTTTTGGGAGGTGTCTATTATTGTATTGCAGGAAAAAAGAGCAAAAATGCAGCAGAAATGCATAAGAAAAGCAAGCCCTGCGCTTTTGATGCATTTCCATTAAGGTCTATGGAAGCAAAAATGCAACCTTCTGTAGGAAAAAAAGTCACTGACCCTTTCCAAAAAACGCTCTGGTGGAAAGCAAACAGATGTGAACGTGACCCACAGGAAACCATGTTATTTAGACTGTAGTGCGTTTCTGCTAGGGTTACCACTTTTTTATAGTACTGATACTTTTTCAAGTACTCGCTGATACCAATTATCGATACTTTTTTTAACTGCATGTGAAAGTGGCACTAATATGCAGAACTGATGTGCACTGATGATGCCTTAGCTGTGTCAGTAGTTTTTTTTTACAATTTAATTTTTAATCTTTAATTTTTTACAATTTATATATTTTTGTTATATATATATATATATTTTTTACAATGCTTTTTTTTTTTGGAGGGGGGAGGGGGGAGTAGTGGGGGCTTTGGTGAGATATCAGGGGTCTAAACAGACCCTTGACATCTTCCCTTTGAGACAGGGAAAGGGACTAAGGACACAGATTTCCCAGCCCCCTTCTCTGCAGCCTCAGCTGCACTGAAAATGAATGGACAGCAGACAGCTGCTCCGCTCATTCAGAAAAAGGAAGGAGCCGGTAAATTTGATTTACCGGCTCCTTCCTCCGCTATCCATCTTGACAGATCTGCGACAGGGGGGACCAGAGGAAGACAGGGGGCACCAGGGGAGCACAGAGGAGGACTGGAGGAGCACGGAGGACAGAGGAGCACGGAGGACATAGAGGGGGACTGAAGGAGGACACAGAGGGGGACTGGAGGAGCACAGAGAGGGACTGGAGGAGCAAGGAGGACACAGAGGGGGACCAGAGGAGCATGGAGAACATGGAGGGGGACTGGAGGAGGACCGGAGAAGCACAGGGAGGGGGACCAGAGGAGCACGGAGCAGGACACAGAGAAGGACCTTGGGGACAGTCAGGGATGATCGGTGCGGCGAGTTACAAGCACCAATCTCCCTGTATAGATTTCAATAAAGCACTTTAAAGCAGGGGGGGGGGAGGTGAAGCGTACATCAGCTGCTTTACTGAAAGATATACAGGGAGATCGGTGCTTGTAACTCCCCCCACCGCCGCACCGATCATCCCTGACTGGCCAGGTATCAGGTCAAGCATCGGAGCATTTGAATGAGTACAAGTACTTGTGCAAATGCTCGGTATCGGCACCGATACTGATATTAGTATCGGTATCGGTGCAACCCTAGTTTCTGCAAAACTGAAAATGCACTGAAAAATGCATAGGTGTGAACCAAACCTAAAAGTGAATCTGTGCTTTTCCCATGCAGGCAAAACAATAGGAGAGATGTACTTTAAAGCCCTCACCCCAGATGCTTATACTTGCATTGCTTTCGCTATGATCAGCCATCAGGAAAAAAAGTAAAGCCCTGTGTAAGTTGGTGACGTCAAACCTTACACAGGGTTGTGGACTCTCAGAGTGACAGCACTGATTGAACATGACCTATTACATGGCTGAGTCACATGCCCCTAGAACACACCAAAGTACCTGGTACTTCTTTTGACTCCCCATGCTGAACAGAACACAAGAGCAGTGAAATACCAATGTGCATGTTTTTGAAGGTGGTAAGGTTAAAGCAAACCTACCTTAAACTCTGAATAGGTAAAGTGCAGGTTTCACTTCACTGGAAACCTTTCACAAAAGAAACATGCTGCCATTGCTGATTTCTCGTTAGTGGTTATGCTGACAACTTCATTTATGTTAAATCAATGACCCAGAAGATGTATGAAGTTCAATGCTTCTGACTTACCTAATCCACATGCTTGTTAAAGCGGAAGTAAACCCATCCATAAAACAGTTTAATTTCTGGCACATGCCGGAAATGTAACACTCCCATTGGTTGTACTCTTAACCAAACTGTCAAGCCATCAAATTGTTGGTGTCATAACTGATCACATGTGCAGCATCATGGCAGTTGTAGTTTAAACAGAGGCAAAGATGGGCAGCTTCCTTGGCTGAAAACGATAGGGGGGTTTACTTACACTTTAAGGGGCAATGACTTAGTAATGGGTCTTTGACTCAGAAAATATTGAAGATAGCTAGCATTTTCAAGAGGTCAGCAATGGAAGCTCCCCATCCGTGGGGGTGGCTACTGGAGCTATAGCCCTGAATCTTGGGCCCATAGCCCTGAGTCTCTTACCTAGGATTGGCTCTAGGCTCCATCTGCTCAGCTGGTGGCCGGGGGAGGAACATGACTAGTTAATATTATAAGGCACAAGTTATTTTCTATATTTAGCAGTTCCGACAGAGAGCCCCCCTCCCTTGTCTGCAGCAATTATAAAAAAATGTAATCATTGTCCCGACATCCACTTCTATACCAATCTGCCAGGCAATGTAATTGCTGGGAATCGTTGCACAATGATTACTCCGCCGGGACTATTTACTGATTTTCGGGCTCAAGCGGAGTAATCCTTGTGCTGCGGTTCCCGGCAATTACATTGCATGGCAGATTGGTATAGAAGTGAACGTCAGGACAATGATTACATTTTTTTATAATTGCTGCAGACGGGGGGGGGGGGGGGGGGGGGGCTCTCTGGAGACCCTGATGTAAGGAGGAGGCTCACTCAAATATGTAACGAGATAGATATATACACACATATTATATACATGCATATGCCCGCCCAAGTGTATGACTCCCTTTACTTCGCTGCAAACCCCTGCTCCCCATATTTCTCTCATTACCTGTTCCACTGAGACAGAACTATGGGTTAGTTGTGAGTATCACCTCTGCCAGTGCCATCTATTTTACACTATCACCCTTCAAAAAATTACTTTTTAGGAGATTCTTTCCATGCACATACCATTGACTACTTAGGATGTTTTGAAGCTGTTGCAAAAAGATGAAATCATAAAGGTGCAGCTCTCCCAACCAGCCACCATAGTACAGGAATCAAAACTGCTTCAGCCTGTAAGTTTCTGCCAAAGGCCACACCGCTGACACATTTTGCCCCACCCACCTGGGCTTAATCATAAGGACAATTACAATTACCCTGCCTTTGGCAGAGAATCACAGGCTGAAGCCGTTTTAATGCCTATACTAGGGTGGCTTGTTGGGAGAGTAGCGCCTTCTTGATTTCATGCATATACTGCTTTAGATGGGGTTCTTGGCAGCCTGCACCCCTTACCTGAGGATCTTGGGAGCTCGGTCTCTAGCTTCGAGTTCCATTCTAAGCTTCCAGGCCACAGTTGCAATGGGCCGCTTTTGTATTTTTAACTTATGATTTTATCTAACAATGGATATTAGAATAATGCCAAGCTTTGACGCCTTCACGTTTAAGATAAAAAAAAAAAAAACGGAGAACATTGACAAGCCAGTCTTCTCCACTCAGTAATGATACTCTGGAGCTTAGCACTCTGCATTAGTGCAAAACCTGTGTGTTGTCTACCTATCCTCAGACAGTGGCAGGTCCTAGCACTGTCTTAATATTTATTGGGCCCCTGGTAGAGACTTTTTTTTAAAACCTGACTCATTAAATTTATTTTGAAATAACCACTGTGTAAGATATTAAATAAATGCACATCTAGGTCAAAATGTAAATCTTCATGCAGGAATCTGCAGGAATCTTCTGATTAGGGTCACATGACCTAATGTTGGCATTTGTCACATGATTAGCAGGAAATTCTAGGAAAGCTCAAATAAAGAACTCTGACCCTCCCCCTAAGAACACATAACTAAATTCTAACTCTCAAGTCCTCACCCGAACATGAGTCAGGTTGGCAAACCCAGTTGCTTTTTTCAGTGTCCAACTTTATAAATATTCTCCAAATTTATTAAAGTGGTTATAAACCCTTACAGACCACTTTTACCTACAGGTAAGCCTAGATTAAGGCTTACCTGTAGGTGCAAGAAATGTCTCCTAAACCTACACGGTTTAGGAGATATTTGCAAAAGACAGGCACCGATGTCTATGGCGCATGTGCCGTAGACAACGGCATGCAGGTGCACTAAGCGTGCCGTTTCTAACGGCGATCGTGCCAATAGTGGCGGCTCCCGCGCGGGAGTGATGTCATCGCGGCTCCAGCCAATCACAGTGCCGGAGCCGCGATACACGAAAGGAAGATGGATGCTTCGTAGAGAAGGGGACACCGGTGACATTGCAGGCTCCTGTGTCAGGTAAGTGACACATAATGGGCTACTATGCGATGCATAGTAGCCCATTATGCTTTACCTTTGCAGGGAAACAAAGAGGAAGTAAAACCCATCAGGGTTTACTTCCTCTTTAACACTTAACAAAATCTGGACGGGAAGTTCAGCTAAATACACCAAAATAAACTGTTACTTACCTGGCTGTTTAGGCTTCCAAATGTGATATTGGTTTTGTTCATGTCCAGCTTGGATAAAAACAAAGACAAGTATACAGGGTCCAGGGACTCTATAGTATCATTGGTGTAGCAGTTGGACAGGTTGGCCAGGATGTTATCAGGAAGTGCTGCCAATACTGAGATCTAAATAGAGGCATAAAAAAGAAGTGAACTTTAACCATGATATGTCTCTCTATATTGGTATGTCAATGTCCCATGATAAGAAGCCTTCACAATTTATGGATATGACCAATAATATTACATGTAAATGAAGATACTCACATTGGAACAAGCATACTGCTGGAAGGATGAAGAGCAGAGATCGTTGACACTGATGTTGCTGTAAGAGAAAATAAAGGAGTGTCAAGACATGGGGGGCCAGGTGCCATTTTGGAAGCTAATTATCTTCTAAACTCTATCAAAAACTAACAAAAATGTTTTGGCTTTACTAAGACTTTTTATTGACTAAGGCAAACTGTATAAGTTCTAACAAAATAAAACCAATGTCAACACCTGATGTGATATTACATTTTTTTTGTAAGTGTGAAGGTATTGAAGGCAATTTAAACAGCTAAACAAACATGAGTGTTAGACTGTTTAATTAACTTTTTCTATGTCTGTACCATGATAATAAGGTAATTAGAAATGATTAAACTTACCCTGTTATATTAGTGCATATGACTGTTTCTGTAGAAAAAAAAAATATTTAACATAAAGAACTATCTGCAAATATGTAATGCAAGCTACTACAAATAGCTGGTAAAAATAGACTTACCATTGAGAGGACCAGACGGACACTATTGGAATAAATACAGACAATAATATTAAAATATGCCAGCTAGTTAGTTATTTAAAAAATAATATTCACACAGAATTCACAGCATTGAGGTATTATTATATTTAAATGTATAAATGCAGATATCCTGAAGATACACATATTCCTCATATTCTGTATAGTATTTTATACTGTAGCTACTATCTTTATAACAGATATTCCTTTTGTTTTATATAGGTATAAAGAATCATTAATTTAAAAAATAATAATAATCATTGATAAGCTATAAGCTCATGTACATTCCTTGTGTTCTGGTGCCTGACATCTGGAGACAGAACACAGGAGACATGCTTGTTTGCTGGCAGCACGGGGAAACTGTGAGTCAGTGCCCCTTGTGGCTGGAGGCAAAATCATCGCAAAGGGCCCAACACCAGAAGAATAACATATTTTCACTTGCCAATGCCACCTGGCTCGGTACTGACTACAGAAACTATTGAGGGAAATAGCATTGAACATTGATTTTCTTCCACAAGCTCTTTTACACACATTACACTTTACACTTGCTTTAGCCCATAGCCATGGAGGGAAGCTGTTGTATACTTTGCGAGGCCTTGCACACCCATGGTCCAGGCTCAGTATATGGGAGCGTTTCATTAGGTAGGGGGCCCTAATGTAAAGGACTTACTGCTTTGAAGGGTAAAGCATACAGCCACCAATCCACTGCTTCCAATGAAACTTTCATTACCAGCCACCACCCCTGTATACTTCACAAGGCCTGTACGCCCATGGTCCAAGCTCAGTCCATAGGAGGGTTCTGTTATGCAGTGGGCCCTAATGTAGAGAACCATCTGCTTAGAGGAGTAGACCATACAGCCTCTTCTCTCAGGCTGGCTACTCCTCCTTCCCTTACTTCTTGTTCTCCATCACCTTCCCTCAAAATACATAAAGGTTTACACTCCATTCCCCTATCCCATTCACTGTAGTGCATACTCTCACTCTTACTAGAGTAATTCAGAGCAGGCAATTAACTTAACTGAGGATTATTTGTCATACAGTCTTTGGCAGATTCAATAAAGTTATGCAACATGGTACAGCCTCCAATCATAGTGCAACTTTAATTCCCCTTCCAACAAGTGCTGTATTTGGGCTGTGCTCTGGTGCTCATACTTTTAGTTTGCATTTGTTTCCATTCAGTAAGTACGGTAGCTTAACTTCCATAGTATCCCATTTCAGGGTCCCACTGAGGGGTTACACTTCTTTCAGTGAAATACTACATCTCCATGTGTATGGTTCTTTCCACTCCTATGACCAACAACAACTGGCTCACCCCCCTATCAATATATATATATATATATATATATATATATATATATATATATATATATATACACTGTATATACTGTATATATATATATCCCCACTACAGAAAGCATCACTGACCTAAAGGGTCGACAACACAGCATATTAACTTATGAATTACCAGGCATATATAACTTTTGAATACACCACACAAACTATAACATAAGGGCACCTGCCTACAGGCTGCTTCAAAGCTATACATTCAACATGTGACAGAACTAAGATGCCTCCAGCCACATCCTTTCCAAACAACTAGAAACATTAAAGGAAACCTGTACTGAGAGAGAGATATGTGGAATGCTATTGCTGACCTCTTTTTTTTTAATGCTAGTTGCCTGGTTGTCATGCTGATCATGCAGCTTCCATACCTTCTGATTCACTGACCCACAACAAGCATGCAGATTAAGCATTCTGTCTTCACTTTGACATAACTTGCTGCTATAGCCTAATGATCATACCCTGTTTCCCCGAAAATAAGACCTAGCGTGATTGTCGGTGATGGCTGCAATATAAGCCCTACCCCCCAAATAAGCCCTAGTTAAAGTCCTTGTAGGTCTTCTTTTCAGGGTAGGGCTTATTTTCGGGGAAACAGAGTGGGGCTTATTTGGGGGCTAGGGCTTATATTGCAGCCATCACTGACAATCTCGCTAGGTCTTATTTTCGGGGAAACAGGGTATTGTTTAGTGGACTATAGTTGACCCACTTTCTCATTTATGTACATAATGCAATTTACCTCAACCCATTACAATACACTGAGTTAATTTACCATTAACCAGTCTTGTGTTTATTTTCTGGTACTGAACAGCTAGGTGCAATGTATCCTGGTATTCCTATAAAGGTTTGCATTCAACTTGTGTTCAACCAGGTGTGTCAGAGGGCCTGAGGTTGTTCACAGAGTTGAAGCAAAAGAACAGAGAACCCAATCTACCAAGTGGTTCCTGCTGGGGTACCTCTGCACAAATGCAATGAAATGTCTATGACCCACTGTTGTTCTTTGGTGTGAAGCGAAGCACCTTAGCAATGGACATGCATTGCAGTACCAGTGCAATGCAGGGCAATGCGCAAAAATCAGTGTTGCTCGAAATGTTGTGCACAAATTTTGGTCTGGTTTTGGTTTGGCCTGTACTAATGCAACGCAAGTTAACATGCGTACATTTTTACGCACCACAGCAGATCAGGTTGGTGTGAATAGACCCCAAAATGTTGACCCGGTATTAAATGATAAATTAGGTGGGGAAGTGGCTTGCCTCGGGGAACAACAGAACTGTACAAGAATGGCAGCATAGGCCCCTAGTGAGCTTTGCATTCATTTTACACCCTCAGTCTGCTCAAAAGTAATATTTTAGTTAAAGAGGTTGTAAATCCTCACATATATCCAGTGAAGTGAACAACCGCAGATGATACACAGAGATTAAACAAATCCTCCTACATAAAAAAGTGTAAAAAAATCCTTCTCCGTCTGTTAGTATCACAGAGGAGGGGGTGGGGAAGCTACAGTTACAGTGTGTGAGACCTGATTGGAGGAAAGGAACACACCCCCTTTCACACATCAGAAGAACTGTGTTGTGAATAGACAAGCTGTCTGCTGAGCTCCCTCCCCGAAACAAATGTT
This sequence comes from Lithobates septentrionalis, assembly GCA_037952835.1. NCBI lineage: Eukaryota > Metazoa > Chordata > Amphibia > Anura > Ranidae > Lithobates > Lithobates septentrionalis. The sequence continues at coordinate 1,065,343 of JBBDGP010000798.1, read as the reverse complement.
ATCTCATATGTGAAAACTTCTCAAAAGTGACTCATGCTGATAACAGAGGAAAGAAGCACCAAAGAGAAACGACACTACGAGCTTTAGAGAGAGATAAGTAAACACTACAGATATATGTGCTTTGCTCAGATTTCATGACTGAGGTTTACAGCTACTTTAAGTTGAGCCTTATGTACTGAGTCAGTCCTGGGCTACTTGGAAGCTCCTCATAATGAGCACAACAGGTGTGCAGACTCTAGAACTCCATGCAGAGATCTCACCAATAAAGTCCTTGAAAGATTTAAGAAACTGTCAGGTTAGTAAACTCTCCATTATCTATTCTAACCAAACACTGAAATAAACATTTTGGGTGGAATTATCCTTAAACGCAGAGCTATTTGTAGCAAATATTTCTTTGGAATCTTGTGTATCCCAATCATTATTTCAATACGATGTTCACACATTGTGCACGGATGAGTACTCAGTTCTCTGTCTTATTTTTTTTTTTAAATTCTGTCTTGTCATTTTGTATGTTTTTGTTTCTTATTATTACATGTTCCCTTGTTATGTGTTCGCCTAAAATATCTACCGGAAATGCAAGTTTGGAAACAGATAGAACTTACTGTGGCATTGGCAGCAGAAGATAAAGTCACTAAAAGCCCTGAAATTAAAAACAAAAACAATAATTTAACTCACAATAGCCACAGGCAAAGCAACATTCCTTGTCTAAAAATGTGAACAATATAGAAAACAAATGAGTCTGTGGCTGGTTTTCTCGCATGTCTTAGAATACCAACTATTTGTCAGAAAAACCAGAAAGATGGGTTTGCACAAAGGAGCCATTTGTATTGCTAAGGGAAACTACCTGGGATGGCATGTAATAAGCGAGCTATGTCCTATAAAAACATGGTCACCTGACACTGTGTCCTATAATAAGATAGCCAACTGCCAGTATATCCTATAATAAGCTGGTCACCTGCCACTATGTCCTATATTAACACTATCACCTGACACTGTGTCCTATAATAAGGAAGCTGAGTGACAGTATAGACCATTAATAAGCTGGTCACCTGACACTATGGGGGTTATTTACCAAAACTGCATGGTGCAAAATCTGGTGCATCTCTGCATATTAACCAATCAGCTTCCAGGTTTTATTGTCAAAGCTTAATTGAACAAGCTGAAGTAAGAAGCTGATTGGCTACCATGCACAGCTGTACCAGATCCAGAGTGCACCAGTTTTAGTAAATCTCCCCTTTGTCCTATAATAATGTGGTCACCTGACTGTGGGCTCCATTCACAAAATGAAATCACATGAGATATTTAGGTGTCAGGACACATTTTGCCTAAATATCTCATGCGAACCTGAAACTGTCAATTCACTAGACCGTTTGTGCGGTATTTACCGAAAAGCACTGAAAACGCTTGCTAAATACCATATGCATAGGTGTTAAAATCCACTCACAGAAGGAAATAAATAATTAAATGCATGCGGAAATTAAGCAGTGGTCCAGGCATGCGGTATTTGTAGCCGCCCGCTCCTTAACAACCAGTAAACATCATGGTTGTTAAGAACCAGGCAGCCACCATGTCCTTGACAACCGATGAGCCATCAGCTGTCAGCGGCGTTTCCCGCTGGTAGCTGAATCTAAAGAAAAAAATTGCAGACAATAATAAAAAAATGGGAAAAAAACGCGGTGGTGCATACCAGGCCCTTTGGGTCTTGTATGGATTTTGAGGGGAAACCCATGCCAAAATGTAAAAAAAAAAAAGGCACTGGGGCCCCCCAAAATCCACACAGACCCTTATCCGAGCATGCAGCCTGGTAGGTCAGGAAAGGGAGGGGAAGAGCAAGTGCCCCCCCTGAACCACACCGGGCCACATGCCCAAAACATCTTGTCCCAATGTTGATGGGGACAAGGGCCCCTTCCCCACAACCCTGGCCGGTGGTTGTGGGGGTCTGCTGGAATGGGGCTTATCGGAATCTGAAAGCCCCCTTTTACAAGGGGGGCCCGCAGATCCCTACCCCTCCTCTATGTGAATGAGTAAGGGTACATAGTACCCCTACTCATTTGCCCAAAAAAAAAAATGTGTAGTGTAAAAAAAGAGATTAGTTTTTGACAAGTCCTTTATTTAAAAAATAAATGTCTCCTGGTGTGGATCCATCATCAATTACACAGCCCACCACCAATGCTGACCCCAAAAAAAAAAAGGTCCACTGGTGGCGAAGGCTTCCACTGTCCTCAAGCTCCACCATTCGACAGTTCTTAAATAACTAAGGGGCGGGGGACCCCACGCCATTATGTTTTTTTAATTTTGATGCGGGGTTCCATTCAAAATCCATACCAGACTCAAAGGGCCTGGTATGCATTGGGGCGGGGGGGCCCTATGCTGTATTTTATTTCAGATTTTTTTTAGTTAGCTAATGACTCATTGGTCGTTAAGGATGCGGCCGCCGCCTGCTCCTTAACAACGGGTGCACATTCCACAAATACTGCATGACTGGACCACTACTTGATTTCCGCATGCATTTAATGCCTGGCAATGTAGTATTTACCAAGCGTTTTCATTGTTTTTCGGTAAATATTGCATAGTTTTTCGGTAAATACTGCATCGTTTTTCGGTAAATACTGCATCGTTTTTCGGTAAATACGGTCTAGTGAATTGACAGTTTCAGGATTGCAAGAGATATTTAGACAAAATGTGTCCTAACACCTAAATATCTCATGCGAGTTCATTCTGTGAATGGAGCCCACAGTCTCCAGCAAAGTCTTCAGCATTTTACAGTTCCACGCTCCCTGTCACAGATTGTGTTTCTTCTTGCTGACCGGCCACAGCATCATCCCAGACTGTACTTTGTGAATTGAAAAGTGCAGAGAGGGAAATGGAAGCACAACACCAGTACAGCTGTACTTTCTAGGGGCAGCGAAAAACGAAGATGAAATGAGAGTTTTCATCAAACCAAACATCTAGTGCATAAACACCCTTGGCTTTCAAACATATTGGTGTCCAAAAATGCAGGTGCCCTAAGTTGAGCTTTAAGTGCAGCAACCCAAAGATTCAAGTGTGTGTGTGTGTGTGTGGGATTCTGAGAAGTATTTCCAGGTAGAGATTTTGGTATCCATTGCAAAGATTCCCCATCCTTCCATTGACTCCATAAGAGATACTGTTTGTCTCCTGATCTATTACTGAACTGTTCCTATCCCTTCAGGAATTTTTGGACATTGTGTTATAAGGATGGAATGATTGGAACATACCAATGAAGAGAAGTGATGCTATCCATTTGGTCGGACACTCCATCCTGGTTCTTGCCGATATCAGCTGCCTGTGGACAAAGTACTTAGTGAGATAAGGAATACATTGAATACCCTCTCCTGGTTTATAATAGAAGAAATTCTCAGTTCCAAAGCAACATTACTATGTAATGCTACATCTGATAAAGATTTGAACAGATACCGCTCATGTTATTATGTACTGTTACATTAAATAAAGATCAGGAAAATACAGCAACTTGTAAAACGATCCATGAAAACCAATGAATAAGAAGGACATATCTGCATGAATCCCACTTATCTGAGTCTGTAGCATTACACTTTGTATGCAATGTTTGAAGAAAAATCTACTACCCCTTCCCCTTTCCAGTCTGTAACTGCTACCAAATCCTGCTGAGGAGAACAGCTAGATTATTTAAATTGTAACTAAAGCCAAAACGTTTTTTTTTTTTTTTTTTTTTAATTTAGAAAGAGTAGGGAAGGGTTAATGACTGCTGTCTGCAGAGATCCAAGCTCTCTATTTGTCCATTGTCACCAGAACTGAAATTTAGTGGCAATCCAAAATTTTGAGTTTAAAGAGGATGCCCTGTGAAATTAGTTTATTTTGTGGTGTGGTGTCTCTTATCGAAACCTTGGATCTGGCACTCTAATAGGCTGGATTCACACTTTTGCATTGAAAGGTCTGCCTAAAGCACTGCAACAGACCAATAATTGTGCATGCAGCATTATTGGAATTGCGCTACACCACAACATATGGTCCATCGGATGGTGCATTCGGGAAGGTACATTGGGATCATTGCGGTCCCGGGCACTCGTACAGCCAGAGCCCGCAAACCCGGAAGGAAGACCAGGTGAAGATGGAAGCGCTCTCAGCGGTGAAAGCACGGTGCTGGAGGACTTTGTTCTAAGGTGTGCAGTGCATACTAGCACATTATGCCATTTCCCTGCAGGGTATTTTTTATTTTCTTTGAAAGCCACTGTAAAAGTTAAAAAAAAAAATATATTCCACACAACAACACTATTTATATTTGAGAATGAATAATTTTAGGAAATAATTATCATGAACTAAAATAATAAATGGAATTAAAATATCTCTTGTTTAATGAACTGATTCTCATGTGATAGCCATCAACCAGGAAAACCACATTTTTTGTGAAGTAGGACTGTTCTGTCACAATGAATTTCTGCACTGTCATGGTAGGGTTGTTTACATAGAATACATTAAGGTGAAAAAACTTTTACCTTTACAACCCCTTTAAGTTGGATATTTAAAGTGGTTCTGGAAAAAAAAAATGTCTTTACCTTTTCCTTACCCCCCCCAAACACTTATCTGACTCCTCTCACAGATCCAGCGCTGTTCCAGCTGTAGCACCACTTAGATATGTGTGGTTCATTTCGTTATGAATTGAAATTCGGACAAATTTTTCGTTATACTAAAATTCGGATGTATCCGAATTTCCAATTTACAATAGTAACGAATTTAAATGAATCCGATATAATGAAACAAAAACAAAATCCAATAGTTTTCTAATCTAATTCAAATAGTTTTCAAATCAAATAGTTTTCAAATTTGAATAGTTTGAATTAGAATTTCTGAAGAGAAAAAAATAGACTAGAATATGAAGGAATAGAATAGAATAGAATAGAATAGAAAAAATAGAATATAAAATAAAGTAATATAATAGAAAATAAAAGAATAGAATAGTAAAGAATAGAGTAAAACAGAACAAAATAGAATAGAAAATAAAAGAGCAGAACACAATAGAATAGAAAATAAAGGAAATGAATAGAATAAAACATTGAACAAAATAAAATAGAAGAATATAACCATAGAATAGAATAGAATAGAACAAATAGAATAAAATAGAAAGCATATAAACTTCTTCCAAAATCTGAATTTTGAATAGAATAAATTCAAATTCAAATAGAACAGAAAAAAACTATATAGAATTAGAAAGGAATTTAATATAAAATAAAATAATAGACTAGAAAAGAATAGAATAGAATACAATAGAATAGACAATAGAAAAGAATAAAATATAAAAGAAAAAATTTAACACTATAACCGTTTTCTGAAATTCCAAAAAAATAAATTTGAATTCAAATAGAATACAAAAGAATAGAATATATTAGAAAAGAAAAGAATAGAACAGAAGATAAAAGAATAGAACGAAATAGAAAATAAAAACAATAGAACAGAATGGAATAGAAAGAATATAGCCATCTTCCAAATTTCTAATTTTGAATAGAATAAATTCGATTTAGAATGGAATTCACTTCAAATGCAATTTGTTTCAAATTTGAAGGCAATTCAAACGGAATTCGAATTTGATTCGATTCAAATTCAAATAAATGAAACAAATTCCGAAAACAAAATTAAACGAGTTAAACAAATTTAACTAAACTTTTTTATGTAAATAATGAATCAAAACTAAACAGTTTTTTTCATTCTACACATGTCTAGCACCACTCCTGCTCTTTCTGGTCTCAGTGGAGACACAAGCAGCAGTAACAGGCATAGGCTCCTGCTGTTGTCAGTCAAACCCCTGTGAGGAGGGATCAGGGGTGTGCCTTACTTGCTCTGTATGTGTCCATGAACTCACACAATATGGCTCTGGAACATTCCCACACAGGTACCCAGGAGCGGAGAGTGCCGGAGGGGTATGGGACCGCTCTGTGCAATACAATTGCACAGAGCAAGAAAATATTAAAAAAAAAAAAATCTTTTTTTATTTCAATTAAAAAAAAAAAAGTTTAGCCTTTACAATCACTTTAAGATTCTTGAATGCTGAAGTGTGTTCTCTAGGTCCCAACTGGAAATAGGTTGTACTTGGGAGGCTAGAAAGTACAGGTAAGGGTTTGAAGCTGACTGCCAACTCAAATCTTTAGGATATTGTAACATTTCTAGAGATATTCTAGGTTATTTTTTCCCTCCAAACTAGGTCCCTGCACAAGCCATTGATTATTTTAAAAATTGTAGGCAGTTTGTCCCTCTATTTCAATTAAATATATAAAATATATGTGGAACAATAGAACAAAAATATACAGTCCAGTCTATCAGCACAAAAGACCTAACTAAACCTTTTTAAACATTTTATTTTCTACCTCTAAATCAACGCCTATTTACCAAATTAGGTTTTTCAACCAATTCAGCAAACATTTTGGACTTCAATGTAATGTTTGTAATTTCTTTACTTTAATTTCATTTAGAGAAGAAACTATTCATTGAAATAAAATAACAATTGTTATCATCAATGATAACATTTTTGGAATCAACATTAAGCTGTTACTCAATTTATAAAATGAGGTTTACAATTTGCTACTCAATTTATAAATTACATTTACAATTTCTAAATTGTTTCAAAAACACCTTTTTCTTAATGTGAATAAATTAGCCTTGGAACTAACAGAAAAAGTAAATCTGATTTTCAAATGTCAGATAATTTACCTTTATCTCTGACTTTTCATCTAAGAATCATGAGCTCTTAAAATAGAGATATAGAAATAACCAGAGATAACTAAATTCTAAGATAAAACAATTAGGATGCTGACATTAAATGATGACATTCTGATAACTCACATTTCTGTGAAAAATGTAAAATCTATGAGATAAATGTTCGATATCTCAGTGAGAGTAACTTTTTCTTCCAGTTTATTAACTAAGAATTATGATTTTTTTTTTTAAGTTTAAAACATTTAATTTTTCCAGAATGCTTTCTTTTCCCATAGAATAATACCCAAAACTTCTGACTTTTATATCAGAATTCTGAATTCAGAACTATATATTGATTTTAGCAAGGAACCTAAGCGTTCCAAAAAGCGTACATCCTTAATAACGTAAATTGGCTTATGAAGAGCATCACCTAAACTACAAACTTTTCACATTAACCGATGGCTAACATGGTACAAGACTCCATTACTGCTAGATCAGTATTTAAAAAAAAATAAAATGTTTTAGTTTTCCCTCTGATTTTTCTATAAATGTGTGATCATAAGCAATACAAATGTACTTTAAAATAGTTAAAGAACAAATCATTTGCAATTATAATCCAAATATAATGTAGATTTGATTTTGGTGCAATTTTACGGATTTATTTAATATACTGGTTTTTATTTTTAATTTCTAGTGAGTTTTAATGACATATCTGATCTAAAAGTTAAAACAAAAAACTGAAAAACAAACAAAGATAAAGCAAAGATAAAAAAGAAGCAAACTTAATAGATCACTTGGTCTTCTTTTGCTGCAATTGTGTCTATATGATGTGACCCCGGCTTTACACAGAGATTTGATGCTCACCTGTGTCTTGCAGCTGGCAGCTCTTCAGTGTGAGGAAGGGATGTGACAAGAGTTGTATTTAACACTACGTAGGTTGGGTGTGTCTCCAGGGTGATAACAAAGATGTAATAGATTTGAACACCTGACTGACCATTCTTGTTTTTACGTGAGGCACAACACATTGGAATGTTACATTGCAGGGTCGTAGGGTTGGTTTTTGTGTACAACCTCTAAAGTTTTTGTTATAGGCTAAGGTCACTGTACTAGAATAACCAGTAATCAAAATTATTCTAATTCCACGTACACACGATCGGACATTCCGACAACAAAATCCATGTTTTTTTTCCGATGGATGTTGGCTTAAACTTGTCTTGCATACACACGGTCGCACAAATGTTGTCAGAAATTCCGATTGCCAAGAACGCGGTGACGTACAACACGTACGACGAGCCTAAAAAAATGAAGTTCAATAGCCACGGCGGCTCTTCTGCTTGATTCCGAGCATGCGTGGAATTTTGTGCGTCGGAATTGTGTACACGCGATCTGAATTTACGACAACGGATATTGTTGTCGGAAAATTTGAGATCCAGATCTCAAATTTTGCTTGTCGGAAATTCAGACGGAAAATGTCCGATGGAGGCTACACATGGTCGGAATTTCTGACAACAAGCTCCCATTGAACATTTGTTGTCGGAAATTCTGATCGTGTGTACGCGACAAAAGGGATAACATTTTTTTTACCCAAAATAAAAAACGTTATGCTTTCTTGCTCTGTGCAATGGTATTGCACAGAGTGGCCCCGAACTTTCTCTTCTCTGCTCCTCTCACCTCTCTGCTCCTCCTCTTCTGAGTCTGCCCCTGTAGCAAGCTGCTTGTTTTGGGGGGGCTTGCTACAGAGACGGGCTGTGCGCATCCATAGGCACACACAGCACGCACATCCATAGGCATACACAGGATTTGATTGACAGCACCAGAAGCCAAATGCAGGAAGACAGGAGATAGCCACTACAGACGGGCACAGCACTGGGTCATGTGAGAAGTTAGATAAGTATTTAGGCGAAGGCGAAGGGTTGCCATACTGCTACTGTTCTACAGGGACATTTTTTACCTTAACTTCTTCAGATCCGCGTTATAGCCGCATGACGGCTACAGCGCTGACCTACTTTGCCGGGAGTACGTCAATAGACGTCCTCCTGTGCCCGAGCGGCCTGCTGGCCCCCTGCAGGGCGCGCGCGGCGTGCTCTGTAATCAGCCAGTTTATGAGACCCCTTACCACGTGATCAGCTGTCAGCCAATGACAGTTGATCATGTGATGTAAACAGAGCCGGTGATCAGCTGTTTTTTCTCCTCGCACTGATAGCGTGAGGAGAAAAAAAAAAAAAACGATCACAGGCGGCTCTCAGAGGGACATTGGTCCCGATCAAGGATAGCTCCCGCCAGCTCATCTGTGCCCACCTGTGCCACCTGCCAGTGCCAGCTACCAGTGCACAACAGTGCCGCCTACCAGTGCCCACCAGCGCCACCTAGCAGTGCCCACAGTGCCACCCATCAGTGCCCACAGTGCCACCTATCAGTGTCACCAATCAGTGCCTCATCAACAGTTCTGCCCATCAGTATCACCTGCCAGTGCCCATCAGTGTCACCTACCAGTGCCCATCAGTGCCACCTATCAGTGCCCATCAGTGCCATCTATCAGGGTTACCTATCAGTAACACCTATCAGCAGGGGCGTAACTAGAAATCGCAGGGCCCCATAGCAAAATGTTGTATGGGGCCCCCCTGCAAACAGCCCCCCCCCACAGCTGCCCTAGTGTCAATGCAGCGTGAGCTGTGCCACATACAGCGTGACCTGTGCCCAATACAGCGTGACCTGTGCCCAATACAGCATGACCTGTGCCCCATACAGCATGACATGTGCCCCATACAGCTTTACCTGTGCCCCATGCAGAGTGACATGTGCCCCATACAGCTTTACCTGTGCCCCATACAGCGTGACCTGTGCCCCATACAACGTGACCTGTGCTCAATGCAGCATGATCTGTGCCCCATGCAGCGTGACCTGTGCCCCATGCAACGTGACCTGTGCCCAATGCAGCGTGACCTGTGCCCCATTCAGCGTGACCTGTGCCCCATACAGCGTGACCTGTGCCCCATACAGCCTGGTCTGCCTGTGCCCCATACAGCATGACCTGTGCCCCATACAGCGTGACCTGTGCCCCATACAGCGTGACCTGTTCCCCATACAGCCTGGTCTGCCTGTGCCCCGTACAGCCTCACCTATGCAGAGGAAGAGGCAAGCCACCAGGATCAACAGAGAGCGGGATTGCCCGCTGTAATAGCTTTCATTTGAATTTCCCGTCTTCCCGGGGCTCATCGTCACATAGCCCCACCTCTTGGCCCGACGCCTTTGATGACGTCACATGTCCCGCATTGGATCGGCGTTCTGTCTATCAAAGGCGTCGGGCCAAGAGGTGGAGCTATGTGACGTGAGCCCCGGGAACACTGGAAGTTCTATTGAAAGCTATTACATCGGGCAATTCAGCTCTCTGCTGATACGGACAGCTCGCCTCTGTCTCTCCTCTCTCTTCCCCTGGCTGGGAGACTGTGCCGGCGGTGCTCTCATCTTCACTGGGCCCCACTCGGCTGGGGGCCCCATAGCACCTGCATGGGTCGCTATGGTGGTAGTTACGCCCCTGCCTATCAGTGCCCTTCAGTGCCCATCAGTGCCACCCATCAGGGCCATCTTATCAGTGGCCATCAGTGCCAAATTATCTGTGCCCATCAGTACCGCCTTATCTGTCCCTATCAGTGCCGCCTCATCTGTGCCTATCAGTGTCGCCTTATCTGTGCCTATCAGTGCCCATTAGTGCAGCCTATCAGTGCCCACCAGTGCCGCCTCATCATCGCACATCAATGATGGAGAAAAATTACCTGTATGCAAAATTGTATAACAAACTATGAAATGGGATTTTTTTTCCCCAAAGTTTTCTATCTCTTTTTGTTTGTTAAGCAAAAAATAAAAACCCCAGTGGTGATGATTAAATACCGCCAAAAGAAAGCTCTATTTGTGTGAAAAAATGATAAAAATTTCATTTGGGTGCAGTGTTGTATGACCGCGCAATTGTCATTCAAAATGCAACAGGGCTGAAAGCTGAAAATTGGTTTGGGCAGGAGGGGGGTTAAAGTGCCCAGGAAGCAAGTGGTTAATGCAGAAATGCTTGAAGATAAAAAATTTTATGACTTTAGAACCACTTTAATTATATAGGGAACTTTATCAAAACATGACAAACAAAAATATTGTGTACCATATTATAAATTAATATTTATCATTGTCTTTTTTGACTTTTGTTTGTTCATTATAATATTCAATAGAAAATTGTGTCAGAAAAGTTTGGTCTGCTGTTTGGTATTCCTTCAGGGCGATCCGGATTACAATTAGCTATGGCACTCTATGCAGTCAAATTGACATCAGGCTTTACAAGGCCAAATTATGATATTAGGTTCTCTTATCAGATTTACTTTAGTGAAGAATAATTGTGATTGGGGTTGTTTTAGGATACCTATCAAAATCAAATAAAATTTCATGCAAAAGCACAGAAAAATCAAGTATTTTCAATGCACCATTTTCTTTTCCAGAAATTAATTTATATTTACCTGCAATATGTATTGAACTTACAAATTTGACTTTTTCAGGGACTTAATTCCCTAGCATAGCCCTTCTGTCCTTGCATGTCATAGCCCTCTCCTTTTCTGAGAATGTCTGATCACTGTCTGTACTGCCCCAGTTCTTCTGCCTTCGCTCACCCCCCTTTCCAAATCGCCTCTTATGTAGTTCCTGGGAGAGGAGATGAATACTATAGAGTGTATACTATACGAGTGACACCTCTGAGTCTGCTGGAGCTGGCAACTACCATTTTCAGGAGGGATCCAAAATGGCATCCTCCAAATCTTTTATATGACAGGTTTCCTTTAACAATATTCTGTTGACCAGTTTTTTAAAAAACAGAACATACAGTACATGTAATATAAATCTAGATTACTTTTACAAATACACGGTACAAAGACATTGTTTGCAATCATTCATTCCTTGGTAATATTCTTCATGTCATATTTTCATACTTGCCCCTAAAACAAGTAACTCTGACATAAATGAAGCCACTAGCTATGATTTTCAAGCTTTTATAAGGTATATTTGAGGTGGGGAGGTGGTTATATTTAAAGCGGAACTAAAATTCCGCTATGATACACTCTGAACAAGCAGGCATTTTATTGCAGAAGAGACACGTAATGTCTCTTCTGCAATAAAACACACTTACCTGCCTGCTCATAGCGATCCCTGAACGGTAAACTGAGATGTCCATGTGCAGCTCAACTTACAGTTGCCAGGAGGATCCTATGTGCCGGGATGACTAGTTCCTTCGCATGCACAGGACTGCCATCATCCTGCGCCAGCTAATGAAGATGGCCAAAACCTGGCACGCAGGAGAAGATGGCGGCACTGGCAAGGGATCGTTGGGAAGGGGAGTATCCCTCCCTTTAGTTACGCTTTAAAAGCTAGATTTGCTTAGTATTTTTATAAAGATGACATAACTTTGCATAAAAACTGGGTAATCTTATTTTGAGTGCCCTAGCTTTGAAGAGAATGTAAGTCAAAAAGCAAAACACGCACTTCAATTGTCCAATCACGTGCAAGTGAAAGCCCTGTGCACTTGACTGGGTCTTCAAAACAAATATAGATCTGCCTTATTGATTAAGTGGAATGCTGGAGAGAAGGTAAGTATAGTTACGCTTTAGGTATGTCAAAGTGGAAATAAAGTCCACTTTTTAACTTGTACCTATGGGTAAGGCTATAATAAGGCTCACCTGTGGGTGCAGTGAATATCTCTTAAACTTGCACTCTTTAAGCGATATTCACACAGGATGCACCCAGTGGCATCACCGGCACATTCATATAGCCGGAGCCTGCAAATCCAGAAGTAGGACCGGGTGAAGAAGAGAATGTGGGGAGCCTTGAAAGCACAAAGCTGGGGGGCAATGTGTGCAGGTAAGTCTGTCATAATGTACTAGTATGCATTGCGTATTAGTACATTGTGACTTAAACCTGCAGGGGGCCCGATTTTCTTTTTACATTTTTGTTGCGGATTACTACTGCTTTAACATTTACTTTGAAAACGATGCCATCATCAGGGATGAGCTTCGTGTTCAAGTCGAGCGCATGTTCGACTCGAACATTGGGTGTTCGGCCGTTCGTGGAATTACGAACGTTATGGGCCGTTCGCGCCAAATTCGAGTGGCACGTCTCGGCCCATAATTTACTGCGGCATCGCAGTGCATTGCTAGCTGATGATTGGCCAAGCATGCACTATGACCCGCATGCTTGGCCAATCACAGTGCCGTGTGTACAGAGAGCCGTAATTGGCCAAAGCCAGGGAGGCTTTGGCCAATTATGGCTCAGGGGATTTAGTACACGCCCCACACTATATAAGGCCGCCTGCGTGGCGGCCTTGTGTAGTGTGTTGCGGCGGAGAGAGATAGATAGACAGAGAGACAGTGTCATTTGATTTAAGTTAGATAGAGTAGGCAGGTCGAGTCAGTTAGCTGCACTTACAGTGTATTGTGTATATATATGCATCCCAGGTGTTGTATATATATATATATATATATATATACACTGTATTCAGTTTAGCTAGATCTGTTCCTGTTATTCTCTTCCTAATATACTGACAGGCAGGCAGGTGTTTTTACAGTATTTCCAGTTAGTGTACTGTGTACCCTGCACAGTTGCACCTACAGTATAGCTACCTGAAGCCAAGTGCTTGTGTGCTTCTTCTGATCCTATTAATAGCACAGGCACGCTCTTGAAGTATTTCCAGTTAGTGTACTGTGTACCCTGCACAGTTGCACCTACAGTATAGCTACCTGAAGCCAAGTGCTTGTGTGCTTCTTCTGATCCTATTAATAGCACAGGCAGGCTCTTGAAGTATTTACAGTTAGTGTACTGTGTACCCTGCACAGTTGCAACTACAGTATAGCTACCTGAAGCCAAGTGCTTGTGTGCTTCTTCTGATCCTATTAATAGCACAGGCAGGCTCTTGAAGTATTTCCAGTTAGTGTACTGTGTACCCTGCATAGTTGCACCTACAGTATAGCTACCTGAAGCCAAGTGCTTGTGTGCTTCTTCTGATCCTATTAATAGCACAGGCAGGCTCTTGAAGTAGTTCCAGTTAGTGTACTGTGTACCCTGCATAGTTGCACCTACAGTATAGCTACCTGAAGATAGGTGCTTGTGTGCTTCTTCTGATCCTATTAATAGCACAGGCAGGCTCTTGAAATATTTACAGTTAGTGTACTGTGTACCCTGCACAGTTGCACCTACAGTATAGCTACCTGAAGCCAAGTGCTTGTGTGCTTCTTCTGATCCTATTAATAGCACAGACAGGCTCTTGAAGTATTTCCAGTTAGTGTACTGTGTAACCCTGCACAGTTGCACCTACAGTAAAGCTACCTGAAGCCAAGTGCTTGTGTGCTTCTTCTGATCCTATTAATAGCACAGGCAGGCTCTTGAAGTATTTACAGTTAGTGTACTGTGTACCCTGCACAGTTGCACCTACAGTATAGCTACCTAAAGCCAAGTGCTTGTGTGCTTCTTCTGATCCTATTAATAGCACAGGCAGGCTCTTGAAGTATTTACAGTTAGTGTACTGTGTACCCTGCACAGTTGCACCTACAGTATAGCTACCTAAAGCCAAGTGCTTGTGTGCTTCTTCTGATCCTATTAATAGCACAGGCAGGCTCTTGAAGCATTTACAGTTAGTGTACTGTGTACCCTGCACAGTTGCACCTACAATATAGCTACCTTAAGCCAAGTGCTTGTGTGCTTCTTCTGATCCTATTAATAGCACAGGCAGGCTCTTGTAGTATTTCCAGTTAGTTTACTGTGTACCCTGCACAGTTGCACCTACAGTATAGCTACCTGAAGACAAGTGCAGGTGTTCTCATACTAATAATACTACAGGCAGGCAGTTGATTCTGCTAGCTGCAGTATAATCGGTATATATATATATACATCCCAGTTTTGTGCAGCTACATCTCACTGCAGGCCATTAATATGTCTGGAAGGCCAACAAGGAGAGGCAGACAGTCACAAGCCAATAAAAGAGGGCAAGCAGGCTCTGTGTCTAGTGGCAATAGTGCTGGTCATGGACACGGTGCATCCTCATCAGCACATGGCCGTGGGACACTCTTGGCCTTTTTTTGGCAGCTGGCCATGTTAAGCCACAACATGCGGAAGACTTGGTCGAGTGGATGACCAAGCCATCCTCATCCTCCTCATCCTCTCTCACCCAGGCTCAGTGAACTTTTTCTGGCAAAGCAGCTGCCAACACGGCCTCTTCCCTCAGCTCAATGGCATCAGTCACTCTTTCTCTAGCCACACCATGTCTCCCTGAGGAGTCCCCCCGAACTGTTTGACCACAGTGTTGGGTACATGCTCCAGGAGGATGCCCAGCGTTTTGAAGGCTCCGATGATGGTACTCAGCTAGAGGAAGGCAGTAACGTGAGCCCAGACAGAGGGGGTGCCCAAAAAGGACAGCAATCTGGCAGTCATGTTCCCCCTGCTGCAGCATACTGCCAGGTTTGCTCCAGTGATGAGGAGGGAGGGGATGATGAGGTCACTGACTCCACGTGGGTGCCTGATAGGAGAGAGGAGGAGGAGGAGGCACATCACCAACGAGGCAGGATGCCCTCCAGGGGCCAGCTTAAGGGCAGCACACTGACTGCATCACACCGCAGAGCTCCGCATGTGCAGGGCGCTGCTGTCTCTGTGCGTTATTCCAAAAGTTCTTTGGTGTGTGCCTTTTTTGAGATGAGTGCATCAGATCTCACCGCTGCTATTTGCAACATATGTCTCAAGCGTATCTCGCGTGACCAAAATATCTCCTGCTTTGGCACCACATGCTTGACCAGACATATGTTGACCTGCCATGCAGTTCGTTGGCAAGTGTACCTAAAAGACCCACACCAAAGAACAAAGAGGACCTCTCCTTGCTCCTCATCAGCTGGGATCTCCAACCCCACTATACCTTCAGTCCTCTCTGAGACCTGCACTGAGAGGAATGAAGGTGTAGAATTAGGTGTGTCACAGCCAAGTACTTGCGGGCAATCTGCTATTGGTACACCGACGTCAGATTGTACCAGGCAAATTTCCCTGCCCCAGCTGCTGCACCGCCGAAAGAAGTTCACTCCCAGCCATCCACATGCCCAGCGGTTGAATGCTAGCTTGGCAAAATTGCTAACACTTCAACTGCTAACTTTTCAGTTGGTAGACTCTGCCCCCTTCCGTGAGTTTGTGGAATGTGCGGTTCCTCAGTGGCAGGTTCCCAAACGCCACTTTTTCTCACGGAGGGCGATTCCGGCTCTCTACAGGCATGTGGAAGGCAATGTCTTGGCCTCGCTGGACAGGGCGGTCAGTGGTAAGGTTTATATTACCGCTGACTCATGGTCCAGCAGGCATGGGCAGGGACGTTACCATTTCACAGTGCATTGGGTGACTCTGCTGGCAGCTGGGAAGGATGCAGGACAAGGTGCAGTAGTGTTGGAGGTTGTTCCGCCACCCCGCCTCCAAAATGCTACTACTGGTGATTTTGACACACCTCTCTCCTCCACCCCCTCCTCTTCTTCTTCCTCCATGGCCTCTTCCTTTGCTTTGTCCTCAGAAACCAGGGTGCTCCGTAGGCGTTCAAGGGGCTACGCAAGTACGCAGGCCAAAAAATGCCATGCGGTGCTTGAGCTGGTGTGCTTGGGGGACAGAAGCCACACTGGGGCAGAGATTCTGTCAGCTCTGTAGGGACAGGTTCAGAGGTGGTTGACACCATGCCAGCTTAAGCCAGGAATGGTGGTTTGCGACAATGGCACCAACCTCCTCTCCGCCCTCTGACAGGGACAACTGACCCATGTGACCTGTTTGGCTCACGTCCTTAACTTGGTGGTGCAGCGGTTCTTGGGCAGGTACCTGGCCTTACAGGATGACCTGAGGCAGGCCAGGAAAGTCTGTGGGCATTTCCGCTGGTCGTGTAATGACAGTGCTCGGCTGGCTGACCTCTAAAAGGAATTTAGCCTGCCCAAGAACAGCCTAATCTGTGACATGCCCACCAGGTGGAACTCAACGTTGGTCATGCTGCAGTGGCTTCACATGCAGCAGAGGGCCAACAATGAGTACCTGTGTGACTATGGCACCAGGACAGGGTCAGGGGAGCTTGTTTTTTTTCCCCACGCCAGTGGGCCATGATCAGGGATGCATGCACTGTCCTGTCACCATTTGAGGAGGCCACGAGGATGGTGAGCAGTGACAGTGCATGCATCAGTGACACTGTCCCCCTTGTCCACCTGTTGCAGCACACGCTGCGTGGAATAATGGACAAGGCACTTGAGGCAGAACAGAGGCAGGAAGAGGAGGACTTCCTTAGCTTTCAAGGCCCCCTTTATCCAGACAGTGTTCCTGCGTGGCCGCTGATCACACAGGAATAGGACGAGGAGGAGGAGGAGGATTGTGTCAGCATGGAGGTGGAGCCTGGCACTCAGCATCAGCAGCAGTCTTTAAGGGATCATTTACAGTCCCAAGAATCCCATGGACTTGTACGTGGCTGGAAGGAGGTGGCTGCGGATCATGTCGTCCTTAGTGACCCAGAAGACTCCGGACCGAATGCCTCAGCAAACCTACGCTGCATGGCCTCCCTAATCCTGCAAAGCCTGCAGAAGGATCCTCATATTTGTGGTATCAAGGAGAGGGATCGTTACTGGCTGGCAACCCTCCTTGATCCACGTTACAAGGGTAAGGTTGCGGACCTTATCTTGCCGTCGCAGAGGGAGCAGAGGATGAAAGATCTTCGGGAGGCCTCGCAGAAAGGTCTGTGCAACACGTTCCCAGAGACTGTGAGGTTACAAACTCCTGTTCCTGGACAACGTGTTGCTGAGGCTTCGGTCAGTCAAAAAAGGAGAGGTGGAGAAGGTGGCCGTCTGACCGACACGTTCAGACAATTTTTTAGTCCGCAGCCCCAAGGTATGATTGGTTCCAGCAACCATCGCAAGCGTCTGTTTTACATGGTGCAGGAATACCTAGGGGCAAGATCTGACTTGGACACCTTTCCCATCGAAAATCCTCTGGGTTACTGGGTCTTGAGGATGGATCACTGGCCAGAGCTTGCACAGTATGCAATTGAGCTACTGGCCTGTCCTGCATCCAGCGTTCTTTTGGAACGCACATTCAGTCCTGCTGGAAGCTTTGTAACCGATCACAAGGTGCGCCTGTCCACCGACCCGGTCGATCGACTGACCTTCATAAAAATGAATCAGTCTTGGAACACCACCAGATACCAAGCACCTTATGCTGATGTATCCGAATAATTTTTTTTTGAAATGTCAGATTCCTTCAAGACTCCCTATGCTGATGCTGAGTGACTATCCTGTTATGCTGAGTGACTATCCTCTTCCTCCTCAATGATCATGCTGATAGCTTGTGAGAATATTTTTGGTTCTGGGCGCCGCCACCAGTGGCTAAGGCCCAATTTTTCTGCCCTTGTTTAACAGGGGCGTGTAATTAAAATTTTTGATGCAATACTTTGCAGCAGGGCTTGTTCCTGCGCTCCAACTAGAGTATTTGTGAGGGGTTGCAGTGTTGTGGCACCAGTGCCTAAGGCCCAATTTTTCTGCCCCTGTTCAACAGGGACATGTAATTTCAATTCTTGATCCAATATTTTACAGCAGGGCCCGTTTCTGCACCCACCAAGAGTAACTGTGAGGACTTACAGTGTTGTGGCACCAGCACCACCACCACCACCACCAAAGGCCCAAATTTTCTGCCCCTGTTCAACAGGTGCATGTAATTACAATTCTTGATCTAATATTTCACAGCAGGGCCCGTTACAGCGCCCACCAAGAGTAACTGTGAGGACTTACAGTGTTGTGGCACCAGCACCACCACCACCAAAGGCCCAATTTTTCTGACCCTGTTCAACAGGGGCATGTAATTACAATTCTTGATCTAATATTTCACAGCAGGGCCCTGTGAGCAGGGCTGTGTTTTGGCCTAGGCCGACAAGGCCTAGGCCTAGGGCGGAACTTTGCGGGGGGCGGCAAAAAGGGCCGCCCCCCGCATGAGAGAAAGCCCTCCCAACCGTCTTGCCGATTCCTGGCTCCCGCTGCCGCCTCCCGCACACATGCAGCCCACGGCGGCTGGCTTTCTGTAGCGGCGCCACTGTGTATGGGCGTGCTTGGCAGAGGATGGGGGCGTGTATTTCACGCCCCCCTACTCTCTGACAAGCACGCCCATACGCCACGGCGCCGCTACAGAAAGCCGGCCGCCGTGGGCTGCATGTGTGCGGGAGGCGGCAGCGGGAGCCGGGAATCGGCAAGACGGGTGGGGGGGCTTTCTCTCATGTGGGGGGGCGGCGTGTGTCACTCGCGCCCCCGTAAGCAACAGGTGACAGGTGGAGCCTTAAGCTCCGCCTACCCTCCCCTGCACTGCTTTCCTGCAGTGAATCTTCTCCTCGGCCCTGGGGCGGGATCTGGCTGTGACATCAGGAGGAGAGAGAGGAGCACGAGGGAAACCCCCAGGACAGCAGGTACAATGATTGAATAAAGTATATCAGTGTTATGGGCACTGGCAGCATTTGATGGGCACTGGCAGAATTTGATGGGCACAGTGGCAGCATTTGATGGGCACAGTGGCAGCATTTGATGGCACAGTGGCTGCATTTGATGGGCACAGTGGCTGCGTTTGAGGGCACAATGGCTACGTTTGATGGCACAATGGCTGTGTTTGATGGCACAGTGGCTGCATTTGATGGCACAGTGGCTGCATTTAATGGGCACGGTGGCTGCATTTGATGGGCACGGTGGCTGCGTTTGATTCTACTTAACAACAAACCTACAGTCCCTATCTTGTTTGCACCGCCTGTATACTGCTGTTCAGAGTACAGAGCCTGTATACTGCTGTTTCCTTTTTTTAATTTGGGTGCGGGGTTCCCCTTAATATCCATACAAGAACCAAAGGGCCTGGTAATGGACGGGGGGGGGGGGGTACCCATGCCGCTTGTCTCACTGATTTTCATCCATATTACCGGGACCGACATTACATTAAAGCCGTAAGCAGTTTTAAATGACTTTTATTCCTTTAAAAATGTCATTTTGTGCAGGGACTGTTCTAAGCACAGGAAACACGCACCACTTTACAGGCATACTATAGACACCCCCCAGGTACGATATTTAAAGGAATATTTCACTTTTTTTTTCACTTTAAGCGTCATTAAAATCACTGCTCCCGAAAAAACGGCCGTTTTTAAAACTTTATTTTTCATTGATACATGTCCCCTGGGGCAGGACCCGGGTCCCCAAACCCTTTTTAGGACAATACCATGCAAATTAGCCTTTAAAATTAGCACTTTTGATTTTGAACGTTCAAGTCCCATAGACTTCAATGGGGTTCTAACATTCGTGCAAAGTTTCTGTCCGTTCGCAGGTTCTGGTGCGAACCGAACCGGGGGTGTTCGACTCATCCCTAGCCATCATTTAGTAAATGTTTTTTTAAGCTAGCAGCAACACAAGGAGCAATCTTTTCTTAATATTCAGGTTGGTTATATTTTTACACAGTTATTATGGTTGAATAAAGACACCAGTCCATCCATTTCAACCTGTGTGTGTGTGTTTATGTCACTACCATTTTCCATATTCCTGTACATTGTGTTCACTAAGAAACTCATCTAAAAGTTTTTTGAATTGATCTACACTCCCTACTGAAACTACCAACTCTGAAAGGGAGTTCCACATCCTTACCACATTCCACATCCTTACTGCTCTATCCGCTTGAACTCCCTACGCAGTTAAGATTGAACCGCTTCTTTTCCAACTTCATTGTGTAGCTGTGTGTCTTCTTTAGAGACCTTAGGTTAAATTGTTTCCTCCTAATATTCCCTCTTAAATGTCTCTTCTCCAAGGAGAATACGTTTAATGTTTGTAGTTGTTCCTCATTGTTAAGGTCCTTCAGCCCCCTCATTAACTTCTTATTTGCCCTTCTCTGAACTCTTTCCAGTTCTAGGATCACGCAGGGGAACATATAGCAAAAAAAAAAAAAGGAAAAAACTGTAAAGTCCAATTCTTTGTGAATTCTGTTGCGTTGTGTTAATACATTACGGTAAAGCAGCCTATTTAAATGAATGGGCTACCAATGGACAAGAAACTGACATGCAGGATTTTTCTGAAGCAGGATACCAAAATATATGATGCATGTATGTTGGAGGCGTGTTGCTTTGGAGTGCCATCGAAATTAAATAGCACTGTAATGCACTGATGTGTGCATTGCATTGCAGAAATACTTGCTACCACAATGCACTGAGGCAACAGTTATAGTTCTCAAGGTAGAGAGAGACGAAAGAAAGTAAAACAGAGAACAAAGGAATACAATGAATGGGAGGAAAGGAAGCCAAGTTGTTTTAAATTGTTCTTCCTTGTCAGTTTTTCTACGCAAATGTTCCAAATCCCTTATGGCATCGAGTTCAATTGCCCATTCCACAAGGGCAGGTTTAGTGGTTGTTTTCAAATAGCGAGGTATAACCATTCTGGCTTCAGCTAAAAAATTACAAAGGACATCTTTTTTTGTGGACTTGAGGGATCATGGAGAGGAGCACCACCATAGGGGAAAGTGGGATTTCAGTTGCCATGAGTTTACAGTAGAAGTTGAAGACTCACAGCCAAAATGCCTGGATAGGGGGATAGTCCCAACAAATATGGAGCATGGTGCCTTTGGATTCGCGGTACTGCCAGCATGTTTCAGAGGCTGCATGATTGAAATGGTGAAGAACAGAGGGGCATCTATACCACCTGGTTTTATGTTTGAACTCCTTTTCTGGAGTCTTGATTGCAAGTGATAATTTGAGGGTCAACATGAAATATTTTTCCCAATCTGCAGGTAAGCTGGAGTTCTTTTTCCCATATGCACGTATAGTTGGGGAAGTCTGGGTGCGCAGCAGCTAGGATATTAGAGTATAGATGGGAAATGGTATGCGTCGGTGGATCTTTCTGTAATAGTAGGGATTCGAATGTGGTCCGCCCATTGTTTATATCCATTAGTGGGGTGATAGATCAAATGTATGAGAATGTCTGTTGCCTCTGCAACCACTGTAGAGGGGTGAATAGGGAGCTACTAGATGGATTAGCTACAGTTAAAGAAGAAAAAGAGAATGGATTTTGGGACTTTAAATGAGGCATTAATATGTGTATAGAATTGTCCAGGATACCTAAAATGTCACAAGTCCCTGAAGGGGAAATCCAAATAACCAAAAGGAATTGCTGAATAATAAATCCAATAAATTCAATTCAATCAATGAACAATTTAATTATCTACTGTATCATAATATATAATACATGAATCATGCAAAGAAAGGCAAAATATATATAATAATAATCATATTGACATATTTAATATTAATATTGTATAGACATATTGGTACAAGGAATCACAGTTGGTAAATTAAATGAACATACAGATCGAGTGAAACATTAATTATCCTAATACATGTAGACATTAAGTGTGGGCACTCACACTAGGAATTTTTAAACACCAAATCACATTTTTCCTGTTTTTGTGGCTTTAGTTTATTGCCAATTTCAATAACTCATGCATTCCTATTTTATATTTTTTTTATAGAACCTGACGTGTGTCCCATATGTGTATACCTCACACTCTGGCATGTTGCTGTGCCTGTCCGATTCTTTCCCTGGTCTTTGTCTACCGCCACCCTCTCTCTGGTTTTCCCTATGTGTTGGAGAATCTATGGTTGGGGAGAGGGGGGGTTCGTCCCCGCCTCAACCCCGGGGGAGACAGCGCATTCGGGACCACCACCACACTCCAATATGGGGATTACTGGGCTACATACTTGGGCTTTGCCATAGGTAATGTACAAATCCCCAAATTCTGCTCTCTTTTTGAAAGCATGACTTATTAGCAGAGACTTGATTGAACTATTTATCTATTTATTCTATTCTCTGGCCATTACCAATGCATCCTACTCCTGATGATTGGCTTTAAACGCCATGAAACGCGTTGAGTCTACACTCAGGGATGCCAAGTCAAGCTTGCCCAAAATGATGAATATCATCAACGGTTTTTAATGTCTACATGTATTAGGATAATTAATGTTTCACTCGATCTGTATGTTCATTTAATTTACCAACTGTGATTGCTTGTACCAATATGTCTATCCAATAATAATATTAAATATGTCAATATGATTATTATTATATATATTATGCCTTTCTTTGCATGATTCATGTATTATATATAATGATACAGTAGATATCTAAAGTGTTCATTGATTGAATTTAATTTATTGGATTAATTATTCAGCAATTCCTTTTGGTTATTTTGATTTCCCCTTCAGGGACTTGTGACAGTTAACCTATTTTAGGTATCCTAGACAATTCTATACACATATTCATGCCTCCTTTAAAGTCCAAAAAACCCATTGTCTTTTTCTTCTAATTACAGGGATGGAGGCATGTTTATGTTGTGTTAGGGTCAAAACAGGTCAGTTCTTTTATTACAGTTAAAGAAGGGTCAGTGTGGAGGAACTGAGAGAGTCGACGGTGGTCATATTTGTTTCAAGGGCCGAAGGTAGAGGATCGTAGTGCTGGCAGAAAGGCCGGGTTATAGGGCAACAGGTTTAAATGCGCTCTTAGGGAATCAGTTCCAGGACTGTATCCCAGCACAGTAAATATAGAGTGTCATATTTTGCCAAGTCAGTGACTTATTTTGATTCCCTATTAGGGATGAACCGTTAGGGTCAAAACAGGTCAGTTCTTTTATTACATGTTTACAGGGTGGAAGACACCCATTCCCTCGTTCACCTGTTAGACCCTATACATTATAACGACTATATACTCTCAGTTTTAGATCTCTGAGTCAATCAACACATTGGCATTTCTTCCAATAGTTACCACCATTTTTTGGGCTCCAGAATACTATCTTTTCTCCCTAGATAATAGGCCACTATATTTTTGTCTCTGTTTTTTCTATTTCTTCGACATTTTGAGCTGTTCAGCTCTTTTTCTCATTCCCTTTGGCTTGCCCAGCCCATTTGATGGGAGGTCCTATAATGTTGGTCTTTCCTCCCCCCAGGGGTTGCGATGCGCCCAGCTCCTCCTCCCCCGCTCGTCTCCACTTGGCGATGAGGGGTGGGGCTGGACCTTGGCGCATTGGAGTCATGCCAGCATGCCACACGTACAGTGTCTATTGACGCTGGTGTCTTGCAGAGAAAGTTCCCCCGGCGGATAAGGACCCCCTGTACTGCGCAGGCGCAGCGCTTGCGCAATACAAACGACTAGGAGCCGCCGAAAATAGCCGAAGCTGAAAAACTTCAATCAGCTGTACACGGTGCCTGTGCCCTAGGTCCAGGTTCAAGCCCCACCATCCAAGTGGACTTAGAGGGAGAATAAAAAAGTGCCGAGCGAAGCGAGGCCGTGCCCGAAGCGTGGCGAGCGAAGCGAGCCTGCGAGGGGCCCTCTTACAGGTGCCGTGTACAGCTGATTTCTATTCTATTCGGCTTCGGCTATTTCTGCCGGCTCCTACTGCGCAAGTGCTGCGCCTGCGTAGTAGAGGGGGGTCCTTATCCGCCGAGGGGAACTTTCTCGGCAGAACACCGGCTTGTGGGCTAGTTCTTATTCCATCTCGTGTGGCGTGGGGGGTAGGAGGAACTCCCGCAGAGGTTCATGCACCATAGGAGGGTGTTTTCTCTGTCCGACCACATGGCCATTACGGTGACGCATGACGTTGGCGTGGACACGCCCCAGGCCTAGGATACATAGACCGGGATGAGTCAGCGGTTCACTCCATACATTCCAACATGAGGAGAGGTTCCATGGGTCCATCCACACCTCAGGTAAACTAGGCGGTCCTATCCTTGGACCAAAAACGCATACACACACCGTGATCCCTGTTTCAGGATCACACATTTACTCCATACACACCCACATACCTTATTACATCACATCTATACTAATGTATTGGCAAAACTTTGGTATTTCTTTATTTGTTTTTTCACTACCCATTTATTCCTTGGCAAAATATCTTTTATAAGTCCAAGTGCCACTATTGGTAAAACCTTTACATATTTCATTCATATTCACACACATTTAGTTTGGGCACTCACACTAGGAATTTTTAAACACCAAATCACATTTTTTCCTATTTTTGTGACTTTAGCTTATTGCCAATTTCCATCACTCATGCATTCCAATTTGATATATTTTTTTTATAGAACCTGACGTGTGTCCCATATGTGTATACCTCACACTCTGGCATGTTGCTGTGGCTGTCCGATCCTTTCCCTGGTCTTTGTCTACCGCTACCCTCTCTCTGGTTTTCCCTATGTGTTGGAGAATCTATGGTTGGGGGAGAGGGGGGGTTCACCATTGTTTAAACGCCATGAAACGCATTGAGTCTACACTCAGGGATGCCAAGTCAAGCTTGCCCAAAATTATGAATATCATCAACGGTTTTTAATGTCTACATGTATTAGGATAATTAATGTTTCACTCGATCTGTATGTTCATTTAATTTATCAACTGTGATTGCTTGTACCAATATGTCTATCCAATAATAATATTAAATATGTCAATATGAATATTATTATATATATTATGCCTTTCTTTGCATGATTCATGTGTTATATATTATGATACAGTGGATAATTAAAGTGTTCATTGATGGAATTTAATTTATTGGATTTATTATTCAGCAATTTCTTTTAGTTATTTGTATTTCCCCTTCAGGGATGTGTGACAGTTAACCTATTTTAGGTATCCTAGACAATTCTATACACATATTCATGCCTCATTTAAAGTCCCAAAACCCATTGTCTTTTTCTTCTAATTACAGGGATGGAGGCATGTTTATGTTGCTATGTTGCGTTAGGGTCAAAACAGGTCAGTTCTTTTATTACAGTTAAAGAAGGGTCACTGTGGAGGAACTGAGAGAGTCGACGGTGGTCATATTTGTTTCAAGGGCCGAAGGTAGAGGACCGTAGTGCTGGCAGAAAGGCCAGGTTATAGGGCAACAGGTTTAAATGCGCTCTTAGGGAGTCAGTTCCAGGACTGTATCCCAGCACAGTAAATATAGAGTGTCATATTTTGCAAAGTCTGTGACTTATTTTTATTCCATATTAGGGATGAGCCGAACACCCCCCGGTTCGGTTTGCACCAGAACATGCGAACAGGCAAAAAATTAGTGCGAACATGCGAAAACGGTTAAAGTCTATGGGACATGAACATGACAATTCAAAAGTGCTCATGTATTAATGCAAAAAAAAGTTTGACAAACAACCGTTTTTTCAGGAGCAGTGATTTTAAGAATGCTTAACCTCCCTGGCGGTTTTTCCCAAGTGTGGCTCGGGGTTAAATTTTAGTACCATTAGCGGTAACCCCAAGCCACACTCGGGATTGCGTTGCAGGATCCTGGTGCGGTATACTTACCTTGTCCCCAGGATCCTGCGATGTCCCCCTGCTGTGTCTGTGGGCTCTGTCCTCCGCCCAATGCCTCTCTGTGCTGGGCTCCGTTCCCTGCGAGCGTCGCAACGCATGGTGGCGGAGCCTGGCGGCAAATTCGAAAGATTGGAAAATCATAATACATACAGTACACTGTAATCTTACAGATTACATTACTGTATGAAATCATTTTACATCTCTTTTGTCCCCAGTGCTTTGTCCAATGCCCTGCATGTAGTTTTATATGATATATACTGTTATTTCTGCCTGGAAACTGAAGATCGTCCATAGCAACCAAATAGTGTCCCTTTACATGAAAAGTGGTTTTAGACCAGCTAGAAAACAGGGATAGTAAATTAGAACACTTGCAGATTTGAGCGATAGTGAATCGTGGGCAAATTAATTTTATTATTATTATATTATCATTTTTTATAACTATTTATATTTATTTATTATATTATAATTTATGATTATGTGTTTCAAACTTTATCATACCCAGGATACCTACTAGCCTCTTGTTTGGACAGATTTAAGTGTGTTATTGCTAAGAATTACAGGCCTACAATATAAAACGCCAAATTTCTATGCAAAATAATTGAGGCGCAAAAAGCTGACATAATCATACCGCCAGGGAGTTTAAAGTGAAACAATAAAAATGAAATATTCCTTTAACCACTTCCCGCCCAGCCTATAGCAGAATGACGGCTGGGCGGTGGTTCAGTTATCCTTACTGGGCATCATATGACATCCAGCAGGGTAACATGCCGGCACGCAACCGCGGGGGTTTGCGCAGCACGGCGATCAGTGGTGCTGAGTGTCACTCTGACACACCGCATCCCCGATCGTAGAAAGGAGCCTCTGATGGACCAATCACAGCTGATCACAGCGTGAACCAGGAAGTTCCGGTAAACGGCTTTCCTCGGTTCGCGTTGACAGGGAGAGCCGATCGGCGGCTCTCCCTGTCAGAGGGGGGGTCTGTGCTGATAATCAGCACATTGATTATCAGCACAGCCCCATCAGATGTGCCACCAACAATGTCAATCAGTGTACATCAGCTGCCGGTCAGTGCCTCATAAGAAACGCCTGTCAGTGCCCATCAAAGTGCCAATCAGTGGCCACCACAGTGGCAATCAGTGGCCATCACAGTGTCAATCAGTGCCCATCAGTAACACCTGTCAGTACCTCATCATCAGTGCTGCCCATACATATCATCTATTAGTGTCCTTCAGTGCCACCTGTCACTGCCAATCAGTTCCGCCTGTCAGTGCCCATAAGTGCCACCTATCAGTGCCCATCAGTGCCGCCTATCAGTGCCCATCAGTGCTGCATATCAGTGCCGCCTTTCGGTGCCCATCAGTGCTGCATATCAGTGCCGCCTATCAGTGCCCATCAGTTCTACATATCACCTTATCAGTGCCAACTCATCAGTGCCCATCAGTGCCGCCTCATCATTGCCCATCAGTGAAGGAGAAAACTAAATTTTATAACAGAAACAAAGAAAACCTTTTTTAAAAAGAAATCTGGTCTTTTTTAGTTTGTTTAGCAAAAAATAAAAACCCCAGTGGTGATCAAATTGTCATTCAAATTACATCAGCGTTGAAAGCTGAAAATTGTCCTGGGCAGGAAGGGGGGAAAGTGCTCTGTAATGAAGTGATTAAATGTGCCTGGGTGGTCCCCTTAGTCTGCCTGTAAAGTAGCCCATTTGTGTGATGTGTTTCATGGCGTTTAAAACCAATCATCAGGAGCAGGGATGAGCCGAACACCCCCTGGTTCGGTTCGCACCAGAACCTGCGAACGGACCGAAAATTCGCATGAACTTTAGTACCCCATTGGCATCTATGGGACTCGAACCTTCGAAATCAAAAGTGCTCATTTTAAAGGCTAATTTGCATGGCGACAGGTGGAGCCTTAAGCTCCGCCTACCCTCCCCTGCACTGCTTTCCTGCAGTGAATCTTCTCCTCGGCCCTGGGGCGGGATCTGGCTGTGACATCAGGAGGAGAGAGAGGAGCACGAGGGAAACCCCCAGGACAGCAGGTACAATGATTGAATAAAGTATATCAGTGTTATGGGCACTGACAGCATTTGATGGGCACTGGCAGAATTTGATGGGCACAGTGGCAGCATTTGATGGGCACAGTGGCAGCATTTGATGGCACAGTGGCTGCATTTGATGGGCACAGTGGCTGCGTTTGAGGGCACAATGGCTACGTTTGATGGCACAATGGCTGCGTTTGATGGCACAGTGGCTGCATTTGATGGCACAGTGGCTGCATTTGATGGCACAGTGGCTGCATTTAATGGGCACGGTGGCTGCATTTGATGGGCACGGTGGCTGCGTTTGATTCTACTTAACAACAAACCTACAGTCCCTATCTTGTTTGCACCGCCTGTATACTGCTGTTCAGAGTACAGAGCCTGTATACTGCTGTTTCCTTTTTTTAATTTGGGTGCGGGGTTCCCCTTAATATCCATACAAGAACCAAAGGGCCTGGTAATGGACGGTGGGGGGGGGGGGGTTACCCATGCCGCTTGTCTCACTGATTTTCATCCATATTACCGGGACCGACATTACATTAAAGCCGTAAGCAGTTTTAAATGACTTTTATTCCTTTAAAAATGTCATTTTGTGCAGGGACTGTTCTAAGCACAGGAAACACGCACCACTTCACAGGCATACTATAGACACCCCCCAGGTACGATATTTAAAGGAATATTTCACTTTTTTTTTCACTTTAAGCGTCATTAAAATCACTGCTCCCGAAAAAACGGCCGTTTTTAAAACTTTTTTTTTCATTGATACATGTCCCCTGGGGCAGGACACGGGTCCCCAAACCCTTTTTAGGACAATAACATGCAAATTAGCCTTTAAAATTAGCACTTTTGATTTTGAACGTTCAAGTCCCATAGACTTCAATGGGGTTCTAACATTCGTGCGAAGTTTCTGTCCGTTCACAGGTTCTGGTGCGAACCGAACCGGGGGTGTTCGACTCATCCCTAGCCATCATTTAGTAAATGTTTTTTTAAGCTAGCAGCAACACAAGGAGCAATCTTTTCTTAATATTCAGGTTGGTTATATTTTTACACAGTTATTATGGTTGAATAAAGACACCAGTCCATCCATTTCAACCTGTGTGTGTGTGTTTATGTCACTACCATTTTCCATATTCCTGTACATTGTGTTCACTAAGAAACTCATCTAAAAGTTTTTTGAATTGATCTACACTCCCTACTGAAACTACCAACTCTGAAAGGGAGTTCCACATCCTTACCACATTCCACATCCTTACTGCTCTATCCGCTTGAACTCCCTACGCAGTTAAGATTGAACCGCTTCTTTTCCAACTTCATTGTGTAGCTGTGTGTCTTCTTTAGAGACCTTAGGTTAAATTGTTTCCTCCTAATATTCCCTCTTAAATGTCTCTTCTCCAAGGAGAATACGTTTAATGTTTGTAGTTGTTCCTCATTGTTAAGGTCCTTCAGCCCCCTCATTAACTTCTTCTTTGCCCTTCTCTGAACTCTCTCCAGTTCTAGGATCACGCAGGGGAACATCTAGCAAAAAAAAAAAAAAAAAGGAAAAAACTGTAAAGTCCAATTCTTTGTGAATTCTGTTGCGTTGTGTTAATACATTACGGTAAAGCAGCCTATTTAAATGAATGGGCTACCAATGGACAAGAAACTGACATGCAGGATTTTTCTGAAGCAGGATACCAAAATATATGATGCATGTATGTTGGAGGCGTGTTGCTTTGGAGTGCCATCGAAATTAAATAGCACTGTAATGCACTGATGTGTGCATTGCATTGCAGAAATACATGCTACCACAATGCACTGAGGCAACAGTTATATTTCTCAAGGTAGAGAGAGACGAAAGAAAGTAAAACAGAGAACAAAGGAATACAATGAATGGGAGGAAAGGAAGCCAAGTTGTTTTAAATTGTTCTTCCTTGTCAGTTTTTCTACGCAAATCCATTATGGCATCGAGTTCAATTGCCCATTCCACAAGGGCAGGTTTAGTGGTTGTTTTCAAATAGCGAGGTATAACCATTCTGGCTTCAGCTAAAAAATTACAAAGGACATCTTTTTTTGTGGACTTGAGGGATCATGGAGAGGAGCACCACCATAGGGGAAAGTGGGATTTCAGTTGCCATGAGTTTACAGTAGAAGTTGAAGACTCACAGCCAAAATGCCTGGATAGGGGGATAGTCCCAACAAATATGGAGCATGGTGCCTTTGGATTCGAGGTACTGCCAGCATGTTTCAGAGGCTGCATGATTGAAATGGTGAAGAACAGAGGGGCATCTATACCACCTGGTTTTATGTTTGAACTCCTTTTCTGGAGTCTTGATTGCAAGTGATAATTTGAGGGTCAACATGAAATACTTTTCCCAATCTGCAGGTAAGCTGGAGTTCTTTTTCCCATATGCACGTATAGTTGGGGAAGTCTGGGTGCGCAGCAGCTAGGATATTGGAGTATAGATGGGAAATGGTATGCGTCGGTGGATCTTTCTGTAATAGTAGGGATTCGAATGTGGTCCGCCCATTGTTTATATCCATTAGTGGGGTGATAGATCAAATGTATGAGAATGTCTGTTGCCTCTGCAACCACTGTAGAGGGGTGAATAGGGAGCTACTAGATGGATTAGCTACAGTTAAAGAAGAAAAAGAGAATGGATTTTGGGACTTTAAATGAGGCATTAATATGTGTATAGAATTGTCTAGGATACCTAAAATGTCACAAGTCCCTGAAGGGGAAATCCAAATAACCAAAAGGAATTGCTGAATAATAAATCCAATAAATTCAATTCAATCAATGAACAATTTAATTATCTACTGTATCATAATATATAATACATGAATCATGCAAAGAAAGGCAAAATATATATAATAATAATCATATTGACATATTTAATATTAATATTGTATAGACATATTGGTACAAGGAATCACAGTTGGTAAATTAAATGAACATACAGATCGAGTGAAACATTAATTATCCTAATACATGTAGACATTAAGTGTGGGCACTCACACTAGGAATTTTTAAACACCAAATCACATTTTTTCCTGTTTTTGTGGCTTTAGTTTATTGCCAATTTCAATAACTCATGCATTCCTATTTTATATTTTTTTTATAGAACCTGACGTGTGTGCCATATGTGTATACCTCACACTCTGGCATGTTGCTGTGCCTGTCCGATTCTTTCCCTGGTCTTTGTCTACCGCCACCCTCTCTCTGGTTTTCCCTATGTGTTGGAGAATCTATGGTTGGGGAGAGGGGGAGTTCGTCCCCGCCTCAACCCCGGGGGAGACAGCGCATTCGGGACCACCACCACACTCCAATATGGGGATCACTGGGCTACATACTTGGGCTTTGCCATAGGTAATGTACAAATCCCCAAATTCTGCTCTCTTTTTGAAAGCATGACTTATTAGCAGAGACTTGATTGAACTATTTATCTATTTATTCTATTCTCTGGCCATTACCAATGCATCCTACTCCTGATGATTGGCTTTAAACGCCATGAAACGCGTTGAGTCTACACTCAGGGATGCCAAGTCAAGCTTGCCCAAAATGATGAATATCATCAACGGTTTTTAATGTCTACATGTATTAGGATAATTAATGTTTCACTCGATCTGTATGTTCATTTAATTTACCAACTGTGATTGCTTGTACCAATATGTCTATCCAATAATAATATTAAATATGTCAATATAATTATTATTATATATATTATGCCTTTCTTTGCATGATTCATGTATTATATATAATGATACAGTAGATATCTAAAGTGTTCATTGATTGAATTTAATTTATTGGATTAATTATTCAGCAATTCCTTTTGGTTATTTTGATTTCCCCTTCAGGGACTTGTGACAGTTAACCTATTTTAGGTATCCTAGACAATTCTATACACATATTCATGCCTCCTTTAAAGTCCCAAAAACCCATTGTCTTTTTCTTCTAATTACAGGGATGGAGGCATGTTTATGTTGCTATGTTGCGTTAGGGTCAAAACAGGTCAGTTCTTTTATTACAGTTAAAGAAGGGTCACTGTGGAGGAACTGAGAGAGTCGACAGTGGTCATATTTGTTTCAAGGGCCGAAGGTAGAGGATCGTAGTGCTGGCAGAAAGGCCAGGTTATAGGGCAACAGGTTTAAATGCGCTCTTAGGGAATCAGTTCCAGGACTGTATCCCAGCACAGTAAATATAGAGTGTCATATTTTGCCAAGTCAGTGACTTATTTTGATACCCTATTAGGGATGAGCCGTTAGGGTCAAAACAGGTCAGTTCTTTTATTACATGTTTACAGGGTGGAAGACACCCATTCCCTCGTTCACCTGTTAGACCCTATACATTATAACGACTATATACTCTCAGTTTTAGATCTCTGAGTCAATCAACACATTGGCTTTTCTTCCAATAGTTACCACCATTTTTTGGGCTCCAGAATACTATCTTTTCTCCCTAGATAATAGGCCACTATATTTTTGTCTCTGTTTTTTCTATTTCTTCGACATTTTGAGCTGTTCAGCTCTTTTTCTCATTCCCTTTGGCTTGCCCAGCCCATTTGATGGGAGGTCCTATAATGTTGGTCTTTCCTCCCCCCAGGGGTTGCGATGCGCCCAGCTCCTCCTCCCCCGCCCGTCTCCACTTGGCGATGAGGGGTGGGGCTGGACCTTGGCGCATTGGCGTCATGCCAGCACGCCACACGTACAGTGTCTATTGACGCTGGTGTCTTGCAGAGAAAGTTCCCCCGGCGGATAAGGACCCCCTGTACTGCGCAGGCGCAGCGCTTGCGCAATACAAACGACTAGGAGCCGCCGAAAATAGCCGAAGCTGAAAAACTTCAATCAGCTGTACACGGTGCCTGTGCCCTAGGTCCAGGTTCAAGCCCCACCATCCAAGTGGACTTAGAGGGAGAATAAAAAAGTGCCGAGCGAAGCGAGGCCGTGCCCGAAGCGTGGCGAGCGAAGCGAGCCTGCGAGGGGCCCTCTTACAGGTGCCGTGTACAGCTGATTTTTATTCTATTCGGCTTCGGCTATTTCCGCCGGCTCCTACTGCGCAAGTGCTGCGCCTGCGCAGTAGAGGGGGGTCCTTATCCGCCGAGGGGAACTTTCTCGGCAGAACACCGGCTTGTGGGCTAGTTCTTATTCCATCTCGTGTGGCGTGGGGGGTAGGAGGAACTCCCGCAGAGGTTCATGCACCATAGGAGGGTGTTTTCTCTGTCCGAACACATGGCCATTACGGTGACGCATGACGTTGGCGTGGACACACCCCAGGCCTAGGATACATAGACCGGGATGAGTCAGCGGTTCACTCCATACATTCCAACATGAGGAGAGGTTCCATGGGTCCATCCACACCTCAGGTAAACTAGGCAGTCCTATCCTTGGACCAAAAACGCATATACACACCATGATCCCTGTTTCAGGATCACACATTTACTCCATACACACCCACATACCTTATTACATCACATCTATACTAATGTATTGGCAAAACTTTGGTATTTCTTTATTTGTTTTTTCACTACCCATTTATTCCTTGGCAAAATATCTTTTATAAGTCCAAGTGCCACTATTGGTAAAACCTTTACATATTTCATTCATATTCACACACATTTAGTTTGGGCACTCACACTAGGAATTTTTAAACACCAAATCACATTTTTTCCTATTTTTGTGACTTTAGCTTATTGCCAATTTCCATCACTCATGCATTCCTATTTGATATATTTTTTTTATAGAACCTGACGTGTGTCCCATATGTGTATACCTCACACTCTGGCATGTTGCTGTGGCTGTCCGATTCTTTCCCTGGTCTTTGTCTACCGCTACCCTCTCTCTGGTTTTCCCTATGTGTTGGAGAATCTATGGTTGGGGGAGAGGGGGGGTTCACCATCGTTTAAACGCCATGAAACGCATTGAGTCTACACTCAGGGATGCCAAGTCAAGCTTGCCCAAAATTATGAATATCATCAACGGTTTTTAATGTCTACATGTATTAGGATAATTAATGTTTCACTCGATCTGTATGTTCATTTAATTTATCAACTGTGATTGCTTGTACCAATATGTCTATCCAATAATAATATTAAATATGTCAATATGAATATTATTATATATATTATGCCTTTCTTTGCATGATTCATGTGTTATATATTATGATACAGTGGATAATTAAAGTGTTCATTGATGGAATTTAATTTATTGGATTTATTATTCAGCAATTTCTTTTAGTTATTTGTATTTCCCCTTCAGGGACGTGTGACAGTTAACCTATTTTAGGTATCCTAGACAATTCTATACACATATTCATGCCTCATTTAAAGTCCCAAAACCCATTGTCTTTTTCTTCTAATTACAGGGATGGAGGCATGTTTATGTTGCTATGTTGCGTTAGGGTCAAAACAGGTCAGTTCTTTTATTACAGTTAAAGAAGGGTCACTGTGGAGGAACTGAGAGAGTCGACGGTGGTCATATTTGTTTCAAGGGCCGAAGGTAGAGGACCGTAGTGCTGGCAGAAAGGCCAGGTTATAGGGCAACAGGTTTAAATGCGCTCTTAGGGAGTCAGTTCCAGGACTGTATCCCAGCACAGTAAATATAGAGTGTCATATTTTGCAAAGTCTGTGACTTATTTTTATTCCCTATTAGGGATGAGCCGAACACCCCCCGGTTCGGTTTGCACCAGAACATGCGAACAGGCAAAAAATTAGTGCGAACATGCGAAAACGGTTAAAGTCTATGGGACATGAACATGACAATTCAAAAGTGCTCATTTTAAAGGCTTATATGCAAGTTATTGCTATAAAAAGTGTATGGGGACCCGGGTACTGCCCCAGGGGACATGTATTAATGCAAAAAAAAGTTTGAAAAACAACCGTTTTTTCAGGAGCAGTGATTTTAAGAATGCTTAACCTCCCTGGCGGTTTTTCCCAAGTGTGGCTCGGGGTTAAATTTTAGTACCATTAGCGGTAACCCCAAGCCACACTCGGGATTGCGTTGCAGGATCCTGGTGCGGTATACTTACCTTGTCCCCAGGATCCTGCGATGTCCCCCTGCTGTGTCTGTGGGCTCTGTCCTCCGCCCAATGCCTCTCTGTGCTGGGCTCCGTTCCCTGCGAGCGTCGCAACGCACGGTGGCGGAGCCTGGCGGCAAATTCAAAAGATTGGAAAATCATAATACATACAGTACACTGTAATCTTACAGATTACATTACTGTATGAAATCATTTTACATCCCTTTTGTCCCCAGTGCTTTGTCCAATGCCCTGCATGTAGTTTTATATGATATATACTGTTATTTCTGCCTGGAAACTGAAGATCGTCCATAGCAACCAAATAGTGTCCCTTTACATGAAAAGTGGTTTTAGACCAGCTAGAAAACAGGGATAGTAAATTAGAACACTTGCAGATTTGAGCGATAGTGAATCGTGGGCAAATTAATTTTATTATTATTATATTATCATTTTTTATAACTATTTATATTTATTTATTATATTATAATTTATGATTATGTGTTTCAAACTTTATCATACCCAGGATACCTACTAGCCTCTTGTTTGGACAGATTTAAGTGTGTTATTGCTAAGAATTACAGGCCTACAATATAAAACGCCAAATTTCTATGCAAAATAATTGAGGCGCAAAAAGCTGACATAATCATACCGCCAGGGAGTTTAAAGTGAAACAATAAAAATGAAATATTCCTTTAACCACTTCCCGCCCAGCCTATAGCAGAATGACGGCTGGGCGGTGGTTCAGTTATCCTTACTGGGCATCATATGACATCCAGCAGGGTAACATGCCGGCACGCAACCACGGGGGTTTGCGCAGCACGGCGATCAGTGGTGCTGAGTGTCACTCTGACACACCGCATCCCCGATCGTAGAAAGGAGCCTCTGATGGACCAATCACAGCTGATCACAGCGTGAACCAGGAAGTTCCGGTAAACGGCTTTCCTCGGTTCGCGTTGACAGGGAGAGCCGATCGGCGGCTCTCCCTGTCAGAGGGGGGGTCTGTGCTGATAATCAGCACATTGATTATCAGCACAGCCCCATCAGATGTGCCACCAACAATGTCAATCAGTGTACATCAGCTGCCGGTCAGTGCCTCATAAGAAACGCCTGTCAGTGCCCATCAAAGTGCCAATCAGTGGCCACCACAGTGGCAATCAGTGGCCATCACAGTGTCAATCAGTGCCCATCAGTAACACCTGTCAGTACCTCATCATCAGTGCTGCCCATACATATCATCTATTAGTGTCTTTCAGTGCCACCTGTCACTGCCAATCAGTTCCACCTGTCAGTGCCCATAAGTGCCACCTATCAGTGCCCATCAGTGCCGCCTATCAGTGCCCATCAGTGCTGCATATCAGTGCCGCCTTTCGGTGCCCATCAGTGCTGCATATCAGTGCCGCCTATCAGTGCCCATCAGTTCTACATATCACCTTATCAGTGCCAACTCATCAGTGCCCATCAGTGCCGCCTCATCATTGCCCATCAGTGCCCATCAGTGAAGGAGAAAACTAAATTTTATAACAGAAACAAAGAAAACCTTTTTAAAAAAAAAATCTGGTCTTTTTTAGTTTGTTTAGCAAAAAATAAAAACCCCAGTGGTGATCAAATTGTCATTCAAATTACATCAGCGTTGAAAGCTGAAAATTGTCCTGGGCAGGAAGGGGGGAAAGTGCTCTGTAATGAAGTGATTAAATGTGCCTGGGGGGTCCCCTTAGTCTGCCTGTAAAGTAGCCCATTTGTGTGATGTGTTTCATGGTGTTTAAAACCAATCATCAGGAGCAGGGATGAGCCGAACACCCCCTGGTTCGGTTCGCACCAGAACCTGCGAACGGACCGAAAATTCGCATGAACTTTAGAACCCCATTTGCATCTATGGGACTCGAACCTTCGAAATCAAAAGTGCTCATTTTAAAGGCTAATTTGCATGGTATTGTCCTAAAAAGGGTTTGGGGACCCGGGTCCTGCCCCAGGGGACATGTATCAATGCAAAAAAAACTTTTAAAAATGGCCGTTTTTTCGGGAGCAGTAATTTTAATGATGCTTAAAGTAAAAAAAAAAGTGAAATATTCCTTTAAATATCGTACCTGGGGGTGTCTATAGTATGTCTGTAAAGTGGCGCGTGTTTCCCGTGCTTAGAACAGTCCCTGCACAAAATGTCATTTTTAAAGGAAAAAAAGTAATTTAAAACTGCTTGCAGCTTTAATGTAATGTCGGGTCCTGGCAATATGGATAAAAATCAGTGAGACAAATGGCATGGGTACCCCCCAGTCCATTACCAGGCCCTTTGGGTCTTGTATGGTTATTAAGGGGAACCCCGCACCCAAATTAAAAAAGGAAACAGCAGTATACAGGCTCTGTACTCTGAACAGCAGTATACAGGCGGTGCAAACAAGACAGGGACTGTAGGTTTGTTGTTAAGTAGAATCTGTTTGTAATTTTGAACTGGTACATTTTTAACGTGTTTAGCTCCAGCCAAAAAAATCTATTTTAAGCTTTTAGGAAAACATAGGGAAGGGTTATCACCCCTGTGACATTTGTTTTGCTGTCTGTGCTCCTCTTCAGAAGATTTCACCTCACTTTTTGTCCCAATGACAAATGTTATTTGAAAATGTGGGGTTTTTTGTGAAACAAGGATTGGTGATAAAGCATCAGTGGAAAGGAGAAATGTTTTTCCCATATTAACTCTTACAGGAGAGAATTTCCCTTCCTAGGGGTAGATTTCATCTCACTTCCTGTTGTCTCCTTCCATTTGCAAGTAGGAGTCGTTTGTAAGTTGGATGTTTGAAAGCAGGGGCCTGCCCTATATACTCAGCAGAAATTTGGGCCTTAGGTGTTGTTGTGGCCACAACACTGTAAGCCCTCAAAGGGCCCTGCTGTGAAATATTAGATCAAGAATTGTAATTACATGCCCCTGTTGAACAGGGGCAGAAAAATTGGGCCTTTGGTGGTGGTGGTGGTGGTGGTGCCACAACACTGTAAGTCCTCACTCGTTCTTGGAGGGCACAGAAACAGGCCCTGCTGTGAAATATTAGATCAAGAATTGTAATTACATGCCCCTGTTGAACAGGGGCTGAAAAATTGGGCCTTAGGCACTGGTGCTGGTGCCACAACACTGCAACCCCTCACAGATACTCTAGTTGGAACGCAGGAACGAGCCCTGCTGCAAAGTATTGCATCAAAAATTGTAATTACACGCCCCTGTTAAACAGGGGCTGAAAAACTGGGCCTTAGGCACTGGTGCTGGTGCCACAACACTGCAACCCCTCACAGATACTCTAGTTGGAACGCAGAAACAAGCCCTGCTGCAAAGTATTGCATCAAAAAATGTAATTACACGCTCCTGTTAAGCAGGGGCTGAAAAATTGGGCCTTAGGCACTGGTGGCGGCGCCCAGAACCAAAAATGTTCTTACAAGCTATCAGCGTGATCATTGAGGAGGAAGAGGATAATTACTCAGGATAGTCACTCAGCATCAGCATAGGCAGTCTTTGAAGGGATCTGAGATTTCAAAAAAAATTATTCGGTTACATCAGCATCAGGTGCTTGGTAGCTGGTGGTGATCCAAGACTGATTCATTTTTATGAAGGTCAATCGATCGACCGAGTCGGTGGACAGACGCACCTTGTGATCGGTTACAAAGCCTCCAGCAGCACTGAATGTGCATTCCGAAAGAACGCTGGATACAGGACAGGCCAGTAGCTCAATTGCATACTGTGCAAGCTCTGGCCAGTGATCCATCCTCAAGACCCAGTAACCCAGAGGATTTTCGGTGGGAAAGGTGTCCAAGTCAGATCTTGCCCCTAGGAATTCCTGCACCATGTAAAACAGACGCTGGCGATGGTTGCTGGAACCGATCATACCTTGGGGCTGCGGACTAAAAAATTGTCTGAACGCATCGGTCAGACGGCCACCTTCTCCACCGCTCCTTCTTTGACTGACCGAAGCCTCAGCAACACGTTATCCAGAAACAGGAGTTTGTAACCTCCCAGTCTCTGGGAACGCGTTTCACAGACCTTTCTGCAAGGCCTCCCGAAGATGTTTCATCCTCTGCTCCCTCTGCGACGGCAAGATAAGGTCCGCAACCTTACCCTTGTAACATGGATCAAGGAGGGTTGCCAGCCAGTATTGGTCCTTCTCCTTGATACCACGAATACGAGGATCCTTCCGCAGGCTTTGCAGGATCAGGGAGGCCATGCAGCGTAGGTTTGCTGAGGCATTCAGGCCGGAGTCCTCTGGGTCACTAAGGAGGACATGGTCCGCAGCCACCTCCTCCCAGCCACGTACAAGTCCATGTGTTTCTTGGGACTGATCCCTTAAAGACTGCTGCTGGTGCTGAGTGCCAGGCTCCACCTCCATACTGACACAATCCTCCTCCTCCTCCTCTTCCTGTGTGATCGGCGGGCACGCAGAAACACTGTCTGGATAAAGGGGTCCTTGAGAGCTAAGGAAGTCCTCCTCTTCCTGCCTGTGTTCTGCCTCAAGTGCCCTGTCCATTATTCCACGCAGCGTGTGCTCCAACAGGTGGACAAGGGGGACAGTGTCACTTATGCATGCACTGTCACTGCTCACCATCCTCGTGGCCTCCTCAAATGGTGACAGGACAGTGCATGCATCCCTGATCATGGCTCACTGGCGTGGGGAAAAAAAACAAGCTCCCCTGACCCTGTCCTGGTGCTATAGTCACACAGGTACTCATTGATGGCCCTCTGCTGCATGTGCAGCCGCTGCAGCATGGCCAACGTTGAGTTCCACCTGGTGGGCATGTCACAGATTAGGCAGTTCTTGGGCAGGTTAAACTCCTTTTGGAGGTCTGCCAGCCGAGCACTGGCATTATATGACCGGCGGAAATGCACACAGACTTTCCTGGCCTGCCTCAGGACATCCTGTAAGCCCGGGTACCTGCCCAAGAACCGCTGCACCACCAAGTTAAGGGCGCGAGCCAAACAGGGCACATGGGTCATTTGTCCCTGTCGGAGGGCAGAGAGGAGGTTGGTGCCATTGTCGCAAACCACCATTCCTGCCTTAAGTTGGCGTGGTGTCAACCACCTCTGAACCTGCCCCTGCAGAGCTGACAGAACCTCTGCCCCAGTGTGGCTCCTGTCCCCCAAGCACACCAGCTCAAGCACCGCATGGCATCTTTTAGCCTGCGTAATTGCGTAGCCCCTTGAACGGCTACAGAGCACCTCTGGTTCTGAGGACAAAGCACAGGAAGAGGCCATGGAGGAAGAAGAAGAGGAGGGGGTGGAGGAGAGAGGTGTGTCACAATCATTAGTAGTGGCATTTTGGAGGCGTGGTGGCGGAACAACCTCCAACACTACTGCACCTTGTCCTGCATCCTTCCCAGCTGCCAGCAGAGTCACCCAATGCGCGGTAACATCCCTGTCCATGCCTGCTGGACCATGAGTCAGCGGTAATATGCACCTTACTGCTGACTGCCCTGTCCAGTGAGGTATGGACATTGCCTTCCACATGCCGGTAGAGAGCTGGAATTGCCTTCCATGAGAAAAAGTGGCGTTTGGGTACCTGCCACTGAGGAACCGCACATTCCACAAACTCATGGAAGGGGGCAGAGTCTACCAACTGAAAAGGCAGCAGTTGAAGTGCTAGCAATTTTGCCAAGCTAGCATTCAACCGCTGGGCATGTGGATGGCTGGGAGCGAACTTCTTTCGGCGGTGCAGCAGCTGGGGCAAGGAAATTTGCCTGGTACAATCTGACGTTGGTGTACCGAAAGCAGATTGCCCACAAGTACTTGGCTGTGACACACCTAATTCTACACCTTCATTCCTCTCAGTGCAGGTCTCAGAGAGGACTGAAGGTATAGTGGGGTTGGAGATCTCAGCTGATGAGGAGCAAGGAGAGGTCCTCTTTGTACCTTGGTGTGGGTCTTTAAGATACGCTTGCCAACGAACTGCATGGCAGGTCAACATATGTCTGGTCAAGCATGTGGTTCCCAAGCGGGAGATGTTTTGGCCACGCGAGATACGATTGAGACATATGTTGCAAATAACAGCGGTGCAATCTGATGCACTCGTCTCAAAAAAGGCCCACACCAAATAACTTTTTGAATAACGCGCAGAGACAGCAGCGCCCTGCACATGCGGAGCTTTGGGGTGTGATGCAGTCAGTGTTCAAATAAACATATATGTGGCGCTGCCCTATCCTAATGTACCGACTCCAAATCTGTGAACATAAATAATCACAAAGTGCTATAAATATTATATCCTCCTCGTAAAAGTGCAATGTGCATATACAATATAGTAGCAATACCCCGTGATAGCAAAATGAGGTCTATCTCAACATGAATCCAAGGAATTAGTGCATCCAAATATCATATTATGATTCCTAGTACTCATAATCGTGAAAAATGCATTAAAGTGCCCAGTGCATAGTGCAAAAATGCAACTCGTATTGCAGCTGCATAAACAATATTTAAAAAGTGACACACTGTGCAAAATTACCATAAAGTGCATATATGCGACTAAGGATGCAACTAAAAGTCCCGCATAAAGACATAAACAATAAAAAACATACAAATTGACAATTGTGCAATTATGTACACAAAAGAAACTCTTTCATGCAATGCGACTCCTAGTGCGACTGCCGTGTCCGCAAGGGAAAGTCTTCTAAGAAAAAAGTGCAGATACAGTGGTGACTTGTGATAAACTCTTCCAAATCTGTTCTGGTGCGTGACAATTGTTTCCCCCAGCCTCTCACCTGCAGTGGCGGCCCCCAATGCAAGAGATCCCTTTGAGAAAGTCACATGATGTGACGCAACGCGTCAGAGTAGGAGGAGCCAGGTGCCGTCACTTCCGGGTACGGCCGAACCCGGAAGTTTTCTGTTCCATACTGCTCACTGCTAATTTTAATGTAAGTTGCTACGTTTGTTTAAAATAAATTTTACTCTAATTACTACACCATCGAGGCTATTTTTTCTGGGATTACCATTGTGAGCGGCGGTGAGGGTTGCAGATAGCCATATCCACGGAGGTCCTTCCGG
The DNA here is from genome assembly GCA_037952835.1 of Lithobates septentrionalis. NCBI lineage: Eukaryota > Metazoa > Chordata > Amphibia > Anura > Ranidae > Lithobates > Lithobates septentrionalis. The sequence goes on along the minus strand of JBBDGP010000798.1, from coordinate 1,023,266 downwards.
GAACTGTGATCACCTTAGAAGACCCATCCTCTGGATAGAGCATCATTCACCTGTGCATTTTCGCTTGACTCGGCCCATTGGGGGCCGCCACTGCAGGTGAGAGGCTGGGGGAAACAATTGTCACGCACGAGAACAGATTTGGAAGAGTTTATCACAAGTCACCACTGTATCTGCACTTTTTTCTTAGAAGACTTCCCCTTGCGGACACTGCAGTCGCACTAGGAGTCGCATTGCATGAAAGAGTTTCTTTTGTGTACATAATTGCACAATTGTCACGTTGTATGTTTTTTATTGTTTATGTATTTATGCGGGACTTTTAGTTGCATCCTTAGTCGCATATATGCACTTTATGGTAATTTTGCACATTGTGTCACTTTTTAAATATTGTTTATGCAGTTGCAATACGAGTTGCATTTTTTGCACTACGCACTGGGCACTTTAATGCATTTTTCACGTTTATGAGTACTAGGAAACATAATATGATATTTGGATGCACTAATTCCTTGGATTCATGTTGAGGTAGACCTCATTTTGCTATCACGGGGTATTGTTACTATATTGTATATGCACATTGCACTTTTACGAGGAGGATATAATTTTTATAGCACCTTGTGATTATTTATGTTCACAGATTTGGAGTCGGTACACTAGGATAGGGCAGCGCCACATATATGTTTATTTTAATATTTCTCTGTCAGGGTTGTGTGAGTACACTGATCTATGTTGGCAGCTCCTTGTCTGGTACTATTATTTATTTTGTGGTTTTGCGCATTAGTTCCTATACATTTTTATCACTTTGATGCAGTCAGTGTGCTGCCCTTAGGCTGGCCCCTGGAGGGCATCCTGCCTCGTTGGTGATGTGCCTCCTCCTCCTCTCTCCTATCAGGCACCCACGTTGAGTCAGTGACCTCATCATCCCCTCCCTCCTCATCATTGGAGCAAACCTGGCAGTATGCTGCAGCAGGGGGAGCATGACTGCCAGATTGCTGTCCTTCTTGGGCACCCCCTCTGTCTGTACTCACGTTACTGCCTTCATCTAGCTCAGTATCATCATCAGAGCCTTCTAAACGCTGGGCATCCTCCTGGAGCATGTACCCAACACCGTGGTCAAACAGTTCGAGGGACTCCTCAGGAGGACATGGTGGGGCTAGGGAAGGAGTCACTGATGCCATTGAGCCGAGGGAAGAGACCGCGTTGGCAGCAGCTTTGCCAGACAAAGTACCCTGAGCATGGGTGAGAGAGGATGAGGAGGAGGAGGACGGCTTGGTCATCCACTCGACAAAGTCTTCCACATGTTGTGGCTCAACACGGCCAGCTGCCGAAAAAAAGGCCAAGCGTGTCCCAAGGTCACGTGCTGATGAGGATGCACCGTCTCCACGACCAGCATTGTTGCCTCTAGACACAGAGCCTGCTTGCCCTCTTTTATTGGCTTGTGACTGTCTGCCTCTCCTTGTTGGCCTTCCAGACATATTAATGGCCTGTAGCTGCACTAAGCTGGGATATATATATATATATATATATATATATATATATATACTGATACTGCAGCTAGCAAAATCAACTGCCTGTCTGTAGTATGAGAACACCACCAACCTTTTACAGGTAGCTTTAGCTGAACACTGTGCAGAGCTCGCAAAAAACTAACTTGTAGCTTATTTAGCTGCCTGCGGTAGTGATAGGATCAGGAAAACACCACCAACCTTCTACAGGTAGCTTTAGGTGAACACTGTGCAGAGCTCGCAAAAAAATAACTTGTAGCTTATTTAGCTGCCTGCGGTAGTGATAGGATCAGGAAAACACCACCAACCTTCTACAGGTAGCTTTAGCTGAACACTGTGCCGAGCTCGCACTACACCAACTTGTAGTTTTAGATGAACACTGTGCAGAGCTCGCAAAAAACTAACTTGTAGCTTATTTAGCTGCCTGCGGTAGTGATAGGATCAGGAAAACACCACCAACCTTCGACAGGTAGCTTTAGGTGAACACTGTGCACTGCTCGCAAAAAACTAACTTGTAGCTTATTTAGCTGCCTGCGGTAATAATAGGATCAGGAAAACACCAGCAACCTTCTACAGGTAGCTTTAGCTGAACACTGTGCAGAGCTCGCAAAAAACTAACTTGTAGTTTTAGCTGAACACTGTGAGGAGGATGCACTACACTAACTTGTAGCTTTAGCTGAACACCGTGCAGAGGTCGCACTACACTAACTTGTAGTTTTAGCTGAAAACTGTGCAGAGCTCGCAAAAAACTAACTTGTAGCTTATTTAGCTGCCTGCGGTAGTGATAGGATCAAGAAAACACCACCAACCTTTGACAGGTAGCTTTAGGTGAACACTGTGCAGAGCTCGCAAAAAACGAACTTGTGGCCTATTTAGCTGCCTGCGGTAGTGATAGGATCAGGAAAACACCACCAACCTTCTACAGGTAGCTTTAGCTGAACACTGTGCAGAGCTTGCAAAAAACTAACTTGTAGTTTTAACTGAACACTATGAGGAGGATGCACTACTCTAACTTGTAGTTTTAGCAAAACACTGTTCAGAGGACGCACTACACTAACTTGTAGCTTTAGATACATTTAAAGCGTATCAGCGCATAGTGGTCATGCGGATACGAACTAGGTTACAGGTGCCACGTCTTATTTTAATAGTTTAGAGAACATAAGGCAATAGTGGGCTCAAGACTTTATAGGCACAATAATAGCTAGATGTGTAATTAAAATTCTGATTTATTTAGAAGATTTTTTTAAAAAATAGGAGATAAAACAAAGAAACATACATAGTTCAATTCCTAGTTACACAGTTTTACAAATTATGCACTCCATACATAGCTGAATGGTTTAAGTAATAGAGATTGAACAAAATTTAGAATCAAAAAAAGAGTAAACTTTTTGATCAATATAGTTACAGTACGTTGCGTTGAACCAAAAGCTATGCAGTGGTGACAATAAGATTCTGTCTAGGCTCGACATGTTACGCGCCACATGCGCTTCTTCAGGAGCACAGAATTGAATACTGTAATGAACAATACATTTATGATAAATACATCATGGTATAATATAGTTGAGTGAAAATTTTTTTATGTTTTTATGTGCTCCTGAAGAAGCGCATGTGGCGCGTAACATGTCGAGCCTAGACAGAATCTGATTGTCACCACTGCATAGCTTTTGGTTCAACGCAACGTACTGTAACTATATTGATCAAAAAGTTTCCTCTTTTTTTGATTCTAAATTTTGTTCAATCTATTACTTAAACCATTCAGCTATGTATGGAGTGCATAATTTGTAAAACTGTGTAACTAGGAATTGAACTATGTATTTTTCTTTGTTTTATCTCCTATTTTTAAAAAAAAATCTTCTAAATAAATCAGAATTTTAATTACACATCTAGCTATTATTGTGCCTATAAAGTCTTGAGCCCACTATTGCCTTATGTTCTCTAACTTGTAGCTTTAGCTGAACACTGTGCAGAGGTCGCACTACACTAACTTGTAGTTTTAGCTGAACACTGTGAGGAGGACGCACTACACTAACTTGTAGCTTTAGCTGAACACTGTGCAGAGGTCACACTAAACTAACTTGTATCTTTAGCTGAACACTGTGAGGAGGACGCACTACACCAACTTGTAGCTTTAGCCGAACACTGTGAGGAGGACGCACTACCCTAACTTGTAGTTTTAGCTGAACACTGTGAGGAGGACGCACTGCACTAACTTGTAGCTTTAGCTGAACACTGTTTAGAGGACGCACTACACTAACTTGTAGCTTTAGCTGAACACCGTGCAGAGGTCGCACTACACTAACTTGTAGTTTTAGCTGAACACTGTGCAGAGCTCGCAAAAAACTAACTTGTAGCTTATTTAGCTGCCTGCGGTAGTGATAGGATCAGGAAAACACCACCAACCTTCGACAGGTAGCTTTAGGTGAACACTGTGCAGAGCTCGCAAAAAAACTAACTTGTGGCTTATTTAGCTGCCTGCGGTAGTGATAGGATCAGGAAAACACCACTAACCTTCTACAGGTAGCTTTAGCTGAACACTGTGCAGAGCTCGCAAAAAACTAACTTGTAGTTTTAAATTAACACTATGAGGAGGACGCACTACTCTAACTTGTAGTTTTAGCAAAACACTGTTCAGAGGATGCACTACACTAACTTGTAGCTTTAGCTGAACACTGTGCAGAGGTCACACTACACTAACTTGTAGTTTTAGCTGAACACTGTGAGGAGGACGCACAACACTAACTTTTAGCTGAACACTGTGCAGAGGTTGCACTACACTAACTTGTAGTTTTAACTGAACACTGTGAGGAGGACGCACTACACCAACTTGTAGCTTTAGCCGAACACTGTGAGGAGGATGCACTACCCTAACTTGTAGCTTTAGCTGAACACTGTGCAGAGGTCACACTAAACTAACTTGTAGCTTTGGCTGAACACTGTGAGGAGGACGCACTACACTAACTTGTAGTTTTAGCTGAACACTGTGCAGAGGTCACACTAAACTAACTTGTAGCTTTAGCTGAACACTGTGAGGAGGACGCACTACCCTAACTTGTAGCTTTAGCTGAACACCGTGCAGAGGTCGCACTACACTAACTTGTAGTTTTAGCTGAACACTGTGCAGAGCTCGCAAAAAACTAACTTGTAGCTTATTTAGCTGCCTGCGGTAGTGATAGGATCAGGAAAACACCACCAACCTTCGACAGGTAGCTTTAGGTGAACACTGTGCAGAGCTCGCAAAAAACTAACTTGTGGCCTATTTAGCTGCCTGCGGTAGTGATAGGATCAGGAAAACACCACCAACCTTCTACATGTAGCTTTAGCTGAACACTGTGCAGAGCTCGCAAAAAACTAACTTGTAGTTTTAACTGAACACTATGAGGAGGACGCACTACTCTAACTTGTAGTTTTAGCAAAACACTGTTCAGAGGACGCACTACACTAACTTGTAGCTTTAGCTGAACACTGTGCAGAGGTCACACTAAACTAACTTGTAGCTTTAGCTGAACACTGTGCAGAGGTCACACTAAACTAACTTGTAGCTTTAGCTGAACACTGTGAGGAGGACGCACTACACTAACTTGTAGTTTTAGCTGAACACTGTGCAGAGGTCACACTAAACTAACTTGTAGCTTTAGCTGAACACTGTGAGGAGGACGCACTACCCTAACTTGTAGCTTTAGCTGAACACTGTGCAGAGGTCACACTAAACTAACTTGTAGTTTTAGCTGAACACTGTGAGGAGGACGCACTACACTAACTTGTAGCTTTAGCTGAACACTGTTCAGAGGATGCACTACACTAACTTGTAGCTTTAGCTGAACACCGTGCAGAGGTCGCACTACACTAACTTGTAGTTTTAGCTGAACACTGTGCAGAGCTTGCAAAAAACTAACTTGTAGCTTATTTAGCTGCCTGCGGTAGTGATAGGATCAGGAAAACATCACCAACCTTCGACAGGTAGCTTTAGGTGAACACTGTGCAGAGCTCGCAAAAAAACTAACTTGTGGCTTATTTAGCTGCCTGCGGTAGTGATAGGATCAGGAAAACACCACTAACCTTCTACAGGTAGCTTTAGCTGAACACTGTGCAGAGCTCGCAAAAAACTAACTTGTAGTTTTAACTGAACACTATGAGGAGGACGCACTACTCTAACTTGTAGTTTTAGCAAAACACTGTTCAGAGGACGCACTACACTAACTTGTAGCTTTAGCTGAACACTGTGCAGAGGTCGCACTACACTAACTTGTAGTTTTAGCTGAACACTGTGAGGAGGACGCACTACACTAACTTTTAGCTTTAGCTGAACACTGTGCAGAGGTCGCACTACACTAACTTGTAGTTTTAGCTGAACACTGTAAGGAGGACGCACTACACTAACTTTTAGCTTTAGCTGAACACTGTGCAGAGGTAGCACTACAATAACTTGTAGTTTTAGCTGAACACTGTGAGGAGGACGCACTACACCAACTTGTAGCTTTAGCCGAACACTGTGAGGAGGACACACTACCCTAATTTGTAGCTTTAGCTGAACACTGTGCAGAGGTCACACTAAACTAACTTGTAGCTTTAGCTGAACACTGTGAGGAGGACGCACTACCCTAACTTGTAGCTTTAGCTGAACACTGTGCAGAGGTCACACTAAACAAACTTGTAGTTTTAGCTGAACACTGTGAGGAGGACGCACTACACTAACTTGTAGCTTTAGCTGAACACTGTGCAGAGGTCGCACTACACTAACTTGAAGTTTTAGCTGAACACTGTGCAGAGCTCGCAAAAAACTAACTTGTAGCTTATTTAGCTGCCTGCGGTAGTGATAGGATCAGGAAAACACCACTAACCTTCGACAGGTAGCTTTAGGTGAACACTGTGCAGAGCTCGCAAAAAAACTAACTTGTGGCTTATTTAGCTGCCTGCGGTAGTGATAGGATCAGGAAAACACCACTAACCTTCTACAGGTAGCTTTAGCTGAACACTGTGCAGAGCTCGCAAAAAACTAACTTGTAGTTTTAAATGAACACTATGAGGAGGACGCACTACTCTAACTTGTAGTTTTAGCAAAACACTGTTCAGAGGATGCACTACACTAACTTGTAGCTTTAGCTGAACACCGTGCAGAGGTCGCACTACACTAACTTGTAGTTTTAGCTGAACACTGTGAGGAGGACGCACTACACTAACTTTTAGCTTTAGCTGAACACTGTGCAGAGGTCGCACTACACTAACTTGTAGTTTTAGCTGAACACTGGGAGGAGGACGCACTACACCAACTTGTAGCTTTAGCCGAACACTGGAAGGAGGACGCACTACCCTAACTTGTAGCTTTAGCTGAACACTGTGCAGAGGTCACACTAAACTAACTTGTAGCTTTAGCTGAACACCGTGCAGAGGTCGCACTACACTAACTTGTAGTTTTAGCTGAACACTGTGCAGAGCTCGCAAAAAACTAACTTGTAGCTTATTTAGCTGCCTGCGGTAGTGATAGGATCAGGAAAACACCACCAACCTTCGACAGGTAGCTTTAGGTGAACACTGTGCAGAGCTCGCAAAAAAACTAACTTGTGGCTTATTTAGCTGCCTGCGGTAGTGATAGGATCAGGAAAACACCACTAACCTTCTACAGGTAGCTTTAGCTGAACACTGTGCAGAGCTCGCAAAAAACTAACTTGTAGTTTTAACTGAACACTATGAGGAGGACGCACTACTCTAACTTGTAGTTTTAGCAAAACACTGTTCAGAGGATGCACTACACTAACTTGTAGCTTTAGCTGAACACTGTGCAGAGGTCGCACTACACTAACTTGTAGTTTTAGCTGAACACTGTGAGGAGGACGCACTACACTAACTTTTAGCTTTAGCTGAACACTGTGCAGAGGTCGCACTACACTAACTTGTAGTTTTAGCTGAACACTGGGAGGAGGACGCACTACACCAACTTGTAGCTTTAGCCGAACACTGGGAGGAGGACGCACTACCCTAACTTGTAGCTTTAGCTGAACACTGTGCAGAGGTCACACTAAACTAACTTGTAGCTTTAGCTGAACACTGTGAGGAGGACGCACTACACTAACTTGTAGCTTTAGCTGAACACCGTGCAGAGGTCGCACTACACTAACTTGTAGTTTTAGCTGAACACTGTGCAGAGCTCGCAAAAAACTAACTTGTAGCTTATTTAGCTGCCTGCGGTAGTGATAGGATCAGGAAAACACCACTAACCTTCGACAGGTAGCTTTAGGTGAACACTGTGCAGAGCTCGCAAAAAAACTAACTTGTGGCTTATTTGGCTGCCTGCGGTAGTGATAGGATCAGGAAAACACCACTAACCTTCTACAGGTAGCTTTAGCTGAACACTGTGCAGAGCTCGCAAAAAACTAACTTGTAGTTTTAAATGAACACTATGAGGAGGACGCACTACTCTAACTTGTAGTTTTAGCAAAACACTGTTCAGAGGATGCACTACACTAACTTGTAGCTTTAGCTGAACACCGTGCAGAGGTCGCACTACACTAACTTGTAGTTTTAGCTGAACACTGTGAGGAGGACGCACTACACCAACTTGTAGCTTTAGCCGAACACTGTGAGGAGGACGCACTACCCTAACTTGTAGCTTTAGCTGAACACTGTGCAGAGGTCACACTAAACTAACTTGTAGCTTTAGCTGAACACTGTGAGGAGGACGCACTACCCTAACTTGTAGCTTTAGCTGAACACTGTGCAGAGGTCACACTAAACAAACTTGTAGTTTTAGCTGAACACTGTGAGGAGGACGCACTACACTAACTTGTAGCTTTAGATGAACACTGTTCAGAGGACGCACTACACTAACTTGTAGCTTTAGCTGAACACCGTGCAGAGGTTGCACTACACTAACTTGTAGTTTTAGCTGAACACTGTGCAGAGCTCGCAAAAAACTAACTTGTAGCTTATTTAGCTGCCTGCGGTAGTGATAGGATCAGGAAAACACCACCAACCTTCGACAGGTAGCTTTAGGTGAACACTGTGCAGAGCTCGCAAAAAAACTAACTTGTGGCTTATTTAGCTGCCTGCGGTAGTGATAGGATCAGGAAAACGCCACTAACCTTCTACAGGTAGCTTTAGCTGAACACTGTGCAGAGCTCGCAAAAAACTAACTTGTAGTTTTAAATGAACACTATGAGGAGGACGCACTACTCTAACTTGTAGTTTTAGCAAAACACTGTTCAGAGGATGCACTACACTAACTTGTAGCTTTAGCTGAACACTGTGCAGAGGTCGCACTACACTAACTTGTAGTTTTAGCTGAACACTGTGAGGAGGACGCACTACACTAACTTTTAGCTTTAGCTGAACACTGTGCAGAGGTCGCACTACACTAACTTGTAGTTTTAGCTGAACACTGGGAGGAGGACGCACTACACCAACTTGTAGCTTTAGCCGAACACTGGAAGGAGGACGCACTACCCTAACTTGTAGCTTTAGCTGAACACTGTGCAGAGGTCACACTAAACTAACTTGTAGCTTTAGCTGAACACTGTGAGGAGGACGCACTACACTAACTTGTAGTTTTAGCTGAACACTGTGCAGAGGTCACACTAAACTAACTTGTAGCTTTAGCTGAGCACTGTGAGGAGGATGCACTACCCTAACTTGTAGCTTTAGCTGAACACTGTGCAGAGGTCACACTAAACAAACTTGTAGTTTTAGCTGAACACTGTGAGGAGGACGCACTACACTAACTTGTAGCTTTAGCTGAACACTGTTCAGAGGACGCACTACACTAACTTGTAGCTTTAGCTGAACACCGTGCAGAGGTCGCACTACACTAACTTGTAGTTTTAGCTGAACACTGTGCAGAGCTTGCAAAAAACTAACTTGTAGCTTATTTAGCTGCCTGCGGTAGTGATAGGATCAGGAAAACACCACCAACCTTCGACAGGTAGCTTTAGGTGAACACTGTGCAGAGCTCGCAAAAAAACTAACTTGTGGCTTATTTAGCTGCCTGCGGTAGTGATAGGATCAGGAAAACACCACTAACCTTCTATAGGTAGCTTTAGCTGAACACTGTGCAGAGCTCGCAAAAAACTAACTTGTAGTTTTAACTGAACACTATGAGGAGGACGCACTACTCTAACTTGTAGTTTTAGCAAAACACTGTTCAGAGGATGTACTACACTAACTTGTAGCTTTAGCTGAACACTGTGCAGAGGTCGCACTACACTAACTTGTAGTTTTAGCTGAACACTGTGAGGAGGACGCACTACACTAACTTTTAGCTTTAGCTGAACACTGTGCAGAGGTCGCACTACACTAACTTGTAGTTTTAGCTGAACACTGGGAGGAGGACGCACTACACCAACTTGTAGCTTTAGCCGAACACTGGGTGGAGGACGCACTACCCTAACTTGTAGCTTTAGCTGAACACTGTGCAGAGGTCACACTAAACTAACTTGTAGCTTTAGCTGAACACTGTGAGGAGGACGCACTACACTAACTTGTAGTTTTAGCTGAACACTGTGCAGAGGTCACACTAAACTAACTTGTAGCTTTAGCTGAGCACTGTGAGGAGGACGCACTACCCTAACTTGTAGTTTTAGCTGAACACTGTGCAGAGGTCACACTAAACTAACTTGTAGCTTTAGCTGAACACTGTGAGGAGGACGCACTACACTAACTGTAAATAGTCTAGCTGCCTGACTGTGGTACTAATAGGATCAAAAGAACACCAGCAATTTTCTTCAGGTAGCTGTAAATACTGTAACAAGACAAGCCTGCCTGTCAGTAGGAAGATAACAGGAACGGATCTAGCTAAACTGAATACAGTGTATATATATATATATATATACAACACCTGGGATGCATATATATATATATATATACACAATACACTGTAAGTGCAGCTAACTCACTGACTGTCCTGCCTAATCTAGCTAACTCAAATGAAATGACACTGTCTCTCTGTCTATTTAAGCACGCCGGAACACACTACACAGGGCCGCCGTGCAAGCGGCCTGATATAGTGTGGGGCGTGTTCTAAACCCCCTGAGCCATAATTGGCCAAAGCCACCCTGGCTTTGGCCAATTACAGCTCTCTCTACTGACGGCGCTGTGATTGGCCAAGCATGCGGGTCATAGTGCATGCTTGGCCAATCATCAGCCAGCAATGCACTGCGATGCCGCAGTGAATTATGGGCCGTGACGTGCCACACGAATTTTGCGCGAACGGCCCATATTGTTCGCAATTCGGCGAAAAGGCGAACAGACGATGTTTGAGTCGAACATGGGTTCGACTCGAACACGAAGCTCATCCCTAATCAGGAGTAGGATGCATTGGTAATGGCTAGAGAATAGAATAAATAGATAAATAGGTCAATCAAGTCTCTGCTAATAAGTCATGCTTTGAAAAAAGAGAGCAGAGTTTGGGATTTCTACATTACCTATGGCAAAGCGCATTCGGGACCACCACCACATTCCAATATGGGGATTACTGGGCTACATACTTGGGCTTTGCCATAGGCTTTGCCATAGGTAATGTACAAATCCCAAATCTCTGCTCTCTTTTTGAAAGAATTATGAATATCATCAACTGTTTTTAATGTGTTCATTTATTAGGATAATTAATGTTTCACTCGATCTGTATGTTCATATAATTTACCAACTGTGATTGCTTGTACCAATATGTCTATCCAATATCAATATTAAATATGTCAATATGATTATTATTATATATATTATGCCTTTCTTTGCATGATTCATGTATTATATATTATGATACAGTAGATAATTAAATTGTTCATTGATTGAATTTAATTTATTGGATTTATTATTCAGAAATTCCTTTTTGGCTATTTGGATTTCCCCTTCAGGGACTTGTGACAGTTAACCTATTTTAGGTATCCTAGACAATTCTATATACATATTCATGCCTCAAGTCCCAAAACCCATGCTCTTTTTCTTCTACTTACAGGGATGGAGGCATGTTTATATTGCGTTAGGGTCAAAACAGGTCAGTGTACGTTTTATTGGTAAAACCTTCACATATTTCATTCATATTCACACACATTTAGTGTGGGCACTCACACTAGGAATTTTTAAACACCAAATCACATTTTTTCCTATTTTTGTGACTTTAGCTTATTGCCAATTACCATCACTCATGCATTCCTATTTTATATTTTTTTTATAGAACCTGACGTGTGTGCCATATGTGTATACCTCAGACTCTGGCATGTTGCTGTGCCTGTCCGATTCTTTCCCTGGTCTTTGTCTACCGCTACCCTCTCTCTGGTTTTCCCTATGTGTTGGAGAATCTATGGTTGGGGGAGAGGGGGGGTTCGTCCCCGCCTCAACCCCGGGGGAGACAGCGCATTCGGGACCACCACCACACTCCAATATGGGGATTACTGGGCTACATACTTGGGCTTTGCCATAATTAATGTACAAATCCCAAAACTCTGCTCTCTTTTTGAAAGCATGACTTATTAGCAGAGACTTGATTGACCTATTTATCTCTAGCCATTACCAATGCATCCTACTCCTGATGATTGGCTTTAAACGCCATGAAACGCGTTGAGTCTACACTTAGGGATGCCAAGTCAAGCTTGCCCAAAATGATGAATATCATCAACTGTTTATAATGTCTACATGTATTAGGATAATTAATGTCTCACTCGATCTGTAAGTTCATTTAATTTACCAACTGTGATTGCTTGTACCAATATGTCTATCCAATAATAATATTAAATATGTCAATATGATTATTATAATACATATTATGCCCTTCTTTGCATGATTCATGTATTATATATTATGATACAGTAGATAATAAAAGTGTTCATTGACTGAATTTAATTTATTGGATTTATTATTCAGCAATTCCTTTTGGTTATTTGGATTTCCCCTTCAGGGACTTGTGACAGTTAATCTGTTTTAGGTATCCTAGACAATTCTATACACATATTTATGCCTCCTTTAAAGTCCCAAAACCCATTGTCTTTTTCTTCTAATTACAGGGATGGAGGCATGTTTATGTTGCATTAGGGTCAAAACAGGTCAGTTCTTTTATTACAGTTAAAGAAGGGTCAGTGTGGAGGAACTGAGAGAGTGACGTGGTCATATTTGTTCCAAGGGCCAAAGGTAGAGGATCGTAGTGCTGGCAGAAAGGCCAGGTTATAGGGCAACAGGTTTAAATGCGCTCTTAGGGAGTCAGTTCCAGGACTGTATCCCAGCACAGTAAATATAGAGTGTCATATTTTGCAAAGTCAGTGACTTTTTTTGATTCCCTATTAGGGATGAGCCGAACACCCCCCGGTTCGGTTTGCACCAGAACATGCGAACAGGCAAAAAATTAGTGCGAACAAGCGAACACGGTTAAAGTCTATGGGACATGAACATGACAATACAAAAGTGCTCATTTTAAAGGCTTATATGTAAGTTATTGCTATAAAAAGTGTATGGGGACCCGGGTACTGCCCCAGTGCACATGTATTAATGCAAAAAAAAGTTTGAAAAACAATAGTTTTTTCAGGAGCAGTGATTTTAAGAATGCTTAACCTCCCTGGCGGTTTTCCAGAGTGTGGCTCGGGGTTACATTTCAGTACCATTAGCGGTAACCCCGAGCCACACTCGAGATTGCATTGCAGGATCCTGGTGTGGTATACTTACCTTGTCCCCAGGATCCTGCGATGCCCCCCTGCTGTGTCTGTGGGCTCTGTACTCCGCCCAATGCCTCTCTGTGCCGGGCGCCGTTCCCTGTGAGCATGGTGGCGGAGCCTTGCGGCAAATTTAAAAAATTGGAAAATCATAATACATACAGTACACTGTAATATTACAGATTACATTACTGTATGAAATCATTTTACATCCCTTTTGTCCCCAGTGCTTTGTCCAATGCCCTGCATGCACTTTTATATGATATATACTGTTCTTTCTGCCTGGAAACTGAAGATCGTCCATAGCAACCAAAAGGTGTCCCTTTACGTCAAAAGTGGTTTTAGACCAGCTAGAAAACAGCGATAGTAATTAGAACACTTGCAGATTTGAGCGATAGTAAATCGTAGGCAAATTCATTTTATTATTATTATATTATCATTTTTTATAATTATTTATATTTATTATATTATAATTTATGATTATGTGTTTCAAATTTTATCATACCTGGGATATCTACTAGCCTCTTGTTTGGACAGATTTAAGTGTGTTATTGCTAAGAATTAAAGGCCTACAATATAAAATGCCAAATTTCTATGCAAAATAATTATACCGCTTTGAGACGCAAAAATCTGACATAATCATACCGCCAGGGAGGTTAAAGTGAAACACTAAAAAAGAATTATTCCTTTAACCACTTCCCGCCCAACCTATAGCAGAATGATGGCTGGGCGGTGGTTCAGTTATCCTTACTGGGCATCATATGACATCCAGCAGAGTAACATGCCGGTGTGCGCCCGCGGGGGTGCGCGGCGATCAGTGGTGCTGTGTGTCACTCTCCATGACCAATCACAGCTGATCACAGCGTGAACCAGGAAGTTCCGGTAAACGGCTTTCCTCGGTTCGCGTTGACAGGGAGAGCCGATCGGCGGCTCTCCCTGTCAGAGGGGGGGTCTGTGCTGATAATCAGCACATTGATTATCAGCACAGCCCCATCAGATGTGCCACCAACAATGCCAATCAGTGCCCATCAGCTGCCGGTTAGTACCTCATAAGAAACGCCTGTCAGTGCCCATCAAAACGCCAATCAGTGGCCACCACAGTGGCAATCAGTGGCCATCACAGTGTCAATCAGTGCCTATCAGTAACACCTGTCAGTACCTCATCATCAGTGCTGCCCATCAGTGCCATCTATTAGTGTCCTTCAGTGCCACCTGTCACCGCCAATCAGTTCCGCCTGTCAGTGCCCATAAGTGCCACCTATCTCTGCCCATCAGTGCCGCCTATCAGTGCCCATCAGTGCTGCATATCAGTGCTGCCTTTCGGTGCCCATCAGTGCTGCATATCAGTGACGCCTATCAGTGCCCATCAATTCTACATATCAGTGCCTCCTCATCAGTGCCCATCAGTGCCACCTTATCAGTGCCAACTCATCAGTGCCCATCAGTGCCGCCTCATCATTGCCCATCAGTGCCCATCAGTGAAGGAGAAAACAACATTTTATAACAGAAACAAAGAAAACCTTTTTTTAATTTTTTTTAAATGTTGGTCTTTTTTAGTTTGTTTAGCAAAAAATAAAAACCCCAGTGGTAATCAAATTTTTATTTAAATTACGTCAGCGTTGAAAGCTAAAAATTGTCCTGGGCAGGAAGGGGGGAAAGTGCTCTATAATTAAGTGAATAAATGTGCCTGGGGGTCCCCTTAGTCTGCCTGTACAGTAGCCCATTTGTGTGATGTGTTTCATGGCGTTTAAAACCAATCATCAGGAGTAGGATGCAATGGCAAGAGAATAGAATAAATAGATAAATAGGTCAATCAAGTCTCTGCTAATAAGTCATGCTTTCAAAAAGAGAGCAGAGTTTAGGATTTGAAAATTACCTATGGCAAAGCGTATTCGGGACCACCACCACATTCCAATATGGGGATTACTGGGCTACATACTTGGGCTTTGCCATAGGCTTTGCCATAGGTAATGTACAAATACCAAAACTCTGCTCTCTTTTTGAAAGAATTAGGAATATCACCAACTGTTTTTAATGTGTACATCTATTAGGATAATTAATGTTTCACTCGATCTGTATGTTCATTTAATTTACCAACTGTGATTGCTTGTACCAATATGTCTATCCAATATTAATATCTAATATGTCAATATTATTATAATTATATATATTATGCCTTTCTTTGCATGATTCATGTATTATATATTATGATACAGTAGATAATTAAAGTGTTCATTGATTGCATTTAATTTATCGGATTTAATATTCAGCAATTCCTTTTGTTTATTTGGATTTCCCCTTCAGGGACTTGTGACAGTTAATCTATTTTAGGTATCCTAGACAATTCTATACACATATTCATGCCTCCTTTAAAGTCCCAAAACCCAAAATCTTTTTCTTCTAATTACAGGGATGGAGGCATGTTTATGTTGTGTTAGGGTCAAAACAGGTCAGTTCTTTTATTACAGTTAAAGAAGAGTCAGTGTGGAGGAACCAAGAGAGTTGACGGTGGTCATATTTGTTCCAAGGGCCGAAGGTAGAGGATCGTAGTGCTGGCAGAAAGGCCAGGTTATAGGGCAACAGGTTTAAATGCGCTCTTAGGGAGTCAGTTCCAGGACTGTATCCCAGCACAGTAAATATAGAGTGTCATATTTTGCAAAGTCAGTGACTTATTTTGATTCCCTATTAGGGATGAGCCGAACACCCCCCGGTTCGGCTTGCACCAGAACATGCAAAAAATTAGTGCGAACATGCGAACACGGTTAAAGTCTATGGGACATGAACATGACAATTCAAAGGTGCTCATTTTAAAGGCTTATATGCAAGTTATTGCTATAAAAAGTGTATGGGGACCCGGGTACTGCCCCAGGGGACATGTATCAATGCAAAAAAAAGTTTCAAAAACAACCGTTTTTTCAGGAGCAGTGATTTTAAGAATGCTTAACCTCCCTGGCGCGGTTTTCCCGAGTGTGGCTCGGGGTTACATTTCAGTACCATTAGCGGTAACCCCGAGCCACACTCGGGATTGCATTGCAGGATCCTGGTGCGGTATACTTACCTTGTCCCAAGGATCCTGCGATGTCCCCCTGCTATGTCTGTGGGCTCTGTCCTCCGCCCAATGCCTCTCTGTGCCGTGCTCCGTTCCCTGCAAGCGTCGCAACGCACGGTGGCGGAGCCTGGTGGCAAATTCAAAAAGTTGGAAAATCATAATACATACAGTACACTGTAATCTTACAGATTACATTACTGTATGAAACTATTTTCCATCCCTTTTGTCCCCAGTGCTTTGTCCAATGCCCTACATACAGTTTTATATGATATATACTGTTCTTTCTGCCTGGAAACTGAAGATCGTTCATAGCAACCAAAAAGTGTCCCTTTACATCAAAAGTGGTTTTAGATGCTTCAGAGGACTTCCGCTTTTCGGGGGGGTGGTCTAAGCAGGGGCGTAACTAGAAATCACAGGGCCCCATAGCAAAATGTTGTATGGCCCCCCCCCTGCGAAACCGCCCCCTCCACAAAAAAAGAACTAATGCCATTGAACAACAGATTACCGCACCCATGTGGCACAGTACCCAGGCAACAGCTTATATTAATTTTGAACAACAAAGTATGCAGTATACTGTATGCAGCCCCTAAAGGACACACATTGCTGACCTCCAGCCTTCTAACCAATTTCTGTTCTGTTATATAAAATGAAATAGTTCAACTCACCTAATGCAGAATCAGTGGGAGCCCTGAGTGTGTCACTTGTCACCGTCGCCTGCCACCAGATGCAACTTGTCACGGAATGTCACTTGCCACATCACCCACCACACGTTGCGGATTGTCCACTTGCCACGTCGCCTGCCACCAGATGCAGATTGTCACTTGTCACACGTTGCAGAATGTCACCTGCCACATGTTGCCGATTGTCCACTTGCCACGTCCCGCATTGTCACTTGCCACGTCACCTGCCACACATTACTGATTGTCACTTGCCACGTCCCAGATTGTCACTTGCCACACATTAGATTGTCACTTGCCACGTCACCTGCCACACATTACGGATTGTCACTTGCCACTTTCCGGATTGTCACTTGCCACACATTACGGATTGTCACTTGCCACGTCGCCTGCCACATGTTATGGATTGTCACTTGCCACGTCACCTGCCACACATTACGGATTGTCACTTGCCACGTCCCAGATTGTCACTTGCCACACATTACGGATTGTCACTTGCTGCCACGTCGCCTGCCACATGTTACAGATTGTCACTTGCCACGTCACCTGCCACACATTATGGATTGTCACTTGCCACGTCCCGGATTGTCACTTGCCACACATTACGGATTATCACTTGCCATGTCGCCTGCCACATGTTACAGATTGTCACTTGCCACGTCACCTGCCATACATTACAGATTGTCACTTGCTACGTCACCTGCCACACATTACAGATAGTCACTTGCCACGTCACCTGCCACACATTACGGATAGTCACTTGCCACGTCACCTGCCACACATTACGGATTGTCACTTGCCACGTCCCGGATTGTCACTTGCCACACATTACGGATTGTCACTTGCTGCCACGTCTCGGATTGTCACTTGCCACACATTACGGATTGTCACTTGCTGCCACGTCCCGGATTGTCACTTGCCACTTCACCTGTCACACATTACGGATTGTCACTTGCTGCCTGTGTCACTTTCATGCTGTGTCCCAGAGTCAGGCAGCAGAGAGATAAGGTCATCTCTCTGCTTCCCGAGGCTGCCTGCACAGTGAGGGGGGAACTGCACTGCAGGGATGCAGGGAGGGCGCCGGGCGGTGAGAGATGATGTCATCTCTATGCACCCCGGCTGCCAGCTCCCTGATTGGCCAGCCTGCTCACACACGAGCCGAGCCGCCCAGCTGACTCACCGCCTGACAGCCCTCGGAGCCGCCTGCGCTCTCACCGCGGAACCGCGGAGCCGCTTGCTCTCACCCGCGGGCCGGCAAAGCCGCCCGCTTTCACCCGCGGGCCCGCAAAGCTGCCCGCTGTCACCCGCGGAGCCGCCTGTCCTCACCGGTCCGGGCCCCTAACAGCTGCGGGCCCCATAGCGGCCGCGTGTGTCGCTATGGCGGTAGTTCCGCCACTGGGTCTAAGCATGGCAGCGTGAGAGCGATGGAGACCGGAGCTTAGTGGTATTACAGGGCACCCTCCAGCAGACCGGCAGTAACTCCCCAGCCCCACATAGTACATGTCAAGGCGGGGTAAGAGTACAGGAGTGCCGTACACTCCAAAACATTCATATATCACCCGATACCTGACGGTGAAGAGGGATCTGAAACAGCCAGCGGACGCCAGCGCCAGCATGGCTCTGACACAGGAGCCGTTTCCGGAGGCATCATTACAGGAGCCAGTTGTTTCACTGCTACAGAAAGGTGGATTGTCTACACCGACTAGAGTAGTAGAAGCGGAGCCCGCAATAGCTACACATACAGCTTCCAACGGAGAGGTCCAGGTATGCTTGCACACTGCACAGAATACACAGACACAGGAGCAGGGGATAGCGCCGGACATTAGACAGCTCATTCAGGCTCTCCCTACTAAAGATGACATCCAAAAACTTCTGGTCAGTATAATGGGGACACTGAGAGAGGAGATGGAGGAGGTACGTGCCAATGTAGTGGCGGTAGATCACAGAGTGCATAATCTTGAAAAGCTGCAAAGTACGTCAGATACACGGTTAGAGATTATTGAAGAAAAATTACAAAGGCAGCACCAGCGATTGGTTATGCTACAACTACATTTGGAGGAATCAGAAAATAGGAGTAGGAGGAATAATATTCGGATTAAGGGGGTCCCGGAGGATATAGAGGGCCCCGCTTTAAGAGATACGGTGACGGCCATCTTAAATCAAGTGTTGAAAACCCCCCCGAATACTACTATTAAACTTGATCGTGTACATAAGGTGCCCACAACTCGTAACCTGGCACAGACTAATCCACGGGATGTCCTGTGTAGAGTACACTTCTTTAGGATAAAGGAGGACATTCTCAGAGCTGCATGGCAAGAGGGAACTGTGAAGTATGAGGGGGGCGAAATACAAATATACCCAGACCTGTGTAAACAAACTAAAATCAGGCGACGCATGTTAAAGCCCCTTCTGGACTACTTGCCACATATAGATGGGGGTTACCCGTTGGCAGTAATAGTTAAAAAAGGGGGGCAAAGCTTTAACCTAAGGGATCCTGTTCAACTTCCAGACCTTTTCCAGTTTTTGGGTGCAGAGGCCATTGAGGTCCCTAATTGGACAGAGTTGCCAACATTAATGGAGCGACCCACCCAACAACTGCAATGGCAGTGGGAGAGAAATAGATGCGACTCAGGAAAAGCACAGCATACATGAGTTCGTAATCCATCACAGGATTAAGACATGAGTAAATAATGAATTAGATGAATCCACAAGGGAAAAACTTTTTTTTTTCCTCAGCGGTTGGTTAGCCTGAGATTATCAGGTTGAATAGATTTATATTTTTGAGGGTGAAGAGGGAGGAAGGGAGGGAAAGGGGGAGGGGGATGATGCATTGTATAGAAGGTATGCTTTGTATGCATGCTATATTGTTATATGGATGCCCCCCTTTCCCCCCCCCCCCCACGCCCCTGTCTTTTTCAGACTGACCAGAAAATTTTTCTTTTTTCTTTCTCTCCCTTCTCCCTCCCTCCTTCTCGTTGGTTCATCAGGGGTTTATGGAATCAACGAGAAGCCTGTAGTCGGGTTGATAAAATCATGTATATGGGAGAAGGGGGGATTTAACTATGTATATATTTATGAGTTATATGAATTCTTGTGGGGCTTTTTTTTTTTTTATTTATCTCTCCCCCTTGAAGGGGAATGACAACTGAATGAGTCCATGCGCTAGGATGGGTAGCAGGGAACTAGGTTGAAGCCCCATAAGGGGAAGAAGGGAGTGGGATATACGTAAAGCTCACAAGGCACTGTTAGGAGGGGAACATAAGAATGGTCGGGTGGGGGAGGGGATGTAAGAGAAGGGGTTAGAATGGCACTTTATTTTTTGTGTTGTGTTTTGTTTTGTTGTAATTTTTGTGTTGGTTTCTCGAATGGGGTAGAGGATTAATAATAAGTAACACATATTCACAATTGATAAGCAAGGTTTTTTTTTTCTACGTCTATCAGCTTATACGCGGTAGAGGTTTCACACGATAGAGAGTATTGCTCTTTTTTCTTTTTTCTTGTTTTAGTTTGTTGTGAGTAAGTTTCACGTTGGGTGGAATCTGAGAAAATAGCACATGATACACTTTCACAGGGGTTAGGAAGTAAGTTAGAGGGGAGAGAGTACCCTCCTAAGAAAGGGGAAGAAAAAGAGGACTGAAAGGGAAAGTGAAAGAAAAACTCGGTACCCCCTCTGCTCCCTCTCTTGTAGAATAGTATGTTTTAGTAACCTGGTAAGGGAAGAATACCCACATTTAAGAAAACCTGTATGAACTGGAAGACATAGGGGTTGAGATAGTTTGAGTACTTGCTGTGTCACTAATCGATCCCAATAACAGAGGTCGGAAGGGGGTATTTAATCAATTTAATTTTTTATTTTTTTTTGCCTTTTCCTTGTGTTTTCGTGGGACTACCTTAATATTTCTTAGAAAAAGATAAAAAATGTGTGATAGGTTTTTCGGTAAAGTAATAATATATATTGGGGGGATAATGGAATCTGTTTGATGGTTATGAGCAAATAATGGGTAAGGGGGCTTCCTTGCAAGGTGCCTAGATGTATATGTTAAGAAATGTGATATATAGGCCAAAAAGTGGTGATACTCATACGGGGATGCAAGTGGTTATAGGGTGCATGTGGATAGATACTATAGCTCAGATCTCTGCCTTGCTAATTCACTTTCCCCAAATTTTAACGCCTCTCCTCCAAGTGGAGGGAAGTCGGAGGCGTCTTATCTTTCCAATTTCTTTTACTAGGCAAATAGCAGGCAGACTTGCAGTGGCATAGAGCCTGCTATAGCCTAGATTATACATTACTCAGGGTTCTGGATAACTAGCCAGACCCGGAGAAATAGCTTTCTGATTTTGTTTTTTTTGTTTTTTTTTGGTCTTGGGTGGGGTTCGCCTGCCTGTCCCGTCCTCCCTCCCCCACATACCCCCTGCACTGGGGACTTGATAGAGTTAAAGGGTAAGATGACTAGGATAACTCTGACCTCTTACAATGTTAAAGTGGTGTTCCGGCAGAAATTATACTTTTTAAATAAAAATACCCCTATAATACACAAGCTTAATGTATTCTGGTAAAGTTAGTCTGTAAACTAAGGTCTGTTTTGTTAGTTTATAGCAGTAGATTGTTATTTTATAAACTTACAGCAGGCCGTGGCCATCTTAAGTGTGGGCATCTGAAGCCAGACTGTATTTCTTCCTGGATCTCATCCTTGCAGATCTCGCACATGCTCAGTGCAGCACAAGCAGTGTAATAGGTTTCAGGTCAGGTTTCCATAGCAACGGCAGTTTCAGAGGAAGTTGCCGCCCCTTCCCAGAAGGCATTGCAAACAGGAAATGATGCGATGGGCCACGGCCAGGGAGGAGGAAGTGAAAAATGAATACAGCAGATATACAGTAGGTGCTGAGAAAAAAAATAAAAAAATATCCAATTTGTTTACAGTGCACAGTTTAGTGAGGGATGCTGAAGAGTTGTAAAAGTGGGTGGAACTCCACTTTAAGGGGCTAAATAGTCCAGAGAAACGCACTAAATTATTAACTGTACTGGGGAGATTTAAATCCCAAATCATTTTCTTACAAGAGACGCATTTTAGAAATGATAAAATCCCAAAATTGGGGAATCACAGATTTCCTATAGTGTACCATGGTGCCTCTCAGACCACAAAGGCGAATGGAGTATCAATTATGATTTTGAATCAGATACCATGGAAAGAATATAAGATAATTACGGATGAGGCAGGTCGTCTTCTTATTGTAAAAGGATTTCTATGCGAACAAAAGGTTACGTTAGTAAACTTGTATTCACCAAATGAGGACCAAGTCTCAGCTCTTGAGACATATTTGAATCTAGTACATCAAAACAAATGGGATCCTGATGATGGGAGGGGATTTGAATATGGCATTGGATCCTACTCTGGATGTCTCAAAGGGAGTCTCTCATTTATCTTATGTAAAATTGCGCAGAGCAAAGAGATTGCTACAAGATCTGCAATTAATGGACACTTGAAGAACCCTACATGTTCACGACAGAGACTACACCTTTTTTTCAGCTAAACATAAGACATATACTAGAATTGACTATGTTTTTTTATCACAGAACGCTCTGTCGTGTATATTATAGGCATCCATAGGTTCATTCACACTATCGGATCACGCGCCAACCAATTGTGTCATAGAATGGGGAGACATAAGTCCCCGGGAATGGAACTGGAAGATGAATGAGACACTCCTGAAAGAACCAGAGTATGAGAATCAGATAGCTCAGGAATTGGAATCCTTCTTTATAACCAATGAATCAGAGGAAACAACCCTATTTTGCAGATGGGAAGCGCATAAATGTTATATCAGAGGAATCCTTATATCTCTAGGAGCTCATAGGAAACGCTCTCTCAGCGCTAAGCTGGACACCTTGCTTGGAGAAATCCGTGTACTGGAATTGGCACACAAGAAATCTCATGCACAACAGACTGAGGAGAAACTCTCGGGCTTACGGGATGAATTAAATCTATTACTAATGGATAAAGCAAAAGCTAAGCTAGCCCGGTGCAGGCGAGCATACTATGAATACGGAAACAAACCTAGCAGGATGCTAGCAAATGCGCTCAGAGAGACGAGAGCTCGGAATCACATTAATCGTATTAAAACCAAGGGAGATAAGTTAGTCAGCTCCTCACAGGCAATTGCAAAGACATTTAGAGATTATTATGCCAACCTCTATCAGATAGAGGGCCAACTGCCCACTTCGAGGACATCTAATAGATGGGAGTTGGCAAAAAATATATATTGGCGTCAGGAATGCCTAAGTTGCCTGAAGAAGGAGCAGGAGACATAGATGGTCCAATTACAGTAGAAGAATTTTTAGAAGCTCTTAAATCGCTGAAGCCAGGTAAGGCCCCAGGTCCCGATGGGTACACCTTGCTGTATTATAAGACCTTTTCCGAAAAACTGGCACCAAAATTTCTAGTTGCCTTTAACTCAATACGTGATGGGCAAACGATGCCCGTGGAAACATTGATGGCCCATATAACAGTTATCCCTAAGGAGGGAAAGGACCCAGCCTTATGTGCTAGCTATCGTCCAATTTCATTGCTAAATGTAGACCTTAAGATCTTTACAAAAATACTTGCTAATAGATTATTGACACACATCCCCGCTTTAGTACACCAGGACCAAGTGGGGTTTACTCCTAATAGAGAGGGTAGAGAAAACACGCAAAGGGTTCTAAATGCCATATATATATCTCACTATTATCAAAAACCCTTAGTGCTTATATCCACGAATGCGGAAAAAGCATTTGATAGGGTAGACTGGACATTTCTGAAAGCCACGTTACAGCATATAGGATTGAAAAGTGGTATGCAAAACTGGATTACTAGTCTGTATGCATGCCGAAAGCAAGGGTGAAGATTAGTGATACAATGTCTGAACCATTCTCTATAAATAACGGAACGCGGCAGGGTTGTCCACTCTCGCCTATCATATTTATTCTCACACTAGAACCCTTTTTAAGAATAATAAGGGCCAATCCAGACATTAGGGGTATTTCAATAAAAGGAGAAGAACATAAATTGGCCGCATATGCGGATGATCTGCTATTCTTTATAACCTCTCCAGTGGTATCTTAACCATCTTTATTATCGGAGTTACGCATATATGCAGGGATATCCAATTTCAAGGTAAACTATAGTAAATCGGAAGCGATGGGTGTGGAAGTGAATACTGCGCTGCAACATCAGCTTTCGGAGCATTTTGCTTTTAGATGGACAGATTCCCATATATGCTATTTAGGGACTAGAATACCGAATAAGCTTAATAGAGTGTTCGAACTTAATTTTGCCCCAATGGTACGACAGATTAAACTAGACTTTCAGCGGTGGGATAAAGAGAATATCAAAAGAGAGATCCTAGTACTAAAGTACCTAGTATACAGGGTGACTCTGCAGGTACTTATCAGTTATTTGTGCCAGCGTCCCCGATAGTGTATTTAAGAGCATCAAAGGACTAAAAAGATGGGACTTTTAAGGCACAATTGTAATAGACTACAAAAGGTATATAAAAAGATTGAATTTTATTCATAACATACAAAAAACATGGAGAGTAGACATGGACATTTAAAAACACATCAGATATAGACATACAACATCTGTAATAACACCATTGGGGGTCCTATCCTGCAGTCTCCTAAGTAATTCTAATACTCATAACAACGCAATATATTCCAGGTAAAAGAAAAGGGTAGACTTCCCCTAGAGAGTTGGAAATTGAAGGGGCACTGCAGGTCTGGTATTCCAAAGTGGTGTATTCTCCAATTGCTCTACATGTTTCACGTTGACAAAGAACGCTTCATCAGGAGCTAGAGGTTCTAATAAAAAATACATATAGACAGAGAAAAAGACATATATCAAGATCACAAACAATTAAGATTGTTTTTAGTAGGTATACTGTAAAAAACAGTGCAAGTAGCCACTTTATTGGAAAAGATAGGGAAAAAGGCCGACCCCTAATGGCGAGGCATGGCAGGGGCCCTGTCAAAGATTAAGGTCTCACATGGAAGGGCAGCACAAACCAGCGGTCCAGGACAGCCCAATCAAAGGGGAGTCTATATAAACATCAGGTATCATAATTGTAATTAATAGTTAAAATTTGAGCTGATGGGTTAGTAAGTAAAGGATGAGAATAGTGCATGGTTTGCGGAATGGGTGATTGACCGCAAAAATGAGAGAAAAGGGGGAAGGGGGGGAGGGGAAGGGAGAATGAGAAAAATATGAAAAAGGGGGGGAGGGGAGGGAGAAGGGGAAGGGAGAATGAGAGAAATATGAAAAAGAGGAAAAGAAGGAAACAAACAAGAAAGAAGGCAGAGGGGGGAGAAACAGAGAAGGGGGGGGAGGGGGGGGAGAAGGGAGGGGAGAAAAGAGGAAAGGAGGAATGGGAAAGAAAGGAAGGAAAGGAACGGAAAAGAGATGCGGAAGGGGTAACTAGGTTAGCAAAATTAATGGACAAAAAATGGCTTACCGATTAGATGAAAAAAGGCAAAAAGGTAAATATTCACATAGATGAACTGGTTCAATGGATCGCTGGAAGCGATCAGAGGTAAAAGAGTTTCTGAAAAAGATCAGACTGGCAGCAGACAGAGACCGGGGCGTCCCAGGTATATGTAACATCAAATGATTGTAGGTAAGGGGAAGGCTTGTATGAGCTGCAGTTCTGGTGTATAAAAGAAAACATAGACACATGTGACAATAGTCAAAAGTAAATACTGAGGTCAATGCGTGTCTATGTAAAGAAGCCTCGCCAGAAACGGCAGCCATCAAACAGACTTACCCCACAGTGAATGACGGAAGATTCTGGGACTGCACCGCTCTGCTGGGTTGCTGCCTGTTGTATGTCCCACCAGAGTGAAAAATACAGCCCTATATATGGCAATATCCAGATCGGGAGCAGCCGGTCTAATCAGAGCGGCGTCTCCCGGCCCCATAGCAGGCAGCTGCGCGTGCGCCGAGCTGCGCCGTCACCCGGACCACACAGCGCACGCGCGGCAAGAAAAACTCAGCGCATGCGCTGAAACAGGGCCCGGGGGGAGACGAGGCAACGGCAACGTACAGGCTACAGAGACGGGGAAGAGGGGAACCCAAATGGGTCCCCTAGGCCGCCATCGATCGCCGCACATCCGGTCAAAGAATCGAACCGGGTGTGCGGCGCTGTGCCATGGAAACCACCAGAAATAATGGGCAGCCTAATCCATGCAAGACCGAGCACTAAGGGCGCCATGCCATACATCACCACAGGGGGGGCAGGAAAGTACAATATACAAATCAACATTAGGCATTTTTTATAGATACAATATACTAAACATAATTATAAATAAGACAAGATCAAATATTGTGTAACAGAACAGAATTCTGCGGGGATAAACATAAAACAATGTTTTTGGGGGCCAGTTAGCGTACAGACACATTGAGCTAAGAGAGAAAGTGCCAAATAGAGTCCCAGAGCTAAATTGTTCATTGTTTATGCTGCCCAAAAAGTCGTTGGGCACGTATGTATATTTTTTGCTTACGGGTGGGAAGAGACAGGCCATGATCAGACAACGGGGGATGGTGAAAAATAGTGAGGGGGGGGCGCCGCCTAGGGCAGGCTCATAGAAACGGTCTGTATGAGTGGGATTCATTCAAACCAGGCGCTTTGATGGCGTTTAAGCGTTCTATCCAAAGGGATTCTTTTTGTAAAATGAGCCTGTCCCATTCACCCCCTCTGGGGTTTTTGGGGACGACGGCCAAGACAGTAAAAGAGATACTGGATGTGTCAAACCGGTGGTGAAGATCAAGGTGTCTGCTGACAGGTGTGAGCATCTTACCGTTCCCGGAATAGTAGACATGGTCGTTAATTCTTTGTCTAAGTTGTCTGGCCGTCTTCCCCACATAAAAAACCCCACAGGTACAGGTCATCAGGTAGACCACCCCCTGTGTCTGACATGATGCTGAAAATTTTGGGTAATAGGTTTCACCACTCGGAAGCAAAATTGGATATTCAGAGGATATCCACGGACAGAAAGAACAATTACCGCAGGGTTTGGTGCCCCTTGGTTCATGAGGGGGGGCTGAGTTTGATGTTTTGTATTGGCTGGATACAAGGCGATCCTTTAGGGACACCGTGCATCTATATACTATCCCTGGGTGAGGGTTTACATATTTCTTAAGGATGGGATCCTCTACTAAGAAATGCCAATGCTTGCTAAGAATGCTGTAGAGGTCTTGATAATGGGCAGAAAAACGGGTGATCAGTTTCACGGTGGAATCCTGGGGTCGGGCTTTTTTGGTGTAAAGTAATTCATTCCGTGATCTATTTTTAGCTTTATTAAAGGCTTTTCGTAGCAGTGACCGACTATAGCCTCGGGCTAGCAGGCGAGATCTAAGCAGGTTCGCCTGGTGTTGGAAATCAGTCATGTGGGTGCAGTTTCGTCGGAGGCGAATGTATTGAGCATAAGGTATGCTTCTTATGAGAGAGGGTGGGTGTGCGCTGGTGGCATGTAGCAGTGTATTTCCTGCTGTTGTTTTCCGGTATAAATTGGTGGATAAGGTGTTATTAACGTCCTTGTGTATCTCAAGATCCAGAAAGCTAATGCTTTTTGCATCACATTGGTGGGTAAACTTCAAATTAAAATGGTTTGTACATAATACTTGAATAAATTGTTGTAGGGAGTTTTGGGTACCCGTCCAGATCATGAAAATGTCGTCTATGTAGCGTTTCCAAATTAGAATATGGTCTAAATATTCTGACAGTTGGTCTCGAGAAAACAAATGACGCACCCACCCCCCCAGGTACAGATTGGCGTAGCCAGGGGCACAACAGGTGCCCATGGCTACGCCCTGCACCTGGAGGTAGTGGGAACCCATAAATTCAAAAGTATTATGGGTCAAAATGAAATAAAGTAACTTGAGAATAAATTCGTTATACTCCCATCGGTGGTGATCCTCCTCATATAAACAGGTGCGGACCATCCCGACCCCCTGCT
Source organism: Lithobates septentrionalis (assembly GCA_037952835.1). Taxonomy (NCBI): domain Eukaryota; kingdom Metazoa; phylum Chordata; class Amphibia; order Anura; family Ranidae; genus Lithobates; species Lithobates septentrionalis. The sequence continues at coordinate 995,427 of JBBDGP010000798.1, read as the reverse complement.
CGTGAGGGATGCTGGAGTAAAGGGCCTCCACATCTAGGGTCACGAGCAGGGAGTCGGGAGGGACCGAAAGCCCCTCAATCTGCTTCAAAAGGTCTAGAGTATCTTTGGTGTACGACGGTAGGGCCGTAACGTGGGGCATAAGTGTAGCATCTACAAGTTTGCTGGCGTTGTCTGTTAGACTTCCGATACCTGAAATTATCGGTCTCCCAGGGGGCGACAAGGGGTCCTTATGCACTTTGGTAAGTGCATAGAACGTTGCCACCCTGGGAGACCGAACATTCAGGTATTCGTAAATATCCTTGGTGATCAGCCCTTTCATAAAGGCATCTCCAATGATATCTAAGAGTTGGTTCTTGTAGGATAAGGTAGAAGATGAAGGAATTCTTTTGTACCAGTCTTTATTGGACAGAATCTTCATGCACATGGCTTCATAGAAGGGTCTTGTTAGGAGGACTATATTCCCGCCTTTGTCGGCGGGCTTTACAATGACATCTGGATGATTGTGTATTCTAGAGATGGCTTGGCGCTGTGTCAAACTTAAGTTATTTCGTCTAGATGGTATATCCAGATGTTTGATATCACTCACAACATTCTGTAAGAACAAAAGATTTGATCGATCAATTATCTGCTAGTTGTGCCACATCCTGAATTCAAATTTAAAACAAAGGAAATTCCCCTAGTGGACTTTAAAGGCACATTTAAGAAAATATTTAGAAAAGTATATGGAGTAAATAACAGTTTATTTATTACAAAAAATCATCGAGTGAATAACACATAATCACATAGTTAAAAACAAGGAATGCAGTTCCATAGATACAAAACTAGTGATACCAATACATTTGCACCCGACGCGTTTCGGAGTTGCTTATGCCTCCTTCTTCAGGGGTGATTGTAGGATTTGCAAAAAGAGTTTTCTATATGGAAAATAGTATATATAACATAAACATAGTAAGTACACAATGAAAATCGTGAACAAAGAACCTATGATTGTATGAATCTGTATATATATATATATTCTTCTGTTTACACTTACATTGGTATCTATAGATATAGGTTATGCATTCCAAAACGAGTTTAAAAGAACATAGATGTATTGACACATACTGCCCATCAGACACGTTCCCTGGTCGTGGTGTGTAGAACTTTAGTAGAGTATAACAAGAATATTCACAAAGCCACTGTCGAGGTGGGGATAGATAGGTATGGATATATAAGGTGATTTATTCTTCCTTTCAATGGGAAGAGAGGCCCATTATTCAAGGGCGTATGACAGTTTAGATCTGAGATCACACTGGGGCCAAATGTGTATCCTGTAAATCATGAAAATATATATGTAAAAATGTGCATACATATGAATAGCCAGAGTAGTACATGGAAAGTCCAGAAGGTGTATCCTACCTGGTCCGCCTATAGTATGGAGGACAGTAGCTGATGATGGGTATAGATCAGGTAAGGTCCAGATAACTGGAAAGTCAACATGGAAATAGGAAGTATATCAATACCCTGATTGATGAAAAAAGAGGAAGGGGGGGGGAGTGGGGGAAGGGGGGAGAAAGCAGAGGACAAGAGACAGAGACAAAAGGATACCCTGATTAATAAAGAGAGAGGGGGGGGGGAAAGGGGGAGGAGGGGGAAAGAAGGGGGGACAAAGGAGGGAGGGACGGGATGGGGGGGAAAAAAAGGAAGGGAACTGGGAAATGGGAGGGGGGGGGGGATGGGAAAGGGGGGGGAAAGGAAAAGGAAGGGGGAGGGGGGAAGAGGGGGGAGGGGAGGGGAGGAAGGGGAAGGAGACCGGAGAGGAAGATAGGGGGACGGAAGGAAGGGAAAGGAAAGGGGAAAGGGATAAGGAAAGAAGAACAGAGGGAGAGAGATAGTAGGTAAAGAAACAGAAGACAGAAGAAAGATGTAGGGCATCCAGGTAGCATAAATAACTTGTAGTTTCAGTGAAGAAAACTGGATCATTAAGTGTGTTGTAAGAGAAGAAAAAACCATAGAGCATAGCAGGTGACGGGTGAAGTAAATAGAGCATGACAGGTAACAGATAGGGTTAATAGCTAGTGATTTCGATATAGAGATCCATGTCAATAAGTAAGTAATAGGTTACTAACCATGTATCACAGCAGCTCACACCAAAAGCGTCCTGTCTGCAGCAGATGACGCCTGGTGTGGGCTAAAGCTGGATATATAAAGCCCTCCCCACCCATCAGCTGTTGATATGAAAGATGCAACAGCTGATTGTGGTGAGGGAGGGACGGACACACTCTGGCTGGCCCCCCGGGTGGAGCGCGCGCCGCCAGGCTCCCACAGCGCATGCAAACGCAGACGTCATGAGGCGTGGCCACGCCTACTGCACCCGCCGGCACGTCTAGCTTCCCCAACGGACTGCGCATGTCCGTTGGGGTCGCAAGATGGAGGACAGTTGATTCTGTACCTCACACAGCGCCACCATGAGCCCAAACTTCGCTCAGGCGGCTCTTTTCGTGCCGGGCGGATAACAGATCATAATGTAGGACCAATGGAGGATGAGTCAAAGCATATATTATGTGCATCTAAAAAGAGGATAAAATACTAAATTTTGTTGCTATAGCAGGGAAGCAGGGCTGATGGGCAGTATAATACGGGTTAGGAAGGTAGTCTGATGGAGGAAAACATAGCAAAACAGTAATCACATACAGATATAGGGAATGTGCAATTAGGGGGCATGTTATACGGATAAGAGTCATAAGTAACACCAGGTACATATGCATATGGTCTAGACATTAGTAACCTCAAGTGTCATATAATACAATATACAGGATAGATAACAACAGTTCAATTCATGACCCAGAGTGGCATAATGTATAGTATAGAGACTGTATGTCCTATAGTATAATAAGGGTTTCCCTTCTATGAAGGCTAAGGGGGGGCCAGTGTATAGTGGTCAAGCTCGACTGCTGCATAAGATATTGGGTGAACCCCCGCCTATTTGCTATCTACACCCATTTATAGGTAAGGAAAGACTCTAAACCCAATATCTTATGCAGCAGTCGAGCTTGACCACTATACACTGGCCCCCCCTTAGCCTTCATAGAAGGGAAACCCTTATTATACTATAGGACATACAGTCTCTATACTATACATTATGCCACTCTGGGTCATGAATTGAACTGTTGTTATCTATCCTGTATATTGTATTATATGACACTTGAGGTTACTAATGTCTAGACCATATGCATATGTACCTGGTGTTACTTATGACTCTTATCCGTATAACATGCCCCCTAATTGCACATTCCCTATATCTGTATGTGATTACTGTTTTGCTATGTTTTCCTCCATCAGACTACCTTCCTAACCCGTATTATACTGCCCATCAGCCCTGCTTCCCTGCTATAGCAACAAAATTTAGTATTTTATCCTCTTTTTAGATGCACATAATATATGCTTTGACTCATCCTCCATTGGTCCTACATTATGATCTGTTATCCGCCCGGCACGAAAAGAGCCGCCTGAGCGAAGTTTGGGCTCATGGTGGCGCTGTGTGAGGTACAGAATCAACTGTCCTCCATCTTGCGACCCCAACGGACATGCGCAGTCCGTTGGGGAAGCTAGACGTGCCGGCGGGTGCAGTAGGCGTGGCCACGCCTCATGACGTCTGCGTTTGCATGCGCTGTGGGAGCCTGGCGGCGCGCGCTCCACCCGGGGGGCCAGCCAGAGTGTGTCCGTCCCTCCCTCACCACAATCAGCTGTTGCATCTTTCATATCAACAGCTGATGGGTGGGGAGGGCTTTATATATCCAGCTTTAGCCCACACCAGGCGTCATCTGCTGCAGACAGGACGCTTTTGGTGTGAGCTGCTGTGATACATGGTTAGTAACCTATTACTTACTTATTGACATGGATCTCTATATCGAAATCACTAGCTATTAACCCTATCTGTTACCTGTCATGCTCTATTTACTTCACCCGTCACCTGCTATGCTCTATGGTTTTTTCTTCTCTTACAACACACTTAATGATCCAGTTTTCTTCACTGAAACTACAAGTTATTTATGCTACCTGGATGCCCTACATCTTTCTTCTGTCTTCTGTTTCTTTACCTACTATCTCTCTCCCTCTGTTCTTCTTTCCTTATCCCTTTCCCCTTTCCTTTCCCTTCCTTCCGTCCCCCTATCTTCCTCTCCGGTCTCCTTCCCCTTCCTCCCCTCCCCTCCCCCCTCTTCCCCCCTCCCCCTTCCTTTTCCTTTTCCCCCCCTTTCCCATCCCCGCCCCCCGCCCCGCCCCACCCCCCCCTCCCCCCCCTCCCATTTCCCAGTTCCCTTCCTTTTTTTCCCCCCCATCCCGTCCCTCCCTCCTTTGTCCCCCCCTCTTTCCCCCTCCTCCCCCTTCCCCCCCCCTCTCTCTTTATTAATCAGGGTATCCTTTTGTCTCTGTCTCTTGTCCTCTGCTTTCTCCCCCCTTCCCCCCCCCCTTCCTCTTTTTTCATCAATCAGGGTATTGATATACTTCCTATTTCCATGTTGACTTTCCAGTTATCTGGACCTTACCTGATCTATACCCATCATCAGCTACTGTCCTCCATACTATAGGCGGACCAGGTAGGATACACCTTCTGGACTTTCCATGTACTACTCTGGCTATTCATATGTATGCACATTTTTACATATATATTTTCATGATTTACAGGATACACATTTGGCCCCAGTGTGATCTCAGATCTAAACTGTCATACGCCCTTGAATAATGGGCCTCTCTTCCCATTGAAAGGAAGAATAAATCACCTTATATATCCATACCTATCTATCCCCACCTCGACAGTGGCTTTGTGAATATTCTTGTTATACTCTACTAAAGTTCTACACACCACGACCAGGGAACGCGTCTGATGGGCAGTATGTGTCAATACATCTATGTTCTTTTAAACTCGTTTTGGAATGCATAACCTATATCTATAGATACCAATGTAAGTGTAAACAGAAGAATATATATATATATACAGATTCATACAATCATAGGTTCTTTGTTCACGATTTTCATTGTGTACTTACTATGTTTATGTTATATATACTATTTTCCATATAGAAAACTCTTTTTGCAAATCCTACAATCACCCCTGAAGAAGGAGGCATAAGCAACTCCGAAACGCGTCGGGTGCAAATGTATTGGTATCACTAGTTTTGTATCTATGGAACTGCATTCCTTGTTTTTAACTATGTGATTATGTGTTATTCACTCGATGATTTTTTGTAATAAATAAACTGTTATTTACTCCATATACTTTTCTAAATATTTTCTTAAATGTGCCTTTAAAGTCCACTAGGGGAATTTCCTTTGTTTTAAACATTCTGTAAGAATGTCCAGATCTGAGGATTTTGAGAGAGATCGGGGAATTGACGGGATTTGGGCTTAAAACGGTTATTTGTGGGTATGGGCGAGAGTCTAGGTGCTGGTGTAGGAGTGTCATTATGCGACATAGTGTCGTTTTCCTCTAACAATAGTATTAGATCACGGAGTGCCCTAAACTCATCCATTTTAAAATGTTTTATGCTTTCCGAAAATTCGCGTTCCTCTTTGGTTCTTAATCGATCTGGGTCAAAAAGAAATTTGTATGTAAGGTTGCGAGTGAACAAATGAATGTCTTTAATTGTTTCATATTTGTCGATTTGTTGTGTCGGACAAAAACTCAAACCTAATTTGAGTACACTAAGGTCTTGGTTAGAGAAATGGTAAGGGGTGAGGTTTACAACATCAAGTTCTAGGTGTGGGGCGGTGCTGTCCCGGGTATCGGAAAATTTGTCGGTGTAACGTTGGGAATAACATGGGAATCAAGTGTGCTTTGTTTTTTGCACATCTGTGATTGGGTAAGAGAAAAAGAATTAGCTAAGTTTAGGGGATTGGGGAAATTAGATGAACCTGTCATATTAGTGAGTGTACTATTGAAAGAGCTCGTGCTTGGGGTGTCACCTCCCACATTAGATTGAGGTGTCATAGGTGCGTAATTAATACGACCTTGTGCGTTTAGAATTTGTAGTGCCTTGTGTGCGTTAGGGCCTATATAGTTAGGCTGTGAGTTAGTACCACCACCTTTAGCCGAAGGAGCCCCTTGACGCAGTGCGCTTTCCATACGTTTAGAATCCTGTTTATCTACCTTCTTTTTAGGATAGGGTGTATAGTGCCCGCCACCATATTGTCTCTTACGTGCACCAGTGTCATTGGATGTAGTCTTCAAATCTCTTCCCATGGGAGGCTGTGAGGAGAGAATGGATAGAGAAGAGTCAGAATCAATTTCAGTGTCATCATCTGTGTACATCATGTCATTATCTGGGGATCGTTTTTTTGGTGTTGCTTTTCTAAATCTGCGATTATGAGAGGAGGAATGCCAATGATAGGCATAACCTTCCACAAAGGCTGATTTATCCTTCATGAATTTATTTTGTTTTTTAAAGATTATATCTTTGTTAATTTTGGTAATGTAATCCTTGACCTCCTGCCATTTCTGATTGAACTGTGCATGGTTTTTAAGATTATCATTTTTAGTTTGAAATATGATAATTTCTTGATCTAAATGACCAAGTTCATCCTGGTAGTGAGATATCAGGAGCTTGATAAGGTCAGTGCTGCATTGGGTGAGAAGTTTTTCCCACGCCGTTTTAAATTCGATGCCAACATTTTGAAAAGATGGAAACACCTGAACCCTCAAACCCACAGGGCTCAAGTTCTCACGTGTGTACTGATGGAGAAAGTCCACGTGCCAGTGCAGGTTGGACTTTTTCTTCAGTAGTTTTTTCATTTTGGTAATATAGTGATTGAGCCCGATTTCTTGTCCCGTGTCCATAGAACAACTTGCTTGAACCTCATTGATGTAGCCTAGCCAAGCATTGCCTACAAAATCCATCTCAGGTCAATGTCCTGGCCCCTACAGTCCTAGTAGATAAAGCCGTTTGAAAAAGTGAGTACAAACCTAAATGGTAAACTAACAAAATACAAATGTCACCTTGCTAGGAACATAAATGGGATGCTGCCACCCCCAAAAAGTGAATATCAAAAGAGAGATCCTAGTACTAAAGTACCTAGTATACAGGGTGACTCTGTAGGTACTTATCAGTTATTTGTGCCAGCGTCCCCGATAGTGTATTTAAGAGCATCAAAGGACTAAAAAGATGGGACTTTTAAGGCACAATTGTAATAGACTACAAAAGGTATATAAAAAGATTGAATTTTATTCATAACATACAAAAAACATGGGGAGTAGACATGGACATTTAAAAACACATCAGATATAGACATACAACATCTGTAATAACACCATTGGGGGTCCTATCCTGCAGTCTCCTAAGTAATTCTAATACTCATAACAACGCAATATATTCCAGGTAAAAGAAAAGGGTAGACTTCCCCTAGAGAGTTGGAAATTGAAGGGGCACTGCAGGTCTGGTATTCCAAAGTGGTGTATTCTCCAATTGCTCTACATGTTTCACGTTGACAAAGAACGCTTCACCAGGAGCTAGAGGTTCTAATAAAAAATACATATAGACAGAGAAAAAGACATATATCAAGATCACAAACAATTAAGATTGTTTTTAGTAGGTATACTGTAAAAAACAGTGCAAGTAGCCACTTTATTGGAAAAGATAGGGAAAAAGGCCGACCCCTAATGGCGAGGCATGGCAGGGGTCCTGTCAAAGATTAAGGTCTCACATGGAAGGGCAGCACAAACCAGCGGTCCAGGACAGCCCAATCAAAGGGGAGTCTATATAAACATCAGGTATCATAATTGTAATTAATAGTTAAAATTTGAGCTGATGGGTTAGTAAGTAAAGGATGAGAATAGTGCATGGTTTGCGGAATGGGTGATTGACCGCAAAAATGAGAGAAAAGGGGGAAGGGGGGGAGGGGAAGGGAGAATGAGAAAAATATGAAAAAGGGGGGGAGGGGAGGGAGAAGGGGAAGGGAGAATGAGAGAAATATGAAAAAGAGGAAAAGAAGGAAACAAACAAGAAAGAAGGCAGAGGGGGGAGAAACAGAGAAGGGGGGGGGGGAGGGGGGGGGGAGAAGCGAGGGGAGAAAAGAGGAAAGGAGGAATGGGAAAGAAAGGAAGGAAAGGAACGGAAAAGAGATGCGGAAGGGGTAACTAGGTTAGCAAAATTAATGGACAAAAAATGGCTTACCGATTAGATGAAAAAAGGCAAAAAGGTAAATATTCACATAGATGAACTGGTTCAATGGATCGCTGGAAGCGATCAGAGGTAAAAGAGTTTCTGAAAAAGATCAGACTGGCAGCAGACAGAGACCGGGGCGTCCCAGGTATATGTAACATCAAATGATTGTAGGTAAGGGGAAGGCTTGTATGAGCTGCAGTTCTGGTGTATAAAAGAAAACATAGACACATGTGACAATAGTCAAAAGTAAATACTGAGGTCAATGCGTGTCTATGTAAAGAAGCCTCGCCAGAAACGGCAGCCATCAAACAGACTTACCCCACAGTGAATGACGGAAGATTCTGGGACTGCACCGCTCTGCTGGATTGCTGCCTGTTGTATGTCCCACCAGAGTGAAAAAGACAGCCCTATATATGGCAATATCCAGATCGGGAGCAGCCGGTCTAATCAGAGCGGCGTCTCCCGGCCCCATAGCAGGCAGCTGCGCGTGCGCCGTCACCCGGACCACACAGCGCACGCGCGGCAAGAAAAACTCAGCGCATGCGCTGAAACAGGGCCCGGGGGGAGACGAGGCAACGGCAACGTACAGGCTACAGAAACGGGGAAGAGGGGAACCCAAATGGGTCCCCTAGGCCGCCGTCGATCGCCGCACATCCGGTCAAAGAATCGAACCGGGTGTGCGGCGCTGTGCCATGGAAACCACCAGAAATAATGGGCAGCCTAAACCATGCAAGACCGAGCACTAAGGGCGCCATGCCATACATCACCACAGGGGGGGCAGGAAAGTACAATATACAAATCAACATTAGGCATTTTTTATAGATACAATATACTAAACATAATTATAAATAAGACAAGATCAAATATTGTGTAACAGAACAGAATTCTGCGGGGATAAACATAAAACAATGTTTTTGGGGGCCAGTTAGTGTACAGACACATTGAGCTAGGAGAGAAAGTGCCAAATAGAGTCCCAGATCTAAATTGTTCATTGTTTATGCTGCCCAAAAAGTCGTTGGGCACGTATGTATATTTTTTGCTTACGGGTGGGAAGAGACAGGCCATGATCAGACAACGGGGGATGGTGAAAAATAGTGAGGGGGGGGCCGCCGCCTAGGGCAGGCTCATAGAAACGGTCTGTATGAGTGGGATTCATTCAAACCAGGCGCTTTGATGGCGTTTAAGCCATTCATTCAAACCAGGCGCTTCTTATCTCCCTGTGGGATAAAGAGGTCTTCACGTGGTTTGGTAGAATTAATATCATCAAAATGAATGTAATACCGAGATTGCTATACCTGTTTCAGACCCTAACTATAAAGCTCCTCTCAGGGTTTCTGAGGGACCTGAGATCAAGGTTTGTGAGGTTTATATGGGCGGGCAAAACAGCGAGAATACATAAAGATATTCTGACATTACCAAAGGAGAGAGGAGGGGTGGGATTCCGGGATCTGGTGGGCTATTATGAAGCATCACATCTAGCACGGGTAGTGGAATGGTGTGTACTCCAAAAGGAAAAGCCTTGGATACACATGGAACAAGCAACGATCGATATACCCTTGGAGGGAATAGCATGGCCTTTGGATGTAGAGATACCACAGGTGGCGAGAAGACACCCCACTGTGGGAGCTACGCTCCAATCTATCAAAAAGACATTTAAGAAAACTAAGATGTCAACACATCCAAGTCCCATGATACCAATCCTGGGTACCTCGGTTTTTGAGCCAGGCCTTATAGACCAGGGTTTCAGGGATTTGAGGCGACGAGGAATTAGCAGGATCATACATTTATCAATTGACAATCATGTGATGACTAAGGGGGAGATTGAACGAGTGTTCTCTTCTGACCTAGACCCATTTAGGCAAATACAGCTTAATGCCTTCCTTAGATCAATTATGCAACGAGTGCCTGTGGTACGTACACTATCTAGGTTTGAACAAATATGTCTAAAGGGTGAACCACTGAGACACTCACTCTCAGCTATGTATGCATTGTTGACTGAGCTAGAGGCCCCACAAGAACTGGCCTTTATACAAGCATGGGAGAGGGACCTAGGGGTTACTTTCTCAGAGACACAGAAAAATAAGATCTTTATGTTTACGCATAAGGCGTCAATGGCAACCAGATACCAAGAAGGGGGTATAAAATTTTGAATAGGAGGCATAGAACCCCGGATGTATTGAATCGGATATTTCCACAAGTATCCAATTTATGCTGGCGCTGCCAGGGTGCAGAGGGCACCATGTTACACATATTTTGGGAATGTACTAGACTGAAAGAATTCTGGAAAATGGTCTCTGAAATAGTTAAAGAAATTACAGATGTGTCTCTTGGAGAAAATCCGGCAGCTTTTTTGCTGCACGATATTCCGTTATCTATTGATAAATATAAAAAATCCCTTTTAAGGCACCTGCTCACAGCAGCAAAAGCTTGTATCCCGCCACTGTGGAAAAGCACGGCAGCTCTGACTAAATTACAATGGATTGGTAGAATAACAGAGATCCAACAAATGGAAAATCTTACCATGACACTGAGAGAGCAATAAGACAGGTATCGGGAAGTCTGGACTCCCTATATTACATACAGGTTGCAGAATTCCTAAATAAAATATTTAGCGGGGGAGGGAGGGGTGGACGTTATGAGGGGGCATGATATTATTTTTTTTTTTTGTCTCTCTCTTCTTTTTCAGTGTCTCTTATCTTTTTTTTTTCTCAGGGCTATCCCTGGTTTAGGAAAATGTAATAATAGTAGGAATAATTACGGGTATGTACTAGAATAATAAGAAGGCATGAAATGATGAGTCTTTGCCTAAAGACAATATAACCTCTCGATAAATGTGAAAGTAATTGGCGATTTTCAAGAAGATAGTATTTGTAAATAGAAGATATAGGTGTTGATGTACTTATATGTAATACTGTATTACTATTATTGTGAAAGGAAAAATAAAAATAAAGAATTAAAAAAAAAAAAAAAAAAAGTGGTTTTAGACCAGCTAACAAACAGCGATAGTAAATTAGAACACTTGCAGATTTGAGCGATAGTGAATTGTGGGCAAATTCATTTTATTATTATTATATTATCATTTTTTATAATTATTCATATTTATTTATTATATTATAATTTATGATTATGTGTTTCAAACTTTATCATACCCAGGATATCTACTAGCCTCTTGTTTGGACAGATTTAAGAGTGTTATTGCTAAGAATTACAGGCCTACAATATAAAACGCCAAATTTCTATGCAAAATTATTGTACCGCTTTTGAGACGCAAAAATCTGACATAATCATACTGCCAGTGAGGTTAAAGTGAAACAATAAAAATGAAATATTCCTTTAACCACTTCCCGCCCAGCCTATAGTAGAATGACGGCTGGGCGGTGGTTCAGTTATCCTTACTGGGCATCATATGACATCCAGCAGGGTAACATGCCGGTGCGCGCCCGTGGGGGTGTGCAGCGCGGCGATATAGTGGTGCTGTGTGTCACTCTGACACACCGCATCTCCGATCGTAGAAAGGAGCCTCTGAAGGAGGCTCCTTACCACGTGATCAGCTGTGACCAATTACAGCTGATCACAGCGTGAACCAGGAAGTTCCTGTAAATGGCTTTCCTCAGTTCACGTTGACAGGGAGAGCCGATCGGCGGCTCTCCCTGTCAGAGGGGGGGTCTGTGCTGATAATCAGCACATTGATTATCAGCACAGCCCCATCAGATGTGCCACCAACAATGCCAATCAGTGCCCATCAGCTGCCGGTCAGTGCCTCATAAGAAACGCCTGTCAGTGCCCATCAAAGTGCCAATCAGTGGCCACCACAGTGGCAATCAGTGGCCATCACAGTGTCAATCAGTGCCCATCAGTAACACCTGTCAGAACCTCATCATCAGTGCTGCCCATCAGTGCCATCTATTAGTGTCCTTCAGTGCCACCTGTCACTTCCAATCAGTTCCGCCTGTCAGTGCCCATAAGGGCCACCTATCAGTGCCCATCAGTGCCGCCTATCAGTGCCCATCAGTGTCCATCAGTGCTGCATATCAGTACCGCCTTTCGGTACCCATCAGTGCTGCATATCAGTGCCACCTATCAGTGCCCATCAATTCTACCTATCAGTGCCTCCTCATCAGTGCCCATCAGTGCCACCTTATCAGTGCCAACTCATCAGTGCCCATCAGTGCCGCCTCATCATTGCCCATCAGTGCCCATCAGTGAAGGAGAAAACAACATTTTATAACAGAAACAAAGAAAAACTATTTTTTTTAAAAACGGTGGTGATCAAATTGTTATTCAAATTACGACAGCGTTGACAGCTGAAAATTGTCCTGGGCAGGAAGGGGGGAAAGTGCTCTGTAATGAAGTGATTAAATGTGCCTGGGGGGTCCCCTTAGTCTGACTGTAAATGTGTAATGTGTTTTATAGTCCCGCAGCAAAATTACATTTCTAAAGGAAAAAATGTCATTTAACCACTTGCTTACTGGGCACTTAAACCCCCCTCCTATCCAGACCAATTTTCAGCTTTCAGCGCTGACGCACTTTGAATGACAATTGCGCGGTCATACAACACTGTACCCAAATGAAATTTTTATCATTTTTTCCCCACAAATAGAGCTTTCTTTTGGTGGTATTTGATCACCTCTGCGATTTTTATTTTTTGTTAAAAAAATGTAAAAAGACCGAATTTAAAAAAAAAATTTTTTTTTTTTTATATTTTGTTATAAAATTTTTTAAAAGGGTAATTTTTCTCCTTCATTGATGTACGCTGATGAGGCGGCACCAATGGGCACTGATAGGTGGCAGTGATGGGCACTGATGGGTGGCAGTGATGGGCACTGATTGGTGGCAATAATGGGCACTGATCTTGTACACTGCTAGGTGGCACTCATTGGCACCACTGGTGGGCATTGTTAGGTGGCAATGGTGGGCATTGATAGGTGGCACCTGTAGGCATTGATAGGTGACACTTATGGGCATTGATACGTGGCACTGGTGGGCACTGTGGGCACTGTGATGTGGCAATGTAAGGTGGCACTGGCAGGGGGTACTGGTGGCACAATTGGGGCACAATTGAGGCATTATTGCCTCCTCCTCTTCGGGACCGATGTCCCTTGGTGCTGAGCCGGTGATCGGCTTTTTTTTCTCCTCGCACTGTCAGCGCGAGGAGAAAAAAAAACGATTACCGAGCTTTTGTTTTGATCATGTGATCAGCTGTCATTGGCTGACAGCTGATCACATGGTAAGGGGCCGGGACCGGCCTCTTACTTGGATCGGTGATCACCCGAGTCTCAGTGACTCGGTGATCACAGCGCGCTCCACGCGCGCCCTGCAGGGCGCGCGCTGGGCACGTGCACAGGGGAGGCCGTCATATGACGGCCTCCCGGGAATGTAGGTCTGCGCTGTAGCCGTCATTCGGCTATAGCGCGGATAGCAAGCGGTTAAACTTGCTCACTGTAAAGTACTTGCTCACTGTAAAGTATTGCCAGCTCCCGGTAATATTTATATAAATCAAGGAAAGAAACGGTGTGGGTTCCCCCCCCCCCCCCAAAGGGCCTGGTATGGATATTAGGGAAAACTCCACGCCAAAATGTAAAAAAAAACAGCGTGGGGTCCCCCCCAAAATCTATACCAGGCCCTTCGGGTCTGGTATGGAATTTAAGGGGAACTCCACGCCAAAATTAAAAAAAAATTGGGGTGGGGGTCTCCCCCAAAATCCATACCAAACACTTATCTGAGCATGCAGTCTGGAGGACAGGATGGGGGGGAGCGAGCACCCCCCTCCTGAACTATACCAGGCCAAATGTGCTCAACATGGGGAGGGTGCTTTGGGGTGAGACAAGGGCCCCCAGATTCCAGCAACCCCTATGTGAATGGGTATCGGGTACATTGTACCCCTCCCCATTCACCAAAAAAGAGTGTAAAAAATACAAAAGACAGTTTTTGACAATTCCTTTATTAAAAAAGAAAAAAAAAAGTGTTCAGCGATATCCATCCTTCTTCAATCAAGGTGCCCACAGATACAAAAAATAGAAAAAAAAGTTCCCCCACGGTGGGAGGCATCCTGCCGACTGCTGTCTTTTTGCAGTGACAGCTGTTATATAGGCAAGGGCAGGGCCACCCACTGACGTAACCGGATGACCCTGCCCCCTCTGACTGCACATGACGTCAAAAGGGGCGGGGTCACTCAGTTACGTCACTGGGTGGCCCTGCCCTTGCCTGTATAACAGCTGTTACCGTGATAAGACAGCAGTCGGTGGGACGCCTCCCATCAAGGCAGAGCTTTTTTTTTCATATTTTTCAGGTCCATCCGACACCGTGATTGAAGAAGGATAGACATTGCGGGACACATTTTTTTTTCTTTTTTAATAAAGGAATTGTCAAAAACTGTCTTTTGTGGTTTTTACTTTTTGACACTTTTGTTTGGTGAATGGGTAGGGGTACAATGTACCCCACACCCATTCACATATGGCAGGATCTGGGGTCCCCCTTGTTAAAGGGACTTCCAGATTCTGATATGCCCCCCCACAGACCCCCACAACCGCCGGGCAATTGTTTTGGGGATGAGGCCCTTGTCCCCATGTTGAGGGCAAGTGACCTGGTATGGTTCAGGAGGGGGGCGCTCACTCATCCCCCCTATCCTGACCTGCCAGGTTGCACGCTCGGATAATAGCTCTCGCAGCAGAGCGCGCTGTGATTGGCCAAAGCAGGCAGGTCAGGTGCTTGCTTTGGCCAATCATCAGACGTCAATACACTGCGATATCTGAGTGCATTTTGGGGCGTTCCGCGGCGCTCGAATTTCCCACGAATGCCCCATATGTTCGGTTATTTTGCAAGCGAATGAACACCCGATGTTCAATTCGAACTTATGCGGGCTCATCCCTATTCCTTATCATGTTTTATATGTAGGAAAGGCTTTAATCTCATTTGAGCTTCCTCATGTCAGAGGGGAAAATTCTCTTTTGACACTGGTTTGTGAATTTTGCTAGTGGGATTTTATGTTGGCTGTGGTTTAAGAAAAGGGATAGGAATCTTAGTTTGTGAAGCATTCCGGTATTTCAGGATCTGAGCATCACCTTGTGATAACAAAACTGGTACAGTGACATTTTATTAGACCATTAAAGCATACTAGAAGTTTTAATGTCAAAGATTAACACAAAAGCCACATTTTTTTCAAGAACGTCAGTAGGCCAGTAAAATGGTAAAATGTTCCAAATCTGTCAAGTTTTTTTTATTAAAAAAAATTATGTGTAAAAATAAAGCATTATCCCATTTGTTTTAGGGATTTTTTTATGCAATGGGGTTGATTTACTAAAATTGGAGAATGCAAAATCTGGTGCAGCAGTGCATGGTATCTGGTGGTGCAGCAGCGGCTGTTGTAGGAATAAGGCAGAAACAAATGTTTTTAAAGTATTTTCTATTCTGATCAAATGCTCTTTTGGTCTTCGACTATTTTCTCTTCTGGTTGAATGTTCCTAGGCTATTTTCTCTTAGGATCAAATGTTGTTATGGTATCCATCCTTTCGCTGCCAAAGCCATTTTTGTGTTTTTTGCACGCATGTTTATAAAATCATTTTAGGCCTGAAGATTATTTAACCACTTACCATCTGGGCACTTCCACCCCCTTCCTGACCAGGCAAATTTTCGGCTTTCAGCGCTGTCACACTTTGAATTACATATGTGCAGTCATGCAACATTGTACCCAAATTACATTTTTATCATTTTTTTTAAAAGATAGAGCTTCCTTTTGGTGGTATTTAATCACCACCGGGTTTTTAATTTTTTGCTAAACAAATTAATAAAAAAAAAATAAAAACCCTTTTCTTCGTTTCTGCTAAAAAAAAAAAATGTGGTAAATAAGTAATTTTTCTTCTTCACTGATGTGCGCTAATGAGGCTGCACTGATGGGCACTGATAAGCTGCACTGATGGGTACTGATGGAAACTGATGAGGCAGCACTGATGGGCACTGTTGAGGCAGCACTGATAGATGGCACTAATAGGCAGCAACTGATGGGCACTGATATGCTGCACTGATGGACACTGACATGCTGCACTGATGGACACTGATTGGCACTGATGGGGCTGCATTTATAATCAGTGTAAATGTCCCCTTTCACAGGATAGCCGGTTATCGGCTTTCTTTTCCTCGCACAGTGCCAGTGCTGAGGAAAGGAAAAGCTGATAACCAGTATTTGTTTACATATGAACTGTGATTGGACGGAGCTGATCACATGGTAAAGGGCCGCTGTGATTGTCCCTTTACCTCGATCTGTGATCATCTGTCAATTTCCCTTCTTAATGTTCTTAGGCTATTTTCTCTTAGGATCAAATGTTCTTAGGGTATCAATCCTTTCGCTACCAAAGCCATTTTTGTGTTTTTTGCATGCATGTTTATAAAATTATCTTAGGCCTGAAGACTACTTAAAGGGGCTGTAAACCCTCAATTTTTTTTTTCTAATAACAAACATGTTATACTTACCTCCACTGTGCAGTTCATTTTGCACAGACTGGCCCCGATCTGCCTCTTCTGGGGTCCCCCGGCAGAGTTGGTGGCTCCTCCCCGCATTTTCATGTCTAGTTGATTAATGTTGACTGGATGTGTATTTTTTAAGATATTTATATATATATGTGCAATGTGGGGGAGCAGTCAGATGTCCCTGTAGATGTCCCATTAGGACGAAACGCGTCGGTAAAGGTTCACCGCTCCCCACATTGCTTTTATTCACCGTGATCACTTTTATCCATGTATGTTGGTTTTAATAAACCTACTTTTTTGACCTGCACTATTGGAGCCTCCCTCTCTTTTTTTCATATACATTGTACTTGGATGAGAGCTGTCGTGGTGTTCCTTTTGGATAGTTGCCTTTCCAGTTTGGTCAAGATCCATGAGGTAGTTTGAAGACATCACTGGAGACTCTGGGTTTCTACCTCCATCCGAGAGAGTCACTGATTTGGTTGTCCAGGCTTTTATGATTCGGTGTCGCTGACATCCGGGTCCATCTGCTCCAGTAAGAGTATCCAATCTTATTCACTTCAGGATTCACTATTGTTGATGTTTCATATTGCATCCCGCACATTGTAAGATCATCACTTCATTGTTGTGGACTTCTACATATATTTTTTCATTCTTTTGGATTTATGTTATGAGACTCGCATAAACATTTTTTCACTTTCATATATATCCATTCATTTCACTATGTTGGACCTGGAATATTTATTTATATTATTTGATTATTGCACTATTCACTTGTGCACATACCGTATTTATCGGCATATAACACGCACTTTTTTCCCCTTAAAATCAGGGGAAAATCGTGGGTGCGTGTTATACGCCGATCCCCGCTAATTGTGAGCTATCGGCAGTGATCGCCGCCAACATTCACATAGCGAGTAGTTTTAAATATGGCGCCGCGGAGTTCGGAGGGACTCGGCGGAGCTGAACGAGCGCCGCCGAAATCACAGAGCCGAGATACACATAGTCGAGTGTATTCGGCTCTTTCCAGCGCCGCTCACAGTCACGCCCAGTCCTGCCATTGAACCTGTGTTATGTCCATCATAGGGCGGGACTGGGCGGGACTGTGAGCGGCGCCGGAAAGAGCCCAATACACTCGACTTTGTGTATCTCGGCGGCGTTCATTCAGTTCCGCCGGCGCCGAGGCCTTCTGAACTCCGCGGGGCCATATTTAAAACTACATGCATGTGTATGTCGGCGGCGGCGGCGGTAGGCATGGACACTGGGGGCAAGGCTGCACTGACAAGGCTGCACTGAGGCAAAGCTGCACTGACAAGACTGCACTGACAAGGCTGCACTGGGGCAAGGCTGCACTGACAAGACTGCACTGGGGCAAAGCTGCACTGACAAGGCTGCACTGGGGCAAAGCTGCACTGACAAAACTGCACTGGGGCAAAGCTGCACTGACAAGGCTGCACTGGGGCAAAGCTGCACTGACAAGGCTGCACTGGGGCAAAGCTGCACTGACAAGGCTGCACTGGGGCAAAGCTGCACTGACAAGACTGCAATGGACACTGGGTCAAGGCTGCACTGACATTGAAAAGGCTGCAATGACACTAACAAGGCTGCAGATGAACATTGATGAGGCTGCATTGATGGGCATTTTAATGTAAGTTTCTTTTCCTTAAACTTCCCTCCTAAAAGTTTATTTCCTTAAAATTCTCTCCTAAACTTGGGGTGCGTGTTATACGCCGATAAATACGGTATTTTGTTAGCGCTACACTTTTTGCACCCTTTGTATTTGAATTTTTGTCACGTTCCTGTGTAGCTGCTGTTATATTTTAGTTTCATATTTTTCATTTAGTTATATATTTGCTCAGCATTATTTTACTTTCCTAAATGTCCCCTTTCATAGGATAGCCAATTGTCGGCTTTCCTTTCCTCACACAGTGCCAGTGCTGAGGAAAGGAAAAGCTGATAACCAGTATTTGTTCACATGTGAACTGTGATTGGACGGAGCTGATCACATGGTAAAGGGCCGCTGTGATTGTCCTTTTGCCTCGATCTGTGATCAGCTGTCAATTTCCCTTCTGGTAAATGTTCTTAGGCTATTTTCTCTTAGGATCAAATGTTCTTAGGGTATCAATCCTTTCGCTGCCAAAGCCATTTTTGTATTTTTTGCACGCATGTTTATAAAATTATTTTAGGCCTGAAGACTACTTAACCCCTTCCCGACTGGCGCACGCCGATGTACATCGGCAGAATGGCACGGCTGGGCAAATGGCTTACAGGTACATCCATTTGAATTTCCCGCCGTGCCATTGCGTGTGCGTCGCCGGCGGCGTGCGCGCGCGCCGGTCGGGAGCTCCGTGAGTCGGGTCCCGCGGACTTGATCGCCACGGGGATACCCGCGATCGCCTCACGGAGAGGACCAACGGGGAGATGCTGATGTAAACAGCATCTCTCCGTTCTGCCTAGTGACAAGTGTCACTGATCACAGCTCCCTGTCATCGGGAGCAGTGATCAGCGTAGTGACACACACAGCCCATCCCCCCTACAGTTAGAATCACTCCCCTAGGACATACTTAACCCCTCCCCGCCCCCTAGTGGTTAACCCCTTCACTGCCAGTATCATTTACACAGTAATCAGTGCATTTTTAATCGCACTGATCGCTGTATAAATGACAATGGTCGCCATAACGTCGCAGTCACAATAAAAATCGCTGATCGCCACCATTACTAGTAAAAAAAAAAATTATTAATAAAAATGCCATAAAACTATTCCCTATTTTGTAAACGCTATAACTTTTGCGCAAACCAATCAATAAACGCTTATTGCGATTTTTTTTTACCAAAAATATGTAAAAAGAATTCGATCGGCCTAAACTGAGGAAAAAAAAATGTTTTTTTATATATTTTTGGGGGATATTTATTATAGCAAAATGTAAAAAATAATGCGTTTTTTTCAAAATTGTCGCTCTTATTTTGTTTATAGCGCAAAAAATAAAAATCACAGAGGTAATCAAATACCACCAAAAGAAAGCTCTATTTGTGGGAAAAAAAGGACGTCAATTTTGTTTGAGAGCCACGTCGCACGACCACGCAATTGTCAGTTAACATGACGCAGTGCCGAATCGCAAAAAGTGCTCTGGTCAGGAAGGGGGTAAAATCTTCCGGAGCTGAAGCGGTTAAAGGAGTTGTAAACCCTCGTTTTTTTTTTTGTTTTTTTTTAATAACAAACATGTTATACTTACCTCCACTGTGCAGTTCGTTTTGCACAGAGTGGCCCCGATCTGCCTCTTCTGGGGTCCACTGGCAGAGCTGGTGGCTCCTCCCCGCATCGAGTGCCCATGTTGGAGAAGGCTTTCCTAAGGTGGACACCCGTGCGGGCGCGCTCCTGAGTCCTGCTTCTGTGTCGATTCACACAGAATGCAGGCCAATGGCTGTGCTGCTATCAATCTATCCAATTAGGGCACGAGACACCAGAGAGAGCTGGTTTGCTCGTTCCCGGCCGGAGAATGATCAGGTTCAGGTAAGTAAAATGGGGGCTCGGGGGGGGGGGGGGGGGGGGGCTGCAGCACTACAGAAGGTTTTTCATCTTAATGCATAGAATGCATTAAGGTGAAAAACCAAGAGGGTTTACAACCCCTTTAACCACTTGCCTACTGAACAATTCCACCCCCTTCCTGACCGGGCCAAATTTCCTCACACAGTGACAGCGCTGAGGTAAGAAAATGCTGATAACCGGTATTTGTTTACATGTAATGATTTGTTTATATGTGATGTATTTGGACACAGCTGATCACATACCCAAAATGTCAAGTCTTAAAGTGATATTAACCACTTAAGGACCGGACCATTATGCTGCTTAAGGACCAGAGGACTTTTTACAATTTGGCACTGCGCTGCTTTAACTGATGATTACGCGGTCATGCAATGCTGTACCCAAACGAAATTTGCATCCTTTTCTTCCCACAAATAGAGCTTTCTTTTGATGGTATTTGATCACCTCTGCCGGTTTTATTTTTTGTGCTATAAACGGAAAAAGACCAAAAATTTCGAAAAAAAATGATATTTTCTACTTTTTGTTATAAAAAAAATCCAATAAACTCAATTTTAGTCATACATTTAGGCCAAAATGTATTCGGCCACATGTCTTTAGTAAAAAAAATGTCAATAAGCGTATATTTATTGGTTTGCGCAAAAGTTATAGCGTCTACAAACTAGGGTACATTTTCTGGAATTTACACAGCTTTTAGTTTATGACGGTCTATGTCATTTCTTGAGGTGCTAAAATGGCAGGACGGTACAAACCCCCCCATTTTGGAAAGTAGACACCCCAAGGAAATTGCTGAGAGGCATGTTGAGCCCATTGAATATTAATTTTTTTGTCCCAAGTGATTGAATAATGACAAAAAAAAAAAAAATTACAATAAGTTGTCACCAAATGATATATTGCTCACACAGGCCATGGGCATATGTGGAATTGCACCCCAAAATATATTCAGCTGCTTCTCCTGAGTACGGGGATACCACATGTGTGGGACTTTTTGGGAGCCTAGCCGCGTACGGGGCCCCGAAAACCATTCACCGCCTTCAGGATTTCTAAGGGCGTAAATTTTTGATTTTACTCCTCACTACCTATTACAGTTTTGAAGGCCATAAAATGCCCAGATGGCACAAACCCCCCCCAAATGACCCCATTTTGGAAAGTAGACACCCCAAGCTATTTGCTTTGAGGCATGTTGAGTCCATGGAATATTTTATATTTTGACACAAGTTGCGGGAAAGTGACAATTTTTTTTTTTTTGCACAAAGTTGTCACTAAATGATATATTGCTCACACAGGCCATGGGCATATGTGCAATTGCACCCCAAAATAGGTTTAGCTGCTTCTCCTGAGTATGGGGATACCACATTTGTGGGACTTTTTGGGAGCCTAGCCGCGTACGGGGCCCCGAAAACCAATCACCGCCTTCAGGATTTCTAAGGGTGTAAATTTTTGATTTCACTCTTCACTGCCTATCACAGTTTCGGAGGCCATGGAAGATAGCACAAAACCCCCCAAATGACCCCATTTTGGAAAGTAGACACCCCAAGCTATTTGCTGAGAAGCATGGTGAGTATTTTGCAGCTCTCATTTGTTTTTGAAAATGAAGAAAGACAAGAAAAAATTTTTTTTTTCTTTTTTTAATTTTCAAAACTTTGTGATAAAAAGTGGGGTCTGCATAATACTCACTTTAACTCTCAGCAAATAGCTTGCGGTGTCTACTTTCCAAAATGGGGTCATTTGGGGGGGGGGGGGTTTGTGCCACCTGGGCATTCCATGGCCTCCGAAACTGTGATAGGCAGTGAAGAGTGAAATCAAAAATTTACGCACTTAGAAAGCCTGAAGGCGGTGCTTGGTTTTTGGGGTCCCGTACGCGGCTAGGTTCCCAAAAAGTCTCACACATGTGGTATCCCCGTACTCAGGAGAAGCAACAGAATGCATTTTGGGGTGTAATTTCACATATTCCCATGGCATGTTTGAGCAATATATCATTTAGTGACAACTTTGTGCAAAAAAAAAAATGTCTCTTTCCCGCAACTTGTGTCACAATATAAAATATTCCATGGACTCGATGGACTCGACATGCCTCTCAGCAAATAGCTTGGGGTGTCTACTTTCCAAAATGGGGTCATTTGGGGGGGGGGGGTTTGAACTGTCCTGGCATTTTATGCACAACATTTAGAAGCTTATGTCACACATCACCCACTCTTCTAACCACTTGGAGACAAAGCCCCTTCTGACACTTTTTGTTTACATGAAAAAATTATTTTTTTTTGCAAGAAAATTACTTTGAACCCCCAAACATTATATATTTTTTTAAAGAAAATGCCCTACAGATTAAAATGGTGGGTGTTTCATTTTTTTTTTCACACAGTATTTGCGCAGCGATTTTTCAAACACATTTTTGGGGGAAAAAACACACTTTTTTAAATTTTAATGCACTAAAACACACTATATTGCCCAAATGTTTGATGAAATAAAAAAGATGATCTTAGGCCGAGTACATGGATACCAAACATGACATGCTTTAAAATTGCGCACAAACGTGCAGTGGCAACAAAATAAATACATTTTTAAAAGCCTTTAAAAGCCTTTACAGGTTACCACTTTAGATTTACAGAGGAGGTCTACTGCTAAACTTACTGCCCTCGATCTGACCTTCGCGGTGATACCTCACATGCATGGTGCAATTGCTGTTTACATTTGACGCCAGACCGACGCTTGCGTTCACCTTAGCGCGAGAGCAGGGGGGACAGGGGTGCTTTTTTTTTTTTTTTCTTTATTATTTTTTTGCTTTTTTATCTTATTTTTAAACTGTTCCTTTCATTTTTTTAAAAATCATTTTTATTGTTATCTCAGGGAATGTAAATATCCCCTATGATAGCAATAGGTAGTGACAGGTACTCTTTTTTGAAAAAATTGGGGTCTATTAGACCCTAGATCTCTCCTCTGCCCTCAAAGCATCTGACCACACCAAGATCGGTGTGATAAAATGCTTTCCCAATTTCCCAATGGCGCTGTTTACATCCGGCGAAATCTAAGTCATAAAATGCTCGTAGCTTCCGGTTTCTTAGGCCATAGAGATGTTTGGAGCCACTCTAGTCTCTGATCAGCTCTATGGTCAGCTGGCTGAATCACCGGCTGCATTCTCAGAATCCCTGTTGAGACAGGAGAGCCAGAGAAAAACACAGAAGACGGTGGGGGGGGGGGGGCATTCCCTCCCACTGCTTGTAAACGCAGTCTAGAGGCTAATTAGCCGCTAGGATTGCTTTTACATGAAAGCCGACCGCTGGCTGAAAAGAATGATACCAAGATGATACCTAAACCTGCAGGCATCATTCTGGTATAACCACTCAAAGTCGTGAATGGCGTACCTGAAGACAAAAAAATGGTTAACAATAAAGCACAGTAAACAGTAAAGTATAAAAAATTGCATACCTGAAAAGCAAACATGATAAAACATAATAACAATAAAACATTGCAGAATAGAATACAGTATAAAAGAGCAGAACAATAGAGAGAGAATAGAGAGAGAGAGAACAATAAAACGACAACTATTTTTTTTTATTATATATTTATTTTGTGTTTTTTTTTTTTTTACACTGTTTTTGTAACTGTAACTTTTATAACGGTAACCGGTTCCAGGTTCGGGTCTCTCAAAATGCGATGGCATCTTGGGAGACCCTGTGAAAGTGTGCCTAGTCTGTGCAATGCTGTACCCTACGCTAATACTCAACTAGTGCATGGTAGCATTCAAAACATTCACCAATGCAAAGACCAGGATTGTCAGGACAGGAGGGACAATAATAGCGGGTATCACGCCTATATCCGCGCTTGCTGCAGACACAACATCTTTTTTGGGGGGGGTTCGTTGGGTAGGGGTACTCGGGAGGACATAAAGAAAATGCCTCTCATGCAGCCGACTGCATTTGGTTGGGGATGTGAATGGGGGAAGTACGGGCGCTGCAGAAGTGGTGGGTTCCCAATTAGGATTGGCGAATGCAGCAGGAAGGGCATTATGAGCACGACGGCCTGTGTTTGTCTTCTTGGTGGCAGCGGGACACTACTTGTGCTTGCCACCTCACCAGCTTGAACTGCACTTATGGGACTCGCCACGTCACCAAGTGTTACTGCAGTGCTGGTTTGACTATGACCGGGGTGTACTAGGCCGCTGGTGCTTGCCAGTTCACCAAAACGCTACCAAAAAAACTGTTAGCGATCGCAGGGATCAGGCCTGACTCTGCGAACGCTGCAGTTATGCGTTTAGTGTTTTGTAAGTGACAGTGATCGATCGATACTGCACTTGGGTGGACTGGGCTGGGCCTGGCGGAGGGGCAAAACGCAGGTCCTAGCAGGTATCTGGGCTGATCCCGCTAACACTGCGTTTTTGGGAACCGTAAACTGCTGGGGACGCTATTATACATCTGATCGGATCAGATATTGATCCGTTCAGATACTATACCACTAAGGGAGGTGTACGGTGCGTGCGTGGGTGTTAGCGCTACTAGCGCTAACCTGACGCTGCTTGGGGCTGGTGCTTACCAGTTCACCAAAATGCTACCAAAAAAACTGTTAGCGATCGCAGGGATCAGGCCTGACTCTGTGAATGCTGCAGTTATGCGTTTAGTGTTTTGTAAGTGACAGTGATCGATCGATACTGCACTTGGGTGGGCTGGGCTGGGACGGGCAAAACGCAGGTGCTAGCAGGTATCTGGGCTGGTCCCACTAACACTGCGTTTTTGGGGACCCTAAACTGCTGGGGATGCTAGTATAGATCTGATCGGATCAGATATTGATGCGTTCAGATACTATACCACTAAGGGAGGCGTATGCTGCATGCGTGGGTGTTAGCGGTACTGGCGCTAATCTGACGCTGCCTGGGGCGACGCATATCACCGCCGGGCGATCAGGGGGCTAAACCTGTATTCGGTAATAAACGGCGGGTGCCCTGACACTATAAAACATAAACAAACTAACCAGCGTCACCCGTAACGGTTATACGGTGATCAGTGGTGAAAGGGTTAACTAGGGGGCGATCAAGGGGTTAAAACATTTATTAGATAGTATATGGGGGTCCCTGTCGCTATAAAACGCTGACGGCGAACCTAAATATTTACATCCCTAACTAGCGTCACCAGTGACACTAATACAGCGATCAGAAAAATGATTGCTTACTGACACTGGCGACAGGGGGACATCAAGGCGGTTAAAACTTTATTAGGGGGGGTTAGGGGGGTACCCTAGACCTACAGGGGGCTAATACTAACTGCCCTACCACAGTAACTGTCACAAACTGACACCATGCAGTAATCAGAAAAAAAAAAAAAAAACTGCTTGGTGTCAGTGTGACAGGGGGGGGGAGGGGTGATTAGGGGGTGATCGGGGGTGATCGGGGGGTAAAGGGGGGTGTTATGTGTGCCTGGCATGTTCTACTGTGATGTGTGTGTGTTGTGCACTCACATTGATGTCTTCTCTCCTCGGCGCTGGAACGGAAACTGCCGAGCCGAGGAGAGATGACATCACATCCCCTGCCTCTGTGTACTACACAGAGGCAGGGGAAGAATCTCATTGGCTGGGAGCGATCGTGAGGGGGGGGGGGGCACGATCAGATGGCCTCCCCCTCATCTCTGATCGATGCCAAACCAAAGGCGACCGCCTCAGGCACCGGGGGATCGGACCCCCCGCCCGTGGGAAGGCAATCACGTACCAGGTACGTGATTTTGCCTGCCCGTGCCATTCTGCTGACGTATATCAGCGTGAGGCGGTCGTCAAGTAGTTAAACAAGGAGGTGTCATTTGCCATAATTAATTTACATACATCATATACAGTATATTATGCCACTTTATTTTGTTTTAATTTTAATTCCTCTAAGTACCTTATTCCTGCAGCGCTGTTGGGTGGTCACATGATCTTTTCCTGTGTCTGTGTCTGACCAGGCCTGATTGGTGCTGTGCCAGTCATATGACTAAAAACAAAAAAAAAAACCAGCAAGAGCAATTTAAATTAATTTATAAATATCAACACACTTTTTTATAGCTTCCTATAAATCTTTATTGAACATCAAATATGTATTGTTTGTGCATTAATATGGTATAGCTGGAGTCAAGGATGATTGACACTAGCTTTCATTTTGTTCGGACAGCATCTGCATCTAAGGCTCTTTTTTTTTTTACAGGTATTAGCAATTTGATATATGACAAAACTACATTTAGCTCAGCTCATCTTCTTCTAGCAAGCCTGTCCCCTGGATCCTGATGCCTCAAAACTTCTACGGTCACCCTCTTATTCTATCCTATGCTCCCTCACTCTTATCTTCAATCTCTCCCTCTCTAGTTGCAGCTTTCCCTCACCTCTAAAACATGTGCAGATCATTCCCATACCTAAACATCCCTCACTGGACCCAACCAATTTGAACAACTTAACACCCATCTCATTGCTCCCATTCACCTCTAAACTTCTAGAACGCTTAGTCTACAACCGTCTTAGCTCCTACCTCAGTAAAAATAACCTTCTTGACCCCTTGCAGTCTGGATTTTGCTTGCAGCACTCCACAGAAACTGCCTTACGAAAATTCACTAACGATTTACTAACTGCTAAAACCAATGGCTACTACTCCATACTCCTACTGTTTGACCGCTCTGCGGCCTTAGATATCATTGACCACCCGCTCCTTCTCAATAAACTCTGTTCCCTTGGCCTCCAAGATTCTGCTCTATCCTGGTTCTCCTCCTTCCTATCATAGTGTTCCTTCAGTGTTACCTACAACTCTGTCTCCTTCTCTCCATTGCCCCTTTCTGTGGGGCTCCCCAAGGCACTGACCCCTTCTCTATCTACACCGTATCCTTTAGTCACTTGATAACCGCACACGGCTTACAATACCATCAATATGCACATGACACCCAAATCTATCTGTCTGCTCCTCACCTCACTCCTTCAGTCTCTACTCGTATTACTAACTTACTAACTGACATATCAGCATGGATGTCGCACCACTTCCTTAAACTAAATCTTTCTAAAACCGAGCTGGTAATATTCCCCCCTGCCCATGCCCCCCATAACATTTCCATCAAAATCAGTAATGCAACCATCAATCCCTCCCCTCATGCCAGGGTACTAGGTGTAATCCTAGACTCTGACCTATCCTTTCAGCCCCAAATCCAATTGCTGTTGAAAGCTTGTAGACTTCACCTCCGTAACAGCTCTAAAATACGCCCCTTTTTAACAAATTAATCCACCAAGCTCCTCATTCACTCCCTTGTTATCTCTCGCCTTGACTATTGCAACTCCCTTCTCATTGGCCTACCTCTTCATAGGCTATTCCATCTTCAGTCTATCATGAATGCTGCTGCCAGACTTATCCCCCTTACCAGTGTCTGCCACCCCTCTCCTCAAATCCTTATACTGGCTCCCGATCGCCCAGCAAATTAAATTCAAAATAGTAACCACAACATACAAAGCCATTCACAACTCTGCTCCGAGCTACATCACCAATCTTGTCTCCAAATATCACCCAAACTGTCCTCTATGCTCCTTTAAAGACCTACTCTCAAGCTCCCTTGTCTCCTCCTCCCATGCTCATCTCCAGGATTTTTCCAGTGCCTCTCTCATCCTCTGGAGATCTCTACTTCAACCTGTCCGGCTATCTCCTACTCTAGCTGCCTTCAAGCAATCCCTGAAAACGTATCTCTTCAGGGAAGCCTTTCACATCTCCAACTAATCCTTTACCACTTCCATCAGCTTATTCCCAACAGTTACAACCTTTTGTACCACCTTCTCACCCTATTAGATTGTAAGCTCTTCTGAGCAGGGCCCTCTTAATCCTCTTGTATTTTTATTGTATTGTAATTGTATTGTCTCCCTTTTATATTGTAAAGTGCTGCATAAACTGTTGACGCTATATAAATTCTGTATAATAATAATATGTTAAATACTTATTTATATTAAAACTAAACTTTTTTTGTGAGTTTCTTGGGGGACATGGAGGAGGGGGGGGGAAGGGGAGTGTCATTTACCACTGTGTATACACCCACATATGTGACTCTATACTCATGGGGGCTGCACAGATAAAAAGAGGAGGAAATGAAGAGCTTAGAAGGAAACTAAAATTGAGCATGCTCAGTAGATGACAGTAGCTGGTCTATACAATCTCAGCCTGCAGTGGGGGCACAGAGAAAATGGGAGGGACAGCTGAACGCAGGATCAACCAGGTAAAATCCACTCTACACAAAACAAATGCTTTACTGGCTTAGTGAGTATACACACTCTTGTATAACATATATTGAGCATTTTTCATAATCTGGGTTTAATGACATTTTAAAATTGTTTGTGCCTGTGAAACGGCGACAAATTTCAGTACCCAAAATGTTGTATAGGCAACACATTAAATGCCCCTAAGGCCATCAGTTTAGAGTTAATTGTAAATAATGGGCCCAGAATTTTGTTACCACTCTGACATGAGCAGCAGAATGTAACAAGTAGTGCAATAAATGTGTTCACTCCTGACACATATAAATTTACATTACATTCACAAGTGTGTATATGTGTAGGGGGGCTCAAAAATCTTTGGTGGAGGGTATAAGTGTATTGATGTAACCTACATTTTTTTTCAAATTTTTTTCACTAAACTTTATTTTTCATAACATGACAAAAAAACAGAAAATTGTATACTCATTATTCTGTAATTTTCCTTGGTGCATCCTAATGGCAGCATACAATGGTTTGCGGCTCTGCCCCCACAACCTGATAGGACTGGTTAACTATGAATCAAAGACAGACCCGGCTCACAGCATTCTCTGTAATGTCCTGTACACACGACCGGACTTTCCAGCAGACTAGGTCTGACGGTCTTCCCGACGGACTTTCAGCGGACTTCCGACGGACTTTCCAAACAAACGGACTCGCGCACACATGACCGGACTTTCCGGCAGAATAGGTCTGACGGTCTTCCCGACTGACTTTCGACGAAGTTACGGTGGACTTCCGAACGAACGGACTTGCCCACACACGGACTAAAGTCCGTTCATTTTGAACGTGATGAGGTACGACGGGGCTAGAAAAGGAAGTCAATCTCGCCGCTTTTATCGGCGAGATTAACAGCTTGCGAGCCCCGTCGCGGAGCATACCAGGCCCTCAGGTCTGGATTTTAGGGGAACCCCCTACACCAAAAACGGCGTGGGGGTCCCCCCAAAATCCATACCAGACCCTTATTCGAGCACGCAGCCCTGCCGGTCAGAAAAGGGGGTGGGGAAGAGCGAGCGCCCCCCCTGAACAGTACCAGGCCCATGCCCTCAACATGGGGGGGTGGGTGCTTTGGGGAAGGGGGGGGCGCCGTTCTCATGTTGATGAGGACGAGGGCCTCTTCCCGACAACCCTGGCTGTTGGTTTCGGGGTCTGCGGGTGGGGGGCTTATCAGAATCCGGGAGCCCCCTTCAATAAGGGGGCCCCAAGATCCCGGCCCCCCTGCACTATGTGAATGAGTATGGTGTACATCTTACCCCTACCCATTCACCTGGGGAAAAAAGTGTCAATAAAAAAACACACTAGACAGGTTTTTAAAGTAATTTATTAGGCAGCTCCAGGGGTCTTCTTCCGACTTTGGGGGTCTCTTCTGACTTCTCTGCTCTCTCCGACCTCTTCTCCCGGTGTCTGGTTCTTCTCCCGCTCTCCGGTCTCTTCTCCGCTCTCCGGTTCTTCTCCCGCTCTCCAGTTCTTCTGCCGGGCTCCTCCGCTATCTTCTGCTCTCTTGCTAGTGGTGGCCTGGTCTTCTCCGTCATCTTCTTCCCACTCCTCTTCTTCCGATATTGACACAATGCTCTCTCCCGCTGTAATGCTGTGTTCACAGTGCGCAACGACTTATATAGGCATGGGGCGTGGTCACCGGGGGTGACCCCGCCCCTTATGACGGTACAGTCCCAGCATGCCCCGGGACTGTGACGTCATAAGGGTGGGGTCACTGGGTAACATCACCCGGTGACCACGCCCCATGCCTATATAAGTCGTTGTGCACCATGAACACAGCATTACAGCGGGAGAGAGCGTCGTGTCAACATCGAAAGAAGAGAAGAGGGAAGAAGACGACGGAGAAGACCGGGCCACCGCTAGCAAGAGAGCGGCAAGAGAGCGGCAAAAGAGCAGACGATAACGGAGGAGCCCGGCAGAAAAAGCGGAGATCGGGAGAAGAACCGGAGAGCGGAGAAGAGGCCGGAAAGCGGGAGAAGAACCAGACACCAGGAGAAGAGGCCCGAGAGAGCGAAGTCAGAAGAGACCCCCGAAGTCCGAAAAAAGACCCCCGGAGCTGCTTAATAAATTACTTTAAAAACCTGTCTAGTTTGCTTTTTTATTGACACTTTTTTCCCCAGGTGAATGGGTAGGGGTATGATGTACCCCATACTCATTCACATGGGGCGGGGGGCTGGGATCTGGGGGCCCCCTTATTAAAGGGGGCTCCTGGATTCCGATAAGCCCCCCGACCGCAGACCCCGACAACCAACGGCCAGGGTTGTCGGGATGAGGCCCTTGTCCTCATCAACATGGGGACAACGTGCTTTGGGGTGGGGGGCCACAGGGTGCCCCCCTTCCCCAAAGCACCCACCCCCCCATATTGAGGGCATGTGGCCTGGTACGGTTCAGGAGGGGGGTGCTCGCTCGTCCCCACACCCTTTCCTGACCGGCCGGGCTGCGTGCTTGGATAAGGGTCTGGTATAGATTTTGGGGGGACCCCCACACAGTTTTTCGGCATAGGGGGTTCCCCTTAAAATCCATACCAGACCTAAGGGACATTGTCGCCTCTTTCTCACGCTAGCTGCAATAGGAAAATGTGTTTTTCCTATTGCAGCGAGAGCGAAATGTTTAGTACCCTGTCGCCGAGAACCAGCACGATAGGATTGCGCTGGAAACATTCTCGCGGGCAGGTGCTGTAGCTGCCCTTGCGTCGTATTTGGTCCGTCGGACCAGCATACAGATGGACAGTCTTCCCGATAGGAACTGGTTCCGGCGGAGTTCCGGTGGTAAGATTTGAAACATGTTTCAAATCTAAGGTCTGTCTGAAGTCCGATGAAGCCCATACATTGTCCGACAGATTCAGCCCGTCAGACCAGTCCGGTCGAAAAGTCCGCTCGTGTGTACAGGGCATAACTTTCAACATTTGGGTGGGAATCTGTATGCTGGCATGGAGATGCACCAGGAAAGGAAAATTACGGAAAGGTGAGTATACAATTTTCAAATTTTCCTAGCGCATCATTGCAGCATACAAGGAGAACTAACTCGCCATATGGGAAGGTGCAAGAATAATTTTGTATTGGTCAGTAGCGTACTGTCATGAGCTGAGCTGGGTAGTTAAGAAGAACTAAGGATACTTAGGCTCTGTTCTGCTGCAAAAGACTTTGCTTCGAAGTTCCAAAGCACCTTTGACTTTCTCTATCAGAGGATGGATTTTCCCTTGTGGAAATTCTACTGAATTCTTCTGTGTTTTTAAAAATGTCCCCAAGAACCTCATTCTTTGGGCTGGGCAGAGGAAGCTCTTCTTCCAATTAATTTCTTATCACATTTTTGCAAATTGTGTATCAGAGTATCCCGATGCTGCATAGGCATCTCCCAATTGCTGGCTAGAAGATGGATGCTGTCCAAGTAGTGGTTTCTTCTTATCCCCTTTGGTATTGCACACAGTAGGACCTTTGTGAATTTCCTGGAGGAGGTGAACAGACTGAAGGGGGGCACCGAAACAGGTAGTGGAATTGAAATGCAGGATGGATTGGGACAAGTAAGTAGGTGTCTAATAAACCTACAGAGAGCATTCAATCTCCCAGATTTATCAATAATTTAATTGATTGAAGGTTCTGTACCTTGCACGACTCCAACTTTATGTGCATGTTGAGTTTTTTCAAATTTAGCACCGGGTACAGATTGCCTGATTTTTTTTTTCTTTGACTAGGAACAGAGGTGAACCGCATCCTCTTCTCCTCTACAACTCCAGTCCTGATCAGGTGAGGACAAAAGGGAGAATGCTGCGAGCCGGTCTGTCTTTGATTTATAGTTAACCAGTCCTATCAGGTTGTGGGGGTGGAGCCACAACCCATTGTATGCTGCCATGATGCATCAGTAAAGTCCCCTGTATAGAGCTTTTATAATGAAACAACATGGTTTTTTAGAGCCATAATGTCTCGCCTGCCCTCTCCTGAAGGTAACGGCGCACAGAAGGTGACAGTGGACCATTTTTTCAGCAAACAGATGTTCAAACAGGTATCTGACAGTTGGTTTGTCAAATTTACGTGCATTCTCGGCTGCTGCAGCAGGTGGGAGTGTGTGTATCAGCCCTCCACCCACGTATGGGAAAGGGTTAAGCAATATTACGTTTACCAAGAAACATAACTTAAATATCATCAGAAAATAAAATGTTGCACATATAAAAAACATTTACAAGGGTATTATTCGTAACTTTTGCATGAATGCTGATACATTTGCACAGCACGTTAATTAAAGATACACCCCTAAGTGTGTAGGTTAGCACTGTAGAAAAGGAAGGAGTAGAGCCTGTTCACTTTGTACGTCAATGATGGCTGAGCTTAACACATAGGTTAAAGTTGTGAGCACTATAAGTACCCAAGCCTATGTGATAGAAATAAAAAAACAGGATTTTGGGCACATGACTGGATGATTGAAGTGAACACACATGATTTACCAAGCTCAATGAACATTTACTTTGCACAGTATTCTTGACCCATTAGGTTAAGAGTTTATGTTTTGGGACCAATTCAAACTACTCCATTGTTGTAATGTGCATTTCCATAAATTTCACCCATGTGTAGAGTAAGTACAGCACAACATAACTGCGTTGTAACAAAAGGTAATACAAAGACTAATACCATCTGTGTGCTTTGGTGTGCTGTGTTTAAAAACAAACAAACAGTGCATGTATGTATTTTCGTTCATTAAGGTGTTCTGCCAGCTTGTTCAAAATTAATGTACGGCCATAACACATCACGCTTTAGGGCACAGTAACGCAGTGCACTATAATTTATCTAAAGCCCAATATCTTTGTAAAATTTTGAATGAACTAGGGAATGGTTAGAACCCCTATTCGGGCTTTGCTATTGTTGGTGCTGCCTTAGGTTCTGGATTAGGTGTTGTGTTTTCTCCAGTAAGATCACTGGCATGATTGTAGTATAACAAGTGGAAAGAAATGTTTGTTGTAATTTTGGTGTGCGTTTTCTGACACTCTGGTTATACAACTTTCTAGATTGTATTATAAACATCTTTATGAACAATGTGACGTTAAGAGACAATCGAGAAAGGGCCCCACCCTGTGCTAGTCATTGTCATGGATTGCGTTCATGTCTTTAACATAACTCACGTGGTAGTGACTCAGACAACTACTATTGTTTAAGAGCATCTTACTTTGTACATGTATGAGGTCTGTCTGGAAAAAGTCCAGCCATTGTTAATATAACAAGAACAAGTTTGCGTGACATTGATGTAAACTGACAGCCAAGGAGAATATATTTAAATGCACACATGTGAGCATTGACAAATTCACTGCACTAGTCAGTGGAAATGCTAGACGTCATTGAATGAGCATGTGTACTGTGTGGCCGAGCAAAATATCTACATCAAATTTTGCATTGAGTTTGAACATTCCTCCATGGAAACTGCTCGGCTGATTCAGAAGGCTATTGGGGACAATGCAAAGAGTGCAGCGCAAATAAAATTGTGGAACAAATGCTTCAAAAGATGGTTGTGAATCTGTTGAATGTGATCCATGTTCTGGAATGCCTGCAACAAGCAGAACACCTGAGAATGTTGAATGTGCACGGGCTGCAATCAACAAAGATCAGCGACTGACAGTGCGCGAACTAGAAGCTGATCTGGGGTTTCAAAAAACTACTGTGTCTGAGGGTTTTGATCCTTGATCTTGGCATGAAATGTGTCGTGACAAAATTTGTTCTGCGGCTTCTGCTATCAGAGCAGAAGGAAAATTGTGCTGCAGTTGCTAATTATTATTATTATACCTGATTATACAGGATATAGCGCTGACAGTTTATGCAGCACTTTACAACTTGAGGGTAGACAGTACAACTACAATATACTTTATTACAGTAGGAATCAGAGAGCCCTGCTCGTTAGAGCTTACAATTAGGGATGAGCCGAACACCCCCCCGGTTCGGTTCGCACCAGAACCTGCGAACGGACCGAAAGTTCGCACGAACGTTAGAACCCCATTGACGTCTATGGGACTCGAACGTTCGAAATCAAAAGTGCTCATTTTAAAGGCTAATTTGCATGTTATTGTCCTAAAAAGGGTTTGGGGACCCGGGTCCTACCCCAGGGGACATGTATCAATGCAAAAAAAACTTTTAAAAACGGCCTTTTTTTCGGGAGCAGTGATTTTAATGATGCTTAAAGTAAAAAAAAAAAAAGTGAAATATTCCTTTAAATATCGTACCTGGGGGATGTCTATAGTATGCCTGTAAAGTGACGCGTGTTTCCCGTGTTTAGAACAGTCCCTGCGCCAAATGTCATTTTTAAAGGAAAAAATCTCATTTAAAACTGCTTGCGGGTTTAATGTCATGTCGGGTCATGGCAATATGGATGAAAATCAGTGAGACAAACGGCATGGGTACCCCCCCAGTCCATTACCAGGCCCTTTGGGTCTTGTATGGATATTAAGGGGAACCCCGCACCCAAATTAAAATAAGGAAAGGCCATATATACTCTGAACAGCAGTATACAGGCGGTGCAAACAAGACAGGGACTGTAGGTTTGTTGTTAAGTAGAATCTCTTTTTAATTTTGAACGGGTACATTTTTAACGTGTTTAGCTCCAGCCAAAAAATCTTTTTTAAGCTTTTTGGAAAACATAGGGAAGGGTTATCACCCCTGTGACATTTGTTTTGCTGTCTTTCCTCCTCTTCAGAAGATTTCACCTCACTTTTTGTCCCAATGAAAAATGTTTTTTGAAAATTTGGGTTTTTTTGTGGAACAAGGAGTGGAAAGCATCAGTGGAAAGGAGAAATTGTTTTCCCATATTAACTCTTACAGGAGAGAATTTCCCTTCCTAGGGGTAGATTTCATCTCACTTCCTGTTGTCTCCTTCCGTTTGCAAGTAGGAGTCGTTTGTAAGTTAGATGTTTGAAAGTAGGGTCCTGCCCTATATACTCAGCAGAAATTTGGGCCTTAGGTGTTGCTGTGGCCACAACACTGTAAGCCCTCACAGGGCCCTGCTGTGAAATATTAGATCAAGAATTGTAATTACATGCCCCTGTTGAACAGGAGCTGAAAAATTAGGCCTTAGGCACTGGTGCTGGTGCCACAACACTGCAACCCCTCACAGACACTCTAGTTGGAACGCAGGAACGAGCCCTGCTGCAAAGTATTGCATCAAAAATTGTAATTACACGCCCCTGTTAGACAGGGGCAGAAAAATTGGGCCTTAGGCACTGGTGCTGGTGCCACAACACTGCAACCCCTCACAGACACTCTAGTTGGAACGCAGGAACGAGCCCTGCTGCAAAGTATTGCATCAAAAATTGTAATTACACGCCCCTGTTAGACAGGGGCAGAAAAATTGGGCCTTAGGCACTGGTGCTGGTGCCACAACACTGCAACCCCTCACAGACACTCTAGTTGGAACGCAGGAACGAGCCCTGCTGCAAAGTATTGCATCAAAAATTGTAATTACACGCCCCTGTTAGACAGGGGCAGAAAAATTGGGCCTTAGGCACTGGTGCTGGTGCCACAACACTGCAACCCCTCACAGACACTCTAGTTGGAATGCAGGAATGAGCCCTGCTGCAAAGTATTACATCAAAAATTGTAATTACACGCCCCTGTTAAACAGGGGCTGAAAAATTGTGCCTTAGGCACTGGTGGTGGCGCCCAGAACCAAAAATGTTCTTACAAGCTATCAGCGTGATGATTGAGGAGGAAGAGGATAATTACTCAGGGATAGTCACTCAGCATCAGCATAGGCAGTCTTTGAAGGGATCTGAGATTTCAAAAAAAATTATTCGGTTACATCAGCATCAGGTGCTTGGTAGCTGGTGGTGATCCAAGACTGATTCATTTTTATGAAGGTCAGCCGATCGACCGAGTCGGTGGACAGACGCACCCTGTGATCGGTTACCACGCCTCCAGCAGCACTGAATGTGCGTTCCGAAAGAACGCTGGATGCAGGACAGGCCAGTAGCTCAATTGCATACTGTGCAAGCTCTGGCCAGTGATCCATCCTCAAGACCCAGTAACCCAGAGGATTTTCGGTGGGAAAGGTGTCCAAGTCTGATCTTGCCCCTAGGTATTCCTGCACCATGTAAAACAGACGCTGGCGATGGTTGCTGGAACCGATCATACCTTGGGGCTGCGGACCAAAAAATTGTCTGAACGCATCGGTCAGACGGCCACCTTCTCCGCCGCTCCTTCTTTGACTGACCGAAGCCTCAGCAACACGTTGTCCAGAAACAGGAGTTTGTAACCTCCCAGTCTCTGGGAACGCATTGCACAGACCTTTCTGCAAGGCCTCCCGAAGATGTTTCATCCTCTGCTCCCTCTGCGATGGCAAGATAAGGTCCGCAACCTTACCCTTGTAACGTGGATCAAGGAGTGTTGCCAGCCAGTATTGGTCCTTCTCCTTGATACCACGAATACGAGGATCCTTACGCAGGCTTTGCAGGATCAGGGAGGCCATGCAGCGTAGGTTTGCTGAGGCATTCGGTCCGGAGTCCTCTGGGTCACTAAGGACGACAACGTCCGCAGCCACCTCCTCCCAGCCACGTACAAGTCCATGTGTTTCTTGGGACTGATCCCTTAAAGACTGCTGCTGATGCTGAGTGCCAGGCTCCACCTCCATACTGACACAATCTTCCTCCTCCTCCTCCTCCTCCTCCTCGTCCTCTTCCTGTGTGATCGGCGGGCACGCAGGAACACTGTCTGGATAAAGGGGGCCTTGAGAGCTAAGGAAGTCCTCCTCTTCCTGCCTCTGTTCTGCCTCAAGTGCCCTGTCCATTATTCCACGCAGCATGTGCTCCAACAGGTGGACAAGGGGGACAGTGTCACTGATGCATGCACTGTCACTGCTCACCATCCTCGTGGCCTCCTCGAATGGTGACAGGACAGTGCATGCATCCCTGATCATGGCCCACTGGCGTGGGGAAAAAAAACCAAGCTCCCCTGACCCTGTCCTGGTGCCATAGTCGCACAGGTACTCATTGATGGCCCTCTGCTGCGTGTGCAGCCGCTGCAGCATGGCCAACGTTGAGTTCCACCTGGTGGGCATGTCACAGATTAGGCGGTTCTTGGGCAGGTTAAACTCCTTTTGGAGGTCCGTCAGCCGAGCACTGGCATTATATGACCGGCGGAAATGCACACAGAATTTCCTGGCCTGCCTCAGGACATCCTGTAAGCCCGGGTACCTGCCCAAGAACCGCTGCACCACCAAGTTAAGGACGTGAGCCAAACAGGGCACATGGGTCATTTGTCCCTGTCGGAGGGCAGAGAGGAGGTTGGTGCCATTGTCGCAAACCACCATTCCTGCCTTAAGTTGGCGTGGCGTCAACCACCTCTGAACCTGCCCCTGCAGAGCTGACAGAACCTCTGCCCCAGTGTGGCTCCTGTCCCCCAAGCACACCAGCTCAAGCACCGCATGGCATCTTTTGGCCTGCGTACTTGCGTAGCCCCTTGAAGGACTACGGAGCACCGCTGGTTCCGAGGAAGAGGCCATGGAGGAAGAAGAAGAGGAGGGGGTGGAGGAGAGAGGTGTGTCACAATCAGCATTTTGGAGGCGTGGTGGCGGAACAACCTCCAACACTACTGCACCTTGTCCTGCATCCTTCCCAGCTGCCAGCAGAGTCACCCAATGCGCCGTGAAACTTAGGTAACGTCCCTGTCCATGCCTGCTGGACCATGAGTCAGCAGTAATATGCACCTTACCGCTGACCGCCCTGTCCAGCGAGGCATGGACATTGCCTTCCACATGCCGGTAGAGAGCCGGAATCGCCTTCCGTGAGAAAAAGTGGCGTTTGGGTACCTGCCACTGAGGAACCGCACATTCCACAAACTCACGGAAGGGGGCAGAGTCTACCAACTGAAAAGGCAGCAGTTGAAGTGCTAGCAATTTTGCCAAGCTAGCATTCAACCGCTGGGCATGTGGATGGCTGGGAGCAAACTTTTTTCGGCGGTGCAGCAGCTGGGGCAGGGAAATTTGCCTGGTACAATCTGACGTCGGTGTACCAAAAGCAGATTGCCCACAAGTACTTGGCTGTGACACACCTAATTCTACACCTTCATTCCTCTCACTGCAGGTCTCAGAGAGGACTGGAGGTCTAGTGGGGTTGGAAATCTCAGCTGATGAGGAGCAAGGAGAGATCCTCTTTGTTCTTTGGTGTGGGTCTTTTAGATACGCTTGCCAACGAACTGCATGGCAGGTCAATATATGTCTGGTCAAGCATGTGATACCCAAGCGGGAGATGTTTTGGCCACGTGAGATACGCTTGAGACATATGTTGCAAATAGCAGCGGTGCGATCTGATGCACTCGTCTCAAAAAAGGCCCACACCAAAGAACTTTTTGAATAACGCGCAGAGACTGCAGCGCCCTGCACATGTGGAGCTTTGGGGTGTGATGCAGTTAATGTGCTGCCCTTAGGCTGGCCCCTGGAGGGCATCCTGCCTCGTTGGTGATGTGCCGCCTCCTCCTCCTCCTCCTCCTCCTCTCTCCTATCAGGCACCCACGTTGAGTCAGTGACCTCATCATCCCCTCCCTCCTCATCACTGGAGCAAACCTGGCAGTATGCTGCAGCAGGGGGAGCATGACTGCCAGATTGCTGTCCTTCTTGGGCACCCCCTCTGTCCGTGCTCATGTTACTGCCTTCATCGATCTCAGTATCATCATCAGAGCCTTCCAAACGCTGGGCATCCTCCTGGAGCATGTACCCAACACTGTGGTCAAACAGTTCGAGGGAATCCTCAGGAGGACATGGTGGAGCTAGGGAAGGAGTCACTGATGACATTGAGCTGAGGGAAGAGGCCGCTGCTTTGCCAGACAAAGCACCCTGGGTGAGAGAGGATGAGGAGGATGAGGACGGCTTGGTCATCCACTCGACCAAGTCTTCCGCATGTTGCGGCTCAACACGGCCAGCTGCCGAAAAAAAGGCCAAGCGTGTCCCATGGCCACGTGCTGATGAGGATGCACCGTCTCCACGACCAGCACTAGACACAGAGCCTGCTTGCCCTCTCTTATTGGCTTGTGACTGTCTGCCTCTCCTTCTTGGCCTTCCAGACATACTAATGGCCTGTAGCTGCACTAAGCTGGGATAGAACACCAGTAATTTTCTTCAGGTAGCTTTATATACTGTAACCAGACAAGCCTGCCTGTCAGTAGGAAGATAACAGGAACGGATCTAGCTGAACACTGTGAGCAGGACGCACTGTACTAAATGTAAATAGTCTAGCTGCCTGACCGTGGTACTAATAGGATCAAATAGAACACCAGTAATTTTCTTCAGGTAGCTTTATATACTGTAACCAGACAAGCCTGCCTGTCAGTAGGAAGATAACAGGAACGGATCTAGCTGAACACTGTGAGCAGGACGCACTGTACTAAATGTAAATAGTCTAGCTGCCTGACCGTGGTACTAATAGGATCAAACAGAACACCAGTGATTTTCTTCAGGTAGCTTTATATACTGTAACCAGACAAGCCTGCCTGTCAGTAGGAAGATAACAGGAACGGATCTAGCTGAACACTGTGA
Organism: Lithobates septentrionalis; assembly: GCA_037952835.1. NCBI lineage: Eukaryota > Metazoa > Chordata > Amphibia > Anura > Ranidae > Lithobates > Lithobates septentrionalis. The sequence goes on along the minus strand of JBBDGP010000798.1, from coordinate 955,566 downwards.
GCAGGACGCACTGTACTAAATGTAAATAGTCTAGCTGCCTGACCGTGGTACTAATAGGATCAAATAGAACACCAGTAATTTTCTTCAGGTAGCTTTATATACTGTAACCAGACAAGCCTGCCTGTCAGTAGGAAGATAACAGGAACGGATCTAGCTGAACACTGTGAGCAGGACGCACTGTACTAAATGTAAATAGTCTAGCTGCCTGACCGTGGTACTAATAGGATCAAATAGAACACCAGTAATTTTCTTCAGGTAGCTTTATATACTGTAACCAGACAAGCCTGCCTGTCAGTAGGAAGATAACAGGAACGGATCTAGCTGAACACTGTGAGCAGGACGCACTGCACTAAATGTAAATAGTCTAGAAGATAACAGGAACGGATCTAGCTGAACACTGTGAGCAGGACGCACTGCACTAAATGTAAATAGTCTAGAAGATAACAGGAACGGATCTAGCTGAACACTGTGAGCAGGACGCACTGCACTAAATGTAAATAGTCTAGAAGATAACAGGAACGGATCTAGCTGAACACTGTGAGCAGGACGCACTGCACTAAATGTAAATAGTCTAGAAGATAACAGGAACGGATCTAGCTGAACACTGTGAGCAGGACGCACTGCACTAAATGTAAATAGTCTAGAAGATAACAGTAACGGATCTAGCTAAACTGAATACAGTGTATATATATATATATGCAACACCTGGGATGCATATATATATACACAATACACTGTAAGTGCAGCTAACTGACTGACTGTTCTGCCTAATCTATCTAACTCAAATCAGATGACACTGTCTCTCTCTCTCTCTCAGCACAGGCGTGCAGGCGGCCTTATATGGTGTGGGGCGTGTACTAAATCCCCTGAGCCATAATTGGCCAAAGCTTCCTTGGCTTTGGCCAATTACGGCTCTCTGTTCAGGCGGCGCTGTGATTGGCCAAGCATGCGGGTCATAGTGCATGCTTGGCCAATCATCAGCCAGCAATGCACTGCGATGCCGCAGTGAATTTTGGGCCGTGACGCGCCACACGAATTTGGCGCGAACGGCCCATATCGTTCGCAATTCGACGAACGGTCGAACAGCCGATGTTCGAGTCGAACATGGGTTCGACTCGAACACGAAGCTCATCCCTACTTACAATCTAAGAGGGAGGGTCAAGAGATACAAGAGGTAATAACTGTGGGGGGTGTGCTGATGGAGAATAATAATAAATAATAAATGTACAGTTGTTAGGTGGGGGCCAGAGAGGCTTCTCTGAAGAAATTAGTTTTCAGGGATCGTCTGAAAGTGGAGATAGTTGGACAGATTGGGGTAGAGCATTCCAGAGGATGGGAGAGGCTCAGGAGAAGTCCTGGAGGCGAGCATGGGATGATTAGACAAGTCAGCTAGAGAGCAGGAGGTGTTGGGAGGAACGAAGAGAATGATTTGGTTGGTATTCTGAGACCAGGTTAGTGATGTAGCTGGGGGCCAAGTTGTGGATGGCTTTGTAAGTTATTGTTAGTATCTGGAATTTAATTTGTTTATTGAGTGGCAGTCAATGGAGGGATTGGCAGAGAGGGGTAGCAGACGCCAAGTGGTTTGTAAGGTGCCCGGCATCAGAATTCATGATGGACTGAAGGGGGGAATAGCCTATTTAAAGGTAGGCCAATGAGGAGGGAGTTGCAGTAGCCGAGGCGAGAGATGACCAGGGAGTGGATTAGAAGCTTTGTGGTGTCATTGGTTAGGGCGTATATTGGAGATGTTGCGAAGGTTGAGGTGGCAAGCTTTGGACAACAATTAGATATGGGGCCGAAAGGATAGTTCAGAGTCCAGGATTACATCTAGGACCTTGGCATGGGGGGACGGGTTGATAGTTGAGCCATTGATTTTGACAGAGTAATTATGAAAAGAGGCACATGGGGGAGGAAATAGTAGCCATTAGTATGTCGTTTCTGAGTTTAAGGAGAGCAGTTTCCATAGAGTGTTGAGGACGAAATCCGGACTGGAGGGGATCAAGAAGTTTGTACTTAGTCAATTATGTGCTTCAAAGCGCTACCAAAGAACCAAATTTCCTTAGGAAGCTCATAACCAGAGATGAATTGTGGGTGCAATGATTCAGAAACAAAGGCCCAGTTTTCCCAATGGAAGTCATATCCTTGAAGGGGACTGAGACATCATTGTCCTACGTACAATATTTCTTGTATCCTCCCCAATAAATGTCTTTATTTTTCACATTACATGGCTAGGTACTTTGCAGATAGACCTCATATGTTTCACCATCTCGATTAGGGTTGTCCCGATACCGATACTAGTATCAGTATCGGCACCGATACCAAGCATTTGCCCAAGTACTTGTACTCGGGCAAATGCTCCCGATGCTTCCGCCGATACCTTGACTGTCAGCGGTGATGGACGTGTGGGGGAGTTACAAGCTTCTCCCCCCGCGGCTTTCAGCTGCTTAGTGACATACAGCGGTGATCGGTGCTTGTAATTCCCCCACACGCGATCACCGCTGACTGTCACCTCCTCCTCCTTAGTCCTCCTCCGTTCCTCTGTCCCCCTCCGCTGTCCTGCTCCATTGCTGTGTCCCCCTCCGTTCCTCTGTCCCCCCCCCCACTGTCCTCCTTCTTTGCTCTGTCCCCCTCCGCTGTCCTCCTCCGTTCCTCTGTCCACCTCCCGCTGTCCTTCTTCTTTGCTCTGTCCCCCTCCGCTGTCCCCATCCGTTCCTCTGTCCCCCTCCGCTGTCCCCATGCGTTCCTCTGTCCCCCTCCGCTGTCCCCATGCGTTCCTCTGTCGTCGTCCCCCCCGCTGTCCCCATGCGTTCCTCTGTCCCCCTCCGCTGTCCCCATGCGTTCCTCTGTCCCCCTCCGCTGTCCCCATCCGTTCCGGCTTTCCGTTATCCCCCTCTCTCTTCGTCTGTCCCCTCCGTTCTGCTGTCTCTCTCCGCTGTGTGTATGGAGAGAGTCAGCTGACTCTTTCCATTCACATAACTGAAACATTGTAATCTCCTGTGATTACAATGTGTCAGTTTATGAATGGAGAGAAGCTGCTGTGTTCTCTCCATTCATTCTCAGGTGTCCGTTTATGAAGCAGTGATCAGCGGTGATCCCGAGGATCGCCGCTGATCACAGTCCATAAACAGTTTATGAAGCAGTGATAATGGGGGAGAACATGTTTGAACTTGTTCTCCCGCCGATTATCTCTACACACGGAGAATCCTCATAGATGACACAGAAATGGCCAGTTTATGAAGCGGTGATCTCACCGCTTCACTGGCGATCTGAGTCAGAATTCACACTCCCAGGTTCACCAGCTCAGAGGTGGTGAATCGGGGAGTGAAGAGGAAATCTGGGGGGATCTGAGGGGGAAGGAGGAAGTTTTTTAACTTCCTTATGCCTCGTTCAGACCCCCCAACACTGTAAGCATGTCCCCCTGTCATATTTATGTGTATACATATATATACATATATACATATAATGTGTATATGTATATATATATCATGTGTGTGTATATACATGTATATATAATGTGTGTGTGTGTATACATATGTGTATAATGTAGGGGGACTCTTTATTTTACTAACATTAATCCACGCCGTTGAGCGGTGATAATTTATCACTGCTTGATAAACTGACATCTGGTACTGTAATCTCGTAAAGTCTCACGAGATTCCAGTATCAGGGGCCGTTCTCCACTGTTTGAAGCATTTGTAGATCGCTTCACTCCTCCAAAGGTGAAGCGATCTACAAAGCTTCATAAACTGGCACACAGAGGAGAAAAATCTTCACTGTGAATGCCGGAGAACGAAGCAGTGAATAGATTTCACTGCTTCATAAACGGACACCTTAGTGCAGCTGACGCTGCAGAGAAAGGGACTGGGGAATCTCTATCCTCTGTCTATTTCTCTGTCTCAAGGGGGAGATATCAGAGGTCTGTTAAGACCCCTGATATCTCACCAAAGCCCCCCAACAGGGCTGAAAAAAAAAAAAAAAACACACACATAGTGCAATAAAGAATAAAAAAAAAAATTGTAAAAAATAATAAATGTAAATGAAAAAAACCAAAACAAAAACACACACACAGACACCGTTCACTATACCCCCCCCCCCCCCTCAAAAAAAAAACAAAAAAAAAAAAACTGTCACGTGACATTAAAAAAAAGTATCGGTAATCGGTATCGGCGAGTACTTGAAAAAAAGTATCGGTACTTGTACTCGGTCCTAAAAAAGTGGTATCGGGACAACCCTAATCTCGATCTTCATATTATTGTAGCCAGACCCTGGACTACAATAATATGAAGATCGAGATGGTGCCTTGTTGTGTCTTTGTTTCCTTCTTTCTATGAAGCTAAAGACATGCTGAGCCATCCTACCTCCAGTCAGCAAAAAAGAACCCATATGTTTTTTGCAGTTCGCTGGAAATTTTGGGATGTGTAGTTCAAGCAACCACCAAGTAATGAAGTGCATAGGCTTCCGAACTGCAGATCCCGGCATGGTTTGTGGGCGGGGCGGAAGAGGAGCCAAAGGGAGCTTAAGTAGAATCCACCGGGAAAAGCCGCTATCTTGGTGCTGTGGGAGTCTGGGGGACAGGTCCACGGGACAGTACAGTCAAGTAGATCGAGCCAGGCGGGCTTGGATCTGAGCAGTCACAGGAAGGATGAGACTGTCACCACTCCTGTCGAGCACACAGTTTCTCCTCCAGTGCTGCCGAGATATCACGGGTGCATACACTAGACAATTTGTTTCGTTTTGTTTTGATTCATTAATCTAGTTATTTACTTTAGTTAAATTCGGTTGATTCGTTCAATTCGTTTTCGGAATTCAGTTTCAGAATTCGTATTCAGAATTTTCAGATTTTCTTAGAATTTACTGATTTTTTCTATTCCAAACGATCAAATCGATAAATTTTCGAATTGGTCGAAAGAAAAAAATGTTATATTGTTTTCAATTCGAATACAGCAAAGTGAACAGACAAATCAAATGATTACAATGACTCTTTAAATCACCTTTGGCTTAACAAAAACATTAGCATTATTTCGAAATGGCACTCTAATTACACACACAGTCTTTGATTTCAGCAATATGTGTGTAGCACTAACTCACGGTGGAGCTGCTGATTTTTAGCGGGCTGTTACCGTCACCTTTTTTCCTGTAATTTCACAAGTACCGGGTCTAGGGTCCCGTTGAGCTTATTATCAGACAATGTAGACACCAGTCACATTGAAGGGGGCCCCTTTCATTCACCAAAGCAGAACGCTGAGTCCAGGAGTCAGTGATAGGGCTGCAAGTCTGCTTTTCTTGTCACTATATACACCTTCTGTTGAAAGCATGACATCTACACAGCAGACACTTATAATGCTGTGAAAGAAGTATTTGCCCCCTTTCTGATTTTTTATTTTTCTGCATATTTGTCACACTTAAATGACTCAGATCATCAAACAAATTCTATTACACAAAGATAACCCAAGTAAATACAAAATGCAGCCAGTAGGTCACATGTTTTGCTAAAGAAGGCCACCTGGTGGTCATTTGGGCACTAAATATTAGCTAATGTGATTGGTTTTGAAGCATAAGAATCCTTCAGGAAAATATACCTGCCTTCTGGGTCAACAAGGGAATCAGATACATGGAAGTTAGCGTTTTTTGATATAGGAATAGAAACACCTTTTGTCTTAGAACCAGGATTAGTGGAGTGGAACGCTCTTTGGTAAATATGATTAGACAGTTTAGGGACGACATCCGAGCGAAAGTGGGTCTCCTGCAAGAAGATGAAGTGGGCTCTGTATTTGGTGAGAGAAGACAAGACTTGCGACCTTTTCTCTGGTAGGTTAAGGCCATTCACGTTTAGAGATAGGCATTTCAACATCAGGGAAGACATGACTTGGGATTGGAGTTGCAAGACTTTCTGTGATTGTATGCCACGGGGTTGCGGTTTTACCTCTTTCCTTTGTCCATCTCCTCTCCCCTCTCCCTCCCTCCTCTAAAATGTATTGTACAGATAAAAGAACAGTGGGGGGATACCACTAGGAGGGGCAGAGGCGGATCCACTCAGGAAGAGGAAATCAAAGTTAGGGAGAGAAAGGAAGAGAGAAGAGAGAAAAAAATAAAAAAATAAAAAATAAAAAAAAGGGGGGGAAGGGGGGGGGATAGAAAGAGGAGATGGGAAAAGAAAGAAAAAGAAGGAGAGAGAGGAAGTTAAGGAAAAGGACGGGGGAGCGGTCAGGGAAGGCAAGAGGGATGCAGGAAAGAAGGAGTAAAGAGAATAAAGGGAAAAGAATAAGAGTTCAACCAGAGGTGGTGTTAGTCTAGCTAAGCCACCTTAAAAGAGGGAAAATCTGGAGGGTCAGCAAAAATCCCAGTGGGACCGCTGTGTGGGGACGTGAGAAGGGACGGTGACCTCAGGAAGGTTGCAATCCGGGGAATGAAGGATTAACCTTGTTTAGAATAGGGTGAGTACAGTGTGTGAAGTCTAAATCCAGGGTGCTATGGAGCCCTATAAACATCAAATGAAGCAATTGAAACATTACAAACAATTCTGCCAAGTGCCGCCACTGATGACATCTTCTTATTGCGGAAAAATAATGTAATCGGGGGGCAGAAGAGAACAGCTACTTTGTGTGATTGTTTGAGAGCCTTGAATGTCAAATGAGATTTAGTGAAACATTCAAGATACGTGATCCTTACCTGGGAAAATGGGGGGTGTGTGTGTAAAGACCACCCTGTCAGTCTCGATGGGATTGGGGAAACATCCTCCTGCCGCACGAGAGTGACCCAGACTGATATCTCAGGCTAACAAAGAAAAACACACTACATACATAGTAGCGGGACCAAGATTTACAGCAACTTAACATAACTATACCAGAGGTTCTGCCACCTGCGTAAGTGTACCTCTGTGCATGAAGACAGAGGGATGAAAAAGTACGTCATCACAGGTGTTATATAAAAAGGAAAAGAAAACAACCTGCAAAAGATAAAAAAAAAAACAAAAAAAGGAAAAAAAAAACCTCACGGAGGAAGTCCAGGGGAGGAGACAAAGGGGGAAAGGCACAGCAGTTCCTTATGTAGAGAGTCTGCTTTCCTAGCCAAAGGCATGGGGGCTGCATAGATGCTGATATGTAGCAAAAAGAGTTACCAAAGATGAAGACATCAGCGATGGGGCATAGCAAGTGCTGTGCTGACAGTTCCGTGAGGAGCAGTGCGAGGGATGGTAGAGATGCCCAGAAGGGGTGAGTAGTGATGCTTCAGCACTATTAGTCCTATGTGATCTTCGTCTAGCTGATGAGTCATTGTGTCTGTAGTGTAGTGTTGTCCAGCGGTTTCATAAAGCTTGAAAGGCTGATGGTGGAACCGATGAGGACAAGAGTCCTAAAAAGGGAATAGGAACAGAGAGGGATGGGGAGGAAAGGAAGAGTGAGTGTGGACAGTTACTCACAGGTGGCGGCACTTGGCAAACAAGAGTCAAGGTGTATTAGACATCCACGCGGTCTCTCCTCCTGGAGGGTGTGGACGGGGAGCCCGGACTGCATTGGTGCTGGTCGCGGCGTGATGCATGGTTTCCCGGGGAAGGCTGATTGGCTCTGTATCTGCGGGATCTGTGTCCTTGGGCCTTCGGTGATGGGTGGAGAGAGACCGGGAGCCAGGGATCAGAGGGAAAGTAGGAGGCATACGATTCCGGAAGCTCAACGTGCGGGAGATCGAGTTCGCAGAAACCCAGCAGGTCCTCGGGTGTGGGGAGTAGCGCAGAGCGACCTCTGGCGGATGCTGACAGCCCAAAAGGGAATTTCCAGCGGTATTGTATATTTCTGGCTCATAGGACTTCCAGTAGGGGGCGAAGAGCTTGCCTATTCTGGAGCGTTATCTGGGACAAATCCTGAAATAGCTTGACTTCTACGCCATTATGGAGGATGCGGCCTCTTTCTCTGGCTTTACGGAGAATTTCCTCTTTAAGTGGAAATTTAACCACACAGCATATTACATCCCTTGGTGGTTCATTTTCACGGGGCAATGGGCGCAAAGCACGGTGGGCTCTTTCCATTTCTATGGGAGAGTCTGCTGGGCGGTCAATGAAGTCATTAAAGATTGTACAGATAGTTTGTTGCAGTGATCCCGGCTCAATGGTCTCAGGAACACTCTAATGTTGTGCCTCCGGCCACGATTGTCGAGGTCTTCAACATGCCTGTAAATGTCTAGGAGTTGGGAGAGCTGGGAGTCAAAGGTGGTTTGGACTTGTCGGATGGCGGCCGCATGTGTCTGGGAAGTTTGTTCCACCCCATCAATCCGATGTGCCACCGCATGGATTTCAGTTTTAAGGTCAGCGATCGCCGCTGTAACGGTGTTTTTGATGTCAGCAGCGACTGTCTCTAAGTCAAACAGGCTAGGGGGGTGAGCTCGTCCCGCAACCATGGCGGATCCCTCGGATAGCGGTGTGTCCGGTTCCATGCTAGGCGAGATCGGGTTTGGGGCCTGTGAGGCCACGTGTGCAGCCATGCGCTGGGTCCGAAACAGCTCTGGTATGGTTCTGCTCAGCTGCGTACCTGAGTCAATGATTGCTCGGGATGTAGAGGAGCTCCGGGTGGATCTGCTCATGGTGCTTGTAAGGTGTAGGTTCCCCTAGAAAGCAAGGTTCAGTCCCCGGATCGCAGGAGCTCTTGGCTTATGCTGCCATCTTGGTCTCTGTCCAGGCCACGCCCCCCAATTAAAAGAACTTTTATTCTATTAACCACTTCAGCCCCGGAAGAATTTACCCCCTTCCTGACCAGAGCACTTTTTGCGATTCGGCACTGCAACGCTTTAACTGACAATTTAGCGAACGTGCGACGTGGCTCCCAAACAAAATTGACGTCCTTTTTTTCCCCACCAATAGAGCTTTCTTTTGGTGGTATTTGATCACCCCTGCGCTTTTTATTTTTTGTGCTATAAACAAAAAAAGAGCGCCAATTTTGAAAAAAACGCATTATTTTTTTACTTTTTGCTATAATAAATATCCCCCAAAAATATATAAAAAAACCTATTTTTTTTAAATTAGTAGTCCCAAAACCATTTAGTCCCAAAACCATTAGTAGTCCCAAAACCAATAGTCCCAAAACCATTTTTGGGACTATTACTGTCCCTGGCAAAGGGGGGGCCTGTCCCCAGACTACTCACACACACATGCGCACCAAATCTGGGAGCCAGGACCTTAAATAAGATCTGCCTAAACCCAAGATGGTTTATAGAGTCACATGGGGTGGCAAGATCCAATCAGACTGTTTCCCCTGTGACCCTGGAAACCATAGAGGAACCATGTTTCTCATGACTTCCTCTCCCCCTGCTATGCTGCTGCAGTTGAGTCACCAGTGGACAAATTAGACTGCACCTGCCTACAAGCAGATTTCAGGGTCTCAAATTAGACTAAGATCAGCATCAGGTGGGCATCAAAGTACAGAATCAGCAGGCAAATTTGGTACCAGTGGCAGGACATTGGTCACACACATGCATGTGTCATGAAGGGGAGAGAGAGTGAGGAGGGGTAAAAGAAAGCAGGGAGAGAGAGGGAGCAAAGGGGAGGAGTGAAAGGGAGGGAGGGAGAATGAGGGGGTAAACGCTGGGAGAGAGATAAAGCAAGAGGGGTCTGGCTCACCTGGGTGGCACAAGGTCCTCTGGGACCCAAAGTGAAGATGGAGCTTTCCCACCTACCATTGGTAGAAGAGAGAGATGGGACTTTTGAATGTGCCAAAAACACAACAAGAATGTATAAAAAAATATAAAAAAAATTATGTAAACATAGTTGCAATCATACAATATCCATGCGATTAGAAAAAATGCAGTAACTCCAGCTCTACTTGTTTTGCCAAACGATGGCTTCTTCAGGAGACTTTTGACAAGTACCGCATGTGCAATCAGTGAATAATGATGAATATCTTTTAAAATCAGAAAATGTCAGGAGGGTATTTTTAAGAGAGATATTTGGTGAAACCACAGAGGAGGATATAGGCACTCCAAGGTAGGCCTGTCGGTATATCCAATACCAGTGAATCCTTAGTTGCTGTAAAAATGGTATAGATCCCTGGGGATTAGATCATATTTCTATAGCCATCAGTATGGATGTACTTCACAGAAAAGTATTGCCAAACTGATATCAGTCCTTAATATGCTCCCACGTGGAAATACCTCTCCTCTCCATATCGCAGGCCACAGCCAGCATATTAAGGACTGATGTCAGTTTTGCAAAACTTTTCTGTAAACAAATTGATATGTTGTTTATTTAATAAGTATGTGGAGAAAAATGTACTAAGTTCTAAGCTCTTACTGAGTCTGGCTACCTTGTATAAGTAAGCAGAGAACTTTATGAGATGGTAGAGAAGCAGAAATTAGAATGCTTGCTGTGTTATTTTTCATGCCATTGTGCAATGTGCTGGGTGTTCAGTGTGTTCCTGCGCCTTTAAGGAGGGTTGGGCTCCCTCCAGTCATCTGCCCTTCATCTATCCATTAGAATACATGTGCATAGCTCCCAACTGTCCCTGATTTTGAGGGACTGTTCCTGTTTTGGAGCAATGTCCCTCTGTCCCTCATTCCTCCTCATTTGTCCCTCATTTTGGTCTGATCTGTATAGATGTACAGTCAGGTCCATAAATATTGGGACATCAACACAATTCTAATCTTTTTGTCTCTATACACCACCACAATGGATTTGAAATGCAACAAACAAGATGCGCTTTAACTGCAAACTTTCAGCTTTAATTTGAGGGTATTTACAACAGTTTGTATATGTGCCTCCCACTTTTTAAGGGACCAAAAGAAATGGGACAATTGGCTGCTCAGCTGTTCCATGGCCAGGTGTGTGTTATTCCCTCATTATCCCAATTACAAGGAGCAGATAAAAGGTCCAGAGTTCATTTCAAGTGTGCTATTTGCATTTGGAATCTGTTGCTGTCAACTCTCAATATGAGATCCAAAGAGCTGTCACTATCAGTGAAGCAAGCCATCATTAGGCTAAAAAAAACCCAAAACAAACCCATCAGAGAGATAGCAAAACATTTGGTGTGGCCAAATCAACTGTTTGGAACATCCTTAAAAAGAAAGAACGCACCGGTGAGCTCAGCAACACCAAAAGACCCGGAAGACCACAGAAAACAACTGTGGTGGATGACCGAAGAATTATTTCCCTGCAGTGGCGGAACTACCGCCATAGCGACACACGCGGTCGCTATGGGGCCCGCGGTCGCTATGGGGCCCCGGCATGCTCCCTCAGCCGGGGGCCTGCTGCCAAGTGGCATCGGCAAGCTCCTGTGTCTGTCCAGGGAGAAGCGTCCAGACTTGCAGAGAGAGAGAGACTGCAACGAAGAGGAGCCAGGCAGCGCCGCTGAGGAGGATGAACCGAACCAACTGTATTGCAGAGCGCCAGAGACAGATTCAGACTAAGAGAAGATCATTCACGACCGTTTCACAGGTAAGTAAAAGAATGCAGCAGTACACTCCATTCACACACAGCTAAATTAATCTGAGATGATTCAGTGATCCCATAAGCCCAGACTGAGGAATATAAACTAACTGTGTCTCAGTGTCTGTGTTCTCTAATATGCAGCATGGTGGGGGGAGGGGGGTAAATGTCCTGCACTGAAGTCAAGTAACTGCTGTATTAATGTCCTGCAGGCTGCACTGGTCACCTCACGGTCCCTGAGAAATAATTGCACTGGTCACCTCACGGTCCCTGAGAAATAATTGCACTGGTCACCTCACGGTCCCTGAGAAATAATTGCACTGGTCACCTCACGGTCCCTGAGAAATAATTGCACTGGTCACCTCACGGTCCCTGAGAAATGATTGCACTGGTCACTTCACGGTCACTGAGAAATGATTGCACTGGTCACCTCACGGTCCCTGAGAAATGATTGCACTGGTCACCTCACGGTCCCTGAGAAATGATTGCACTGGTCACCTCACGGTCCCTGAGAAATGATTGCACTGGTCACCTCACGGTCCCTGAGAAATGATTGCACTGGTCACCTCACGGTCCCTGAGAAATGATTGCACTGGTCACCTCACGGTCCCTGAGAAATGATTGCACTGGTCACCTCACGGTCCCTGAGAAATGATTGCACTGGTCACCTCACGGTCCCTGAGAAATGATTGCACTGGTCACCTCACGGTCCCTGAGAAATGATTGCACTGGTCACCTCACGGTCCCTGAGAAATGATTGCACTGGTCACCTCACGGTCCCTGAGAAATGATTGCACTGGTCACCTCACGGTCCCTGAGAAATGATTGCACTGGTCACCTCACGGTCCCTGAGAAATTATTGCACTGGTCACCTCACGGTCCCTGAGAAATGATTGCACTGGTCACCTCACGGTCCCTGAGAAATGATTGCACTGGTCACCTCACGGTCCCTGAGAAATGATTGCACTGGTCACCTCACGGTCCCTGAGAAATGATTGCACTGGTCACCTCACGGTCCCTGAGAAATGATTGCACTGGTCACCTCACGGTCACTGATGAATGCATTTACTGGTCACGGTCACTAGGGCTGGGCAATTTTCTAAAAAAAAAAAACAACAAAAAACTGCGATTTAAAAAAATAAAACTCGATTCACGATTCAAATTTATTTTATTTTTTTGGACACCGCACCGGTCCTGAGGAGCTGCAGGCAGGAGTTTTTAGGCGAGGCCGCTGCTTCGGCCTAGTCTGCGGCGTCCGGCCTCGCGGACTAGGCCGAAGCTGTGGCCTCGTCTAAACTCCTGCCTGCAGCTCCTCAGGACCGGTGCTGTGAAAAAAATAAAAATCCAAAAAAAATCGATTTGCTTAAATTTTGAATCGATTTGACCTCTCAACTCAATTCAAGATTTAAATTGATTTTTTTTCCCCAGCCCTAACGGTCACTGATGAATGAATGTACTGGTCTCGGTCTCTAATGAATTACTGTACTGCCACTGCTGATCATGGTCACTGATGGTGATGATTATGAACTGTGATTTTTCTAATATGCAGCATGGCAGGGGGAGGGGGGTAAATGTCTTGCACTGGTCATAGTAACTGATGTATTAATGTCCTGCAGGCTGTACTGGTCATAGTAACTGCTGTATTAATGTACTATAGTGCTCTCTGTATAACTTAAAACAATTCCTTTTAATATAAGACAGGTACTCACATCTGTAGCACTATACCCAGTGCTAGGAAATAAGGCGCATGTAGTTTACAAGTGACAGTGAATGATAAGGCAGCTGCAGCGACGTCTAAACGGGATAAAACTACGTCGCTGCAGCTGCCTTATCATTCACTGTCACTTGTAAACTACATGCGCCTTATTTCCTAGCACTGGGTATAGTGCTACAGATGTGAGTACCTGTCTTATATTAAAAGGAATTGTTTTAAGTTATACAGAGAGCACTATATTATTTCTTTATTTCATGCGAATTTGGATGAAATCTTTTAAGTCATATTAAGGAAGAGGTTTCCGGCTTTCCAGTCAAGATATTACCCCGACCAATATTAAGTGGTGAATGCTTATGAGACCTTCCTGTTAGTTCAGGGGTCACAGCAAAAAGGTGAGCGGTTTGACTGGCAAGAGAGGGGAGCACGTATCTAAGAGCACTTTGGATTTGCATGAAAGCACCCTGCATCACTGTTTATACTCTCTGGTTTTTTATTCATTTATGGACTTTTATGATAATTGATTAGTAATTTCAGCGCTGCACTATATTTGTTACTGTATTATATGAAAGGACTTATATATTTGCCTTTAGTGTTCAGCAGCTTTTCTTATCTGATGGTTTTTGCGCTGACTGTTTTGTCTTTGAGTATTAATGTACTGCTACTAGTCACAGTCACTGATGAATGAATTTACTAGTCACAGTCTCTGATGAATGATGTTACTGGTCACGGTCACTGAGGAATGATGTTACTGGTCACAGTCACTGATGAATGAATTTACTAGTCACAGTCACTGATGAATGAATTTACTAGTCACAGTCACTGATGAATGAATTTACTAGTCACAGTCACTGATGAATGAATTTACTAGTCACAGTCTCTGATGAATGAATTTACTAGTCACAGTCTCTGATGAATGATGTTACTGGTCACGGACGGTCACTGATGAATGAATTTTATTGGCAGTGTTTTTGTTTTGTTGTTAACTATGTAATTGAGGAGTAAGGGTCTTTCCTTGTACTGTATTTTCCAGTTTCAGCCATAACGTCCAGTTACCATCATCAAAGTGGCGCTCACAAGCGTAAAAAGAAAAGGGAAGACACCTACAAAACGGAGAAACTTCCAAAAATCACACATTTTTTTTTAATGTGCCCAATGTTGGTCAGAGCTCTACAGCAGGCCATGATGCAGAAAAAGTTGCTGAGGCAAGCCCAGGAAGCCTTGACCCCACAATTACTGACATGCCAGTACAGGAGCAATTGCTACTTAGCCAGTTTCCCCTGAACGAACCAAGTACAAGCCAGGAGTTAGGTGGTGTTACTATGGGCAATATTGAAAAAGATAATCCTGAAACGGAGCCATTTGCAGCAGCCGATGTTCACTTGCCTAGTAGTGACATAGCTATGTTAACTGACATTGCATCTACAAAATATGTCAGACAGGGCAAACTTTCCCATTACAATTACAGATGCACATGTGAAGAGATTTATCATCACAAATGGTCCTTGCAGACCTACAGGGCCCTTTAAGAGAGACAATGATGAGGAACAGAGGTGTTTTTCAATAAAATATTATGAAAAAACAACAAAAACAGGACTTAAACTCCCCATTACCTGGCTCTGTTATTCCCCCAAATTAAATGTTGCATACTGTGAACCATGCTGGTTATTTGGTGACCGTAAAAAAACTAGGCTCTGAACCAGCATGGGCAAAGGGGATACAAAAATGGAAAGGCTTGTCAACAAAAATACAGGTTCATGAAACATCTCAAACTCATATAGATTCTTGCATAATCTATGATCGGTGGCGTAAAAAGGGAACAATTAATGAGAAGAGCGAAAAACAATTAAGAAAAGAAAAAAACTTTTCGAGAGATGTTTTAAATAGAATAGTGAATGTCACCTTGACTATGGCTATGAATAACGTGGCCTTCCGTGGCCACAGAGAAAAAAATAGGAGAAGTCAACAGTGGAAACTTCCTGGCAATAATTGAACTGCTAGCTGAGTATGATCCCATATTAAAGCAATTGCTACAGTTACCACAGGGAAAAGTCAAATACCTCAGTCCAAAAATTCAAAATGAAGTTATAGATATTTTGTCAAAGCAAGTTCTGAATGACATTTTGTCTGAAGTGCAAAACGCACAGTTTTACTCGTTGATTATAGATACTACTCAGGATATCTCCAAATGTGATCAAATTAGCCAGGTGCTCCGATATGTTTCTATTGAAAGAGATACAAATACGAGAGCAAAACAAATTAACATACATGAGGCATTTCTTGGATTTCATGCTATTCATGACCAAAGTGCTGCAGGTATAGAAAAAGAAATACTTGCATTTATTGATGATAAAGGAATTTCTCTGGATAAGTGCCGTGGTCAGGGCTATGATGGTGCTGCCACAATGAGTGGAATCTATTCTGGTGTGCAGACTCGAATTTTGCAGAGAGAGGAAAATGCACTTTATGTTCATTGTGCAGCACACAATCTTAATTTGGTCCTCCAAGATGCTGTGGCAGAGATTACGGAGGTCTCAAACTTCATGGGTGTGGTTCAACATTTACACAATTTTTTTTGGGGACAGTGGAAAGCGGTGGGAGATCCTGTCTTCATTTACCAGTGAATCCTCTGTTACACTGAAGAAATTGTGTCCCACACGCTGGTCATCTCGCTATGAGTCGCTGCTTGCCTTGCGTTTTCGTTTTGTAGATGTACTTAAAGCGCTATCAAAAATTACCCTTGTAGCTACCAAAAAAAGTGAAAGAGAAGAGGCAATGGGGCTGAAAAAAAAATTAGAGTCCTTCCAAACTATATTTCTAATTGTTCTACAAACCAAAATATTCTCAAGCATAAATTCTGTCTAAACTCCTCCAGTCAGAGAGCATGGACTTGTCCAAAGCTTCTCATTTAATTAAGACATCCTTGGATGAGCTATCCAATTTCAGAAGCAGTTTTGGGGAAGCCAGAAATAATGCCGTATTGCTTGCACAAAAATGGAATATTACCCCCAGATTTGAAGCAAAACGAATTTGCACTGTCAAAAAGCATTTTGACGAATTGTGTGTTGATGAGAGATTAGAGGACCTTGAAGGTTTCAAAATCAACGTTTTCTATAGGTGCTTAGACATAATAGTAAACCAGTTGTCAAACAGGTTCCAGGGACTTAATCGTGTTGTTCAGCGGTTTGAAATAATTCAACCTGCAGTTCTAGTATCAGCATGGGATGATGATTTGTTTAAAGCTGCATCAAATCTACAACAAAAGTATGAACAAAAGCATCAACTTTTTCTGGTCAGCTTCTAAGTTTTAGATCAGCACTTAAAGAGGACATTCAGAAATTGTCCTCTGTGAAGGATCTTGCACATTTGCTCTTAGTTGAGAATAGTGCTCTTTCATCAAATCTGCCAGCTTAAAAGACATGTTGAAAATATGTACGTTAAGCATCAAGGTCTAAATCAAGTAGGTGTGAACTCAAAAATTAAGACTTTTATGCCAAGTTAAAGTGCATAGAACGTAAGACCTAATTTCTTCCTTCCCTTACAAGGTTGTCATCCTGTTAATTTTCCTCTCAAACCGGTGCAATTTGCGTTGTTTGCCCTTTACAAAACGTAAGTATAAAAGAGTAAGAGTAGTACACACAATGCTTTGAATTTTGCAATTTATTATATGGTTATTTAAATTTTTGTTTTGTTCGAAATTAATATAAGCTGTTGCCTGGGTACTGTGCCACATGAGCGTGGTAATCTGTTATTCAATGGAATTAGTTATTTTTTTGTGGGGGGGGGGCCCATACAACATTGGGGCCCTGTGATTTCTAGTTACGCCCCTGTTTCCCTGGTGAAGAAAACACCCTTCACAACAGTTGGCCAGATCAAGAACACTCTCCAGGAGGTAGGTGTATGTGTGTCAAAGTCAACAATCAAGATAAGACTTCACCAGAGTGAATACAGAGGGTTCACCACAAGATGTAAACCATTGGTGAGCCTCAAAAACAGGAAGGCCAGATTAGAGTTTGCCAAACAACATCTAAAAAAGCCTTCACAGTTCTGGAACAACATCCTATGGACAGATGAGACCAAGATAAACTTGTACCAGAGTGATGGTAAGAGAGGAGTATGGAGAAGGAAAGGAACTGCTCATGATCCAAAGCATACGACCTCATCAGTGAAGCATGGTGGTGGTAGTGTCATGGCGTGGGCATGTATGGCTTCCAATCGAACTGGTTCTCTTGTATTTATTGATAATGTGACTGCTGACAAATGCAGCAGGATGAATTCTGAAGTGTTTCGGGCAATATTATCTGCTCTTTTTCAGCAAAATGCTTCAGAACTCATTGGACGGTGCTTCACAGTGCAGATGGACAATGACCCGAAGCATACTGCAAAAGCAACCAAAGAGTTTTTTAAGGGAAAGAAGTGGAATGTTATGCAATGGCCAAGTCAATCACCTGACCTGAATCCGATTGAGCATGCATTTCACTTGATGAAGACAGAGAAAATTGAGTACTGTCCGTGATACTTTTTTTATTTGCACTAACATACAATTTTTCAGGACAAGCTTTCGGGGTATGTCCCCTTCTTCAAGGTCCAAGCAGTACTGATTCACAAATTTTTAAGCAGAATGTTAAAGAAAAAGGGGGGAAAAAAAAAAAGAGAAAACCAAACACATACAAATCAATGGTAATAAAGATAGCAGCAGAGTTGGTGAGATAAGACAGAGGGAGAGCTAGGGGGGAATGCAGGGGGGGGGGGGATACTAATCACAGAGCGGTCGTAAAACTTTAGCATAATGTGTAAGGAAACCAATATCTAAATTCAGGCCATTATTCTTCGTGTCAAAAAGAAGTATCATTCTTAGTTCAAACGTTTTCCTTTCCTGGATAGTTCTGAAATTCCCTTTAAGAACTAAGACATTGAGGTCTTCTATGGTGTGGTCCAATTGTGAGAAATGATGTCCCACAGGTGTGCATAAACTGTCTTCTTTATGTTCTTTAATGGTATGTCTGTGCAAATTCATCCTCGCTTGCAACTTCTGTCCTGTTTCACCAACATAACATCCTTTGCTGCACCTTTTGCATTGGATGAGGTACACAACATTACTTGAGGTACAGCTGTAAGATCCCATGATATTGAAGGTCCCATTTGTGTGTGTAACACTTTTGGATAGATTTATCTGGTTGCATAGTTTGCAGCGTTTTTTATTGCAGGGTTTGCTACCATTATTTTTTACTTCATAATCAGAGTGAAGTTTCCTGCTGATTAGTTTGTGTCTGAGGTTGGGTGGTTGTCTGAAAGCCAATAATGGGGGTTGTTGGAATATTTCTTTCAGAGTTTCATCCTCTGTTATAAGTCCATATCATGAATATATCATCAATATAGCGTTAATATCTGTATGGCTTTTGTTGTATGCTGTTCAGAAATTTGTCCTCCAGGTCAGCCATAAATAAATTTGCATATTGGGGTGCCGTTTTGCTTCCCATAGCAGTACCCATACACTGGAGATAGATGTCATTATTGAAAGTGAAGTAGTTGTGTGTAAGAATGAATTCAATGAGCCGTGTCACATCCTCAGCAGTGTATTTGTGGTCTGCTGAGGATGTGACACGGCTAAACATCTCAGAACACTGGCAGACTCCTTCCATAAGAAAGGTTACAAAGACAAAACCATAAACAGCATAAACACAGCCTTGAAAACCCGAAGTGAAAATCTCCTCCAATACACAGAGAAAAAAACAAATAACCGAGTACCTCTAGTCACCACATACAACCCAGCACTTGAAGGGATCAAAAAGATAATCAAAGATTTACAACCCATTATAACAGAGGATGAAACTCTGAAAGGAATATTCCAACAACCCCCATTATTGGCTTTCAGACAACCACCCAACCTCAGACACAAACTAATCAGCAGGAAACTTCACTCTGATTAGGAAGTCAAAAATAATGGTAGCAAACCCTGCAATAAAAAACGCTGCAAACTATGCAACCAGATAAATCTATCCAAAAGTGTTACACACACAAATGGGACCTTCAATATCATGGGATCTTACAGCTGTACCTCAAGTAATGTTGTGTACCTCATCCAATGCAAAAGGTGCAGCAAAGGATCTTATGTTGGTGAAACAGGACAGAAGTTGCAAGCGAGGATGAATTTGCACAGACATACCATCAAAGAACATAAAGAAGACAGTTTATGCACACCTGTGGGACAACATTTCTCACAATCGGACCACACCATAGAAGACCTCAATGTCTTAGTTCTTAAAGGGAATTTCAGAACTATCCAGGAAAGGAAAACGTTTGAACTAAGAACGATACTTCTTTTTGACACGAAGAATAATGGCCTGAATTTAGATATTGGTTTCCTTACACATTATGCTAAAGTTTTACGACCGCTCTGTGATTAGTATCCCCCCCCCCCTGCATTCCCCCCTAGCTCTCCCTCTGTCTTATCTCACTAACTCTGCTGCTATCTTTATTACCATTGATTTGTATGTGTTTGGTTTTCTCTTTTTTTTTTTTTTTCTTTAACATTCTGCTTAAAAATTTGTGAATCAGTACTGCTTGGACCTTGAAGAAGGGGACATACCCCGAAAGCTTGTCCTGAAAAATTGTATGTTAGTGCAAATAAAAAAAGTATCACGGACAGTACTCAATTTTCTCTGTCACAATTGCACTAATACGGCTACAGCAAATCAAACTTGAAGACAAAACTGAAGGGAAAATGCCCCAAGAACAAGCAGGAACTGATGACAGTTGCAGTAGAGGCCTGGCAGAGCATCACCAGGGATGAAACCCAGCGTCTGGTGATGTCTATGCGTTCAGACTTTAGGCTGTAATTGACTGCAAAGGATTTGCAACCAAGTATTAAAAAGTGAAAGTTTGATGGATGATTGTTAATCTGTCCCATTACTTTTGGTCCATTAAAAAGTGGGAGGCACATATACAAACTGTTGTAATTCCTACACCGTTCACCTGATTTGGATGTAAATACCCTCAAATTAAAGCTGAAAGTCTGCAGTTAAAGGACATCTTGTTTGTTTCATTTTAAATCCATTGTCTTGGTGTATAGAGCCAAAAAGTTTAGAATTGTGTCGATGTCCCAATATTTATGGACCTGACTGTATATATTGCACAGTGCTAAACCTTTCATCTGATTTCTAAATTGCTGCATTTGTAAATTCCAAAAGCCAATATAAAGGAATAGTAGTGGTAAAAAAAGCACTTGTGGGTTTACCCATCTTGTTTTTTTGTACAATTCTCCTTTAAGGGGGTGTGGCAGGGTGTGTCCTATGCCTGCATACTTTTGCTAATAGGTGTCCCTCATTCCCATCTCAAAAAGTTTGGAGGTGTGCATGTGCTCCCACTGTGGAGACTCTTCAAAGTTAGAGTTGAGGTCTGCAGGATACAGGGTGCCTTGCCATGGCTTCCAGCTTATGCATGTATTTGCAAATGTGTGCAACTAAACCCCTGTTTTTAACGCATACTGTTAGACAGGTTAATTTGGTTGGTCGCAGGCTGGTTGGTCAGTTGAGCTTGGAAATTCTTTGGTTTTATTTGACAGTGATGAAGAAAACGTTATCAGTCATGTCATAAATGTATCTAGATTATATTTCCATATATCGCTTTTGTGTTTTAATAAAGGTCACCTGTCAATCAAATGTCACTGATACAACATTGGTTTCCTAACTCAGTTCTGCCATTAGCAGTATGCTCTACAAAGCTGCAGCACCATTTGGTGGTAAACACAAAATATTGCATGAAATTTAAAGGATAAGTGCACTTATTCATTTGCCCCTTTACCCTGACCTATCCTAACCCACCCTTCCTCTAGAGATGCATACTAACCTTGAACCGATGGCCAAGGCCTTGTTTATATCCTGCGATGCAAGTGTCCCTGTCTTGGCAGCGTATGCTCATTACAGCCTTAAAGACTTCTATGGGGTTCTGTCAGTGTTGCCAACTAGGGATGAGCCGAACACCCCCCGGTTCATTTCGCACCAGATCTTGCGAACGGACCGATAGTTCGCGCAAACTTTCGAACCCCGTTAAAGTATATGGGACTCGAACATGAGAAATCAAAAGTGCGAATTTTAAAGGCTAATATGCAAGCTATTGCCCTAAAAAGGTGTTGGGGACCCGGGTCCTGCCCCAGGGTACATGTATTAATGCAAAAAAAAAGTTTTAAAAACAGCCCTTTTTTTCAGGAGCAGTGATTTTAATGATGCTTAAAGTGAAAAAATAAAGGTGAAATATTCCTTTAAATATTGTGCCTGGGGGTGTCAATAGTATGTCTGTAAAGTGGCACGTGTTTTCCCGTGTTTAGAACTGTCCCTGCACAAAATGACATTTCTAAAGGAATAAAAGTAATTTAAAACTGCTTGCGGCTTTAATTTAATGTCTGGTCCTGGCAATATGGATGAAAATCATTAAGAAAAAAGGCATGGGTAGCCCCCCCCCCCCCCCAGCCCATTACCAGCCCCTTTGGGTCTTGTATGGATATTAAGCAGAACCCCGCACCCAAATTAAAAAAAGGAAAGGCGTGGGGCCCCCAGGCCCTATATACTCTGAACAGCAGTATACAGGCGTTCCAAACAAGACAGGTTTGTTCTTAAGTAGAATCTGTTTGTAATTTTGAACTGGTACATTTTTAAAGTGTAGTTCCAGCCAAAAAAACTATTTTTAAGCTTTTGGAGAACATAGGGAAGGGTTATCACCCCTGTAACCTTTTGTTTTGCTGTCTGTGCACCTGTTCAGAAGATTTCACCTCACTTTCTGTCCTAATGACAATTGGATTATGAAAATTTGGGGTTTTTAGTGAAACAAGGAACTCTTACAGGAGAGAATTTCCCTTCCTAGGGGTAGATTTCCTCTCACTTCCTGTTGTCTCCTTCTGTTTGAAAGTAGGAGTCGTTTGTAAGTTGGATGTTTGAAAGTAGGGGCCGGCCCTATATACTCTGCAGAAAATTGGGCCTTAGGTGTTGGTGTTGCCACAACACTGTAAGCCCTCACAGTTACTCTTGGTGGGCGCAGGAACAGGCCCTGCTGTGAAATATTAGATCAAGAATTTTAATTACATGCCCCTGTTGAACAGGGTTGGAAAAATTGGGCCTTTGGTGGTGGACGGTGTGGTGGTGTTGCCACAACACTGTAAGGCCTCACAGTTACTCTTGGTGGGCGCAGGAACGGGCCCTGCTGTGAAATATTAGATCGAGAATTGTAATTGCATGCCCCTGTTGAACAGGGGCAGAAAAATTGGGCCTTAGGCACAGATGCTAGTGCCACAACACTGCAACCCCTCACAGAAACTCTAGTTGGAGTGCATGAATGAGCCCTGCTGCAAATTATTGCAGCAAAAATTGTAATTACACACCCCTGTTAAACAGGGGCACAAACATTGGGCCTTAGCCACTGGTGCCACAACACTGCAACCCCTCACAGATACTATAGTTGGAGCACAGGAATGAGCCCTGCTGCAAAGTATTGCATCAAAAATTGTAATTCTACGCCCCTGTTAAACAAGGGCTGTGTCAGAGAACTCACACAGCAAGCACCCGTCTCCGTGCAGCAGCTGCCAATCCTCGTTCTGTTAATGCCAATGTGCATGCACGGAACCGTAGCCAGAGACAAATGAGATCCAGGGTGGGCATGCACAATGGCACCTCTATGCATACGCGAACGCGCGCTAATGCGCACCCGCGAGTGCTAAAGCGCTAATGTGCTAACGCGCATGCGCCAATGTGCGAAGGTGCTAATGTGCTAATGCGCATGCACGTACGCTGGCGCGAATCCTGGCACACAGCACCCTATATAAACAGTCTGCCTAGCATCAGTGCTGGATTGTCTTCAGCTTGTTCCTGTGTTCCTGTTGTTACTCTGCCTGATTGACCTTGTTCCTGAAAACCCGGCTATCTTCTGACCATTCTCTTGGATCTCCCCTGCCTGCTGAACCTGCCTCTACCTGCAATACTGACCTTGGCTTGAACATATAAATACGGCTCTGCCTCCTGATTCTGTACCCCGCTGCCCGTCTGTTGCCAACCTCTGCCTGTTTCTGACTACGGTTTTGCCTTCTGACTTGGTACCCCGCTGCCAGCCTGTTGCCGACTCCTGCCTGTTCCTGATTCTGCAGTTGATCCTGATCTGGCTCCCGCTGAACAAGTTTGGTGATCAGTTTCCACATCTCCTCAGCAGAGGTTCCTGTATCTCCAAGTTCCAGCCTCCTGCCTGCAGGCACCTGTACCCTTTCGTTGCCCTCGCACTCCCTGTACCCACCACCAGGGGTGCTTGGACTGGAACTGTGCAAGAGGCCACCCTCATCATTTCGGGCTCCACTGTAAGGTACGTGACAGGCTGAAAAATTGGGCCTTAGGCACTGGTGCCACAAAACTGCAACCCCTCACAGATACTCTAGTTGGAGCACAGGAATGAGCCCTGCTGCAAAGTATTGCATCAAAAATTTTAATTACACGCCCCTGTTAAACAGGGGCAGAAAAATTGGGCCTTAGCCACTGGTGGTGGTGCCCAGAACCAAAAATGTTCTTACAAGCTATTAGTATGAAAATTGAGGAGGAAGAGGATAGTCACTCAGCATAACAGGATAGTCACTCAGCATCAGCATAGGCAGTCTTGAAGGGATCTCACGTTAAAAAAAAAAAAATATTCGGTTACATCAGCATCAGGTGCTTGGTAGCTGGTGATCCAAGACTGATTCATTTTTATGAAAGTCAGCCGATCGACCGATTCGGTGGACAGGCGCACCCTGTGATTGGTTACCACGCCTCCAGCAGCACTGAATGTGCGTTCCGAAAGAACGCTGGATGCAGGACAGGCCAGTAGCTCAATTGCATACTGTGCAAGCTCTGGCCAGTGATCCATCCTCAAGACCCAGTAACCCAGAGGATTTTCGGTGGGAAAGGTGTCCAAGTTTGATCTTGCCCCTAGGTATTCCTGCCAGACATGGGGGTAAGTCACACATGTGCAAGTCACAAGCAAGTCTCAAGTCTTAACCTTCAAGTCATAAGCAAGTCCCAAGTCACTGTGGCGAAAAGCAAGTCAAGTCGAGTCCCTGCTAGAAGTCAAGCAAGTCAAGTCAAGTCATTTATTTTGGTCAAGTCACAAATCAAGTCAAAATACTGATCTACCCCATTTCCATCCTTTTAAATGAGTTAAAAGTCAGTTTTCAGGAAAGGTTTTGTTTTATTTTCAACATTAACAAAACAGCTTAGTGCTTTTTTCTTGGCATATTAAAGAAACACTTTGAATGCCCAAATAGCAGACAAGGAGCAGAACACTCAGCAATTAAATGGCCAACAAGCCTGAAAAAAATGTAGTCCTTGCTGAGGGGGAAAATAACTAAGCTCAAAGTTTGAACTTGACACAATGCCAATAACTGGACACTTGAATGGTGATGAGAATAATAGTATTCCCATCACCATTCTTCAAGTGTCCAGATATTGGCAATTTGGCATTGTGTCAAGTTCAAACTTTGAGCTTAGTTATTAGAATAGAAAAAAGACGGAGAAACACCCGCGCAATGGGATGCATGCAATGGAATAAAAATTTAAAAATTAAAGAATGTTGTTGGAACTGCTGCCACTACCGATTACTTCCACTAGGTGGAGTAAGATATAAGAGAAAAGGAATAGAAGTAAATAGCGCTGTTTCCAAGCCTGGTGAATTCAAATGTGTTATAAAGGTCCTGGATGTGCATAAGTCAAGTTGGTTGTCTGACTTAATAAAGTGCAGTGTGTGCTCTAAAAAAGATATAACTTAATCCGTATAAACATAATATATCCATATATAAATGAACCCTATTTTTAAATTAAAAATATTTGTGCAAAATTATGTGATCCATAACGTAAATCGATAATGTACATATGAAGTGAACAAACAAATATATATAATCAAGTGCTTTCAGTGCTGCTAGGATCTGGTGAGTGCAATCAATCACTATTAGAACACGGATTAAGGCACGCACTGAAAGGTTTACTTATTGGAATATCCATCAGAATCCAGGGGTTTTTTTTGTAGCAGCACTGAAAGCACTTGATTATATATATTTGTTTGTTCACTACATATGTACATTATCGATTACGTTATGGATCACATAATTTTGCACAAATATTTTTAATTTAAAAATAGGGTTCATTTATATATGGATATATTATATTTATACGGATTAAGTTATATCTTTTTTAGAGCACACACTGCACTTTATTAAGTCAGACAACCAACTTGACTTATGCACATCCAGGACCTTTATAGTAATTCCACGGGATAAACATTCACTAAATACTATAGGCAACATCTTTACAATCTTTCCCACTCCATACTGCACTCCCACTAAGGGAATAACACATTTGAATTCACCAGGCTTGGAAACAGCGCCTAACTTCTATTCCTTTTTTCTTAGTTATTAGAATAGCCACTTAAAATGCATTGCATTTGCAAAAAATAGTATTCTCACTTCTCAGAATACTATTTTTTGCAAATGCAATGCATGTTAAGTGGCTATTCTAAGAATAGCCACCTAAAATGCATTGCATTTGCAAAAAATTAAATTTGAAAGTACTTTCTCGCTCAGTTGTGAGCGATGGGGTCGCATTATCACCCCACCATGGCTAAACACACGTTCAACAGGTGCGCTTGATGCAGGGACTGACATTACTCTTACCGCTACCCTGAACAAAGAGGGGAGCATGTGCCTGTTCATGGCCCAAAACTGAAGGCAGCTCTGTCCATCACAAATGTCTAAATACTGGTTCAGCTGAATTTGGGGACTGGAACATGAATCTCTCTTCTGTTTTTTGCGGTATGCTGTGAACAGCCCAGATTGACTCTCTGACTCTGCCACTGGCATTTGCTCGTCTTCATCGGTGGTTGTTGGGGTGGGCTTGCAGTCCTCTTTGAGAATCAAGTCTGAAAAACACAAGCATAAAACAGTGACTCAATGCACTCAGGTGTTATTACTGCAAACGGGTTATTACCAAAAACATAACATACTTTTTATCATCGCAGACACAGCCTCCTTGACATTTTCGGTAGCCAAAACATCATGGGTCAACCACATGGTGCCAAATGAAGGATCCAGCAGAGCAGCTTTTAGGTATAGAGGGTCAGAGAAGGGTAAGGTTGCTACATCATTCTGTTCATCTGCCATCCTCACATTGACAAAGATCCCTTCGAATCGTCTTTGGAGTGATTCTTGCAGGCTACGGATCAAGCCACCAAGGTAGCGCACGCTCTCTTTATGATTTTCCAAGTGGTGATTCAGAGAAAGGATACAGGGTACAACAGCACTTATTGTCACAAGTTTTTCTCTCTGTGAGAGGTCTGTGGCTTCTCCAAAAGGTTGAAGGACATCCACGAGTTCCTTAATCTGATTCCACTCTCTAGCTGTGAATACAGTCTCTTTGTGTCCCCCATCTTCAAGCATTCTAGTCAGTTTCAGCTGGTCACAGCTGACCACTGATTTCAATTGCCTCAGTGTGGAATTCCAGCGTGTGGTAACAGAGGCAGGGATTCCACGCTGTCCAAACTCCTCCTCAAATTTTTCCTTGAAAGAGGTGCTTGTGTGTAACAAGGAGCTCAACCTGGAAGCTTTGGCGAGAGCTGCATTGACTAATTTAGTCTCTTTAAGTCCATCACCTATTACCAATTGAAGCGTGTGTGCAAAACATTGAAGTCTAGTCTGGGTTTTTGCACTCAAATAATTGTCAAACATCTCCTGTTCTTCCACTGACAGGTCATTCCAAATGTCTGAATCATCAAGGTCATCGTCTTCATCTAGCTGTCCTGGAAAACATGTAGTGAATGCTTTTTTCATGTTTGCGGCGTTGTCACAGATGATGTGGTCTACCTTTTTTTTAATCTTGTACTCTTCACATATATGCTCAAATTCCTCACAAATTCTTTCCCCTGTATGGGGACCTTTGAAGCGGTTGCACGCAAGCAACTGTGATTTTAACTGAAGATGGTCATCCTCAATGTTGATCCAGTGCACTGTGACTCCAAGAAAGCCTCTCATCCTGCGGTCTGACCATATATCTACAGTCACTGACAGATGATCTACCACTTCGAGTTCATTTTTCAGCTTCATTTTCCTATCTGCCACCAGATTGTCAAGCTTGCCAGTAATTGTTCTTCTACTTACTGGAGAGTACTTGTTGTCTACTATTGACAAAAAGCGACGAAAGCTTTGATGTTCAATGATGGACAGTGGCATGTTGCAGTTTATAATGAGGTCTGACAGGATTGAGTTTGTAATTGCCTTTTGCTGCTGGTGGTTGCAGTGGTATTGCTGCACAGTCCCCTGTGCGATGAATTGTGAGATTTGAGGCTGGGTATCATCAAAAGTCCCTTTGGTATGGATGTACTCTTCATATCTATAGAGTAAACAGAAGAGAGATAGAAAAAAAAGTTAGCTATGTGATTTATTGATTTGAACAACAATACACTCTGCTCCCACCTAAAGTGGGATGTAGGCCTAATTTGTGTATATATATATATATGTATGTATGTATGTATGTATGTATGTATGTATGTATGTGATGTTACTGTACCTACTTTTCTTTGTGGGTTTTGTAGTGTTGGATGTTGTGGTGGACGTGTCTCTTATTTTTGAGTTGCAGACCTTGCATATCGCCGTTCTCTTCTTTTCACAAACATCTAAAACATAATCCTTAAATCCAAATTTAATTATTTTTGGAATCGCTCCCTCCATTATAGCTGCCTTGTGCGTTGATCTGTCAGGGGTGGATCCAGAGTTTGCTGTCGGGATGGCCCGGGCACTGCCAGAATAAGGTGTTGCTGCTTAGTACACTAGTACTTACTTACAGAACTATTTTTAATGTATTATATATATACGGTCCTAACCTAACCTTGTTTAAAACAGTGACACGTTTATCATTCCAGATTAGAATATTACATTAGTGACTCATAGCGACACTTTTTGGGCACCAGTGACACCAATACAGTGACCAGTGCTAAAGTTTGCATTGATTTCAGCATGCATGGAGCATTGCAGTACATGAACTTTCACTGGATGTGGACTGTTTAATGAGTTTGTAGTACGCATGGAGAACTTAATTCAGCAATATGATTTTTATGTAATATACACGTTGAGCACTTTGTACTTCGCACAAGTAATAGTTAATTAGTGAAGGACTCAGGGAGGAACTGGTCTGGGACTGAGGGTCAGTGCAGTGGCCGTCGCAGCGCAGGAGAAAAAAAGCACGAGGAGGAGGAGAAAACAAGGAAAGAAGGTTTGTACCTACCTAGGTTTCATAGTTTTAGCATGTGCAATGATATTGATGATTGATTGCATCTGCAATCATATCTGCGTCCTGTAATCATCAGTACAGGCCAGGGCCCTGCTAGCTGCTACATCACTAGTGCAGATTTGCAGAAGCTGCAGGTCTGTTTGATGCAGTGCCAAGCAAGCTAATGCTTCCCTGCAAAGTTTGCAGGGAAGCATTTGCTTGGCACTGCATCAAACAAACCTGCAGCTTCTGCAAATCTGTTTCCTCCTCCTCGGCTCCGGGCTCTGTGCTTTTTCTTCTGTGCTGCGACGACCACTGCACTGTCCCCCATTCTCAGACCAGTTTCTCCCTGAGTCGTGTGACTGTCCCTGCTCCAGTGCCCCCTCAGTAGAAGAATAATAGTCTGCCATGACTTACTCTATGGCTGCTGGACTGGACTCCACTCAGATTCAGTCAGTCGGCTAGGCTTGGCTGGCTCCTTGGGCAACTTCCAGTTCCTTCTTCCTCCCCCACCGTGAGGCCCGCGACTCACGCTGCTGGCTCTGCACACTTGCACAGAAGCCCAGCCCCTCCCTCAGAGATCACTCCGCAGTAGGAGGGGGGCGGCGCCGCGGCCTGGCCGGACGGAATACAGAGACCTGTACAGCCTAGGAGGAGAGACTGCAGCGCAGTCATCATCAAATAAAAAAAAGTCTGCGGCGGCCGCGAACACTGCAAGCGCCGCTCGCGGACACCTATGCGATCCCCGCCCACAATGTTAGCAAGCTGTATTTGTGCGGGCAGAAGCCGGGACTCGGGAGCTTTCTTTTGTGGGGGGGGGCGGCTTTTGCCTAGGCCAAGACACAGCACTGGTGGTGCCAAGTCATTGCAAGTCATTGCAAGTCAAATAGCCCAAGTCAAAGTCAAGTCGCAAGTCATTAGTGGCAAGTCAAAGTCAAGTCGAGTCATTTATTTAATCAAGCAAGTCGCAAGTCCTCAAACAGGTGACTCGAGTCCGACTCGAGTCAAGTCATGTGACTCGAGTCCCCCACCTCTGATTCCTGCACTATGTAAATCAGACGCTGGCGATGGTTGCTGGAACCAATCATACCTTGGGGCTGCGGACTAAAAAATTGTCTGAATGCATCGGTCAGACGACCACCTTCTCCACCGCTCCTGCTGTGACTGACCGAAGCTTCAGCAACAAGTTGTCCAGGACCAGGAATTTGTAACCTCCCAGTCTCTGGGAACGCTTTGCACAAACCTTTCTGCAAGGCCTCCCGAAGATGTTTCATCCTCGGCTCCCTCTGTAACGGCAAGATAAGGTCCGCAACCTTACCCTTGTAACGTGGATCAAGGAGGGTTGCCAGCCAGTATACTGTACACTGACTTAATATACTGCAGCTTAGCTCAATCAACTGCCAGCCTATATTAGGAAGAGAACAGGGGTGGTCTGCAGTCAGCTTTACGTGCACACTGAGCCCAGTATATAGTACATTGACTTAATAAACTGCAGCTTAGCTCAATCAACTGCTAGCCTCCAGTGGGGACGGAAAGTATTCAGACCCCCTTAAATTTTTCACTCTTTGTTATAGTTCATTTTTTCCTCAATGTACACACAGCACCCCATATTGACAGAAAAACACAGAATTGTTGTCATTTTTGCAGATTTATTAAAAAAGAAATTGAAATATCACATGGTCCTAAGTATGACGCATGACGTTAGGGGCGGAGAACTCGGCCGATGTCCGGGTATTTAGGCGGTGGCGGTGTGGCAAACCTCTCTCTCATCATGTCCTTTCAACACACAGGCGGGACGCTCCACTACACTGGTAGGCACCTTGATGTAGTCTCAATACTCATATCTTGTACCCCATTGTGTACTCATCCTTACATGCTCACTTTATGTTTTTGATTGACATCCCAAACTTACACTTTTTCCACTCCCCCTTCCCTTCACGTTGTTGTACCTGTTTTCAGTTATTATTATCATCATTATTTTTGTCCTTTTTCCATTTCACTGTGTCGTATTTCCTTCCACTTCCCCACCTCTTCTTCCCCCCCTTCCCCTTGTCCTTTTCCCTCCTTTCTCTTCTCTCTTTTTTCCTCTTTCTCCTTTTTTTCGTTTCCCTTTTTACCTCACTTCCCATTTGTCCCTCCCCTCTTTTTTTTCCTTTTATTCATACTTCCACCCTGTACCCTCCTTTTCTCCTATACTCTGCAGGACACCTTGTGCATACTCTGCATCCAGCACATACCTCATATTTCTATGACAGTGCTAACGCTATCATTTCAGACCTTGGTTATCAACATACCTTTGTACTTGATGCTATGATGCACATTATTTCATACTTCTAAGACATTTAACCTTATACATACTACACATTTGTATTTTCCATACAGTGAGTATGCCCTGCAAGATACATGGGAGCATTTTGGGTCCACGCTTTCTCTCCTTTTCCATAGTGCCATGCTGCCCCCCACGTCTGGCCTCGGTCCTCTTGGCTGGGTCCTCGGTCTCTTCAGCTCCCGGGGGAGATGCCCTCTGCCGACCCCCCACCTGGGTTCAGTCTCTGTAGCCCTGGTTTGACAAGTAAGTATGGGATGAACGGTTCAGGCTTCTTGCTTCTGTCCAATCATAACCGATACTCTAATTATATACTTTATCTGTTTTTACAGACAGCAGATATGCACATCAGCCCCTGATGAAGCGAGGAAAGCTCGCAAAACGCGTTGAGTTAGAGATGTATCATTCATACCTGTAACACATGTATTACTATTATATTATGGCTATGTTTTAGGATTACCATGCAATGTTGCTGTTTTATGAACTTGTTCATCCATGCTCATGTCCTATATTGGATTATGTTGTTGTTCTTAATAAATCATTTGTACTTCTATACTTGTTTACCCTTTTGATCACCATGAACACCTCATTTAAAGTTCCAGGGGCGACGTCTGTTTCTCTGATATTTAGGGATGGAGGTGGTTCATGTCAGGGGTCAGTTCTCATATTTCCTTTGCAATTTGTACCCAGGTGGAAAACACCCTAATGCCCTTGTCTGATGCTGATCCTAGGTCTTATACGGTTAACATTAGCCCTGTCTTTATTGAACCACAATGACATGCTGGTCTATTTATTATTTTTTATTTTGATTCTGCACTTGCAGACCCAGCTCCTCTACTGCGCCCTTGTGGTGGGTTAGGCGGTCTGTTTCATCCTCTGGGAGCTGCGATGCACAAATGGGGATTCATCTTCCCCAGCTGTCTCCGTCTCTCTGGTCTCCCCGGAGGGGCGGAGCCACCAGTGCATCGGCGTCATGCCTCTCCACGCCCACCTGGGGATGTCCGCACTACAGTGGTATCCCCTCCTTGATGGGCGGGACGTGTCATCCAGGCGGAGGCTGGGGATCGCGAGTGCCTGCCGCCGTGTGGCGAGCGCGGTGCGATCCTCCTTTGCTCCACCTGACGCATGATGTTAGGGGCGGAGAACTCGGCGGATGTCCGGGTATTTAGACGGGGGTGACGGTATGGCAAACCTCTCTCTCATCATGTCCTTTCAACACACAGGCGGGACGCTCCACTACACTGGTAGGCACCTTGATGTATTCTCAATACTCATATCTTGTACCCCATTGTGTACTCATCCTTACATGCTCACTTTTTATGTTTTTGATTGACATGCCAAAATTACACTTTTTCCACTCCCCCTTCCCTTCACGTTGTTGTACCTGTTTTCAGTTATTATTATCATCATTATTTTTGTCCTTTTTATACTTGTTTACCCTTTTGATCACCATGAATACCTCATTTAAAGTCCCAGGGGCGACGTCCATTTCTCAAAGTGATTGTAAATGATCACCATGTAAAACAACTCATTCAGTTTAAAATTTAAATGAAATGCAAAACATTTTTGTATAGCTATAAAAAAACATTATAAATACTTTTTGCCCTTTTTTTATAAGTGATCACAAAGGGGACACCCAGATCCCGCCCCCCCCCCATGTGAATTAGTAAGGGGTACATTGTTCCCCTACCATTTCAAAAGTGTCAAAATGTTAAAAAAAACCACAGGAGATGGCTTGGGACAAGTCCTTTATTAAAAATAAAAATATAAAAAGTAAAAAAGATTCCAGCGATGTAATCCAATAAATCCATGCTCCTACTCCAGCGATGTAATCCAATTCTCGATCTCCAGCAATGGATGATCTCCAGCGAGGAAGCACCCAGCCAATGAGGTGGCGCTAGCTTGACAGCTCTTATGTAGCTGAGGGCGGGGCCACCCGTCACCCTTTGACAAGGGGAAATGCCGTGGTTTCCCAGTGACGTGTGGGGATGAGGCCCTCATCTACATGGGGACATCCTCCCCATGTTAAGGGCATGTGGCCTGGTACGTTTCAGGAGTAGGGGACGCTCTCTCGTCCCCCCCTCTTTTTCTGTGGCCTGTCAGGTTGCGTGCTCAGATAAGGGTCTGGTGTGGATTTTTGGGGGAACTCCACGCCATTTTTTTTTAATTTTGGCGCGGAGTTCCCCTTAAAATCCATACCAGGCCTGAAGGTTCTGGTATGGATTTTTGGGGGGGACCCCACGCCATTTTTTTAAAAATTTTGGTGCGGAGTTCCCCCTAATATCCATACCAGACCTGAAGGGTCTGGTAATGGAATTTTGGGGGACCCCCACGCATTTAATTAATTCAATTCATTAATAGCCGACACTAGCGCTAGCACTTTTAAATGACTTTTTTTTTCCTTTAGAAATGTAATTTTGCTCTCGGACTGTTATAAACATGGGAAACATGCGCTACTTTACAGGCATACTATAGAAACCCCCCAGGTACGAAATTTAAAGGAATATTTCACTTTTATTGTTTCACTTTAAGCATTATTAAAATCACTGCTCCCGAAAAAACGGCCGTTTTTTAAAACTTTTTTTTGCATTGATACATGTCCCCTGGGGCAGGACCCGGGTACCCAAACACTTTTTATGACAAAAACTTGCATATTAGCACTTTTGATTTTTCATGTTTGTGTCCAATAGACTTTAACTGTGTTTGCATGTTCGAACAAATTTTTTGCCTGTTCGCATGTTCTGGATGCAAACCGAACAGGGGGGTGTTCGGCCCATCCCTATTTAGGATAAAGGTTTTACATGAACAAATAAAAGCTGGTCATTGTAAGCACCCCTGTCAGGGGTAAATGTTGTGTCTCATCCCTGTAACCGATACATTCTGCTAGAGAGACTTTTTTTAAAAAAAACAACAGACTTACTGGCCAGATCGCCAGATGTAAAGGAAATAAAGGAAATAAACTCTAAAAAAAGAAAATGAATGCAGCCATCACATCTTATGCCGTGTACACACGAGCGGACTTTACGGCAGACTTTGTCCGGCGGACTTTTCTAAGGACTTTGCGAATGAACGGACTTGCCTACACACGATCAATCAAAGTCCGACGGATTCGTACATGATGATGTACGACCGGACTAAAACAAGGAAAATGATAGCCAGTAGCCAATAGCTGCCCTAGCGTCGATTTTTGTCTGTCGGACTAGCATACAGACGAGCAGACTTTTTGACCGGACTCGAGTCCGTCGGAAAGATTTGAAACATGTTTCATTTCTAGGTCCGTCAAACTTTTGGGGAAAAAAAGTCTGCTGGAGCCCACACACGATCGAATTGTCCGACGGACTCCGGTCCGCCGGGCCAAGTATGCCGTAAAGTCCAGTCGTGTGTATGCGGCATTAGAAATGGCAAGCTGCAATATTAAAAATGTTTGCTTTTGGGTTTAATACTGCTTTACCTCCTTGTTAAAGAGGAAAAAAGAATCTGTTTGTTTTGGCACAAATGTATTTCCACTTAAAATGTTTGCTCTATGTAGCACTACCCCCGTAGGAGTTGCTGATGTCAGGGTTCCCCACTGCCACACAGCCAGTCGCACAGCATTTTCTTCTTGCATCCAGGCACAGAAATCAGTTCTTTGGCTCGTTTTTGTTGTTTTATCAGGAGATGATAACTTGGATGGGATAAGGGATTATGGGATGCCCAACTTGAAAATGTTCAACAAACAAAACCAGGGACAACTTCCTCCTTATTTACAGATTCCTCTTCTTCCTTTCTCCTGCACAAACTTGGCTGCTTTTTGTACAGCTTCTGCTGGTTTACTCCTGGAGAAACTAATAGTCTCTCGTTAGCTCAGCAACAGCCTATTATAGGCTAGGAACTTGCCTTCCCTCTTTAGTAAAGTAGCACATGTGGCGTGAACAGCATCTTGCACCACCTTCTGCTCCCCCCGTAGACACTGATCCCAGCTCTACTGCTTCCAGAAATGCTAGCCCACCTGGCTACTTTCTCTTCCCAGTTCTCCTGACTGACACACACATATAGAGATTCCCCAGGGCAAGGTTAGATGAAGACTTGGCACACTGAAGTCTTCATAAGAGCACTGCTACAGCTGGCAGTCTCTCCCCTTGCCTGTTCCTGCACTGTGCTGATCTACTCACTGTCTCTCCTTGCTATTGCTGCCTTGCCGTTTAGGGTCCCTCCAACTGCCTCCTGTGGTGGAATCCTTCCAGGCCAGTCTCCTGAGCTCTGGCCTGAGGTAAAACCCCTGCCCGACAGGGGTCCCTCAATGACCACCGACAGACTCCCCTCAGCACTGCTTCTCCATCTTCCACCCGACTCCCTGTCTGGCATGGCTCATTCCTATTTAAGGGCTCCTTAGTCCCCTAGGCCCACTTACTGGGGATTGGCTAAGGGCCAATAAATATTTAAGGCAACTGCTCCTAGGATCTGCCCACTATCTTCTAAAAAGCTCTCCAACATTCTAGAAACAGGGGGAGGCACCAGGAGAGAGACCTGTAAATGCTGCACAGTGCAGGAGGCCTGTAATGCACACAATACTCTGGACGGTGGTCTGAGGAGGCCTGTAATGCACACATGCTCTGGACGGAGAACCGTCACTTCTGGTTGGACTGCAAGCCGCAATCCCAACCCTACACTGCTCTCTTGCTTCTGGATAGGCCCTCAGACAGCCTAGCAGCCAGATGTGCCCGGGATATGCCCAAACTTCGGCCTAGCAGCCCGGGCAATACAACACACGTCCACCCAGACAGTTGTCCAGGTGGTACATAACACTGATCACCTGACCCCACCCAAATATATAGGTTCTCCCAGCAGGCCAAAGGATTTGAGAAAACCCCTGCCCATTGGCTGAGACACCCCATATACCCATAATCTGACCTTGCAGTGCCCTTGTCTTATCTAATGCCACCAAGTGCCCGGCCACCTAGCGGTAAAAGAGAGAAGTTCAGCAGTTACAGGCTTAGAGTGAAATCAATTGATCCTCAACAATTAGGCAAGGTAGCTCCCAGATTCTGATAAGCCCCCCGCCCGCATACCCCCACAACTGCCGGGCAAGGGTTGTGGGGATGAGGCCCTTGCCCCCATCAACATGGGGACAAGGTGCTCTGGGGTCAGACCCCAAAGCACCCTCCCTATGTTGAGGGCATGTGGCCTGGTACGGTTCAGGAAGGGGGGCGATCTCTCGCCCTCCCTCTTTTCCTGTGGCCTGCCAGGTTGCATGCTCGGATAAGGGTTTGGTATGGATTTTGGGGGAACCCCTACGCCATTTTTAAAAAAATTTGGAGCAGGGTTCCCTTTAAAATCCATACCAGACCCTTCAGGTTTGGTATGGATTTTGGGGGGACCCCTACGCCATTAAAAAAAATCTTTGGTGCAGGGTTCCCCTTAATTTCCATACCAGGCCTGAAGGGCCTGATAATGGACTGGGGGGAACCCATGCCCTTATTTTCTATAAGTTTTATCCATATTGCCGAGACCCGACAATTCATTACAGCCGTGATCAGTTTTAAATGACAATTTTTCCTTTAGAAATGTCAGTTTGCTGTGGTATTGTTCTAAACACGGGAAAAACGCGCCACTTTACAGGCATACTATAGGCACCCCCCAGGCACGATACTTAAAGGAATATTACATTTTTATTGTTTCACTTTAAAGCGGAGGTCTGCCAATTTTTTTTTTTTTTTTTTTAAGTCAGCAGCTACAAATACTGCAGCTGCTGACTTTTAAAATAAGGACACTTACTTGTCCAGGGTGTCCACGATGTCGGCACCCGAGGCCGAACCGTCCATCGGTCCTCGGATGCTGCCGCAGCCATCTTCGGTGAGGGAATCAGGAAGTGAAGCCTTGCGGCTTCACTTTCTGGTTCCCTACTGCGCATGCGCGAGTCACGCTGTGCAATCCGAATGGTCCCTGCTATCTCTGGGACCCGTGTGTCTCCCAGCAGACAGCGGAGGGAGACGGGAAGTGGCGTAGACCCCCGCAGATTCTATGCCCGGAAGTGGGTGCAAATACCTGTATTATACAGGTATCTGCGCTCCCCTCCCCCCTGAAAGGTGCCAAATGTGACACCGGAGTGGGGGAGGGTTCCGAAAAGCGGAAGCTCCATTTTTGTGTGGACATCCGCTTTAAGCATTAAAAAAATCACTGCTCCCGAAAAAAATACCATTTTTCAAAAAAAATTTGCATTGATACAGGACCCAGTTCCCCAAACACTTTTTATGACAATAGCTTGCATATAAGCCTTTAAAATTAGCACTTTTGGTTTTTCATGTTCGTATCCCATAGACTTTTTAATGGTGTTCAATTGTTCTTCCGATTTTTTTTTTTTTTGCCTGTTCGGATGTTCTGGTGTAAACCGAACCGGAGTGGGTGTTCGGCTCATCCTTAGTTAGTAAGCACCCCCTAGGGACACACTGAGCCTCCCATTGCCTGCAAAAGCCACTCTGTGCCATGGCCAAGCTGCTGGTTTGTCTTTCAGCTTCCTATGTGTTTCCTGCTTGTATCCTGATTCTTGATTACTTGTTGTGATCCGGATTGACCTTGACTCACGCTGATCTCTTCCTGCATCGGACCCTCGGCTTGCCTCGAGGATCTCGCTACTTGCCTCCTGTGTTTGACCCCCAGCCTGTCTACGGATATCACTTCCTGTCTCCAGTGATTGACCCTCGGCCTGCTCTCAGACTCTGCTATTTGTCTCCAGTGCTTGACCCCTGGCTTTCTCTCAGAATTTGCCTCCAGTTACCTGTGTTTGACCCTCGGCCTATTTTACGGACTTCCTATCAGTCTTCAGCATTTAATCATCAGCCTGTTTGCAGACCTGCTATCAGTCTCCAGCACAAGACTGTTCTGCCTATCTAAAACTCTTGCCAGTCATCAGTGTTTGACCCCCGGGCTGTAGTTGGACTAGCTGCTCATCTACCTCCGTGAGCTTCAGCATCTCCCAGTCCTGCACAGCTGTCTTCTTCCCGGTGACCTTCACGCAAGACTTGCCCTGCCTGCTGGTGACTTATGCCTCTTTGTGCCCTTCACCCCCTGTACCATCTCCAGGAGTGGAGTGCGCATAGTGGCAAGAGGTTACCGCTCTCAGCATCTCAGCCTCGGTGAGTACCCATATCTGACACTGTAGTTCAGAAGGCAGGCTCTGTAAAATGTGTGACACAGCAGTGCCTACTTACAGGGCATAATGAATAAGTGTCACAGATGTCAAGGAGGTAAATGTGTGGGGATCTTCACAAAGTATGTTTACAAGATGGTTCAAATTAATAGGATAAAACAATTGAAACACAATGTGAAAATGAATATATGATTGCAGCACCCTCCTAGAAAGATGCTAGGATTAGTTCGATTTAGTGCTGGCTCACTGTGTTCAGTGGAGCTGGGTGTTTTTGTTAGGTAAATTTATTTGGGCCCACTGTATAGTAACCAGCACAGTTGATTGATTAGGTCAATTCAGTGTTCTCAGCTGCTGCTAGTCTGATGGCTCCCTATGACTTTCAGAGAGTGAAAAAGTCTCTGGAACATAGGTGTGGAGCTATGCAGATGGCAGTATGAATATTTATGCAGCCCTAGCCAATCCCAGGGAACAGGGCCATGAACGCTGTTGGGAAACTGCATAAAATATTCTGAGAGACTGGGCTTCTGGGTCTTTTCCTGCAGAGGATCAGTGCAGCCTGGAGGGCTGTTGCCCTTCAGGGCCACACTGCCATGTGCTTGCTGTTTCTGAGGCCTCAGGTAGGTAACCTAGGGCCTGGATGCCAAATCTACAGAGAGATGACTGAAGGTCTGTCTGCTAAAGATCTAGTCTGGTATCACTGGAGGAAAGTGTTGCTTGGAAGTTGAAAGGAGGCAACCAACTACCCCTGGACATTTTGTGATTACAGACTGCTGTGAGACATCTTAGAGACTTTTGGGATGATGCCACCCCTCTTGTGCTAGAGAGTCAGCTGCGTGTTTGTTCAAAGGGGACATCGGCTGTTGTCCTGAAGAGCTCAGTCTATCCAATTCTTTGTGAAGGGACTATGCACTTGGTGCTCTAAAGAAGGAAGTCTACTATTAGCTGCTTCTATCACACGCCAAGTCCACAGCTTGCTATAAGCAAGGACTTCTGCTTCAGCTGTTCAGAAGTTCAGGAGTTAATTGTCTTCAAGTTGCACACAGTTTCTGTTTTTGGAGTTTCCCACTCAATTCCCTCAACCCCATCCAAGTTCTCCAAAAATAAAAACACCCCTATACTGGTTTTTGAGGAAAAGTGTGGCTGAGATCATGTGCCTGGCTGTGGAGCAATCCATTGGCAAACCTGGGGGAAGAACCTGGGCAAAATTTCAGCGGCTACTATGGGAGTACACATTACTTTTTTTTATATTTTGACCTTCGATATGCTTTAGGCCCCTTTCACACTGAGGCACTTGTAAACTGCCAGTAACACACTGAGCACTTTTGAAGAGCTTTTCAGGCGCTTTTGAAGCTCTTTCCATACATTTCAATGGAGAGGGGCATTTTTTTACAACCCTGCCAGCGCACTGCCCCAGTGTGAAAGCATTCATTATTTTTAATGAAAATAGGATTTTGTGAGCTTTTCAGATGCTTTTTTTAGCGTGAAAAGTGCCTGAAAAGCACCTCAGCATGAAAGGGGTCAAAAAGAGAGGCCCACTCAGTCACAGTTGTTTCATAATTTCCAGAAACAAATCATATTTCTTTCAAAAGTCGCCACTGGAATGTTTTTTTAGTTATTTCCTGCTGAGACGTGTTTTTGTGTGTGACGTGATAAAGGATAAAAATACATCAAGTCTCCCTTCAGCACAATCCTAAAATTTTCTTATTCATGCTTCATGCTTTCAAATGACTTCCGTGTGCTTGTTTGCTCCTCTGGTGTACCTGAGGGGCAGAGCGAAACTCCCTCACTTGTGCCCGTTCTAACTCCAGTTTATGAAGCCTTTCAAGTGTTTTCTCTTTGTTTTCTATGCGATTTTTAGCATTATTATTATGCCACCCCTCTTGTGCTAGAGAGTCAGCTGCGTGTTTGTTCAAAGAGGACATCGGCTGTTGTCCTGAAGAGCTCAGTCTATCCAATTCTTTGTGAAGGGACTATGCTCTTAGTGCTCTAAAGAAGGAAGTCTACTATTAGCTGCTTCTATCACACGCCAAGTCCACAGCTTGCTAAATGCAAGGACTTCTGCTTCAGCTGTACAGAAAGGAGTTAATTGTCTTCAAGTTGTACACTGTCATGCCTTCCTTAATAAGGCTTGTAATCTTCTTATTGACTTTTTGGTTTAATTAGATTAATCTATGCTGCCATCTAGTGGCCATTTTGTATAACTGCGCTATATCTATTTTAATGTAGTCATTTAGAATAGCTGGTTAGATTTGGTACATATAAGCCTCTGTACTTTCTTTTTTTTTTTTTTTTTAATATTTATTTATTTCAATTTTCAAATATAAATTACATCCATATGCAGCTCTCCACAATAGAGCGACTGCAAACACATTTTAATTACAACAATTCAACATCAATTCCTTCAATTTCACCCCCGCCCTAACCCCCACCACCCCATCACCCCACCCCCACCCCTCTGCAGGTTGGAGTATACTGTTCTGCCTAGTCAATCCACGATCCCCTCAGTGTTATTCCTACCTCGTCACCTCCTCCAAATAACTCCAGGGACTTTTATAAGTCCGCCATCCTGACCATTTATCTCTCGGGGTTTCCCCCACCTCTGAGTTCAGTCCCCCACCGTCCACTCCCTCCATGTTATATACCTCATTTATACAGAAGAGCCAATCTCGAATATTTGGACTAACTTGTTCCAGCCAATTCTTAGCAATCTGTCTCTTAGCTAGGTCCAGTAATATAGGTACTGCAGAATTTTGGTATTGCTTGAAAGGCTCCTCTGTACCATGGAACAGACATACCCATGGGTCTTCCACCACCGTTTTACCCGTAATTAATTTAATCAGTTCCATTATTTTTTTCCAGAACGTTTTGATAACCGCGCAGTCCCACCATATGTGCGCCATCGTTCCCACTGCCCCACACCTTCTCAAGCAGCCCTCTGATTTGCCCGGATCGAACTTATTCAGTCTGTCTGGGGTGGCATACCACCTTGTCAAACATTTGTAATTTATCTCGGTCCTCTTACTATCTACTGCTGTTTTGTGCAACATCTTCCAAATTTTCATAAGTGTAGATTTACCACAACGTGACCCTAATTCCCTTTCCCACGCCTTAATATACTGAGGCTCCTGTAACTCCTCTTTCTCACTTAGAATTTTATAGACTTGTGATACCATACCCCTCTGGCGCTCCTCCTAGCCTCTGTACTTTCAATCCCATCAGGCCTTGCATCAGCTTCTTCAGCTTCCTTTTTTCCCTTTCACTCTGGAAGCCAGCACATCTGCTGCTAAGCTCTACGCTAGCCATCCGGATCCATCTTCGGTATGTTTATTACCGTATATACTCGAGTATAAGTCGTTCCGAGTATAAGTCGAGGCCCTAATTTACCACAAAAAAAATGGGAAAAACCTATTGACCCGAGTATAAGAC
Source organism: Lithobates septentrionalis (assembly GCA_037952835.1). Classification (NCBI taxonomy): domain Eukaryota; kingdom Metazoa; phylum Chordata; class Amphibia; order Anura; family Ranidae; genus Lithobates; species Lithobates septentrionalis. The sequence goes on along the minus strand of JBBDGP010000798.1, from coordinate 914,313 downwards.
GAGGGTGAGAAATGCACAGCTACTGTAAGTGGAAAAGAGGGTCAACAATGCCCATTTGCAGCATCACTGTGCCCATTTGCAGCCTAGGTCCCCTGAACTTCAAACTCGGTAGTTAAGGGTTCCTAGATGCCCCCTAGCTGCAGCCAAAATTTGGGGTCTCTGAACCCAAATGGTCCCGAAATGACATTGCTGCAGATGGACACAGTTGACCGAATTTGGGGCCCCATATCTCGGGGCCACTTAGTGCTAAGAACCCCAAATTTGGTGTGCAAACCCAGTGGAACTATCACCATAACATTTTCAAAGCTGGGGTTTCTAGCACCAAGTGGCCCTGAGATATGGGGCCCCAAAGTCGGTTCAGAAAATGTCAAGCACTTTTCTGCAGCAGAGAATGACATTTTCCGAACCGATTTTGGGGCCCCGTATCTCGGGGCCACTTAGTGCTAGGAACTTCAGCTTTGGATATGTTGTGTTACCAGTTCCACTGGGTTTGCACACCAAATTTGGGGTTCCTAGCACTAAGTGGCCCTGAGATACGGGGCCCCAAAGTCGGTTCGGAAAATGAAATTTTTTGCTGCAGAAAAGTGCTTGACTCCAGTATAAGTCGAGGGGGGCACTTTCAGCACAAAAAAATGTGCTGAAAAATTCGACTTATACTCGAGTATATACGGTACTTGTATCTTCAGCTAGATAGATAGAAAGGGAGGCACTAATTGCATGATCTTTTATTAATTGCATTTTGTTTGTATCTGTTACAGTTTTACTCTATCTTGTATCAATAAAAGTGCAAAAGGATTCTGCGCCTACTGGAATGCATTGGTATGAGAGGAGTTAACTGTGTGCCCAAATACACCTCAGTCACGTGTAGTGAGGGGCATAACATACACAGTTTCTGTTTTTGGAGTTTCCCACTCAATTCCCTCAACCCCATCCAAGTTCTCCAAAAATAAAAACACCCCAATACTGGTTTTTGAGGAAAAGTGTGGCTGAGATCATGTGCCTGGCTGCGGGGCAATCCATTGGCAAACCTGGGCAAAATTTCAGCAGCTACTATGGGAGTATGCACTACATTATTTTATATTTTGACCTTCGATATGCTTTAGGCCCTTTTCACACTGAGGCACTTGTAAACTGCCAGTAAGGGCCCTTTCACACTGGGGCGGTTTGCAGGCGCAAACCGACCCGAAAGTGCCGCTGCTTTGTCTCCAGTGTCAAAGCCCCGAGGGCTTTCACACTGGAGCGGTGCACTAGCAGGACGGTAAAAAAAGTCCTGCTAGCAGCATCTTCGGAGCGGTGAAGGAGCGGAGTGTATACCACTCCTTCACCGCTCCTGCCCATTGAAATCAATGGGACAGCGCGGCTATACCGCTGGCAAAGCGCCACTGCAGAGGCACTTCGCGGTGGTTTTTAACCCTTTCTCGGCCGCTAGGGGGGGTAAAACTGCCCCGCTAGCGGGCGAATACAGACGGTAAAGCGCTGCTTACAATAGCGCCGCTTTACCGCCGACGCCGCCCCCACCCCAGTGTGAAAGGGCCCTTAAACACTGAACACTTTTGAAGAGCTTATTGGGCGCTTTTGAAGAGTTTTTCGGGCGCTTTCGGAGCGCTTTCCATTCATTTTAATGGAGAGGGGCGTTTTTTCACCACCCTGCCAGCGCACTGCCCCAGTGTGAAAGCATTCATTGATTTTAATGAAAATAGCTTTTCGTGAGCTTTTCAGGCGCTTTTTTTAGCGTGAAAGCGCCTGAAAAGCGCCTCAGCGTGAAAGGGGTCTAAAAGAGAGGCCCCCTCAGTCACAATTGTTTCATAATTTCCAGAAACAAATCATATTTCTTTCACATGTCGCCACTGGAATGTTTTTTTTAGTTATTTCCTGCTGAGACGTGTTTTTGTGTGTAACGTGATAACGGATAAAAATGCATCAAGTCTCCCTTCAGCACAATCCTAAAATGTTCTTATTCATGCTTTCAAATGACTTCCGTGTACTTTTTATATGGCATTTTTGCTCCTCTGGTGTACCTGAGGGGCAGTGCGAAACTCACTCACTTGTTGTGCCCGTTTTAACTCCAGTTTATGAAGCCTTTCAAGTGTTTGGAACCTGTACAAGATTACCTTATGAGGAGAGGAAAGTGAGCTTGTGTGTTGGAAGCATGGGACTCACAGTGGGAAACCTTTGTAGGTTGGAGCATTTGTTGACAATAACTTTACTTATATAAATGCATTTGTTGGCCTTTTATTTGTTGTAGCTCCAATTTAATGTATTACAGCCTAGGAATGCAAAGTTTTCATACATTCTTTTATTCTTCTGTTTATGCATTTACCTGACTAACCTTGAAGTATATCTAATGGCAAAACTTTTTTTAAATTTTGGTGAAAGTAAGGGAGGGTTATAACTCCTGATAGTCTTGTTTTTTCTTTTGCCATCTTTGTCTGATTGGGGGGATTTCCCTTTGGTTCCTGTCCCATAGCCAAAACAGGAAGTGTCCCCATTGGAATGGAAGATTTCCCCACTATTACTGTTCTGGGTGTAATCTGAAATGTTCTTTCACATTTGATAATACCAGTAAAAATGACAAACAGGGAGGGTGAATCTTCCTAACATGGGCAGAGAGAGCAATAAAAACTTGACGGATGTTCTAATCATTCTCTGCTCTGTCCAAAACGAAAAATAATTTTTTTAACCTTTAGGTATGAAACTGCACTGCTAAAAAAAAATAAAAAAAAAAAAAGTGTTATTTTGCTGAAAAGTCAAAATGAGTTAAAGAGACAGCACAGCAGTAGCTGCCTCCTTTAAAACCACTTCAATACCGGGCCTTTTCTGGCACTTCTCTCTTACATGTAAAAATCTTTTTTTTTTTGCTAGAAAATTACTCAGAACTCCCAAACATTATATATGTTTTTATAGCAGACACCCTAGGGAATAAAATGGCAGTCATTGCAACTTTTTATCTCACACTGTATTTGCGCAATAATTTTTCAAACACCTTTTTTTTGGAAAAAAAAAAAGGTTTCATGAATTAAAAAATAACAAAACAGTAAAGTTAGCCCAATTTTTTTTGCATAATGTGAAGAATGATGTTATGCCAAGTAAATAGATACCTAACATGTCACGCTTTAAAATTGAAACACTCATGGAATGGCGCCAAACGTAGGTACTTAAAAATCTCCATAGGCGACGCTTTGAAAATTTTTACAGGTTACCAGTTTAGAGTTACAGAGGAGGTCTAGCACTAGAATTGTTGCACACGCTCTAACGCACGCGGTGATACCTCACATGTGTGGTTTGAATCGTGTTTACATATGTGGGCGGGACTTGCATGTGTGTTCACTTCTGAGAGCAAGCTACTGGGGACAGGGGCGCTTAAATTTTTTATTTTTTTTAAAAAATTTTTGATCACTTTTATTCCTATTACAAGGAATGTAAATATCCCTTGTAATAGGAATCTATTGTGACAGGTTCTCTTTATGAAGAGGTGCAGGGTCAATAAGACCCCACATCTCTCCTCCAGGCTGTAAAGCATGAGATTGTGAAAAAAAATTCACCGATCTCATGCTGACAGCCGCGATTGCGGCTTTATTTACATCCGGGAACCCGGGCGTGACATAACGTCACGCCCGGGCCTCCGACGGTCATAGAGATGACTGGTGACCATATGGTCATCGGAAATCTCTATCGTCATCATCCAGCGCCGGCTGATTCTTTCTCCGGGCCCCCGATGGCACGGGAGAGCCCGGAGAAGCACCGGATGGCGACGGGAGGGGGGAGACGTCCACTCCCGTCGCCTATAAGAACGATCAAGCGGTGGAACTGCCACTATTATTGTTCTTATCGTGCACAGAATTGCTGGAAAGAAAGATATCTGAATGATGCCTGTAGCTGTAGGCATCATTCAGATATCTCCACACAAAGTCAGGACGTTTTTTTTACTATGGCCCGGTATTGAGGTGGTGGTTGTAAACCTAAAACATGAAATATGAACAAAGCATATCCCTCTAAATCAGTGTTTCTCAACCTTTTTTCAGTCAAGGCACCTTTTCAAATTATGGACAGTCTCGAAGCACCCTGTTTTAAAATGTAAAAAACTATTCTAATAGTTTTATATACTGCAGCAACATCCACACATGTAGGACACCGAACGTTAGAGGCGATTTATTCCTCCAAAGCAAATACACTTTTGCACACTGGTACTGACTAGTATTCCAATGTTTCTCTTCTACAATTTCTCTCCATCAGTCAGCTAATGTGACCCCAGTGCTGAGGGAGAGGAGCAGAGGAGGGTCAAACAAGGATGCTGTGGAGGCAACAGACATCCTTCTTTTCAACTGATAACATCATTGGTTATTAAAATGCCAGTGTCTAGAAAGTTGTAATGGTGCATAATGGAGACCTATGGCTTTGTGTAACGAAAAGGCCAGTTTTATCCACCTGCTAGCTTGTATATAATATTTGATCAATTTTTAGGTATTTTGTCAAGGCACCCCTGAAGAAGTCTCAAGGCACCCTGGTTGAAAGACTGCTTTATAGTGTGTACTTGTCTCAATCCAGAGCACTAAGTGTCATTTCTGTCAGCTGCTTCGTTCCTCTGCTATCATGAATCACTTCTGACACAAACAGAATCACAATTTTTCCTGACACCAAGAGAAAAAAGGTGACAGAGGAGGAACCTCCAGCCGATTGACAGCCTCAGCTCTGTTCCTGTGTGCTGTGTGAAGGGGGTGTGTCCCTTCCCTCCAATCAGCTCTCAGAGCTCTCCTCACTGAGCTCTGCGGAGTGTAATTTCAGCTCTCTGCCCCCTTTTTTCTGACAGCTTAGACAAACTTTATAAATTCTGGACTTTGAACAGATGTAGAGAAGAGATGACTGTAGATAAACAGGTACAACTTATGTAGGAGGATTGGTTCTATCTTTGTGTATCACCTGAGGCCAGTCACTTCACTGGGTATATGTAAGAGTTTACAACCACTTTAAAGCTGATCTAAAGTAATCATACTTACTGCCATACTTACTTACTTGGCCATCCACCCAGCATCACTATATCCAGGAAGAGAGTGCCAGTGGGCCTCACACGACCACACTAGAGATGGAAGCGCTCTGCAGAGCACAAATAAAAAGTAAGTACTATAAAAAAAACAGGAATTAAGTGGCGATTTCAGTAATAACATTGATTATTAGTGTTTCAATTGTTTATTAGAACGAAATACATTTAAAAAAAAAAATTTTAAATCTGGGTGGAACTCCACTTTAAGAAATTTAAATTTAAAACATCAGAATACGAACAGGTAAACTTTCGAGAAAATTCTAAATTCATCACAGAAATGCATGTGATACATTTTAGCAGCAATACAGTTTCCAGTCATAGCTGTTCTTATATTCACAAACCCCTTCCACACTGCACAGGAGATTCACTGGCTCAACATTACAGTAAAGTATGTTAAAGCGGTTGTATACCCGCTGACACTTTTTTTTTTTTTTTTTTATACCCCTGTAAGGCAAAAGGCATAATGAGCTAGTATGCACCGCATACTAGCTCATTGTGAAATACTTACCTTTTTTTCACCACCCTGCCAGCGCACTGCCCCAGTGTGAAAGCATTCATTGATTTTAATGAAAATAGGTTTTCCTGAGCTTTTCAGGCGCTTTTTTTAGCGTGAAAGTGCCTGAAAAGCGCCTCAGCATGAAAGGGGTCTAAAAGAGAGGGAATTGGGGGAAGGGGGAAAAACCCAATAGGAATGGGTTTAGAAAAGGGGTTACTATGGGCAACAATATAGTCATTGGTCTTTTTAATTAAATAATAACAGTTTTATTTAATCATCATAAACATCTAAAATCGCATTTGGAAAATTGATACTGTAAATATCACAACAATGGTGCAAATAAGGCCACGGACAACAAAACAGACAGGACAAACAATACATGAAAAACATATGTGGCTGACCCAGTCGGGGCGTATTGCATTATACCTCGGTGGCCATGGAGGGCTGTCAATTAGTCAAATAGTGGTATATTAGATTCCACTGAGAATAAATATTCTGTTTGGATTTAAATTGCGGTCATCTGTGGCATAATGCAATCAGAGGATGGAGAGTGCAGGGGAGGAAAGGCACCTGTGCTGAACCCGGATTAAATTGAAATTTCTATTGGATTCTATTGGATTGAAGTTTAAGTATGAGTATTACTCTATTATCAAATAAAGGAGAGTAGAACAAATAGTCCTGTAGATATATTAATAGCAAGACAATAGTTAATGAGTCATTAGTTCAATCCTTATCGGAAGTATGGAAGTTCCTGATTCAGACTAGCAGCAGACAGGAGACAGGATCATGAGTTTTCAATCAACACATGTTGGTAGATTTAGATAGTAGTGGTAGCGCTATATAATCTGGTATTGTTGCTTGCAAAAAAAATGCAGGGATACTTATATATATTGGTATGGCTGTACGTTACCATCTACACCATAGCTGCGCCGCTTCAGGGTGCTGTGATCCTCAAATCTTGTGAGCCGGTACATCCCGTGTCACGTATAAGGTGCCCATCAAATGGCTGCAGGGAGAGACCGTCAATGCTAGAAGGATGGCTCCTTATTGGCTTGGTTGCGGCGACCCGGTAAATGGGGAATTCCTGTAGCTGTGTAATGACTATAGGGTATCCATCACCTTTGGAGTCTGCCCCGATCGTGAGCTCCCTGTTAACGTTGACCACCTTACACTCTCCTCCGTGCCTTTAACACACATAGGCTGGGCAGCGTTGTGACGTCAACGCGTTTCGCCGTGGTTCACTGACGTAGCTTCATCTTGGACGTTCATTGGTCGGTTAACCACACACCCTTCTTATAGTGTATTTTGCTAGTGGTTACCGCCAATGAGAGATCTTTAAAAGGATTCGAAGGGATATAGTCCAATCAGATGTAACTGATTTATCCATACGGCCCGTCAGCTAGTATAGGCATTGTTGTTGTCTTGATTTATAAAACGGCTAGGTCATTGCTAATTAGAGTATGTCCAAGCACATAGTATAGGCCTCTATATAATGAATATAGGGACTCAGGGAAAAATATGGCAGGTGTAGGTGAAAAGGATAGACAGGAATAAGATGGGCAGACCCACCAAAAATAGACATTAATGCATGGTGGGACAAGGGACTGACAGTGCAGCATGCAAATTGGTGACATGTACAAATTGACACACTAATAAATACTTTAGGTTATATCGCTTTTAAAGGAGTGTATTTGCTCATGAATTAAATTAGATTAGAGTTTCTTAGGAGGGCCATAGGGATCACATATGACGTTAGTATCATGTCCATTGGTCCACCCTTTGGCAAATACTCTTTTCGGTTTAGCTTTATTGTGTCAATATTGATATCCCTCCTGAACTAGATTAGGCTAAATATTGAGAAATGGGTAATAGAAACGACACTGGTATTTATGTAGTGAGGATACAAATGTTAAAGCTTAAAATCTGTACATTGTATTTAGGGTTCCAAGAACACTTGTAGATTTAGCTCAGTGTTTAACCCTACCGGCACGAGGGACTTTAACTTCTAGACCCACCACTTCTCCTTTTGGAGAAGTATGCGGTCAAAGTCACCTCGCCTGGTGGGTAACTTCAGGGCATAAATCCCTTTGACTGTTAGACCCTCAGAAGAGCCACCATGGCAAAGAGCAAAGTGTTTGGCCAGGGGTTTTTCTGGTATCTTTCCTTTTGTGTTGATTTCTCGTAGGTGCTCACCTATGCGTATTTTCAAGGATCTTTTAGTTTTGCCTATGTATATCTTGGAACATGGGCATGTTATTAAGTAAATCACTTGTGATGTTGAACAGTTAATAAGGTCACGTATCTCATAAGTCCTCTCATTTAATGCATCAGTGAAACTAGAAGTTCTATGGACATAGGGGCACACTTGACATTTATTGCAGGGGAACATGCCCTTTGAACGTGGGTATTCAGACAACCAAGAGGGTTCTGGTTCTTTGACGAATTCAGACTGAATCAGCATATCACCTAAACTAGGGGCTCTACGAGCAACCATCTTTGGTGAGGTGCTTACTATTTTGGCGGGTTCCGGGGCATTGGTCAAAATTCCCCAGTGTTTTTCAAGAATGGAATGTACTTTATTCCACTGGGAGCCAAAAGCTGTTATGACCCGCACATGTTCATTTGTTTGTGTCGGTGGCTCATCAGGGGTTTTTTTCACATAAAGCAAGCTTTCCCTATCTCTAATGGCTGCCTTCTTCCTTGCCCTCCTAAGTTGCCTATGGGAGTACCCACGTTCACAAAATCTCACATAGAGTTCACTACTCTCCCGTCTGTAATCAGCTGTGTCACTACAGTTCCTTTTAATTCGAAGGAACTGTCCCACTGGTATCCCATTTTTTAGCCAGTGGGGATGGTGACTTGTTGCTTGCAGCAACGTATTGGCGGCCGTTTCCTTACAGAATGTACAGGTGCAAAGTTGGCCCTCCTCCAGTGTGATCTGCAGATCAAGGAAGGACAGTCTCTTCTGATCGTAATTGTAAGTTAATCGTATATTTCGATCATTGATATTTAGTTCATTCATGAACAGGTGTAGATCGTCGAGACTGCCCCTCCAGATCATCAAGACGTCGTCAATGTACCGCGGCCACGTGTGTACGTGGCCGCGGTACATCCGCGAAGGGTAAATGTCCTCTTCCTCCCAAAGACCCAAGTGGAGGCACGCATAGGCCGGTGCCCATGCGGCACCCATGGAAGTACCTCGTATTTGGTGATAGTATGAGCTCAAGAACTGGAAAAAGTTGTTAAACAGGGTGAACTCCAAGAGCTCAACCAAAAACTCATTCTGTGGTTCGGACTCTGGGTAAGTCTCTTTTAAGAACCACTCAACTGCTTGAAGTCCCTTAGAATGGGGTATTGAGGTATAGAGTGACTCAACGTCAACACTAACCAATAATATCCCTTCTAATTGCGTAGTCTTGGTAATTTCAGTAATTTTAGCCAATACGTGTCTTGTGTCCTGAACGAAAGATTTTAGGTTTTTTACCATGTCCTGTAAAAGGGAGTCCAAATAGCGTCCCACTCTTTCCAAAGGGCCCTGACAGGCTGATACAATTGGTCGGCCTGGGGGATTTTTAGGATTTTTATGGACCTTTGGGATAATGTAAAAGGTGGGCACGTTGAACTCCCTCACAAGGAGATGCTGGAACTCACGGTTGGTTAGTAGTCCCTCATCTTTTGCCTCCAATAGTTTTCTATTTAGTTCAAAAACCAGTACTGGAAAAGGATTACCTTCCAGTCTTTCATAGGTAGTAGTGTCATTGAGACGTTTTGCTTCCCTCTCGTAATCATGTTGGTTTAATAGTACCACATTGCCCCCCTTGTCACTCTTCTTTAGTACAATATTACGTCTTTTTTTGAGATCTTTCAAGGCTGCCCTTTCACCTACTGTCAGATTGTCTGGTGATCGTTTAGTCCAGTCGACTTTGGCCAAATCTGTTTGTACCATATCCAGGAAAAGCTTCAACCACCTGTTCTTGGATAAAGGAGGCATTTTCTGTGATCTTATTCTTAGGTTAGCCTGTCTCCGTATAGGGGCGGCTGTCATTAGTGGTCCCTCATTTTCTTCCAACAAGGAATTCAATATCTCTAATGCTCTTTGGTCATCTGCTTCTAGGGTCACTACCGGTGTTGCTATGCTGCTATCATAAAGAGAGCGCAAAAAGACTTTCCTCAAGAACAAGGTAATGACCTTGAAGACCGTAAATTCGTCCATATTATTGACTGGAGAAAAGGTCATACCCCTCGGTCACAGTTGTTTCATAATTTCCAGAAACAAATCATATTTCTTTCAAATGTCGCCACTGGAATGTTTATTAGTTATTTCCTGCTAAGCATGTTTTTGTGTGTAACGTGATAACGGATAAAAATGCATCAAGTCTCCCTTCAGCACAATCCTAAAATTTTTATTATTCATGCTTTCAAATGACTTCTGTGTGCTTTTTATATGGCATGTGTGCTCCTCTGGTGTACCTGAGGGGCAGTGCAAAACTCCCTCACTTGTTGTGCCCATTCTAACTCCAGTTTATGAAGCCTTTCAAGTGTTTTCTCTTTGTTTTCTATGCGATTTCTAGCATTATTTTTGGTTTTCACACTTCTGTTTGCCTTTTCTTTTTGTTCAACTTTGTATTGACTTTGCTGTGTTTTTTTTTTTTTGTTTTTTTTTTTCTAGTGAAACCTCTAGTACTGATTACAATTGGTCCAGAGTACAGTACACATGGAACCTGTACAAGATTACCTTATGAGGAGAGGAAAGTGAGTTTGTGTGTTGGAAGCATGGGACTCACAGTGGGAAACCTTTGTAGGTTGGAGCATTTGTTTACAATAACTTTACTTATATAAATGCATTTGTTGGCCTTTTATTTGTTGTAGCTCCAATTTAATGTATTACAGCCTAGGAATGCAAAGTTTTCATACATTCTTTTATACTTCTGTTTATGCATTTACCTGACTAACCTTGAAGTATATCTAATGGCAAAACTTTTTTTAAATTTTGGTGAAAGTAAGGGAGGGTTATAACTCCTGATAGTCTTGTTTTTTCTTTTGCCATCTTTGTTTGATTGGGGGGGATTTCCCTTTGGTTCCTGTCCCATAGCCAAAACAGGAAGTGTCCCCATTGGAAGATTTCCCCACTATTACTGTTCTGGGTGTAATCTGAAATGTTCTTTCACATTTGATAATACCAGTAAAAATGACAAACAGGGAGGGTGAATCTTCCTAACAGGGGCAGAGAGAGCAATAAAAACCTGACGGATGTTCTAATCATTCTCTGCTCTGTCCAAAATGAAAAATAATTTTTTAACCTTTAGGTATACTTAAACAGCACTGCTAAAAAAAAAAAAAAAAAAAAAAAGATTTATTTTGCTGAAAAGTCAAAATGAGTTAGACAAAGAGACAGCACAACAGTAGCTGCCTCCTTTAAAACCACTTCAATACCGGGCCTATTCTGGCACTTCTCTCTTACATGTAAAAATATTTTTTTTGCTAGAAAATTACTCAGAACCCCCAAACATTATATATGTTTTTATAGCAGACACCCTAGGGAATAAAATGGCAGTCATTGCAACTTTTTATCTCACACTGTATTTGCGCAATAATTTTTCAAACACCTTTTTTTTGAAAAAAAAAAAAGGTTTCATGAATTTAAAAAATAACAAAACAGTAAAGTTAGCCCGATTTTTTTGCATAATGTAAAGAATGATGTTATGCCAAGTAAATAGATACCTAACAACATGTCACGCTTTAAAATTGAAACACTCATGGAATGGTGCCAAACCTAGGTACTTAAAAATCTCCATAGGCGACGCTTTGAAAATTTTTGCAGGTTACCAGTTTAGAGTTACAGAGGAGGTCTAGTGCTAGAATTGTTGCACACGCTCTAACGCACGCGGCGATACCTCACATGTGTGGTTTGAATGGTGTTTACATATGTGGGCGGGACTTGCATGTGTGTTCACTTCTGAGCGCAAGCTACTGGGGACAGGGGCGCTTACATTTTTATTTTTTTATTTTTTTATTTTACTTAATTTTTTTTTTTTTGATCACTTTTATTCCTATTACAAGGAATGTAAATATCCCTTGTAATAGGAATCTATTGTGACAGGTTCTCTTTATGAAGAGGTGCAGGGTCAATAAGACCCCACATCTCTCCTCCAGGCTGTAAAGCATGAGATTGTGAAAAAAAATTCACCAATCTCATGCTGACAGCCACGATTGCGGCTTTATTTACATCCGGGAACCCGGGCGTGACGTCATAACGTCATGCCCGGGCCTCCGACGGTCATAGAGATGACTGGTGACCATATGGTCACCGGAAATCTCTATCGTCATCATCCAGCGCCGGCCGATTCTTTCTCCGGTCCCCGATGGCACGGGAGAGCCCGGAGAAGCACCGGATGGCGACGGGAGGGGGGAGACCTCCACTCCCGTCGCCTGTAAGAACGATCAAGCGGTGGAACTGCCACTATTATTGTTCTTATCGTGCACAGAATCGCTGGCTGGAAAGAAAGATATCTGAATGATGCCTGTAGCTGTAGGCATCATTCAGATATCTCCACACAAAGTCAGGACGTTTTTTTTACTATGAGGTGGTGGTTGTAAACCTAAAACATGAAATATGAACAAAGCATATCCCTCTAAATCAGTGTTTCTCAACCTTTTTTCAGTCAAGTTTTCAAATTATGGACAGTCTCGAGGCACCCTGTTCTAAAATGTAAAAAACTATTCTAATAGTTTTATATACTGCAGCAACATCCACACATGTAGGACACCAAACGTTAGAGGCAATTTATTCCTCCAAAGCAAATACACTTTTGCACACTGGTACTGACTAGTATTCCAATGTTTCTCTTCTCCTACAATTTCTCTCCATCAGTCAGCTAATGTGACCCCAGTGCTGAAGGAGAGGAGCAGAGGAGGGTCAAACAAGGATGCTGTGGAGGCAACAGACATCCTCCTTTTCAACTGATAACATCATTGGTTGTTAAAATGCCAGTGTCTAGAAAGTTGTAATGGTGTATAATGGAGACCTTTGGCTTTGTGTAACGAAAAGGCCAGTTTCATCCACCTGCTAGCTTGTATATAATATTTGATCAATTTTTAGGTATTTTGTCAAGGCACCCCTGAAGAAGTCTCAAGGCACCCTGGTTGAAAAAGACTGCTTTATAGTGTGTACTTGTCTCAATCCAGAGCACTAAGTGTCATTTCTGTCAGCTGCTTCGTTCCTCTGCTATCATGAATCACTTCTGACAATTTTTCCTGACACCAAGAGAAAAAAGGTGACAGAGGAGGAACCTCCAGCCGACTGACAGCCTCAACTCTGTTCCTGTGTGCTGTGTGAAAGGGGTGTGTCCCTTACCTCCAATCAGCTCTCAGAGCTCTCCTCACTGAGCTCTGCGGAGTGTAATTTCAGCTCTCTGCCCCCTTTTTTCTGACAGCTTAGACAAACTTTATAAATTCTGGACTTTGAACAGATGTAGAGAAGAGAAGACTGTAGATAAACAGGTACAACTTATGTAGGAGGATTGGTTCTATCTTTGTGTATCACCTGAGGCCAGTCACTTCACTGGGTATATGTAAGAGTTTACAACCACTTTAAAGCTGATCTAAAGTAATCATACTTACTGCCATACTTACTTACTTGGCCATCCACCCAGCATCACCATATCCAGGAAGAGAATGCCAGTGGGCCTCACACGCCCACACTAGAGATGGAAGCGCTCTGCAGAGCACAAATAAAAAGTAAGTACTATAAAAAAAACAGGAATTAAGTGGCGATTTTAGTAATAACATTGATTATTAGTGTTTCAATTGTTTATTAGAACGGAATACATTTAAAAAAAAAATTTTTAAATCTGGGTGGAACTCCACTTTAAGAAATTAAATTTAAAACATCAGAATATGAACTGGTAAACTTTCAAGAAAATTCTAAATTCATCACAGAAATGCATGTGATACATTTTAGCAGCAATACAGTTTCCAGTCATAGCTGTTCTTATATTCACAAACCCCTTCCACACTGCACAGGAGATTCACTGGCTCAACATTACAGTAAAGTATGTTAAAGCGGTTGTATACCCGCTGACACTTTTTTTTTTTTTTTTTTTTATACCCCTGTAAGGCAAAAGGCATAATGAGCTAGTATGCACCGCATACTAGCTCATTATGAAATACTTACCTAAGAACGAGGTGTCGGTATCTTACCTGGTCCACGCCGAGGTAGCTGACATGTTGCCTCAGCGTGTCTTCCTGGTATCGCGGCTCCAGCGCTGTGAGTGGCTGGATCCACGATGTCGTCACTCTCGCACATGCGCGCGGGAGATTTCTTTCCGGCAAGGTCCGGCATCTGCCGGGCCTTCAGCCGAGAATCCCCTGTGCGCATGCGCCGCTGCAGTCAGCGGCTCATTGCAAGGGGAATATCTCCTAAACCGTACAGGTTTAGGAGATATTTTTTTTTACCTACAGGTAAGCCTTATTATAGGCTTACCTGTAGGTAAAAGTAAAAAAATTGACTATACAACCGCTTTAAAGGTAGAGATCAATGTAAGTTACAGCTTTTGTATTGTTTTTTGCCAGCAAAACCCCACATCAAACAGCAGCGGGTTCATGACACAGGTTTTCTGACCAATGTGGCTTAATCCTACCCAAAGTACAAGTACAGGAACTTTTTTTGCAAACATCCTTCTTTCAAGACCTAACAAGGAGAGGGGCGCCTCTAAATATATATCAATAAATCATTTATTATAAAAAACAATATCCACTCACATGAGAGACTGCATGTATGCGTTTAAGCATGTTTCAGGATGAGAAGAGCGGAGGAGGACTACAGGTCTCAGCAAGTCCATGGGTGGCTGGCAACACATCGAATCCAAGAGGATGGTGTGTGATGGTGAGGCACCGCGATGTCTTCTTTGGCTCGTCAGAAGTACACACTGGGCAAAGATAAAGTTATAGGTTTGCTCATCTGTCCAAGTGTGGGTTCCAGAGATGGGGGAAGGGACGTCCGGTCCTGTCACAGGCTATACCGCGGTGTCTGTATAGCTCGTCTGGCGTCTCAAGAGGTGGAAAGACATGGCCATGTATGGGGAGCCAGAATGAGGCCTGGAGAGCACAGCAGAGTGTGGCGCAGGGCCGTGACATCACAAGAATGCAACGCGTTTCTGAGTATTCGCGCTATGGATGGAAAGCATAGCAGCACTCTTTTGTCAATCATGGGGTGTGTGATTACAGGGCACAATTCTATGGTCTCGATAGGGGGAGGGGTCAGATTAAATACATACATCGTTTCAAAGGCATAATTTAAAAAAAAAAGGCATAATTTAAAAAACACAGGGAGCTAGAGGACAACATATTAAAGGGCAAATCAATCGGTAACATGGCAAGAATAATAATACATATATAACCACTGTACAGGACGCCGTGGCTGGGTCCTGGAAGGACGCTATGTTTCCCCTCTGTTTGGACTGTGGTCCCTTTAAGGGAACAAAAAGGGTTAACTCACCTGTCAGAGGAAGTAGGTTTAAAACAAGACAGGAAGTTAGAGAGGTGTGTGGAGGAGTGTAGAGGAGAATGTGGATGGTGGTTTGGTGTGCAGCAACAGTGAATAGCAGTGTCCTGCCTGGAAGCCTCTTGCTAGGGGAATGTACCTGCAACAGAAACTAAGGACTGTTTTTAACTGCGATAGCAGTTCTGGACTTTGCAAGTCGGTGAGACTGAAACCCTTTTCTTTTGATTTTGCTGCTGTAAAGCTATTTAAGTTCAATAAATCTCCTTTTGAGTGAAAAGCCTGTGTCCTGCGATCTAGCTGGTTCCCCAAACATTACACCACTTAAGGACCAGCCTCGTTTTGGATTTTAGGTGTTTACATGTTTAAAACCGGTTTTATTTGCTAGAAAATTACTTAGAACCCCCAAACATTATATATATGTTTTTTTCTTCTAACACCCTAGAGAATAAAATGGCGGTCGTTGCAATACTTTTTTTTGCACCGTATTTGCGCAGCGGTCTTAAAAGCGCACTTTTTTTGGAAAAAATTCACTTTTTTTAATAAAAAAATAAGACAACAGTAAAGTTAGCCCAATTTTTTTTTTTATATTGTGAAATATAATGTTACGCCAAGTAAATTGATACCCAACATGTCACACTTGAAAATTGCGCCCGCTCGTGGATTGGCGTCAAACTTTTACCCTCTAAAATCTCCATAGGCGACTTTTAAAAATTTCTACAGGTTGCATATTTTGCGGTACAGAGGAGGTCTAGGGCTAGAATTATTGCTCGCGCTCTACCGGTCGCGGCGATACCTCACGTGTGTGGTTTGACCACCGTTTTCATATGCGGGCGGTACTCGCATATGCTTCTGCGCGCAAACTCGTCGGGACGGGGGTTTTTTGAAAAAAAAAATTATTTTTATTATTTATTTTACATTATTTTATTTATTTTTACACTGTTTTAAAAAAAAATTGTGTCACTTTTATTCCTATTACAAGGAATGTAAACATCCCTTGTAATAGAAAAAAGCATGACAGGACCTCTTAAATATGAGATCTGGGGTCAAAAAGACCTCAGATCTCATATTTACACTAAAATGCAATAAAAAAAAAAAAAAAAGTAATTTAAAAAAATGACATTTGAAAAAATGTGCCTTTTTTTTAAGAGGCGTGGACGGAGCAGTGTCATGGAGACGAGTGGGTGCCATCTTAGCCTCACACGTCTCCAGGCACAGGACGGAGACAGATGCGATCGCCTCCGGTAAGCGGCGGAGGGCACCGGATCGCGGCGGGAGGGGGGCCCCTCTCCCGCCACCGATAAAAGTGATCTCGCGGCGACCACTTTTATCCAAAGGCCAGCCGCCGCACGAAAATGGGGATTCCGGGGTTATGGCAGCTAGCTGCTGCCATATCAACGATATCCCCGTTCAAAGTTTGGACGTACATCGTCGTGTGGCGGTCGGTAAGTGGATAATCAATAAATAATGATTAAAAACAATGGGGATAGATCATATAGTGGGAACATAAGAAATGTAGAAATGGATATCATAATAATAGGGATGTTAAAGTAAAATAGTAGAAACTGTGAAGCTACGAATAAGCGGTGATACAGTATCAAACAAATATGAAACATGGCCCATGTCACCGCTAAATTAAGTAAAATAGAGTATATAGATTATAGAATAATATATGATATGCGACACCATATGAATAATTAAATATGGTATCGTAAGGAATGTGATATGTATAGTAAAAAATACGGAATGGAAATAACCCGTAGCTTGTGGGAAAATGGGGTAAAAAGATGATAAAAATACATATATTATTTATTAGAAGTTAAAATAGGGAATTCAAATGAAGAAAGGGAAATGGATAAGTATGTAATGAACGGGGCGCATGCGCGGATGCCTGAGGGAACGGTTATGCCTCCTTAGAGCTCCGCTCCACAGGAACTCGGACCGGAGAACTACAGGTCCCAGCGGCTTATAAAAAACAACAAAATTGTAGGTAAACCTCCCCAGCGCCTTTCTAAACATATATTATGGTCCTGAAAGGACCAAAAAGCAAAATAAAAGCCAATTACAAAACTGAGGCGGCTCTCAGACTGGCAGCTAAGATGGCGGCGTCATCTATCTCCTCACAGCACAGCGCTTCACAGGCTGGGAAACCACAGCCTCCCAGACAAAAAACACAGGCTGACAAAACAAAACTTGACATTGTTATTAATCCAGCTCAAAATGTATCACAAACAGATATGTTTGCTACATTTGAAGCGATGTTACAGAAAGCATTGAAACAGACTTCTGACCATATCACAGACAAATTAACAAAGGAAATTAAAGAAATTGGTCAGAGAACAGCTGAACTGGAATTGAGGGTAGATGATATTGACAGTCAAACACAATATTGTACTTCTGAGCTGACAGCCCTTAACCACTTGAGCCCCGGACCATTATGCTGCCTAAGGACCAGAGGTCTTTTTCCAATTTGGCACTGCGTCGCTTTAACTGCTAATTGCGCGGCCATGCAATGCTGTACCCAAACGAAATTTGCGTCCTTTTCTTCCCACAAATAGAGCTTTCTTTTGATGGTATTTGATCACCTCCTGCGGTTTTTATTTTTTGCGCTATAAACGGAAAAAGACCGAAAATTTTGAAAAAATAATGATATTTTCTACATTTTGTTATAAAAAAAATCCAATAAACTAAATTTTAGTCATACATTTAGGCCAAAATGTATTCGGCCACATGTCTTTGGTAAAAAAAATGTCAATAAGCGTATATTTATTGGTTTGCGCAAAAGTTATAGCGTCTACAAACTAGGGTACATTTTCTGTAATTTACACAGCTTTTAGTTTATGACTGCCTATGTCATTTCTTGAGGTGCTAAAATGGCAGGGCAGTACAAAACCCCCCCAAATGACCCCATTTTGGAAAGTAGACACCCCAAGGAAATTGCTGAGAGGCATGTTGAACCCATTGAATATTTTTTTTTTTTTTGTCCCAAGTGATTGAAAAATGACAAAAAAAAAAAAATATTTACAAAAAGTTGTCACTAAATGATATATTGCTCACACAGGCCATGGGCCTATGTGGAATTGCACCCCAAAATACATTCAGCTGCTTCTCCGGAGTATGGGGATACCACATGTGTGGGACTTTTTGGGAGCCTAGCCGCGTACGGGGCCCCGAAAACCAATCACCGCCTTCAGGATTTCTAAGAGTGTAAATTTTTGAATTCACTCTTCACTGCCTATCACAGTTTCGGAGGCCATGGAATGCCCAGGTGGCACAAAACCCCCCAAAATGACCCCATTTTGGAAAGTAGACACCCCAAGCTATTTGCTGAGAGGCATATTGAGTCCATGGAATATTTTATATTTTGACACAAGTTGCGGGAAAGTGACTTTTTTTTTTTTTTTTTTTTTTCATAAAGTTGTCACTAAATGATATATTGCTCACACAAGCCATGGGCATATGTGGAATTGCACCCCAAAATACATTTAGCTGCTTCTCCTGAGTATGGGGATACCACATGTGTGGGACTTTTTGGGAGCCTAGCCGCGTACGGGACCCCGAAAACCAATCACTGCCTTCAGGATTTCTAAGGGTGAAAATGTTTGATTTCACTCTTTACTGCCTATCACAGGTTCGGAGGCCATGGAATGCCCAGGTGGCACAAACCCCCCCCCAAATGACCCCATTTTGGAAAGTAGACACCCCAAGCTATTCGCTGAGAGGCATGGTGAGTATTTTTCAGCTCTCATTTGTTTTTGAAAATGAAGAAAGACAAGAAAAAACATTTTTTTTTTCTTTTTTCAATTTTCAAAACTTTGTGACAAAAAGTGAGGTCTGCAAAATACTCACTATACCTCTCAGCAAATAGCTTGGGGTGTCTACTTTCCAAAATGGGGTCATTTGGGGGGGTTTTGTGCCACCTGGGCATTCCATGGCCTCCGAAACTGTGATAGGCAGTGAAGAGTGAAATCAAAAATTCACGCCCTTAGAAAGCCTGAAGGCGGTGCTTGGTTTTCGGGGTCCCGTACGCGGCTAGGCTCCCAAAAAGTCTTACACATGTGGTATCCCCGTACTCAGGAGAAGCAGCAGAATGTATTTTGGGGTGTAATTTCACATATTTCCATGGCATGTTTGAGCAATATATCATTTAGTGACAACTTTGTGCGCAAAAAAAAAAAAAAAAATTGTCTCTTTCCCGCAACTTGTGTCGCAATATAAAATATTCCATGGACTCGACATGACTCTCAGCAAATAGCTTGGGGTGTCTACTTTCCAAAATGGGGTCATTTGGGGGGGTTTTGAACTGTCCTGGCATTTTATGCACAACATTTAGAAGCTTATGTCACACATCACCCACTCTTCTAACCACTTGAAGACAAAGCCCTTTCTGACACTTATTGTTTACATGAAAAAGTTATTTTTTTTGCAAAAAAATTACTTTGAACCCCCAAACATTATATATTTTTTTAAAGCAAATGCCCTACAGATTAAAATGGTGGGTGTTTCATTTTTTTTTTTCACACAGTAATTGCGCAGCGATTTTTCAAACGCATTTTTTGGGGAAAAAACACACTTTTTTAAATTTTAATGCACTAAAACACACTATATTGCCCAAATGTTTGATGAAATAAAAAAGATGATCTTAGGCGGAGTACATGGATACCAAACATGACATGCTTTAAAATTGCGCACAAACGTGCAGTGGCAACAAAATAAATACATGTTTAAAAGCCTTTAAAAGCCTTTACAGGTTACCACTTTAGATTTACAGAGGAGGTCTACTGGAAAAATTACTGCCCTCGATCTGGCCTTCGCGGTGATACCTCACATGCATGGTGCAATTGCTGTTTACGTTTGACGACAGACCGCCGCTTGCGTTCGCCTTAGCGCGAGAGCAGGGGGCGACAGGGGTGCTTTTTTTTTTTTTTTTTTTTTTTTTTGCTTTTTTAATCTTACTTTTAAACTGTTACTTTCATATTTTTTTTTTTTTTAATCATTTTTATTGTTATCTCGGGGAATGTAAATATCCCCTATGATAGCAATAGGTAGTGACAGGTACTCTTTTTTGAAAAAATTGGGGTCTATTAGACCCTAGATCTCTCCTCTGCCCTCAAAGCATCTGACCACACCAAGATCGGTGTGATAAAATGCTTCCCCAATTTCCCAATGGCGCTATTTACATCCGGCGAAATCTAAGTCATGAAATGCTCGTAGCTTCCGGTTTCTTAGGCCATAGAGATGTTTGGAGCCACTCTGGTCTCTGATCAGCTCTATGGTCAGCTGGCTGAATCACCGGCTGCATTCTCAGGTTCCCTGTTGAGACAGGAGAGCCAGAGAAAAACACGAAAGACGGTGGGGGGGGGCATTCCCTCCCACAGCTTGTAAAAGCAGTCTAGAGGCTAATTAGCCGCTAGGATTGCTTTTACATGAAAGCCGACCGCTGGCTGAAAAGAATGATACCAAGATGATACCTAAACCTGCAGGCATCATTCTGGTATAACCACTCAAAGTCGTGAATGGCGTACCTGAAGACAAAAAAATGGTTAACAATGGTTAACAATAAAGCACAGTAAACAGTAAAGTATAAATAATTACATACCTGAAAAACAAACATGATAAAACATAATAACAATAACAATAAAACATTGCAGAATAGAATACAGTAAAAAAACAGCAGAACAATAGAGAGAGAGAATAGAGAGAGAGAGAACAATAAAACGACAACTATTTTTTTTTTATTTTATATATTTTTTTTTTTTTTACACTTTTTTTGTAACTAACTTTTATAACTGTAACCGGTTCAAGGTTCGGGTCTCTCAAAATGCGATGGCATCTTGGGAGACCCTGTGAAAGTGTGTCCTAGTCTGTGCAATGCTGTACCCTAGCGTTCAAAACATTCACCAATGCAAAGACCATGATTGTCAGGACAGGAGGGACAATAATAGCGGGTGTCACGCCTATATCCGCGCTAGCTGCAGACACAACATCTTTTTTGGGGGGTTCGCTGGGTAGGGGTACTCGGGAGGACATAAAAATGCCTCTCATGCAGCCGACTGCATTTGGTTGGGGATGTGAATGGGGGAAGTACGGGCGCTGCAGAAGCGGTGGGTTCCCAATTAGGATTGGCGAATGCAGCAGGAAGGGCATTATGGGCACGACGGGCCTGTGTTTGTCTTTTTGGTGTCAGCGGGACACTACTTGTGCTTGCCACCTCACCAGCTTGAACTGCACTTATGGGACTCGCCACGTCACCAAGTGTTACTGCAGTGCTGGTTTGGCTACGACCGGGGTGTACTACGCCGCTGGCGCTTGCCAGTTCCCCAAAACGCTACCAAAAAAACTGTTAGCGATCGCAGGGATCAGGCCTGACTCTGCGAACGCTGCAGTTATGCGTTTAGAGTTTTGTAAGTGACAGTGATCGATCGATACTGCACTTGGGTGGGCTGGGCCGGGCCGGGTGGAGGGGAAAAACGCAGGTGCTAGCAGGTATCTTGGCTGATCCCGCTAACACTGCGTTTTTGGGAACCCTAAACTGCTGGGGACGCTAGTATAGATCTGATCGGATCAGATATTGATCCGTTCAGATACTATACCACTAAGGGAGGTGTACGGTGCGTGCGTGGGTGTTAGCGGTACTGGCGCTAACCTGACGCTGCCTGGGGCTGGTGCTTGCCAGTTCACCAAAATGCTACCAAAAAAACTGTTAGCGATCGCAGGGATCAGGCCTGACTCTGCGAACGCTGCAGTTATGCGTTTAGTGTTTTGTAAGTGACAGTGATCGATCGATACTGCACTTGGGTGGGCTGGGCCGGGCGGAGGCGCAAAACGCAGGTGCTAGCGGGTATCTGGGCTGATCCCGCTAACACTGCGTTTTTGGGAACCCTAAACTGCTGGGGACGCTAGTATAGATCTGATCGGATCAGATATTGATCCGATCAGATACTATACCACTAAGGGAGGCGCATGCTGCGTGCGTGGGTGTTAGCGGTACTGGCGCTAATCTGACGCTGCCTGGGGCGACGCATATCACCGCCGGGCGATCAGGGGGCTAAACCTTTATTCGGTAATAAACGGCGGGTGCCCTGACACTATAAAAAATAAACAAACTAACCAGCTTCAACCGTAACGGTTATACGGTGATCAGTGGTGAAAGGGTTAACTAGGGGGCAATCAAGGGGTTAAAACATTTATTAGGTAGTATATGGGGGTCCCTGACGCTATAAAACGCTGACGGCGAACCTAAATATTTACCTCACTAACTAGCGGAACCAGCGACACTAATACAGCGATCAGAAAAATGATCGCTTAGTGACACTGGTGATGGGGGGTGATCAAGGGGTTAAAACTTGGTTAGGGGGGTACCCTAGACCTACAGGGGGGTAACAGTAACTGTGCTAACACAGTAACTGTCACAAACTGACACCTAGCAGTAATCAGAAAAAAAAACAAAAAAAAAAAAACTGCTGGTGTCAGTTTGTGACGGGGGGGGGGGGGGGGGGGGGATCGGGGTGTAATGTGTGCCTGGCATGTTCTACTGTGTGTGTGTGTGTGTGTGTGTGTGTTGGTGCAGTCACTCACATGTCGTCTCTCCTCGGGCCGGAACGGAAACTACAGACCCGAGGGGAGATGACATCATTTCCTTTGCTGCTGTTTAGCATACAGCAGCAAAGGAGTGTTCCCATTGGCCGGTGGCGATCGCGAGGGGGGGGGCCACGAACGGATGGCCTCCCCCTCGTCTCCGATCGCCGGGGGACAAAACGGGACCGCCTCGGGCGGCGGGGGGGGGGGTCCGATCGGACCCCTCACCCGCGGAAGGCAAATCACGTACCATGTACGTGATTTTGCCTGTCCGTGCCGCTTTGCCGACGTACATCGGCGTGAGGCGGTCGTCAAGTGGTTAAAGAGGAAAATACCCTATTACAGTCACGTTTGGAGGAACAAGAAAACAGAGATAGACGATCTAATCTAAGGATAAGAGGTATACCTGAATCCATCCTAGACCTGCAGGCAACCATTACCACACTTTTTCAAGAATTACTCCCTGAAATTACTATTGATAGGCTAGAAATGGACAGAGTGCACAGAGCTTTAGCACCACGCAAAACCAACGGCCCCTCAAGAGACATAATAACTAAATTGCATTACTACAAAACTAAAGAACAATTGTTATCAGCTGCTAGAAGAAAAGAATCTCTCAGCTTCCAGGGTCATTC
The DNA here is from genome assembly GCA_037952835.1 of Lithobates septentrionalis. NCBI lineage: Eukaryota > Metazoa > Chordata > Amphibia > Anura > Ranidae > Lithobates > Lithobates septentrionalis. Next base: position 891,067 of record JBBDGP010000798.1, on the reverse strand, counting down.
TTATCAGTTATTCACAGACTTGTCTCTTACAGTTGCAAAAAGACGGGCCCTCAAACCCCAATTACAGGTACTTCAGAAAAACCATATTACCTATCACTGGGGGTTTCCTTTTTGCCTTCACTTTACACACCTGGAAACTAGATAGGTCTGTCGCTCTTCAGAGGACTTACAATCGGCCTTATTGGAATTAGGCTTGGTAGAAACAGCCTTACCTAAAGATCAGCCTCGCAGACGTTCAACAGCTCGTTTTCCTCAGCAAAAGAAAAGTTCAGACTCCAACTCTTTTTCATCTTCATACCAAAATCTCCACAAGCGCGGCCGATATGAACACTCACCGACAAAAAATGATTCAATGGACTGAACAGAAGAAACCTACTACCAATAATTTTCTCTCACTACAGGTTTTATTACCGAAACTGGTTTTGTTTGTTTTAGCATAACCACCTGTTCTTTATTTTTCTCCTTTTTTTTTTTTTTTCCACTAGGCAAAATATATGCCTAGACACGGAGGTTATGCCCTAATGAGATAGTCTATTCGACTTTTTTCTCTTTTTTTTTCTATATATAATATATTTTTTAAGCAAAAGCATCACACATCTCTTGCTGGGTTTCTTATTCTCCTTTTTTTTTCTATTTTTTGGTACCTGTGGTTCTCCGGGGCCGTTCTTCCTATAGGAATTTCTTGCTGCCCCTTTGATTTTTCCATTTGCAGACTCCTGCCTTTTTTTATGGAGGACTCTGCTGATGGACTTGGATCCTCTCAGGAAGTTTTGGAAACTTTCTTGAGATGCTCCCTAACCCTATTATTCTGTTTTCTAATTAGGCAGCACTATCTATCTTACGGGTTAATACGATTGTTCTATTTACCTCTTTTTTTCGTTATTTATATTTTTTTTTCTTCTTTTTTCTTGAACCCCGATTTCCTCATGTTTCTCAGAATGGTGGATCTGGCTCAAAGTATATATTTTTTTATGCTATGATAGATCAGTTACCTTGATTAATCTATGTCTCCGATAAATATATTATCTTTAAATGTACAGGGATTTAATATCCCACATAAACGCACTAAAGCTCTAAGATCCTTTTCATCCAAAAAAGCCCATATTATATGCTTACAGGAGACACACTTTACAGAAAAAGCTCAACCTAGATTTCTCTCACCCTCATACCCACAATTTTATACCGCCTCTGCTGCAGTTAAACAAAGGGGTACGCTAATTGGTTTCCATCGTACCATTCCGTTTAACCTTAAAACGCAAGTGATAGATCCGGAAGGTCGATATTTAATTTTAACAGGTTATATTTCTGACAACCCTATAACTATTGTATCTTATTATGCTCCCAATAAACGCCCAACGGCGTTCTTGTCACACCTCTTTCAAGTCATAGAGTCTCACAAATTTGGAACAGTTGTTATATGTGGTGATTCTAATGCAACAATCTTCCCATTTCTAGACAAATCTCCCCCTGGGCCTACAACAGGTACAACAAATCTAACTTTTCAACGCTAATGCCCCGTACACATGGTAGGACTTTGTTCGGACATTCCGACAACAAAATCCTAGGATTTTTTCCGACCGATGTTGGCTCAAACTTGTCTTGCATACACACGGTCAGACAAAGCTGTCGGAAAATCCGATCGTTCTAAACGCGGTGACGTAAAACACGTACGTCGGGACTATAAACGGGGCAGTGGCCAATAGCTTTCATCTCTTTATTTATTCTGAGCATGCGTGGCACTTTGTCCGTCGGATTTGTGTACACACGATCGGAATTTCCGACAACAGTTTTTGTTGTCGGAAAATTTTATATCCTGCTCTCCAACTTTGTGTTTCGGAAAATCCGATGGAAAATGTGTGATGGAGCCTACACACGGTCGGAATATCCGACAACAAGGTCCTATCATACATTTTCCGTCGGAAAATCTGACCGTGTGTACGAGGCATTACTCACCTCTCATAGCTTGGTCGACACCTGGCGTGAAATTAATCCTACTGATAGACGATTTACTTACTACTCCTACCCACATAAATCTTTTTCTCGGATTGATCATATTCTTATTCCTTCTAGCATGCTACCAGAAATTATCTCAGCTAAAATTTTACAATTCCCATGGTCTGACCATTGTGCAGTTTCTATTAATATAGCTTCTACGCTCCCTAGATCTCATGACACAACTTGGTGTATGAAAGATTTCATGCTGACTCATCCATCTCTTAATAAAGAAATTGAGAAATCAATATCTGACTATTTTAAAGATAACGACACAAATGATATCTCAGCCCTCACACTGTGGGAGGCTCATAAACCTGTCATTAGAGGTAAAATGATACAACTAGCAACTAAATTCAAAAGAGAACGCAAAATAATGTTCTCAAAATTGGAATCTAACTTTAATAACTGTCATCAGACCTTTCAATCTTGCCCAACGACTATTAATAATTCTAATCTTGAAAAAGCCCGCCTAGATTTAGATCTTTTTTTGACTGATTCCGCTGATAAATCTTTACGCAAACGAGAACATACTTTTTATCTGAAGGCTAATAAACCGGATACACCCCTGGCCAGAAGCTTGAAAACTATACAACATGAAAAGAAATCTTTCCGTTTGAAAATCTCTAAAGAAGCGCACACTAGCAATCCGATTAAAATTCTTGAGATTTTTCGTACCAATCTTACTAAACTATATTCCCCAGCCCCAACATTTGATAAGTCAAAAGCTGATATTTTATTTTCTAGTATTAAACTCCCGTATCTCGACCAAAAACAACGAGATCTTCTTGAAAACCCTATCACGACTACAGAGGTTTTGAATACTATCAAACTTCTAAAACTTAACAAGAGACCGGGCCCTGATGGGTTCCTGGCAGTATACTACAGACAGTTTACGCATATCTTTACACCAATCTTAACTAGGGCCTTTAACTCAATTCTTGAAGGACATTCATTTAGAACAGAGACACTCACATCTATTATCACTATGATTCCCAAACCAAAATCTGACTCATCTTCTTGGTCTAATTATCGCCCCATATCACTTCTTAATTTAGATATTAAACTATTAGCTAAAATCCTGGCTACCAGGATGAATAGTATTATTGGACACTTAATCCATAAAGACCAAACAGGTTTTATTCCGAAACGTCAGGCAGGTGACAATATAAGACGAGCACTTTTACTCATACATGCAGCCAAAACAAGACATATACCAGCATGTCTGGTTTCATTGGATATAAAAAAGGCATTTGACTCTGTCACTTGGCCATATATGGATTATATACTGCAGAAATGGGGTTTTGGTAACCATTTCCTTACCTGGGTCTCATCACTATATAATAAACCAAGAGCATATATTAAATACTCTGGTTATAAATCCACTATGTTTGACATAAATAGAGGTACAAGACAAGGTTGTCCCCTTTCACCATTACTTTTTGCCCTATTAATAGAACCCTTAGCACAACTAATTAGAACAAATATAGATATCAAAGGGATTGAATTAGGTGGTTACCATCATAAGATAAGCCTTTTTGCTGATGATATCCTTGTTTTCCTGTCCCATCCTCATATATCTACCCCAAATCTTCTTAAATTACTGCATAAATTTGCTCATATTTCTGGACTACATATTAACCCTTCTAAATCAAATGCCTTAAATATTTCTTTATCGCAATGTGAACTTCAACATACAAAATCTGTCTTACCTTTTACTTGGGTCTCAAAACAACTACCCTATTTAGGGGTACAACTCACAATTTCTCTCAAAGATCTGTTTTCAGCTAACTACCTACCTCTATTGAAACGAACATCAGGATGTATGAAGCAATGGGCCTCTCTTTCACTTTCCTGGTTAGGTAAAATCAATGCTATTAAGATGTCAATATTGCCAAAATTTTTATATTTATATAGAGTGTTACCTATAACTTTACCATCTTATTTTACTAGACTTACTCAACGAAGAGTCCTATCATTTATCTGGGGTTCCACTAAGCCTCGTATACCCAAATCTACACTTTACCTTAATGAATTAAAAGGTGGTTTAGGACTACCCAATTTCTTATCATATTATTATGCTGCCCAAATGGCTCTTCTACCTAAATACCATGCTACTATCGAAACACCCCTTTGGGTAGCTATCGAAGCAGTAGATACTGACCCAATATCAGTAGCCAATATGTTATGGCTTCGCCAGATCGACAGAAAAAACATTTCCAATCCCATAACTAAACACACCTTAGCCATTTGGGATAAGTTCAAAAACTTACATAATCTCCAATCTTTGCATAATCCTTTACTTTCATTCCTTGGGAATCCAGCTTTCCACCCTGCATGGAAATTTCCTAGATCTTTTTCCATATGGTCCTCTATGAACCTGAATCGTTTATACAGATTGTCATCGGCAAATACTATATATTCCTTTCCTGATTTGTGTGAAACCTTTAATATTCCAAGAAGTGAAATCTTTCGTTATCTACAAATTAAAAATTTTTATGAACCACTCCTTATTACAAGTTCTTCTCTTAATCAAATGACTCAATTTGAACGGATATGTATAAGTGACCCACACATCAGAGGACTGATTTCTATGTTATACCAACAACTTATAAGTAAATCTGATGAAAACTTACCCTCATATACTGCCAAATGGGCACTTGACATGAATCGGACCTTGGATAACAAAGATTGGTCAAACATATGGTTAGCCACTAAATCTTCTTCTCCTAATAGTAATGCCATAGAAACAAACTATAAAGTCCTTGCACGGTGGTACCTAGTACCAGCTAGAATAGCAAAATTCATTCCTACATACCCACCTAATTGCTTCAGAGGTTGCGACTCACTTGGAACTCACTTTCACATCTGGTGGCAATGCCCGATAGTCCAGGAATTCTGGAAAAACATATTTTCTATGGCTTCTAAGGCTCTTGAAATCTCTATTCTTCCTGATCCTGCTACAGCACTTTTAAACCTCAAACCCAATACACTCTCTCATACTCAATTCCAATTACTCATTCAAATTACTACTTCAGCCAAACAAACAATTGCCAAAGCTTGGAAGTCTAAATCTCTAATTCTGGCTGAAACAAAACATAGAATCAATAGAGCACTTGTTTTTGATAAAATGACAGCTATAGCTGATAACAAGATCAATTAATTTCGAAAGATATGGCAACCATGGGTTAAACACTATTACCCTAATGACTTTGACCAATCTTTGTTATTACCTCATTAGATTGTATATAGAACATACAATATAATAATAACTTGTGTAATTCAGGAGCCAGACCACCACCACCTATTCTCCCCTCTCTTTTCTTCTTGTTTTCTATATTATTTTTTTATATATTCTTATTCCTTATAAGACATATATTCATTAGCAGAAAAAGTCACATCGACTAATTATTTATTTATTAAATTTCTATGTCATGATCACTTTGATGTATCCTTATAAATTGTATCATTCTTACAGTAATAAGATGAGTTTATATTTTCATGATGATACTATTTATCTTATACTAATTGTATATGAAATGCTCATGCTTCATATTTATATGTCTACTTCATCTCCTTACTTTATTTATTTATTTTATGTACTACTTTTTTTATTTACTTATTTATTTACTCTGTTATCTATGAAAAACTCAATAAACATATTTAACAAGTATGTAATGAACTGGACTATGAGAGTGGTCTATACTGTATGAGAAGAAAAAGGGGGGGGGGGGGAGGGAAAGAAGAAGAGGGGGATGCGAGGGGGGAGGGGTTGAAGGAAAAAAAGGGGGGGAGGGAAGGCGAAAGGGGAGGAAGAAAGGGGGGAGAAGAAAAATGGGGAAAGGTAATACTTACTGGAGAAAAAAACGAACCGGATAAACAGGACAAACCCGCCTCCCCCATACATATGATCAAAGAGAGAGACAGTGTATAGAGAAAAAGAAATACCTGTAGTAAAAAATAATAAGAAATGTGTAAATATATATAAACTCCGTAATCACATAAAAAATGTTTATAATAACTGGAATACAATGAATGATTATAGGACCGTGGAAATCTCAATACCTTTGTTTAAACCACTGGGCGAGAGGACATCGAGAGTGTAAATCCAGAATGTCTCCCTCGCGCACAGTTTTTAAAAACGTTCTGCTGCGGTGAGTGATTTGGAAATTTGCTCAATAACCCAGACTTTTAGGCCAATAGTGGACTCAGCGAAATGCCATGGGACGCTGTGCATGTCCTTGCCTCCCTCGATCAGCCGGCAATGCTGGCCAAAGCGTTGCCTAAGGGGGCAGATAGTGCGACCAACATAAATTAAGCCACAGGGGCATGTGAGGCCATATATAACAAAATCGGAGGAGCAATTATAGAATTGATCTAACATGTAAGTTTTACCTTTGGAAAAAAATGATTTTTGGCCATGTTCAATGAAGAAGCAGGTCTTACACCGGGCTTTTCTACACTGGTACATACCAACTAGAGGTATGAGAACAGTAGGATTAGTACAGATATGCGTGGTTCTAAGTTTTCTAGGGGCAATTTTATTTTTTAAGGTTAGGAGCTTTTCGGTATGTAACCCTGGGTACTGGAGGGGGGGGGGGGTAGTTTTGAGGAGGGGATCTTGTAACAGGATGCCCCAATGTTTACTCAAAATGTTCTCCATTTATTTATATTGGAAGTGGAAAGTGGTGATAAATCTAGTAGAGTGATCTATATTGTCTTTTTCTTTTTTGGTAGGTTTTCCTGTTGCATATAAGGCACATGCTTCAAACAATTCCTTAGGATATCCTTTATCGGCAAACTTTTGTTTAAGTTGGATGCTACATGTAGCATAGTCACTAGCCAATGTGCAATTGTTTCTCAAATGACAAAAATGCCCTTAGGGTATATTTTTTTGTCCATTTAGGATGGTGACAGCTGGTAAAGTGCAGAAAAGAATTACCGGCCGTAGGTTTAGTATAGTTTTTAGCTACTATATTACCATCTGCATGGCTAAGTTCCAAATCAAGGAAGGCCAGGCTGGTAGAATCGGAAACATGAGTAAATGCTAGGGTTTAGATTGTAATGATCTACAAAAGAGGCAATGAGGTTGGAGGGCCCATCCCAGATCACTATTAGATCATCGATATAACGCCCAAAAAAGACGAGATTTGATAATTGTGGATTATTATGCCAAATTAAGTTTTTTTCCCAGTAACCCATGGCCAAATTAGCATAGGACGGAGCGAAGTTAGCTCCCATTGCAGTCCCTTGGACCTGTAGGAGAAAATCACCGTCAAAATCAAAGTAATTGTGGGTGAAACAGAAGTTTGTAGCCTCCAAGATAAAGGCAACTTGTCTGGAGTTGAGGGGTTCCTGGGCAAGGAAGAATTCTAAAGCCATTAGGCCAAAATGGTGGGGGATAGAAGTATAAAGCGAAGTGAGGTCAAGGGAGAGCCACATATATGTGTGTTCCCATTTGTAAGGTGCTAGAAGTTCTAAAAGGTGTGTACCATCTCTGATGTAGGATGGCAACTGCTGGACTATGGGTTGAAAGAATAAATCAATATACTGACTAAACCCAGTGGTAACGCTGTCCATGGTAGCTACAATGGGTCTGCCAGGAGGAAGCTGTGGAATTTTTGTGTACTTTCGGCAAATGGTAAAAATAAGGAACCTGATAAAAACTTTTCCGAAAGAAAGAGGCTTCCATTTTGTTGATCACTCCATTGTCGAAAGCTGATTGAATGAGATGGTCAGCCTCTATAGCAAATTTATTGGTGGGATCTTTTTTGAGCTTACGGTAAGTGGTTTGATCCGAAAGGAGTCTGTGGGCCTCTGTGATATAATCAGCTTTGTCTTGGATGACTATACCACCCCCTTTATCAGCGGTTTTAATGATGACGTCTGTAGTTTGAATAAGGGACTCTAAGGCTCAGGTTTTGGTAGCTGAATGATTGTGTATATGGGGTGGTATAGAGGAAGATGACTGACAGAGCTTAAGAAAGTCTGCATACACAACTCTATAAAAACTTTCCAAATAGGGGCCTTTTGACTGGGTGGGGTAAAAAACTGACTTAGGTTTGAATGATGAATGTGTAATAGGTGTTGAAGTAGCTAAGTGCTGAGTAAAGCGATTGAGAGCATCTTCTTCCTCAGTAATGGATTCTAGGGCATCTATTAGATCACCGTCATACTCAAAATGGTTAGAAAACAAAATAGGGGCGATGGAACTATATCATCGACAGTGGGTTTGTTTGGTTTTGCGTGAAAAAACCTCTTAAGGGTGAGATTACGGATGTATCTGTTCTTAAACTAGAGAAAGGGATTGGGGTTATTTATAGGGGCAAAGTTGAGGCCCCTGTGGAGTAGGCTAATGTTGGCAGGGGAAAGTTCAAGGGAAGAAAGATTATAAATCTTCATAGTTTGCGGAGCTTTGGTGTGTTTATCCCTATGTTTATTTCTCCATCCTCCTCTGCAACCTCTCCGGTAAGTTTTATTTTTCTCCAGTTGGTTCGAGGAGGACTGCACACTAAAAAAAGGGAGGGATTGGAGGACAAGGAAGAGCTAGGAACATGAGTTGTAGATGTGGATGAAATGAGCAGAGGGGGTGATCCCATGGTAGGAGGATCTAAATCGTCTCTCGTACTGGGTAATGTGGAATGAGTAGCAGGGGGAAGGTCAGCGGTATGGACAGGCGGAACCTCCATGAGATTATCTGTAGTGTTGTTGTTAAGAGGATTATGGTTAGGGGGTCCACAACCACATCGGGTTGGGTGATACTGGGTACAGCTACAGATGAAGGGTCATGGGTCTGGCGGGGGATGGGCATAGGGGCGGTGATAACAGAATTGACACCTCTCCTGGCATAGGAAGGTCTGTTATAAAATTTATTGAGATCAGCTAATAAGTTGTTGGTTTTTTTGGAGGGATGCTTAGGTGCTGTCTGGCTATAATCACAGGATGGGAAACACTGAAATTTAGTCTTGGTAAGGGAGATGCCCATGAGAAGAGGGGGATGAGGTAAATGGGGTGGTGGTGAAGGACGAGACTGTGGGCAAAGGGTGTGGGAAGACACGGGGGAGGAAAAGAAGAATGGGACTGGGGAGGAAATGTGCCTCTGGTGTGAAGAGAAGATGTAGAATGTTGCTTCCAATTAAATACCCAGTCAAAATTAAAAAAAATCCAAATCTCTCTTGAACTTCCCTAATTTGGTTTTGACCAAAAAATCTTCATCTGACTTATGCCCGGTACACACGGTCGGACATTGATCGGACATTCCGACAACAAAATCCTAGGATTTTTTCCGACGGATGTTGGCTCAAACTTGTTTTGCGTACACACGGTTGCACAAAGTTGTCGGAATTTCCGATCCCCAAGAACGCGGTGACGTCAAGCACGTACGACGAGACTAGAAAAGGCCAGTTCAGAACCAAGCGCGGCACCCTTTGGGCTCCTTTTGCTAATCTCGTGTTAGTAAAAGTTTGGTGAGAGACGATTCGCGCTTTTTCAGACTCGTGGTTTTCAGATCGTTTTCTGCCGTTCAGTTTGTGCTTGTGGGTTTGTATCTGCTCTTCAGTGCGTGCAAGCAAGTTCCGCGTGACTTCATAGTCATTGTATTCTTGTTCGTTCGTTACTGTTTTTCAGGTCGCTCTTCACAGGCCTTGCTGTTCTTCAGTGCGTTCTGTTACTTCGTTCTGAGCAGCCGACCGTTTTCTAGCCATGTTGCGTATGCGTACTCCTCGTAGAGTTCGTGCTGTGCGGGGGCTTGGTGTTGGGGTCCTGACCTTGACACAAGTCCAGTCCATGAACAGGGTGGGGAGGAGTTCATGGACCAAGAATTCGTTGCTTCAGCGTGACCAGTTCTCTCATATGCCTTTGCTCCGTGAGATCCGTGAGAATAATCCTGATGATTTCAGGAACTTTCTCAGGATGACGGACCCCGTGTTTCACCGTCTGTTGGCTTCGCTGAACCCTTATATTAGCAGGCAGGATACCTGCATGAGGCAAGCCATCACTCCGGAGCAGAGGTTGGTCGCTACCCTGCGGTATTTGGCGACAGGGTGAAGTCTGCAGGACTTGAAGTTCTCGACAGGCATCTCCCCCCAGGCTCTGGGTATCATCATCCCAGAGACCTGTTCTGCCATCATACAGGTCCTGCAGAAGGAGTATATGAAGGTAAGATTTTTATCCTTTAATATCACATTTCATTGTATTTAATGTGTGCTAATATATTGTATTTCTTTCCTCATTCCCTAATTACCATGATTGGAATATGCTGTGAATGTCCCCTTTGTCCTCATGCATGCTGGATTTTTATGTAATTAATTTTTTAGGTCCTTCATACAGATTGTCCTTCACTAACCTCCCCAGCTTGCTCTACGGGCCCTATATTCAACGCATGTAGTCACTTAACAATGTATTTTGTCAGCTCCATAGTAGTGCTTTACCCCAAACACCCCCTAAAATGTTTAGAAATGTTATTTTAGCTTTAAATTCTGGCAGAGTGGCAGAGGCTTATTTTTTGTGGTGTCCCCAAATCATTTTGAGTAACCATCCCTCCCCCAACTGCTAAGTCAGCTGATCCCAATTCTCTATCTATCCTCAATCATCTATCTGCTGACTTTGCCAAACCCATACACACTATACCCATCTCTTTTGTGCTCTGATTTATTGGATGAATTCCCCAAAGCATGTAGTGCAAGGGCCTGCCTGTATACTTTCAAATGGTACTGTTTGAATTTTTAAAATACTATTATCTTGAGTCAGGTAATAGCAGAATGTTCAAATGTCCTCAAATGTGTACAATGTGTATTTATATCTTTGTATTCGGACAATTCTTACCTGTCCAGTGGGCTGCCAATAGTGTAACTAAGGAGGGGCCCCTGTATTTAGGCCTTCATCTCTCAATGAAGTGAAGAGGGTTACCTGTCCAAGATTTCCACCCCCCCCATAATGTTCGAAATGGCCCATTAGAGGGGGGGGGAGGGGGAATATGATAGGTGTACCTTATACTTTGGTGTTGTTAAATTCCCCTTAATAAATGCTATCTGGAGGTTGCCCCAGAATGTTTGTGCCTAATCTGCTTGCCATGTTTCTGAGCAAAAATAGTAATTGTTTTTTTTTCCCTCAACAGTTTCCTTCCACGCCACAGGAATGGCAGACTGTGGCCTCCCACTTTGCCCAGCGGTGGGACTTTCCTAACTGCGGAGGGGCAATTGATGGGAAACATGTCCACATCATCCCACCACCCAACTCGGGGTCGTACTATTTCAACTATAAGGGGTTCAATAGTATTGTGATGTTGGCGGTGGTGTCGGCTAATTACGACTTCTTGTATGTGGACGTGGGGAAGAATGGCCGGATGTCCGATGGTGGAGTCATCGCCCAGACGGAGTTCTACAGGCGTCTCCAGAATGGCAGCTTCGACTTGCCAGCTCCAGAGGACAATGTGGAAGGACTCCCATTCGTGTTCGTTGCTGATGAAGCGTTTGCGCTGGGGACCACCTGATTCGGCCATTCCCGATGAGGACCCTCACCCCGGAACAGAGGGTTTTTAATTACCGGCTGGCCAGAGCCCGAAGAGTGGTGGAGAACACATTTGGAATCCTGGCCAGCCGGTTCCGCCTATTTCTGACACCTATCCATATGGCGGAGTATAAACTGAACCATATTATACTGGCGTGCTGTATTCTCCATAACTTTTTAAGGAAACATTCGGCCAACTATGCTGGCTCAGTTGGGCCTGAGGCCAGAGTGATACCTGAAACACTGATGTCGCTTGAAAGCGGCCGTCCTGGCTTGCCCTCCCTGAGTGCCCGTGCTGTCCGGTTACGATACCTGGAGTTCTTTGCGGGTAGGGGGGCCATCAATATGCCTTCAAATTTGTGAAGCCTTTTTCCAATAAAAAAAAATAAAAATAATTCTTTGTGGACATTTACTGCTTGTTTGTTTTAGCTGACCCTGACAGCAATGTGTGGAGTCGTGAAAATGGTGTGATTGTGTAACCTTATACAAAGCACAGTTGGCTGTTATTTACTAAAGGCGTATACACTTTTTATACTACAAGTGCTCTTGAAACTGCAATGAAAATGCTCTTGTAGTGCAAAGAGGATTTGCCCTTAGGAAATAACCCCCATTTTCTCTGAAAACAGCAATGACATCACCCCAAAAGTGTTGTAGCGTTGAGACAATAATCCACACATTCTTGATTAACAAACTTTTTTATACTTGCACAATCACATGTGCATTTACCAAAGGTTTTTCAAACAAACCAACATGTTTGTTGTCTACCCATTTTTGGGGTGGCATTATCAAAAATAGAAATGTCCATTTACGATAAAACAGGCCTGTGTAAAACCAACAAGAAAGAGAAAAAATTTGAACTTACAAAGTTCACATATGGTAAAACTTGAAGGCAATATCAGACATGAGTATTTAGGAACTGTGTTTGATATTGCGTTCAGATGGGGTCAAATCACCCCTTGAAAAGCCAAATTTGGAAGATGCACACCAATTTACGAATGTCAACATGTGCTAGCTGCCATCACGGGGGATCAAGGGACGTGTTTTGTGGGAGCAACCCCTTCCTCACCGCTACTTTATTATTGACGAAGGTGTGGCACCCCCAAAACGCGTCCATTGATCTCCCGTGATGGCAGATAGCACATGTTGGCACACTGTGTGCATCCTCCAAATTAGGCTTTTCGAAACACTGCTAAAAGATTATAAACATTGTACCACACAAAAAAGTAATTTTGTGGGGTTTTAAATTCGCCCCAAAACATCAATGATGTTGTTGTTTTTTTTTTTATCACATCATTTATTTTTTTCTGGATGTTTTCCAATTCTAAATTACACCCCATGATCTCCCCGATCAGGATCTGGGCACTTTCAGTTGTGAAAGGATCTCGATCCCTAACATCACGATCACCTAAAAAGAGAGAAACCAAACAAAAACAGGTATCAAAAATCTGCGGACATCCATCTCTTACCTGAGCCTGTGGTCGCAGACACTCACCTGTTGTGGTGCCAATTTCCACCACATCTTCTTCCTCCTCCTGCTCCGCTTGTGTTTGGGATATTTCACCTTCTTCCATAGGTGGGGGGTCTCTGGTCTCCTCGGATGAGGGGTGTCCTCCGAGTCTTTTCTCCCCTATGTAAAACAAAAATGGTAGAATTAGCACACAGATATTTGATGGCAGAACTATAAATAGGAAACATTGCTTGGAAGTGGGGTACAATTGTCAATTTTAGCAGAGTTCCAAGATGTCGTTTTTTTATTGGCCTTTGTCAAGCTGCAATACTTTACCTGTTTAGTACAAGCTTCACAGATGTAGCCCCCCCCTATAGTATACACTGGAGCACCTGTGTGGCCCCCCTAATAAAAATGGTGTTCTTGTGTCCCACACTAGTGCTCCAGTGTCCCGATGTGAAAACAGCTGCTGAGTGTCCTCTCCTTACACAGAATCTAATTTGCATTTCATTCTAGTAACAAACCCATCTACACAACCAAATCTTTTGCATCCAAGTAGGCCTTAAAAAAGTAGGAAAATGCATATGGCCTAAACAATGGTGTTTTAGAGGGGAAAAAAAATGTTTGATACGAACGAATAATGGGCCCATGAACATTAAAATTGACATTTGAAACTGTACAATTAAGAAAAGCATATGGAGCAGCACGAACGTAAGAAAGACAAAAAGAATAGGAACACACCACAACTACTTACTTTTTTGCAGCACTCTCCGGATCTTTCTGTACTGCTCTGGCTCTCGTAATTTGAGGTCCGACCACCGCTTCCTGAGCTGATCTTTCGATCGTCGTACCCCGGAATGCCTGCAGACTTTTGACCACTTTCGCCATGATCTTGGCCTTTCTGATATTGGGGTTGGGGTAAGGTCCATACTTTCCATCATAGTCGGCCCTCTTCAGGATGTCCACCATCTCCAACATCTCCGCAAAAGACATATTTGTGGCCTTAAATCTTCTCCTTCTGGATCGGGACGTTTCTGTCTCCGGGCTTTCCTCTGCCTCCTCCTCGTTGCTATAATTAGCACGCACCTGTGACTCCGCCATGTGCTCTTCACCCACTGCGCCGAACGAAAAGGGGCGGGGAATAGACTAGAAAGAACGTCAGGGGCGGGCGGAGTTACACGCATGCGCAGTGTATATAAAGCGTAACACACGTGCGTATTACGTACGATCTGTGAGCGGAGGAAGAAGCATTGGACGTGCCGATCGTAAGAACAAAGGTAAGAGACAAACTTGTGCCTATACTGCTTCTAGATTGAGGCCTATATTGTAACAAGATTAGGAGAGTTTTGTCTGACATTAGGCTTTGTCTTGTGTTGTGTCTTGCAGTGAACATGGATATCTTAGTTAAAGATAATGACTTCATGTCACTATTCATTGATATGTTAAGGGAGCTGCCATGTCTGTGGGAGATTAACCACCCACATTACAAGAACCAAACAAAGAGGAAGGCAGCACTGGATCAATTGTGTGAAATTGTGAAGCAGGTGATCCTCACGGCAGACATCACCTATTTGAAGATCTTTTTTTTTTTTTTTTTTTTTTAATTCCTTTATTTTCCAAAAGTGCATGTTACAGTTTAATGTACACAGTACCGAAACCACATATAGCTTTTATAATGTAATATAATGTAAAACAAAAGCAGGGATAAGCCTTTAACAGGATCTGATGTATATATTAACGTACAAATAAACATTCCTCTTGATTACACAATCTGTGGGGTAGAAATGGAACCCGACTGAATGAATGAGTCTGATGCAGTAACTATCCTAATACCCATACAAACGTAATTCCCTGAGATTGGACCTTTACAGTCTATCAGATCGTGTAATTGTCCCTATCCGACAGATACTTGAATAAAAACAACAGAGTGAAGAAAGAAACTCTCCACTGACCAGGGATAGAGAATCCCTCGTAGATCAGTAGAGTCCGGCAGAGGGTAACTACCATAGTGCATTGTAAACCATGATATACTGTATATCTGACCAGACCTTCCCTTAGCCGAAGGAGTGTAGGGAAGTGGGTAAAAACACAAGAGGGATGAGGGGGGTTAGAAGAGAACGGAGGGTAAAGAGCGAAAAGACAAAAGTGGGGAGAAACATAGGGAGGAGAGGGAGGGAGGAGGGGGAGGGGTAAAGAGGAGAAGCGGTGGTGCGACCCCCCCCAGCCAGGCGGGGCCCCCATATCAGGGGATGTTCAAGCTAAGTTACCTCCCGGAGGTAAGCTTCGGAATAAATGAAGTGTTGCCACGGACGCCATATCTCCCGAAAGGCCTCCTCCCTGTCATGCAAGGTGGCCGTAAGATCTTCCATATCCCGCAGTTCGTTAACCCTGGCATACCACTGGACCTTCGTTGGTGGGGTTTCCGATCTCCACAATAGAGGGATACAGGCCTTAGCAGCATTTAGTAATTTAATAGTGAGGGAGGCTTTATACTCCTTAATTGGATGCCAAGAGAGGTGCAGCAGACACGCCCCAGGATCCCCCTCTAAAGTGACTCCTGTCAGATGCTCGATCGTACCTGTCACCTCCCGCCAATAAGGTTTAATCTTGGGACAGTCCCAGAAAATATGGAACATTGTTCCTTCACCTGCTCCACAACGCCAACACAGACTTGGAACCTGCGGGAAGAGCCGATGTAGGGTGAATGGCACTCTGTACCATCTAGTCACAATTTTGTAACATGTCTCCTGGACCCTTGTGGCCAGAGAAGATTTTTGGGCGAAATGTAAAATCTTTTCCCTTTGTGTTTCATCAAAGAAAAACTCCCAGTTCGGTCTCCCACTTAACGAGGAAGGGGGGCACAAAGCCCTCTGCCGGAGAAATCAGAGATGAGTAAATCAAGGATAGAGAGTGGCGTATGGGCTCTCTGCAATGACATATACGTTCCAACTCCGTAAGTGGGCGTGGGGGACCCAGAGTCCGAGCGCATCGGCGTATAAAGTTACGCAGTTGGAGTCCACTCAAAAAATCCAATGGCGGATCAAGATCCTCCAATCCGGCTGCCGCCCCGAGCCGGCCATTGGGACCCAGAAAGTCGTGAAGGTGAGGCCATCTATTCTCTCCTGACAAGGCTCTATAGATTGGACCCTGGCAGCCTGGAAGAAAGTCTGGGTTGCCTAGAATCGGCACCATGGTTGAGGGAATGGGTGATACCAAGGTTTTACGAAAGGTTTCTCTGGCAACTTGCAAAGTGTTTCCTAGGGTTGGGTGGTCGGCAATGGTCTTCGGGATCGGAATGGAGAGCCACGGCCAACTCTTGGCTGTACCACCGGAGTCTTCTAACTCCATTGTAACCCATTGTTTGGCCTCAGCATGACAATACCAGTCTATTAGTCTGGTGAGATGCGTTGCCCTGTAGTATGCTTTCACGTCCGGAAGTCCCACCCCTCCTATTTGAAGATCTTAATTGGTGGCCTGAGGAGCACATATGTGAGGGAGCGCCAGAAAGTCCTGGATTCACAGAGATCCGGAGCAGCAGATGACATCTATGTCCCCAGGATGTGGTACTACGACAGGCTGCATTTTCTGGCAGGCCAGACTGAACCCATCCCTCTCCAGTCTTCCTTCCACGCTTCCTTCCCCCCCGGCTGAGGCTTCTAACGCCCAACCTGGGCCTTCCAGGCAACATGTGGAGGAGCCCAGATTGAGCCACGTATAGCATTCCTCTAAATATTTCTGCTTGTCCAATCAATGATGTTAACTAGATGTTAGTTGGGAGTACTAATTTAGGATTGTGATTGATGAAGCAAAAACTAAAACCATGTCCCATTTTCATACACAGGGAAGTCGCAGCCAGGAGGTGGCCGGGCCGAGCCGACTGCCTGATCTGCAGGTCCCTCCACTCCCCCTGGAAAGCGAAAGTGGCAGGAGGAGGAGTGCCCTAGAGGAGGCTGCCAGAGGACTCTTTTGGAGGGCTACAGAGGTCCTGGGAGCACCACACACCATGGAGGAGGACATTGCTGCCACCATTGCCTATAAAATGCAGAGGATGGAGGAGGGACAACAAGTCATGTGTGAGTCGCTCATATTGGAGGCTCTTAACAAAGGTATGAGGGGCCAAATTACAGCTCAGACACACCTTTGCGAACTCACAGATGGTCCTCCTCCTCCTCCTTCTCCTCCAGGTCCTCCCAGTCCTCCTCCTCCTCCAGGTCCTACTTCTCCTCCTGCCACATCTCCAACAGCACAGCCACAACCGGGAAGGAAGCGTGGAAGGAAGACCAGAAAGTGAGGACCCTGGATCCAGTCTGGTCGGCCAAAAGATGCAGCCTCTTGTGGTACCACAGCCTGGGGACACACATGTCATCTGCTGCTTTCAGGATCTCTGCGAATTCTGGACCAGACTGCCCTCCCTTACATATGGACTCCTCAGGCCACCAATTTTGATGTTCAAGAATTGATGTCTGCCGTGGGGGTCCCAGGCTTTGCTAATTTCTCCCGTTGATCCAGTGTTGCCTCCCTCTTTGTTTGGTTCTGAGCCCTTGATAAAGGATTTTTTGTTTGAATTATACTTGCCTATGTGTGTTTAACTTCAAAAAGGACAGTTGGTTTGTGAGGATTCAGGTACATTTCAAAAATACAATGTGAAATTAACAAGGGACACCATCATCAAACAATCTCCTTGAGATTAAATAATAAAAGATATCAATGGTGTTGGGGTAACTTGACACACAAAACACACACAAAAATATTCTGGAGTCAAACTAAAAACAACATTAAACAAAGATCAGCCTTGGAAAAAATACAAACATAAAATCAAAACCAAAAATGGCTTAAAATCCAAAAAATAAATAAATAAATAAAAAACATTCTGTCAGATGTGACAAATAACAATATATTCAGGGAATCCTAATAAAAAAACAAAAAAAAAAAGTTCGTGAGAAGTGTGTGTGAATATGAGCAGCAAAACGACTTAATTCTTGTCACATTATAAAGAAGAAGAGAGTGCGCTGTATTAAACCATTTTTTACATTGCAGCGTGACGAAAGTGCTGTATCCATTGCGAACGCTAAGTTTACCAGACCGAGCTGTTCCGTGTCGGAATTTCTTCTGAGCATGCGTGGCACTTTGTGCGTCGGAACAGGCCACACAAATTGACGCGATCGGATTTTGTTGTCGGAAAATTTTATCTCCTGCTCTCCAACTTTGTGTGTCGGAAAATCTGATGGAAAATGTCCGATGGAGCCCACACACGGTTGGAATTTCCGACAACACGCTCCGATCGGACATTTTCCATCGGAAAATCCGACCGTGTGTGCGGGGCATGCGTGTTTCTCTGTAAGATACCAAGCCAGGAGAGTGGTGCGGTAATCTTATGGTCAATAATCCCCTTGGCTATGGTATGGGCTTCCGATTTTAGTTTTTCAAATAGATGCAATCTGTGGTCAATAAAGATTTCCATCCATTTGGAAGTGCAAAATTCAGAAATGCTTTCCCACTCCTTCTTACTGGCAGCATTGAGGAATGGGCAGTCCTTGATGACTCTTAAACCTCGGGGGGAGACCTTGGTAGAGATGTATTTTTCTAAAAAGAATTTGTCCCCCCATTGTTGGTTGGCGTGTTTGAAAATTCTCTCTAGATGTTTAAATTTGCCACATAGAGAGTATCTAGTGGTGCCAGTTAGTTTGATGTCATTAGAAAACATGGTGGGAGGTAAGAAAGTATAAAATTCCTCTAGCACATAGTACCTATGGGTCTCTAATTCATTTAAAAAATCCATGGAAAACAATAAGGGTAAAAAGTTGGTTGGGATAGATAGTGGGGGGGGGGGGGGGGGGGTATTGGTTGGGAAAGGGATAGTAAAATGCACTAAATTAAAAGTCTGCAACAGTGTCTATATAAAAAGCCACTATGTACAAATCAACAAGTGCAGGTACAATAGATGATACAAATATATGGGTAATGTATGTGCATGCAGCACTGAAGCTTCAATATATAAAACATTAGACAAGTAAGACAGGCGCAATGCAACAGTACCTCTGTAAAAGTGTTCCTTATTAGTCCAGGGGGGAAGGGGGGGGGGGTGGCGAGAACAGATATATATATATATATATATATATATATATATATATATATATATATATAGTGGAAGAGTCTATCAGGGCAGCCCCTTATTATTATGATATCCATTTCTACTTTTCTTATGTTCCCACTGTATGATCTATCCCCATTGTTTTTATTCATTATTTATTGATTATATATGTATTATTATTCTTGCCATGTTACCGATTGATTTGCCCTTTAATATGTTGTCCTCTAGCTCCCTGTGTTTTGCCTTATGTTTTTTTAATTATGCCTTTGAAACAATGTATGTATTTAATCTGACCCCTCCCCCTATCGAGACCATAAAATTGTGCCCTGTAATCACACACCCCATGCTTGATAAAGGAGTGCTGCTATGCTTTCCATCCATAGCGTGAATACTCAGAAACGCATTCTTGTGACGTCACGGCCCTGCGCCACACTCTGCTGTGCTCTCCAGGCCTCATTCTGGCTCCCCATACACGGCCGTGTCTTTCCACCTTTTGAGACGCCAGACGAGCTATACAGATACCGCGGTATAGCCTGTGACAGGACCGGGCGTCCCTTCCCCCATCTCTGGAACCCACACTTGGACAGATGAGCAAACCTATAACTTTATCTTTGCCCAGTGTGTACTTCTGACGAGCCAAAGGAGAAATCGCGGTGCCTCACCATCACACACCATCCTCTTGGATTCGATGTGTTGCCAGCCACCCATGGACTTGCTAGATGGTTCTTGAGAAGAGGACTTCTGCAGTGTGGAGATGAGAAGCAGTGATGAATCCGGCCCTAAGACTGGAGTAGAGGGCCCGGCTGGGGCTCTAACCCACACAGCTCAGTAGAAGCTGGGCAGAGTGTTGAAGGTCAGGCACGGGGAACTCAGTGGCAGAGAGTCTGTGGTGCAGGCCAGGAACCAACACTGGAAGCAGGTAGATAAGGAAGTCCTTGAAAAAAGCTGGGGGTCAAACACAGGAGACAATATCTGATCTGATCAGATCTATACTAGCATCCCCAGCAGTTTTTAGGGTTCCCAAAAACGCAGTGTTAGTGGGATCAGCCCAGATACCTGCTAGCACCTGCGTTTTGCCCCTCTGCCTGGCCCAGCCCAGCCCACCCAAGTGCAGTATCGATCGATCACTGTCACTTACAAAACACTAAACGCATAACTGCAGCATTCGCAGAGTCAGGCCTGATCCCTGCGATCGCTAACAGTTTTTTTGGTAGCATTTTGGTGAACTGGCAAGCACCAGCCCCAGGCAGCGTCAGATTAGCGCCAGTACCGCTAACACCCACGCACGCACCGTACACCTCCCTTAGTGGTATAGTATCTGATCGGATCAATATCTGATCCGATCAGATCTATACTAGCGTCCCCAGCAGTTTTGGGTTCCCAAAAACGCAGCGTTAGTGGGATCAGCCCAGATACCTGCTAGCACCTGCGTTTTGCCCCTCCACCCGGCCCAGCCCAGCCCACCCAAGTGCAGTATCGATCGGTCACTTACAAAACACTAAACACATAACTGCAGCGTTCGCAGAGTCAGGCCTGATCCCTGCGATCGCTAACAGTTTTTTTGGTAGCATTTTGGTGAACTGGCAAGCACCAGCCCCAGGCAGCGTCAGGTTAGCGCCAGTACCGCTAACACCCACGCACGCAGCATACGCCTCCCTTAGTGGTATAGTATCTGAACGGATCAATATCTGATCCAATCAGATCTATACTAGCGTCCCCAGCAGTTTAGGGTTCACAAAAACACAGTGTTAGTGGGATCAGCCCAGATACCTGCTAGCACCTGCGTTTTGCCCCTCCGCCCAGCCCACCCAAGTGCAGTATCGATCGATCACTGTCACTTACAAAACACTAAACGCATAACTGCAGCGTTTGCAGAGTCAGGCCTGATCCCTACGATCGCTTACAGTTTTTTTGGTAGCGTTTTGGTGAACTGGCAAGCACCAGCGGCCTAGTACACCCCGGTCGTAGTCAAACCAGCACTGCAGTAACACTTGGTGACGTGGCGAGTCCCATAAGTGCAGTTCAAGCTGGCGAGGTGGCAAGCTCAAGTAGTGTCCCGCTGCCACCAAGAAGAAGACAAACAGGCCCGTCGTGCCCATAGTGCCCTTCCTGCTGCATTCGCCAATCCTAATTGGGAACCCACCACTTCTGCAGCGCCCGTACTTCCCCCATTCACATCCCCAACCAAATGCAGTCGGCTGCATGAGAGGCATTTTCTTTATGTCCTCCCGAGTACCCCTACCCAACGAACACCCCCAAAAAAGATGTTGTGTCTGCAGCAAGCGCGGATATAGGCATGACACCCGCTATTATTGTCCCTCCTGTCCTGACAATCCTGGTCTTTGCATTGGTGAATATTTTGAACGCTACCATTCACTAGTTGAGTATTAGCGTAGGGTACAGCATTGCACAGACTAGGCACACTTTCACAGGGTCTCCCAAGATGCCATCGCATTTTCAGAGACCCCAACCTGGAACCGGTTACAGTTATAAAAGTTAGTCACAAAAAAAAGTGTAAAAAAAAAAATATATATATAAAAAAAAAAAATAGTTGTCGTTTTATTGTTCTCTCTCTATTCTCTCTCTATTGTTCTGCTCTTTTTTACTGTATTCTATTCTGCAATGTTTTATTGTTATTATATTTTATCATGTTTGCTTTTCAGGTATGCAATTTTTTATACTTTACAGTTTACTGTGTTTTATTGTTAACTATTTTTTTGTCTTCAGGTACGCCATTCACGAATTTGAGTGGTTATACCAGAATGATGCCTGCAGGTTTAGGTATCATCTTGGTATCATTCTTTTCAGCCAGCGGTCAGCTTTCATGTAAAAGCAATCCTAGAGGCTAATTAGCCTCTAGACTGCTTTTACAAGCAGTGGGAGGGAATGCCCCCCCCCCCCCACCGTCTTCCGTGTTTTTCTCCGGCTCTCCTGTCTCAACAGGGAACCTGAGAATGCAGCCGGTGACGAGCATTTCATGACTTAGATTTCGCCGGATGTAAACAGCGCCATTCGGAAATTGGGAAAGCATTTTATCACACCGATCTTGGTGTGGTCAGATGCTTTGAGGGCAGAGGAGAGATCTAGGGTCTAATAGACCCCAATTTTTTCAAAAAAGAGTACCTGTCACTACCTATTGCGATCATAGGGGATATTTACATTCCCTGAGATAACAATAAAAATGATTAAAAAAAAATGAAAGAAACAGTTTAAAAATAAGATAAAAAAGCAAAAAAATAATAAAAAAAAAAAAGCACCCCTGCCCCCCCTGCTCTCACGCAAAGGCGAACGCAAGCGTCGGTCTGGCGTCAAATGTAAACAGCAATTGCATGCATGTGAGGTGTCACCGCGAACGTCAGATCGAGGGCAGTAATTTTAGCAGTAGACCTCCTCTGTAAATCTAAAGTGGTAACCTGTAAAGGCTTTTAAAGGCTTTTAAAACGGTATTTAATTTGTCGCCACTGCACGTTTGTGCGCAATTTTAAAGCATGTCATGTTTTGTATCCATGTACTCGGCCTAAGATCATCTTTATTTCATCAAACATTTGGGCAATATAGTGTGTTTTAGTGCATTAAAATTTAAAAAAGTGTTTTTTTCCCCCAAAAAATGCGTTTGAAAAATCGCTGCGCAAATACTGTGTGAAAAAAAAATGAAACACCCACCATTTTAATCTGTAGGGCATTTGCTTTAAAAAAATATATCATGTTTGGGGGTTCAAAGTAAATTTCTTGCAAAAAAAAATTATTTTTTCATGTAAACAAAAAGTGTCAGAAAGGGCTTTGTCTTCAAGTGGTTAGAAGAGTGGGTGATGTGTGACATAAGCTTCTAAATGTTGTGCAAAAAAAGTCAGGACAGTTCAAACCCCCCCCAAATGACCCCATTTTGGAAAGTAGACACCCAAAGCTATTTGCTAAGAGTCATGTCGAGTCCATGGAATATTTTATATCGTGACACAAGTTGCGGGAAAGAGACAATTTTTTTTTTTTGCACAAAGTTGTCACTAAATAATATATTGCTCAAACATGCCATGGGAATATGTGAAATTACACCCCAAAATACATTCTGTTGCTTCTCCTGAGTACGGGGATACCACATGTGTGAGACTTTTTGGGAGCCTAGCCGCGTACGGGACCCCGAAAACCAAGCACCGCCTTCAGGCTTTCTAAGGGTGTAAATTTTTGATTTCACTCTTCACTGCCTATCACAGTTTCGGAGGCCATGGAATGCCCAGGTGGCACAAAACCCCCCCCCCCCCCAAATGACCCCATTTTGGAAAGTAGACACCCCAAGCTATTTGCTGAGAGGTATAGTGAGTATTTTGCAGACCTCACTTTTTGTCACAAAGTTTTGAAAATTGAAAAAAGAAAAAAAAAATGTTTTTTCTTGTCTTTCTTCATTTTCAAAAACAAATGAGAGCTGAAAAATACTCACCATGCCTCTCAGCAAATAGCTTGGGGTGTCTACTTTCCAAAATGGGGTCATTTGGGGGGGTTTTGTGCCACCTGGGCAATCCATGGCCTCCAAAACTGTGATAGGCAGTGAAGAGTGAAATCAAAAATTTACACCCTTAGAAATCCTGAAGGCGGTGATTGGTTTTCGGGGCCCCGTACGCGGCTAGGCTCCCAAAAAGTCCCACACATGTGGTATCCCCATACTCAGGAGAAGCAGCTAAATGTATTTTGGGGTGCAATTCCACATATGCCCATGGCCTGTGTGAGCAATATATCATTTAATGACAACTTTGTGCAAAAAAAAAAATGTCACTTTCCCGCAACTTGTGTCAAAATATAAAATATTCCATGGACTCGACATGCCTCTCAGCAAATAGCTTGGGGTGTCTACTTTCCAAAATGGGGTCATGGGGGGGGGGGGGGTTGTGCCATCTGGGCATTTTATGGCCTCCAAAACTGTGATAGGTAGTGAGGAGTGAAATCAAAAATTTACGCCCTTAGAAATCCTGAAGGCGGTGAATGGTTTTCGGGGCCCCGCATGCAGCTAGGCTCCCAAAAAGTCCCACACATGTGGTATCCCCGTACTCAGGAGAAGCAGCTGAATGCATTTTGGGGTGCAATTCCATATAGGCCCATGGCCTGTGTGAGCAATATATCATTTAGTGACAACTTTTTGTAAATAATTTTTTTTTTTGTCATTATTCAATCACTTGGGACAAAAAAAATAAATATTCAATGGGTTCAACATGCCTCTCAGCAATTTCCTTGGGGTGTCTACTTTCCAAAATGGGGTCATTTGGTGGGGTTTTGTACTGCCCTGCCATTTTAGCACCTCATGAAATGACATAGGCAGTCATAAACTAAAAGCTGTGTAAATTCCAGAAAATGTACTCTAGTTTGTAGACGCTATAACTTTTGCGCAAACCAATAAATATACGCTTATTGACATTTTTTTTTACCAAAGACATGTGGCCGAATACATTTTGGCCTAAATGTATGACTAAAATTGAGTTTATTGGATTTTTTTTTATAACAAAAAGTAGAAAATATCATTTTTTTTTTCAAAATTTTCGGTCTTTTTCCGTTTATAGCGCAAAAAATAAAAACCGCAGAGGTGATCAAATACCGCCAAAAGAAAGCTCTATTTGTGGGAAGAAAAGGACGCAAATTTTGTTTGGGTACAGCATTGCATGACCGCGCAATTAGCAGTTAAAGCGACGCACTGCCAAATTGGAAAAAGTCCTCTGGTCCTTAGGCAGCATAATGGTTCGGGGCTAAAGTGGTTAATATCAAGGGCCTTACTTGTACTGGGACAAATATTTTGTTTTGAGCCCATAACAGACCATCCTGTTTCCTCAATGAAGGTACCTCAGGGTCTAAACATTGGCTGGAGGCCTGTTCAATGGCAGTCCTTAGATCCGGCTGGATTAAACAAAGAAAATTTTGCGAGGACAGAATAGTACCAGGTTCTGCTGTCTGGGGGGTCTCCGGGAACATCCGGGAGAGCGTCTGCTTTCCCATTTTTGGAACCTGGCCGATAGGAAATGTGAAAGTTGAACCTGGAGAAAAACAAAGCCCAGCGGGCTTGTCGGGGTCTGAGACGTTTTGCTGCCCTGAGGTACTCCAGGTTCTTGTGATCTGTGAAGATCATAATGGGGTGAGATGCACCTTCCAAAAGATACCTCCACTCTTCAAGAGCAAATTTGATGGCTAGTAGCTCACGCTCTCCAACGGCGTAGTTCCTTTCTGGCGAGGTTAATTTCCGGGAGGTGAAAGCCACAGGGTGAAGAAGAGCCTTATGACCTCGTCTTTGAGATAGAATTGCCCCTAAAGCTGACTCAGAGGCATCCACTTCCAACACATAGGGCAAAGCAGGGTCTGGGTGTAGTAGTACAGGGGCAGAAGTAAATAGATCCTTCAGTTTATTAAAAGCTTCCTGAGCTTCTTGAGACCACTGAAATCGGCTCTGCTGGCGAGTCAATTGGGTTATGGGTGAAATGATTGATGAGAATCCCTTTATGAACCTACGGTAGAAATTGGCGAAGTCCACAAATTTTTGAACCCCCTTTTTATCATCAGGGGCTGGCCATTGCTAGATAGATTTCACCTTCTGAGGATCCATTGCGACCCCTTCAGTGGAGATGGTGAACCCTAAGAATTGGACTACCGTTTTTTCAAACTCACACTTTTCCCCTTTTAGATAAAGTCTGTGTTTCCTGAGAATTGTGAGTACCTTCTTTACATTGGCTTGGTGTAACTCAACGGTGGTAGAAAAAATCAGAATATCGTCAAGGTAAACGATCACAAAGTTGTCCAAGTATTCTCGAAAGATATCATTCACGAGATGTTGGAATGTAGCTGGGGCGTTGCATAGCCCGAATGGCATCACTAGATACTCAAAATGTCCGTCTTCTACTCATCCCCCGGGCGTATCCGAACCAGGTTGTAAGTGCCCCGTAGGTCAAGTTTAGAAAAGACTCGTGTGGTTCGGAACCATTGGAACAGCTCCGGGATAAGGGGAAGTGGATAGCGGTTTTTGATGGTGATCTTGTTGAGCTCCCTATAGTCTACACAGGGTCTTAGGGTGCCATTTTTTTCAACGAAGAAAATTCCCGCTCCGGCTGGAGAGGAAGAAGGACGGATGAACCCTTTTTCAAGGTTTTCGTTGATGTAGGACCGAAGGGCCTCCAACTCCTTTTCTGATAGCGGGAATATACGACCAAAGGGGTTCTCAGAGCCAGGTAGGAGATCAATGGGACAGTCGTATGGTCGGTGAGGAGGCAAACTGTCTGCTTTCTTCTTATCAAAAAATGTCCATAAATCCATGGTAGGCTGCAGGGACATGCTGAAGATGATCATGTACTGGCTGGATGGTCAGGCAGGAGGCAGTGCTGATGGGACCAGAGGGTAAGCAATGCTGGGAGCAGTAGGCCGAGGAAAAGGAGATTTATTTCTTACTCCAATTAATGTGGGGATCGTGAGCTTGTAACCATGGAAGTCCCAGGATGATAGGGAACATGGGAGAGCATATGATGTCGAAACAGAGAAATTCTTGATGGCCTGAGTCTGTAATGGTGAGAGTGGGTTTGGTCTCCTGGGTAACAGGTCCTGAGCAAGGTGAAGATCCATCAGCCAGATGGATTTGGAGACTTTGTCTTTTATTTTGCAGAGGGATATGCAGGCTTCGGGCTAGAGATGTATCCAGGAAGCAGCTGCAGGCGCCAGAGTCAATAATGGCCGGTAGCCAGATCTCCTCGCCTGCCACCTGTAGGGAGACAGGAAGGACAAGGTGAGTTGAGGTTGAACCAGCTACCTGAAAGTTCATAAACTTTTGTGAATGAGACTTACTGGGTCTTATAGGACAATTGCGCAAGAAGTGGCCTGCCCCTCCACAGTATAGGCATAGGCCAGCTTCCCGCCAGCGTTGCTTTTCATCCGGTGTAAGTGGAGCCTGGACCAGGCCCAGTTGCATTGGCTCACTTTCCAGAGTAGAGGAAGGAGGGACTGAAGGAGAAGACTGAGCTGAAGGGACCCTGGGTAGCATCCAAGTAGGCTGGGGGGACTGGAAATGTTCGGAGCGTCGTTCCCGTAGACGTCTATCTAATTTTATGGCTAGCTGGATCAACTCTTCCAGGGTAGAAGGAGAATCAACGCGTGCCAATTCATCTTTAAGAGTCTCTGAGAGCCCCTGGCAGTACTGATATTTGAGAGCCGCCTCATTCCATCCAGTGTCCCCAGACCATTTTCGAATTTCGACCGTATAGTCCTCCACCGGTCTTTTTCCTTGGACTAAGGTATGTAAAATGGTTTCGGCCGTGGCTGTGCGTTGGGGGTCGTCATATAAATTCCCCATGGATTCAAAGAAAGTTTCCACAGAGTTTAGTAAGGGGCTCTTCCGTTCCAGGAGGTTGTGGGCCCAGACTTGGGGTTCTTCGGACAGCAAAGAAATTATGAACCCCGCTTTCACTGTTTCAGAACTAAAAGTCTTAGGTTGAAGAGCCAAGTATAACAAGCATGCATTTTTAAATGCTCTGAACTTCTTTCGATTTCCGGAAAATCGTTCAGGTGGGGGAACCCTGGGCTCTGGAAGAGTCATAACAACTGCAGGAGCTGTGCTGGAGGGATCTTGTAAAGAGCTTGCTCCACTGGAGAATGTGGAGGCTGCATCCCCAGGAGATAAAGTTAGGTGCTGGAGACGACCTTCAAGTTGAAAATAGCCATCTTGTAACCTCGGGCCTGCTTGTGTGAGAGCTGTTACCTTCTGGCATAGTGCCTCAAGAGGGGAGCCCACTCTGTTGGTCTCATGGCTGGTTTGTACTATCAGGGTACTCACCGAAGCCAAAATGCTGAGAGGGGCTTCCCTTGCAGCTAAGCGCACTCTACCCCTGGAGGTGGTACAGAGGGTATAGGGCACAAAGAGGTACGGGTCACCAGCAGGTAGATGGTTCTTGAGAAGAGGACTTCTGCAGTGTGGAGATGAGAAGCAGTGATGAATCCGGCCCTAGGACTGGAGTAGAGGGCCCAGCTAGGGCTCTAACCCACACAGCTCAGTAGAAGCTGGGCAGAGTGTTGAAGGTCAGGCACAGGGAACTCAGTGGCAGAGAGTCTGTGGTGCAGGCCGGGAACCAACACTGGAAGCAGGTAGATAAGGAAGTCCTTGAAACAAGCCGGGGGTCAAACACAGGAGACAGTAGTCGGAGAAATCCTGAAGGCATGCCAGAGGTCGTGCACTGGAGGTGGATGGTAGAGGAGTCCGTTAGACAAGCCGGGGTCATACACAGGAAGGCAGGAGAAGGAGGCAGATGATAGAGAAGTCCTTTGAACAAGCCGGGGTCAAACACAGGAGAGAAGCAGGGTAAGTCAAGTCAATCCGGGTCACAACAGGTAAGTACATGTAGCAGAATTCAGGACGGAACACAGGAAGCTGAAAGACAAACCAGCAATTCTACAAGGAACAGATCAGTCTTTATATAGACCAGCATGGGGGTGTAACGCTAACGTGTGTATGTTCATTCGCCGTTACGCTGTGTCATGAACCCGTATGTGGCGTTCCGCTACATCGTGAACCCGCATGCGCCGAAGTGCGACTTCGCCGCGCAGACCCACAGGAACATTCCGATACTGGCAAGTTCTGTTTCTATTACTTCTCTGACACTTACCATCACACACCATCCCCTTGGATTCGATGTGTTGCCAGCCCCCCATGGACTTGCTGAGACCTGTAGTCCTCCTCCGCTCTTCTCATCCTGAAACATGCTTAAACCGCATACATGCAGTCTCTCATGTGAGTGGATATTGTTTTTTATAATAAATGATTTCTTGATATATATTCAGAGGCGCCCCTCTCCTTGTTTTTTCTCAGTTTTCTGTGGATCCTGCTTTGGTCCTCTCGGTGGCTGCCCTGACAGACTCTTCCACATATATATATATATATATATCTGTTCTCGCCCCCCCCCCCCCCTTCCTCCCTGGACTAATAAGGAACACTTTTAAGGAGGTACTGTTGCATTGCGCCTGTCTTACTTGTCTATTCTTTCAAGACCTGAGTAGGGAAAAATAAAAGTCCTATTCTCTACTGATTAATTTTGCACAATATAATAGGATTTCAAACATTGAAGAACACAACTTTCTCTTTGATGTAGCTTAATAGCGATGCACTACCCCATATTTCCACAAGGAGGCATGGGTGTTGTATAATTCTCATGAAATCTCTTACAATTTGGCCTCATGGATTTGGTTCAAGCACGTCAGAAGGCTAAAACAAATTCTGTACAAAGCTGAATTTCTTTTGTTGAAAGCTGTCCTAGCAAATAAACACTACAACAGTTTGCAGATTAAAATAAGCCTCAGCAATTCAAATTAAATATAAAAGAGTGATAAAATAATGCATAGGCAGAGATTTCTTTTGATGAAAAGCTCATATCAAGCAATCGGTAGATTTGGAGGTATATGTAACTGAAATGTACAAAGTTCAACTTCTTTTATACAAATTAATCATAGCTTAGATCCCAACTCTACCTTCTTGCAGCAAGGTGCTTAGCGTGTGGTAGAGGTTAGAAAGGGAACAGGAACAATTTACCTTTTAAGCATTTAATATAACAATAACCAGCAGTTACATGAAACAGATTCTTCTCCAATATTACCTTCCATCGATAGGGCACTTTTAGAAACCGTCAACAATACAACTTACATACAGTAGACTACGAGAGGTGTACTTCCTTAAGCATTGTTCTGAAAGGAAATTCCTAGGGTAAAGTTATCCCAGTAGAGGGCCCCGTCCTCACACAGCTGCTTTGTGTGTTCCAGCACACTAACTTCTGGGGTCTTCTTTTATGCTGTCCTCTCCCCGATTTCCTGTCCACAGTCTGCGCTTTCCCTCCTGTACAGAACCTGTCCCTATCTATAGGCGTATCTTCTCTTTATCAGAGGCGGTCCTGTTCAGTTGACACAGCGGATAATCGATCAGGGTACTAGGCTGCTGTGATTGGCCCTGGTACCATGTGATCACTGTGACCAATCACAGTGATCACATGAACATTTTCGAAGTCATTTTAAAATCTTATATATCATTGGGGAATGATTAAATTCCTGTAATTTAGTCATATCAGTTGGGATATATATCCCAAGATATTTAATTGCCACTTTTTGCCATTTAAAAGGGACATTTTTTTTAAGAAGTTCCTGATCTTTATTTGGCAATGATATATTTAACATCTCCGACTTATCATAATTAACTTTAAAATTACTTAAATTCCCAAATCTCTTAACTTCCTTCACAAGATTTGGTATAGTCATTATTGGGTTGGTAACATAGATTAATAAATGATCCGCATATACTGACATTTTGTACTCCTTTTCTTTAACTCTAATCCCTTAAATATCCCCATTATTTCGGATAGCTGTTGTCAAATGCTCCATAACTATGGTATACAGCGGGGGGGGGGGGGGGGGTTGGGGATAAAGGGCATCCTTGTCGGGTACCATTTGATATTTTAAGACGGAAAGTTTTGAAAAGAAAAAAAAATATTTTTTCTGGTTTGCTATAAATTTTTTCAAACAGGTAATTTTTCTCCTTCATTGATATGTGCTGATGAGGCTGCACTGATGGGCACTGATAGGCTGCACCAATGGGCAATGATGGGCTGCACTGATGGGCACTGATAGGCTGCACTGATAGGCACAGATAAGGCAACATTGATGGGCACTGATAAGGCGGCATTGATGAGGCGGCACTGATGGGCCCTGATAGATAACACTGATAGGCAGTACTAGTGATGAGGCACTTATTGGTGGCATTGATAGGTGGCACTGTGGGCACTGATAGGTGAGGTGGTGCTGGTGGGCACTGGTAGGCAGCACTGTTGTGCACTGGTAGGTGACACTGGCAGGTGGCACAGGTGGGAACAGATGACTTGGTGGCGGCTCCTTGTGATTGGGACCGATGTCCCATTACCAGCTCTGTTTACATCACATGATCAGCTGTCATTGGCTGATCATGTGGTAAGGGGTGGGGATCAACCAGCCGAGTCTTATAGACTCGCTGATCACAGAGCACACTGCGCGCACAGGGGACGCACAGGCCTCTCGAGCACGGAAGGACGTCATATGACGGTCTCCCGGCCAAGTAGGTCTGCGCTGTAGCCGTTCTTCAGCTATAGCGCGAGCGGGAAGGGGTTAAATACCCTGGACTGTCTGCTTTCTAAAAAGGGGACATGAGGGGGATATATTTGTACTGTTCTAGCATTTTAGGGCCTCAAAAATGAGAGAAGCAGTCAGTACATCAGGACTAATCAATTTTCAAATATACTGTATGTATACCATAGATTGCAGACTCTATAACTTTCACACAT
The DNA here is from genome assembly GCA_037952835.1 of Lithobates septentrionalis. Classification (NCBI taxonomy): domain Eukaryota; kingdom Metazoa; phylum Chordata; class Amphibia; order Anura; family Ranidae; genus Lithobates; species Lithobates septentrionalis. The sequence goes on along the minus strand of JBBDGP010000798.1, from coordinate 859,728 downwards.
ACTAAATAATATATGCTGATTTGGGTTATTTTTACCAGATAAGTGTAGTTGAATACATTTTGGCTTAAATTTATTAAGAAAGATTATTTATTTGCAAAATTTTATAGTAGAAACTTTTTTCAAAGTTCTCTGTATTTTTTCATTTATATAGCAAAAACAAAACAAAAAACCCAGTGATAATTAGATGCCACCAAAATAAAAAAATGTATAATTTGGGTGTCACTGTTGCATGACTAATTGTCATTAAAAATGTGTTTGTGCTGAAATTTGAAACATGGCTTGGGCAGGAATGAATATGAAACAGTCTGGTTTTGAGGTGGTTTATACAGTATATATGTAGCAAAGTCTTTAGCCTCTTCCAGTCTAATGAGAACCTCTAAGGGCAAAGATAACTGACATCTTTCAATATGTAGTGGGTTGTGAGGCTTAGTGGGTGCAAAGATGGTGAAAGTCATTGGGTGCCAGACACTTCTTGGATGTAAAAGAGGTTTTATTTCTCTTAACAGTCCTTTTTGTATTTTTGGGGGAAAGAGGGTTAGGACCAGGACACCCTTAAGTAGATGTAGATTCAATTGGCAGACACCGAGATTTCAATAGGAGGACAGCCGTGCAGGGAAAGGCCCCAGCAAGGCGCCCACATTTGCACATGCAGGAATGCTGTCTCCTATGGCAACAGTCTTTAACAGTTCCTAACTGAAACACAACAGTTCCTTCAGCTTCACTACAACTTCTTCAACACTGAGCTCCCAGTCTCTCACTAGATCCTTTGATTCACTGACTTTGAATCCCTTGAGATCCTCCAATCTGTGCGGTGGTATCTCCCTCAAGCGTCACCCCCTGCTTCCTTGCTGGGTCCCCAACTTGGCACTTCAGATACTTCTTAAGCTTCCCCCTGCTGACCGGCTCGGTCCCTAGCTTGACACACAAGGCTGCTCTGCAAGCGTCACCTCCGCTGGTTGGGTCCCTGACTTAATCACCTCCTGAAGTTTCCCGATTCTCCACAGTGCCCGTTCGGTGAGAATACTGCTCTGGTACTTGCTTCAATTACTCACTGTGGTCCCTGGTAAAGGTGGTTTGTCCCTTATTGGTGACAGCTTCCATTCTACCTCCGACCATGACAGGTTCTTCAGCTGGCAGAACCGTCACTTTTGGTTGGACTGCAAGGTGCAATCCCAACCCTGTGCTGCCCTCATACTTCTGGATAGGCCCTCACACAGCCTGACAGCCAGATGCCCCTGGGATAGGCCCAATCTCCAGCCTAGTTGCCCGGGGCATACGACACATGTCCACCCAGGCAGCCGTCCAGGTGGCACAGAACACCTGACTCCACCCAAATATATAGGTGATCCCAGCAGGCCAAGGGATTAAAAAAAAACCCTGCCCATTGGTTGGGATACCCCATATACAGTACCCATAACCTGACCTTGGGTTGCCCTTCTCATATCTAGTACCACCAAGTACCCGGCCACCTAGTGGTAGAAGAGAAAAGCGCAACAAGGCCAAACTAAATCAATAGATCTCTATCAATCAACCAGCATAACTACTCCTGGCAAGTACATTTGTGAGGAGCTCCCTGTCTAAGCTACAGGGTGCTACATCTATAGCTGTATATATACATTCAAAACTGGTTCAGAGGCACTCACGGGTCTTGCAGAGAAGGAAGAACAAAAACAGCAGTGTTTTTCTGGTCAGCGTTTCGATGAAGCTCAGCCCATCTTTCTCAAGGCCGTCTTGAGAAAGATGAACTGAGCTTTATCGAAACTTTGACAATAAAAACACTTCTGTTTTTGTTCTTCCTCCTCTGCAAGACCCATGGGTGCCTCTAAACCAGTTTTGGATTTATATGGATTTCTTTGTGGGTGAGCACCTGGGCATTTACTTCCACCATAGAGTGCCATGGCTACCTTTTGGAAGTGTTTATCTGTAGTTATAAACATCTCACACCAGGTTACATCTGGTCACATGACATCATTGGTCCATTCCCCTGCCTGACCTCAGCACTGGGTAGGTCCTAATGCTGTGATTCCACTTATTGCATCATTTTCCTGAGAGTCCAGGGGGCACGTCTTGACGCTCTAGTCTCTCAGGAAAAGGGTTTGATTATTTTGAGCGTCATTCAACTGGAGGTGGGACATTGCAGTGGGAGCTGTTCTATTTCTACTTTTTTGGGGGAGTCATTTTTTTTTTTTATTAAGCTGACATTGAAAAGAAGTTCAACATTATCACTCCCACGTATAAAAGCAAAATTGTAGCAACATTGCAAATTAAGCTGAACTTAGTTGACATAAAACTGTCCTGTACTGTAGCAATGGAAGCCTCTAAGAAATATCTGACTACCATCTCCATCCCTTTCAGAAATTGTTCAGGGGTCTACCAGGAGACAGAAATGTCATGCAATATGTAAAGAAATCTACATAGTAATTGTGTAAACATAGCGTGCAAGAAAGACTGACATGAAAATGTATGAGTTGTCGCCTTGGTCACCATGCTGAAAAAAAATGAGAATGACGACAAAGAATTAGTCAAATAGCTGCAAGCATTTTATACAAAGGATATTGAAATACAATATATTATGGGTTCACAAAAAGCCTGTCCACAGTTTACTAACCCTAATTAACTGGAGGGATTTTGTGCCTTGTAGACTAGGTCATTTTTTAAATTTTTGTCATGTTCAAAAGGTTAGATTTTGACAGTTGATTTGAGTTCTTTACTGCGTGGTACATGCAGATTCTTTGCCCAGCTAAAATAAACATGTTATACAGGTATATAAGTTCTGTATTAATCTTGCCTTCAAAAGGTTTCCAATCAGCGAGTACAATTCTGCACCACTGATGATGTGGGGGGCTTGAAACTCCGACAACATAAAGGTCTATGTGAATAAACTATGGAGGTCCAACAAACACCTACCAAATAAGGACTGACCAATCTTGAGTAGACATGTGCATTTTTTTTCGTTCCAAATTAATATTCAGACAAATTTTTTGTTATTCGGAGATTCAGATATATGCAAATATCCGAAATACAGTATAAACAAAGTTTACCGAATACTCCGAATAACGAAACAAAATTCGTCCGCATTTTGGAAATTCAAATTGAAATTTTAATAAAATTTTACATTTAATTCCATTCAAAATCGAACTGTAAACATATTTCTGAAATCAAAGACTGTATGTGTTATTAGCAGTTAGTAGTAGTTATTAGTTTCGAAATAATGCTGTTTTTGTTAAAGCGGGGGTCCACCTATCTATCGTTTTTTTTTTTTTTTTTTAGTTTATTCACAAACTTTTCTTCTCAGCATTACATACTCACATATTGTGTGTAATATGTCCGCCTGTGTCAGATTTTGTCGGAAAGAATAACTTATATTATTCACTGCAGGCGGTTTCCATCTTCATTGTGGGCATTTGAAGCCCACAAGCATTTATTTCCTGGATGTGGTGAATGCTGTGCTCCCAGCATTCACGACTCGTTCCCGCACATGCTCAGAGGCATCCTGGGAAGCCTGAGACTAGCTCCCAGGAGTCTGGGAGAGGCTAGAAACACGCCTACTCCCACGGGAGGAGAACCAGAAAGTGCAATGAAGAATAGAAAAATAAAAAGGTAATTACGGCGATTTAAATTTTTTTAAACGGCATGTCAGCATCTAGGCAAGGAAGAGAATACATACAGATATTGTTCAAAATTTGGGTGGAACCCTGCTTTAAGCCAAAGGTGATTTAAAGGTGATTTAAAGGTGATTTAAAGAGTCATTGTAATCATTTGATGAAGATTTTTATTTTGTTTGTTCACTTTGCCACATTCGAATTGAAAAAAATATATAATATTTTGGTTTCGACCGATTCGAAATGTATCGATTTGAACATTTCGAGTCGATAAAAATCGGTAAATTCAAAGAATTCCGAATACGAATCTCAAATACTAATTGAACGAATCAATCGCATTTAACAAAAGAAAATAACTAGATTAACGAATCTAAATGAAACAAAACAAGTTTTTTCATCATGCACATGTCTAATCTTGAGGCTTGCCTGTTGGTAAATTTGTATTATTCAGGAACAAATTAAACATATATTTTTTTTAGTATTAATATAAAACCCTGTAATCCATGCAGGTAGTCAAAAGTATGTGAAGACCCCTCCTAATGACTGAGTTCAGGTGTTTCTAAAGAAGGGAACAAGGACATTTTAGACAGTTGTATACTTCCAATCTTGTGGTAATAGTCCGGGTAAGGTTCTTTTCTGTTCTGGCATGACTGTACATCTGTGTACAAATCCAGTTCCATAAAGGTATGGCTTGACGGGACTCCAGTTCCTTTTACAGGTCCCTGACTTCAACCCTACTGAACACATTTGCAATGAACTGGAACACCCATTCTGAGTCAGGTATTCTCGTCCAGCATCAGTACCTGACCACACAATTTTTTTTTTGGGCTGAATGGGTACAAATTTCCTCAGACATACTCCAAAATCTTGCAGGAAGCCTTCCCAGAAGAGTGGAGGCTGTTATAGCCCAGTGGTTCCTTTCTTGCTCCTAGGAGTCTGAAAAATTATTAAAGGAAACTTTTAATAAAAAAATGTTATGCACATTCTAATTACCCGACTATTATGGCTTCAATATTGTCATTGACCCTAAACAAGTACAAGGATCAAGAGTTCAAACTTTTGTCTAACTTCACATGCTGTGTGCCAGTTGAGAAAATCTCAAACTATTGAGGTCAGAGACACTCAAACCATTATAATCTGAGCTGGAGGACTGCAGTAGCAGTTTTCCATGCCTTTCAGTACATGCTTCCTTTAAAGGGAACGTGTGTGAGTTATGCACAATTTATTAATTTATTTATTATGGTCAGGACTAAAATATGTTTTATAATTTTTATTTTATATGAATTCAAACTAATATCAGACTAAATGCTGTAACTTATTCCTTATCACAGCGGTCCACAACCTCCCTGGCGCCACAAACTGGCCTCGCGGTAGACAACCCCCCCACAGACCAGGAAGGGTTGGTTGCTTTTGGGGGTGCAGCCTGTCACCTTGGGGGAGGTGGTGTGCAGCCTGTCACCCCAGCACCTCAGAAAAGTTTGGGGGGGGGTGAACCCTGCCACCTGAAGTCAGCTCAGAGTGCACCAGTGCTTTAAGACCATGACGATCCTGCCCCGGTTCTCTTCCCTTCTCCTTCTTCTTTCACTTCTCCTCATCTCTGTTTCTCTTCTTTCTAATGTGTCCACAGCGAGGGAAGGGAGTAGTGGGTAGTGGTGCTGCGAGAAGGGGAGCAGGCACCCTCTGGTGGTTGGAGAGTGGAAGTGCAAGTTGTACTGACTCGCTTTCCCACCACGCGTCCCCGCCCACTGCCTGGGGGTTGGGATATCTGCCTTATCTGACTTTTGATTGTAAACTCTCACAGGCAGTGCCCATTTATCACTCTTGCACTGAGTTGTATGGTAACTAGGGTTGCCACCCCATTCTTCTGTGGCTGATTAATGTGGTAATTAAACTCACTTAGACCCCTTTCACACTGGGTCATTTTTCAGGCACTTTTGGGCTAAAAAGCCCCTGCCATTGGAATGAATGGGCACCGCTGCCGAAGCGCCTGCAAAGTGCTTCAGCAGCGACGCTTAGCAGCCGATTTTAACCCTTTATTCGGCCACTAGCAGGGGTTAAAAATGCCCCGCTAGCGGTCAAAAAGCGCTGCTATTACCACAGTAAAGCGCCGGTAAAATTAGGCTTTACCGCTACTACCCCTCTCCTCCCCAGTGTAAAAGTAGCCTAAGTGCCTTATCTGCATTAAATTAGCCACAGAACCTGTGCAATTAATATGTGTTGGGGATGAGGCAGCAACTCTAATTTTAACGGCACTGGTTCCCTTTATTTTGAAAATTGTTGGCATTATATAAATCCTGTATACTAATAATAATAATCAGATAGCTGTCGGAAGTGTCAGTCAGTCAAACAGAGCCTCAAAGCAGACAGCATCCGCTGTGTTTTGCCGCGTACACACGTGCGGTTTTCTCGTCGGAAACAGATATAACGGCTTTTCCGACGGGATTCCGCTCAAGTTTGCCTTGCATACACACGGTCACGCAAAAGTTTGCTGAAATTTTGACCATGAAGAACGCAGTGGCGTACAACACTACGACGAACCGAGAAAATGAGGTTCAATGCTTCCGAGCATGCGTCGAATTGTTTCCGAGCATGCGTAGGGATTTTGCGTGTTGGAATTGTCACCGACGATCGCATTTTCGGATAGTAACTTTTCCCGACCGAAAAATTGAGAGCATGAGCTCAATCTTTTGCTGGCTGGAATTCCGCCAGCAAAAGACCGATGGAGAATACACATGGTCGCATTTTCCGATGAAAAACTCTCATTGGTCTTTTGCGGGCCAAAATTCCGACCGTGTGTACACAGCATTAGTGCTTTGGGAATACTTTGTCACATAACATAGATAGTAAAAATAAAAATACATATAAAATAGCAGCTTATAAACTTATAAACCAAAAAAGCGTAATTTAATTTAACCCCAAACCCATGTATTTTTTATGAGGACAATGGATTTAAAAATTCCGGTATATATAATAATTTTTCTAAATACTATAAATTTCACACAAACCAAATAATATACACCTATTGGATTTTTTTTTTTTACAGAAGAAATGTAGCATAATACATTTTGGCCTAAATTCATGAAGAAATAAAAAAAATTTTATTGGTTATGTTCTATAGCAGAGAGTAAAAAATATTGCTTTTTTTTCATTCTTTTTTTGTTTATATAATAAAAAATAAAAAACCCTGTGGTGATCAAATAACACCAAAAGAAAGCTCTATTTGTGTGAAACACAATTTTTATTTGCATACAGCATTGCATGATTGCACAATTGTCAGTTATAATAGCGCAGTGCCGAGTAGCAAAAAATGGCCTGGTCATGAATAGGGATGGGCGAACGGTTCGGGTTATTTTTTTTAATTATTTATTTCAGGTACTTATATAGCGCCGTCAATTTACGCATCGCTTTACATATATATTGTACATTCACATCAGTCCCTGCCTTCAAGGAGCTTACAACCAAAGTTCCCTAACACACATTCATACATACTAGGGCCAATTTAGACAGGATCTGATTAACCTACCAGCATGTCTTTATAGTATGGGAGGAAACCGGAGTACCTGGAAGAAACCCACGCAGGCACAGGGAAACTCCAGGCAGATAGTGTCGTGGTCGGGATTCAAACCAGCGACCCTTTTTTTCTGCTTGGTGAAAGTGCTAACCACTACACCACTATGCTGCCAGGGTTGAGCATAGGTTTGGCCCGTTCAGATGTTCTCCTGCGGAGTGCACATGCTGGGTCAGTGACATCACAAGAGGTTGTTGCTCTAGGTGACATCACCAGGTGGCCCTGCCCTTACCTATTTAAGAACTTTCACAAGGAGCAGGTATTTGGCGGTCAGCCTTCATCGTGGGCAGAGCGTTTTTTTTTTCTTCTTTTTTTTCCCCCGGGTCTGGTGGTGCAATGGGCGTTGTGATTGATGATGGAGCTACATCAGGGGACATTGTTTTTGTATTTTTTATTTTTTTAATAAAGGAATTGTCAAATACAGCCTCCTGTCTTTATTTGTTTTTGACACATTTTTGATGTGTGAATAGGGGTACAATGTACCCCTAATCATTTACATTGGGGGGGGGCGGAATCTGGGCCCCCCCGTTCCTGACCTGCCAGGCTACATTCTCAGCTAAGGGTCTGGTATTAAATTTGGGGGGGGGGGGCCCACGCCATTTAAAAAAAAAATTGGCTTGGGGTTCCCCTCAAAATCCATACCAAACCTAAGGGCTTGGTATGGATTGGGGGGGAACCCCAATGTCGTTTAAAAAAAAAAAATTCTATTGCCAGCAATGTTTTTTTTTTTTGCAGCCGGGTAAATCAATTTAAATGTCATTTTTTTTTCTTTATATATGTCAGTTTTGCTGCAGCAAAACCCTGTTTGGGAGTTTTGGTGTGAACCGAACTGGGGGGTGTTCGGCCCATCACTAGTCATGAAGGTGTTAAATCTTCCAGAGGTCAAGTAGTTAACAAAGTATTGCACTGCACGAGTGACACGCTTTTTTGGGTGTTTTGTAAATGCATGCAAATTTGGGCTATCTGATCAGCGCTCAGCCATTCAGAGAAAGTGATGTATTCTAGCAATGAATGTAGTCAGAGAGGTGGGTTGATGATGTCACAACCATTGCTAGAATACATCACTTTTTCTGGATGGCTGATCGCCGATCAGATAGACTCTATTGCGTTCTGGGTATGAGATAGGAAATATTGGCTTGAACCCTGAACACAGTGCATTATGCTGTATGTAGCCTCACATCCGTACAGTTTATACAGCAATCCAATGGCCTCACAGGTTAGTGAGGGACATAGTTTGTTTGAGCAGGCTATGTAAAGTGTTTTAAAAGCTGGAGTTCAACTTTAAGTATAAGTAGTCAGGTAGACAATGAACATTTTCACAGTAGCACGTGGATCATACATAAGTTGAAATGTGACACCATTTACAGTTATAAAAGTAGATCAGTAGGCAATTATAGTGGGGGATAAGTGAGGGAGTGATGCATCAACGAATAACAAATTATTCAGGGTGAAAAAATGTTCTCGTGTTCACCTGCGGCACTCAAACCCGGAGCTTGGAGAAGTGTGTCAAAGGAGACAAAAAGGTGCAGTGTTTTATATCTAACAACCAAAATAGAAAAAAAAATTTGAATCGCACTACCCTTAAGATTCTGACCCAAAATCAAACAGTAACATATATGAACCAAACATTATAAAAAATCCTGTATATGACGTAACTAAAAAGTGTGATGGAGATCAAAAAATAATATAAGTCCACAATCAACTGTTCAATGATATCCGAAAACATTGAGTCCATACATGATGAATTAATAAAAGTGAACATCAATAATAGTGAAATAATAGTGAAAGTCCATAGGTGCACAAAATAAAGTTGAAACTTGAAAATCAAAACATTGTAAGCAAATAAAAATACACCAGTGCACTGTGAGGTAAAAGTCCATAAAAATGTGAACAAGCCGTCCGCAAACTCTATGAGCAGGAAGCTGTGTTGAATCCACCACCAAATCAGCAGGAGTAAACTCTTACCAGATCACCATGATCCCCCATAACAGAAGATCAAGGAATGCATGTAATGAATCACAACTTGGCTCCAAAAGACAGAACTTGGCACAATCACGGATACTGGGCAACCACCTCACGGCCACTCAGACCATCACATGGATAGCATGGTACATAAAAGATATAAACGCTCCATATAGTACAAAACCTTATGATTGTTTATAAGAAAGTAGCACACTTACAATGTTGCAGTTAAAAAGGGCCTAAAGTCTGATGCGCAGGCCGGAGCACAAACAGACAACCCGTCCTTCTGGGTAAACGAATGGAGCACGAGGTGATGTCAGCGTGTCGCTCCACCCAGACAAAACCGCAGACTTTTGTCCGAAGGGCGTTGGCCCCAAACTTGTCTTGCATACAAAGGGCACACAATTGCAGGCCAACAAACACGAACATAGTGACGTACTACGTGGTTTTTCAGCTTTTTAGCACCACCCTGTGGGCTCCTTCTGCTAATTTCGTGTTAGTAGAAGTTTGGTGAGTGTTCGTGCTTTTCATTTTGCGCTTTTCAGTTTGTTTTTGAACGGCCGTTCGTCAACCAGACATGTTGCGGAATCGGAGGCGATGTTATTTATTATTGACCTTGGAGTTATTGCTTTGACCCAAGACCAGTCCAGGAACAGGAGGCATGGGTAAGGGAGGCAAAACCCTTGCACAGAGCAGGTAACATGTTTGTTATTTTTATTTAGAAAAAAAAAAAAAAAGAGCCTTTACGACCACTTTAAGAGACTGAATAAAACTGAATCTTGATTTTAGACGTTCTGCTTTTGGTATTTTCCTTCTTGCCCATGCAGTCCCTGCTTGAGTAAAGCTAAACTCTAGGCATCTATAAAAAGGCACAAACTAACTGTAATCATTTATATCATTAAATGTTTTTCTTTATATGCAATTAATGTAAATACCCAAATCTGGCCTGGTCTTAGCCTCATCCAGTCCCTGTGGAGCAGGGAGAGGAAGAAGCAGTACAAGGAGCCTATCAGTTTTTGTGCTGACCAGGAGCATGTCGATAACAGAAGAAAGCAGTGACAGAGAGACAGGGCCGGCGCTAGCAATAGGCAGGTCAGGCGGCCTAGGGCGCCCGGGTAGGAGGGGGCGGCAAAATCCGTATCCCCAGCCACTCGCTGGGGATTTGAATTTGTAAAATACCTGCAGGGTCGGTGTCACCATCCATAAGACAGCATAGGCGCCAGGCTAGGGGGCGGTAAAATGCGCCTGTGAAGACATCTCCGAACTCTGTGTACGGACAATTCCACCTCTCCATCCCCCGTTCCGCCAGCTTGCTTTTTTAGAGCTCTCCGGGACCACTCTACCCCCAGTTTGCAATGCCGCCCTAGCAGCGGCAGTGAGAAGAGGAGGGGAGAGAGCAGGGACACAGAGAAGCCGGCCAGAAGTGCTGCATGATACATGAAGCGGCCCGGGGAAGATGAGATGGAAGCCCTGCATGTTAGGTTTGGGCTTGCTGCGATTTTTCCCTCCCTCTTCCTGGACTGTCGGGGCTCTGTGGTGGGAGGACAGGCAGCAGCGCCGCTCTCCTCGAGGTGAGGCCACCACCATTGTTGCATTGTATTGTGTACAGAGGGAAACAGGTGTGCGGGGGAAGGTGCAGAGGGGAACAGATTTGGGGGGGAGGGGGGTGCAGAGGGGAACTAATGTGTGTGTGTGGGGGGGTACAGAGGGGAACAGATTTGGTGGGGTACAGAGGGGAACTAATGAGGGGGGTTACAGAGGAGAACAGATTTGGGGGGGGTACAGAGGGGAACTAATGTGTGTGTGTGTGGGGGAGGGGGTACACAGGGGAACAGATTTGGGGATACAGAGGAGAACTAATGTGTGTGTGGGGGAGAGGGTATAGAGGGGAACCGATTTGGGGGGGGTACAGAGGGGAACTAATGAGGGGGGTACAGAGGAGAACAGATTTGGGGGGGGGGGGGTTATTTGAGGTGTGGAGGTTCAAGTTCAGCTTTGTAAAAAAAATAATAAATGCAGTTTGCAGTTAAAAAAAATGTGCATTTATTATAATTTTTACTAGGAGCCCGTAAAGCATTGTCAGTGTATCTGTCTGCTCATACAGACAATCAGTTGCATAGTTAGCCTGTCCATATACTACCCTAGCATGTCCGTATAGTACCCTAGCCTGTCCGTATACTACCCTAGCCTGTCCGTATACTACCCTAGCCTGTCCATATAGAAATCTAGCCTGTCCGTATAGTACCCTAGCCGGTCCGTATAGTACCCTAGCCGGTCCGTATACTACCCTAGCCTGTCCATATAGTACCCTAGTCGGTCCGTATAATACCCTAGCCTGTCTGTATAGTACCCTAGCCTGTCCCTATACTACCCTAGCCTGTCCGTATACTACCCTAGCCTGTCCATATAGAAATCTAGCCGGTCCGTATAGTACCCTAGCCGGTCCGTATAGTAGCCTAGCCGGTCCGTATACTACCCTAGCCTGTCCGTATAGTACCCTAGCCTGTCCGTATACTACCCTAGCCTGTCTGTATAGTACCCTAGCCTGTCCGTATACTACCCTAGTCGGTCCCTATACTACCCTAGCCCACCATATACACGGACAGGGAAAAGGGGGTGGAGCCAATGGGGGGGCAAAATGAGGTTTTGCCTAAGGTGTCAAAAATCCTTGTACCAGCCCTGTAGAGAGCATCTTATAGGGTTCTATTCATTATAATCTTGTTTTTGGCTGTAGCTCTGCTTTACAGGAAACATACAGTAAATAAATATGTTGGCTGCCAATGCCGACTAACCCTTTGAAATCACTAGACCCCTGGCTATAATGCTGGCTTCAACACTTTCTAACACTAGCTTACACTCAGATCAGAGCTTCACATTCACTTTCCTGACCTGTATTCTCATTCTAGAAAACATCACAAACTGTTGAAGCCATAGACAGCCATAGCATCTCCCACAAATGGTCAGACCCCAAATTTCTTTCAGTACAGGTTTCCATTGAAGTGATCATTGGAGACCAAGTTGATAATCTAGCCATAACATGTGGCTCTACAGTCTTGATCACCAGAGGCATAACAGCTGCTTTTCGACAGAACTGCACAGTCCTTTCCTTTCCATTGATATATTACACATAAACACAAAAGGGTGCAGCGCTAGATAATTAAGGGTGCTTGAAAAGAAAGTTCATAATAGAAAGCTAATAATTAGAGCAGTCCAGATGATGTGATTTCCAAGTAGTGAGTAAGAAATCTTGTGAGGAATCCTCCACTAGTAGGTAAACACACACTGCCTCTTACCGTTATACTATACTAGTATAGTATACTATACTATATTTGAGATTTAATAACTCTCAGATATGATTTGGGTTAAATGAGAGTTCTTTGATAGGGATGAGCTTCGAGTTAGAATCAAACCCATGCTCGACTCGAACATCGCCTGTTCGACTGTTCGACCGTTCGACGAATTACGAACATTATGGGCCGATCGCTCCAAATTCGAGTGGCACGTCACGGCCCATAATTCACTGCGGCATCGCAGTGCATTGCTGGCTGATGATTGGCCAAGCAGGCACTATGACCCGCATGCTTGGCCAATCACAGCGCCGTCTGTACAGAGAGCAGTAATTGGCCAAAGCCAGGGTGACTTTGGCTAATTATGGCTCAGGGGGTTTAGTACACGCCCCACACTATATAAGGCCGCCTACGTAGCGGCCTTGTGTAGTGTGTTGCGGCGGCGGAGAAAGATAGACAGAGAGACAGTGTCATTTGATTTAAGTTAGATAGAGTAGGCAGGCGAGTCAGTTAGCTGCACTTACAGTGTATTGTGTATATATGCATCACAGGTGTTGTATGTATGTATATATATATATATATATATATACTGTATTCAGTTTAGCTAAATTTGTTCCTGTTATTCTCTTCCTACTGATAGGCAGGCAGGTGTTTTCACAGTATTTACAGTTAGTGTACTGTGTCCTCTGCACAGTGTGCACCTAAAGCTACCTAAAGACAATTACTGTTGTTCTGATCCTATTAATACCACAGGCAGGCAGCTGCAGTATTTACAGTTAGTGTACTGTGTCCTCTGCACAGTGTGCACCTAAAGCTACCTGAAGACAATTGCTGGTGTTCTTCTGATCCTATTAGTACCACAGGCAGGCAGCTGCAGTATTGACAGTTAGTGTACTGTGTCCTCTTCACAGTGTGCACAAGAAGCTACCTGAAGACAATTGCTGGTGTTCTGATCCTATTAATACCACAGGCCGGTAGCTGCAGTATTTACAGTTAGTGTACTGTGTCCTCTGCACAGTGTGCACCTAAAGCTACCTGAAAACAATTTCTGTTGTTCTGATCCTATTAATACCACAGGCAGGCAGCTGCAGTATTTACAGTTAGTGTACCGTGTCCTCTGCACAGTGTGCACCTAAAGCTACCTGAAGACAATTGCTGGTGTTCTGATCCTATTAATACCACAGGCAGGCAGTTGCAGTATTTACAGTTAGTGTACTGTGTCCTCTGCACAGTGTGCACAAGAAGCTACCTGAAGACAATTGCTGGTGTTATGATCCTATTAATACCACAGGCAAGCAGCTGCAGTATTTACAGTTAGTGTACTGTGTCCTCTGCGCAGTGTGCACCTAAAGCTACCTGAAGAAAATTGCTGGTGTTCTTCTGATTCTATTAGTACCAGAAGCAGGCAGCTGTAGTATTTACAGTTAGTGTACTGTGTCCTCTGCACAGTGTGCACCTAAAGCTACCTGAAGAAAATTACTGGTGTTCTGATCCTATTAATACCACAGGCAGACAGCTGCAGTAATTACAGTTAGTGTACTGTGTCCTCTGCACAGTGTGCACCTAAAGCTACCTGAAGAAAATTGCTGGTGTTCTTCTGATCCTATAGGTACCACAGGCAGGCAGCTGCAGTATTTACAGTTAGTGTACTGTGTCCTCTGCAAAGTGTGCACCTAAAGCTACCTGAAGAAATTGCTGTTGTTCTGATCCTATTAATAGCACAGGCAGGCAGCTGCAGTATTTACAGTTAGTGTACTGTGTCCTCTGCACAGTGTGCACAAGAAGCTACCTGAAGACAATTGCTGGTGTTCTGATCCTATTAATACCACAGGCCGGTAGCTGCAGTATTTACAGTTAGTGTACTGTGTCCTCTGCACAGTGTGCACCTAAAGCTACCTGAAAACAATTTCTGTTGTTCTGATCCTATTAATACCACAGGCAGGCAGCTGCAGTATTTGCAGTTAGTGTACCGTGTCCTCTGCACAGTGTGCACCTAAAGCTACCTGAAGACAATTGCTGGTGTTCTGATCCTATTAATACCACAGGCAGGCAGTTGCAGTATTTACAGTTAGTGTACTGTGTCCTCTGCACAGTGTGCACAAGAAGCTACCTGAAGACAATTGCTGGTGTTATGATCCTATTAATACCACAGGCAAGCAGCTGCAGTATTTACAGTTAGTGTACTGTGTCCTCTGCACAGTGTGCACCTAAAGCTACCTGAAGAAAATTGCTGGTGTTCTTCTGATCCTATTAGTACCAGAAGCAGGCAGCTGTAGTATTTACAGTTAGTGTACTGTGTCCTCTGCACAGTGTGCACCTAAAGCTACCTGAAGAAAATTACTGGTGTTCTGATCCTATTAATACCACAGGCAGACAGCTGCAGTAATTACAGTTAGTGCACTGTGTCCTCTGCACAGTGTGCACCTAAAGCTACCTGAAGAAAATTGCTGGTGTTCTTCTGATCCTATAGGTACCACAGGCAGGCAGCTGCAGTATTTACAGTTAGTGTACTGTGTCCTCTGCAAAGTGTGCACCTAAAGCTACCTGAAGAAATTGCTGTTGTTCTGATCCTATTAATAGCACAGGCAGGCAGCTGCAGTATTTACAGTTAGTGTACTGTGTCCTATGCACAGTGTGCACCTAAAGCTACCTGAAGACAATTGCTGTTGTTCTGATCCTATTAATTCCACAGGCAGGCAGCTGCAGTATTTACAGTTAGTGTACTGTGTCCTCTGCACAGTGTGCACCTAAAGCTACCTTAAGAAAATTGCCGGTGTTCTTCTGATCCTATTAGTATAACAGGCAGGCAGCTGCAGTATTTACAGTTAGTGTACTGTGTCCTCTGCACAGTGTGCACCTAAAGCTACCTGAAGAAAATTGCTGGTGTTCTTCTGATCCTATTAGTACCACAAGCAGGCAGCTGCAATATTTACAGTTAGTGTACTGTGTCCTCTGCACAGTGTGCACCTAAAGCTACCTGAAGAAAATTACTGGTGTTCTCCTGATCCTATTAGTACCACAGACAGGCAGCTGCAGTATTTACAGTTAGTGTACTGTGTCCTCTGCACAGTGTGCACCTAAAACTACCTGAAGACAATTGCTGGTGTTCTTCTGATCCTATTAGTACCACAAGCAGGCAGCTGCAATATTTACAGTTAGTGTACTGTGTCCTCTGCACAGTGTGCACCTAAAGCTACCTGAAGAAAATTACTGGTGTTCTCCTGATCCTATTAGTACCACAGACAGGCAGCTGCAGTATTTACAGTTAGTGTACTGTGTCCTCTGCACAGTGTGCACCTAAAGCTACCTGAAGACAATTGCTGGTGTTCTGATTCTATTATTACCACATGAAGGCAGCTGCAGTATTTACAGTTAGTGTACTGTGTCCTCTGCACAGTGTGTACCTAAAGCTACCTGAAAACAATTGCTGTTGTTCTGATCCTATTAATACCACAGGCAGGCAGCTGCAGTATTTACAGTTAGTGTACTGTGTCCTCTGCAAAGTGTGCACCTAAAGCTACCTGAAGACAATTGCTGGTGTTCTGATCCTATTAATACCACAGGCCGGTAGCTGCAGTATTTACAGTTAGTGTACTGTGTCCTCTGCACAGTGTGCACAAGAAGCTACCTGAAGACAATTGCTGGTGTTCTGATCCTATTAATACCACAGGCAGGCAGCTGCAGTATTTACAGTTAGTGTACTGTGTCCTCTGCACAGTGTGCACAAGAAGCTACCTGAAGACAATTGCTGGTGTTCTGATCCTATTAGTACCACAGGCAGGCAGCTGCAGTATTTACAGTTAGTGTACTGTGTCCTCTGCACAGTGTGCACCTAAAGCTACCTGAAGACAATTGCTGGTGTTCTGATCCTATTAATACCACAGGCAGGCAGCTGGAGTATTTACAGTTAGTGTACTGTGTCCTCTGCACAGTGTGCACCTAAAGCTACCTGAAGACAATTGCTGTTGTTCTGATCCTATTAATACCACAGGCAGGCAGCTGGAGTATTTACAGTTAGTGTACTGTGTCCCCTGCACAGTGTGCACCTAAAGCTACCTATAGAAAATTACTGGTGTTCTTCTGATCCTATTAGTATCACAGGCAGGCAGCTGTAGTATATACAGTTAGTGTACTGTGTCCTCTGCACAGTGTGCACCTAAAGCTACCTGAAGACAATTGCTGGTGTTCTCATACTAATAATACTACAGGCAGGTAGTTGATTCTGCTAGCTGCAGTATCAGTATATATATACATCTCAGCTTTGTGCAGCTACATTTCACTGCAGGCCATTAGTTTGTCTGTAAGACCAACAAGGAGAGGCAGACAGTCACAAGCCAATAAAAGAGGCAAGCAGGTTCTGTGTCTAGAGGCAACAGTGCTGGTCGTGGAGACGGTGCATCCTCATCAGCACGTGGGCGTGAGACACGCTTGTCCTTTTTTTCGGCAGCTGGCCGTGTTGAGCCGCAACATGCCGAAGACTTGGTAGAGTGGATGACCAAGCCGTCCTCTTCCTCCTCATCCTCTCTCACCCAGGCTCAGGGTACTTTGTCTGGCAAAGCAGCTGCCAATGCGGCCTCTTCTCTCGGCTCAAGGGCATCACTCGCTCCTTCCCTAGCCCCACCATGTCCTCCTGAGCAGTCCCTCGAACTGTTTAACCACAGTGTTGGGTACATGCTCCAGGAGGATGCCCAGCGTTTAGAAGGCTCTGATGATGATACTGAGCTAGATGAAGGCAGTAACGTGAGCATGGACCGAGGGGGTGCCCAAGAAGGACAGAAATCTGGCAGTCATGTTCCCCCAGCTGCAGCATACTGCCAGGTTTGCTCCAGTGATGAAGAGGGAGGGGATGATGAGGTCACTGACTCCACGTTGTTGCCTGATAGGAGAGAGGAGGAGGAGGAGAAGGCACATCTCCAATGAGGCAGGATGCCCTCCAGGGGCCAGCTTAAGGGAAGCACACCGACTGCATCATACCGCAGAGCTCCGCATGTGCAGGGCGCTGCTGTCTCTGTGCGTTATTCCAAAAGCCCTTTGGTGTGGGCCTTTTTTAAGACGAGTGCATCAGATCCCACCGCTGCTATTTGCAACATATGTCTGAAGCGTATCTTGCGTGGCCAAAACATCACCCGCTTGGGCACCACATGTATGACCAGACATATATCGACCTGCCATGCAGTTTGTTGGCAAGCGTACCTAAAAGACCCACACCAAAGAACAAAGCGGACCTCTCCTTTCTCCTCATCAGCTGGGATCTCCAACCCCACTATACGTTCAGTCCTCTCTGAAACCTGCACTGAGAGGAATGAAGGTGTAGAATTAGGTGTGTAACAGCCAAGTACTTGCGGGCAATCTGCTATCGGTACACCAACGTCAGATTGTACCAGGCAAATTTCCCTGCCCCAGCTTCTGCACCACCGAAAGAAGTTCGCTCCCAGCCATCCACATGCCCAGCGGTTGAATGCTAACTTGGCTAAATTGCTAACACTTCAACTGCTGCATTTCATTTGGTAGACTCTGCCCCCTTCCGTGAGTTTGTGGAATGTGCTGTTCCTCAGTGGCAAGTTCCCAAATGCCACTTTTTCTCATCGAAGGCAATTCCGGCTCTCTATCGGCATGTGGAAGGCAATGTCTTGGCCTCGCTGGACAGGGCGGTCAGTGGTAAGGTGCATATTACCGCTGACTCATGATCCAGCAGGCATGGACAGGGACGTTACACATCTTTCTATCTTTGCACTGGGTGACTCTTCTGGCAGCTGGGAAAGATGCAGGACAGGGTGCAGTAGTGTTGGAGGTTGTTCCGCCACCACACCTCCAAAATTATACTAGTAGTTATTCTGCCACACCTCTCTCCTCCACCCCCTCCTCTTCTTCCTCCATGGCCTCTTCCTGTGCTGATTTGTCCTCGGAACCAGCAGTGCTCCGTAGGCGTTTAAGGGGCTACGCAAGCACGCAGGCAAAAAGATGCCATGCGGTGCTTGAGCTGGTGTGCTTGGGGGACAGGAGCCACACTGGGGCAGAGATTCTGTCAGCTCTGCAGGGGCAGGTTCAGAGGTGGTTGACGCCACGCCAGTTTAAGCCAGGTATGGTGGTTTGCGACAATGGCACCAACCTCCTCTCCGCCCTTCGACAGGGACAACTGACCCATGTGCCCTGTTTGGCTCACATCCTTAACTTGGTTGTGCAGTGGTTCTTGGGCAGGTACCCGGGCTTACAGGATGTCCTGAGGCAGGCCAGGAAAGTCTGTGTGCATTTCCACCGGTCATATAATGCCAGTGCTCGGCTGGCTGACCTCCAAAAGGAATTTAACCTGCCCAAGAACCGCCTAATCTGTGACATGCCCACCAGGTGGAACTTAATGTTGGCCATGCTGCAGTGGAGCAGAGGGCCATCAATGAGTACCTATGCGACTATGGCACCAGGACAGGGTCAGGGGAGCTTGTTTTTTTTCCCAACGCCAGTGGGCTATGATCAGGGATGCATGCACTGTCCTGTCACCATGTGAGGAGGCCACGAAGATGGTGAGCAGTGACAGTGCATGCATCAGTGACACTGTCCCTCTTGTCCACCTGTTGGAGCACATGCTGCATGGAATAATGGACAGGGCACTTGAGGCAGAACGGAGGGAGGAAGAGGAGGACTTCCTTATCTCTCAAGGCCCCCTTTATCCAGACAGTGTTCATGCATGCCCGCCGATCACACAGGAAGAGGACAAGGAGGAGGATGATTGTGTCAGCATGGAGGTGGAGCCTGGCACTCAGCATCAGCAGCAGTCTTCAAGGGATCATTTACAGTCCGAAGAAACCCATGGACTTGTACATGGCTGGGAGGAGGTGGCTGCGGATCATGTTGTCCTTAGTGACCCAAAGGACTCTGGACCAAATGCCTCAGCAACCCTACGCTGCATGGCCTCCCTGATCCTGCAAAGTTTGCGGAAGGATCCTCGTATTCGTGGTATCAAGGGGAGGGATCATTACTGGCTGGCAACCCTCCTTTATCCATGTTACAAGGGTAAGGTTGTGGACCTTATCTTGCCGTCGCAGAGGGAGCAGAGGATGAAACATCTTCGGGAGGCCTTGCAGAAAGGTTTGTGCAACGCGTTTCCAGAGCCTGGGAGGTTACAATTTCCTGGTCCTCCTGGACAACGTGTTGCTGAGGCTTCGGTCAGTCACAGAAGGAGCGGTGGAGAAGGTGGCCGTCTGACCGATGCGTTCAGACAATTTTTTAGTCCACAGCACCAAGGTCTGATCGGTTCCAGCAACCATCGCCAGCGTCTGATTGACATGGTGCAGGAATACCTAGGGGCAAGATCAGACTTGGACACCTTTCCCACCGAAAATCCTCTGGGTTACTGGGTCTTGAGGATGGATCACTGGCCAGAGCTTGCACAGTATGCAATTGAGCTACTGGCCTGTCCTGCATCCAGTGTTCTTTCGGAACGCACATTCAGTGCTAAAATGATTACGCTGCGCTAGAGTGTGTTAGACATGCTACTAAATTATAGCATGATAGAACAACTGCGTCTAAATAAACGCATGTGGATGTGGGAAACACAAAACCTCTACAAGGTAAGCAGACCTAATAATAGATAATTACTCTGAATACAAATGTGAAAATTGAGAAATGCATATAAACGCATCAAAGTATAAATGCAAATTCAAATGTGAAATATGACAGATTAACGCATCAAAGTGCACAGGTACCAATAAGCTTAACTGAATCACAACATTACTAGATAGAGCATTGAATAAATGAATATAAACGCATCAAAGTGCAAATGTGCCAATATGCATAACTAAATGACAATATTGCTCAAATGTGCAAAATATAAACGCATAAAGTGCAAATGTGCAAATAAACATACTTATTACAATATAAATATATATATATATATATATATATATATATATATATATATATATATATATATATATATATATATATATATATATGAGCATGTAAAAAGTGCTAAGTGCAAAAAACACAAAACAATAGTAATTGGGTGTCACACAGTTCATGTGTAAAAAAGTCCTCAATGGAACCAAAAAATAGTTCACTATGAAGTCCCACAAAAGGTATAAAAGTGCCTAAACGTGATGTCCACTGGTGATACAATTAACTTGCTAGTAACTCTCAAAATGTCACAGACCGTGCAATGGTGCGATTCGGTGACCCCAAAGGTAATGCGCTCACATCAGAACGTGTGACCAAGTCGCTGGACAAAGTCAAACCACGCTTGTGAACCACCCCAGGTTCTAAGTAGATCCCAGGATCTCAGGCTCCAATGCAGTAAAGAGTATATAGATGGGAAGAAATAACTACATAGTATAATACCATTTTAAAATGTATTAAAAGATATAGATACTCTACCCAAAAGGGGTACTCACAATATATAGGTGCGATATAACAAATAATTCTGCGCTGCCCAAAGAGAATAAGCAGCTGACACGGCCAATAGGATATATGCATAAATTAGATAATAAAAATAAGTGTAGTGCTGAAAATTAGTGTAGCGCTGAAACAGCGCTACACTTATTTTTATCCTCTACAATATATAGGTGCGTCAGTGCACCGCTCTAAACATGGCAAGTATGATATTTTTCGTGAGGGTATGGTGTGCGTCTCCTCAATAGGCAGCTCAGCTGTCTCTCGCTCCGTCCTGGCCCCTCCCCTACGCGTTTTCGACACAGGGATCACGTGTCATCATCATTATTTTTTTTTGGTTCCATTGAGGACTTTACACATGAACTGTGTGACACCAAATAACTTTTTGTTTTGTGTTTTTTGCACTTAGCACTTTTTACATGCTCATATATATATTCATATTGTAATAAGTATGTTTATTTGCACATTTGCACTTTATGCGTTTATATTTTGCACATTTGAGAAATATTGTCATTTAGTTTTGCATATTGGCACATTTGCACTTTTATGCATTTATATTCATTTATTCACTGCACTAGTATTGCTGTGATTCAGTTATGCTTATTGGTACCTGTGCACTTTGATGCGTTAATCTGTCTTATTTCACATTTGAATTTGCATTTATACTTTGATGCCTTTATATGCATTTGTCAATTTTCACATTTGTATTCAGAGTATTTATCTATTATTAGGTCTGCTTACCTTGTAGAAGTATTGTGTTTCCTACATCCACATGCGTTTATTTTGACGCAGTTGTTCTATCATGCTATAATTTAGTTGCATGTCTAACGCACTCTAGCGCAGCGTAATCATTTTTACATTTGTCATTTTGTACATGTATGAGACGTGCAGCTGAGCAGTGCTTTAAGTTTTGTGTGGCTCGCAGGATCTTTCGCATCGTTGTGCACATTCAGTGCTGCTGGAGGCTTTGTAACCGATCACAGGGTGCACCTGTCCACCAAATGGGTCGATCAGCCGACCTTCCTAAAAATGAATCAGTCTTGGATCACCAGCTAGCAAGCACCTGATGCTGATGTAATCGATTGATTTTTTGTGAGATCCCTTCAAGACTGCCTATGCTGATGCTGAGTGATTATCCTGTTATGCTGAGTGACAATCCTCTTCCTCCTCAATTCTCATGCTGATAGCTTGTAAGAACATTTTTGGTTCTGGGCACCGCCACCAGTGGCCTTATTTTTCTGCCCCTGTTTAACAGGGGCATGTAATTACAATTTTTGATGCAAAACTTTGCAGCAGGGCTCATTCCTGCGCTCCAACTATAGTATCTGTGAGGGGTTGCAGTGTTGTGGCAGCAGCACCAGTGCCCAGGGCCCAATTTTTCTGCCCCTGTTTAATAGGGGCGTATAATTACAATTTTTGCTGCAATACTTTGCAGCAGGGCTCATTCCTGCGCTCCAACTATAGCATCTGTGAGGGGTTGCAGTGTTGTGGCAGCAGTGGCTAAGGCCCAATTTTTCTGCCCCTGTTTAACAGGGGCGTGTAATTACAATTTTTTATGCAATACTTTGCAGCAGGGCTCATTCCTGCGCTCCAACTATAGCATCTGTGAGGGGTTGCAGTGTTGTGGCAGCAGTGGCTAAGGCCCAATTTTTCTGCCCCTGTTTAACAGGGGTGTGTAATTACAATTTTTGATGAAATACTTTGCAGCAGGGCTCATTCCTGCGCTCCAACTAGAGTATCTGTGAGGGGTTGCAGTGTTGTGGCACCAGCACCAGTACCCAAGG
The DNA here is from genome assembly GCA_037952835.1 of Lithobates septentrionalis. Lineage (NCBI taxonomy): Eukaryota > Metazoa > Chordata > Amphibia > Anura > Ranidae > Lithobates > Lithobates septentrionalis. The sequence continues at coordinate 837,143 of JBBDGP010000798.1, read as the reverse complement.
CCCAAATTTGCAGCCCCTGTTTAACAGGGGCGTATAATTACAATTTTTGATGCAATACTTTGCAGCAAGGCTCATTCCTGCGCTCCAACTATAGAATCTGTGAGGGGTTGCAGTGTTGTGGCACCAGTGCCTAAGGCCCAATTTTTCTGCCCCTGTTCAACAATGGCATGTAATTACAATTCTTGATTAGGGATGAGCCGAACACCCCCCGGTTCGGTTCGCACCAGAACCCGCGAACGGACCGCAAGTTCGCACGAACGTTAGAACCCCATTGACGTCTATGGGACTCGAACGTTCGAAATCAAAAGTGCTCATTTTAAAGGCTAATTTGCATGGTATTGTCCTAAAAAGGGTTTGGGGACCCGGGTCCTACCCCAGGGGACATGTATCAATGCAAAAAAAACTTTTAAAAACGGCCGTTTTTTCGGGAGCAGTGATTTTAATGATGCTTAAAGTAAAAAAAAAAAAGTGAAATATTCCTTTAAATATCGTACCTGGGGGGTGTCTATAGTATGCCTGTAAAGTGACGCGTGTTTCCCATGTTTAGAACAGTCCCTGCACCAAATGTCATTTTTAAAGGAAAAAATCTCATTTAAAACTGCTTGCGGGTTTAATGTCATGTCGGGTCCTGGCAATATGGATGAAAATCAGTGAGACAAACGGCATGGGTACCCCCCAGTCCATTACCAGGCCCTTTGGGTCTTGTATGGATATTAAGGGGAACCCCGCACCCAAATTAAAATAAGGAAAGGTCCCTATATACTCTGAACAGCAGTATACAGGCGGTGCAAACAAGACAGGGACTGTAGGTTTGTTGTTAAGTAGAATCTCTTTGTAATTTTGAACATTTTTAATGTGTTTAGCTCCAGCCAAAAAATCTTTTCTAAGCTTTTTGGAAAACATAGGGAAGGGTTATCACCCCTGTGACATTTGTTTTGCGTCTTTCCTCCTCTTCAGAAGATTTCACCTCACTTTTTTGTCCCAATGAAAAATGTTTTTTGAAAATTTGGGTTTTTTTGTGGAACAAGGATTGGAAAGCATCAGTGGAAAGGAGAAATTGTTTTCCCATATTAACTCTTACATGAGAGAATTTCCCTTCCTATGGGTAGATTTCATCTCACTTCCTGTTGTCTCCTTCCGTTTGCAAGTAGGAGTCGTTTGTAAGTTAGATGTTTGAAAGTAGGGTCCTGCCCTATATACTCAGCAGAAATTTGGGCCTTAGGTGTTGCTGTGGCCAAAACACTGTAAGCCCTCACAGGGCCCTGCTGTGAAATATTAGATCAAGAATTGTAATTACATGCCCCTGTTGAACAGGAGCTGAAAAATTAGGCCTTAGGCACTGGTGCTGGTGCCACAACACTGCAACCCCTCACAGACACTCTAGTTGGAACGCAGGAACGAGCACTGCTGCAAAGTATTGCATCAAAAATTGTAATTACACGCCCCTGTTAGACAGGGGCAGAAAAATTGGGCCTTAGGCACTGGTGCTGGTGCCACAACACTGCAACCCCTCACAGACACTCTAGTTGGAACGCAGGAACGAGCACTGCTGCAAAGTATTGCATCAAAAATTGTAATTACACGCCCCTGTTAGACAGGGGCAGAAAAATTGGGCCTTAGGCACTGGTGCTGGTGCCACAACACTGCAACCCCTCACAGACACTCTAGTTGGAACGCAGGAACGAGCACTGCTGCAAAGTATTGCATCAAAAATTGTAATTACACGCCCCTGTTAGACAGGGGCAGAAAAATTGGGCCTTAGGCACTGGTGCTGGTGCCACAACACTGCAACCCCTCACAGACACTCTAGTTGGAACGCAGGAACGAGCACTGCTGCAAAGTATTGCATCAAAAATTGTAATTACACGCCCCTGTTAGACAGGGGCAGAAAAATTGGGCCTTAGGCACTGGTGCTGGTGCCACAACACTGCAACCCCTCACAGACACTCTAGTTGGAATGCAGGAACGAGCCGTGCTGCAAAGTATTACATCAAAAATTGTAATTACACGCCCCTGTTATACAGGGGCTGAAAAATTGTGCCTTAGGCACTGGTGGTGGCGCCCAGAACCAAAAATGTTCTTACAAGCTATCAGCGTGATGATTGAGGAGGAAGAGGATAATTACTCAGGGATAATCACTCAGCATCAGCATAGGCAGTCTTTGAAGGGATCTGAAAAAAATTATTCAGTTACATCAGCATCAGGTGCTTGGTAGCTGGTGGTGATCCAAGACTGATTCATTTTTATGAAGGTCAGCCGATCGACCGAGTCAGTGGACAGACGCACCCTGTGATCGGTTACCACGCCTCCAGCAGCACTGAATGTACGTTCCGAAAGAACGCTGGATGCAGGACAGGCCAGTAGCTCAATTGCATACTGTGCAAGCTCTGGCCAGTGATCCATCCTCAAGACCCAGTAACCCAGAGGATTTTCGGTGGGAAAGGTGTCCAAGTCTGATCTTGCCCCTAGGTATTCCTGCACCATGTAAAACAGACGCTGGCGATGGTTGCTGGAACCGATCATACCTTGGGGCTGCGGACCAAAAAATTGTCTGAACGCATCGGTCAGACGGCCACCTTCTCCACCGCTCCTTCTTTGACTGACCGAAGCCTCAGCAACACGTTGTCCAGAAACAGGAGTTTGTAACCTCCCAGTCTCTGGGAACGCGTTGCACAGACCTTTCTGCAAGGCCTCCCGAAGATGTTTCATCCTCTGCTCCCTCTGCGATGGCAAGATAAGGTCCGCAACCTTACCCTTGTAACGTGGATCAAGGAGGGTTGCCAGCCAGTATTGGTCCTTCTCCTTGATACCACGAATACGAGGATCCTTACGCAGGCTTTGCAGGATCAGGGAGGCCATGCAGCGTAGGTTTGCTGAGGCATTCGGTCCGGAGTCCTCTGGGTCACTAAGGACAACAACGTCCGCAGCCACCTCCTCCCAGCCACGTACAAGTCCATGTGTTCCTTGGGACTGATCCCTTAAAGACTGCTGATGCTGAGTGCCAGGCTCCACCTCCATACTGACACAATCTTCCTTCTCCTCCTCCTCCTCCTCCTCGTCCTCTTCCTGTGTGATCGGCGGGCACGCAGGAACACTGTCTGGATAAAGGGGGCCTTGAGAGCTAAGGAAGTCCTCCTCTTCCTGCCTCTGTTCTGCCTCAAGTGCCCTGTCCATTATTCCACGCAGCGTGTGCTCCAACAGGTGGACAAGGGGGACAGTGTCACTGATGCATGCACTGTCAGTGCTCACCATCCTCGTGGCCTCCTCGAATGGTGACAGGACAGTGCATGCATCCCTGATCATGGCCCACTGGCGTGGGGAAAAAAAACCAAGGTCCCCTGACCCTGTCCTGGTGCCATAGTCGCACAGGTACTCATTGATGGCCCTCTGCTGCGTGTGCAGCCGCTGCAGCATGGCCAACGTCGAGTTCCACCTGGTGGGCATGTCACAGATTAGGCGGTTCTTGGGCAGGTTAAACTCCTTTTGGAGGTCCGTCAGCCGAGCACTGGCATTATATGACCGGCGGAAATGCACACAGACTTTCCTGGCCTGCCTCAGGACATCCTGTAAGCCCGGGTACCTGCCCAAGAACCGCTGCACCACCAAGTTAAGGACGTGAGCCAAACAGGGCACATGGGTCAGTTGTCCCTGTCGGAGGGCAGAGAGGAGGTTGGTGCCATTGTCGCAAACCACCATTCCTGCCTTAAGTTGGCGTGGCGTCAACCACCTCTGAACCTGCCCCTGCAGAGCTGACAGAACCTCTGCCCCAGTGTGGCTCCTGTCCCCCAAGCACACCAGCTCAAGCACCGCATGGCATCTTTTGGCCTGCGTACTTGCGTAGCCCCTTGAACGCCTACGGAGCACCGCTGGTTCCGAGGAAGAGGCCATGGAGGAAGAAGAAGAGGAGGGGGTGGAGGAGAGAGGTGTGTCACAATCAGCATTTTGGAGGCGTGGTGGCGGAACAACCTCCAACACTACTGCACCTTGTCCTGCATCCTTCCCAGCTGCCAGCAGAGTCACCCAATGCGCCGTGAAACTTAAGTAACGTCCCTGTCCATGCCTGCTGGACCATGAGTCAGCGGTAATATGCACCTTACCGCTGACCGCCCTGTCCAGCGAGGCATGGACATTGCCTTCCACATGCCGGTAGAGAGCCGGAATCGCCTTCCGTGAGAAAAAGTGGCGTTTGGGTACCTGCCACTGAGGAACCGCACATTCCACAAACTCACGGAAGGGGGCAGAGTCTACCAAATGAAAAGGCAGCAGTTGAAGTGCTAGCAATTTTGCCAAGCTAGCATTCAACCGCTGGGCATGTGGATGGCTGGGAGCAAACTTCTTTCGGCGGTGCAGCAGCTGGGGCAGGGAAATTTGCCTGGTACAATCTGACGTCGGTGTACCAAAAGCAGATTGCCCACAAGTACTTGGCTGTGACACACCTAATTCTACACCTTCATTCCTCTCACTGCAGGTCTCAGAGAGGACTGAAGGTCTAGTGGGGTTGGAAATCTCAGCTGATGAGGAGCAAGGAGAGATCCTCTTTGTTCTTTGGTGTGGGTCTTTCAGATACGCTTGCCAACGAACTGCATGGCAGGTCAACATATGTCTGGTCAAGCATGTGGTACCCAAGCGGGAGATGTTTTGGCCACGCGAGATACGCTTGAGACATATGTTGCAAATAGCAGCGGTGCGATCTGATGCACTCGTCTCAAAAAAGGCCCACACCAAAGAACTTTTTGAATAACGCGCAGAGACTGCAGCGCCCTGCACATGTGGAGCTTTGGGGTGTGATGCAGTCAATGTGCTGCCCTTAGGCTGGCCCCTGGAGGGCATCCTGCCTCGTTGGTGATGTGCCGCCTCCTCCTCCTCCTCCTCCTCCTCTCTCCTATCAGGCACCCACGTTGAGTCAGTGACCTCATCATCCCCTCCCTCCTCATCACTGGAGCAAACCTGGCAGTATGCTGCAGCAGGGGGAGCATGACTGCCAGATTGCTGTCCTTCTTGGGCACCCCCTCTGTCCGTGCTCATGTTACTGCCTTCATCGAGCTCAGTATCATCATCAGAGCCTTCCAAACGCTGGGCATCCTCCTGGAGCATGTACCCAACACTGTGGTCAAACAGTTCGAGGGAATCCTCATGAGGACATGGTGGAGCTAGGGAAGGAGTCACTGATGACATTGAGCTGAGGGAAGAGGCCGCTGCTTTGCCAGACAAAGCACCCTGGGCATGGGTGAGAGAGGATGAGGAGGATGAGGACGGCTTGGTCATCCACTCGACCAAGTCTTCCGCATGTTGCGGCTCAACACGGCCAGCTGCCGAAAAAAAGGCCAAGCGTGTCCCATGGCCACGTGCTGATGAGGATGCACCGTCTCCACGACCAGCACTAGACACAGAGCCTGCTTGCCCTCTCTTATTGGCTTGTGACTGTCTGCCTCTCCTTCTTGGCCTTCCAGACATACTAATGGCCTGTAGCTGCACTAAGCTGGGATAGAACACCTGTAATTTTCTTCAGGTAGCTTTATATACTGTAACCAGACAAGCCTGCCTGTCAGTAGGAAGATAACAGGAACGGATCTAGCTGAACACTGTGAGCAGGACGCACTGCACTGAATGTAAATAGCAGGAACGGATCTAGCTGAACACTGTGAGCAGGACGCACTGCACTGAATGTAAATAGCAGGAACGGATCTAGCTGAACACTGTGAGCAGGACGCACTGCACTGAATGTAAATAGCAGGAACGGATCTAGCTGAACACTGTGAGCAGGACGCACTGCACTGAATGTAAATAGCAGGAACGGATCTAGCTGAACACTGTGAGCAGGACGCACTGCACTGAATGTAAATAGCAGGAACGGATCTAGCTGAACACTGTGAGCAGGACGCACTGCACTGAATGTAAATAGCAGGAACGGATCTAGCTGAACACTGTGAGCAGGACGCACTGCACTGAATGTAAATAGCAGGAACGGATCTAGCTGAACACTGTGAGCAGGACGCACTGCACTGAATGTAAATAGCAGGAACGGATCTAGCTGAACACTGTGAGCAGGACGCACTGCACTGAATGTAAATAGCAGGAACGGATCTAGCTGAACACTGTGAGCAGGACGCACTGCACTGAATGTAAATAGCAGGAACGGATCTAGCTGAACACTGTGAGCAGGACGCACTGCACTGAATGTAAATAGCAGGAACGGATCTAGCTGAACACTGTGAGCAGGACGCACTGCACTGAATGTAAATAGCAGGAACGGATCTAGCTGAACACTGTGAGCAGGACGCACTGCACTGAATGTAAATAGCAGGAACGGATCTAGCTGAACACTGTGAGCAGGACGCACTGCACTGAATGTAAATAGCAGGAACGGATCTAGCTGAACACTGTGAGCAGGACGCACTGCACTGAATGTAAATAGCAGGAACGGATCTAGCTGAACACTGTGAGCAGGACGCACTGCACTGAATGTAAATAGCAGGAACGGATCTAGCTGAACACTGTGAGCAGGACGCACTGCACTGAATGTAAATAGCAGGAACGGATCTAGCTGAACACTGTGAGCAGGACGCACTGCACTGAATGTAAATAGCAGGAACGGATCTAGCTGAACACTGTGAGCAGGACGCACTGCACTGAATGTAAATAGCAGGAACGGATCTAGCTGAACACTGTGAGCAGGACACACTGCACTAAATAGTCTAGATAGAAGATAACAGGAACGGATCTAGCTAAACTGAATACAGTGTATATATATATATGCAACACCTGGGATGCATATATATACACAATACACTGTAAGTGCAGCTAACTGACTGACTGTTCTGCCTAATCTATCTAACTCAAATCAAATGACACTGTCTCTCTCTCTCTCTATCTCTCAGCACACCGGAACACACACTACACAGGGCCGCCGTGCAGGCGGCCTTATATAGTGTGGGGTGTGTACTAAATCCCCTGAGCCATAATTGGCCAAAGCCACCCTGGCTTTGGCCAATTACAGCTCTCTCTACTGACGGCGCTGTGATTGGCCAAGCATGCGGGTCATAGTGCATGCTTGGCCAATCATCAGCCAGCAATGCACTGCGATGCCGCAGTGAATTATGGGCCGTGACGCGCCACACGAATTTGGCGCGAACGGCCCATATCGTTCGCAATTCGACGGACGGTCGAACAGCCGATGTTCGAGTCGAACATGGGTTCGACTCGAACACGAAGCTCATCCCTATTCTTGATCTAATATTTCACAGCACGGCCTGTTCCAGCGCCCACCAAAAGTAACTGTGAGGGCTTACAGTGTTGTGGCAACAACAACACCTAAGGCCCCAATTTGTGCAGAGTATATACGGCAGGCCCCTACTTTCAAACACCCAACTTACAAACGACTCCTACTTGCACACGGAAGGAGACAACAGGAAGTGAGATGAAAACTACCCCTAGAAAGGGAAATTCTCTCCTGTAAGAGTTAATATGGGAAAAACATGTCTCCTCTTCACTGATGCTTTATTACCAATCCTTGTTTCACTAAAAACCCCAAATTTAAAAAAAAACATTTGTCATTGGGACAGAAAGTGAGGTGAAATCTTCTGAAGAGGTGTACAGACAGCAAAACAAATGTTACAGGAGTGATAACCCTTCCCTATGTTTTCCAAAAAGCTTAAAAATCGATTTTTTTGGCTGGAGCTACACTTTAAAAATGTACCAGTTCAAAATTACAAACAGATTCTACTTAACAACAAACCTACAGTCCCTGTCTTGTTTGCACCGCCTGTATACTGCTGTTCAGAGTATATAGGGCCTGGGGGCCCCACGCCTTTCCTTTTTTTAATTTGGGTGCAGGGTTCCCCTTAATATCCATACAAGACCCAAAGGGCCTGGTAATGGACTGGGGGGGGGTACCCATGCCGTTTGTCTGATTTTCATCCATATTGCCGGGACCCGAGATTATATTAAAGCCGCAAGCAGTTTTAAATGACTTTTATTTCTTTAAAAATGTCATTTTGTGCAGGGACTGTTCTAAGCACGGGAAACATGCGCCACTTTACAGGCATACTATAGACACTCCCCCGGTACGATATTTAACCACTTGCTTACTGGGCACTTAATCCCCCCTCCTGTCCAGACCAATTTTCAGCTTTTAGCACTGTCGCACTTTGAATGACAATTGCGCGGTCATACAACACTGTACCCAAATGAAATTTTTATAATTTTTTTCCCCACAAACAGAGCTTTCTTTTGGTGGTATTTGATCACCTCTGCGGTTTTTAGTTTTTGTTAAAAAAAATGAAAAAGACCGAATTTTTAAAAAATAAATTTATATTTTTTTTATATATTGTTATAAAATTTTGCAAACAGGTAATTTTTCTCCTTCATTGATGTACGCTGATGAGGCGGCACTGATGGGCACCGATAGGTGGCACTAATTCGCACTGATGGGTGGCAGTGATGGGCGGCACTGATGGGCACTGATAGGTGGCAGTGATGGGCACTGATGGGTGGCAGTGATGGCAGCACTGCTAGGTGGCACTGATTGGCACCACTGGTGGGCATTGATAGGTGGTACTTGTGGGCATTGATAGGTGGCACTTGTGGGCATCGATAGGTGGCACTGCTGGGCACTGTGGGCACTGGCAGGTGGCAATGTCAGGTGGCACTGTCAGGCACAGATGAGGCATATGTGCCTCCTTCCTCTTCGGGACCGATGTCCCTTTAACATGAGCCAGTGATCGGCTTTTTTTTCTCCTCACGCTGTCAGCGTGAGGAGAAAAAAAAACGATCACCGAGCTTTTGTTTACATCATGTGATCAGCTGTCATTGGCTGACAGCTGATCACATGGTAAGGGGCCAGGATCGGCCCCTTACACGGATCTGTGATCATCCGAGTCTCCGTGACTCGTGATCACAGCGCACGCACCGCGTGCCCTGCAGGGTGCGCGCGGTGCGTGTGCACAGGGGAGGACGTCCCATAACGGCCTCCCGGAAATTGAGGTCCGCGCTGTGGCCGTCATTCGGCTATGGCCCGGACCTCAAGTGGTTAAAGGAATATTTCACTTTTTTTTTTCACTTTAAGCATCATTAAAATCACTGCACCCGAAAAAACTTCCCTTTTTAAAACTTTTTTTTGCATTAATACATGTCCCCTGGGGCAGGACCTGGGTCCCCAAACCCTTTTTAGGACAATAACTTGCATATTAGCCTTTAAAATTAGCACATTTGATTTTGAATGTTCGAGTCCCATAGACTTTAATGGGGTTCTAAAGTTCGCGCGAACTTTCGGTACGTTCGCAGATTCTGGTGCGAACCGAACCGAGGGGTGTTCGGCTCATCCCTATTCTTTGACCATGAGTGAAAGCTTTAACACAATAACAAAAATGTATTGGTATATAGTAAAGTAGGCCTAGACTAATACACAGCAATCTATCTAATTGTACAGGAAAAGGGTAGAAATCATGGATTACATAAGGAATACAGAGTATATTCCTTAAAACATTAATCTACAAACAGTAGGACAGAAAATACATAAGACCAACATATTTAGATACAAGTACAAGGGAGATTTTTCATATTTACTATTCCCATAGAGGTTCCATTCATGTGACTGCTCTGCCATAGAGTGTGTGTTTCCCTCCCATCTAGTCTGTGTATATCATAACAGACTGATGCCTCATTGGTTGGCATGGCGTGGCTCCGATTGGTGGGCTTCCCTATTCCTGGTTCAGGATTGGCTACATCTCCAATCCCTATACTTTGCATAAGTCAGCCCACTTTAATGCAAATCCCTGTCCCAGCCTATTTTGAGCAGGACACTTATGCCCCTTACACACGGTCGGACATTGATCGGACATTCCGACAACAAAATCCTAGGATTTTTTCCGACGGATGTTGGCTCAAACTTGTTTTGCGTACACACGGTCGCACAAAAGTTGTCGGAATTTCCGATCGCCAAGAACGTGGTGACGTAAACCACGTACGACGAAGCTAGAAAAGTCCAGTTCAGAACCAAGCGCGGCACCCTTTGGGCTCCTTTTGCTAATCTCGTGTTAGTAAAAGTTTGGTGAGAGACGATTCACGCTTTTTCAGACCCGTGGTTTTCAGATCGTTTTTTGCTGTTCAGTTTGTGCTTGTGGGTTTGTATCTGCTCTTCAGTGCGTGCAAGCAAGCTACGCGTGACTTTGTCATTGTGTTCTTGTTCGTTCGTTACTGTTTTTCAGGTTGCTCTTCACAGGCCTTGCTGTTCTTCAGTGCGTTCTGTTACCTCGTTCTGAGCAGCCGACCGTTTTCTAGCCATGTTGCGTATACGTACTCCTCGTAGAGTTCCTGCTGTGCGGGGGCTTGGTGTTGGGGTCCTGACCTTGACACAAGTCCAGTCCATGAACAGGATGGGGAGGAGTTCATGGACCAAGAATTGGTTGCTTCAGCGTGACCAGTTCTGTCATATGCCTTTGCTCCGTGAGATCCGTGAGAATAATCCTCATGATTTCAGGAACCTTTCCGGATGACGGACCCTGTATTTCACCGTTTGTTGGCTTTGCTGACCCCCTATATCAGCAGGCAGGATACCTGCATGAGGCAAGCCATCACTCCGGAGCAGAGGTTAGTCGCCACCCTGCGGTACTTGGCGACAGGGAGAAGCCTGCAGGACCTCAAGTTCTCGACAGGCATCTCCCCCCAGGCTTTGGGGATCATTATCCCAGAGACCTGTTCTGCCATCATACAGGTACTGCAGAAGGAGTATATTAAGGTAAGATTTTTATCCTTTAATCTCACATTTTATTGTATTTAATGTTTGATAATATATTGTATTTCTTTCCTCATTCCCTAATTACCATGATTGTAATATGCTGTGAATATCCCCTTTGTCCTCATGCATGCTGGATTTTTATGTAATTATTTTTGTTGTCCTTCATACATGTTTGCCTTCACTAACCTCCCCTGCATGCTCTCCTGACCCTATATTCACCTCATGTAGTCACTTAACAATGTATTTTATCAGCTCCATAGTAGTGCTTTACCCCAAACACCCCCTAAAATGTGTTGAAATGTGATTTGTGCGTTAAATTAAGGCAGAGTGCCAGAGGCTTTTTTTGGGGGGTCCCCAAATCATTTGTAACCCTCCCCCCCCCCAACTGCTAAGTCAGCTGATACCAATTCTCTATCTATCTTCAATCCTATATCTGCTGACTTTTCCAAACCCATACACACTATACCCACCTCTTTTGTGGTCAGATTTATGGATGAATTCCCCAAAGCATGTAGTGCAAGGGCCTGCCTGTATACTTTCAAATGGTAACATTTAAAGTTTTTGTATCCTATTATTATCTTGAGGTAATAGCAGAATGTCCAAATGTGCTCAAATGTGTACAATGTGTATTTATATCTTTGTATTATGACACTTCTTACCTGTCCAGTGGGCTGCCAATAGTGTAACTAAGGAGGGGCTGTTCAAAGTAATACACATTATTTATGCATTCATCTCTCAATGAAGTGGAGAGGGTTACCTGTCCAAGAGCTCCCCCCCCCTTTTAATGTTAGCAATGGCCCCATGAGAGGGGGGGGGGAATATGATAGGTGTACCTTATACTTTGGTCTTTAACCAGTTCAATACCGGGCATTTTCACCCCCTTCCTTCCCAGACCAATTTTTAGTTTTCAGCGCTGTCGCACTTTAAACGACAATTGCGCGGTCGTGCGATGTTGTACCCAAAATTGACGTCCTTTTTCCCCCCACAAATGGAGCTTTCTTTTGGTGGTATTTGATCACCTCTGCGGTTTTTATTTTTTGCGCTATAAACAAAAGAAGAGCGACAATTTTGAAAAAAACACAATATTTTTTAGTTTTTGCTATAATAAATATCCCAATTTTTAAAAAAAAAAAACACATTTTTTTCCTCACTTTCGGCCGATACGTATTCTTCTACATATTTTTGGTAAAAAAATCGCAATAAGCGTATATTGATTGGTTTGCGCAAAAGTTATAGCGTTTATAAAATACGGGATAGATTTATGGCATTTAAAAAAAAAAAAAAATTTATTTATTTATTTATTTTTACTAGTAATAGCAGCGATCGCAATTTTTTTTCGTGACTGCGACATTATGGCGGACACATCGGACACTTTTGACACATTTTTGGGACCATTCATTTATACAGCGATCAATGCTATAAAATTGCATTGATTACTGTGTAAATGTGACAGGCAGTGAAGGGGTTAACCACTAGGTGGCGGGGAGGGGTTAAATGTGTTGCCTAGGGAATGCTTCTAACTGTAGGGGGAGGGGACGCACAAGGGGAGGAGACCGATCAGTGTTCCTCCGTTCTGGGAACACAGATCGCTCTCCTCTGAGCTGACAGGACGTGTATCTATGTGTTTACACACAGAGATCCACGGTCCGGCCCGGTTAACGGGCAATCGCAGGTGCCCAGCAGACATCGCGCCCGCCGGGCACACGCACCGGGTCCCGAGTAACGTGGCGGGCGCGCGCGCCCCCTAGGCGGCCGGGAACCCGAGGCCGTCATATGATGTCCACCCAGGATGGGAGATCCCATCTGTGGACGTCATATTACTATAGGCGGGTAGGGAAGTGGTTAAAAATTCCCATAAATCAATGTTATCTTGATGTTGGCCAAGAATGTTTGTGTCTAATCTGCTTTCCATGTTTATGTTCAAAAAGACTAATTTTTTTTTGTTTTCCTCCACAGTTTCCTTCCACGCCACAGGAATGGCAGACTGTGGCCTCCCACTTTGCCCAGCAGTGGGACTTTCCTAACTGCGGAGGGGCAATTGATGGGAAACACGTCCACATCATCCCACCACCCAACTCGAGGTCGTACTATTATAATTATAAGGGGTTCAATAGTATTGTGATGTTGGCGGTGGTGTCGGCTACTTATGAGATCCTGTATGTGGACGTTGGAAGGAATGGCCGGATGTCCGATGGTGGAGTCATAACTCAGACGGAGTTCTACAGGCGTCTCCAGAATGGCAGCTTGGACTTGCCACCTCCAGAAGACAATGTGGAAGGACTCCCATTCGTCTTAATTGCGGATGAAGCCTTTGCGCTGGGGGACCATTATATGCGGCCATTCCTGATGAGGACCCTCACCCTGGACCAGAGGGTTTTTAATTACCGGCTGGCCAGAGCCAGAAGAGTGGTGGAGAACACGTTTGGAATCATGGCCAGCCGGTTCCGCCTATTTCTTACACCCATACATATGGCAGAGTATAAACTGAATCATATTATCCTGGCGTGCTGTGTTCTACACAACTTTTTATGGAAACATTCTGCCAACTATGCTGGCTCAGTTGGGCCTGAGGCCGGAATTCAAAATGAACCAACCCTGACGGCGCTTGAAAGTGGCCGCCCTGGCTTGCCCTCCCTGAGTGCCCGTGATGTCCGGCTAAGATACCTGGAATTCTTTGCGGGTAGGGGGGCTATCAATATGCCAGACAATGTGTGAAACCTTTATCAAGTAAAAAAAAAACATTAAGCAAATCTTTGGTGACATTTACTGCTTGTGTTTGTTTTAGCTGACCCTGACAGAAATGTGTTGAGTCCTGAAAACGGTGTGATTGTGTAACCTTACAAAGCACTGTTGGGTGTTATTTACTAAAGGCAAAGACACTTTGCACTACAAGTGCACTTGAAACTGCACTGAAACTGCACTTGAATTGCAAAGTGGATTTGGATTTGCACTGCACCCATTGTCACAGAAAACACCAATTAGAGCACCCCAAAAGTGTTGTAGCGTTGAGACAATAATCCACACATTCTTGATTAACAATCTTTTTAATACCTGCACAATCACATGTGCATTTAGAAAAGGTTTTTAAAACAAACCAACATGTTTGTTGTATAACAATTTTTGGGGTCACATTAGAAAAAGTAGAAATGTCCATTTAAGATAAAACAGGCATGTTTAAAACCCACAAGAAAGACACAAATCTTTAACTTACAAAGTTCACATTTGGTAGAACTTGAAGGCAATATCAGACATGAGTATTTACAAACTGTGTTTGATATTGCGTTCAGATGGGGTGAAGTCACCCCCGGAAAAGCCAAATTTTGAAGATGCACACAAATAGCCGAATGTCAACATGTGCTACCTGCCATCATGAGGGATCAAGGGACGTGTTTTGGGGGAGCAACCCCTTCCTCACAGCTACTTTATTATTGAGGAAGGGGTTGCACCCCCAAAACGTGTCCATTGATCTTTCGTGATGGCAGATAGCACATGTTGACACACTGTGTGCATCCTCAAAATTTGGCTTTTCTCCAATTAGACAAAAAAATGTTTAAATTGTAGCACACCATAAAAGAAAGGAATTTGGAGGGGTTTTAAACTCTCCCCAAAACATCAATGATGTTATTATTTTTTGGAATAACATCATTGATGTTTTCCTTGATGTTTTCCAAGTCCCTATTACACCCCATGATCTCCCCAATCAGGATCTGTGCACTTTCTGAGGTGAAATGCACTGGATCCACAACATCACAATCACCTAAAAAGATAGAAACCAAAAAAAAAATGTATTATAAATATGCCGGCATCCATCTCTTACCTGAGCCTGTGGTCGCAGACACTCACCTGTTGTGGTGCCAATTTCCACCACGTCTTCCTCCTCCTGCTCTTCTTGTCTTTGGTGGATTTCCCCTTTTTCCAGAGGTGGGGGGTCTCTGGTCTCCTCGGATGAGGGGTGTCCTCCGAGTCTTTTCTCCCCTATGTAAAAAAAAAATGGTATATTTAGCAGACAGATATTTGATGGCAGAACTATAAATATGAAACATTGCTTGGAAGTGGGGTACAATTGTCTGTTTGGGCAGAGTTCCAAGATGTAGAATTTTTTGTGTCCTTTGTCAAGCTTCAATACTTTACCTGTTTTGTACAAGCTTCACAGATGGAGACACCCCTATAGTATCCACTGGATACTCTGCTATCTGAACCTACCTTGGACTGATCTGCTGTGAATGACCCCTGGCCTGGCTCTTGATTCTGTTGCTAGTTTGCTCCACTGCCACATACATCTGGCATCATCCAAGCATGTCTGCCTAACAGCACATCCTGCCTGTTCCAGCTATTCTCCGGTGATCAGCTCATCAAACTTCAATAACCGGCAAACCGTGCTTCTTTGGGCACTGCATTCCCTGTACCACTTTCAGGGGTGCCCTGCACTCAGCCACAAGGGGAGCCCTCTCAGCACCTTGGCCTTACACCTGGAACGTGATACGGTATCTCACAAAAGTGAGCACATCCCTCACATTTTTGTAAATATTTTGACAACACTGAAGAAATGACACTTTGCTACAATGTAAAGTAGTGAGCGTACAGCTTGTGTAACAGTGTAAATTTGCTGTCCCCTCAAAATAACTCAACACACAGCCATTAATGTCTAAACCACTGGCAACAAAAGTGAGTACACCGCTAAGTGAAAATGTCCAAATTGGGCCCAATTAGTTATTTTCCCTCCCCGGTGTCATATGACTCGTTAGTGTTAAAAGGTAAAAAAATTGTTGCTCTACATAAAGATGGCCTAGGCTATAAGAAGATTGCTATGGCAAACAGCACAGGGGTCCTATGCGTCTTCTGGTACGCTTCAGGTCCAAATTCAGCCAAAAATTCGGGCTGATATCGGAAGTGAAACAGTGAATGGAGACGCACCGGACCCCTGTTGTGAGCCACTCCGTACTGTGGTGTGAAACCAGCCTTAGAAAGTAATGCCCAGTTCCCATTTACCTACCATCTATTTAGAAATGAAAGCTTGACATACATAATAAAATCTGTGGTGTTTAATAGCATACTGTAAGTTGCCAATGCAGGAACTCTTCCACATCAACATGAACAGACAACAGAAAATGCTGAGCAACCTGGCTCCCTTGTCTGCAGCACTGCTGCTCTCCTTACCAGTTCCTCTGACTGTATTGTCCAACTCTTCTAAATCACTTGGCTCACTTAGCCTTGAGTAACAGTACCCTGCTGCATGACCCACTCCTGGCCTCTGGATTGTGGCTTCTCCTGACACCCCAATAGGAGCCCATCTGACTCCTGGGAAAAGACCTCCTGTCTCCTGGCTGGGGCTTCTCTAACCCCTGGGTGAGACCTCCCATCTCCTGGCTGGGGTGCCACTGACCCCTGATTGAGACCTCCTGTCTCCAATATGGGAGCTGTCTCTGGGAGCCCTGGGCTATTCACAGGCTTAAGTATATAACGACCTTGCACACCTGTACATGCAGGCATGCAGTAAAATCCAGACACAGAATTGAAGGTTACGTCCCACTTTAGGACCTTGAAAGTGTTAATAAAGTATTTTTTATCAAATAACAAACATGTTATACTTACTTGCTCTGTGCAGTTTTGCACAGAACAGCCCAGATACTCCTCTTCTTGGTTCCCCTGGCAGCACTCTTGCCCCCTCCCTCCTGCCAAGTGCCCCTAAGTAACTTGCAATAGGGTCACCCAAGAAGGCTTTCTCCCGAGCCCAGCTCTGCATGTCCATTTACCCCACCCTCTCTCTCTCCTCATTAGCTCACTGACTGTGATTGACAGCAGTGGGAGCCAATGGCTTCCGCTGTTGTCTCAGCCAATGAGGAGGGAGAGTTCCCGGAGAGCTCCTAAACTCATGTTTTTTAGTTTTGGCCATCCATCCTCCCTAACCGTAGGGGTCTGTACACACTGCATCTCTATGGGACATGCCACACCAGAAGAGCACTTGAACATGAACCGGGCATAATATATTCCTCCTTTTGTGTCCCTGCTCATTTTGGCAATGTTCCCCTACCTGGTCTCGCTGGTTTTCGAGATGTTTCTTCAGATATGGTAGGCGGTCTTGGCTTCAGGGACCCCGTATGGACTTTTCTGGTTGTCTTTATGTTTTTCTGTGGCTGTCACTCTGGCTCTATAAACTGTTGTCAACATTGATATATACTCTTCATCCACAACACACCCCTGAAGAAAGAAGGGATTCTGAAACGCATTGGGTGTGGTCCCTTGACTTTGTTATGTCATTCTACTACGGCAGTCTGGGACTTTGAGTATTGCATAGTCATTGCCATGCCATGTTGACTTGCATGTTGTTCAGCCACTTTTCTTGTACCTATGTACAGATTTTGCTTTTATAACTTATAATATATGTATTTAATAAAATTATATTTTTCTACAATTTTTCCCATTACATCTTATGTATTACATGTAGTAAAATTAGATTTCGGCTTGGTACCTTTTGTCAAATGTTTCTGGTTCTATAATTAGAGTGACAGAAATAGTACAGGCCCCGAGACAAACCAGGGGGGCTAAATTTGCTGGACAGATTTTAAAATTACATTTCCTTTTACTGAAATGATTTGTAACATATGACACTATTGTCATAATAGCCATGATGGTAAAAAATATGATCAAGTAAATGGTTTATGTCCTAGATTGTGATAAATGTTCATTTGCATTTAGTCAGTAGAGAAAGAGAGAAATAAAGCAGGGCGCCCCCCTTCTCCAAAGCACCCACCCCCCATGTTGAGGGCATGCGGCCTGGTACGGTTAGGGGGGGGTGCTCGCTCGTCCCCACCCCTTTTCCTGACTGGCCGGGCTGCGTGCTCGGCTAAGGGTCTGGTGTGGATCTTGGGGGGACCCCACGCTGTTTTTTCGGCGTAGGGGGTTCCCCTTAGAATCCATACCAGACCTAAGGGACATTGTCGCCTCTTTCTCGCGCTCGCTGCAATAGGAAAATGTGTTTTTCCTATTGCAGTGAGCGCAAGATGTACAGTATCCTGTCGCCGACAACCAGCGCGATAGGATCGCACTGGAAACATTCTCGCGGGCAGGTGCTGTAGCTGCCCTTGCATTGTATTTGGTCCGTCGGACCAGCATACAAACGAATGGTTTTCCCGATAGGAACTGGTTCCGGCGGGAAGATTTGAAACATGTTTCCGAAAAGGTCCGTCGGAAGTCTGATGAAGCCCACACATGGTCGGATTGTCCGACAGATTCGTTCCGGCGGACAAGTTCGGTCAAAAAGTCCGCCCGTGTGTACACGGCATAAGTCGTGCACTCCACAAATCTGGCCTTTATGGAAGAGTGACAAGAAGAAAGCTATTTTTGAAAGAAAGCAATAAGAAGTCCCATTTGCAGTTTGTGAGAAGCCATGTGGTGGACACAGCAAACATGTGGAAGAAGGTGCTCTGGTCAGATGAGACCAAAATTTTACTTTTTGGCCCAAAAGCAAAATGCTATGTGTGGCAGAAAACTAACACTGCACATCACCCTGAACACACCATCCCCACCGTAAAACATGGTGGTGGCAGCATCATGTTGTGGGGATGCTTTTCTTCAGCAGGGACAGGGAAGCTGGTCAGAGTTGATGGGAAGATGGACGGAGCCAAATACAGGGCAATCTTAGAAGAAAACCTGCTAGAGTCTGCAAAAGACTTGAAACTGGGGCGGAGGTTCACCTTCCAGCAGGACAACAACCCTAAACATACAGCCAGATCTACAATGGAATGGTTTAGATCAAAGCATATTCATGTGTTAGAATGGCCCAGTCAAAGTTCAGACCTAAATCTATTTGAGAATCTGTGGCAAGACTTGAACATCGCTGTTCACAGACACTCTCCATTCAATCTGACAGAGCTTGAGCTATTTTGCAAAAAGGAATGGGCAAAAATGTCACTCTCTAGATATGCAAAACTGGTAGAGACATCCCCAAAGTACAAAGTATTGACTCAGGGGGGCTGAATACAAATGCACGCCACACTTTTTCACATATTTATTTGTAAACAATTTTGAAAACCATTTATAATTTTCCTTCCACTTCACATGTATGTGCCACTTTGTGTTAGTCTTTCACATAAAATCACAATTAAATACATTTACGATTTTAGTTGTAACATGACAAAATGTGGAAAATTTCAAGGGGTGTGAATACTTTTTCAAGGCACTGTATAATATCTCCAAGGGCTTTGTCCCAACTCCATCAAGTGTGTGGTTTTTGTATCCACTGTACAGCAGAGCTAAGACCGGAAGAGGGAGAAGCAGCACAAGGAGCCAATCAGCTTGCTATAGTGGTCATGTGCATGCGGGCAGGGGCTCCTCGCCCTGCACATGGTGGTACTTTTTCCCATGTACGAGCTCATCAATGCCCGGGACTAGGTGGGGTCACATTCATGTGAAAGTCAAACATTATGGCGGTACCCTGACCAGTGGCGGCCCGTCCATAGGGGGCCGGACACAGTGCACTATGGAAAGCGCCACGTCAATGCAATCACGAGATTGCAGACATGGTGCTTCATTTGCGGGCTTATAACCCGCCTTGTGGCGCAATGCAGAATGCCGAGTAGCTTCCGCCCGTAAAATCACTGTGATTCTATGGGCGGGAGCATTGTTGTTAAAAATCTCGAGGTCACTTATGGGTTTTCTGAAACTGACAAAAGCCGGAAGTGACGTCGGCAGCTCCGTTCTTCAGAGCTGCAGTAAGGTGAGAGACTGCATAGACATTTAATGGACTATATTAGCAGCGGGGCAGCTGGGCTTGGGAGTCGGGCTGAGCGGGCACCAGTTCTACTTTTGCCTTCCAGGACTGTAGGGTGTCACCTGTCCTGAACCCCCCTGAGTGAATGGAAATGCCCTTTGCCAAATTTCAGCGGCTCCGCCTCCACGTTCCACCCACAGCCCAGCCAGAACTCCGTGACTGGAAGCTGGATGGGTGTACAGTGAACTGTGCTGCCTGTGCTGATCCTGCAGTGTCACTTAATATCTCACTCCTGTGACTGAGATTTTGGATACAGCAGGATTCAGAGTGAACAGCACAGGCCCCCAGGATGCTGAAGACCCCTTGTAGTGACCAATCCCTGCTGTGCCCACAATAGCAGCCCCACCCTCTGATGTACACACACAGCATGGTGCTAGGTGTGTGTGTGTGTAAACCTGCAGCAGGCCAAAACTTCAATTGGAGGACATAAGAGACTGCAAAATTTCTGAGTCCACTGTCATAACTTGACAAATGCACATGTCCCTCTCCTCTGATGCTCTAAATCTCTTACTACTTACTATAAAAGACTACCACTCCTCTGAAAAGCTGGCTGCTAGATCTGTGGTGCTGATCTATATACTATCTATGGTGCTGGCTACTGTATACTATCTGTGGTGCTGATCTATATACTATCTGTGGTGCTGGCTGCTATATACTATCTGTGGTGCTGGCTGCTATATACTATCTGTGGTGCTGATCTATATACTATCTGTGGTGCTGATCTATATACTATCTATGGTGCTGGCTACTGTATACTATCTGTGGTGCTGATCTATATACTATCTGTGGTGCTGATCTATATACGATCTATGGTGCTGGCTACTGTATACTATCTGTGGTGCTGATCTATATACTATCTGTGGTGCTGGGTGCTATATACTATCTGTGGTGCTGGGTGCTATATACTATCTGTGGTGCTGGGTGCTATATACTATCTATGGTGCTGGGTGCTATATACTATCTATGGTGCTGGTTGCTTTATACTATCTATGGTGCTGGGTGCTATATACTATCTGTGGTGCTGGATGCTATATACTATCTGTGGTGCTGGGTGCTATATACTATCTATGGTGCTGGGTGCTATATACTATCTGTGGTGCTGGGTGCTATATACTATCTGTGGTGCTGGGTGCTATATACTATCTGTGGTGCTGGGTGCTATATACTATCTGTGGTGCTGGGTGCTATATACTATCTGTGGTGCTGGGTGCTATATACTATCTGTGGTGCTGGGTGCTATATACTATCTGTGGTGCTGGGTGCTATATACTATCTGTGGTGCTGGGTGCTATATACTATCTATTTCAGAGGAAAAAGCCGCGCATCATGAAACCCTTTACAATATGACATCTACTCATATGTATTAAATATTCCTAATGGGTAAGGGATAAATAAACTTCCAATCCACATGTCAATTTGATCAATCACATGATATGATCAAAAAGAATGTCCCTGAGAGAGTTCATATCAACAAGGATTCACTAAAAAAATATATATTTTAGTGATTCCTTGTTGATATGAACTCTCTCAGGGACATTCTTTTTGATCATACCATATAGATGATTTTATATGCATTTATTTACAATATTCCGATACCTGTGGTTTAGTATTGTTGGAATTAGATCTACTAATTGACATGTGGATTGGAAGTTTATTTGTCCCTTACCCATTAGGGATATTTAATACATATGAGTAGATGTCATATTGGAAAGAGTTTCATGATGCGCGGCTTTTTCCTCTGAATTATATGTATTGTGTGTATCTCACATGTAAGCTGCAGCTGGACCTGTTGGTTTTTATATATATTTTACATTCCAGACAGCGCTGTATTCCCATTTGCAACATTACTATATACTATCTGTGGTGCTGGCTACTATATACTATCTGTGGTGCTGGCTACTATATACTATCGGTGGTGTTGGCTGCTATATACTATCAGTGGTGTTGGTTGCTATATACTATCGGTGGTGTTGGCTGCTATATACTATCTGAGGTGCTGATCTGTATACTATCTGCAGTGCTGATCTACATACCGTACAGTATCTGTGATGCTGAGCTCTGTATACTCTGTCCTGTAATTCTGAGCTGTATACTCCTGACAATATGCGTGGAAGCAAGTTCAATACAGAGGACGGAGTGGGTGGATTATATAAGGGGTGGGGCTTATGAGAAGTGGGAGGGGTCAAAAAGGAAGGGCAGGGTCTGGCGCCCCCCCATCCTAAAACTTCACCAGCCGCCACTGACCCTGACTTAGAGACGAGCCGTATACCGTGTTCAATAGTTAAATGTACAGAGTCTCTCTGTAAAACATGTTGTCCCGTGTTACTACACACCTTCCTCAGTGTATGTTGCATTTAGATCGCACCACTGAGCCCGTACCTTCTCCACCAGTCCAGCATACGTGTGTCACCTCACTCTCAGTGACATAATGTAGTTCCACCCAGCACTAGCGTGGACCTCATGTGTGCTCAAATTGAACTCCTTCTTTCTCTCATAGTTAGGATGAGAACAATATTTGGATGTTATACATGTTCTACTGAACTTCCAGTAAAGTTGTTGCCACTGCATTGAGTCTGGTCTGAATTTATTCAAGGGGTGCCTGTCAGGACTTGGAGTAGTCCTAAAGAACCTGAGTGTGTAATAGCACTATGGGGTATGTGTAACACCACTACATAAGGTTAACTCACAAGGCAAGGAAGAGGAGGTAGTTGTCATGGCTAACCATATGGAAGAAGACCTGATTAGGTGACAGGTCCTCCGGTAGCGAGGGGGTTGGTGCTCTGACTCCCTCCCTAGCTGTCGGTCTCCTTCGAGCGGACTAGTGTTACAGAGATCTAAGGCCTGATCACTAGGTGTGGGGAGGAATTAACCACTTGCAGACCGCCTCACGACGATATACGTTGGCAGAATGGCACAGGCAGGCAGAATCACGTACCTGTACGTGATCTGCCTCCCGCGGGCGGGGGGTCCTACCGGACACCCCCCGGTGCCAGAGGCGGCCGGCATTTGTTCCCGGGCAATCAGAGGTGAGGGGGAGGCCATCCATTCATGGCCACCCACTCGCGATCGCTCCCGGCCAATTAGATCATTCCTCTGCCTCTGTAATGTAAACAGAGGCAGAGGAAGTGATGTCATCTCTCCTCGAGCCGGTCTTTTCGTTCCGGCGCCGAGGAGAGAAGACATCAATGTGAGTTTGCACAACACTACACTTACAGTAGAACACGCAGGCACACTTTTCACCCCCCAGTCACCCCCCGATCACCCCCCTGTACCCCCTTTCACAGTGACACCAATAGCAGTTTTTTTTTTTTGCATTGGTGTCGGTTTGTGACAGTTATAAGTGTTAGGGCAGTTAGGATTAGTCCCCTTTAGGTCTGGGGTACCCCCTTTTAGGTCTAGGGTACCCCCCTAACCCCCCCTAATAAAGGTTAACCCCTTGATCACCCCCCGTCGCCAGTGTCACTAACCAATCGTTTTTCTGATCGCTGTATTAGTGACACAGGTGATGCTAGTTAGGAAGGTAAGTATATAGGTTCGCCGTCAGCGTTTTATAGCGACAGGGACCCCCATATACTACCTACCCCCTGATTGCCACCTAGTTAACCCTTTCACCAGTGATCACCGTATAACTGATACGGGTGACGCTGGTTAGTTAGTTTGTTTTTTATAGTGTTACTATAGTTTTAGGGCACCCGCCGTTTATAACCTTATAAAGGTTTAACCCCCTAATTGCCCGGCGGTGATATGAGTTAAGTTTTTAGGGTCAGATAAGGTCTGCGTCGCCCCAGGCAGCGTCAGGTTAGCGCCAGTACCGCTAACACCCACGCACGCAGCATACACCTCCCTTAGTGCTATAGTATCTGAACGGATCAATATCTGATCCGATCAGATCTATACTAGTGTCCCCAGCAGTTTAGGGTACCCATAAACACAGAGTTAGCGGGATCAGCCCAGATACCTGCTAGCACCTGCGTTTTGCCCCTCGGCCAAGCCCTGCCCAGCCCACCCAAGTGCAGTATCGATCGATCACTGACACTTACAAAACACTAAGCACACATAACTGCAGCATTCGCAGAGTCAGGCCTGATCCCTGCGATCGCTAACAGTTTTTTGGTAGCGTTTTGAATCAGTCGCTAACAGTCAGGAGCTTTTTTGCCTGTGAGTCTCACTAGTGTACCCCTAAATTTAGAGCCCAAAATGGCAAATCGAAGGTACACTAGTGAAGAGGCCTACACGTTTCTGAGCATGACAGATAGTGAAGAGGAAGTCACTCATCTGTCAGATTCAGGCTCAGGATACGATCCTGTAGAGGACAGCGGCTCCATGACAGATAGCTCTGACAACGGAGTTGTGGACCCTGCCAAGGTCAGGCGTACCAGACCCCAAACTTCTTCTTCTGTCCTTGATGTGCAAGAACCGCAGGTCCCTCGTATGGAGCAGAGCAGTACTAGCGCCTCTATTCCTTCTGGTGAACTGGCAAGCACCAGCGGCCTAGTACACCCTGGTCGTACATCCAGCACTGCAGTAACACGTGGTGACGTGGCGAGTCCCATAAGTGCAGTTCAAGCTGGTGAGGTGGCAAGCACTAGTAGTGTCTCGCTGCCACCAAGAAGACGAACACAGGCCCGTCGTGCCCATAGTGCCCTTCCAGCTGCATTCGCCAATCCAAATTGGGAACCCACCACTTCTGCAACACCCGTACTTCACAACCCGGAATTTAGGTGGAAACAGTTGATTTTACGCCACTGGATTTTTATTCGCTGTTTTTCACTGAAGATCTCTATAGATCTATTGTGGACCAAAGCAATTTATACGCTGGTCAACACATCGCCGCTAATCCCCAGTCCTCCCTTGCCAGAGATTGGAGACCAATTACGGTCTCCGAATTTAAGATCTTTCTGGGACTTTCCCTCAACATGGACATAACCAAAAAGAGTGAGTTGCGGTCATATTGGTCCACTGACCCAATTCACCATATGCCCTTGTTCTGTGCCTCCATGACCAGGGCACGATACGAGCAGATTTTGCGGTTCATGCACTTCAACAACAATGAACTCTGTTGTCCTCGTGGAGACCCTGAATTGATGAGTCCCTGATTAAATTTTCTGGCCGCTTGTCATTCAAACAGTACCTTCCCAGCAAGCGTGCCAGATACGGGGTCAAGATGTATAAGCTCTGTGACAGGGCCAGAGGCTATACATGTAGTTTTATGGTTACAAGGGAAAAGATAGTCACGTAGAGCCGAAAAACTGCCCTGACTACATAGGAAGCGCTGGCAAGATTGTGTGGGACTTGGTGTCACCCTTTATTCGGAAAGGGGTACCACTTGTACGTGGACAATTATTACACGTGCCACACTTTAGTCACCTTTTTGATCAACAGATTGGAGCATGTGGCACCGTGCGACCTAATCGCCGGGGCTTTCCCCAGCGGCTTGTAGATTCCCGTCTTAGGCTGGGGGAGAGAGCCTGCTTGCAGTGTAATAATTTGCTCGCTATGAAGTGGAGGGATAATAAGAATGTTTTCGTTCTTACTTCCCTTCATGCAGACACGACGGTCCAAATTACTACGGCGACTGGTGTTGTGGAGAAACCCCTCTGTGTCCACGAATATAACCAAAATATGAGAGGGGTGGACCCCAACGACCAGTTGTTGGCGCCGTACCTAGTTGCCCGTAAGGCCAGACGCTGGTACAAAAAAGTGTCTGTTTATTTGTTTCAATTGGCTTTGCTGAACGCTCATGTGCTATACAGAGCTTCAGGACGGACTGGATCCTTCCTTAAATTCCAGGAAGAGATCGTCAGAGCCCTTCTGTATCCAGACAGTGCTCCACCTCACCTTCCCCAACCAAATGCAGTAAGCCGGCTGCATGAGAGGCATTTTCCTTATGTCCTCCCGAGTACCCCTACCCGGAAGCTATGAGCATTTCATGATTTAGACTTCTTCTTCTCTCTTCTCTTCCAGAGATGTTGACATGACGCTCTCTCCGGCTGTAATGCTGTCTGTGCGCTCTGCTATGACTTATATAGGCAGTGACCCCACCCCCCTATGACATCACAGTCCTGGGGCATGCTGGGGCTGTGAGGTCATAAGGGGGCATGGTCATAGGATGACATGACCACGCCCCCTTATGACCTCACAGTCCCAGCATGCCCCGGAACTGTGATGTCATAGGGGGGCGGGGTCACTGCCTATATACGTCATAGCAGAGCGCACAGACAGCATATGAGGGCATGCTGCCTGGTACGGCTCAGGAGGGGTGGTGCACTCGCTCGTCCCCACCCCCTTTCCTGACCGGCCGGGCTGCGTGCTCGGATAAGGGTCTGGTATGCATTTTGGGGTTGGGCCCACGCCGTTTTTTTGGCGTTGGGGGTTCCCCTTAAAATCCATACCAGACCTAAGGGCCTAGTATGCCCCTGGAGGGGAACCCATGCCGGTTTTTTATTTAAAATTTGGCGTGGAATTCCCCCTCAAGATTCATACCAAACGCAGTGCCTGGCATTGGCGGGGATCCAAGTCGGACCCCGCACCAGTGTGAACCCGGCTCGCAAGGTGTCAATCTCGCCAATAAAAGTGGCGAGATTGACACAATATCACACAACAATAAAGAAGTTGACCAAAGGGTGGTGGTAAAGAGCTGAAAAACCACGTGATTTGGTGAAAGTTGGCTGGAAAAGTCCTGTCGTCTGTATGCAAGACAAACTTCTGGCCAACGCTCTTTGTACAAAAATCCAAGGGACAGTTTGTACAAAGTCCTATCGTGTGTATGGGGCTTAAGTGTTAACTAATTGTACCAGAGAAAAATCAGTTCTGCTGCCCCGACAGACAGTGCTGTGTTGTGTGAAAGAGCTGTGTAAATCCTTTGACAGGTAAAAATAACTCACATATATTTATTTATTTTGTGTATTTAGCTGTTTGCCTTGGGTTCAGCGTCAATATAAGATTTAGTCATTGTCATTCCTAGAAGACAGCAATAAAAGATGGTATCTGGCACTAAGTACAACAACTCACTTCACTTTGTAGATCAGGGGTCTCAAACTGGTGGCCCTCCAGCTGTTGCTAAACTACAATTCCCATGAGGCATTGCAAAGCTGACAGATACAAGCATGACTCCCACAGGCAGAGGCACGATGGGACTTGTAGTTTTGCAACAGCTGGAGGGCCACCAGTTTGAGACCCCTGTTGTAGATCATGACACATCCATGAGTCAGCAAGAGAGTGAAACTTTAGGAGCTGAAAACAATCCCACAGCTCCTCCAACAGGTCGTTGGGTGATCCAGCCAGTAACATGCAAAAGTATCATTCCTAGAAGACCTATAAAGCAGTGTGCACTATGCACATAAATAAGAGGTTTGTTATGATGGAGTAATCTGGCAGGAAAACAGAAGACAAACCTGGTTAGGGTTTATGGAAAAGCAATATTGGGTTTCAGAAATGAAGGGGGCTGGCCTATTTTCCATATTTTTTGTTAACAGGGTTAAATGAAATATTTAGAGAAGTCTGAAAATGAACATATTTTTATTCCATGGCTAGTTACTTTTTAGCTATTAATATAATTAAAGTGTATTGCAGGGCAAAAAAGAAAAAAAAATGAGCACATCTCTGCAATAATACATATTTCTCTATGCTATGCTTTATCCCTTTTAAGACCCTGCAAGTACAAAAAAAACCCTACAGGGTAGGGCATTGAGAACGCAATGCAGATTCCAACATAATACATCAATATATATTAGTTCTAAAAAAATCAGAAATAACTAATGAAAAAATATAAATCCTGGATACCAGTGATATATTCCCAAATATTATCAAAAGTACTCTAATATAGCATCAGCATCTAGTCACTACACCTTGCAGAAGCAGAATGTTAACAGCAGAATATTAATGATAAACCAAATTACATATTCATCATTGTTCCAAAATAATGTCCACATGACACCAATGGCTAAATATCTCTGCAAATCCATTTACTTGTTGATCCATATAAATGATTGATATTCAAAAATAACATTTCATGAACCTCATTAAACAATTAAGGTGTTAAAAACATTACAGGGATCCAGAACATAATGTTCCAGCTAATACAGGTGTGAATACTGATCACTCATAAATATCCACAGATTACAATAAGAAGACCCTTGGTTGTCTTTTAAACAATGCTATAATGGCTCCATATCCAATTCTAATCGCAATGCAAAAGTGTTAAGAAGGAAATAAGCACTTAGACCCTTTTCACACTGGGGCCTCCCGTGCTTTAGCAGTAAAGAGCCACTTCTTTTAGTGGCGCTTTACCATTGTTTAAGCGGCGCTTTTCAGCCCCCGCTTTTAACCCCCGCTAAGGGCCGAAGAAGGGGGTTAAAAACGCCCATGTTGTAGCGCTTCCGAAGCGCTTTTCATCCACTTTGGAAGCGTTGCCCATTCATTTCAATGGGTGCGGGTGTTTTGGGAGCGCTATATACAATATATATACGTTCCCAAGTGCACCACCCCAGTGTAAAAGCACTCTGGCTTTTATATTCGAGAGGCATGGGAGGCAGTTTTCAGGCGCTTTACAGGCGCTATTTCTAGCGCTAAAATGCCTGAAAACTGCCTCAGTGTGAAAGGGGTCTTATTGATAAAGGTTGGAAACATAAACGGTTTTAGAAGTGTCATACTGATAAACATTAGGAAGTACCAGATAGCTCCTGCACATATGCAGTAACATTGATGAATGCAAAAATCCTTTGTAGAGCCATCAAAGATGGCTAACACGGTATAATGGGGCATCAGTAGGGTTGCCACATCATCCCTTCAATCCAAATATTACTTTAACAGGTTCTGAGGCTGATTTAATACAGATAAGGCACCAAGTGAGTTTAATTATCACCTTAATCAGCCACAGAACAGTTGTAATTAATGTGTGTCCTGCATTAAAGGGATGATGTGGCAACCCTAGGCATCAGGTCCCTTTTTAGGGTTTCTACACTCTTTTAGTCACTCTGGACTAGCTACACCTGTCCACTTCTTGGGTTGATATTTAAGGGCTTAGCTAGTAGTGTGGTTGGGAGTTGTTTCCAGCAGGACTAAAGCCCCATACACACTATTACATTTTCTGCAGATTTTTGTCTTCAGATTTACCAAAAAACATATAACATGAGGTCAAACCTTAATGCCCCGTACACACGGTCGGATTTTCCGATGGAAAATGTGTGATAGGACCTTGTTGTCGGAAATTCCGACCGTGTGTGGGCTCCATCGGACATTTTCCATCGGATTTTCCGACACACAAAGTTGGAGAGCAGGAGATAAAATTTTCCGACAACAAAATCCGTTGTCGGAAATTCCGATCGTGTGTACACAAATCCGACGCACAAAGTGCCACGCATGCTCAGAATAAATAAAGAGATGAAAGCTATTGGCCACTGCCCTGTTTATAGTCCCGACGTACGTGTTTTACGTCACCGCGTTTAGAACGATCGGATTTTCCGACAACTTTGTGCGACCGTGTGTAGACAAAACAAGTTTGAGCCAACATCCGTCGGAAAAAATCCTAGGATTTTGTTGTCGGAATGTCCGAACAAAGTCCGACCGTGTGTACGCCCTATAAGAGTTTCAATTTGTATGCAATCAGGCAGGCCCTTGCACTACAAGGTTTTGGTAAATCTGAAGACAAAAACCTGCAGAAAATCTAATAGTGTGTATGGGGTCTAAGGATATAAGGAGCTGGGAAGCCATATTTTTCTCCTGGGCGGTCGCCCTGGTCACCCCTGGGCCAAGACAGACAAAAAAGGTACCTTATCATGTGGCATTGGTGAGAGTCAGGGGTGGACTGACAACTCATGGGGCCCCCGGGCAATAGGGGATCATTTGCCCCCACCCACACACAAGCTTCACCCTCACAAAGCCCCACGTATATATTGCACTGCTACATGCATTGGTCACAGAATTTCTCTACTGTATGTTCAAAATAAATGTTTAAAGAGTTAAGAAAATAAAGAAAAATAAACTCACATTAACCACGTACATTTACTGCGGGGCTGCGTCTCCTGTGAGCACAATCACGTACAGGTACTTGATTCTGCACTTGCGGGTCTGCGTGCTGTTTGACCCACTGCCACTGTGATTGGACACACCGAGAGCTAATCAGCGGGTCCGGCAGGCCCGATGTCCGCCGGGCCCCGACGATCGTTTCCAACAGAGGCAGAACGGTGGTCTGCCGATGTAAAGAAGTCCCCAGAGAGCCTCCCCCACTTACATCAGGGTCCCCAGAGAGCCTCCCCTTACATCAGGGTCCCCAGAGAGCCCCGACCCCCCTTACATCAGGGTCCCCAGAGAGCCCCCTTTACATCAGGGTCCCCAGATAGCCCCCCTTACTTTAGGGTCCCCAGACATCCCCCCTTACATCAGGGTCCCCAGAGAGCCCCCTCCTTACATCAGGGTCCCCAGAGAGCCCCCAACCCCTCTTACATCAGGGTCCCCAGAGAGCCCCCTCCTTACATTAGGGTCCCCAGAGAGCCTCCCCTTAAATCAGGGTCCCCAGAGAGCCCCCTTACATCAGGGTTCCTAGAGAGCTCCCCCTTACATCAAGGTCTCCAGAAAGCCTCCCATAACATCAGGGTCCCCAGAGAGCCCCCCCATACATCAGGGTCCCCAGAGAGCCCCGTCTTACATTAAGGTCTCCAGAGAGCCCCCCATACATCGGGGTCCACTGCCCAGAGAGCCCCCCATACATCAGGGTCCCCAGAGAGCCCCCCCATACATCAGGGTCCCCAGAGAGCCCCCCATACAACAGGGTCCCAAGAGAGCCCCCCATACATCAGGGTCCCCAGAGAGCCCCCCATACATCAGGGTCCCAGAGAGCCCCCCATAGATCTGGGTCCCCAGAGAGCCCCCCATACATCAGGGTCCCCAGAGAGCCCCCCCCATAGATCTGGGTTCCCAGAGAGCCCCCCCATACATCAGGGTTCCCAGAGAGCCCCCATACATCAGGGTCCCCAGAGAGCCCCCCATACATCAGGGTCCCCAGAGAGCCCTCCATACATCAGGGTCCCCAGAGAGCCTCCCCTCCATACATCAGGGCCCCCAGAGAGCCTCCCCCTCATACATCAGGGTCCCCAGAGAGCTTCCCATACACCAGGGTCCCCAGAGAGCCCCCCATACATCAGGGTCCCCAGAGAGCCTCCCCCCATACATCAGGGTCCCCAGAGAGCCCCCCATATATCAGGGTTCCCAGAGAGCCCCCCCCCATACATCAGGGTCCCCAGAGAGCCCCCAACCCCCCTTACATCAGGATTCCCAGACTTAACCCCCCCCCAGAGGTTCCCCTGTACCTGGCTGTGCACCTCCAACCCCCAGCACAGGGGGAGGGGGAGGTGGGAGGTGGCGATCGGCAGCCTTATGGTGCCTGTGAATCTCACTGGGGCTTGTAGTTCTCCTCCTGATTCTGTACAGTGGAGAGGGGAGGGGCCTCTGACCCGGGCAGCAGTCGGCAACAGTGTACAAGCAGAGCAACTCACTTGTACACTGAAGAGTGAAACTTATAGCTACCCGGGTCAGAGGCCCCTCCCCTCTCCACTGTATACACTCTCGAGGAGAAATACCCCAGGGAGATGCCGCGAGCACCATAGAGCTGCTGATCGCTGCCTCCCACTCCCTCCACTGCATTCAAACTGAAAGCCAGAGGCGCAGGGGGGAGATGCTGTGTCTTGGGCCCCCCCCCCACAGTGGCAGAATGGCTCCGCCACAGCACTGCCAGCAGCATACCCCTAGATCTGACGAGCATCTCTCAGGAGCTTCGCACAGGCCCCCTACTGGCCGCAGGCCCTCGGTCGGCGTCCGAATGCCCGAATGGTCAGTCCACCTCTGGTGAGAGTATGGCCAGTGTTGAACAGTTTAAATAACCCCTTGGTGTCGATGTAACACAAATATGCGGCCCCACTGGAGTGGGTTTTTTCCGTGGGGCCATATTTGCATATCTCCCTTTGTGCTGGGTGACCCCAGGCTCTATTATAATGATCGGGACCCGGAATGTCCGATTCCAGGTCACCTGATCGCTGTGATAGCCTCTGATTGGCTATCACAGTGATCAGTCACTGTGAAGCCCATGCCCGTGTTTTTGTCTCTGTGAATGGATGAGAGTGATACAGTGGGGGTTATTTACGAAAGGAAAATCCACTTTGCACTACAAGTGCACTGCAAATGCACTTGGAAGTACAGTTACTGTAAATCCGAGGGGGACATGCAAGGAAAATATAAAACAGCATTTTAGCTTGCACATGATTAGATGATAAAATCAGCAGAGCTTCCCCTCATTTCAGCTCTACCCCTCATATTTACAGCGACTGCACTTCCAAGTGCACTTGCAGTGCACCTGTAGTGCAAAGTGGATTTGCCCTTCGTAAATAACCCCCATTGTATCTTTCTCTGTCATTGCAGAGAGAGAAAAAAAAAAGTGTGTCCAGAAAAGAAAAGTAGTTAAAAAAAAACAAACCTAGATCAAGGTTTGATCTAGGTCAGTTCCAGGGTTAGTGTTTGGGTCAAGGTCAAAGGTCAGGGTCAGAATTTTTTTTGGACAGGATTTTTTTTTTATATTAGTGTCAGTGTGTTTTACTGTAGGTAGCATAGGAAAAAGCAAAATGTGCACTATTGTTTCTGGGCTGTACTGTGGGTACAAACAACAACTAACATACACATATGTGGTATCACTGCGATCGTCGGGAGCACGATCATTTATTTTGGGTTATGGCCCATACACACGACCTGAAAATCGGACGAAAAATACCGCATTTGAAGCGATCGTACGATAATCGGATTATTAGTACAGAGCTTTTGTGAGCCGATCACGACAGTTCATCCATACCTCCCAACTTTTGAACTTCAGAATGAGGGACACTTGAGAGAGGAAGTGTCACTACGCACGCAGCGGAAAAAATGGGTGTGACTAAATGACTAAGAGT
Organism: Lithobates septentrionalis; assembly: GCA_037952835.1. Taxonomy (NCBI): domain Eukaryota; kingdom Metazoa; phylum Chordata; class Amphibia; order Anura; family Ranidae; genus Lithobates; species Lithobates septentrionalis. The sequence continues at coordinate 804,706 of JBBDGP010000798.1, read as the reverse complement.
GGGAGGGGCTTATGGGGTGTGGTTAAACGAAACCCGGGCTTCCTATTTTGATTGCTGTGCCACAAGCAAGAGTCTCACAAACACAAACCCCAGAACAATCTTTTAAAAAAAATAAATAAATAAAAAGCTTCCATTACAAATGGTTTTGCACACACTGTGGAAGAGTGTGTTACACAAAGTGTGGAAGGATTCAGGAGTGCATTACATACAGAGTTGAGGTTAGGAAGTGTGTTACGTACAGAGTGTAAGGTTCAGGAGTGCATTACGTACAGAATGTAAGGTTCAGGAGTGCATTACATACAGAGTGTAAGGTTCAGGAGTGCGTTGCGTACATACAGTGCGTGTTATCCTATGCATACAGGAACTTCTAATTTCCCTGTAACTCAGGCTACGCTGGCAGTTATAGTCCCCCTGACATTATGGTCATGCTGGCAATTATACTCCCCCTGACATTATGGTCATGCTGGCAATTATACTCCCCCTGACATTATGGTCATGCTGGCAGTTATGGTCCCCTGACATTATGGTCATGCTGGCAGTTATAGTCCCCCTGACATTATGGTCATGCTGGCAGTTATAGTCTCCCTGACATTATGGTCATGTTGGCAGTTATAGTCCCCCTGACATTTTGGTCATGCTGGCAGTTGTAGCATACCTCCCAACTTTTGAACTTCAGAATGAGGGACACTTGAGGAAGGAAGTAACCTTGCATAGCGCGCTGCGGCAAATGTGGGCGTGGTCAAACTTTTGATAGTGGGAGGAGCTTAATGGGCATCATTAAACAAAACTTGGGCTTCCTTGTATCTATAAAATATGCTTTTATTATTGTTGCACAAGCAAGAGTCTCATGGATACATACATATCCCAGCACATTCATTTAAAAAAAAGGATAAAAGAATGCAGTGTTTGGAGTGCATTACGTACAAAGTGCAGGGTTGTAGGATGAGCTATATACAGAGTGCAGGGTTCTGGCATGAGCTATATACAGAGGGCAGGGTTGTAGGATGAGCTATGTACAGAGTGCAGGGTTCTGGCATGAGCTATGTACAGAGTGCAGGGTTCTGGCATGAGCTATGTACAGAGTGCAGGGTTCTGGTATGAGCTGTGTACAGAGTGCAGGGTTCTGGCATGAGCTGTGTACAGAGTGCAGGATTCTGGCATGAGCTGTGTACAGAGTGCAGGGTTCTGGCATGAGCTGTGTACAGAGTGCAGGGTTCTTGCATGAGCTGTGTACAGAGTGCAGGGTTCTAGCATGAGCTGTGTGTGTACAGAGTGCAGGGTTCTGGCATGAGCTGTGTACAGAGTGCAGGGTTCTGGCATGAGCTGTGTACAGAGTGCAGGGTTCTGGCATGAGCTGTGTACAGAGTGCAGGGTTCTGGCATGAGCTGTGTACAGAGTTCAGGGTTCTGGCATGAGCTGTGTACAGAGTGCAGGGTTCTGGCATGAGCTGTGTACAGAGTGCAGGGTTCTGGCATGAGCTGTGTACAGAGTGCAGGGTTCTGGCATGAGCTGTGTACAGAGTGCAGGGTTCTGGCATGAGCTGTGTACAGAGTGCAGGGTTCTGGCATGAGCTGTGTACAGAGTGCAGGGTTCTGGCATGAGCTGTGTACAGAGTGCAGGGTTCTGGCATGAGCTGTGTACAGAGTGCAGGGTTCTGGCATGAGCTGTGTACAGAGTGCAGGGTTCTGGCATGAGCTGTGTACAGAGTGCAGGGTTCTGGCGTGAGCTGCGTTCAGAGTGCAGGGTTCTGGCGTGAGCTGCGTTCAGAGTGCAGGGTTCTGGCGTGAGCTGCATTCAGAGTGCAGGGTTCTGGCGTGAGCTGCATTCAGAGTGCAGGGTTCTGGCGTGAGCTGCATTCAGAGTGCAGGGTTCTGGCGTGAGCTGCATTCAGAGTGCAGGGTTCTGGGGTGAGCTGCATTCAGAGTGCAGGGTTCTGGGGTGAGCTGCATTCAGAGTGCAGGGTTCTGGGGTGAGCTGCATTCAGAGTGCAGGGTTCTGGGGTGAGCTGCATTCAGAGTGCAGGGTTCTGGGGTGAGCTGCATTCAGAGTGCAGGGTTCTGGGGTGAGCTGCATTCAGAGTGCAGGGTTCTGGGGTGAGCTGCATTCAGAGTGCAGGGTTCTGGGGTGAGCTGCATTCAGAGTGCAGGGTTCTGGGGTGAGCTGCATTCAGAGTGCAGGGTTCTGGAGTGAGCTGCATGCAGAGTGCAGGGTTCTGGGTTGAGCTATGTACAGAGTGCAGGGTTCTGGGTTGAGCTATGTACAGAGAGCATGGTTCTGGGGTGAGCTATGTACAGAGTGCAGGGATCTGTGATGAGCTGTGTACAGAGTGCAGGGTTCTGGCATGAGCTGTGTACAGAGTGCAGGGTTCTGGCATGAGCTGTGTACAGAGTGCAGGGTTCTGGCATGAGCTGTGTACAGAGTGCAGGGTTCTGGCATGAGCTGTGTACAGAGTGCAGGGTTCTAGCATGAGCTGTGTACAGAGTGCAGGGTTCTGGCGTGAGCTGCATTCAGAGTGCAGGGTTCTGGTGTGAGCTGCATTCAGAGTGCAGGGTTCTGGCGTGAGCTGCATTCAGAGTGCAGGGTTCTGGCGTGAGCTGCATTCAGAGTGCAGGGTTCTGGCGTGAGCTGCATTCAGAGTGCAGGGTTCTGGGGTGAGCTGCATTCAGAGTGCAGGGTTCTGGGGTGAGCTGCATTCAGAGTGCAGGGTTCTGGGGTGAGCTGCATTCAGAGTGCAGGGTTCTGGGGTGAGCTGCATTCAGAGTGCAGGGTTCTGAGGTGAGCTGCATTCAGAGTGCAGGGTTTTGGGGTGAGCTGCATTCAGAGTGCAGGGTTCTGGGGTGAGCTGCATTCAGAGTGCAGGGTTCTGGGGTGAGCTGCGTTCAGAATGCAGGGTTCTGGGGTGAGCTGCATTCAGAGTGCAGGGTTCTGGAGTGAGCTGCATGCAGAGTGCAGGGTTCTGGGTTGAGCTATGTACAGAGTGCAGAGTTCTGGGTTGAGCTATGTACAGAGAGCATGGTTCTGGGGTGAGCTATGTACAGAGTGCAGGGATCTGTGATGAGCTGTGTACAGAGTGCAGGGTTCTGGCATGAGCTGTGTACAGAGTGCAGGGTTCTGGCATGAGCTGTGTACAGAGTTCAGGGTTCTGGCATGAGCTGTGTACAGAGTGCAGGGTTCTGGCATGAGCTGTGTACAGAGTGCAGGGTTCTGGCATGAGCTGTGTACAGAGTGCAGGGTTCTGGCATGAGCTGTGTACAGAGTGCAGGGTTCTGGCATGAGCTGTGTACAGAGTGCAGGGTTCTGGTGTGAGCTGCATACAGAGTGCAGGGTTCTGGTGTGAGCTGCATTCAGAGTGCAGGGTTCTGGCGTGAGCTGCATTCAGAGTGCAGGGTTCTGGCGTGAGCTGCATTCAGAGTGCAGGGTTCTGGGGTGAGCTGCATTCAGAGTGCAGGGTTCTGGGGTGAGCTGCATTCAGAGTGCAGGGTTCTGGGGTGAGCTGCATTCAGAGTGCAGGGTTCTGGGGTGAGCTGCATTCAGAGTGCAGGGTTCTGGGGTGAGCTGCATTCAGAGTGCAGGGTTCTGGGGTGAGCTGCATTCAGAGTGCAGGGTTCTGGGGTGAGCTGCATTCAGAGTGCAGGGTTCTGGGGTGAGCTGCATTCATTGTGCAGGGTTCTGGGTTGAGCTATGTACAGAGTGCAGGGTTCTGGGTTGAGCTATGTACAGAGAGCATGGTTCTGGGGTGAGCTATGTACAGAGTGCAGGGATCTGTGATGAGCTATGTACAGGGTGCAGGGTTCTGAGATGAGATTTATACAGGGTGCAGGGTTCTGGGATGAGCTATATACAGGGTGCGGGGTTCTGAGACGAGCTATATACAGGGCACAGGGTACTGGATGAGCTGTATACAGGGTGCAGCAGAGGCGTAATTAGAACCTTCAGGGGCCCTGGTGCAAGAAACCATGAAGGGCCCCCCCGACCTCCAGCATGGGCCATTCCCTTCGAGCCCAGAGCCCTTCCCACTGATCCCATCACCCTTCATGGTCCCACAGCAGATTGGGCCCGGCCATGGGGGCAGAAGGCCAGGGCCTAGTTGCAAGTGCAACCTTTGCTGGTAGTTCCGCCAGTGGTGTCAGTGTGGACTGTGAATGGTGTCAGTCAGTAGGGCAGTGGACATGGTCAGTAGAGCAGTGGAAGTGGTCAGTATGGCAGAGAAAGTGGTCAGTATGGCAGAGAAAGTGGTCAGTAAGGTAGTGGACATGGTCAGTAGGGCAGTGGACGTGGTCAGTAGAGCAGTGGACGTGGTTAGTAGGGCAGTAGACATAATCAGTAGGGCAGTGAACAGGATCAGTAGTTTTTTTTTTTTTTATTGTTGTTATTTTATTTTTGTTATTATTTTTTACCATTATATTTTATCCATTTTATTTTTTAGAGTTTATTTACAGTTTTTGATGGGAGTTGGTGGCAGTGGAGGGCAGTATGATGGGAGGGGGTGTCAGTGGAGGGCAGTATGATGGGAGGGGTGGCAGTGGAAGGCAGTATGTTGGGGGCGGAGGCAGTGGAAGGCATTATGATGGGAGGGGAGGCAGTGGAGGGCAGTATGATGGGGTGGAGGGCAGTATGATGGGGTGGAGGGCAGTATGATGGGAGAGGAGGTAGTGGAGGGCAGTATGATGGGAGGAGGCGGTAGTGGAGGGCAGTTTAATAGGAGGGGGGGTTAGTGCAGGGCAGTATGATGGGAGGGATGGTAGTGGAGGGCAATATAATGGGAGGGGGTTTAGTGGAGGGCAGTATTATGGGAGGGGTGGTAGTGGAGGGCAGTATGATGGGAGGGGGGTTAGTGGAGGGCAGTATAATAGGAGGGATGGCAGTGGAGGGCAGTATAATTGGAGGGGGGCAGTATGATGGGTGGGGGTGGCAGTGAAAGGCAGTATAATGGGGGGGTTAGTGGAGGGCAGTATAATAGGAGGGGTGGCAGTGGAGGGCAGTATAATAGGAGGGGGGGCAGTGGAGGGCAGTATAATAGGAGGGGGGGCAGTATGATGGGATTGGGGCAGTATGATGGGAGGGGTGGTAGTAGAGGGCAGTATATGGGGGGGTAGTGGAGGGCAGTAAAATGGGAGGGGGGCAGTATAATGGGGGGGGGGTAGTGGAGGGCAGTATGGGGGGACTGTACAGCATGACTGGAGAGGGGCAGTGTATGGGAGGGAGCAGAGTTACCATGAGTGTACTCAGAGTCAGGGCAGTGCAGGGAGCATTTCTCCTACCTTTATTCCAGCGCAGGAACAGCCTTCGGGGAAGACCCGGAGTCGGGGGCGGAGTCAGGGGCGGAGCCGGGGGCGGAGCTTAGGCGCGAAGAGGACTCCTCCTTTGGCTAAATGCTGGGGCTCCACTCAGGGAAGACCCGGAGTTGGGGGCGGAGTCGGGGGCGGAGTCAGGGGCGGAGCTTAGGCGCGAAAAGGACTCCTCCTTTGGCTAAATGCTGGGGCTCCACTCAGGGAAGACCCGGAGTCGGGGGCGGAGTTAGGGGCGGAGCCGGGGGCGGAGCTTAGGCGCGAAGAGGACTCCTCCTTTGGCTAAATGCTGGGGCTCCACTCTCCTCCTTGTCGTGACGTCACTGGTTGTTAGACGCCAGGCGGGCCATGCCTAGCAACCAGTTGTTTTGGCAGTGAGCCAGGCAGCGTCTGGGGGTGAAATGAAGCGGTCGCGGCCAAAACTAGTACAGCAGGCAGTGAGGGACAGCGGCAATGCGGCAATTTTTAGGGGGGCATCAGATCGGCCAGTGGGGCAATTCCGGGACATTGTATTGTCCCGGAATGAAGCTGCCCGGGACGCAGGACAGACCTCCCACAGCGGGACTTTCACGGGCAATCCGGGACGGTTGGGAGGTATGGTTCATCCGATATTATCCGATCTGACAAACATGAAAAATTTTCTTGTATGATACCAGATCATACGATTTTTGTTTATTCAGTACAGTTGTTGTCTGAAAATACAATAGAAATACTGGTGGCACAAGCAAACCACACATAGAGCATTGTGACTGCATGTGTGACCTCAACATGATGTTGTGTCATGCTTTTTAAAATGTGTAACTATCATTAAAGAAAGTAAACTAACTCTGTGAATAAGGGTCCCCCGGACCTTAAGTGCCCCGGGCCCCCCAGAGTCAATCTGGCTCTGGTTCTGGAAGCTTCTTCAGTGTACAGTAAAAGCAAAAATTAGATGAAGCCTAACTTTTGGCAGGGAAACTATAATTCCCTAATGAGATTTTTAAACCTAGGAACATGCCAAAATTCACCTGGAAATGAAGCCTTTTTGCATGGGGTTATTGGCCTGTTATCCGCTCAGTTCCCTAGCTTCTTGCTGACTGACAGGAGTGACTGTTGCATCACTACTGTCAAGCAAAATGTAAATATGAACATATTTTTGCGCCTATGCATTATCTCATTATATGTAGAAAAAGCCTGTTGCCCAGTTATGCCACGTACACAGGGTCGGATTTTCCGGCGGAAAATGTTTGATGGGAGCTTGTTGTCGGAAACTCCGACTGTGTGTAGGCTCCATTGGACATTTTCCATCGGAATTTTCGTCACACAAAATTTGAGATCTGGATCTAAAATTTTCCGGCAACAAAACCTGTTCTCGTAAATTCCAATCGTGTGTACACAATTCCGACCCACAAAGTTCCACGTATGCTCAGAATCAAGTACGAGACGGAAGCGCTTGGTCTGGTAAAACTAGCATTCATAATGGAGATAGCACATTCATGACGCTGGAATTTTTAAAATCTTTTAATGCAGCGCATTCTCTTCTTCTTTAGAATGCTAGAATAATGAAGTTGTTTTGCTGCTGATATTCACACAGAGTTCTGAAAACATGATTTCTTTATTATTTCTCGTGATCTCCTGAATAATATTTTTTTTCGTCAGATCTCCATAATAATGTATTGTATTTTTTTTTTATAGTGATTTTTTTTTTTATAATTTTTTTTTTAATCAAGATCTCCTGTTTTATTTATTTTTTTCTAGTGATCTCCATAATTTTTTTTTTTTTTCGTTTTGTGTGTCAAGTTACCACAACACCATTAATATCTTGTATTTTTTTAACCTCAAGGAGGTTGGTTGGTGTTGGTGTCCCTTGTTAAGTTTGACATTGTATTTAGGAAATGTACCTGCCTACTCACAAACAAACTGTCCCTTTTGAAGTAAAACACATAGGCAAGTATTTTAACAAAATAAATAGCCATTTATTATGGGTCATAACAAAATAAAGAGGAAGGCAATGCTGGATAAACTGGTTAAATGTGCGAAGCCTTTGTACCTCAGGGCACACATCAAAACTCTTTTACAGGCAAAATTGGTGGCCTGAAGAGTCCATATAATAGGAAGCACAATCCGGTCCAGGAGTCCAAGAGATCATGAACAGCAGCAGATGACATATCTGTCCCCAGGCTGTGGTCATACAACAGTCTACATCTTTTGCCAGACCAGACAGAACCCAGGCCATCACACTCTTGTCTTCCTTAGACACTTCCTTCCAGGCTGTGGCTCTGGTGTTGGAGTTGTGGCAGGAGGAGGAAGACGATGGTCGACCTCTTGGCTGCCACTTACCCCCGCCACCTCCTGGCTGAGGCTTTCCTGTGTATGAAAAAGGGACATAGTTTTTTTTTTTTTGGTCATCAATCAGACACAATTTATAGCTCATGACTATTGCAAATTGAATGTTAACAAATCTAAAAGACTATCATTCTGAGCCCAGCATTTTTCATTCTTGTCCCAATCCTTTTTGGCCACTACTGTCTATTGATATATAAACAACTTTGTTAAATCAGCAATTAGTGATCAATAATAACATCTACTTAACATCATTAATTTTATGACAAGAAATATGTTGAACAATGCTCTACCTGACTCAAGCTGGGCTCCTCCACATCTTCCTGCCTGGAAGGCCCAGGACATCGGAAGCTTCAGCTGAGGTGGAAGGAAGACTGGAGAGTGCTGGCCTGGGTTCAGTCTGGCCTGACAGAAAATGCAGTCTGTCATAGTACCACAGCCTGGGTACATAAATGTCATCTGCTGCTCCTGATCTCTGGGAATTCTGGACCTTCTTTCACTCCCTAAGATAAGTGCTCCTCATGTCACCAACCACCAAGGGCCTTCAAATAGGTGATGTCTGCCGTGGGGATCATTGGCTTCACAAATTCAAGCAGTTTCTCCAGGGCTGCCTTCCTCTTTCTTAGCTTAATAAAAAATGGGTGGTTCACCTGCCACAGACAGGGCAGCTCCCTGAACATGTCAATGAATATTGCTAGAAATTCCCTGTCATTGAATAGATCCATTTTCTCTGCAAGACACAACACAAGACAAACCCTAATGTCAGGCTAAACTCTTCTAATCTTGTCCCAATATAGGCCTCAATTCATAAGCAGTATAGGCCACTGATGCACCAAGTTAAAATTGTACCTTCGTTAACACGATCGGCGCTTCCGCTACTCCATCTTCCGTTCACAGATCGTACTACGATGCACGCGTGCTATGCTTTATATACACTGCGCATGCATGAAATTCCACCCGCTCCAGATGTTCTTTATAGTCTATTCCCCGCCCCTTCTCTTTCTGCACAGTGGGAGAGCACATGGCAGGGAAAGAGCAAGTGCATGCAGACAGCAGCAACGACGAAAGCCCAGAGCCACGAACGTCCCGATCCCGGAGGGGATTTTAGGCCTCAAATATGTCCTTTGTAGAGATGGTGGAGATGGTGAACATCTTGAAGAGGGCCAACTATGATAGGAAGTATAGACCTTACCTAAACCCAAATGTGAGAAAGGCCAAGATCATGGCTAAAGTTGTCAAGAGTCTGCACCGGAATTTTGGGGTACGACGATCCAAGGAGCAATTGAGGAAACGCTAGTCAGACCTGAAATTGAGGGAGCACGATCAGAAGGATCAAGACAGTTCTTCAAAAAAGTAAGTTGTTGTCATGTGTTCCTATTATTATTATTACTTGCAGGCTGCTCCATGTGCTTTTCTTTACTGTTGTACAGTTTAAAATGGCAACTTTCAGGTTCGTGGGCACAATAATCGTTCGTAGTAAACATCGTTTGTTCGCCCACTAATACGATGTTTGGCGCAGATCCAGGTTAACTACATTTGTTCATGCCTATTTGTATTAAAAGAAGTTTAGTACATTGTTGTCTAGATTGGTTTGTAACTAGAATGAAATGCAAACTTAATTCAGTGTAAGGAGAGGACACTCAGCAGTTGTTTAAACATCTGGACGCAGGAGCACTAGTGTGGGACACCAGAACAAACTAATTAGGGTGTCCCACACAGGTGCTCCAGTGGATATTAGGAGTGTCTCCATGTTTGAAAATTGTACAAAAAAGGTAAGTATTCCAGCTTTAGAAAGGTAAAAACAATAATGTCTTTAGCTTGGAACTCTGCCCAAAAAGACAATTGTACAACACTTCCAAGCAATGTTTCATATTCCTATTTATGCCCTCAAATATCTGTGTGCTAAGTATACCTTTTTTTATTCACATAGGGGAGAAAAGACTCGGGACATCAGAGGACACCAGGGACCCCCCACCTCTTAAAGAAGGGGAAATCCCCACACCACAACCTGAGGATGTGGAGGAAGGAGAGGTTTATGAAGTGAGCGAAATAGTGACCACAACAAGTGAGTGTCTGAGAACACAGCTTCAGGTAATAGATGTATGCCTGCATATTTATAATACATGGTGTGTTTTTTATTTTAGTTGATGTGGATGTTGTGGAAGAAGATTTGCATTTCACAAGTGCATACGTCCTCATCGGGGAGATCATGGTGTGCAATTGAGATTTACAAAAGATCAAGGAAGACATCAATGATATTGAAAAAAAGACTCAAACACATCATTTATGTTTTAGGCCCGAATCTAAAATACACCTAAAGTCTTCATTTTTTTGCGATTTTTCACCAATTTTTTAAGTATCTTGAAAGCCAAATTTTGAAGATGCACACAGTGTGTCAACATGTGCTATCTGCCATCACGGGATATCAAGGTATGTGTTTTGGGGGTGCAACCCCTTCCTCACAACTAAAGTAATTGAGAGTTGCACCCCCGAAACACGTCTATTGATCCCCCATGATGGGAGCTAGCACATGTTGACATTAGGCATGGGATCAGGAAGGAAATCCTCATTTTGACTCTCAATTTGTGTGCATCTTCAAAATTTGGCTTTTACAGGGATGACATCAGCCCATCAGATGAAGATGAGATCAACACAGTTTGGACATACTAATGTCTGATATTGCCTTCACTTTGTCAAAGTTGAACTTTGTAAGTTCCTGAGTTGTGTATTGTTTTATGGTTTTAAACATGGCTATTTAACACAAAAAAGGCTTTTTGTACTGTCTATGCCAAAATTGTTATTCCAAAAATATGTTGGTTTGTTCAAAAACCCTTTTCTAAAGCATATGTGAATGTGCACAGAGTAAAAATTTTTAAAATCAACAATGTGTGGCTTCTTTTTTCAATGCTCAATAGCAATTTTGGTACCAAGTTGGTGTTTACACTTTGCACTACAAGTGCACTTTCAGTGCAGTTTCAAGTGCACTTTTGCAGTGCACTTGGAGTGCAAAGTGGATTTTCCTTAAGCAAATAACTTCCACAGTGCTTTATAATTTGCCACAATCATGCCATTTTTTTGACTCCCAAAAATTCATTCATGGTGCTGAAAATGATGAATCTTTTTATCATTAATCCATTACATACATTAACAACAAAAACAAGGTGTGTGTGTGTAGCAGACCCACAACATAATAGTTTGCTGAAGAAGAGATTGTCACATCATGTATCAACTAAATTACATTTGCACTATTGAAGAAAATGGGCAAAAAGAAAAGCCCAATGGAGAACCTAGGAGACAGCTAAAAGAAACCCAAGCTTTAAATCAAAGGAAATATTATTTCAGTTTAACAAAAAATGTATTTTTAAAATGTTTCTTAAACATTGTCTGGCATATCAATGGCCCCCCTACCCACAAAGTACTCTAGATACTTTTCACAAACTTTGCGGGCACTTTGGGGGGCAAGCCAGGACGGCCAGCTTCAAGAGCCATCAGATGTGTTGGATCCAGTAATAAGCCAGCCTCTGTCCCAACTGAGGCCACATAGTTGCATGCATTTTTTCTTAAAAAGTTATGTAATATGCAGCAAGCTCAAACGCTTCATCAGCGACAAAGACGAACGGGAGTCCTTCCACGTTCTCTTCAGCAGGTGGCAATCCCAAGCCACCATTCTGGAGCCGTCTATAAAACTCGGTCTGGGCGATGACTCCACCATCCGACATCCGGCCATTCTTCCCCACGTCCACACAGAGAAACTCATATGTCGCCGACACCACCACCACCACAATACTATTAAACCCCTTATAGTTGTAATAGTATGAAACCGAGTTTGGGGGTGGGACTATGAGGATGTGTTTCCCATCTATTGCCCCTCCGCAGTTAGGAAAGTCCCACCGCTGGGCAAATTGGGTAGCCACAGTCTGCCATTCCTGTGGCATTGAAGGAAACTGTGGAGTACTTTTACACATAACATTGCAAGCAGATTAGACACAAAGATTCTTGGCCAACATCAGTATATCATTTATTTTAAGGCTTATTTAAAGACAAAAATATAAGGCCCACTTATCAGATTCCTAACCCCCTCTGATGGCCCATTGTAAAAAATTTAGGGGTGTGGGGGGGAGATGTACTATTTGAAAGTATTCAGGCAGGCCCTTTCATTACATGCTTTGGTGAATTCATCCATAAATATGAACACAAAAGAGGTAGATATAGTGTGTATGGGTTTGGCAAAGTCAGCAGATAGAGGATTGGTATTGGTTGACTTAGCGGTTGAGGGAGGGAGGGTTCCAAATGATTTTCGGCCTCTGGCACTCTGCATGAATTTAAGCACACAAATAACAATTAAAACACATTTTAGGGGGTGTTTAGGGTAAAGCACTACAATGAATCTGGCAAAATACATTGTTAAGTGATTAGGCTATGTATGTATGGGCCTAGGATAGCATGCTGGGAGGTTAGTGAAGGCAAATATGCATGAAGGACGAAAAAAGGACGTTTAAAAACTTCCAGCATGCATGAGGACAAAGGGGACATTCACAGCATATTACAATCATGGCAATTAGGGAATGATGAAAGAAAAACAATACATTAGCAAACATTAAATAGATAGAATGTGATGTTGAAGGAGAAATCTTACCTTAATATAGTCCTTCTGCAGGACCTGAATGATGGCAGAACAGGTCTCTGGAATAATGATCCCCATAGCCTGGGGTGAGATGCCTGTTGAGAACTTAAGGTCCTGCAGACTTCTCCCCGTCGTCAAGTACCGCAACGTGGCGACTAGCCTCTGCTCAAGAGTGATGGCTTGCCGCATGCAGGTGTCCTGCTTGGTAATATAAGGGGACAGCAAAGCCAACAGACAGTGAAAAATGGGGTCCATCATCCGGAGATAATTCCTGAAATCATCAGGATTATTCTGCTGTATCTCCCGCAACAAAGGCATGTGCGAGAATTGGTCACGCTGGAGTAACCAATTCTTGGTCCATGAACACCTCCCTGCCCTGTTCATGGACTGGGCTTGGATCAAAGTAATAAGAACCCCAACACCAAGCCCCTGCATAGCACAAACTCTACGAGGAGTACGTAACGCAACATGGCTTCAAAATGGTCGGCTGGTCAGAACGAACTAACAGAACGCACTGAAAAACAGAAAGGAAAAGAAGAGCGAGCTGAAAATCAGAAACGAACGGACAAGAACGCACTGCAAAATCAAATACGTACTATAAAATATGCACTGAAAAACAAATGTGAACTGACTACACGCACTGAAAACCAGATACGAACCCACAAGTACAAACTGAAGAGCAGTAACGATCTGAAAAGCACGGGGCTGAAAAGCGCGAATCGTCTCTCACCAAACTTTTACTAACACGAGATTAGCAGAAGGAGCCCAAAGGGTGGCGCACTTGGCATTGAACTTCCCTTTTATAGTGCCGTCGTACATGTACGTCACCGCGTTCTTGACGTTCGGAATTTGAAAGATTTGTGTGACCGTGTGTATGCAAGACAAGTTTGAGCCAACATCCGTCGGAAAAAATCCATGGATTTTGTTGTTGGAATGTCCGACCTTGTGTACGCGACATTAGAGTAAATCTAAACCTTAACTGGATGAAATTTACTTTGCTAAGCCACTTAAGGGAGAAGTGTTGGGTTCTGAAAAAAAACCCATGCAAACCCATCTCCATGCTGCGGCATTGTTGTGATGCTGCAGCTGTCTAAGTCCGAGAACTGAGAGACCATAAGGCCGCTGATCACGGGAGTGACAGGCTGGTTAAGGGCCGGAGGGGTTGGCTCAAGCTTCCAGTGGCATGCTGGGTGGATCTGGGTGATCTGGGTGGATCTCAACATTATTGTCAAGATTTTTCCAGTGCACTAATGTGACCCAGAAGAAAATAAAAGTATAGCCTTGGCTTTGGCCTTATGTCTCTTTTAACACTTCTCTTTTATATACTTCTCTTTTATTAAGTGCCATGTTTTTGTTAAAAAAAATACTTTTTTACATTCCTTATAATGAAAGCAGTAGACCATGGCCACTGAGTGTGTATGTCAGTGTGGCCCCTTCTAGACTCCATCAGGGACCTCCAATGGTGGGGTACATTTTAAAGACAGTTTACAAAGTTACATTAACATGTTAGAGCTTAGATTGGATTTTAGTGATTCGCTTTAGGCTGCCCATACACATTTGAACCGTTAATGGGCAGGCTGAATGTACCAAGTTGATTGATCAATCAACTTGGGTACAACCAGCCTACCAGATTCTCTTGTGATTATCGCTAGTGGTAACTATAGCCACTAGCAATAATCACTGTCTTCTCCTGGCAGGGACGGCTTCCCCCGCCTGCCAGGAGCAGACAATTGCTCAGTAGGAGGAATTCCCCTGTCAGCACTGTCTGTGTTGATGGGGGAATAGTGCAAATTTCTTTCCTGCAACCCGTGGTTGCAGGAAAGAAATTTGCACCATATATGGCCTGCTTTAGATCTACTGTTAAATAAACAAAATAGGAGCTGCGCTCTAAATTCTAATAAAGTGCAAATTTAAATATGACACATTGTGACAAAGTGTATCAATATTAACACAGTGACAAAAATAAATGTGTGTAGCAACAAGTCCCAAAATAAAGAAATGAATAAGAAAGCAAGTGAGTCCCTTAACCACTTGCCTACTGGACACTTAAACCCACCTCCCGCCCAGACCAATTTTCAGCTTTCAGTGTAATACTGTACCCAAATGAATTTTTTGTCCTTTTTTTCATACAAATAGAGCTTTCTTTTGGTGGTATTTGATCACCTCTGGGTTTTTTATTTTTTGCGCTATAAATGAAAAAAGACCGAAAATTTCGAAAAAAAAAAACACATTTTTCTTAGTTTCTGTGATAAAATTTTGCAAATTATTAATTTTTCTTCATAAATTTTGGTCAAAATTTATACTGCTACATATCTTTGGTAAAAATAAAATAATAATAATAAAAATTAGTGGATATTATTTGGTCTTTGTGAAAGTTAGAAAGTCTACAAGCTGTGGTGCAAATCATAAAAAATTGATCAGACCTGATGTACTGACAGCATCTCCTTTCTTGCGACCCGAACAAGTCAGGAAAGTACAAATACCCCCCAAATGACCCCTTTTTTTGAAAGTAGACATTCCAAGGTATTTAGTAAGATGCAGGGTGAGGTTTTTGATGTTGTAATTTTTTCCCACAATTCTTTGCAAAATGAAGATTTTTTTCCCCCACAAATTTGTCATTGTAATAGGTTATTTCTCTCACATGGTATGTATATACCACAAATAACACCCCAAAATACATTCTGCTACTCCTCCTGAGTATTATGATACCACATGTGTGGGACTTTTTCACAGCCTGGCCACATAGAGAGGCCCAACATGCAGGGAGCGCCATTACGTGTTCTAGGAGCATAAATTACACATCTAACTTGTTGACTACCTATTACACTTTTGAAGGCCCTGGAGCACCAGGACAATGACATGTGACACTGACGTGGCACTGATACGTGGCACTGATGACACTGATGTGGCACTGATGACAGATGGCACTAATACGTGGCACTAATGACAGATGGCACTAATACGTGGCACTGACAGATGGCACTAATACGTGGCACTGATGACACGTGACACTGATGACAGATGGCACTAATATGTGGCACTGATGACACGTGGCAATGATAACAGATGGCACTGATGACAGATGGCACTAATACGTGGCACTGATGACAAATGGCACTGATGACAGATGGCACTAATACGTGGCACTGATGACACGTGGCACTGATGACAGATGGCACTAATACATGGCACTGATGACAGATGGCACTAATACATGGCACTGATGACAGATGGCACTAATATGTGGCACTGATGACAGACAGCACTAATACATGGCACTGATGACACGTGACACTGATGACAGATGGCACTGATACGTTGCACTGATGACACGTGACACTGATAACAGATGGCACGTGACACTGACAGGTGGAACTGATGACAGATGGCGCTAATATGTGGCACTGATGACAGATGACACTATGTGGCACTGGTGACAGATGGCACTGATGACAGATGGCACTTATACATGGCACTGGGGACAGATGACAGTGGGGACAGATGGCAGCGGGGACAGATGGCACTGACATCACTTTTTTTTTTTTTTGTCTCTGTGTGAGGAGGGAGATCCGGCGATGAGAGATGATCTCATATGTTTACATATGAGATCATCTCTCATTGGCACTGCCGATCGCGCTAAAAACGGCTGCTATGATTGGCCGTTTTCAGCGATCTGTGACTGGCTGTGTCCAAGGGCCAGCACAGAACTTCCCAGATGCAGGAGCGCGCATCGTGGAAGTAAACAGGAGGACGTCCAGGGACGGCCTCCCGGCAATTAGCGTCCGCGCTGCAGCCATCTTTTGGCTATAGCGCGGGTGCGAAGTAGTTAAGATAAGGGTGTATATGAACACACGTTGATAAAGTACTCCTGTGACTGTAATATTCACATTGAAGAAAAGTGTAAATCCACCACCACCCGAAGTGCACGCTTACCAGCTTGCACAAGCTAGCTCACTTGTGGCTAACATCCAGCCAGGGCTTTTTCCTCTGGGGATGGCAAAACGAAAGGCAAATCGAGCCACAACCTCCAGACACCACTATCAAGCGGGTAATCTTGTGTGGTCACAGAAAACAGTAGCGATCCAGGGTCCTCACTCGACACTCTTATTCATATAGCCCAAAAGAAAGGATCACCATAGGTAAAACCTGACTGGTTTATTAAATAAAAAACAGTACCACTTACATATAGGTAAGGTTCTCCCAACATAAAACGTAGGCCGGCCAGCGTTTTATGTTGGAAGCACCTTACCAGAGGAAAAGGCCCTGGCTTGGTGTTTGCCACAAGCGAGCTAGTGTAAAGGATGTATAAAAATAGACACCCCTCAAAATAAAGCTTATATTATATAGTTATATGATATGTCCAGCTGCAGCAGCAGCCTGAAACCAAAATCCTGCTCTGAAAAGGGGACACATTTCCATACCTCCCAACATTTTGAGATGGGAATGAGGGACACCTACTAGCAAACGTATGTAGGCAGAGGACACGCCCCCTGTCACACCCACTTAAAGGAGAATTAACCAAAAAAAGTTTAATTAAATCCACAAGAGCTTTTTTTTTTACCACTACTATTCCTTTATATTGGCTTTTACAATTTACAAATGCAGCAATTTAGAAATTGTAGGAAAGGTTTAGCACAGAGAAACTTTTTCAAAGATAAAAAGTGCATTTTATATACAACTATATAGATCAGATCAAAATGAGGGACAAATGAGGAGGAAAGAGGGACAGGGGGACATTGTTCCAAATCAGGGACAGTCCCTCAAAATCAGGGACAGTTGGGAGCTATGCATTTCCTAGAACACTGCCTGTACAGCAGGTGGAAAGGAAAATACAGTAACTTGTTTCTGGTGGGAACTTCCTTCAGTTGCACCCTGTTCCCCCAGAGTAATGTATGCCCCATGTGTCTTGCAGGTAAGAAATATCAAATTCAAAGCCATAACTAGCACTAAAATGATGTAGTGTATGTTCCTGTGACAAGTAAATGCTGCCACAATGTATTATGAGAACAAGCTACATGTTTGTTATTAAACTTTTGCAGCTATATATTCCTAATGTGCAGGACATGTGCTTTTTTACAATCCATTACTGAAATGTTATTCAGAAGCATTTGAGACTATATGTGCACAGTTGTATGTATGTTTGCTGTACTTTATCATTATCTTGTTCAGTTGCACCCTGTTCCCCCAGAATAATGTTTGTCCCATGCATACCTCCCAACATTTTGAGATGGGAATGAGGGACACCTACTAGCAAATGTATGTGGGCATAGGACATGCCCCCTGCTACACCCGCCTAAAGGAGAATTAACAAAAAAAAAAAGGTTAATTAAATCCACAAATGCTTATTTTACCACTACTATTCCTTCATATTGGCTTTTAGAATTTACAAATGCAGCAATTTAGAATTTAGATGAAAGGTTTAGCACTGGGAAACACTTTTTGAAAGATAAAAAGCGCATTTTTTATACAACTATATAGATCAGACCAAAATGAGGGACAAATGTGGAGGAAAGAGGGACAGAGGGACATTGCTCCAAATCAGGGACCAGGGATGGCCCCTCGAAATCAGGGACAGTTGGGAGCTATGTCCATGTGTCTTGCAGCTACCATCTATTAAACACCTCAATTTCACCCGCCCCATCGCACTTTGGAATTTAGTTATTCATCATATGGGCAACAAAACTGGCACCCAACGTGGGGCGTTGGTGAATAGAACGCAGAAAAGTCGCAGAAGTGATCGTTGTGTGTAAAAACAGTGAGTGAAAGAAAACTGCTGCAATTCCTGTGATAGACCCCAGAGAGGAGACCGTTTGTCTGCAAAGGGGAACAGAGAAAAGGAATAAAGACAGCCTATGGTGCTGTGAAGAATATATGATAAATTAACCCTTGTCGTGCCAGAAATATCACATTTACAAATGGATATGGAGAGTGTACAAGATGAAATCAGCCGATCTCTAACTCAGATGACAGTCAGTGAGCTGATTGAAACCTGTCAGTTTATCAAAGCATCAGAAGAAAGCATGGCAAGAGGCAAAACCCATCACCATTACATGAGGATAGCTATTAAGGTCCTGGATGAACTGGTAGAGACTGAGAATGCAGAGTCTGTCATTGAATTTCTACGGGCAACTGGAAAATTCATCTCTGAGTTACAGAAATGAAATAATGCTGAAGCACCAAGTGATAGGACAAAGATTCCCAAACTGAACAACTACAATTGGAACATTTAAAGTGACAGTACCACATTACGCAGGAAAAATTCCAAGAAACAGCTAAAATGATGGAGGAGCAGATTAAAGAACTCAGCATTACAAATAAAATAAAAATTCAATGGAAAGCCATTCACAAATCAGAACCTGTTTTAGCTGCTAAGACGCCTTACCATACTAACTTGCCAGAAGTCACAATAAGAAAGGACTTTAAAATTGCCAGTCAGATAGGTGAAATGGGACAGAAAGAGAAACTGTCTTACAGGGCTGTCTTTTTTGCATGGGCACGCTGGCTGGACTGGCCTACCAGGATACCGGGAAATTTCCCAGTAGGCCGCCTGCCCTGGGGCTGCTTTGAGTTGCAGCTGCAGCGCTCCGCTCTTTCCCTCTCTCCTCCTCCTCCTGTGTATCACTGAGCTGGCTGGGTCTGTGTTCGGTGGCCATGCTGTAACAAGGTCCCACCCCCCTATACCGGCTCATGTAATAGTAGATTGAATCAGTGTTCCACCTATCACATGAGCACATTCAGCGTGGCCACCGAACACAAACTCAGCCAGCTCCGTGATACACAGGAGGAGATGCCCGCTGTGTGTGTTACCAGGCAATGGTGAGTCAATTAATTGGCACAGTGATGCTGCATTCATGGGCACAGTGAGGCTGTAATGGTGGGCACAGTGAGGATGCAATGGTGGGCACAGTGAGGGTGCAATGGTGGTCACAGTGAAGCTGCAATGGTGGGCACGGTGAGGCTGCATTCACGGGCACAGTGAGGCTGCATTCACGGGCACAGTGAGGCTGCATTCATGGGCACAGTGAGGCTACATTCATGGGCACAGTGAGGCTGCATTCACGGGCACAGAGGGGCTGCAATGGTGGGCACAGTGAGGCTGCAATGGTGGGCATGGTGAGGCTGCATTCACGGGCACAGTGAGGCTGCATTCATGGGCACAGTGAGGCTACATTCATGGGCACAGTGAGGCTGCATTCATGGGCACAGTGGGGCTGCAATGGTGGGCACAGTGAGGCTGCAGAGGTGGGTACAGTGAGGCTGCATTCACGGGCACAGTGAGGCTACATTCACGGGCACGGTGAGGCTGCAATGGTGGGCACAGTGAGGCTGCATTCATGGGCACAGTGAGGCTGCAATGGTGGGCACAGTGAGGCTGCATTCACGGGCACAGTGAGGCTGCAATGGTGGGCGCAGTGAGGCTGCATCCACTGGCACAATGAGGCTGCAATAGTGGGCACAGTTAGGCTGCAATGGTGGGCACAGTGAGGCTGCATTCATGGGCACAGTGAGGCTGCATTCATGGGCACAGTGAGGCTGCAATGGTGGGCACAGTGAGGCTGTATTCACAGGCACAGTGAGGCTGCAATGGTGGGCACAGTGAGGCTGCAATGGGGGGCACAGTGAGGCTGCAATGGTGGGCACAGTGAGGCTGCAATGATGGGCACAGTGAGGCTGCATCCACTGGCACAATGAGGCTGCAATGGTGGGTACAGTGAGGCTGCATTCATGGGCACAGTGAGGCTGCAATGGTGGGCACAGTGAGGATGCATTTATGGGCAAAGTGAGGCTGCAATGGTGGGCACAGTAAGGCTGCATTGCAATGTGTACCCTCAGTAAAAGTTAAAACTCTGACCCTTCACAGAGAACACAGGGCTGCAGTACCCAGCAACCATGCCAGACTGCTGATAGGCTATCAGCAACAATGGACTGTATTACCTCAAAACATTATATTAAAGTTGCTGAATCTCATTGGGAAAAGATGCTATGTGAACTGTAAGATAGACAAAATTCCTGTCTATGCTTTATGGGATACAGGCTTTCAGGTTAGTATAATCAATAAGGGTTGGAGACAAAGATTCTTGCCACATACAGTGCTCAGATCATTTGAAGAATTACTCAGACCAGGAGTTTTACATGGAAGAGCAGCCAATGAGACTGACATTCCCTTCTCTGGATGGGTTGAGGTAACTTTCCAGCTACCATCAAGTCATAATAACACAAAGCAGATACTAGTGCCACTTGTAGTATCAGAGGATGATAAAGTAGCAGAGAAGCCAATAATTGGTTATAACATAATTGAAGAAATATTCAAAGAAACACCTGCTGTGGGAAAGAAATCCATTCCAGGTTTTATGAATGTACTAAGAATAGCTTTAGATTTGTCAACAAATAAAACAGAGGTCCTTGTAAACTTATTACAAGCTAATTGTAGGGAAAACTGTGATGCTCTATTAAAGACTGGTACCAAGAGCCAAAGAATTCCTGCAAATAGTGTAACCCACATAAGGTGTACTGCTCACATAGGACCCTAACTGCAAGCTCAGGCCATTCTGTTTACACCTGGTGGCATTCATCATTTGCCTAATGGGCTGTATATCAGTGAAACATTAGTGACAATTCAGAGAGGACAGTTCTCCAAACTGACAATTCCAGTTTGGAACACAACCAAACAAGATATTGTTTTACCGGGTTGAACCAAGCTTGGATGCATTGAGCCTATAAAGACAACATATCCAGCACAAGTGAAGTTGAAACAAGTGGTAGATGTATCTACTCACTCAGTAAGTCATGATCCACATGCATCTACAACAAGACCAAAAGACCGGATGGACAATATCAACAAGGTTGATTCTCTTGAAAGCCATACTAATCAAGAGTTATGGGTTCCGCCAGTGCCTCTAGAACACTTCACTAGTGAGACACAACAAGTAGTCCAAAAGATGTTAAGGGAAGAATGCAATGCTTTTGCAAAATATGACTCTGATGTCGGATGTATTCCTTCCTTACAGTTACAGATTCGCCTCAAAGACACCTGTCAAGAAAACGTATATGCCTGTGCCAAAACCACTGAATCAAGAAGTAAAAGAGTACCTGCAGAACCTGCTGAACCATGGATGGATCGCAGAATCAAAATCTTCATACTCCTCACCCATTGTATGTGTAAGAAAGAAAGATGGCAACTTAAGATTATGCTGTGACCACAGAAAGGTTAAACCAAAAGTCCATTCCTGACCGTCATCCAATTCCAAGGATTCAAGACATGCTTGACAGTAGGGATGAGCTTCGTGTTCGAGTCAAACCCATGTTCGACTTGAACATCGTCTGTTCGCCCGTTCGCCGAATTGCGAACGATATGGAACGATATGAAATTGCATTTCACTGCACTTACAGTGTATTGTGTATATATATATATATATATATATATATATATATATATATATGCATCCCAGGTGTTGTATATATTTATATACACTGTATTCAGTTTAGCTAGATCCGTTCCTGTTATCTTGCTACTGACAGGCAGGCTTGTGTTGTTACAGTATTTACAGCTACCTGAGGAAAATTGCTGGTGTTCTTTTGATCCTATTAGTACCACAGTCAGGCAGCTAGACTATTTACAGTTAGTGTAGTGCATCCTCCTCACAGTGTTCAGTTAAAGCTACAAGTTAGTTTAGTGAGACCTCTGCACAGTGTTCAGCTAAAGCTACAAGTTAGTGTAGTGCGTCCTCTGAACAGTGCTCAGCTAAAGCTACAAGTTAGTGTAGTGCACAGTGTTCAGCTAAAGCTACAAGTTAGGGTAGTGTGTCCTCCTCACAGTGTTCAGCTAAAGCTACAAGTTAGTGTAGTGCGTCCTCCTCACAGTGTTCAGCTAAAACTACAAGTTAGTGTAGTGCGACCTCTGCACAGTGTTCAGCTAAAGCTACAAGTTAGTGTAGTGCGTCCTCCTCACAGTGTTCAGCTAAAACTACAAGTTAGTGTAGTGTGACCTCTGCACAGTGTTTAGCTAAAGCTACAAGTTAGTGTAGTGCGTCCTCCTCACAGTGTTCAGCTAAAACTACAAGTTAGTGTAGTGCGAGCTCTGCAAAGTGTTCAGCTAAAGCTACCTGTAGAAGGTTGGTGGTGTTTTCCTGATCCTATCACTACCGCAGGCAGCTAAATAAGCTACACGTTAATTTTTTGCGAGCTCTGCTCAGTGTTCAGCTAAAGCTACCTGTAGAAGGTTGGTGGTGTTTTCCTGATCCTATCACTACCGCAGGCAGCTAAATAAGCTACAAGTTAGTGTAGTGCATCCTCCTCACAGTGTTCAGCTAAAACCACAAGTTAGTGTAGTGCAAGCTCTGCACAGTGTTCAGCTAAATCTACCTGTAGAAGGTTGGTGGTGTTTTCCTGATCCTATCACTACCGCAGGCAGCTAAATAAGCTACAAGTTAGTTTTTTGCGAGTTCTGCACAGTGTTTAGCTAAAGCTACCTGTAGAAGGTTGGTGGTGTTTTCCTGATCCTATCACTACCGCAGGAAGCTAAATAAGCTACAAGTTAGTTTTTTTGCGAGCTCTGCACAGTGTTCAGCTAAAGCTACAAGTTAGTGTAGTGCGTCCTCCTCACAGTGTTCAGCTAAAACTACAAGTTAGTGTAGTGTGACCTCTGCACAGTGTTTAGCTAAAGCTACAAGTTAGTGTAGTGCGTCCTCCTCACAGTGTTCAGCTAAAACTACAAGTTAGTGTAGTGCGAGCTCTGCAAAGTGTTCAGCTAAAGCTACCTGTAGAAGGTTGGTGGTGTTTTCCTGATCCTATCACTACCGCAGGCAGCTAAATAAGCTACAAGTTAATTTTTTGCGAGCTCTGCTCAGTGTTCAGCTAAAGCTACCTGTAGAAGGTTGGTGGTGTTTTCCTGATCCTATCACTACCGCAGGCAGCTAAATAAGCTACAAGTTAGTGTAGTGCATCCTCCTCACAGTGTTCAGCTAAAACCACAAGTTAGTGTAGTGCAAGCTCTGCACAGTGTTCAGCTAAATCTACCTGTAGAAGGTTGGTGGTGTTTTCCTGATCCTATCACTACCGCAGGCAGCTAAATAAGCTACAAGTTAGTTTTTTGCGAGTTCTGCACAGTGTTTAGCTAAAGCTACCTGTAGAAGGTTGGTGGTGTTTTCCTGATCCTATCACTACCGCAGGAAGCTAAATAAGCTACAAGTTAGTTTTTTTGCGAGCTCTGCACAGTGTTCAGCTAAAGCTACCTGTAGAAGTTTGGTGGTGTTTTCCTGATCTTATCACTACCGCAGGCAGCTAAATAAGCTACAAGTTAGTGTAGTGCGTCCTCCTCACAGTGTTCAGCTAAAACTACAAGTTAGTGTAGTGCAACCTCTGCACAGTGTTCAGCTAAAGCTACAAGTTAGTGTAGTGCGTCCTCCTCACAGTGTTCAGCTAAAGCTACAAGTTAGTGTAGTGCGTCCTCTGAACAGTGTTCAGCTAAAGCTACAAGTTAGTGTAGTGCACAGTGTTCAGCTAAAGCTACAAGTTAGGGTAGTGCGTCCTCCTCACAGTGTTCAGCTAAAGCTACAAGTTAGTGTAGTGCGTCCTCCTCACAGTGTTCAGCTAAAACTACAAGTTAGTGTAGTGTGACCTCTGCACAGTGTTCAGCTAAAGCTACAAGTTAGTGTAGTGCGTCCTCCTCACAGTGTTCAGCTAAAACTACAAGTTAGTGTCGTGCGAGCTCTGCAAAGTGTTCAGCTAAAGCTACCTGTAGAAGGTTGGTGGTGTTTTCCTGATCCTATCACTACCGCAGGCAGCTAAATAAGCTACAAGTTAGTTTTTTGCGAGCTCTGCTCAGTGTTCAGCTAAAGCTACCTGTAGAAGGTTGGTGGTGTTTTCCTGATCCTATCACTACCGCAGGCAGCTAAATAAGCTACAAGTTAGTGTAGTGCATCCTCCTCACAGTGTTCAGCTAAAACTACAAGTTAGTGTAGTGCAAGCTCTGCACAGTGTTCAGCTAAAGCTACCTGTAGAAGGTTGGTGGTGTTTTCCTGATCCTATCACTACCGCAGGCAGCTAAATAAGCTACAAGTTAGTTTTTTGCGAGTTCTGCACAGTGTTTAGCTAAAGCTACCTGTAGAAGGTTGGTGGTGTTTTCCTGATCCTATCACTACCGCAGGAAGCTAAATAAGCTACAAGTTAGTTTTTTTGCGAGCTCTGCACAGTGTTCAGCTAAAGCTACCTGTAGAAGTTTGGTGGTGTTTTCCTGATCCTATCACTACCGCAGGCAGCTAAATAAGCTACAAGTTAGTGTAGTGCGTCCTCCTCACAGTGTTCAGCTAAAACTACAAGTTAGTGTAGTGCGACCTCTGCACAGTGTTCAGCTAAAGCTACAAGTTAGTGTAGTGCGTCCTCCTCACAGTGTTCAGCTAAAACTACAAGTTAGTGTAGTGCAACCTCTGCACAGTGTTCAGCTAAAGCTACAAGTTAGTGTAGTGCGTCCTCTGAACGGTGTTCAGCTAAAGCTACAAGTTAGTGTAGTGCACAGTGTTCAGCTAAAGCTACAAGTTAGTGTAGTGCGTCCTCCTCACAGTGTTCAGCTAAAGCTACAAGTTAGTGTAGTGCGTCCTCCTCACAGTGTTCAGCTAAAACTACAAGTTAGTGTAGTGTGACCTCTGCACAGTGTTCAGCTAAAGCTACAAGTTAGTGTAGTGCACAGTGTTCAGCTAAAGCTACAAGTTAGGGTAGTGCGTCCTCCTCACAGTGTTCAGCTAAAGCTACAAGTTAGTGTAGTGCGTCCTCCTCACAGTGTTCAGCTAAAACTACAAGTTAGTGTGGTGCGACCTCTGCACAGTGTTCAGCTAAAGCTACAAGTTAGTGTAGTGCGTCCTCCTCACAGTGTTCAGCTAAAACTACAAGTTAGTGTAGTGTGACCTCTGCACAGTGTTCAGCTAAAGCTACAAGTTAGTGTAGTGCGTCCTCCTCACAGTGTTCAGCTAAAACTACAAGTTAGTGTAGTGCGAGCTCTGCAAAGTGTTCAGCTAAAGCTACCTGTAGAAGGTTGGTGGTGTTTTCCTGATCCTATCACTACCGCAGGCAGGTAAATAAGCTACAAGTTAGTTTTTTGCGAGCTCTGCTCAGTGTTCAGCTAAAGCTACCTGTAGAAGGTTGGTGGTGTTTTCCTGATCCTATCACTACCGCAGGCAGCTAAATAAGCTACAAGTTAGTGTAGTGCATCCTCCTCACAGTGTTCAGCTAAAACTACAAGTTAGTGTAGTGCAAGCTCTGCACAGTGTTCAGCTAAAGCTACCTGTAGAAGGTTGGTGGTGTTTTCCTGATCCTATCACTACCGCAGGCAGCTAAATAAGCTACAAGTTAGTTTTTTGCGAGTTCTGCACAGTGTTTAGCTAAAGCTACCTGTAGAAGGTTGGTGGTGTTTTCCTGATCCTATCACTACCGCAGGAAGCTAAATAAGCTACAAGTTAGTTTTTTTGCGAGCTCTGCACAGTGTTCAGCTAAAGCTACCTGTAGAAGTTTGGTGGTGTTTTCCTGATCCTATCACTACCGCAGGCAGCTAAATAAGCTACAAGTTAGTGTAGTGCGTCCTCCTCACAGTGTTCAGCTAAAACTACAAGTTAGTGTAGTGCGACCTCTGCACAGTGTTCAGCTAAAGCTACAAGTTAGTGTAGTGCGTCCTCCTCACAGTGTTCAGCTAAAACTACAAGTTAGTGTAGTGCAACCTCTGCACAGTGTTCAGCTAAAGCTACAAGTTAGTGTAGTGCGTCCTCTGAACGGTGTTCAGCTAAAGCTACAAGTTAGTGTAGTGCACAGTGTTCAGCTAAAGCTACAAGTTAGTGTAGTGCGTCCTCCTCACAGTGTTCAGCTAAAGCTACAAGTTAGTGTAGTGCGTCCTCCTCACAGTGTTCAGCTAAAACTACAAGTTAGTGTAGTGTGACCTCTGCACAGTGTTCAGCTAAAGCTACCTGTAGAAGGTTGGTGGTGTTTTCCTGATCCTATCACTACCGCAGGTAGCTAAATAAGCTACAAGTTAGTTTTTTGCGACCTCTGCACAGTGTTCAGCTAAAGCTACCTGTAGAAGGTTGGTGGTGTTTTCCTGATCCTATCACTACCGCAGGCAGCTAAATAAGCTACAAGTTAGTTTTTTGCGACCTCTGCACAGTGTTCAGCTAAAGCTACCTATAGAAGGTTGGTGGTGTTTTCCTGATCCTATCACTACCGCAGGCAGCTAAATAAGCTACAAGTTAGTTTTTTGCGAGCTCTGCACAGTGTTCAGCTAAAGCTACCTGTAGAAGGTTGGTGGTGTTTTCCTGATCCTATCACTACCGCAGGCAGCTAAATAAGCTACAAGTTAGTTTTTTGCGACCTCTGCACAGTGTTCAGCTAAAGCTACCTGTAGAAGGTTGGTGGTGTTTTCCTGATCCTTTCACTACTGCAGGCAGCTAAATTATTTACACGTTAGTGTAGTGCGAGCTCTGCACAGTGTTCAGCTAAAGCTACCTGTAGAAGGTTGGTGGTGTTTTCCTGATCCTATCACTACCGCAGGCAGCTAAACAAGCTACAAGTTAGTTTTTTGCGAGCTCTGCACAGTGTTCAGCTAAAGCTACCTGTAGAAGGTTGGTGGTGTTTTCCTGATCCTATCACTACCGCAGGCAGCTAAAGTATTTACACGTTAGTGTAGTGCAACCTCTGCACAGTGTTCAGCTAAAGCTACCTGTAGAAGGTTGGTGGTGTTCTCATACTACAGGCAGGCAGTTGATTTTGCTAGCTGCAGTATGCAGTATATATATATCCCATCTTAGTGCAGCTACAGGCCATTAGTATGTCTGGAAGGCCAACAAGGAGAGGCAGACAGTCACAAGCCAATACAAGAGGGCAAGCAGGCTCTGTGTCTAGAGGCAACAGTGCTGGTTGTGGAGAAGGTGCATCCTCATCAGCACATGGCCGTGGGACACGCCTGGCCTTTTTTTCGGCAGCTGGCCGTGTTGAGCCGCAACATGCGGAAGACTTGGTCGAGTGGATGACCATTCCGTCCTCATCCTCCTCATCCTCTCTCACTAATGCTCAGGGTACTTTGTCTGGCAAAGCAGCTGCCAACGCGGCCTCTTCCCTCGGCTTAATGGCATAAGTCACTCCTTCCCTAGCCCCACCATGTCCTCCTGAGGAGTCCCTTGAACTGTTTGACCACAGTGTTGGGTACATGCTCCAGGAGGATTCCCAGTGTTTGGAAGGCTCTGATGATGATACTGAGCTAGATGAAGGCAGTAACGTGAGCACGGACAGAGGGGGTGCCCAAGAAGGACAGCAATCTGGCAGTCATGCTCCCCCTGCTGCAGCATACTGCCAGGTTTGCTCCAGTGATGAGGAGGGAGGGGATGATGAGGTCACTGACTCAACCTGGGTGCCTGATAGGAGAGAGGAGGAGGAGGAGGCACATCACCAACGAGACAGGATGCTCTCCAGGGGCCAGCCTAAGGGCAGCACACTGACTGCATCACACCACAAAGCTCCGCATGTGCAGGGCGCTGCTGTCTCTGCACGTTATTCTAAAAGTTCTTTGGTGTGAACCTTTTTTGAGACGAGTGCATCAGATCGCACCGCTGCTATTTGCAACATATGTCTCAAGCGTATCTCGCGTGGCCAAAACTATACCTTCAGTCCTCTCTGAGACCTGCACTGAGAGGAATGAAGGTGTAGAATTAGGTGTGTCACAGCCAAGTACTTGTGGGCAATCTGCTTTCGGTACACCGATGTCAGATTTTACCAGACAAATTTCCCTGCCCCAGCTGCTGCACCGCCGAAAGAAGTTCGCTCCCAGCCATCCACATGCCCAGCGGTTGAATGCTAGCTTGGCAAAATTGCTAGCACTTCAACTGCTACCTTTTCAGTTGGTAGACTGTGCCCCCTTCCGTGAGTTTGTGGAATGTGCGGTTCCTCAGTGGCAGGTACCCAAACGCCACTTTTTCTCATGGAAGGTGATTCCGGCTCTCTACCGGCATGTGGAAGGCAATGTCTTGGCCTCGCTGGACAGGGCGGTCAGCCGTAAAGTGCATATTACCGCTGACTCATGGTCCAGCAGGCATGGACAGGGATGTTACCTAAGTTTCACGGCGCATTGGGTCACTCTGCTGGCAGCTGGGAAGGATGCAGGACAAGGTGCAGTAGTGTTGGAGGTTGTTCTGCCACCACGCCTCCAAAATGCCACTACTAATGATTGTGACACACCTCTCTCCTCCACCCCCTCCTCTTCTTCTTCCTCCATGGCCTCTTCCTGTGCTTTGTCCTCGGAACCAGGGGTGCTCCGTAGGCATTCAAGGGGCTATGCAAGTACGCAGGCCAAAAGATGCTATGCGGTGCTTGAGATGGTGTGCTTGGGGGACAGGAGCCACACTGGGGCAGAGGTTCTGTCAGCTCTGCAGGGGCAGTTTCAGAGGTGGTTGACGCCACGCCAACTTAAGGCAGGAATGGTGGTTTGCGACAATGGCACCACCCTCCGACAGGGACAACTGACCCATGTGCCCTGTTTGGCTCACGTCCTTAACTTGGGTGTGCAGCGGTTCTTGGGCAGGTACCCGGGCTTACAGGATGTCCTGAGGCAGGCCAGGAAAGTCTGTGTGCATTTTCGCCGGTCATATAATGCCAGTGCTCGGCTGGCAGACCTCCAAAAGGAGTTTAACCTGCCCAAGAACCGCCTAATCTGTGACATGCCCACCAGGTGCGGCTGCACATGTAGCAGAGGGCCATCAATGAGTACCTGTGCGACTATGGCACCAGGACAGGGTCAGGGGAGTTTGTTTTTTTTCCCCACGCCAGTGGGCCATGATCAGGGATGCATGCACTGTCCTGTCACCATTTGAGGAGGCCACGAGGATGGTGAGCAGTGACAGTGCATACATCAGTGACACTGTCCCCCTTGTCCACTTGTTGGAGCACACGCTGCGTGGAATAATGGACAGGGCACTTGAGGCAGAACAGAGGTAGGAAGAGGAGGACTTCCTTAGCTCTTAAGGCCCCCTTTATCCAGACGGTGATCCTGCGTGCCCGCTGATCACACAGGAAGAGGAGGAGGAAGAGAAGGAGGATTGTGTCAGTATGGAGGTGGAGCCTGGCACTCAGCATCAGCAGCAGTCTTTAAGGGATCAGTCCCAAGAAACACATGGACTTGTACGTGGCTGGGAGGAGGTGGCTGCGGACCATGTGGTCCTTAGTGACCCAGAGGACTCCGGACCGAATGCCTCAGCAAACCTACGCTGCATGGCCTCCCTGATCCTGCAAAGGCTGCGTAAGGATCCTCGTATTCGTGGTATCAAGGAGAAGGACCAATACTGGCTGGCAACCCTCCTTGATCCACGTTACAAGGGTAAGGTTGTGGACCTTATCTTGCCGTTGCAGAGGGAGCAGAGGATGAAACATCCTCGGGAGGCCTTGCAGAAAGGTCTGTGCAACGCGTTCCCAGAGACTGGGAGGTTACAAACTCCTGTTTCTGGACAACGTGTTGCTGAGGCTTCGGTCAGTCAAAGAAGGAGCGGTGGGGAAGGTTGCTGTCTGACCGATGCGTTCAGACAATTTTTTAGTCCGCAGCCCCAAGGTATGATCGGTTCCAGCAACCATCGCCAGCGTCTGTCTTACATGATGCAGGAATACCTAGGGGCAAGATCTGACTTGGACACCTTTCCCAACGAAAATCCTCTGGGTTACTGGGTCTTGAGGATGGATCACTGGCCAGAGCTTGCACAGTATGCAATTGAGCTACTGGCCTGTCCTGCATCCAGCGTTCTTTCAGAACGCACATTCAGTGCTGCTGGAGGCTTTGTAACCGATCACAGGGTGCATCTGTCCACCGACTCGGTCGATTGACTGACCTTCTTAAAAATGAATCAGTCTTGGATCACCACCAGCTACCAAGCACCTGATGCTGATGTAACCGAATCATTTTTTTTGAAATGTCAGATCCCTTCAAAGACTGCCTATGCTGATGCTCAGTGACTATCCTGTTATTCTGAGTAATTATCCTCTTCCTCCTCAATGATCATGCTGATAGCTTGTAAGAACATTTTTGGTTCTGGGCGCCGCCACCAGTGCCTAAGGCCCAATTTTTAAGCCCCTGTTTAACAAGAGCGTGTAATTACAATTTTTGATGCAATTCTTTGCAGCAGGGCTAGTTCCTGTGCTCCAATTAGAGTATCTGTGAGGGGTTGCAGTGTTGTGGCACCAGCACCAGTGACTAAGGCCCAATTTTAACAGGGGCGTGTTATTACAATTTTGGATGCAATACTTTGCAGCAGGGCTCATTTCTGCGTTCCAACTAGAGTATCTGTGAGGGTTTGCAGTGTTGTGGCACCAGCACCAGTGCCTAAGGCCCAATTTTTCAGCCCCTGTTTAACAGGGGCGTGTAATTACAATTTTTGATGCAATTCTTTTGCAGCAGGGCTTGTTCCTGCATTCCAACTAGAGTATCTGTGAGGGGTTGCAGTGTTGTGGCACCAGCACCAGTGCCTAAGGCCCAATTTTTCAGCCCCTGTTCAACAGGGACATGTAATTAGAATTCTTGATCTAATATTTCCCAGCAGGGCCCGTTTCTGCGCCCACCAAGATTAACTGTGAGGACTTACAGTGTTGTGGCACCAACACCACCATCACCACCACCGGCCACATTTTTCAGCCCCTGTTCAACAGGGGCATGTAATTACAATTCTTGATTGAATATTTCACAGCAGGGCACGTTTCTGCGCCCACCAAGATTAACTGTGAGGACTTACAGTGTTGTGGCACTAGCACCAACACCACCACCAAAGGCCCAATTTTTCAGCCCCTGTTTAACAGGGGCATGTAATTACAATTCTTGATCTAATATTTCACATCAGGGCCCGTTCCAGCGCCCACCAAGAGTAACTGTGAGGACTTACAGTGTTGTGGCACCAGCACCACCACCACCATCACCAAAGGCCCAATTTTTCTGGCCCTGTTCAACAGGGGCATGTAATTACAATTCTTGATCTAATATTTCACAGCAGGGCCCTATGAGGGCTTACAGTGTTGAGGCCACAACAACACCTAAGGCCCAAATTTCTGCTGAGTATATAGGGCAGGCCCCTACTTTCAAACATCCAACTTACAAACGACTCCTACTTGCAAACGGAAGAAGACAACAGGAAGTGAGATGAAATCTACCCCATAGGAAGGGAAATTCTCTCCTGTAAGAGTTAATATGGGAAAAACTTTTCTCCTTTCCACTGATGCTTTATCACCAATCCTGGTTTCACTAAAAAACCCAAATTTTCAAAAAACATTTGTCATTGGGACAAAAAGTGAGGTGAAATCTTCTGAAGAGGAGCACAGACAGCAAAACAAATGTCACAGGGGTGATAATCCTTCTCTATGTTTTCCAAAAAGCTTAAAAACTGATTTTTTGGCTGGAGCTACACTTTAAAAATGTACCAGTTCAAAATTACAAACAGATTCTACTTAACAACAAACCTACAGTCCCTGTCTTGTTTGCACCGCCTGTATACTGCTGTTCAGAGTATATAGGGCCTGGGGGCCCCACACCTTTCTTTTTTTAAATTTGGGTGCGGGGTTCCACTTAATAACCATACAGGACCCAAAGGGCCTGGTAATGGACTGGAGGGTACCCATGCCCTTTGTCTCACTGATTTTCATCCATATTGCCGGGACCCGACATTACATTAAAGCCGCAAGCAGTTTTAAATGACTTTTTTTCCTTTAAAAATGTCATTTTGTGCAGGGACTGTTCTAAGCACGGGAAACACGCGCCACTTTACAGGCATACTATAGACACCCCCCAGGTACGATATTTAACCACTTACCAACCGGCCCATAGCCGAATGACGGCTGCAGGGCGGTTGGATAACTCTGGGAGGGCGTACTATGACGACCTCCCAGAATTCCCCTCTCGCGCGCCCCCTGGGGCGCGCACCCGAACGCATCCGTGACCGCCGGGTCCAGAGGACCTGGCGCATCACGGATCCCGGTAAATGGCCGCTGATCGCGGCCGTTTACCATGTGATCGCTCCGTCAAATGACGGAGCGATCACATGTAAACAGATCGGCGTCATCTGATGACGCCGGTTCCTCTCCTCCCCTCCTGTGTACCGATCGGTACACTGTGAGCAGGGAGGGGGATGGATGGATGGCTGCAGCGCTGTGGGCTGGATGTGTAGTGCCCACAGCGCTGCACAGAGACATCCAGCCATCCATCCATCCATGCTCAGCCATCCATAATGCTCTGCAATGCTGTGCAATACTCTGCAATGCCCTGCACTACTCTGCAATACCCCACAATACTCTGCAATACCCCCACAATACTCTGCAATACCCCCACAATACTCTGCAATACCCCACAGTACTCTGCAATACCCTGCAGTACTCTGCAATACCCCACAATACTCTGCAATACCCCGCAATACTCTGCAATACCCCGAAATACCCTGCAATACCCCGCAGTACTCTGCAATACCCCACAATACCCTGCAATACCCCGCAATACCCCGCAATACTCTCCAATACCCCACAATACTCTCCAATACCTCACAATACTCTGCAATACCTTGCAATACCCCGCAATACTCTCCAATACCCCGCAATACTCTCCAATACCCCGCAGTACTCTGCAATACCCCACAATACTCTGCAATACCCCGCAATACTCTCCAATACCCCACAATACTCTCCAATACCCCACAATACTCTGCAATACCCCGCAATACCCAGCAATACTCTCCAATACCCCGCAGTACTCTGCAATACCCAGCAGTACTCTGCAATATCCCGCAATACTCTGCAATACCCCGCAATACTCTGCAATACCCCGCAGTACTCTGCAATACCCCGCAATACTCTGCAATACCCCGCAATACTCTGCAAAACCCCGCAGTACTCTGCAATACTCCGCAGTACACTGCAATACCCCGCAATACCCTGCAATACCCCGCAGTACTCTGCAATACCCTGCAGTACTCTGCAATACCCTGCAATACCCCACAATACTCTGCAATACCCTGCAATACTCTCCAATACCCTGCAGTACTCTGCAATACCCCACAGTACTCTGCAATACCCCACAATACTCTGCAATACCCCGCAGTACTCTGCAATACTCCGCAGTACACTGCAATACCCCGCAATACCCTGCAATACCCCGCAGTACTCTGCAATACCCTGCAGTACTCTGCAATACCCCGCAATACCCTGCAATACCCCACAATACTCTGCAATACCCTGCAATACTCTCCAATACCCTGCAGTACTCTGCAATACCCCACAGTACTCTGCAATACCCCACAATACTCTGCAATACCCCGCAGTACTCTGCAATACCCTGCAATACCCCACCATACTCAGCCATACTCAGCCATACCCAGCCATACCGAGCCATGCTCTGCCATGCTCTGCCATGCTCTGCCATGCTCAGCCATACTCGGCTATACTCGGCCTCTGTATGTGGCCAGGCTGTGGAAGTCTCACACATGTGGTATCGCTGTACTCAGGAGGAGGAGAATCTAATTTGGGGTGTCATTTTTGGTATGTACATGCTATATTGTATAAATGGACAACTTTCTGTTAAAAGAAAAAAATTTAACCACTTCCCGTCACCGGCTGTCATACAACGTCCTTGACTTTGTGCGGGGATATCTAAATGATGGGTGCAGCTACAGGCATCATTCAGATATCAGCTTTTTCAGCCGGTGATTCCCTACACCATAAGAATGATCATAGTAGCTGATCCACTGCTTGATCGTTCTTACGGGAGGCGAGAGGGGATGTCCCCCCTCCCGCCGCCCTCCGGTGCTTCTACCGACTCACCGCTATGATCGAAGCCAGGATCTTTTTTTTTTTTGATTTCAGGCTTCCCAATCTAGAGGTGAGATGTGGGGTCTTATTGACCCCATATCTCACTGTAAAGAGGACCTATCATGCCATATTCCTATTATAAGGGATGTTTACATTCCTTGTAATAGGAATAAAAGTGGTCAAAAAAATTTTTGGGGGGAAAAAAGCATCAAACTATAATAAATAAAGTAAAATGAACAATAAAAAAAAAAAAAAAATTTTAAAGCGCCCTTGTCCCCGTGTGCTCGCATGCAGAAGCGAACGCATACGTAAGTCCCGCCCACATATGAAAACGGTGTTCAAACCACACATGTGATGTATCGCTGCGATCGGTAGAGCGAGAGCAATCATTTTGGCCCTAGACCTCCTCTGTAACTCAAAACATGTAACCAGTAAAAAATTTTAAAGCGTCGCCTATGGGGATTTTTGAGTAGCGAAGTTTGGCGCCATTCCACAAGCGCGTGCAATTTTGAAAGGTGACATGTTGGGTATCTATTTACTCGGCGTAACTTCATCTTTCACATTATGCAAAAACATTGGGCTAACTTTACTGTTTTGGTTTTTTTTAAAGCACAAAACTGTTTTTTTTTACAAAAAAAAACGTGTTAAAAAAATTGCTGCGCAAATACTGTGCGAGATAAAAAGTTGCAATGACCACCATTGTATTCTCCAGGGTCTTTGCTAAAATAACATATATAATGTTTTGGGATTCTATGTAATTTTCT
Source organism: Lithobates septentrionalis (assembly GCA_037952835.1). NCBI lineage: Eukaryota > Metazoa > Chordata > Amphibia > Anura > Ranidae > Lithobates > Lithobates septentrionalis. The sequence goes on along the minus strand of JBBDGP010000798.1, from coordinate 769,913 downwards.
AGCTAATAAATGATGATTTTTACATGTAGGAGAGAAATGTCAGAATTGGCCTGGGAGCTCCAGAACGCCTGAAGGTGCTCCGTTCATGTTGGGCCTCTGTATGTGGCCACGCTTTGTAAAAGACTCACACATGTGGTATCACCGTACTCGGGAGTAATAGCAGAATGTGTTTTGGGGTGTAATTTGTGGTATGCATATGCTGTGTGTGAGAAATAACCTGCTAATATGACAATTTTGTGAAAAAAAAAAAAAAACTAAAAAAAACAACTTGATTTTGCAAAGAATTGTGGGAAAAAAATGACAACTTCAAAAAACTCACCATGCATCTTTCTAAATACATTGGAATGTCTTCTTTCCAAAAAGGGGTCATTTGGGGGGTATTTGTACTTTTCTGGCATGTTAGGGCCTCAAGAACTTAAATAGGCCGTCAGTACTTCAGGTGTGATCAATTTTCAGATATTGGCACCATAGCTTTTGGACTCTATAACTTTCACAAAGACCAAATAATATCCAACGATTTGGGTTATTTTTACCAAAGATAAGTAGCAGTATAAATTTTGGCCAAAATATATGAAGAAAAATTTACTAGTTTGCAAAGTTTTATAACAGAAATTAAGAAAAATGCATTTTTTTACAGATTTTTCGGTCTTTTTTCTTTTATAGCGCAAAAAATAAAGAACCCAGCGGTGATTAAATACCACCAAAAGAAAGCTCTATTTGTGTGAAAAAAGGACAAAAATTTCATATAGGTACAGTGTTGCATGACTGAGTAATTGTCATTCAAAATGTGAGAGCACTGAAAGCTGAAAATTGGTCTGGTTAGGAAGGGGGTTCAAGTGCCCAGTTGTCAAGTGGTTAAAGGAATATTTTACTTTTTTTTTTTTTACTTTAAGCATCATTAAAATCACTGCTCCCGAAAAAACGGCTGTTTTTAAAAGTTTTTTTGCATTGATACATGTCCCCTGGGGCAGGACCCGGGTCCCAAAACCCTTTTTAGGACAATACCATGAAAATTATCCTTTAAAATGAGCACTTTTGATTTCAAACGTTCGAGTCCCATAGACGTCAATGGGGTTCTAACGTTCGTGCAAATTTTCGGTCCGTTCGCAGGTTCTGGTGCGAACCGAACCGGGGGAGTGTTCGGCTCATCCCTACTTGACAATTTAGGAGGGAGTTCATGGTTCTCCGTGCTAGACCAGGGAAAAGCATATCATCAAGGATTTGTGGAAGAAGCCAGTCGACCTCTAACTGCCTTTATCACACCTTGGGGTTTGTATGAATGGATCTGAATACCTTTTGGTCTTAGCTCTGCACCTGCTGAATTCCAACGCAGTATGGAATTATGTTTAACGGGCTTAAGGGATGACATCTGCCTGCCTTACCTAGATGACAATCTGGTCCACAGCAAATCATTCCATGACCACGTAGAACATGTACGGTTAGTACGTCAATGTTATCAACAACATGGAGTTAAACTAACAGCCAGAAAATGTGAGCTTTTTAAAGACAAAGTCAGATTCCTGGGCAAAATTGTGACAAAAAATGGCCATTCCCTGGATCCAACTGAGATAGCACCTGTACTTGCATTGAGAGATAAAAGACCATAGACTGTTGGAGAACTCAGAAAATTATTGGGGTTGATCTCCTACTACCGCCCCTACATACAAAACTTCTCCAGGATTGCAAAGCCTCTCTACAACTTACTGTCAGTGGACTCCAAACCTACTCTGACTTCAGCACCTGCTAACCAGACCAGAAAGAACAAGAAACCCATACCAAAATTGAAAGGTTAACTTCCCTCCCATCATCCAATAGATTGGACTAACCGCCATCAAGAAGTATTGAGCCAGCTTATTGAAGTATTAACTCATCCTCCAGTTATGGGTTATCCAGACTATTCTAAGTCATTTGTACTTCACTGTGATGCTTCTCAAGAAGGACTAGGTGCTGTATTATACCAAGAACAGGAGGGGAAATTAAAGTTAATTGCTTATGGATCTAGAACTCTTACACATGCTGAGAAGAACTACCACATGCATTCAGGAAAGCTAGAGTTTCTAGCAATGAAATGGGCAATTTGTGACAGATTTAGAGATTACCTATATTATTGTCCATCATTTGGGGTATACACCGACAATAACCCTCTAACTTATGTCCTTACAAGAGCAAAGTGGAATGCAACGGGCCATAGATGGGTTGCAGAATTGGCCAACTGTAACTTTACCATTAAGTACCGTCCTGGGAAAAGAAATACTGATGCAGATGTACTTTATCGTATGCCTTTCAGTCCTGAACAGTACATGCAACAATGTTCACAAGAAGTAGATCCTAAGACCATCAGTACCATAACTTAAGATATTCAAGAACACTAGGAAGAAAGAATGCCTTGGCTGTGCCCGATGACAATTGCCAATGCAACATCAAAAACAGACCATGGTGCATTAAAGAAAGTAGCTCAAATTCCCAAAGAGACAATAAGAGCAGCACAAAAGGAAGATCGGGTGATTGGAAAAGTATGAAAATACAAAAGTCAAAATAGGTTTCCATCAAAAGCATGAACGTTAAGGTTTCGGATCCATACTTTCCATACTAATGAGACAGTGGACCAAACTTCACCTCGACAAGGATGGAATGTTGAAACGAACAACATCAACCCGCTCTCAGTTAGTGTTGCCCAAGATGTACCATCACATTTAAAGAACTACATGAAGAGATGAGACATTTAGGAGTTGAAAGGACTGTAACACTAATCATAGACAGATTCTTTTGGCCACATATGCAAAATGACACTGAGCATTCTATAACTCAGGAGTGTACTTGTTTGAAGGATAAACGCCCAAATAAGCCTTCTCGAGCTCTACTGAATAATATTGTAACAACTTATCCTTTTGAGATGGTTTTCATTGACTTTCTGCATCTTGAACATGTAAAGGTGGATATGAGTAAATCGTAGTGGTAATGGACCATTTTACAGTATTTGCTCAGGCATATGCAACAAAGAACAAGTCAGCAAAAACTGTTACAGATAGACTATTCAATGATTTTGTCTTGAAATTTGGATTTCCTACCAAAATTCACCATGATATGGGTAGAGAGTTTGGAAATCAATTATTTTTGGCATTGGGGAAGCACTGCCACATCCAAAACTCTCATACAACTCCATACCACCCAGAAGGTAATGGACAAGTTGAATGGTTCAATCGTTCCCCATTATCCATGCTTCGTACCTTGTCATCAGAATCAAAAAGGGACTGGAAAAGTTCACTTGCAAAGGTAGTACATGCATATAATTGTAATTGGATTGAAGCTACAGGATATTCTCCTTTTTTTCTTACTGTTTGGAAGATCTCCAAGACTACCTATTGACACCATGTTTGACACTCCAGTCAATGGAAAATACAAAACACACTCTGAATATGTGAACACATGGACAAAGAGAATGACTGAACCTTATGAAGTTGCTTCAAAAACCCTTTGTAAAAGAAGTTGCTTCAAAAACAGCTACTCAAGCTGCACAAAGAGGAAAATAACACTATGACAAGAAAGTCCATGGTACTGAACTAATACCTGGAAGTAAAGTTCTTGTACGAAACCTTACAGAAAGAGGAGGTCCTGGAAAATTAATATCCTATTGTGAAGATACCATATATGTTGTTCTTAAAAGGAAATGTGAAGATAGTCCAGTGTATGAAGTCAAACCAGAGACTGGAAAAGGTAGAACAAGAATCCTACACCGCAATTTGTTATTGCCATGTGACTATTTACCTGTAGACCAAGGTCAGATAATGCCAGAAAGACCAGTACAAGAAAACAAGAAAGATGTCAAAGTACAAGACAGCTCACACAGATCTCTGAAGAGGATAAAATGAATCTGACAATGAACAAGAGCATTGGAAAGCTTTCATTCCTGTAACTCAAAACGACCACACCAATGCAAACACAACAGATTTGAATCCAGAAGCTGAAGAGTTATACCCCTGTCATTTAGAAACAAGTGAGGATGCTATAGAGACAGCTACAGAAGACAATCCTGTAAGTGAAATTGAACAAACTGAATGTTCATCAAGAAACATGGAAGATGAAATTTCATCACCAGATAACTCCAGAAAAGTAGAGAGTGTTGAAAATGTTGAAGATGAGAAAGAGGATGATTCAGATTCACTTCCTCCAATAAGAATACAACCAAGCAGAGACAAAAGAAAACCAAAGATTTTGACTTATGACACTTTGGGGGTTATTTACGAAAGGCAAATCCACTTTGCACTGCAAGTGCACTTGGAATTGCACTTAAAGTGCACTTGGAAGTGCAGTTACTCTAAATCTAAGGGGTATATCTGAAATGAGTGGAAGCTCTGCTGATTTTATCATCCAATCATGTGCAAGCTAAAATACTGTTTTTTATTTTCCTTACATGTCCCCCTCGGATCTACAGCGACTTTACTTCCAAGTGCACTTGCAGTGCAAAGTGGATTTTCCTTTAGTAAATAACCCCCTTTGGGTCAACCAAGTACTGTTACCAGAATTCCAATTGTACAGGTCATAGTCTGTAGTCATGCATTACCTGTTTATCCTAACTGGTATTTGAGTCCAGAATGTTTTGCTGAAGAATCTAAAATTTGGTAATTTATTTATCAGTTGTAGCAGGATTCTCATTCAAATATTGTAAAACGAAGGCCAGAGTATGGGCAAACGGATATAAGTATTTATACCAATTTTGTTTATTGTTGTGAGACAGAGCTCGACAAACCCCGGGCGCCAGGTCGCATTTGCGACTAGAATTAGCGACCTGGCGCCTGGGGCGGCACAGCTGGGGTATCCTGTGTCCGTTCGACACCCCCCCCTTCCGGCGCGATCGCGTTGGGCCATGCCGGTAATTGAGGCCCCGGCTTTGCGGCCTACTGCAGTCCTATGGTTCCTTCTGCAATCGGGCGCCCTCTGGTGGTGGCCGTTGGTATGACAAGACATCCACCAATGCTAATGGAGCTTTCCCTACCTGTTTTCACTGCCTACTCATCTCCTTCCCTTTACTTAGAACCCCCAAACATTATATATATTTTTTATTCTAACACCCTAGAGAATAAAATGGCGGTCATTGCAATACTTTCTGTCACACCGTATTTGCGCAGCGGACTTACAAGCGCACTTTTTTGGGAAAAAATACTTTTTTTAATTAAACAATAAGAAAACAGTAAAGTTAGCCCAATTTTTTTTATATTGTGAAAGATAATGTTACGCCGAGTAAATTGATTCCCAACATGTCACGCTTCAAAATTTCATCCGCTCGTGGAATGGCGACAAACTTTTACCCTTTAAATTCTCCATAGGCGTCGTTTAAAAAATTCTACAGGTTGCATGTTTTGAGTTACAGAGGAGATCTAGGGATAGAATTATTGCTATCGCTCTAACGATCGTGGCGATACCTCACATGTGGTTTGAACACCGTTTTCATATGCGGTGCTACTCACATATGCATTCACTTCTGCAAGCGAGCTCGGCGGGACGGGGCGCATTTAAAAAAATTATTATTTTTTCTTATATATTTTACTTTTTATTTTTTATTTTTACACTGTTTTTAAAAAAAAATAAAAATGGTGTCACTTTTATTTCTATTACAAGGGATGGGGCACATTTAATTTTTTTTTTTCTTATTTATTTTAACTTTTATTTTTTCACTGTTCTTTTAAAAAAAAAAAAAAGTCACTTTTATTCCTATTACAAGGAATGTAAAAATCCCTTGTAATAGAAAAAAAGCATGACAGGTCCTCTTAAATATGACATCTGGGGTCAAAAAGACCTCACATCTCATATTTACACTAAAATGCATTAAAAAAAAAAATAAATAAAATTGTCATTTGAAAAAAAAAATATATAAAATGTCCCTTCAAGAGCTATGGGTGGAAGTGACGATTTGACGTTGCTTCCGCCCTGCAATGACTTGGAGATGGGCGGGGGGCCATCTTCCTCTCACTTGTCTCCATGTCAGGCCAGGGACAGGTCTGGATCGCCTCCGCCGTTACCGACGGCCACGGTAAGTGGTGAAGTGCACCGGAGAGCGGCGGTAGGGGGGCCCTCTCCTGCCGCCGATAAAAGTGATCTCACTGCTAATCTGCTGCAGAGACCACTTTTATCTGAAAGAGAACCGCCGGCTCTTGAAGAAGATACCGGGGTTATGGTAGCTAGCTGCTACCATAACAACGGTATTTCTCTTCAAAGACAGGACGTATATAGTCGTCCTGTAGGAAGGAAGTGGTTTATTAAAATATATTTATTATTTGTCATCTCCCTGCTTGGCCCCTTTCACACGGGCTGTCTGATCAGGTTCGCCTGTCAGTTTTTCAGGCGGACCTGATTGGATCCTTAGCGAGAATATGGTGGTCTTGTGTCCCTGCATGGCAGGAAATAAAAGCAGTCACATTAGTTCTAGTCGTCTCTGTGTAAATTTAAGATTGGTTAATTTTTATATTGAAAATAAAGCTTTGTCGGTCGTTTAAAAAAAAACAAAAAAAAACTGGCTCCTAACTTTTTTAGCTGGCTCCTAGATTCCAAGCAAATTTGTCAAGCCCTGTTGTGATATATGCTCCAGGGGTTTGGTATTCATTAAAATTTGCCTAATAATGTTAGGAATGGAGAAAACCTGTGTTCAGAAGCAGATCTGAAAAGTTCTCAAGAGGCTTATACACCCTACCCTGAAGGTTTTACCTGCAATCTCTATTGTCTTTGGTTGCCATTGCTTCTGTTCAAGGTCATGCATTCCTTGTTACTAGGGATGAGCCGAACACCCCCTGTTCGGTTCGCACCAGAACATGCGAACAGGCAAAAAATTTGTTCGAACACGCGAACACCGTTGAAGTCTATGGGACACGAACATGAATAATCAAAAGTGCTAATTTTAAAGGCTTATATGCAAGTTATTGTCATAAAAAGTGTTTGGGGACCTGGGTCCTGCCCCAGGGGACATGGATCAATGAAAAAAAAGTTTTAAAAATGTCAGTTTTTTCAGGAGCAGTGATTTTAATAATGCTTAAAGTGAAACAATAAAAGTGTAATATTCCTTTAAAATTTTGTACCTGGGGGGTGTCTATAGTATGCCTGTAATGGGGCGCATGTTTCCCGTGTTTAGAACAGTCTGACAGCAAAATGACATTTTAAAGGAAAAAAAAGTCATTTAAAACTACTCGCGGCTATTAATGAATTGCCGGTCCGACAATACACATAAAAGTTCATTGATAAAAACGGCATGGGAATTCCCCACAGGGGAACCCCAAACCAAAATTTAAAAAAAAATGACGTGGGGGGTCCCCCTAAATTCCATACCAGGCCCTTCAGGTCTGGTATGGATATTAAGGGGAACCCCGGCCAAAATTAAAAAAAAAAAATGGCGTGGGGTCCCCCTCAAAATCTTTACCAGGCCTGGATTTTAAGGGGAACCCTGCGCCAAAATTAAAAAAAAATGGCGTGGGATCCCCCCAGAAATCCTTACCAGACCCTTATCTGAGCACGCAACCTGGCAGGCCGCAGGAAAAGAGGGGGGGGGTGAGAGAGCACTCCCCCTCCTGAACCGTACCAGGCCACATGCCCTCAACATTGGAAGGGTGCTTTGGGGTAGCCCCCCAAAGCACCTTGTCCCCATGTTGATGGGGACAAAGGCCTCATTCCCACAACCCTTGCCCGGGGGTTGTGGGGGTCTGCGGGCGGGGGGCTTATCGGAATCTGGAAGCCCCCTTTAACAGGGGGACCCACAGATCTCAGCCCTCCCCCCTGTGGGGGACAAAAGTACCCCTACCATTTCACAAAAAAAGTCAAAAATGTTAAAAATTACAAGAGACAGTTTTTGACAATTCCTTTAAATAAATGCTTCTTCTTCTATCATCCTTCGGTTTCTTCCTCCATCTTCTTCTTCTTCTGGTTCTTCCTCCGGTGTTCCCATCCGGCATTTTCCTCCGCGGCGTCTTCTTCCCTTCTTCTCGGGCCGCTCCGCATCCACCATGATGGGAGGCTCCCGCTGTGTGACGCTTCTCGTCTTCTGACGGTTCTTAAATAACGGAGGGCAGGGCCACCCGGTGACCCCGCCTACCTCTGACGCACGGGGACTTGACGGGGACTTCCCTGTGGCATTCCCCGTGATGTCAGAGGGGGCGGGGTCACCCGTTACGTAAGGGAAGAAGATTCCACGGAGGAAGATGCCGAACGAGAACACCGGTGGAAGAACCAGAAGAAGAAGAAGATGGAGGAAGAAACCAAAGGAAGATAGAAGATAGAAGAAAGAAGATAGAAGAAAGAAGAAGCATTTATATAAAGGAATTGTCAAAAACTGTCTCTTGTCATTTTTAAAATTTTTGACACTTTTTTTGTGAAATGGTAGGGGTACTTTTGTACCCCCTTACCATTTCACACAGGGGGGAGGGCCGGGACCCCCACAACCACCGAGAAAGGGTTGTGGGGATGAGGCCCTTGTCCCTATCAACATGGGGACAAGGTGTTTTGGGGGTCTACCCCAAAGCACCCTCCCAATGTTAAGGGCATGTGGCCTGGTACGGTTAAGGAGGGGGGGCGCTCTCTCGTCCCCCCTCTTTTCCTGCGGCCTGCCAGGTTGCATGCTCGGATAAGGGTCTGGTATGGATTTTTGGGGGACCCCACATCATTTTTTTTTAATTTTGGTTTGGGGTTCCCCTGTGGGGAATTCCCATGCCATTTTTTTTATCAATGAACTTTTATGTGTATTGTCGGACCGGCAATTCATTAATAGCCGCGATCAGTTTTAAATTACTTTTTTTCCTTTGAAATGTCATTTTGCTGTCAGACTGTTCTAAACACGGGAAACATGCGCCCCTTTACAGGCATACTATAGACACCCCCCAGGTACGAAATTTAAAGAAATATTACACTTTTATTGTTTCACTTTAAGCATTTTTAAAATCACTGCTCCCGAAAAAACGGCCGTTTTTAAAACTTTTTTTTTCATTGATCCATGTCCCCTGGGGCAGGACCCAGGTCCCCAAACACTTTTTATGACAATACCATAAATATAAGCCTTTAAAATTAGCACTTTTGATTTCTCCCATAGACTTTTAAAGGGTGTTCCGTGGCTTTCGAATTTGCCGCGAACACCCCAAATTGCTCTCTGTTCGGCAAACTGGCGAACAGCCGATGTTCGAGTCGAACATGAGTTCGACTCGAGCTCGAAGCTCATCCCTACTTGATACCTACAAGACTTCCTTTAGCTAATTAAGTCTGGTGAGACTTGTTCCGTGTAGTATTAATAGGTACAGTGGGGACGGAAAGTATTCAAACCCCCTTAAATTTTTCACTCTTTGTTATATTGCGGCCATTTGCTAAAATCATTTATGTTCATTTTTTTCCCTTATTAATGTACACACAGCACCCCAAATTGACAGAAAAACACAGAATTGTTGACATTTTTGCAGATTTATTAAAAAAAGAAAAACTGAAATATCACGTGGTCTTAAGTATTCAGACCCTTTGCTCAGTATTTAGTAGTAGCACGCTTTTGATCAGTGGATCACTGTTACAATAGTGAATATTCATTCGCTGTTGTAACATACCTGGGTGGGCTCCGAGCACATTTTCTGTGCCCCAAGCCCACCCTATTTTGAATCCTATTAGAGCCTCTGGCTCTAATAAGGTGCATCAAAAATACACCCACTCCCCATTGGAATCCAAGCATCCGGCATCCTGCAAGGGACCGGACGCATGGATAGGGGCAGGCGGCGATGCATGGGGGGGCGGTGGCTGTGCGCTATTAATGAACAGGTCGCCCCTGGTCCTGGGGACATGTAACAATACATAAGATGTTTTTGAATACCATTTGGCCAGAAGCAGAGATTTTTTTAAATGCCTAAAGTGAAGGATTAAAAATACACAATTTCTTGAAATAGCATACCCGGGGAGTGCCCTAATTCTGCCTGTGAAGGGGCACATCTCCATGATGTACAGAAAGGAAAAAGGTGTTCAAAATTGGCAGCAAATTACATTTCATGCCTGCCTTCCTAAAAAAAAAGGTAGGTCTGCTCTGTCCACTTTTGTATCTCTAGGGGGTCCTGGTTGGCAAAACAAACAAAAAATGCATAAGGTCCTTCAGGAAATCTTGCATTTTAAGAGGGATCTCCACCAAGTCCTGGGGAGGAGCTCAGGAAATCTGCTGTTTTCATTTTATGTCGGGTGCTAACATGAAATCCCTGGCTGAACACTGCAATTATTGGGGAGGGTCGTCCTGGGATGGCTGGAAACATATCCAGCTAAAAAACTTTTTTAAAACAATAAAGGATGAGATGAGAACCAATGATTCCCTTTCCCAAATTGAGGCCATGTGTCTAGATAAAGAGGGCTCAACCCATTTACTCTTTAAATGGTATAAACTCTTACTGGAGAAATTGACCACTAAAATCCCATATTCATAGTTGCCAACATTGTAAAAAAATGTATAGGGACACTTTTGTGGCTGTAAGCGGAGTTTTATTATAATTAGGGGGGGGGGGGGGCATGCGTTTGTAGGCATGCCATGGGCATGGTTTAGTAAAATAGTGTGCGTGGCTTATATGGGCGTGGTTCACATGGGGGTGTGGTTAGAGTCTGAGATGAATGAGAGATGGAGAAAGAAAGGGGAAAAGAGGGAGGGAGGGAAGGAGGGAGAGAGGGAGGGAGAAATAAGGAAAGAAGGAGGGAAGGAGAAAGAAGGAAGGAAAGAGGGATGGAGGGACAGCAGCCCCAGATCCTACACCACAATAGAAATGTGTACAGGGTGTCCCCGGGTTACAAACAAGATAGGGCCTTTAGGTTTGTTCTTAAGTTGAATCTGTTTGTAAGTCGGAACAGGTAAATTTTTTAAGTGTAGCTCCAGCCAAAAAATCTATTTTTAAGTTTTGTAAATAGCAGAAGGAAGGGTTATCACCCCTGTAACATTTGTTTTGCTGTCTGTGCCCCTGTTCAGAAGATTTCACCTCACTTTCCCAATGACAATTGGATTTTGAAAATTTGGGGTTATTAGGGAAATAAGGATAGGTGATAAAGCATCAGTGGAGACACCTTTTTCCCATATTAACTCTTACAGGGGGAGATTTCCTCTCACTTCCTGTTGTTTCCCTCCGTTTGTAAGTAGGAGTCGTTTGTAAGTCGGATGTTTGTAAGTAGGGGACCCCCTGTATTCCAAATTTTTTTTTTTGAAAAATCTTTTTTATTACATTTTTCATTAGCTTACAAAAGTAGCCCGCGCAGGGGCAGTTCTTCTGATGCGGCAACATACCGCAACAGGGCACAACATACAACATAAACAAACTAACTTATACTATAACCCCAATGTGGGGAGAGGTTCAGTTCAGGAGAATCTGTGCTCAAATTGGTACCAACAGGATAATGCAACATGAGAGTAGTTGGGTCAATATACTAACAGACTAGAGATATAGTGTTAATCTAAGAATTGGTTACTGCATCAGTTGCCGTGGTATTATCATCTAGCCAACAGGTCTATACCTTTTCAAATTTTTGTGGACAGCCCCTGCCCGAGTAGGTGGCTTTATACAGGGGTAAACTAGCATTCACTAGGCTTTTCCAGAATCTGACAGAGGGGGGAGATGATTGTTTCCAGTTCATCGTAATGGCCTTACGAGCATACATAGGCGTGCGCAGCCTATTACATTAGGGTGTGCACCGAAAGCTCAAGCACACATACGTGTGTGTACATATATATATAGTCAAAAGTATTGGGACGCCTGCCTTTACACACACATGACCTTTAATGACATCCCAGTCTTAGTCCGTAGGGTTCAATATTGAGTTGGCCCACCCTTTGCAGCTATAACAGCTTTAACTCTTCTGGGAAGGCTGTCCACAAGGTTTAGGAGTGTGTCTATGGGAATGTTTGACCATTCTTCCAGAAGGGCATTTTTTGAGGTCAGGACTCTGTGCAGGCCAGTCAAGTTCCTCTACCCCAAACTCGCTCATCCATGTCTTTACGGATCTTGCTTTGTGTACTGGTCCAAATCATTTGGTGGAGGGGGGATTATGGTGTGGGGTTGTTATTCAGGGGTTGGGCTTGGCACCTTAGTGCCAGTAAAGGGAACTCTTCTGTCGTCAGCATACCAAGACATTTTGGACAACTTCATGCTCCCAACTTTGTGAGAACAGTTTGGGGATCTCCCCTTCCTGTTCCAACATGACTGCCCACCAGTGCACAAACAAGGTCCATAAAGACATGGACTTAGCAGGGGTGGTGGGAAATTAACTTCAAGTGCAATCATTCACATTATAACCGTAACCAAAACATATACAATTAAGTGTAACACTCTAAAAAATAAAAATTCCAAAGTCCTATAATGGTGTGAACCTCCCAACTAAAAAGTTGTTGCACTTTAAGGTAATTTGTATTGCAATTATCTGTAGAGGGGTTTCCACCATCCCTACTAAGGCAGCACTGATGGGCACTGATAGGCAGCACTGATGGGCACTAATAGGCTGCACTGATTGGCAGCATTGATGGGCACTAATTGGTAGCACTGATGTGCACTGATTGGTGGCACTGATGGGCGGCACTGATGGGCGCTTATTGTCAGCACTGATTGGTAGCACTTATGGGCACTGATAGGCTCTGATTCGCTGCACTGATAGGCAGCATTGGTTGGCACTGATTGACAGCATTGGTTGGCACTGATTTACAGCATTGGTTGGCACTGATAGGGTGCACTGACTGGGACTGGTTGCCACTGATAGGCAGCATTGGTTGGCACTAATAGACAGCATTGGTTGGCACTGATAAGCAGCATTGGTTGGCACTGGTTGGCACTGATAGGCAGAATTGGTTGGCACTGATAAGCAGCTCTCGCACGGATAGGCAGCACTGGTTGGCACAGATAGGCAGCATTGGTTGGCACTGATAAGCAGCACTGGCACTGATAGGCAGCATTGGTTGGCACTGGCACTGATAAGCAACACTGGCACTAATAGGCAGCATTGGTCGGCACTAATAATCAGCACTGATTTGCACTGATAGGCAGCACTGGTTTGCACTGGTTGGCACTGAAAGGCAGAATTGTTTGGCACTGATAAGCAGCACTGGCATGGATAGGCAGTACTGGTTGGCACTGATTGGCAGTACTGGTTGGCATTGATTGGCACTGATTCGCAGCATTGGTTGGCACTGATAGGCAGCACTGGTTTGCACTGATAGACAGCACTGGTTGGCACTGATAGGCAGAATTAGTTGGCACTGATAAGCAGCACTGGCATGGATAGGCAGTACTGGTTGGCACTGATAGGCAGCATTGGTTGGCACTGAGGATCAGCACTGGCACTGATAGGCAGCATTGGCTGGCGCAGATAAGCAGCACTGGCACTGATAGGCAGCATTGGTTGGCACTGATAGGCAGCACTAGTTTGCACTGGTTGGCACTGATAGGCAGAATTGTTTGGCACTGATAAGCAGCTGCACGGATAGGCAGTACTGGTTGGCACTGATTGGCAGCATTGGTTGGCACTGGCAGCATTGGTTGGCACTGATTGGCAGCATTGGTTGGCACTAATAGGGGAGAGGGGGAGTTTCACATTCAGGAGATCGTGAGAATTGCCAGAGGTGTTCAGTGTATGAAACTGTCATATGATGACACTGCATGCATGGAGAGATACCAGCTGTTAAAAGTCAGCGGTGATGTTGGTGGTGGGCGGGACTGAACAGTTACCAAACAGCAGCCAATAGGATGGGTCTGGGCGGGCCGCTACATTTCTCTGGCTCCGCCCTCTCTCTGAAGCAGCCCAATCATTGGCTGGTGTTTATAGCGCTTGGTCCCGCCCACCCCCGACATCACGGCTGAGTTGTGATGACTTACAACTGAGCCGCGATGTCGGAGGTGGGCGGGACCAAGTGCTATAAACACCAGCCAATGTTTGAGCTGCTTTAGAGAGGGGGCGGGGCCTCATAAATGTAGCGGCCTGCCCAGACCCCATCCCATTGGCTTGTGTTTGATGGCTGTTCAGTCCCGCCCACCCCCGACATCACCCTGACATTAAGACAGCTGGTCTCACTTCCTGCATGCAGTGTCATTATCTGACAATTTCATACACTGATCAGCTCTGGCAATTCTCACGATCTGCTGCCTGTGAAACTGTTTCACAGGCAGCGCGGGCCACACACTCACTACTTGGATGCAGCATTTTGGGGCAAATCTCTGGAGACAGCACGGGGTGATTAGGGTGTGCCCAGGCACACCCCGTGCGCACGCCTATGCGAGCATAGTACAATAGCAGAGATATGAGTATTTTCCTGGCTCTGAGCATTGACAGTTGTTCCACCAGCCCCAGCAGACAATATTTAGGATCATAAGGAACACGAGTCTTAATGACCCTAGCAATCACCTGGAGTACTTCTTTCCAATAATGTTTGATTGCTGGGCAAACCCAAAAAATGCGGAAAAAGTCACCCGGTTGGTAGGAGCAATGCCAGCACGCCGGAGAATGCGCCGGCGACATCTGGTGCAGCCTGTGAGGCGTGTAGTGAGCTCTATGCACAATTTTGTTTTGGACCAGTTTGTCCCTAGCTGAGACCAGAGGGGAGAAGGGAAAGTCCCAAATATCCCTCCAGTCGTCCTCGTCCAGCTCTGGTATGTCCCCCACCCATTTCGTGCAGTGGGGGGAAAACTCGGGGCCGGCAGCAACCAGCAGGGACCCGTAGAGCTGAGACGTGGGTTCCTCCAAGTCCTTCACCTGAAGGGTGGATTCGAGCTCCGAGTATGCCAATTCAACTGGTTGGCCTAAGAATTGACACCTGTAGGCATGAGCGATTTGAAGATACCTAAAATGGGCCCGTGCAGGCACATTAAATGTGGTGCGTAAGCCCCCGTTCACACCTATGCAAATTAGATGCGGCTTACACCGCATCCAATTCGCAGGACATTTTAAAATACATTCATATGAATGCATCTGGTTCACATATGTGCGTTGCATTCGCACTGCGCATTGCACAAAAAACGTGTGCGTTTTCTGGGCATTGCGGTGCGAATTACAAGCCTATTATCTTCTATGGGAACGCATCTGATTCGCAGATGCATTGCGTTCTGAACATGGATTTTCTCCTTCTCACTACACCTCCCCCTCTCCATGCTCACTGATCCGCAGCTACAACACAGAGGAATCTCTGAACAACTGATTTTTATCTTCCCAGTGAAACCTGAGCTTCAATTCGCACCGCACATGTGTGAACCCAGGCTAAAACTTGAAAGGGGGTGAGCTCTCTGTTGGTGATAACATGCTCAAGGGTCAGTATTTTGTATTTGGCCCAGGCCTGTGGATCCGGGATGGTATTGAACAGTGATAGGTTAGGGTTCAGCCACAGGGGGTGTGAGGAGACCAGGAGTTCGCTGGGGTGCTCTCAGCGCCTCACCCACCTTCCATGCCTGCATAGTGGTACGCATAGAAGGGGTGAGATGGTGAGGAGTTTTAGGCCCCCTGAATAGCAACCCTTTCAAGGCCTCCAGAGACCCCACTGTAGCCGCCTCCAGCAGGACCGCAGAGTCGGTCAGGTCTGACTGCAACCACCAATGGGCAGTCACAAGCTGAGTGGCCAAGAAATACTTGTGGCAATCAGGGAGAGCCAAGCCCCCACTGTCCACTGGCCTGGTCAGAGTGGTGTATTTGAATCTAGGCGGTTTAGGCCCCCAAATAAAGGAGAGGAAGAGTTGCTTAAGAGAATTAAAGAAAGTTTTGGTCAGCCATTGTGGGGGGTTCCGAAAATAGTACGTAAATTTAGGGAGGACTTTCATTTTGAGAAGATTGATGCGCCCAATGAGGGAAAGGGGAAGATTGCTCCATGCCTTCAGTTTGGTTTTTTTGCTACCAAGACTGGGTCAAGATTGAGCCGCACAAAGTCCCTACTCTCTCTTAAAATAATACCTAAATAGGTAAACTGATCAACCCACAGGAGTGGGAGAGAGGAGGGTGCCCCCCTCATCCACAGGGAACAGCTGAGACTTGTGCCAGTTCACTCTCAACCCCATGAACGCGGAGAAGGCATCCATGATACCGAGTGCGCCCCACAGAGAGTCACCAGTGTCATTCAAAAAAAGCAGCAGATCATCCGCGTAGGGAGCCACTCTCTCCTCCAGCCAGCCCACCCTAAGATCATGAACCTCGGCCGAGCTCCTGAGGGCCTAAGCAATAGGCTCCATGGCCAGGGCGAACAGAGCCGCGGAGAGAGGGCATACCTGTCTGGTGCCCCTCTGCAGGGGGAACGGAGGAGACAGGGAGCCATTCAGTTTAATGCATGCCATGGGACCGGTATACAGTGTGCGTATCCAAGCAATACATTTCAGTGGGAAACCCAATCTTCTAAGCACCTCCCACAGATATACCCACTCCACTGTGTCAAATGCTTTTTCCATATCAAGGGTGGCAATGGTCCTAGTGCCCTGGTTAGTATGGAGAATCAGTGGGACCCCTGAGCGTGTCACCTGCCACATCGCCTGCCACCAGATGCCATCAGGTGCCCCCAGCAGAGTCCGTCCTTACATCAGGTGTCCCAAGTGGAGCCCCCCTTACATCAGTTGTCCCCAGCGGAGCCCCCCCCTTACATCATATGTCCCCAGCGGAGCCCCTCCTTACATCAGATGTCCCCAGCGGAGCCCCCCTTACATCAGATGTCCCAGCGGAGCCCCCCTTACATCAGATGTCCCAGTGGAGCCCCCCTTACATCAGATGTCCCAGCGGAGCCCCCCTTACATCAGGTGTCCCCAGCGGAGCCCCTCCTTACATCAGATGTCCCCAGCGGTGCCCCCCCTTACATCAGGTGTCCCCAGCGGAGCCCCTCCTTACATCAAATGTCCCCAGCGGTGCCCCCCTTACATCAGGTGTCCCCAGCGGAGCCCCTCCTTACATCATGTTTCCCCAGCGGAGCCCCCCTTACATCAGATGTCCCAGCGGAGCCCCTCCTTACATCAGATGTCCCCAGCGGTGCCCCCCCTTACATCAGGTGTCCCCAGTGGAGCCCCTCCTTACATCATGTGTCCACAGCAGAGCCCCTCCTTACATCATGTGTCCCAGCGGAGCACCTCCTTACATCAGATGTCCCCAGCGGTGCCCCCCCTTACATCAGGTGTCCCCAGCGGAGCCCCTCCTTACATCAGGTGTCCCCAGTGGAGATCCCCCTTACATCAGATGTCCCCAGCGGTGCCCCCCTTACATCAGGTGTCCCCAGTGGAGCCCCTCCTTACATCAGATGTCCCCAGCGGTGCCCCCCTTACATCAGGTGTCCCCAGCGGAGCCCCTCCTTACATCAGGTGTCCCCAACGGTGCCCCCCCTTACATCAGGTGTCCCCAGCGGAGCCCCTTCTTACATCATGTGTCCCCAGCGGAGCCCCTCCTTACATCATGTGTCCCAGCAAAGCCCCCCTTACATCAGATGTCCCAGCAGAGCCCCCCCTTACATCAGGTTTCCCAGCGGTGTCTCCGCCGTCATTACAGAAGGCCAAGGGGGAACTAAATAGTGTCTGCGCCGGCCGCATGGTTACAATAGAACCACCGCCCACCCCTGCCTCTTTCCATAACAGACCGGCAGCGGGGCAGAGTGGGGTGGGCGGAGCGGGGGTGGGCAGAGCGGGGCGGGGGTGGGCGAGCGGTGCAGCTCCGTTTCGATAGTAGCAACCCAGCTCCACTCCACTTCTTCTGGTTTTCTTAAAAATGGCGGCCAGCGGAGACAGGCCACGGACCTCTAGCGGCGGCGAAAAATCGTGAAAAAACTGATTTCTCGGGACATTTCCCGGGAAATAATAAAATTGGGAAAAGAGTCTAAATCCTGGGAAATTCGGGACAGTTGGTAAGTATGCATATTACATTAGAGAATAGGAAAAGGAATTAGGTAGAGAACTCTCGGATAGCAGCATTGAGAAAATGACATTGCTAGCACACACTTCTTCTGTGAACTCCAAAACCCAGGAGTGCTGTTTTAACTTTTTGTCTAGGTGGTATAGGGTCCCTGTCAAATTGTCCTGCATATTTCTGACAATATCCAATCTTTGCTGGAGAACAGAGAGGCTCCTTTTTACATTTATGGTGGTAGTATCCCATCATCAGACCTTTTTGGATTGATGTCCGTAACGTGATTAATAAGGTGACAAAATGCAAGATAGCAGATGATCCCTTACCTATGGTATTTGATGATACCATGAAATAAGTGAGGTCCTATAATCCCTCCTTGATGCCTCACCTCAACGCTGGTAAGTGCCTTATCCCACTCTATTGGAAGTCCCCGGCTGTACCTACTATAAAGGAGTGGTTGCTGAGTGGTTGCTGAAGGTACATGATATCATGGAGGCAGGGGAGTGGAGGCATCAATGTGCAGACATTTACCTGAATGTCTACAAATGTTGGGCACTATGTGCCTCTGACTGGTATACACAGCTCACGCTATAATTAAGGAGTACTGCAGAGCTATGTTTTGATGATTTAGTTTGTATCTGAGGCTTTCTGACCTGGAAAATTCTTATATACACTGAGTTAGTTGTGTTTGTTGACTTCCTTATCTACCTTAATTATCTGGGAGTTGGATGGGCTGTTTTTCCCTCCTCTCCAACATGTCACCACATTTTTGGTGAATACACACAGGGCCGGCACTACCATGGGACCCAGTGGGCCCATGGTCCCAGGCGGCATTTTAAGAGGGGCGGCATCCAATGAGTGTGCAGCCCCTGCTGAGACAGTTTCACACTGAGCAGATCGTTCTGCCTGTCAGAGCCGCTCAGTGTGTGACACTGTCTCACAATGTAACTGAATGCAGAGAGAGAGACCAGCTGTAAAAATTCAGCGTTGATGTCGGGGGTAGGTGGGACCTAGCAGCTATCAAACACCAGCCAAGGGGATGGGATCTGGACAGCTTTCTTGAGCAGCCAATGATTGGGCTGTCAAAATTCAGCGGTGATAGCTGCTGGGTCGGGCCCACCTCTGACATCAACGCTGAATTTTGACAGCTGGTCTCTCTCTGCATGCAGTTACAATACATGAAAGAGTTTCACTAAGCGTCAATATCGGCTCAGTGTGAAACTCCCTTTTCTCTGTCAGTGCCAATTAGTGCTGTCCATCAGTGCCAACCAGTGCCACCCGCCAGTGCCAACCAGTGCCACCTGTCAGTGCCAGTGTTTCCAATCAGTGCTACCTGTCAGTGCTTCCAATCAGTGCCATCTCTCAGTGCCAATCAGTGCCACCTGTCAGTGCCAGTCAGTGCCAGTGCTTCCAATCAGTGCCATCTGTCATTGCCAATCAGTGCTGCGTAATATCAGTGCCAACCAATGGCACCTATCAGCGCCAATCAGTGTTTCCAATAAGTGCCACCTACCAGTGCCAATCAGCGCCAGTGCTTTCAATCAGTGCCCATCAGTGCCATCTATCAGTGCTGCCAATCAATGCCCATGAGTGCCACCTATCAGTGCCCATCAGTGCTGACTGTTAGTGCCCATCAGTGCTGCCAATCAGTGCCACTAAATGCTGCCAATCAGTGCTGCCTATCAGTGTTGCCTATTAGTGCCAATCAGTGGAGCCTATCAGTGACATTAGTGCTGCCAATCAGTGCCACCTATCAGTGCCAATCAGCGCCCATCAATGCTGCCTATCAGTGCCAATCAGTGCTGCCAGTGCTTTCTATTAGTGCCAATCAGTGCCAATCATTGCTGCCTGCCAGTGCTGCCAATCAGTGCCAATCATTGCTGCCTGCCAGTGCTGCCAATCAGTGCACTGAGTGCAGGGATGAGGCGATGAACTCAGCAGCCAGGCACATTGTCCATGGGGGGCCGGCCTTGTAGGGCACAACTGAAATCTTTATTAATTCCACATGCCGATCTTTAGTATAATAGGTAATTACCACACTACTATTTACAATAAACTACTGGAGGTAAAATAAAAAAGCGTCAGTAAAAGGCTTGCCGCTAAGCACTGTTATGTGTTCCCACACCACAAGAAGAAAAAGTGCAGCGCTAAGTTACTAATCAATAACATAACAATAATGGCGGAATCCTCTAATGTATGGAAATCTCAATAGGCTTCAATATTACGACAATACCGGTCTTTGATACGCACCTTCACATATAATACACATCAAGCTGAAAATAAGACATACTGTATAAAATGAAACTTAGCAGGGATGGTGTATACCCCTCCTATAGATATTGGCTATAAAAAAGTCTTCATCAGTTTAGGCCAATATGTATTCTGCTACATATTTTTGGTTAAAAAAATCGCAACAAGAGTATATTGATTGGTTTTCGTAAAAGTTCTAGCGTCTACAAAATAGGGAATAGATTTATGGCATTTTCAATCTGATTTTCTGATAAATTTAATTTTAGTTATCATAGGGGCGTGGCTTGCCGCATGGAGCAGTGAGACGTGTTTCCTCACAGCTCCCGGGTCCCTCAGCTCCACGGACTATATTCCGCCAGGAAACTCACCCAAACTTGGCATATGGGGAAGGACAAGCACCGGGCACAGAAGGGCACCTGTGGGAACAAAAAAGGAGGCGATTTGGAGGACTTTTTTGCCCGATCTCAGGCCGATACACAGTGCCGTTCTGAATCCAAGATGGCGCCGGCACCACCGTCCCCAGCCCGCTCTGAATGATCCCTGCATTCACAGGTGAGCTCTCACAGCCGTTGCCCCCTCCCTGAGGACTCTGACTTCATGCTCACCAGAAGCAACTCTAATGCCTCCCTGGGCTCAGGTTAAGGCTGGGACATGGAGTCACAGATCCGTTCCCTGCACAGCTACATCAGATCCCTGCCCACTAAAGCTGACTTTGAACACTGTGTCCATAGGATAGAAATAGCATATAGGAAAGAGATCTCTGACCTCAAGAAGGACATGGGTGCCCGCTTTGAGGACCTGAACACTACCACAGACAGTCTCAGCAACTCAGTACAGGCACATGACAAAATTCTTAACACCCACACCGTCATGCTGCAGCAGCTCGCATACCAACAGGAGAATTGTAATTGTCGTAATAATATTCGCATACGCGGGATTCCTGAGTCTGTAGACACCAAACACCTATCTGTGGCCGTGACTGCCATCTTTAATCAATTGCTACAGCGCCCTAAGGTTGACCCCATTGACCTGGACTATGTACACAGAACCTCAGGCCCACGGACCCCGGATCCCTCCTTTGTGCGAGACACCCTGTGCCGGGTCCATTTCTATAGGATCAAGGAGGACATCATGAGAGTTGCTAGCTCGCAGGACACTATACTCTTTAACGACACCCCCTTGATGCTTCTCCCAGACCTGTTCCGTCAGACACTGGTGATGAGGAAAGCACTGAAGCCGCTTACACAGCTCCTACAATCTAAGTAGATGAAATATCAATGGCGGTTTCCCTTTCACCTCCGAGTACACGATGAGGGCAAAACCGCCATCTTCTGCACACTAGGAGACCTGCCGTCCTTCCTCAGCATGCTGGAGCTTCCACAGGTGTCTATTCCGGATTGGCCATTCACACCAACTACCAACTACCCTGGCCTACCCTTTGCCCTTGTCAGGTCCCTCACTTACCAGACAGGTGAGTCCGCATGGGCAGAGGGTAGGCTCCCTTACGTATCCGACTCGGGGCCCCTAATAGAGCAGACAGGAAGCCCGCGAGTACGGAGTGGTATGAGGGCCTGGTGTATGGATCCTGAAGAAAGGTGATCTTTCAAGCAGCAGGTAGAACTCAGGAATACTGGAACTGATGCTGAGCAGGAGCTTATTAGGCTGGTCACACACAGGCAGAGGTCAGGAACAGGCTGGCAGCAAAGGTACAAAGGGAGCAGGCAGAAGCAGGGTCAAACAAGCCGGGGTCGGGTTCAGGCAGCAATCAAGGAAGTCCAAAAGGCAAGCCGGGTCACAACGGGTCAAAACTTCAGAGATACGGAACATAGAGAGGATCACGGAACTTAGGCACAGAGCTGTTGATCAGGCAGCACCGAACAGGAATAGAGGCAGACTTAAATAGGCCGATTGGTGCCAAACGCCGCGCTCGTGCACGCGCCGATTCGCCAAAGCGCCCGCGCACCCGCACGCGCCCGAGCGCGCCCCGAACACCGTCGTGCACGCCAGCACTACCAGGCACGCCTGCGGTAACGCCCATAGGCGAACGCGCACACGCCCGGACGCCACCCCGCACGCCATGGCCGGCCAGACCAGACACGCCGGTGCCCCCAGGAACACGCGCCCCAGCACGCACAGGAACACGGGCACCAACGCGCCCCGGCGCGCACCGGCGCCCAACCAGGTAACCTCTCTGACAGCCCTACAATGGCAGAAGCAGGGTCGCAAACGCAATTCCAAGCCTTTGCCTCAACGGGACTTCAACGATTGAACCCGGCCTAATCAAATTTGATGCTTTACTTTCTTTGCCTTCACAGGGTCTACCCCTGTGACAACACAGGGGCTGACGCAGACACGATTCCACTACAGTCTGCACCCCCTGAATGTATGTTACTATTTTTTTGAGACTTATTTTGAACTTCCTCATCCCCTTACTGTTTTTTCTCACAGTTCACTCACCCTAAGCCCTGGACTATTGTAATTGTTTTACTCATGTTATCTCCATTACTTTATTCCAGGTTGCTCAAGTTACCTAGCTAATGCCATGGGGTTCTTGATATGTGTTACCATGTATTATTTCTCTACAGCTTCAATGTGCATGTTTCCGTTTTGCTGCTACCTCCCACCTATGACTTTTATACTATGTTCACCCTAAGCCATATTACATACCTTCCTGAATCCTGAGTTTCCTATAACCCGTTCATGACCAATTCTATGCATCACCATTTTAATATTGTAATTTATGTTTACTGGTTCTGTTTCTTATTTGATTCCCCGTAGAGCTGGGGACCAGGGGACTACTCTGCCCAGCTAGTTTCCCCTGCACCCCCCAGAAGAAGAAGAAGATGGAGGAAGAAACCAAAGGAAGATAGAAGAAAGAAGATAGAAGAAAGAAGAAGCATTTAAATAAAGGAATTGTCAAAAACTGTCTCTTGCCATTTTTAACATTTTTGACAGTTTTTTTGTGAAATGGTAGGGGTACAACCCCCTTACCATTTCACACAGGGGGAGGGCCAGGATCTGGGGGTCACCTTGTTAAAGGGGGCTTCCAGATTCCGATAAGCCCCCCGCCCGCAGACATCCACAACCACCGGGCAAGGGTTGTGGGGATGAGGCCCTTGTCCCTATCAACATGGGGACAAGGTGTTTTGGGGGGGCTACCCCAAAGCACCCTCCCAATGTTGAGGGCATTTGGCCTGGTACGGTTCAGGAGGGGGGGCGCTCTCTCGTCCCCCTCTTTTCCTGCGGTCTGCCAGGTTGCGTGCTCAGATAAGGGTCTGGTATGGATTTTTGGGGGGACCCCACACCATTTTTTTTAAAAATTTTGGCGCAGGGTTCCCCTTAAAATCCATACCAGACCTGAAGGGTCTGGTATAGATTTTGAGGGGGGACCCCACGCAATTTTTTTTCATTTTTGCCGGGGTTCCCCTTAATATCCATACCAGACCTGAAGGGCCTGGTATGGAATTTAGGGGGACCCCCAAAGTCATTTTTTTTTTAATTTTGGTTCGGGGTTCCCCTGTGGGGAATTCCCATGCCGTTTTTATCAATGAACTTTTATGTGTATTGTCGGACGGCAATTCATTATAGCCGCGAGTAGTTTTAAATGACTTTTTTTGCTTTGAAATGTCATTTTGCTGTCAGACTGTTCTAAACACGGGAAACATGCGCCCCTTTACAGGCATACTATAGACACCCCCCAGGTACGAAATTTAAAGGGATATTACACTTTTATTGTTTCACTTTAAGCATTATTAAATCACTGCTCCCGAAAAAACGGATTGCATTGATCCTTGTCCCCTGGGGCAGGACCCAGGTCCCCAAACACTTTTTATGACAATACCATGCATATAAGCCTTTAAAATTAGCACTTTTGATTTCTCCCATAGACTTTTAAAGGGTGTTCCGCGGCTTTCGAATTTGCCGCGAACACCCCAAATTGTTCGCTGTTCGGCGAACTGCGAACAGCCGATGTTCGAGTCGAACATGAGTTATGCCCCGTACACACGGTCGGATTTTCCGATGGACAATGTCCGATCGGAGCGTGTTGTCGGAAATTCCGACCGTGTGTGGGCGCCATCGGACATTTTCCATCGGATTTTCCGACACACAAAGTTGGAGAGCAGGAGATAAAATTTTCCGACAACAAAATCCGATCGCGTCAATTCCGACCGTGTGTGGCCTGTTCCGACGCACAAAGTGCCACGCATGCTCAGAAGAAATTCCGACACGGGACAGCTCGTTCTGGTAAACTTAGCGTTCGGAATGGATACAGCACTTTCGTCACGCTGCAATGTAAAAAATGGTTTAATACAGCGCACTCTCTTCTTCTTTATAATGTGACAAGAATTAAATAGTTTTGCTGCTCATATTCACACACACTTCTCACAAACTTTTATTTGTGTTTTTTTAGTGGGATTCCCTCAATATATTGTTATTAGTTGTCACATCTGACAGTTTTATATTTTTTATGTTTTTTTTTTTTTTTTAAAAGCCTTTTTTTTTCTTTAATGTTTGTATTTTTTTCCAAGGCTGATCTTTGTTCAATGTTATTTTTATTTTTACTCCAGAATATTTTTGGTGTGTGTTTTGTGTGTCAAGTTACCCCAACACCATTGATATCTTTTATTATTTAATCTCCATGAGATTGTTTGTTGTTGGTGTCCCTTGTTCATTTCACATTGTATATTAGAAATGTACCTGAATCCTCACAAACAAACCATCATTTTTTAAGTAAAACACATAGGAGAGTATAATTCAAAACAAAAATCCTTTATTAAGGTATCAGAACCAAACAAAGAGGAAGGCAACACTGGAGAAACATGAGAAATTAGTGAAGCCTGGGACCCCCACGGCAGACAACAATTCTTAAAGCTCAAAATTGGTGGCCTGAGGAGTCCATATGTGAGGGAGGGCAGTCTGGTCCGGGATTCACAGAGATCGGGATAGCAGCAGATGACATCAGTGTCCCCAGGCTGTGGTACCACAAGAGGCTGCATTTTTTGGCCGACCAGACTGGATCCAGGGCAATCACTCTCTGGTCTTCCTTTCACACTTCCTTCCGGGCTGTCACTGTGCAGTTGTAGATGTGGCAGGAGGAGGAGTAGGACCTGGAGGAGGAGGAGGACTGGGGGGACCTGGAGGAGGACTGGGGGGACCTGGAGGAGAGGGAGGAGGAGGAGGACCTGCAGGAGGAGGAGGAGGACCATCACAAAGCTGTGTGTCAAGTGTAATTTGGCCCCTCATACCTCTCTCCAGAGCCTCTGATATGAGGGCCTCACACATGGCTTGTTGGCCCTCCTCCATCCTCTGCATTTTATATGCAATGAATGCACCAATGCTCTCCTGCCTGGTGTGGGGTGCTCCCAGGACCTCAGTAGCCCTACAAAAAAATCTGATAGCCGCCTCCTCTAGGGTACTCCTCCTACTGCCACTTTCTGTTTTCACCGTGGGTGGAGGGACCTGCACATCAGCCAGCCGGCTCGGCCCGGCCACCTCCTGGCTGAGACTTCCCTGTGTATGAAAAAGGGACATGGTTTTAGTTTTTGCATCATCAATCACAATCATAAATTAGTAATTCCAAACTAACATCTAGTTAACATCATTGATTGGACAAGCAGAAATATTTAGAGGAATGCTATACCTGGCTCAATCTGGGCTCCTCCACATGTGGCCTGGAAGGCCCAGGTTGGGCATCAGAAGCCTCAGCCGGACGGGAAGGAAGTGTGGAAGGAAGACTTGAGAGGGATGGCC
This sequence comes from Lithobates septentrionalis, assembly GCA_037952835.1. Classification (NCBI taxonomy): domain Eukaryota; kingdom Metazoa; phylum Chordata; class Amphibia; order Anura; family Ranidae; genus Lithobates; species Lithobates septentrionalis. The sequence continues at coordinate 744,098 of JBBDGP010000798.1, read as the reverse complement.
TGGGTTCAGTCTGGCCTGCCAGAAAATGCAGCCTGTCATAGTACAACATCCTGGGGACATAGATGTCATCTGCTGCTCCGGATCTCTGTGAATCCAGGACTTTCCTGCGCTCCCTCAGATATGTACTCCTCAGGCCACCAATGAAAATCTTTAAATAGAGGATGTCTGCCGTGGGGATCACCTGCTTCATAATTTCACACAATTGCTCCAGTGCTGCCTTCCTCTTTGCTTGGTTCTTGTAATGGGGGTGGGTAATCTCCCACAGACAGGGCAGCTCCCTTAGCATATCAATGAAGACTGACATGAAGTCAGTATCTTCTTTCAGTACCATATCCATGTTCACTGCAAGACACAACACAAGACAAAGCCTAATGTCAGACCAAACTCTCCTAATCTTGTTACAATATAGGCCTCAATCTATAGAAGCAGTATAGGCCCAAGTTTGTCTCTTACCTTCGTTCTTACGATCGCCGTGTTCAATGCTCCTTCCTCCGCTCACAGATCAAACGTAATACGCACGTGTGTTACGCTTTATATACACTGCGCATGCGTGTAACTCCGCCCGCCCCTGACGTTCTTTCTAGTGTATTCCCCGCCCCTTTTCGTTCGGCGCAGTGGGGGAAGAGCATGATGGCGGACATACAGCAGGTGCGGGCTAATTGTAGCAACGAGGAGGAGGAGGAGGAGGAAAGGGTGGATCCAGGCACGTCCCGATCCAGAAGGAGACATTTTAAGGCCACAAATATGTCGTTTGGGGAGATGTTGGAGATGGTCGACATCATGAGGAAGTCCGACTATGACGGGAAATATGGGCCTTACCCCCACCCCAACATCCGAAAGGCCAAAATCATTGGTAAAGTGGTCAGGAGTCTAGAGCGGAATTTCGGGGTACGAAGGTCTAAAGATCAGCTCAGGAAGCAGTGGTCGGACCTGAAGTTGAGAGAGCCAGAGCAGTACAGAAAGATCCGGAGAGTGCTGCAAAAAAGTAAGTAGTTGTGCTGTGTTCCTATTCTTTCTGTCTTTATTCCGTTCGTTCTGCTCCATATGCTTTTAGTAATTGTAACGTTTAAAAAGGTCAACTTTAATGTTCATGGGCACATTATTCGTTCGTATCAAACATTTTTCTTTTGGCCTCTAGAACACCATTGTTGAGGCCATATGCATTTTCACACATTTTTGGGGGCCTACTTGGATGCCAAATATTTGTTTGTGTAGATGGGTTTGTTACTAGAATGAAATGCCAACTAGATTGTGTGTAAGGAGAGGACACTGAGCAGCTGTTTTCACATCTGGACACTGGAGCACTAGTGTGGGACACAAGAACACCATTTTTATTAGGGGGGCCACACAGGTACTCCAGTGTATACTATAGGGGGGGCTACATCTGTGAAGTTTGTACTAAACCGGTAAAGTATTGCAGCTTGACAAAGGGCAATAAAAAAATACATCTTGGAACTCGGCTAAAATAGACAATTGTACCCCACTTCCAAGCAATGTTTCCTAGTTCTAGTTCTGCCATCAAATATCTGTGTGCTAATTATACCATTTTTGTTTTACATAGGGGAGAAAAGACTCGGAGGACACCCCTCATCCCAGGAGACCAGAGACCCCCCACCTCTGGAAGAAGGGGAACTAACACCAACCCAAGAAGAAGAGCAGGAGGAAGAAGAAGATGTGGTGGAGATTGGCACCACAACAGGTGAGTGTCTGCGACCACAGGCTCAGGTAAAAGAGATGGCTGGTGGCAGATTTTTGAGACCTTTTTTTTGGTTCTTTATCTCTTTTTAGGTGATTGTGATGTGAGGGATCCAGAACGCTTTACTTCTGAAAGTGCCCAGATCCTGATCGGGGAGATCATGGGATGTAATCTCGAATTGCACAACATACAGCAACAAATCAATGATGTTATTAAAAAAAATAATAACATCATTGATGTTTTGGGGCGAATTTAAACCCCACAAAATCACTTGTTTTATTGTGGTCCAATCTTTTCAAATTTTTTTCAATGTTTTGAAAAGCCAAATTTGGAGGATGCACATAGTGTGCCAACATGTGCTATCTGCCATCACGGGAGATCAATGGACGCGTTTTGGGGGTGCAAACCCTTCCTCAATTCTAAAGTCGCGTTGAGGAAGGGCTTGCTCCCCCAAAACACATCCCTTGATCCCCCCTGATGGCAGATAGCACATGTTGACATTCGTAAATTTGTGTGCATCTTCCAAATTTGGCTTTTCCAGGGGTGATTTCCCCACATCTGAACGCTATATCAAACCCAGTTCCTAAATACTGATGTCTGATTTAGCCTTCAGGTTTTACCTAATGTGAACTTTGTAAGTTCAAGTTTTTTGGCTTTCTTGTTGGTTTTACACAGGCCTGTTTTATCTGAAATGGATATTTTGAATTTTCATAATGCTACTGCAAACATTGTTATACAACAAACATGTTGGTTTGTAATTGTGCAGCTATAAAAAAGTGGCTTAATCAAGAATGTGTGGATTATTGTCTCAACACTACAACACTTTTGGGGTGATGTAATTGCTCTTTTATGCCAAAATGGGGGTTATTTCCTAAGGGAAAAGACACTTTGCACTACAAGTGCAGGTTCAGTGCAGTTGCAAGTGCACTTGTAGTGAAATGTGTTTTTGCATTTAGGAATTACCAGCCAACACAGTTTTTTCTAAGGTTACCCAATCACGGCATTTTCTGCACTCAACACATTTCTGTCAGGGTCAGCTAAAAGAAACACAAGCAGTAAATGTCCACAAAGAATTTTTTTGGGTTGGTTTTTATTTTAAAAAGTTTTCACAGATTGTCTGGCATATTGATAGCCCCCCTACCCGCAAAGAACTCCAGGTAGCGTAACCGGACATCACGGGCACTCAGGGAGGGCAAGCCAGGACGGCCACTTTCAAGCGCCGTCAGTGTTGATGGATTTGGATTTCCGGCCTCAGGCCCAACTGAGCCAGCATAGTTTGCTGAATGTTTTCGTAAAAAATTATGGAGAACACAGCAGGCAAGTATTATTTGGTTCAGTTTATACTCCGCCATATGGATGGGTGTCATAAATAATCGGAACCGGCTGGCCAGGATTCCAAATGTGTTCTCCACCACTCTTCGGGCTCTGGCCAGCCAGTAATTAAAAACCCTCTGTTCCGGGGTGAGGGTCCTCATCGGGAATGGCCGCATCAGGTGGTCCCCCAGCGCAAATGCTTCATCAGCAATGAACACAAATGGGAGACCTTCAACATTGTCCTCTGGAGGTGGCAAGTCCAAGCTGCCATTCTGGAGACGCCTGTAGAACTCCGTCTGGGCGATCACTCCACCATCGGACATCCGGCCATTCTTCCCCACGTCCACATACAAGAAGTCGTAATTAGCCGACACCACCGCCAACATCACTATACTATTAAACCCCTTGTAATTATAATAGTACGACCCCGAGTTGGGTGGTGGGACGATGTGGACGTGTTTCCCATCAATTGCCCCTCCGCAGTTAGGAAAGTCCCACCGCTGGGCAAAGTGGGAGGCCACAGTCTGCCATTCCTGTGGCGTGGAAGGAAACTGTTGAGGAAAAAACAATAAACATTACTATTTTGGCAAAGAAACCTGGCAAGCAGATTAGACACAAACATTATGGGTCAACCTCCAGATAGCATTTATTAAGGGGAAATTAACAACAACAAAGTATAAGGTACACCTATCATATCCCCCCCCCCTCTCATGGGCCATTTCTAACATTATAGGGGGGGGACTCTTGGACAGGTAACCCTCTTCACTTCATTGAGAGATGAATGCCTAAATACAGGGTATTACTTGGAACAGCCCCTCCTTAGTTACACTATTGGCAGCCCACTGGACAGGTAAGAAGTGTCATAATACAAAGATATAAATACACACTGTACACATTTGAGCACATTTGGACATTCTGCTATTACCTATCAAGATCATAATAGGATACAAGAACTTTAAACAGTACCATTGGAAAGTATACAGGCAGACCCTACTACATGCTTTGGGGAATTCATCCATAAATCTGACCAGTAAAGAGATGGGTATAGTGTGTATGGGTTTGGCAAAGTCAGCAGATAGATGATTGAGGATAGAGAATTGGGATCAGCTGACTTAGCAGTTGGGGGGAGGGAGGGTTACAAAAAATTTGGGGACACCACAAAAAAAAGCCTCTGGCACTCTGCCTGAATTTAAATCAAAAATAACATTCCCTAACATTTTAGGGGGTGTTTGGGGTAAAGCACTACTATGGAGCTGATAAAATACATTGTTAAGTGACTACATGAGGTGAATATAGGGCAGGAGACACCATGCTGGAGAGGTTATTGAAGGGCAAATATGTATGAAGGACATAAAATAATAATTACATAAAAATCCAGCATGCATGAGGACAAAGGGGACATTCACAGCATAATACAATCATTGTAATTAGGGAATGAGGAAAGAAATACAATATATTAGCAAACATTCAATACAATAAAATGTGATATTAAAGGATAAAAATCTTACCTTCATATACTCCTTCTGCAGGACCTGAATGATGGCAGAACAGGTCTCTGGGATAATGATCCCCAGAGCCTGGGGGGAGATGCCTGTCGAGAACTTGAGGTCCTGCAGGCTTCTCCCTGTGGCCAAATGCCGCAAGGTAGCGACCAACCTCTGCTCCGGAGTGATGGCTTGCCTCATGCAGGTATCCTGCCTGCTGATATAGGGGGTCAGCGAAGCCAACAAACGGTGAAACACGGGGTCCGTCATCCGGAGAAAGTTCCTGAAATCATCAGGATTATTCTCACGGATCTCACGGAGCAAAGGCATATGAGAGAACTGGTCACGCTGAAGCAACCAATTCTTGGTCCATGAACTCCTCCCCACCCTGTTCATGGACTGGACTTGTGTCAAGGTCAGGACCCCAACACCAAGCCCCCGCACAGTACGAACTCTACGAGGAGTACGCATACGAAACATGGCTAGAAAACGGTCGGCTGCTCAGAACGAAGTAACAGAACGCACTGAAGAACAGCAAGGCCTGTGAAGAGCGACCTGAAAAACAGTAACGAACGAACAAGAATACAATGACTCCTTAAAGTCACGCGGAACTTGCTTGCACGCACTGAAGAGCAGATACAAACCCACAAGCACAAACTGAACGGCAGAAAACGATCTGAAAGCCACGAGTCTGAAAAAGCGCGAATCGTCTCTCACCAAACTTTTACTAACACGAGATTAGCAAAAGGAGCCCAAAGGGTGCTGCGCTTGGTTCTGAACTGGCCTTTTCTAGTCTCGTCGTACGTGCTTGACGTCACCGCGTTGTTGTCGATCGGAAATTCCGACAACTTTGTGCGACCGTGTGTAGGCAAAACAAGTTTGAGCCAACATCCGTCTGAAAAAATCCTAGGATTTTGTTGTCGGAATGTCCGAACAAAGTCCGACCGTGTGTACGGGGCATTAGACTCGAACTCGAAGCTCATCCCTATTCATCACATCATAGTGGCAGTTTTTTTTTTTTCCTCAGTCTACATTTTACCAATCAAGAAATATCACTATAAGACTCTTATTACCATAGACCTCCCTCTATCAGAACGAACTAGTTTGCACCCCCCCTCCCACCACCTCCCGACATCCCATCCCCCCTCTCTTGTTTCGCCCCCCTCTTCCATTCCTGCGTTCCTGCATTCCTCCTCTCTTCTGTCTTCCCCGATATCGATGCAACGCTCCCTAACCTATATTTCCCCGTTTTAGAGTTTCTAAAACCCCGGGCTAGATAGCCCTCAATGAATCTTTAACCACTTTGCGACCGCCCCACGACGATGTATGTCGGCACAATGGCACGGGCAGGCATAAGGACTTACCTGTAGGTTCTTGCCTGCCCGCGGGCGGGGGGTCCGATCAGATCCCCCCTGGTGCCTGCGGCGGTCAGATTATCGTCAGGGGCGATTAGAGGTGAGGGGGAGGCCACTCATTCGTGGCTCCCCCCTCGCGATCGCTCCTGGCGAATGAAATGCTTCCTCGGCTTCTGTAATGTAAACAGAAGCGGAGGAAGTGATGTCATCTCTCCTCCAGCCGGTCTTTTCGTTCTGGCGCCGAGGAGAGAAGACATCAAGTAAGTTTGCACCAAATCTACACTTCCAGTAGAACATGCAGGCACACTTTTCACCCCCCCAGTCACCCCCCTGTACCCCCTGTCAGTTTGCATTGGTGTCAGTTTGTGACAGTTATAAGTGGTAGGGCAGGTAGGGTTAGCCCCCTTTAGGTCTAGGGTACCCCCCTAACCCCCCCTAATAAAGTTTTAACCCCGTGATCACCCCCTGTCACCAGTGTCACTAAGCGATCGTTTTTCTGATCGCTGTATTAGTGACACAGGTGACGTTCGTTAGGGAGGTAAGTATATAGGTTTGCCGTCAGTGTTTTATAGCGACATGGACCCCCATATACTACCTAATAAAGGTTTTAACCCCCTGATTGCCCCCTAGTTAACCCCTTCACCAGTGATCACCGTATAAGTGTTACGGGTGACGCTGGTTAGTTTGTTTATTATAGTTTTAGGGCACCCGCCGTTTATTACCTAATAAAGGTTTAACCCCCTAATTGCCCGACGGTGATATAAGTTTTTAGAGACAGATAAGGTCTGCGTCGCCCCAGGCAGCGTCAGGTTAGCGCCAGTACCGCTAACACCCACGCACGCAGCATACACCTCCCTTAGTGGTATAGTATCTGAACGGATCAATATCTGATCCGATCAGATCTATACTAGCGTCCCCAGCAATTTAGGGTCCCCAAAAACGCAGTGTTAGTGGGATCCACCTGCGTTTTGCCCCTCGGCCCAGCCCAGCCCACCCAAGTGCAGTATTGATCGATCACTGACACTTACAAAACACTAAGCACACATAACTGCAGCGTTCGCAGAGTCAGGCCTGATCCCTGCGATCGCTAACAGTTTTTTGATAGCGTTTTGATACAGTCGCTGACAGTCAGGAGCTTTTTTGCCTGTGAGTCTCACTAGTGTACCACTAAATTTAGAGCCCAAAATGGCAAATCGAAGGTACACTAGTGAAGAGGCCTACACGTTTCTGAGCATGATATTATAGTGAAGAGGAAGTCACTCATCTGTCAGATTCAGGCTCAGAATACGATCCTGTAGACGACAGCGGCTCCATGACAGATAGCTTTGACGATGGAGTTGTGGTCCCTGCCAAGGTCAGGTGTATCAGACCCCAAACTTCTTCTTCTGTCCTTGATGTGCAAGAACCGCAGGGCTCTCGTATGGAGCAGAGCAGTACTAGCGCTGCTATTCCTTCTGGTGAACTGGCAAGCACCAGCGGCCTTGTACAACCTGGTCGTACATCCAGCACTGCAGTATCACGTGGTGACGTCGAGAGTCCCATAAGTGCAGTTCAAGCTGGCGAGGTGGCAAGCACAAGTAGTGTCCCGCTGCCAACAAGAAGCTGAACACAGGCCCGTCGTGCCCATAGTGCCCTTCCTGCTGCATTCGCCAATCCTAATTGGGAACCCACCACTTCTGCAGCACCTGTACTTCCCACATTCATTGGCCAACCCGGCTGTCACATACCTTGTGGACGAGCCCGACTTGCAGGGGATGGCCTCTCTTGCGGCTCCGACTCGAGTGTCCTGGTAGGATATACAGGAAGTACAAAAGTCAGGAGTGGCATGAGTGCCTGGCAGGATCAACAGCAGGAAGTGGGTCTGGAACTCCGGAAGCACTGTGCAGCAGAAATTTAGGCTGAGCTGGGAGGTAGACCCTGGAAGGAGCTGGATCAGCAGACTGGAACACAGGATAGTAGGCTGGAACACTGGTGCAGCAGACTGGAACCAGATAGCAGGCTGCAACACTGGTACAGCAGACTGGAACCACACAGCAGACTGGAACACAGGAAAGCAGGCTGGAACACTGGTGCAGCAGACTGGAACCACACAGCAGACTGGAACCGGATCACAGACAGGAACACAGCATAGCAGGCTGGAACACTGGTGCAGCAGACTGGAACCACACAGCAGGCTGGAACCAGATAGCAAGCTGGAACACTGGTACAGCAGACTGGAACCACACAGCAGACTGGAACCGGATCACAGACAGGAACACAGGATAGCAGGCTGGAACACTGGTGCAGCAGACTGGAACAACACAGCAGACTGGAACCGGATAGTAGCATACAGGGCTGGAGGGTCAGACAAGCCGGATCGGTAGCCAAGCGGACTGCGGATAAGCCAGGGGGTCAGGCAGAAGAGTGGTCAGATAGGCTGAGGTCGGATACAGGCAGAAGACAGGGATGGTCGGAGACAAGCCGGGATCAGATGCAGGCAGATAGCTAGGATAATCAGGAACAAGCCGGGTCTATTACAGAAACAGGTTCTCAGGAAACAATACACGTAACGCTGTAGAGCAGACAGCAAGATTCCCGTGTGACAGTTCAGTTTAAATAGCCCGCCTGGCGCGTGCGCGCACACGTGCACGCCCGCGCATGCGCGCAACTGTACGCCCAGGGTGCCTGTTACTGGCAGGATCTTCCTGACATTGCCCCCCCCAAGGGGCAGCCTCCGGATGCCCAACCGGGCCCATTTCTCAGGATGGGATCTCTTAAAGGATTGAACTAAGCTTTTAGCATGGATGTTCTCCTCAGGCTCCCAAGAATTCTCTTCCGGGCCATACCCTTTCCACTTGATCAGGAATTGAGCTTGATTGTTCCTTTTACTGCAGTCAAGGATGGCTTCAATTTCAAATTCCTCCTCTCCGTCCACTATTACAGGGTCCGGGGGATTCAGATTTCGTTCAGGAAAAGGGTTGGAGACAAAAGGTTTCAACAGGGAAACGTGAAAAACAGAATCAATCCTGATTGAGTCCGGGAGTTCCAATTCATAAGCTACCTCATTAATTTCCCTTTTTACAGGAAAAGGACCCAGGAATTTAGGACCCAACTTCTTGGAGGGACAAGTCAATTTCAGGTTTACAGTGGATAACCATACAAGGTTACCTGGTTCAAGTAGCAATTCCCCTCGTCTTTTCCTGTCGAAAGTTTCTTTGTTACGTTCTTGGGACTTCGTCATTGTTTCCTGTAGTATTTGGTTATTGAAAGAGAAAAAATGTATTGTTTCCTGGACTGCTGGTACGGAACTTTTAGGGATGGAGCTGGGCAAAAAGGAAGGATGAAACCCGTAATTAGCAAAAAACTGACTTTGTTTTGTGGCAGAACAAACAGCATTATTATAGGCGAATTCAGTCAAAGGAAGCAAAGAGAGCCAATCATCCTGAGAAAAGGAAGAAAAACATTGAAGATAATGCTCGAGTGTCTGGTTGGTCCTCTCAGTTTGGCCATTCGTCTGGGGATGATAGGCGGTGGAAAATGACAGTTCAATTCCTAGAGCTTTACACAAGGCTCTCCAGAATCGGGAAGTGAATTGTACTCCTCGGTCAGAAATGATATTAGCCAGAATTCCATGGAGTAATTACTTCTCTAATGAACGTTTGTGCAGTTTCAGGAGCCGTGGGGGTACCCTTCATCGGAATAAAATGAGCCATTTTGGATAACCGATCTACCACCACAAAGATGGCAGTGTGCCCTTCAGCCGGAGGCAACTCGACAATGAAGTCAATAGACAACATCTTCCATGGCCTGTCTGGGACAGGTAGAGGTTTCAGTAATCCCCAGGCCCTGGTTCTACTGACTTTATTCCGAGCACAGGTGGTACAGGATTCCACGTACTTCTTATAGTCTTTAGGCACTTGGGGCCACCAGAAGGTGCGCAGGACAAGATCAGCCGTCTTGGTAACACCAAAATGTCCTGCTAGTGCGTGATCATGACAAAGTTCTAGAATTGTGACCCGTAGGCCTTCAGGTACAAAGATCTTATTCCCGAACCAAAACAGACCATCTTTTTCTTGTAGTTTTGTCCCCATAGTAGGTACCAACCCTACTGAAGCTTGCTTAATCCGGAAGAGTAGATCTTCTTGCAACAGGAAAAAATTTCCCGGAGAAAGGATCGTATCTGGAGGTGAGGTTTCTTGAGGCTTGTGGAACATCCTAGACAGAGCGTCAGGTTTTATATTTTTAGAGCCTGGCCAGTAGGTCACGTGGAAGGAAAACCTGGAAAAGAACAAGGCCCACCTGGCTTGTCGTGGTCTCAGCCTCTTTGCGGATTTCAAATATTCCAGGTCTTTGTGATCTGTGTAGATCAGAATAGGATGGGGAGCTCCTTCCAAAAGATATCGCCATTCTTCCAGGGCAGATTTTATGGCCAGTAGCTCCCGATCTCCTACATCATAATTCCTTTCTGCGGTTGATAGTTTGCGAGAAAAGAAGGCTACAGGGTATAACAGAGCTTTGGTCCCTTGTCGCTGGGAAAGAACCGCTCCAACAGCATTCTCAGAAGCATCCACTTCCAGGACAAATGGTAAAGAGGAATCAGGATGCTTCAAAATGGCAGCAGAAGTAAACAGACTTTTGAGAGATTCAAAGGTGGATTGAGCTTCTGGCGACCAGTGAAAATGCACCCCTTGTTTGGTCAACTGAGTGATGGGCCCAATGATGGCTGAGAACCCTTTAATAAACTTTCTATAGACGTTGACAAAGCCAACGAAACGTTGGACTCCTTTCTCGTCAGTTGGGGCTGGCCAGTCAAGATTTGCAGCAATCTTATGGGGGTCCATCTTGATCCCTTCCACGGAAATGATTAGCCCCAAAAATGGAATGCTCTCTTGCTCGAACTCGCACTTTTCAGCCTTAGCATACAAGCCATGAAGCCGGAGTTGAGCTAAAACACATTTAACATGTCTGCGGTGGGAGTCCAGGGAAGAAGAAAAGATAAGAATGTCATCTAAGTAGACTATGACGAACAGATCCAAGTAGTCCTGGAAAACTTCATTTATGAAGTACTGAAAAGTTGCAGGGGCGTTGCATAGTCCAAAGGGCATCACGATGTATTCAAAGTGCCCGAAGCGAGTGCGAAAAGCTGTTTTCCACTCATCCCCTTTTCTGATGCAAACCAGGTTGTAAGCCCCTCGGAGTTCTAATTTGGTAAAAATAGTAGCAGTCCCCAGTCTCTGGAATAACTCTGGTACCAAGGGAAGAGGGTACCGATTTTTAACAGTTATTTCATTGAGTTTGCGGTAGTCTATACAAGGGCGAAGAGAGTGATCCTTTTTTTCTACAAAAAATATGCCTGCGCCTGCTGGTGATGTGGAGGGCCGAATGAACCCCTTTTCTAGGTTCTCATCGATGTACACTTTCAGTGCTCGTAGGCCCGATGAGGAAGGAGGGTTTCAGCCCCTTTTTTACTAAAGACATCTAAAAAGTCATGGTAGACCTCGGGGACTGACTGGAATAGCTCAGAATCGGTGTTTAGACATAGCAGAGCAGGGGATTCACCAGAGTCCTTCAGAATGCAGAACTGTTGGCAGTACTGAGAGGGAAACGTAACTTCCCCTGTGACCCAGTTGATAGTGGAGTTATGGGCTTGTAGCCACGGTATACCAAGAATAACAGGAAATAAAGGAGAAGCAATGATGTCCAAGCGAAGTAGTTCTTGGTGCGAGTTGAATATGGTGACTGGAAGAGGAGCGGATTCTTGTATAACTGGCCCAGATTTTATTGCAGACCCATCGGTCAGGTGAATAGAGAGTCCATGAGCCTTGTAACGCAGTGGGATCTGGTGTTTAGCTGCAAAGGATGAGTCCAAAAAGCAGCTACAAGTCCCTGAGTCAATGATAGCGGGAACCTGTAAAGTCTTTCCTGGAAGCTGCAAAGATATAGAAAGAGTCAAGTGAGAGGAAGTCTTAGGCCAAGCAGTCACATCATCAGAGGAGACAGACAGGCACTTACGGAGCTTGTTAGGACAGTTCCTGACATAGTGTCCAGGTTCCCCACAGTACAGACACAGGTTATTAGCCCAGCGATGTTGGCGTTCCTCCGTCGTGAGAGATGGGCGGAGGACTCCAAGTTGCATGGGCTCTGAGGTATCAGGTGTAGCAGCTGGACTTGAGGTAGGTGCAGGATGAGTGTAGCTGGGGACCCTAGGCAACATCCAGGTTGGGCGAGTAGACCCAGCACCTCTTTCTGCTCTTCGCTCCCTCAACCGTCGGTATATCTGTATAGCAAGGTTGATCAAGGCATCCAGAGTCCGAGGAATTCCCACACGGGCCAGTTCATCTTTTAAGGAATCAGAGAGCCCCATACGGAACTGGTAACGGAGAGCAGCATCATTCCAGTCCGTATCTGCACTCCATCGGCGGAATACCGCAACATAGTCCTCTACTGCCCTACGCCCTTGTTGAAGGGTGTGCAGGGCGGCTTCTGCGGTTGCAGAAAGCTGTGAGTCCTCGTATAGCTGGGCCATTGCATCAAAGAAAGTGGTTAAATTATTCAACACCTAATGAGTTTACAAAACCCACTTTGGTGGCTTCAAGCGAAAAGGTGCGAGGTTGAAGGGCGAAGTACAGTTCGCATGCATTCCGGAATGCCCTGAATTTTCTTCGTTCCCCTGAAAACTTTTCAGGAGTGGGAACTCTTGGTTCAGGAGGCAGCATCACTACTGTAGGGGACGTAGTGTTGCTAGCAGAGGTAGATGGCAGAGAAGATTCTTGGGTTACAGTGGGACAAGACAGTACTTGGACCCGTTCTTCCAGGCGTGTACATCCTTCCTGGAGACTCTTAACAGCCTGTGTAAGGCCGGCCAGGTGCATACAAAGTTCTTCCATAGGAGAGGCTCCCTGCTCGGGCTTGGTCATGGCTGTCTGCTACTGTCACGTACCTTGTGGACGAGCCCGACTTGCACGGGATGACCTCTCTTGTGGCTCCGACTCGAGGGTCCTGGTAGCTTATACAGGAAGCACAAGAGTCAGGAGTGGCACGAGTGCCTGGCAGGATCAAAAGCAGGAAGTGGGTCTGGAACTCCGGAAGCACTGTGCAGCAGAACTTTAGGCTGAGCTGGGAGGTAGACTAGAACCTGAAAGGAGCTGGATCAGCAGACTGGAACACATGATAGTAGGCTGGAACACTGGTGCAGCAGACTGGAACAGGATAGCAGGCTGGAACACTGGTACAGCAGACTGGAACCACACAGCAGACTGGAACACAGGAAAGCAGGCTGGAACACTGGTGCAGCAGGCTGGAACCACACAGCAGACTGGAACCGGATCACAGACAGGAACACAGGATAGCAGGCTGGAACACTGGTGCAGTAGACTGGAACCACACAGCAGACTGGAACCGGATAGTAGCGTACAGGGCTGGAGGGTCAGACAAGCCGGATCGTTAGCCAAGCGGACTGCGGATAAGCAAGGGGGTCAGGCAGAAGAGTGGTCAGACAGGCTGAGGTCGGATGCAGGCAGAAGACAGGGATGGTCGGAGACAAGCCGGGATCAGATGCAGGCAGATAGCTAGGATAATCAGGAACAAGCCGGGTCTAGTACAGAACCAGGTTCTCAGGAAACAATACACGTAACGCTGTAGAGCAGACAGAAAGATTCCTGTGTGACAGTTCAGTATAAATAGCCCGCCTGGCGCGCGCGCACGCCCGCACATGCGCGCAACTGTACACCCAGGGCGCCTGTTACTGGCAGGATCTTCCTGACACCGGCATTCATGTGGAAACAGTTGATTTTACGCCACTTGATTTTTATTCACTGTTTTTCACCGAAGATCTCTATAGATCTATTGTGGACCAAAGCAATTTATATGCTGGTCAACACATCGCCACTATTCCCCAGTTCTCCCTTGCCAGAGATTGGAGACCAAATTCTTCGAATTTTCGAATTTAAGCTCTTTCTGGGCCTTTCCCTCAACATGGGCATAACTAAAAAGAGTGAGTTGCGGTCATATTGGTCCACTGACCCAATTCACCATATGCCCTTGTTCTCTGCCTCCATGACCAGGGCACAATACGATCAGATGTTGCGGTTCATGCACTTCAACAACAATGAACTCTGTCGTCCTCGTGGAGACCCTGAATACGATCAGCTCTACAAAATTCGGCCCCTCGTAAACCACTTCAACCAACGTTTTGCAGACTTGTTTACTCCCCATCAAGTTGTTTGCGTTGTTGAGTCCCTGATTAAATTTTCTGGCTGCTTGTCATTCAAACAGTACCTTCCCAGCAAGCGTGCCAGATACAGGGTCAAGATGTATAAGCTCTGTGACAGGGCCACAGGCTATACATGTAGTTTTAGGGTTTACGAGGGCAAAGATAGTCACGTAGAGCCGACAAACTGCCCTGACTACATAGGAAGCGCTGGCAAGATTTTGTGGGACTAGGTGTCAACCTTTTTCGGAAAGGGGTACCATTTATATGTGGACAATTATTACACGAGCGTGCCACTTTTTAGTCACCTTTTTGATCTTCAAATTAGAGCATGTGGCACCGTGCGATCTAATCGCTGGGGCTTTCCCCAGCGGCTTGTAGATTCCCGTCTTAGGCTGGGGGAGAGAGCCTGCTTGCGGTGTAATAATTTGCTCGCTATGAAGTGGAGGGACAATAAGAATGTTTTCGTTCTTACCTCCCTTCATGCAGACACGAGGGTCCAAATTACTACGGCGACTGGTGTTGTGGAGAAACCCCTCTGTGTCCACGAATATAACCAAAATATGGGAGGGGTTGACCTCAACGACCAGTTGTTTGGCGCCGTACCTAGTTGCCCGTAAGGCCAGACGCTGGTACAAAAAAGTGTCTGTATACTTATTTCAATTGGCTTTGCTGAACGCTCATGTGCTATACAGAGCTTCAGGACAGACTGGATCCTTCCTTAAATTCCAGGAAGAGATCGTCAGAGCCCTTCTGTATCCAGACGGTGCTCCACCTCACCTTCCCCAACCAAATGCAGTAAGCCGGCTGCATGAGAGGCATTTTCCTTATGTCCTCCCGAGTACCCCCTACCTAACGAGCCCCCCAAAGAAAATGTCGTGTCTGCAGAAAGCGCGGATATAGGCGTGACACTCACTATTATTGTCACTCCTGTCCTGGCAATCCTGGTCTTTGCATTGGTGAATGTTTTGAGCGCTACCATACACTAGTTGAGTTTTAGCGTAGGGTACAGCATTGCACAGACTAGGACACACTTTCACAGGGTCTCCCAAGATGCCATCGCATTTTGAGAGACCCAAACCTGGAACCGGTTACAGTTATAAAAGTTACAGTTATAAAAAAAAAAGTAAAAAAAAAAAAATACACAAAAAAATATATATAATAAAAAAAACAAAAATAGTTGTTTTATTGTTCTCTCTCTCTATTCTCTCTCTATTGTTCTGCTCTGTTTTACTGTATTCTATTCTGCAATGTTTTATTGTTGTTATGTTTTATCATGTTTGCTTTTCAGGTATGTAATTTTTTTTATAGTTTACTGTGTTTTATTGTTAACCATTTTTTTGTTTTCAGGTACGCCATTTAGCTGCAGCGCGGATTTATTTATCTTGACAGCAACAGCGTTTGCTCCCACGATACATAAAGCCGTGACTCCAGCGCTGTCGGAGGTGATTTCACGACAACAGTTACATACTTCAGCATATATGCCGAAGCGTGGGGGCAGCAATGGGCGGAGGAGCGATTTGTTCCTACCTTTTGCGGGAGGATGCCCCCATGCTTCAGCATATATATATTTTAGGCACAGGTTGCGTTAAATGTTTTATTTTTTACTATGTTTTTTTTGTATTTGCTTTGCAGGTATGGTAAGTCTTACTGTTATACTGTAATATTACTTTGTTTTATTGTTAACCATCATTTGCTTAGCAGGTACGCCATTCAGTTGCAGCGCTGATTTATTTATCTTGACAGTAACAGCGTTTGCTCCCACGATACATAAAGCCGTGACTCCAGCGCTGTCGGAGGTGATTTCACCACCACAGTTACATACTTCAGCATATATGCCAAAGCGTGGGGGCAGCAGTGGGCGGAGGAGAGATTTGCTCCTACCTTTTGCGGGAGGATGCCGCCATGCTTCGGCATATATAAACGGTGCATATATGCCCATCATTAGAAGTGGGTGGATGAAGGGAGGTATTCTAATGGTGGGCATACCCACCGATCAATCTCTTTTTCGTTCAGCCCACAGGCTGCATGAAAAAAAAGTTTACAATATATGCCCAACAAGGAGCAGCAAGGTACTGGTATGTTGCTGGACTTTAAGTGGTTACCTGCAGGTTTAGGTATCATCTTGGTATCATTTTTTCAGCCAGCGGTCGGCTTTCATGTAAAAGCAATCCTAGCAGCTAATTAGCCTCTAGACTGCTTTTACAAGCAGCGGGAGGGAATGCCCCCCCTCCCACCATCTTCCATGCTTTTCTCTGGCTCTCCTGTCCCAACAGGGAACCTGAGAATGCAGCCGTTGATTTGGCCAGCTGACCATAGAGCTGATCAGAGACCAGAATGGCTCCAATCATCTCTATGGCCTAAGAAACCTGAAGCTACGAGCATTTTATGACTTAGATTTTTCCGGATGTAAACAGCGCCATTGGGAAATTGGGAAAGCATTTTATCACACCGATCTTGGTGTGGTCAGATGCTTTGAGGGCAGAGGAGAGATCTAGGGTCTAATAAACCCCAATTTTTTCAAAAAAGAGTACCTGTCACTACCTATTGCTACCATAGGGGATATTTACATTCCCTGAGATAACAATAAAAATGCTAAAAAAAAATGAAAGGAACAGTTGAAAAATAAGATAAAAAAGAAAAAAAAATAAGAAAGAAAAAAAAAGCACCCCTGTCCCCCCCCCCACTCTCTCGCAAAGGCGAACGCAAGCGTCGGTCTGGCGTCAAATATAAACAGCAATTGCACCATGCATGTGAGGTATCACCGCGAAGGTCAGATCGAGGGCAGTAATTTTAGCAGTAGACCTCCTCTGTAAATCTAAAGTGGTAACCTGTAAAGGCTTTTAAAGGCTTTTAAAAATGTATTTAGTTTGTCGCCACTGCACGTTTGTGCACAATTTTAAAGCATGTCATGTTTGGTATCCATGTACTCGGCCTAAGATCATCTTTTTTATTTCATCAAACATTTGGGAAATATAGTGTGTTTTAGTGCAATCAAATTTTAAAAGGTGTAAAAAAAAAAGCTGCGCAAATACTGTGTGAAAAAACAATGAAACACCCACCATTTTAATCTGTAGGGCCTTTGCTTTAAAAAATATATATAATGTTTGGGGGTTCAAAGTAATTTTCTTGCAAAAAAAAATAATTGTTTCATGTAAACAAAAAGTGTCAGAAAGGGCTTTGTCTTCAAGTGGTTAGAAGAGTGGGTGATGTGTGACATAAGCTTCTAAATGTTGTGCATAAAATGCCAGGACAGTTCAAAACCCCCCCAAATGACCCCATTTTGGAAAGTAGACACCCCAAGCTATTTGCTAAGAGGCATGTCGAGTCCATGGAATATTTATATTGTGACACAAGTTGCGGGAAAAAGACAATTTTTTTTTTTTTGCACAAAGTTGTCACTAAATGATATATTGCTCAAACATGCCATAGGAATATGTGAAATTACACCCCAAAATACATTCTGTTGCTTCTCCTGAGTTCAGGGATTCCACATGTGTGAGACTTTTTGGGAGCCTAGCTGCGTATGGGACCCCGAAAACTAAGCACCCCCTTCAGGCTTTCTAAGGGTGTAAATTTTTGATTTCATTCTTCACTGCCTATCACAGTTTCGGAGGCCATGGAATGCCCAGGTGGCACAAAACCCCCCCAAATGACCCCATTTTGGAAAGTAGACACCCCAAGCTATTTGCTGAAAGGTATGGCGAGTATTTTGCAGACCTCACTTTTTGTCACAAAGTTTTGAAAATTGAAAAAAGAAAAAAAAATACATTTTTCTTGTCTTTCTTCATTTTTGAAAAATGAGAGCTGCAAAATACTCACCATGCCTCTCAGCAAATAGCTTGGGGTGTCTACTTTCCAAAATGGAGTCATTTGGGGGGGGGGGGTTTTGTGCTATCTTGGCATTTTATGGCCTACGAAATTGTGATAGGTAGTGAAGAGTGAAATCAAAAATTTACGTTCTTAGAAATCCTGAAGGCAGTGATTGGTTTTCGGGGCCCCGTATGCAGCTAGGCCCCAAAAAAGTCCCACACATGTGGTATCCCCATACTCAGGAGAAGCAGCAGAATGTATTTTGGGGTGTAATTCCACATATGCCCATGGCATGTTTGAGAAATATATCATTTAGTGACAACTTTGTGCAAAAAAAAAGTTTGTCACTTTCCCGTAACTTGTGGCAAAATATAAAATATTCCATGGACTCAACATGCCTCTTAACAAATAGCTTGGGGTGTCTACTTTCAAAAATGGGGTAATTTGGGGGGGGGGGCATTTTATGGCCTTCAAAACTGTGCTAGGTAGTGAGGAGTGAAATTAAAAATTTACGCCCTTAGAAATCCTGAAGGCGGTGGTTGGTTTTCGCGGCTAGGCTCCCAAAAAGTCCGACACATGTGGTATCCCCGTACTCAGGAGAATCAGCAGAATGTATTTTGTGGTGCAATTCCACATATGTCCATGGCCTGTGTGAGCAATATATCATTTAGTGACAACTTTGTGCAAAAAAAAAAAAGTTTGTAATTTTCCTGCAACTTGTGTCAAAATATAAAATATTCCATGGACTTAACATGCCTCTCAGCAAGTAGCTTGGGGTGTCTACTTTCAAAAATGGGGTCATTTGGGGGGGGGGGGTTGTGCCATCTTGGCATTTTATGGTCTTCAAAACTGTGATAGGTAGTGAGGAGTGAAATCAAAAATTTACGCCCTTCGAAATCCTCAAGACGGTGCTTGGTTTTCGGGGCCCCATACGCGGTTAGGCTCCCAAACTGTCCCACACATGTAGTATCTCCATACTCAGGAGAAGCAGCTAAATGTATTTTGGGGCACAATTCCACATATAACCATGGCATGTGTAAGCAATATATCATTTAGTGACAACTTTTTGTAAAAACGTTTTTATTTTTATTTTTTTATCATTATTCAATCACTTGGGACAAAAAAATGTAATATTCAATGGGCTTAACATGCCTCTCAGCAATTTCCTTGGGGTGTCTACTTTCCAAAATGGGGTCATTTTGGGGGGGGGGGGGTTGTACTGCCCTGCCATTTTAGCACCTCAAGAAATGAGATAGGCAGTCATAAACTAAAAGCTGTGTAAATTCCAGAAAATGTACCCTAGTTTGTAGACGCTATAACTTTTGCGCAAACCAATAAATATACGCGTATTGACATTTTCTTTACCAAGGACATGTGGCCAAATACATTTTGGCCTAAATGTATGACTAAAATTGAGTTTATTGGATTTTATTTATAACAAAAAGTTGAAAATATCATTTTTTTAAAAAATTTCGGTCTTTTTCCGTTTATAGCGCAAAAAATAAAAACCGCAGAGGTGATCAAATACCATAAAAAAACTCTATTTGTGGGAAGAAAAGGACGCAAATTTCGTTTGGGTACAGCATTCCATGACCGTGCAATTAGCAGTTAAAGCGACGCAGTGCCAAATTGTAAAAAGTGCTCTGGTCAGGAAGGGGGTAAATCCTGCCGGGGCTGAAGTGGTTAAACTCCACCCAGTCCCTCCACTTCATCTCGAAGACTTCCATTTTCGTCCCTTTGCTAAACCTGAGGTATTCTAGACTTTGGATTTTGTTAATTTTGTTGAACAAGTCCCTCATCGTAGGTCTTCCTTTCTTATGCTAATACCTAGGTATAAGGCTTTTAGCCGCATTGGTAAGCTTTGGTAATAGCGTTTTCAGATATGTCTTTGTGGGCATTTCGCTCTTATGAAATAAACATTCCCAAGGGTCGTCCGGGATATCAATATTCGTAAACTCTTTAATTAATCCCCTTACCTCTCCCCAAAATTTTTTAAATTCCGGGCACTGCCACCAAATATGCACCATTGTCCCTGTTTCTTTACAGCCCCTCCAACATAATTGTGAAGTTTCCTTCTGACATTTATGAACTCTATCGGGGGTCATATACAGGGGCGGACTGATAACTCATGGGGCCCCCAGGCAATAGGAGATTATGGGGCCTCCAGGCAATCAGAGATTATGGGGCCACACAGTATACACACACACAGTATACAATCACAAAGTATACACATACATGTACACACAGTATACACAGACAGATGTAAAAAAAAACCCAGATTTATACATACTGTCCCTGGATTTACTGAGGCTGGCAACCCTGATGGGGCCCCCTAGTGGCCAAGGGCCCTTGGGCAGTGCCTGAGTGGCTCAATGGTCAGTCTGCCCCTGGTCATATACATTCTTGCCAAACACTTGTAGTTCAATTACAGCATTTTGCAGTTGACCAAGGTGGCATTAACTCTCCTCAGTATCTGCCATACTTCTGAGTCTTTGAGCTTGCTTCCCAATTCCTTCTCCCACATCCTAATGTATGGTGGGATGTCCATGTTCCCCAGCTCTATTAATAGTTTATAAGTCTTAGAGAACCCACCCTTCCTTTTTTTTTCCATACATAATTTGTCCAGTGGGAGTAGGTTATCTATCGATCTGATTGGCTGCTGGAGTGAGATAATGAAGTGACTTAGTTGGCTGTACCTCCATGGGTCGATGATTAACAGGTTTTCCTTTTCTTTTAGTTCTTGAAATGTGCACATTTTATCCTGATTCATTACATCTTTTAATTGAGCATCTTCCTCCAATATCCACTTCCCAAACCAGTCCCCCCTCCCGGGTGCAAAATATTCTGAATCCTTAAGTGGCATTAAGGGTGAATTAAACCCCCAATGCTCCCTTTTGTGCAAAGTATCCCAAACTCTAAGTGCATGTCTTGTAATGTCGTGTGTTGCAAGTCTACATTTTCTTAAGTGCGGTGGAATCCAAACTATCTTTTTCAACGTGGTTTCACTGATTGTGTTTTCCATTTTTACCCATTGTTTTTCTTTGTTGTTCTTAACTCAGTCTATTACTCGAGCTAAAGCAATTGCCTCATAATACTTACAAATATCTGGTGCTCCCCACCCTCCCTTATCCTTGTCTTTGGTTAACTGTGTGTAATTTAAACTTGTTTTTTTTCTTCTCCCAATGAATCTCAAAAGCATTGTGTGCAAACTCCTGAGATACACTTGTGGAAGTGGTATTGGAAGTAATTTTAGGTAATAGTACCATTTTAAATATGTTAATTCTACCTCCCCAGGATAACTGACCTCTTGAGATTCTGTTCAGTTCTTGCTTTATTTCATTAGGGAGGGGTATAAAATTTGCCTGGAACAGGGTCTCTTTTGATGTAGTTATTTTGACTCCTAAATAATTAAGTTCTTTTTTCTCCCAGATAAATGGGAAATGTTTTTGATACGAATAATCTCTAAATTTACTATTGTTAATGTCTAGCATTTCCGATTTGGTCGGGTTAACCCCAAAGTCGGATAGCTTCCCGTATTCTGTTAGTGTGGAGATAATATTCGGAAGAGAGATCCTCGGGCGCGTGACGTAGAGCAAAATGGCATCCGCGAAGGCAGCTAATTTCGTCATTACTGATCTTTACCCCGCTGATGTCCGGATTTTGCCTAATCCTAGAGAGAAGGGGTTTGAGAGCCAGCACAAATAGCAATGGGGAGAGTGGGCACCCCTGTCTTGTGCCATTGAACATTTCAAATGGTTCAGAGAGTGCACATTTTACCCTCACTCTCGCTGTAGGTCTGGAGTATAGTGCCCCCATCCATCTACGGATCCTATCGCTGAGCCCAATCTCCTCCAATGTGCACATCATGAAGCCCCAGTCTACTCTGTCAAATGCTTTTTCAGCGTCGATTGACAGCAGTAGGCCTGGGGCTCTGCTCTCTTTGATTTTCTGTACAACTAGCAGTGTTTTAATACCATTATCACGTCCCTCTCTTCCCGATATAAACCCAACTTGGTCTAAGTGTATGATCTTGTTTATTATTTGTTTCAATCTATCCGCGAGCACTTTGGCGAACAGTTTCGTATCTACGTTTAAGAGCGAGATGGGTCTATAGCTGGAGCAAAGTGTACTATCTTTATCGTCTTTCAAAATGATGGCTATATTAGGTGCCAATGCTTCTCTCCTCATTTCACTTTTATCCCCAATTTTGTTCATGTACAAGCACATTTTGGGGATTAGGTAATCCTGATATTTTTTATAGTTTAGGACCGTCAACCCATCCGGGCCTGGGCTTTTGCCTACTGGTGTTTCCTTGAGAGCCTTTCTTACTTCTTCCTCAGTTATGGGTGCCTCTAGGGCAATTTGTTCAGCTTCTGTTATTTTGACCATTCCCGTGTCTTAAATAGTTTTTAATTTTCTCTCGTTTTTTTTTCCTCTCCTCCTGGGTGTCGTTTTTATTTATTGCATGCAACCCCCCATAATATTCCTGGAAGGTTGTCTTTATATCTGATCTCACCTGTCCTTGTTTTTATTTTGTCGATGTAGTTGGTGTTTTTCGTTTTTTCTCAGGGCCTTTATCAGAAATCTACCAGGTTTATTACCGCCTAAGTATCTTTCTTTTTTCACGAGATTGTATAACTTTTGAATTTCTTGTTCGATTAGGTCCCGCATAGCCTCTCTTCTCCTAAAAAGTCCCACCAAGACCTCCCCGTCCCCCGTTTTCTTATGTTGTTGTTCTAGGTCATAGATTTCTTTTTGCAGGGCTAGTTTGTTGTTATCGATATTTCCAGCTTCGCAAACATTTCTGCCATTTCACCCTTTGTTGGGAGCTGTTTATTTTGTTGGGATTCTATTGTTACTTCTATTAACTCGCTACTTGTGGTGTGGATATCTATCTCAGCCAGTTGTCTT
The DNA here is from genome assembly GCA_037952835.1 of Lithobates septentrionalis. Classification (NCBI taxonomy): domain Eukaryota; kingdom Metazoa; phylum Chordata; class Amphibia; order Anura; family Ranidae; genus Lithobates; species Lithobates septentrionalis. The sequence continues at coordinate 721,337 of JBBDGP010000798.1, read as the reverse complement.
CTCATCCCTATTTTGGGTAAACCCTCTGGGGATTTACTTTTAGACCCCATTGATTTTCCCGGACTTTCTTTTCCACTGTCATGGACCACGTATGTTCGAATGGCTCCCGGGCTTACACTTGTTCTAGGCGGGTTTGCTGATGCCCCCTTCACCAATTTCCCCCTAATTTTTCCCTATCTACTACGTTTGGGACAGGGGCCCGGTTCCCCAGTTCGTCCGCCCCCCTTTTTTACTCCCTTCTACCCACTCTCCTCCAGTCCCGATCAGGGGCGGGCTCTCGCTAACATTCCCTAGTCTGGGGAAGATTCCTGCGTGTATATTAAGTCTAGAGTAGGTGGATAAAGATGGTCCACCGGCGGGGCCCTAAATCGGCTAAGGTAGGCGATCACGCTTATTAACCTCTTGTGAACTGTACGAGTGCAGGTGGCTGTGTAGGCAGTACGTTAATACTAACAGTGGTAGAAGGATCAAAATAGGCACATTATAATCAATTTTTTATAGGCCATTTAGCCTCTGGAACACCGGTCTTGTTCATGTAACTTGCACCAAGTTTGCTTTATAATCTATACACGAGTCCCAAAACTGCAGTTACATAGTCCACACAGTTAACGATAAAGCAACGCAGCAGTCTCCTGTATCAGCTTCCTGCTATGATGTTATAAGGTAGGGGATAAAAACTTATCATCACCTACAATGGAGCACCTCTCAAAGTCAGTCCCTGTTTTAATGTAGGGTAAACCGTATCACCCTTACCTCCACCTTCAGTTTATGCATATAATATATATGTGTTTTAACCAAGATGAGGTACAGGTACTCGTGCAGCCTCCCAGTGAATGTACCAAATCACTGCCTTTTAGCACCAAGACCAGGACAAAGTAAGAAAAAATAAGGTGTAGTTTAGCGTCAGGACATATAGTTCAATAGTCTCACCTTGAGTATATCAGTCTATAAGCTGCGTGAGAATGGCTTAGCTTTGTGATTTATCTTCAGGCTTTGTACACAGTTCATTATACGTAAAAACACCTTGGATTATGAACAACCAGAGAAAGTTTGGTCTGTTAAGAGTCAAAATGAAGATAAAACTACATACCACTCTTCCTGGATCTTCATGGAACCGTTGTAAGAGGGGTCATTGCAATATTCAGTTTCTTGTAGTACACTTACCCCGTCTGGCGGACCCGAGTGTTTTTGCCGATCTCTCACCCTCTAGAGCTTTACCTTCACACTGCTCCGCTGCCTCCACTGCCGTTTCCCGGTCACCTCACTACAATGAGTGAGCGATGGCTTGTGGGATGGATTTCTCAGGCTCCAGGGAACGTGAGCCCCGTATCAGCGTCTGTCACAGGGCTCAGCAGGTCACGTTGGCTACTTCGGGAGAGTGTCGGCTCTACACGCTCTGCCCGATGCACCTGTTAGGATCTGTTCCGCTTGTCTCCCCTACACCGCTGTATCAGACGCTATCTCTACTCGCTCTGTTCATACCCACCACAGCCAAGCTCAGGGTGGGAGTCTCTGGGGGGGTCAAAGGCACTGGGCCAGGGAGTCCGCAGGGGGCCGGGGGGGGGCGGCCCGCGTCTAGACCGAAGCCAGGATCACGAAAGGGGAGACGCCAGGCATCCCAGGCTTAGCGTCAGGTCCAACATGACGCCCACATCCAGCTCCTCCCTCTCCCCTCCTGCTCAACATAGACCTTAAACTGTTCACAAAGGTATTGGCCAACCGCTTATCCCCTCTACTCCCAGGAGTGATCCATAATGAGCAAGTGGGATTTGTCCCGGGTCGCAAGGCAAGTGATAATACCACCAAAACTATTCACCTCATCTCCTTTATCCAACGCAAAGACCTGAAAGCCTGCCTCCTCTCCTTCGACGCTGAAAAAGCATTCGGTAGAGTCAACTGGAGATTCCTCCGACTCTCATTAGAACAGTTGGGCTTAGGAACAACCTTTATCTCTAAGGTGATGTCCCTATACTCCCAACCTTCTGCCTCGGTCTTGGTAAATGGCACTGCCTCTGAGCCATTCGACATCACCAATGGCACTCGGTAGGGCTGTCCCCTTTCCCCCCCTTCTATTTGTCATTGTTATAGAACACCTAGCCTGTGCCGTTAGACAAAACGCCTCCATCCACGGTATCCAAACACCCTCCTCCCATTATAAAAACTGTCCCTATATGCCGATGACCTCCTGGTTTATATACAACACCCCCATACCTCCTTACGTCCCTTTTCCTAGAATTCCATCGATTTGGCTCCTTTAGTGATTTCAAACGTAACATATCCAAGACTGAATCCCTCAATATTTCTCTCCCCACCTCCACGATGTCCGCACTTCGGTCGAACTTTCCTTTCCAGTGGCAGATGAAGGGAGTATCTTACCTAGGGGTCATTATCCCCTCTAACCTCTCCAATCTATTCTTTTTAATTATGTTCCTTTGCTCTCCCGCATACGGAAGGACTTGGAGGAGTGGGGTGGTTCTACCGTGGTTTGGGCGGATCAATACCCTAAAAATGGACACCTTACCCAAACTTTTATACCTCCTCCAAATGATCCCCATTATAGTTCCCAAATCCTTCTTTACATCCCTACGCTCACTCGCTATTAGATTTATGTGGAACCGGTGGTTACCTAGGGTGAAATACAATTTGCTCACCCTCCTGAAGCTACAGGGTGGAGCAGGCCTGCCTGACTACGAGACCTATTATAAAGCCACCCACGTGGCACGCATCCTGGAGTGGTTCCCCATCCCATCCTAAAGGCTTCTGTCGCCATAGAACAGGACTTAGCTCCCGTAGACCTCTAGGCACTTCTATGGGGGTATAAAACCAATCTCACCTGTACCAGTCTCCCTCACTGCTAACGCTCACCTCTCTTATGCCCCGTACACACGGTCGGACATTGATCGGACATTCCGACAACAAAATCCTAGGATTTTTTCCGACGGATGTTGGCTCAAACTTGTTTTGCGTACACACGGTCGCACAAAGTTGTCGGAATTTCCGATCGCCAAGAACGCGGTCACGTACACCACGTACGACGAGACTATAAAAGGCCATTTCAGAACCAAGCGCGGCACCCTTTGGGCTCCTTTTGCTAATCTCGTGTTAGTAAAAGTTTGGTGAGAGACGATTCGCGCTTTTTCAGACTCGTGGTTTTCAGATCGTTTTCTGCTGTTCAGTTTGTGCTTGTGGGTTTATATCTGCTCTTCAGTGCGTGCAGTGAGTTCGTATTTAATTATTCATTGCGTTCTTGTCCGCTCGTTGCTGTTTTTCAGGTCGCTCTTCATAGGCCTTGCTGTTCTTCAGTGCGTTCTGTCACTTAGTTCTGAGCAGCCAACCGTTATCTAGCCATGTTGCGTATACGTACTCCTCGTAGAGTTCGTGCTGTGCGGGGGCTTGGTGTTGGGGTCCTGACCTTGACACAAGTCCAGTCCATGAACAGGGTGGGGAGGAGTTCATGGACCAAGAATTGGTTGCTTCAGCGTGACCAGTTCTATCATATGCCTTTGCTCCGTGAGATCCGTGAGAATAATCCTGATGATTTCAGGAACTTTCGCCGGATGACGGACCCCGTTTTTCACCGTTTGTTGGCTTTGCTGACCCCCTATATCAGCAGGCAGGATACCTGCATGAGGCAAGCCATCACTCCGGAGCAGAGGCTCGTCGCCACCCTGCAGTACTTGGCGACGGGGAGAAGCCTGCAGGACTTGAAGTTCTCGACAGGCATCTCCCCCCAGGTTCTGGGGATCATTATCCCAGAGACCTGTTCTGCCATCATACAGGTCCTGCAGAAGGAGTATATGAAGGTAAGATTTTTATCCTTTAATATCACATTTTATTGTATTTAATGTTTGATAATATATTGTATTTCTTTCCTCATTCCCTAATTACCATGATTGGAATATGCTGTGAATGTCCCCTTTGTCCTCATGCATGCTGGATTTTTATGTAATTATTTTTGTTGTCCCTCATACATATTTACCTTCACTTACCTCCCCAGCATGCTCTCCTGGCCCTATATTCACCTCATGTAGTCACTTAACAATGTATTTTATCAGCTCCATAGTAGTGCTTTACCCCAAACACCCCCTAAAATGTTTAGAAATGTGATTTGTGCTTCAAATTCATGCAGAGTGCCAGAGGCTTTTTTTGGGTGTCCCAAAATCATTTGGAACCCTCCATCCCCCCAACTGCTAAGTCAGCTGATACCAATTCTCTATCTACCCTCAATCATCTATCTGCTGACTTTGCCAAACCCATACACACTATACCCATCTCTTTTGTGCTCAGATTTATGGATGGATTCCCCAAAGCATGTAGTGCAAGGGCCTGCCTGTATACTTTCAAATGGTACTGTTTCAAGTTTTCATATCCTATTATTATCTTGATAGGTAATAGCAGAATGTCCAAATGTGTACAGTGTGTATTTATATCTTTGTATTATGACACTTCTTACCTGTCCAGTGGGCTGCCAATAGTGTAACTAAGGAGGGGCTGTTCAAAGTAATACCCATTATGTAGGCATTTATTTAGGCATCCATATCTCAATGAAGTGGAGAGGGTTACCTGTCCCAGAGTCCCCCCCCCCCTATAATGTTAGAAATGGACCAGGAGAGGGGGTGGGGAATCTGATAGGTGTACCTTATACTTTGGTCTTAAAAAATTCCCTCATAAAAATGTTAGCTTGATGTTGGGCAAGAATGTTTGTGTCTAATCTGCTTTCCATGTTTATGTGCAAAATGACTAATTTTTGATTTTGTTTTGACTCCACAGTTTCCTTCCACGCCACAGGAATGGCAGACTGTGGCCTCCCACTTTGCCCAGCGGTGGGACTTTCCTAACTGCGGAGGGGCAATTGATGGCAAACACGTCCACATTGTCCCACCACCCAACTCGGGGTCGTACTATTACAACTACAAGGGGTTCAATAGTATTGTGATGTTGGCGGTGGTGTCGGCTAATTATGAGTTCCTGTATGTGGACGTTGGGAAGAATGGCCGGATGTCCGATGGTGGAGTCATCGCCCAGACAGAGTTTTACAGGCGTCTCCAGAATGGCAGCTTGGACTTGCCACCTCCAGAAGACAATGTGGAAGCTGGGGGACCATCTTATGCGGCCATTCCCAATGAGGACCCTCACCCCTGACCAGAGGGTTTTTAATTACTGTCTGGCCAGAGCCAGAAGAGTAGTGGAGAACACGTTTGGTATCATGGCCAGCCGGTTGCGCCTATTTCTTACACCCATACATATGGCGGAGTACAAACTGAATCACATTATCCTGGCGTGCTGTGTTCTACACAACTTTTTACGGAAACATTCTGCCAAACTATGCTGGCTCAGTTGGGCCTGAGGCTGGAATTCCTAATGAACCAACCCTGACGGCGCTTGAAAGTGGCCGTCCTGGCTTGCCCTCCCTGAAATTGGCGTGATTGTGTAACCTTACAAAGCACTGTTGGGAGTTATTTCCAAAAGGCAGAGACACTTTGCACTACAAGTGCACTTGAAACTGCACTGAAACTGCACTTGTAGTGCAAAGTGGATTTGCCCTTAGGAAATAACACCCATTGTCACAGAAAACACCCATTACAGCACAACAAAAGTTTTGTAGTGTTGAGACAATAATCCACACAATCTTGATTAACAATCTTTTTAATACCAGCACAATCACATGTGCATTTAGAAAAGGTTTTTAAAACAAACCAACATGTTTGTTGTATAACAATTTTTGGGGTCACATTAGAAAAATTATAAATGTCCATTTAAGATAAAACCATAATAAAATGGATGGCTTCAATGACCACAACTTCCTCCCCCTGTTCATAGACAAGTACAGGGAGCTGCCCTGTCTGTGGCAGGTGAAACATCCACATTACAATAATAAACAAAAGAGGCAGACAGTGCTGGAGAAACTGCTGGAGTTGGTGAAGCCGGTGGTCCCCACAGCAACCATCCCCTATTTAAAAACCAAAATTGGTGGCCTGAGGAGCACTTATCCAAGGGAGCGCAAGAAGGTCACAGATTCCCAGATATCCGGAGATGCAGCAGATGACATTTATGTCCCCAGGCTGTGGTATTATGAGAGACTTTGTTTTCTGTCAGACCACACTGGAGTCAGGGAATCCCTCTCCACTCTTCCTTCCACTCTTCCTTCCACCCCAACTGAGGCTTCTGATGTCCAGCCAGGAAGAAGTGGAGGAGCCCAGATGGAGTCAGGTATAGCATTGTTCAAAAGATTTCTGGTCAATAAATAAATGATGTTTACTAGATGTTATTATGGATCACTAATTGCTGATTGAAAAAAGTGTTTTACATATCAATAGACAGTAGTGGGCAAAACGATTTTGGACAAGACTGAAAAATGGTGGGCTCAGAATTATAGTCTGTTTTATTTGTTAACATTCAATTTGCAACAGTCATAGATGAAAATTGTGTGTGATTGATGAAGAAAAAACTAAAACTATGTCCCTTTTTCATACACAGGAAGACCTCAGCCAGGAGGAGGCTCTGGAATGTGGCAGTCAGGAGGAGGCGGGGCTAAGTGGCAGCCAGGAGAAGCCTGGAACCAGTCGCAGCCTGACCGAATCGCAGGTTCCTCCTCTCCGCCTTCCATACAAAAGAGCGAGGAAGGCGACTCACATGCAGGATTCTGCGCTCAGGCTCATTCAGGAGGCTTCTGCGTCCCTCAGAGCCTTACCCACTCCTGAAGAGGCCTTTGCCTGCATAGCTGCCACCAAACTGAAGGGCATGCAGGAGGGTCAATGCAAGCTATGTGAAGACCTTCTTTATAAAGTCCTAAGTAAGGGGGTGAGTGGTGAACTAACACCCAATACCCACCTGAGTGAGTTGGACCATCCTCCTCCTCCTCCTGCTGCCACAACTCCACCACCACATCGTGGAAGGAAGCGTGGAAGGAAGACCAGAGAGTGATGGCCCTGGGTTCAGTCTGGTCTGGCCAAAGATGCAGGCCCTTGTATGACCACAGCCTGGGGACACAGATGTCATCTGCTGCTTTCCGGATCTCTGGGACTTATGGACCACACTGCACTCCCTTAGATATGGACTCCTCAGGCCACCAATTTTGCAAGAAAATAGTTAATGTGTGCCCTGGGGGCCAAAGGCTTCACCCATTTCAGCTGTTTCTCCAGAGCTGCCTCCCTCTTTGCTTGGTTCCGAGCCATTAATAACGGAAATTTTTTTACAATTATACTCGCCTATGTGTGTTTTCCTTTTAAAAGGACAGTTTGTTTGGGAGGAGGCAGGTACATTTCTAATATACAATGTGAAATTAACAAGAGACACCAACACCAAACAACCTCCTTGAGATTAAATAATACAAGATATCAATGGTGTTGTGGTAACTTGACACACAAAACACACACAAAAATATTATGGAGTAAAACACACAAAAAATAAATAAAAAAACATCAGACTTTTTAAAAATACAAACCACCAAACAAATACAAAAACAGCCTTGAAAAAAAGAAGAAATATTTAAAAAAAAAAAAATATTTGGTCAGATGTGACAAATGTAAATATATTGAGGGAATCCCAATAATAAAGAAATAAGTTTGTGAGAAGTCTGTGTGAATATGAGCAGCAAAACTACTTCATTCTTCTCACATTATAAAGAAGAAGAGAGTGCGCTGCATTAAACTATTTTTGACATTGCAGCGTGACGAAAGTGCTATATCCATTCCAAACGCTAATTTTACCAGACCGAGTTGTTCCGTCTCGGAATTTCTTCTGAGCACGCGTGGCACTTTGTGCGTCGGAAATGGCCACACACGGTCAGAATTGACGCGATCGGATTTTGTTGTCGGAAAATTTTATAGCCTGCCCTCAAACTTTGTGTGTCGGAAAATCCAATGGAAAATGTCCGATGGAGCCCACACACGGTCGGAATGTCCATTTTTCCATCGGAAAATCCGACCGTGTGTACGGGGCATTAGACTTTGGTATAATAGGGGTTTGTGTTCCACTCTGTCCTCCGATCCCTCTCCGTTATCTCCCTTGTTTGACAACCCTGCTTTCCCCCAGGCTATAGGAACGACAATACTGGGTCCCTTTAAAAGGACTGATTGGCCCCAAGTGCACTCCTTTGTACACCCATTACAAGGGACACCTATCACACCGACAGGATCCCATGATTAGCTCACCACCCTCCACTTATCTACATTCGTAAAACATTTACATTCTTCCTCCCAAATCCACCGCTCCTATACAGAATTTGAATGGCTGTGCGCCCTCTCTGAGACACCCAGAGAGGTACAGGGACCCCTCCACATTACACAACATTTTCCCATCCTATACAGAATTTGAACGGCTGTGTGCCCTCTGAGAAACCCAGAGAGGTACAGGGACCCCTCCACATTACACAACATTTTCCCATCCACCTCAGCATCCTGCTGGCGATGTTCTACCTCTACAGGGACCTACCTACATGTCTGGTGGGAATGCGAGAGGATCCGTCCCTTCTGGATTCAGGTATTTGAATGCCTTTAATAAAATTTATGATGAAACGCTGACACCTTCCCCTAAGATTGCCCTTCTCTCTATACTCCCGGGTCAATAACATCACAGAAACAGAACCTCCTCCGTTTCTTTATGTCCTCAGCTAGACAACTCATCCCATCGTTTTGGAAGTCATCCACCACTCCTCCTTTATCACAATGGGTCTCGATTATGAACGACACCATGAGAATGGAGGAGATGCTGGCCCTTGACAACGACACCTTTGATAAGTACAAGATACTGTGGTCCTTCTGGCTCCGCTTCTCCGCCTCCGATACTCTCGCCAACATGTTGTCAACCCTGACACGATCATCCTAGCATGTAACATGACAATGGGATGGGCAAGGCATGTACCTAAGCGTCCCCCTTTTCCCACTGTCCCCTAGTTACTCCTCTCTCTGAATGTCTCCTCAGCAGCTCTTACGCTTTTCTACGATTTCTTCTTACTTACTTTCCCTCTGTTTCTTCTTCCTTGCTTTCCCCTCCCTTTCTTCCCCATTCCACACTCAACACTTGATCCCCCTCCTTCTTCCCTTTTTAAAAAATATTGATTTCTAAAATTTATGCATACAATCTTATTATGAACGACGAGGCTCTTCTAGCCAGATTCACTCCTTGCACCAAGTAACGGTCGTTGATGCTCATATTATACTGCATAACAATAAGAGTTAAGCTGTAGGCGATAGCAATTTGGCTGACTCACCACACCTGTTTACTAGTTACATAGTTACATAGTAGGTGAGGTTGAAAAAAGACACAAGTCCATCAAGTCCAACCTATGTGTGTGATTATGTGTCAGTATTACATTACATATCCCTGTATGTTGCGGTCATTCAGGTGATTATCTAATAGTTTCTTGAAGCTATCGATGCCCCCCGCTGAGACCACCGCCTGTGGAAGGGAATTCCACATCCTTGCCGCTCTTACAGTAAAGAACCCCCTACGTAGTTTAAGGTTAAACCTCTTTTCCTCTAATTGTAATGAGTGGCCACGAGTCTTATTAAACTCCCTTCTGCGAAAAAGTTTTATCCCTATTGTGGGGTCACCAGTACAGTATTTGTAAATTGAAATCATATCCCCTCTCAAGCGTCTCTTCTCCAGAGAGAATAAGTTCAGTGCTCGCAACCTTTCCTCATAACTAAGATCCTCCAGACCCTTTATTAGCTTTGTTGCCCTTCTTTGTACTCGCTCCATTTCCAGTACATCCCTCCTGAGGACTGGTGCCCAGAACTGGACAGCATACTCCAGGTGCGGCCGGACCAGAGTCTTGTAGAGCGGGGGAATTATCATTTTATCTCTGGAGTTGATCCCCCTTTTAATGCATGCCAATATTCTGTTTGCTTTATTAGCAGCAGCTTGGCATTGCATGCCATTGCTGAGCCTATCATCTACTAGGACCCCCAGGTCCTTTTCCATCCTAGATTCCCCCAGAGGTTCTCCCCCCAGTGTATAGATTGCATTCATATTTTTGCCACCCAAATGCATTATTTTACATTTTTCTACATTGAACCTCATTTGCCATGTAGTCGCCCACCCCATTAATTTGTTCAGGTCTTTTTGCAAGGTTTCCACATCCTGCGGAGAAGTTATTGCCCTGCTTAGCTTAGTATCGTCTGCAAATACAGAGATTGAACTGTTTATCCCATCCTCCAGGTCATTTATAAACAAATTAAATAGGATTGGTCCCAGCACAGAACCCTGGGGAACCCCACTACCCACCCCTGACCATTCTGAGTACTCCCCATTTATCACCACCCTCTGAACACGCCCTTGTAGCCAGTTTTCAATCCATGTACTCACCCTATGGTCCATGCCAACGGACCTTATTTTGTACAGTAAACGTTTATGGGGAACTGTGTCAAATGCTTTTGCAAAATCCAGATACACCACGTCTACGGGCCTTCCTTTATCTAGATGGCAACTCACCTCCTCATAGAAGGTTAATAGATTGGTTTGGCAAGAACGATTCTTCATGAATCCATGCTGATTACTGCTAATGATATCGTTCTTATTACTAAAATCTTGTATATAGTCCCTTATCATCCCCTCATCCCCTGTCTCCGGACTGTAACTCTATATGTTGTTCCATGTATTTTCTGTTAAACTACCAGTAAATATATTTTCAACCCTAATGCCGCGTACACACGATCGGAATTTCGGCCCGCAAAAGACAGATGAGAGTATTTTGGCGGAAAATGCGACTGTGTGTATGCTCCATCGGACTTTTGCTGGCCGAATTCCAGCCAGCAAAAGATTGAGAGCATGCTCTCAATTTTTTCGGTCTGCAAAAGTTCCTACCCGAAAATGCGATCGTCTGTGGCAAAATTCCTACGCATGCTCGAAAACAATTCGAAGCCTGCTCGCAAGCATTGAATTTCATTTTCTAGGCTCGTCGTAGTGTTGTACATCACGACGTTCTTGGCGGTCGTAAGTTTAGCAAACTTTTTCATGGCAATTCGACGAGAAGTCCAATCGTGTGTACGCGGCATAATTTTAGTTATCATGATATAAAATAATGAATGTGGGGGCCTTTTGGTGGGCGTGATTTTTTTGGGGGAGGGCTGCATTTCATTCTTGGGCCCAGGCAGCACAATGTCTTGGGCCGGCCATGACCCACTTTTAACCGCTTCAGCCCCGGAAGATTTTACCCCCTTCCTGACCAGAGCACTTTTTGCGATTTGGCACTGCGCCGCTTTAACTGACAATTGCACGATCGTGCGACGTGGCTCCCAAACAAAATGAATGTCCTTTTTTCCCCACAAATAGAGCTTTCTTTTGGTGGTATTTGATCACCTCTGCAATTTTTATTTTTTGCGCTATAAACAAAATAAGAGCGACAATTTTGAAAAAACGCATTCTTTTTTACATTTTGCTATAATAAATATCCCCCAAAAATATATAAAAAAACTTTTTTTCCCTCAATTTAGGCCGATACGTATTCTTCTACATATTTTTGGTAAAAAAAAAAAAAAAAAAAAATCGCAATAAGCGTTTAGTGATTGGTTTGCACAAAAGTTATAGCGTTTACAAAATAGGGGATAGTTTTATGACATTTTTATTATTAATTTTTTTTTTTACTAGTAATGGCGGCGATCAGCGATTTTTATTGTGACTGCGACATTATGGCGGGTATGTCGGACATTTTTGACACATTTTTGGGACCATTGTCATTTATACAGCGATCAGTACTATAAAAATGCACTGATTCTTGTGTAAATGACACTGGCAGTGAAGGGGTTAACCACTAGGGGGGCAGGGAGGGGTTAAGTCAGTACTAGGGAGTGATTACTAACTCTAGGGGGGGGTGGGCTAGCTGTGACACTACACTGATCTCTGCTCCCGATGACAGGGAGCAGAAATCAGTGAGACTGTCACTAGGCAGAATGGGGAGATGCTGTTTACATCAGCATCCCCCCATTTGTCCTCTCCGTGAGGCAATCGCGGGTATCCCCGCAACGATCGAGTCCGCGGGACCCGCGACCCGACTCACGGAGCTCCCGGCCGGAGCGCGTGCTGCCGGCGGCGCACACGCAATGGCACGCCGGGGAATTCAAATGGACGTACCTGTAAGCCCATTTGCCCAACCGTGCCATTCTGCCAATGTACATCGGCATGCACCAGTCGGGAAGGGGTTAACATTCCCCATACCACCCTAGCCATGTAATGGTGGGTTCCCTGCATCGTCTTCAACTATAGATTTGATGGTGTTATACTTACAACATGGTTGCAGAACCCTATTTTTTTGGGGAATTGTTAATTTTTGTACCTCTTGTACATTGAAAAGAAAATAAAGATAACAAAAAAAGAAGAAGAAGAGGGATCTCCACAAAAAAAAGGTCCCCCTAAAAATCCATGCCTAGAAAAGAGGGAGAGGGGCCCCTCCTGTACCATACCAGGCTCTCAATATTGGAGGGGGGTAGCTTGTCAGGGGGCCCCCTAATTGGTGGTTGGGGGTATCAATGGGTGGATGGCTTAGCAGAATCTGAAAGCACAAATATGGGTGCCCCCAGATTCCAGCGACCCCAACGTAAGTAAGGGGTACAAAGTATTGCTACTCATTCACAAAAAAAGTCAATGGTAGATAAACATACACACAATTTGACAAATTCTTTATTGACAAAAAAATGTCCTATGATGTAAATCCACCATCAACCATGTCGTCCAGTGATGCAGATCCACTGGGTCAGGGTTGTGGGGAAGAAGCCCTTGTCCTGATAAGTGCTTTGCCAGGGGGGACCCCCCATGGTGAGGGCATGTGGTCTGGTATAGTTTGGGGGGCACCCCTTCCCTGGTCACTCAGGTTGCATGCTCGGATAAAGGTCTGGTATGTATTTTGGGGGGACCTCATGCTTTTTTTATTTGTTTTTGTTTGTTTTTGTTTGTTTTTTGTGTGAGGTTCCCCTTTAAAATCCTTAACAAAGTCTAATGCCCCGTACACACGATCAGACTTTCCGACAACAAAACCGTGGAATTTTATTCGAAGGTGGTTGGCTCCAACTTGTCTTGCATACACACAGTCACACAAATGTTGGCCAAAAATTACGAACATGGGAACGTGGTAACGTATAAGAGGTATGACGAGCCGAGAAAAAGGAAGTTCAATAGCCAGTGCGGCTCCTTCTGCTTGATTCCGAGCATGCGTGAACTTTTGTGCGTCAGACTTGTGTACACCCGATCAGAAATTCCGACAACAAAGTTTTGTTGGTGGAAAATTTGAGAACCTGCTAGCCAACATTTGTTGGCGGAAAGTCAAACAAATGTTCGATGGAGCATACACACGGTCGGACTTTCAGCCAACAAGCTCACATCCAACATTTGTTGTCGAAAAATCTGATCATGTGTACGGGGCATAAGAGTCTGGTATGGAATTTGGGGAGGGACCCTATGCCATTTATTTTTTGTTTTATTCTATATAGACTGTACTGTGCAGAATAATTATAAATAAAGGTGCCTGCTTTTAAAATGGATTATAAACTCTGAAGCTGCCCGCCTTAACGTGAAAGATATCACCCTTTATGAAAATGGAAAAAAAGAAGAAGGATAAAGTGCGAATACAACCAAACCACCACAAAATTATAAAAATTATTAAAATTAAATAAAAGTCCATAACTATGCGCAGTAGTTCCTACATCATGTAGTAAGTTCTTCTGTGTTCTGATGAATAGTTTCCAGTGCAACACCATAGACCACCGCCACAGTGAGAAGTGTACGCTCACCATCAGTCCAGTGACTTCTAAATCAAAGGTCAACAAGCGCTTTGGGATAGGCAATATCTCATCCAGATCGATCATCACACTCTTCAATAGATCTTCCAAAATCCTCCTATATCTTCCATCATCACTCCAAGAACACCACCACATCAAACCAAAAAAGTACTATAGTGTAGTATTTTATTATACTAAGTAGACAAAAGTAACAAATTATTGCGCTCATATTTGGTTAGCAAACAAGCAACCCCATTATTATCAATCTACATATATAACATAAGTCTACATAACCTTGTTTTGCTTAAAAAAAAAATCTTAAAGGATGACTATTATTTTTTGGAATTACCCTTTAAGCTGTCCTTCCCCCCTCAAAATCCTCCAAAGTCTTATACTTACCTTTCAGTGCTTCTTCCAGATCCATGCTGTGAGGTCAATTACTGCAAATGTCCTGGCCAGTCCCAGAAATATATGGTCTGTCCTTAGGAGACATTGGGATTTTCGGTGCATTTACAAGCCAAGTAAGGAAATGGCCAGGGAGTTTGCAGTAGTGGTTGTGTGGCCATCTCAGTGGCCGCAGAGCATGGATTTGGCAGGAGCATGAACAGAATGGTTATACAAAACTATAGCTATCCATTAACCACTTCAGGCCAGGAAGGTTTTACCCCCTTAATGACTTTTTACAATTTGGCACTGCGCTGCTTTAACTGGTAATTGCGCGGTCATGCAATGCTGTACACAAACAAAATTTGTGTCCTTTTTTCCCACAAATAGAGCTTTCTTTTGGTGGTATTTGATCACCTCTGGAAAAAAAATTTTTGCCATATAAATGCAAAAAGACCAAACATTTTGAAAAAAATTATATTTTATACTTTGTTATAAAAAAAGTCTAATCAACTCAATTTTAGTCATACATTTAGGCCAAAATGTATTCAGCCACATGTCTTGGGTAAAAAATGTTTTCAATAAGCATATATTTATTGGTTTTCGCAAACATTATAGCGTCTACAAACTATGGTACATTTACTGGAATTTACGCAGCTTTTAGTTTATGACTGCCCATCTCATTTCTTGAGGTACTAAAATGGCAGGGCAGTACAAAACCTCCCCCGAATTACCTATTTTTGGAAAGTAGACACACCAAGGAATTTGCTGAGAGGCATGTTGAGCCCATTGAATATTTTATGGTTTTGTCACATATAATTGAAAATGACAAAAAAAAAAAAAAAAGTTTACACTAAGTTGTCACTGAAATGATATATTGCTCACACATGCAATTAGTATATGTGGAATTACACCTCAAAATACATTCCGCTGCTTCTCCTGAGTACAGGGATACCTCATTTGTGAGACTTTTTGGGAGCCTAGCCGCGTACAGGACCCCGAAAACCAATCACCGCCTTCAGGCTTTCCAAGGGCGTAAGTTGTTGATTTCAATCCTCATTACTTATCACAGTGTCGAAGGCCATGAAATGCCAAGATAGCACAAATCCACCCCAAATGACCCCATTTTGGAAAGTAGACACCCCAAGCTATTTGCTGAGAGGCATGTTGAGTCCATGGAGTATTTTATATTTTGCCACAAGTTTTGGGAAAATTAAGTGACAACTTTTTTTACACAAAGTAAGGCCCTGAAATGTCAAGATAGCGCAAACCCCTCCCCAAATGACCCCTTTTTGGAAAGTAAACACCCCAGGCCATTTGCTGAGAGGCATGTTGAGTATTTTGCAGATCTCACTTTTTGTCACAAAGTTTTGAAAATTGAAAAAAGAAAAAAAAAAATACATTTTCCTTTTTCTTTCTTCATTTTCCAAAACAAATAAGAGCTGCAAAATACCCACCATGCCTCTTAGCAAATACTCTAGAGTGTCTATTTTCCAAAAAGGGGTCATTTGGGGGGGGTTTGTGCTATCTTGGCATTTCATGGCCTCCGAAACTGTGATAGGTAGTGAGGAGTAAATACAACAATGTATGCCCTTAGAAAGCCTGAAGGTGATGATTGGGTTTCGGGGTCCTGCACGCGAAACTTGTGGCAAAATATAAAATATTCCATGGACTCAACATGCCTATCAGCAAATAGCTTGGGGTGTCTACTTTACAAAAAAGGTAATTTGGGGTGTTTTTGAACTCTCCTGGCATTTTATGCACAACATTAGAAGCTTATGCCACACATCACTCTAACCATTTGAAGACAAAGCCCTTTCAGACACATTGTACATGAAATTTTTTTTTTTTTTTTGCTAGACAATTACTTTGAACACCCAAATATTATATATTTTTTTAAAGCAGAGGCCCTACAGATTAAAATGGTGGGTGTTGCAGTTTTTTTTAGCCTTTACAGGTTACCACTTTAGATTTACAGAGGAGGTCTACTGCTAGAATTACTGTCCTCGATCTGGTTTCTTGGTGATACCTCACATGCATGGTACAATTGCATATGACATGAGACCGATGCCTGTGTTCGCCTTTGCGCGTAAGCATGCGGGGACAGGGGTGCTTTAACTTCTTTTTTTATTATTATTTATTAAGCTTTTTTATTTTTACACTGTCCCTTTCATTCTATTTTTTTAAAAATTTTAAATCATTCTTACTGTTATCTCAGGGAATGTAAATATCCCCTATGATAGCAATAGGTAGTGACAGGTACTCTTTTTTTGAAAAATGTGGGATCTATTAGACTCTAGATCTCTCCTCTGCCCTTAAAGCATCTGACCACACCAAAATTAGTGTGGTAAGATGCTTTCCCCATTTCCCAATGGTGCTGTTTAAATCCGGCAAAACTGAAGTCATGAAATGCTCATAGCTTCTGGTTTCTTAGGCTATAGAGATGATTGGTCTCCGATTAGCTCTATGGTCAGCTGGCAGAACCACCGGCTGCATTCTTGGGTTTCCCGATGGGACAGGAGGTCCCGAGAAAACCACGGAAGACGGCGGGGGGGGGGGGACGTTCCCTCCCGCTGCCTGTAAAAGCAGTCTAGTGGCTATCTAGCCACTAGGATTGCTCATGCATGAAGGTCGACCACCGTCTGAAAAAAATGATACCAAGATGATACCTAAACCTACAGGTATCATTCCAGTGTAACCACTCAAACCCAGCAACATACCAGTAAGTCACTGGTCCTTGTTGGGCATATATTGTAATGTTCTTTTTTTTTCATGCAGCCGGTAGGTTAAATGAAAAAAGAGATCCTAACAAATTTCTCCATTCACATTGATTGATCGGTGGTATGCCCACCATTAGAATACCGCCCTGCATCCACTCACTTCTAATGATGGGCATACATGCACCGTTCTTTTTTTTCATTCAGCCCATGGTCTGAGTGAAAAAAAAAAGAACCTAACAGATTCCTCCATTCACATTGATCAATGTGGATGTAGAAATCTCTTCCAAGAAAAGTAAATAAAAATATATGCTGAAGCATAGAGGCGATCCACCCCTGCCCCCATGCTTCGGTATATATGCTCTTTTTTTAACTGTGATGATGAAACCATCTCCTACAGCACTGCCACAGATTTACGTATCGTGAGAGCAAACCCTGTCGCTGTCAAAATAAATAAATCAGTGCTGCAGCTGAATGGCCTACCTGCAAAGCAAACAATGGTAACAAAAAAAAATAAAATCACAGTATTAATAAAACATTAACTCAATAAAACAGATCTTCCAAAATCCTCCTATATCTTCCATCATCACTCCAAGAACACCACCACAAACCAAAAAAGTACTATAGTGTAGTATTTTATTATACTAAGTAGACAAAAGTAACAAATTATTGCGCTCATATTTGTGCCCAGATTCTGCACTAATGTAAACAGCCTTACAAGTGTTGGCACCACCATACCTCCAACCAGAGGATCAGCAAGCGTTCCTGCAACCGAAAGATGGGACGGGACGTAACGTCAGAACAGAATCGGAAGTGACAACACCCGTGGGGCCTCGACTAGTTTTGCTGATCGGATCCTCAGGAAGCCACACCTTACCACAGAAGAACTTACCACATGGTGTGGGAAATACTGCTCATGTTTATAGACCTAATTTTAAAATATTTTGTAATTTACTAGTGATAAGGTTGTATTAGTGCCTTGTCCTTTTCTTTTCTATTTATACTGTGCAGAAGTCTCCCTCATATTTTTTGTGGTTGAATGTTCTTAGCCTATTAACTCTCATGGTCAAATGTTCTTAATCTATTTTTCTCTTTGGATCGAATGTTAGGGGTTGGTACATTTGCCTGGTGGAAGGCAACAAAGAAACTATTACAGACTTGTGCGAGGGTTGAGACATTCAAAAAATAGTTTTTTCATAAATAGACTCGTAAGTGAGGAACTACTTTTGTGTATTTTAAATTGTTTATGCAGGGATATGGCAGCAGTATGGCAATGCCGTTGCTTTCTAAATGCCCCACTTACACTTCTGATTTTTGCATATGAAAATTATGTTTTGTGCACGGCCTTACAAAAGGGTTAGGGTTAAATGCTATTAAGTGAGCAAAGGAATTTGGTTAGCAAACAAGCAACCCCATTATTATCAAGCTACATATATAACATAAGTCTACATAACCTTGTTTTGCTTAAAAAAAAATCTTAAAGGATGACTATTATTTTTTGGAATTACCCTTTAAGCTGTCCTTCCCCCCTCAAAATCCTCCAAAGTCTTATACTTACCTTTCAATGCATCTTCCAGATCCATGCTGTGAGGTCAATTACTGCAAATGTCCTAGCCAGTCCCAGAAATATATGGTCTGTCCTTAGGAGACATTGGGATTTTCGGTGCATTTACAAGCCAAGTAAGGAAATGGCCAGGGAGTTTGCAGTAGTGGTTGTGTGGCCATCTCAGTGGCCGCAGAGCATGGATTTGGCAGGAGCATGAACAGAATGGTTATACAAAACTATAGCCATCCATTAACCACTTCAGGCCAGGAAGGTTTTACCCCCTTAATGACTTTTTACAATTTGGCACTGCGCTGCTTTAACTGGTAATTGCGCGGTCATGCAATCTTGCCATAAATTGTGACCAAATTTCCTGTGCCTTTGTAGCTCACACATCACCAAAACATCAGCGATCGACCTCCGTGTTTTACAGTAGGAATGGTGTACCTTTCATCATAGGCCTTGTTGACTCCTCTCAGAATGAAGCGTTTATGGTTGTGATCAAAAAGTTTAATTTTGGTCTTATCACTCCAAATGACTTTGTGCCAGAAGGTTTGAAGCTTGTCTCTGTGCTGTTTGGCGTATTGTAAGCAGGATACGTTGTGACATTTGTCTAGTAATGGCTTTCTTCTGGTGACTCGACCATGCAGCCCATCTTTCTTCAAGTACCTCCTTATTGTGCATCTTGAAACAGCCACACCACATGTTTTCAGAGAGTCCTGTATTTCACCTGAAGTTATTTGTGGGGGTTTTTTTGTATCCCGAACAATTTTCCTGGCAGTTGTGGCTGAAAATTTTAGTTGGTCCACCTGACCGTGGTTTGGTTTCAACAGAACCCCTAATTTTTCACTTCTTGATTAGAGTTTGAACACTGCTGATTGGCATTCTCAATTCCTTGGATATCTTTTTGTATCCCTTTCTTGTTTTATACAGTTCAACTACCTTTTCCTGCAGATCATTTGACAATTCCTTTGCTTTCCCCATGACTTAGAATCCAGAAATGTCAGTGCAGCACTGGATGAAAGATGCAAGGGTCTGTCAGGAGTCCAGAAACGCATTGACCTTTTATACACACACACTAATTACAAGCAAACAGATCACAGGTGAGGATGGTTACCTTTTAATAGCCATTCAAACCTCTTTGTGTCAACTTGTGTGCATGTTATCAGGCCAAAATCACCAAGGTATGTAAACTTTTGATCAGGGTCATTTGGGTAGTGTCAGAGAGCTCACCTTGCTGGTCATGGGATTGGCCACCAGAGGGAGTGCTTGTGAGCAAGCCGGCCTATTTAAGTTTGTCAGGCACTCTGTTCAATGCTGCCTGATCATCAGCTTCCTGTGCCGTAGTTCCTGTTTCCTGTCTTGTCTTCCTGTTTACCTGATCTCCTGACGACCCGGATTGCTCTTGGATTCCCCTTCTTGCTGCCTGTACCCGACCTTGGCCTGTTTGACTCCGCTTCTGCCTGCTCCTATTGTACCTTGTTGCCCGTCTGTTGCCGAACCCAGCCTGTCTCCTGACCATCCTGCTCAGTCTCATCGCCTGTGTTCCAGCCTGCACCTGCTGTTCATAGACTGCTATTCCACCAGCATCTGGACTCTAGTTCACAGGCTCTCATACCACTCCGCACTCCTGTGCTTCCTGTTACCTTACCAGGGGCCGCGAGTCGGACGCGTAAGGGAGCCTACTCTCTGCCCAAAGCGGACTCACCGGTCTGGTAAGTAGGAGTCTGATAGGTAGTTTCTGTTGCCATTATGATTTAAAAAGAGTGAACACAGTTGATTGATAATAAATGGCTTCAGCCAAACACTAACCGTGAGTGAAAAAAATGTTTGTGTTATCATTCATATTCTCTGAACAATGGCCAAGAAATCATAAATACTGCAAGGGTAAACTTATGAGCACAACTGTATATATACACAGTATATATAATTTTTTTTCTTTTATATTTTTTATTTTTTTTATACTTTTATTATAACTTTGAATGTTCCAGCTTAGGATCTCTCAAAATGCAATGGCCATCTAAACTCTTTCGAGACCCTGTGTGAAAGTGTGCCTTAGGACTGTGCCGTGCTGTACCCTATTCTAATACTCCACTAGTGTGTGGTAGTGACGGAAACAGTCCCCGATGCAGAGACCAGGTTTGCCAGGACAGGAGGGACAAAATAAAGCGTGTCATGCCTGTATCCGCGCTTGCTACAGACACGGTATCTTTTTTGGGGTGCTTGTTGGGTAGGTGTACCAGAAAAGACATCCGAAAAATGCCTCTCATGCAGTCGGCTCACTGCATATGGGTTGTGAATTTGGGCCACAGCACCTGCTGGATACAGAAGGGCTGCGATGACCTCTTCCTGGAATTTTAGGAAGGATCCACTTTGTCCAGACAATTTGTATAGCACATAAGCGTTGAACAGAGCCAATTGGAATAAGTATACAGATACTTTTTATACCAACCTTACGGCAGTCCCCATCATCTGGTCGTTGAAGTCCACCCTTCCCATTTTACGGGTTTTAGTCATAGACACAGAGGGTCTTCTCAACAACACCAGTCGCCGTAGTAATATGGACTGCCGTATCTGGGTGAATGAAAGACAGAACAAAAATGGCCTTCCATCTCACTGCAAGTAATTCATTGGACCTCAAGCAGGCTCTCTCCCCCTGACTAAGTTGGGCATTTACAAGCCATTGGGGGAAGCCCTGGCAATTAGATCGCACAGTGCCACATGCGCCAATTCCTGATAGAGGTGTCTAAAAAGTGGCACGCTTGAATAAAAATTGTCCACGTAAAAATGGTACCCCTTTCTAAATAAGGGTGACACCAAGTCCCAAACAATCTTTCCGCTGCTCCCTATGTAGTCTGGGCAGTTGGGGGGCTCCAAGGTTGCTATCTTTTCCCTCATAGACCAGAAAACTCCATGTATAGCCTGTGGCCCTGTCACAGAGCTTATACATCTTGACCCCATATCTGGCACGCTTGCTGGGGAGATACTGTTTGAAAACAAGACAGCCAGAAAATATAACCAGGGACATCTTGATCGGGGATAAATAGGCTGCAAATTTTTCATTGAAGTGGTTTCCGAGGGGCTGAATTCTATGGAGCCGTTCATGTTCAGGGTCACCCCGAGGACGACAGAATTCATCGTCATTGGAATGCATGAACCGCAATATCTGCTCATATCTAGCCCTGGCCATGGCAGCAGAGAACACGGGCATATGGTGAATTGGGTCAGTGGACTAATATGACCGCAACTCACTCTTTAGTAATTCCCATGTTGAGGGATAGGCCCAGAAAGGTCCTAAATTCGGGAACAGTTATAGGTTTCCAGCCGAATTGTCTGACAAGGGGTGAATTTGGGTTTTGGGCGATAAATTGACCAGCGTATAAATTGCTTTGGTCCACAATGGATCCGTACAGATCTTCTGTGAAAAACAGCTCAAAAAATTCAAGGGGCGTTAAATCTGTTTCCACCTGAATTCCGGGTTGGTCAGTGAATGGGGGAAGTACGGGCCAATTAGGATTTGCAAGCTCATCAGGAAGGGCACTATGGACCTGTTTTCGAACTCTTGGTAGCTGCAGGGCACTACTTGTGCTAGCTGCTGCACCAGCTTGAACTGCACTTTTGGGACTCGCCACGTCACCAAGTGATACTGCAGTGCTGGTTTGTCTATGACCAGGGTGTACTAGGCCGCTGGTGCTTGCCAGTTCACCAGAAGGTTGAGCGGCACTAGTACTCACATTCTGCTGCATACGAGTATCATGCGGTTGTTGCACCTCAGCAACAGAAGAACGGGGTCGGGTACGCCTGACCTTAGCAGTGACCACTACTTCGTCTTCAGAGCTATCTGTCAGGGTGCCACTCTCTCCAGGTTCAAATACTGAGCCTGACAGTGAGGACTCCCCACTCTCATCTGTCATGCTCAGCATCCTGTAGGCCTCTTCACTAGTGTACATTTGGTTTGACATTTTAACCAATAAATGTATAGGTAACCAGTGTGACTCACAGATAAAAAAAGCACCTGGTTGTCAGAGGACTGTTTGAACCGATACAAAAAAATTAACTGCTAGCGCTAGCAGGGATCAGGCCTGACTCTGCCAAATGCTGTGGTTTTGTGTGATGTGTTTTGGAAAGTGACAGTGATCATTTGATACTGCACTAGAATGGGCTGAGCTGGGCGGAGGGACTAAATGCAGGTGCTGGCAGGTGCCTCGGATGATCCTGCTAACGCTGCATTTTTGGGAACCCTATACTGTTGGGGACGCTAGTAAAGATCTGATCAGATCAAAGATATTGATCCGTTCAGACACTATTCTAGTAATGGAGGTGTATGGTGTGTGCGTGTGTGTTAGTGCTACTGGCAATTAAAGGGTTCAAATCTGACGCTGTCTGGGACTGACGCTAACATCTAACTGACACTAACTTGCTAACTAGCGTCACCCGTGACACTAATACAGCGATCAGAAAAAAATCTGTACTAATGACACTGACAGGGAGTGAAAGTTAACTGGGGGGTGATCGAGGGGATTAACCCTTTATTAGGGGATATATGGGGGTACCCTAAACCTATCTGGGCCTACCACTAACTGCCTTAACGCTGTTTAGCGTCACAAGTGACACCAATACAGTGATTGGTAAAAATAATGAACACTGCACTTGGTGACACTGACAGGGAGTGAAAGGGTTAACGGGGGGGGTGATTAGGGGGTGAAAATATATACGTGATTTTGCGCAGCCAGGCCGCCCTGCTGCAGTATATGTCGTGGGGCGGTCTGGAACTGGTTAAAGCAGTGGTCTCCAAACTGCTGCCTGGGGGCTGGATATGGCCCTTTTCTTGATTTTATCAGGCTCTTGGGACATGATTCCCCCACTGTCAGCAACAGTGGGGCACAGTTCCTGCCACTGCCAATGAGGTACTATTCCTCCCCCTAATACCAAAGAAGGGGCACTATTCTTCCCATTGACACCAATGATTGAGCACTATTCCTCCCTCTGATATCAATGATGGGGCACAATGCCCTCCACTGACACCAGCAATTGGGCACTATACCTATACTTACCAACTGTCTCGAATTTCCTGGGATTTAGACCCTTTTCCTGGATTTCGCGATTCCCAGGAAATGTCCAGGGAAATTCTTGTATTCCCGAATTTTCGCCACCGCTGCTATAGGTCCACGGCCGATGGAGACAATGTCTCCACCGGCTGCCATTTTCCTGAAGACTAGAACAAGAGGCCGGGTGGCTGCCAATAGAAATTAAGCTGCGACACCGCCCACCTCCCGCCCCGCTGCTGGTCTGTCTGTAACCTGATGTGGGAATGGGCGGGGGTGGGCGGCGCCGCAGCTCAATTTCTATTGGCAGCCACCTTGCCTATTTTGTTCCACTGACTGCCTGTGCATTCTGTTTTTCTGTAATGGCGGCGGAGTATGGCAGCAGCTAGCTGCCATAACCACGGTATCCTCGTGTTTGGCCGGCAGTTGGCTACTAGATAAAAGTGGTCTCTGCCGCGGATTCGCCACAAGATCACTTTTATCGGCTGTGGGAGAGGGGCCTCCCTTCCCGCCATGCTCCTGTGCCCTCCGCCGCTTACCAGAGCCATCAGCAGTGGCGGAGGCGATCCAGTCCTCTCACTGTCTGTGCATGGAGACGAGTGAGGGGGAAGATGGCTCCTACCCATCTCCATGACACTGCAGGGCGGATGCAACGTCAAAACATCACTTCCGCCCAAAGCTCTTAAAGGGCCATTTTTTTTTAATCATTTTTTTAAATGACAAATTTTTTTTTTTTATTGCATTTTAGTGTAAATATGAGATCTGAGGTCTTTTTGACCTCAGATCTCATATTTAAGAGGTCCTGTCATGCTTTTTTTCTATTACATGGGATGTTTACAATAAAAGTGACACAATTATGTATTTATTTTTTTTAAACTGTAAAAAATAAAAAGGTAAAATAAATAAGAATTTTTTTTTTTTTAAACGCACCCCGTCCCACAGAGCTCGCGTGCAGAAATGAACGCATACGCGAGTAGTGCCCACATATGAAAACGGTGTTCAAACCACACATGTGAGGTATTGCCGCGATCGGTGGAGCGAGAGCAAAAATTCTAGCCCTAGACCTCCTCTGTAACTGAAAACATGCAACCTGTAGAATTTTTTAAACGTCACCTATGGAGATTTTTAAGGGTAAAAGTTTGTTGCCATTCCACGAGCGGGCGCAATTTTGAAGCGTGACAGGTTGGGTATCAATTTACTCGGCATAACATTATCTTTCACAATATAAAAAAAAAATTGGGCTAACTTTACTATTGTCTTATTTTTTAATTCAAAAAAGTGTATTTTTCCCAAAAAAAGTGCACTTGTAAGACCGCTGCACAAATACGGTGTGGCATAAAGTATTGCAACGACCACCATTATATTCTCTAGGATGTAAAAAAGAGGCCTGGTCCTTAAGTGGTTAAAGGAATATTTCATTTTTATTGAAAAAAAGAGGAAAGAAATAAAACCAGGCTCACTTATCTCCTTCCAACCCAGCGCAATGAGTTTCCAAACATTAACACATGCTGGCACTGTGATTACTCACAATAAGAGAGAAATATATAATCTGGCTCCCACTTAAACTAAAAAATAAATTAATATGAGATACAACAGTCTGTCACATTAAACAAACAAATGTGAAAAGACACATAATATCAAAGCGGCGCTCCTGTCAAATTGCTGAGAATTGACACAATTGCATATAGGGTAAATGCACATAAAGTCGCTAAACATTAAATCGCAGATCTGACAAGTGCTGAGAATTGACACAATTGCATATAGGGTAAATGCACATAAAGTCGCTAAACATTAAATCGCAGATCTGACAAGTGGATAAACGTGAAGGTAAAGTTCGTGGCTAGCTTCATAAGTGAATAAAGAAGTGGAGATGGTCGGATAGTGCACCACTCACCGTATTCAAACCCATGCTCCACACGCCCCTCTGGGGTTCAAACTCACCACAAAGTTGCAGATAATAGGCATTCACGATCTCCCACTGATTTACTGCTGGGCCGACTTGGAAATCCACATCATCAGTGTATATAAGGAAAAAAAGACAGGCTCCACATAGAGTAGTACTATTTTCCAAAGGATTTATTAAAGATGTGTGTTGTCCAAGTTGTATATAAAAAAAAGCCTTGCTGTTTCACATAACTGCCGTTAATATCCTCTCATCCAGTGACTTAGTGTCAGGTTTCCAAGCTGACAGTGTTCAGCCAAAGGAACGGAAATGGATCGGAAATGCCAAAAAGCCGTGCGGGAGACACTGTAAACCAGTGAGCCGCTCAGTACAAATCCCTCCCAAAGACTATGCTGGACATTAGAGCACAGTATATGTAGATCTATTCAATACGCCATGAGATCATTCCCTGATCGATTTCGTCTTTCTGACTTTATCAAAGGCCCCCTCCACTCCTCCCAGGACCTCCTGCTCTCTAGCTCCCTTGTTACCTCCTCCCATGCTCGCCTTCAGGACTTCTCCAGAGCCTCTCCCATCCTCTGGAATTCCCTGCCCCAGTATGTCCGATCAGCCCCTACACTGTCCACCTTTAGGAGATCCCTGAAAACTAATTTATTCAGGGAAGCCTATCCCACACCCACATAACTGTCCCTGAGCCACCCCCATCAAATCATTCTTTGCAGCTATTACCTTTTGCACCACCACCCCCTCCCTTTAGAATGTAAGCTCTACGAGCACGGCCCTCCTGTACCTTTTGTATTGAACTGTACTGTAATTGTGTTGTCCCCCTGATACATTGTAAAGCGCTGAGTAAATTGTTGGCGCTATATAAATCTCGTATAATAATTTACTCTATATGCAATTTCATTTTTATTGTTTCACTTTAAGCATTAGTAAAAACCACTGCTCCTGAAACGGTCGTTTTAAAAACTTTTTTTTGCATTGATACATGTCCCCTGGGGCAGTACCCGGATTCCCATACACTTTTTATGGCAATAACTTGCAAATAAGCCTTTAAAATTAACACTTTTGATTTTTCATGTTCGTGTCCCATAGACTTTAACGGTGTTCGCACAAATGTTCTGGTGCGAACCGAACCGGGGGGTGTTCAGCTCATCCCTACTGGCCAGGCTCTCCTTGTCTTACCTTGTCTTACCTCCAAATAGCTGGCTCTGTGAGGATACTTCGGACCGGAGACATTCTGGCAGTTAGGCATTTTTTTTTTAGCTTTGGAGCGCAAGTAGTGGAAGGCGGATCTTTCTGACCACCCACCCTATAAATAGTGCTGTGACCTAAAGTCAATTATAGTGCACACATAGTGCACACAAACACAATATATCAGATATATATATATATATATATATATATATATATATATATATATATATATATATATATATATATATATATATATATATATATATATATATATATATATATATACACATATACACACATACAAACATACATCACACACATTTTTTTTTTTTTTTCAAAATCTAAAAGTTGAGGTTTCCTCCAGTAAGTAGATGCAAAACATGTCAAGCAAGAAAACTGCATAAACTGCACTGATACCCAATATGTATAACACATGTTTTTATTAGTATGTATTTGTACATGCAGCGGAGCGGTCCAAGCTGGTATTCTATCGATTTGTGCCCTCCGTTGAAAAGTGCAAGCGCATGCACAGAACGGAAGGGCACTCCTGGCCTATACCACCTCAACCTGCCCTATACCACCCAAACCTACCCTGTACCATGCAAACCTCCCCTATACCACCCAAACTTGCCCTTTACCAACCTAACCTGCCCTATACCACCCTAACCTGCCTCTAAACCACCCAAACCTGCCATTATACCACCCTAACCTGCCATTATACCACCCTAACCTGCCCTATACCACACCGTGATTTACCGCACCAGGTGACACAAACATTAGTGATGCCACTGGATATAAACAAGGTGGAATGGATGCCTGTCACTGGGGCAGTGGGCTTGCATATGTTTTGGCAAACAATTATTTTACCAGGAGGACCACCTTAACCTGCCACTATACCACCCCAACCTGCCCTATACACCCCTGACCTGCCCTACACACCCCTAACATGCCCTATACACACCAAACGTGCCCTATACACACCTAACCTGCCCTATACCACCTCAACCTGCCCTATACACCCCTAACCTGCCCTATACCACACCATGATTTACCGCACCAGGTGACACAAACCCTAGTGACGCCACTGGATATAAACAAGGTGGAATGGATGCCTGTCACTGAGGCAGTGGGCTTGCATATGTTTTGGCAAACAATTATTTTACCAGGAGGACCACCCTAACCTGCCCTATACCACCCCAACCTGCCCTATACCACCCAACCTGCCACTATACCACCCCTTACCTGCCCTATACACCCCTAACCGGCCCTATGCCACCCTAGCATGCCCTATACCACCCCAGCCTGCCCTATACCACCCCTAATCTGCCCTATACCACCCAACCTGCCCTATACCACCCCAACCTGCCCTATACCACCCATAACCCGCCCTATACACCCCTAACCTGCTCTATGCCACCCCAACCTGCCCAGTGGTCTTACATATCTTTTGGCAAACAATTATTTTACTGGGAGGAGTAAAAGAGCTGGATGTTCTGCTGATTGCTGAAGTAGAAGAGCAGACAGGATCAGGTATCTAATTGGCTCCTGCATAGAGGCTGGCCAGCTGAAATGAAACACTGCCATCACTTAAGGAAGACCAACTGGATATACAGCAAGCTTGGGATAATAGACTGAAGTGCTGACAGGCTTCGTTGGTTTGTGTTGGGTTCTCCGTTAAAACCCCCAAGCAGTGTATTATAAGAAATTATGTATTTTCAATGTTGTCCTTTAAGTCTTATTAAGAGAGCAGTATTATTTATCCTTCATTAATCTGTCTAGCTGGGCTGCAGCCACTAACTTCCTTTCAGTAATCTTCATCTGAACCTTGTCTCTGAGAATATCTTGACGTTTAGTAAGTCTTCGGTGGTCAGCTACAAGGGGAGTTTTGCCGCTGTCTCTTGGTGGAGGTGGTTTAGGCAGCATCACTTTATCGGCACACTTTTGCCACCTTGGAATCGTTTTATCTTCAGAAGCTGCTCCTTTTTTTGCCAGGCTTGGAATTTTGGGTAAAGTTGACGGTGTCCAGGGGGATTTTTCAGACTGTTCTCTTTACTCTACATAACTCCTGCAAAGGTTCATACTTTGCTTTGCTGTACCCTGTGCTGTGATGGCTTTCTGCACAAAATGCCCTTGTTTGGGCTTTGTGTCCTCGGTGGCTTTTAAATCTCTACAAAGTGGCTTTTTATTTTCAGAAGTTGCGCCTTTTGTTGCCGAGCTTGGAATTGTGGATCCAGTTGATAGTTTCATACGGTATCTTTTAACTGTTCTCTTTTTACTCTGCATGACTCCTGCAAAAGTTCATGTTTTGTTTGGTTGTACACTGTGAAGGCTTTCTGCACAACATCCACTGGTTTGGGCTTTGTGCCCTCCATGGCTTTTACGTCTCTATGGAGTGGCTGATTACTATATTGCTGTCTTTACTTAACAGCCTTGGCTGTCTATCACTTTGTCCTGGCTGAGTCCCAACTTGAGGCCGACGAGTTGTCTCCTTTGTCACTATGCCCTCTGGTTCTGTTTTTTTCTCATATTTCCCATATTTCTCTTCGATTAATTCCTTTAATGCCTTTAGATGCCATAATTTAGCATGGTAACATAAAGGTCTAATTCTTTAAGGATTGGCAATCCAAATAATCTATGGTTTGTAGCAAGAGATATACAAATAAATACAAATAAATCACCCCTGAATCCTTCTTACTCCACTGTGCCAAAGAAAAGTGAAAAGCTATATAAATGATGTGTAAATGAATACAAAATGTGTGTACATACACAGTGTACTGTGAAAAAAGCTGCCACTTAAATAAATGCGTAATTTGTTCAGAATCCCAAAACTATACCTCTCACATGTATACAGATAGAGATAGTGGCGCTAATATAAATTGTGTAAAATAATGAGTCAGAGCAGCATGATTGCTATGACCCTCTAATTATACATAAAAAAATAAATATCATGTAAAAAAAAATGTAACACCCAGTGAAAAGTGTCACTATGGATAATAAATTGCAAGAAATAAATGCATAAATAATCAAGCCCAACAGATATTTTTCAATCTTCTTGTGTGATAAATCTTCTACTCTTCCACTACACCACCGTGATAGTGACACCACTCCCTCTGAAGAGCGCACTCACCAGATTGTATAGCCTCCCACTCTTGTGTTTGGCAAAACAGCAATTGAACCACACCTGGGTTGCCTGTGATGAACCGTGACTCCAATCAAGCCAGCTCCATATGTGGAAAATAAATTAATAAAGTGCTCACATAGCGTGATACCGTTTTTGACAGATTTATTAAAACCACTCCAAACACACTTCAATGGTTACACTCACTTTTAAACTGAAACAAAAAAGCCTTTGAACAAATCCACAGCAAGCAACAGGATCAGTGATCCAACGGTGCACCGCGGTCACAGCGGACCTGAAGTGTGAACTGGTGTATCTCTCACCCAACCTTCTAAGCCCAGCGATCCGATCGGTGTAGTCCTCCTCAGACAGCGGCGTCTAATGTCAGTACGATGAAATGCCGTGTAACCACGCCCCAGACAAGTTTCGTCGAAGAGACTTCTTCAAATGGGATTGGCTACACGGACGGTCCATCAGTCCTTATATACTACCTATGATCAGTCATGTGATCATCATCAGTCATGTGATGATGAGCAGGAGGTCACATGACTGATGATGATCACATGACTGATCATAGGTAGTATATAAGGATTCCCAATGCAAATGCAGTGAGCTGGCTGCATGAGAGGCATTTTGCGTATGTCCTCCCTGGTACCCCTGCCCAACGATCAAAGAAAATGTTGTGTCTGTAGGAAACGTGGATATAGGCGTGACACCCGCTATTATTGTCCCTCCTGTCCTGGCCAACCTGGTCTTTGCATCGGTGAATGTAGTGTTTATGGTTGTAGCCAAAAAGCTAAATTTTGGTCTCATCACTCCAAATGACTTTGTGCCAGAAGGTTTGAGGCTTGTCTCTGTGCTGTTTGGCGTATTGTAAGCAGGATACTTTGTGGCATTTGCATAGTAATGGCTTTCTTCTGGTGACTCGACCATGCAGCCCATCTTTCTTCAAGTGCCTCCTTATTGTGCATCTTGAAACAGTCACACCACATGTTTTCAGAGAGTTCTATATTTCACCTGAAGTTATTTGTGGGTTTTTCTTTGCATCCCAAACAATTTTCCTGGCAGTTGTGGCTAAAATTTTAGTTGGTCTACTTGACCGTGGTTTGGTTTCAACAGAACCCCTCATTTTCCACTTCTTGATTAGAGTTTGAGCACTGCTGATTGGCATTCTCAATTGCTTGGATATCTTTTTATATCCCTTTCCTGTTTTATACAGTTCAACTACCTTTTCCCACAGATCCTTTGACAATTCTTTTGCTTTCCCCATGACTCAGAATCCAGAAACGTCAGTGCAACACTGGATGAAAGATGCAAGGGTCTATCACGAGTCCAGAAACTCATTGACCTTTTATACACACACACTAATTACAAGCAAACAGATCACAGGTGAGGATGGTTACCTTTTAATAGCCATTAAAACCCCTTTGTGTCAACTTGTGTGCATGTTATAAGGCCAAACTCACCAGGGTATGTAAACTTTTGATCAGGGTCATGTGGGTAGTTTCTGTTGCCATTATGATCTAAAAAGAGTAAACACAGTTGATCGATAATAAATGGCTTCAGCCAAACACTAACCATGAGTGAAAGAAACGTTTTTGTGTTATCATTCATATTCTCTGAAAAATGGCCAAGAAATCGTAAATTCTGCCGGGGTATGTAACCTTATGAGCACAACTGTATACACTCACATTTCTTATGATAGAAACAAGCCTTGGTATATATGACCATATGTTCTGAGATGATGGTGTCACCTGAAAACCGGCTCTTCAGCCCCAGTCAGCAGAGTTTCCCCTGTCCGTTGCACTGAAAACCTTTGCTTAGACATTTCCTTGTTCCTCACACGTCAGCCCCTCAGGTCCCTCCTATTAGTTTCTTTACTTCCTTGTGACTTCCTCAGGGAGATGACATCTCAGAGTATGGGAGTATCCTCACTGCACCCAGTAAGGAATTCTGCCTTTAGGACATCTCAGCTTCTCCCTCCCCCCTCAAACGTCTTTCCAGTCATTGGTTGCCAGGACCGCCAGCGTCCTGGCAACCGATAACATGCTTTGCGTGTGTGCACTGTGGAGAAAACTACCTCTGTGCAGAGTGGCTCTACCTCCCAGCTCCCCCCCCGACTCCAATTTGTTCCTGCACAGTAAGGTAAGAGCATGGCTGGGACAAAGCGCAGACCATTGGCAGAACTACCAGGGCCACAGCAGTTGCACTTGCGACTACTGTGGGAGGGGGCCCCAAGACTCAGCATCCCCCCCTATACCAGCTTACTATACAGTGGAGGGGGGTGGGAGGTGCGATTGGCAGCTCTTTGATGTCTGTAATTCTGCGGAATGTCCCTCCGGTTAGCAGTTCACTTTCCGGATCTATACAGTGGAGAGGGGAGGAGCCCGCCATCTCTGTCCCCTAGCTCTACCCCCGGTTGTTGCTTCTTGCCTCTAGGCTTCTCCTGTAAGGTAAGCTCAGCACCATAGTAACTGTGTTTACTATGCTTCAATTTTTGAACGAATGGGAAGCTCTGTACAGAGCAATTCCTGTCCATTCATTCAATGCAGCTGAGGATGCAGAGATGGAGATTGAGGGCCCCGGACTCAAAGGAAAGGGCCCCTGCCAGGGTTGGGGGGGCTCTTCATGGTTTCTTGCACCGGGGCCCTGAAGGTTCTAGCTATGCCTCTGCAGTAAAATATTTTATTATATCTTTTCATGTGACAACACTGAAGAAATGACACTTTGCTACAATGTAAAGTAGTGAGTGTACAGCTTGTATAATAGTGTAAATTTGCTATCCTCTCAAAATAACTCAGACATAACTCAGACACAGCCATTAATGTCTATACCGCTGGCAACAAAAGTGAGTACACCCCTAATGCCGCGTACACACGATTGGACTTTACGGTATACTTGGTTCGGCGTACCGGATTTCGTCGGACAATTCGATCGTGTGTGGGCTCCAGCGGACTTTGTTTTCTCAAAAGTTTGACGGACTTAGATTTGAAACACGTTTCAAATCTGTCCGACGGACTCGAGTCCGGTCGAAAAGTCCGCTCGTCTGTATGCTAGTCCGACGGACAAAAACTGACGCTAGGGCAGCTAGTGGCTACTGGCTATGAACTTCCTTTGTTTTAGTCCGGTCGTACGTCATCACGTACGAATCCGTCGGACTTTGGTTGATTGTGTGTAGGCAAGTCCGTTCATTTGGAAAATCCGTCGTAAAGTCCGTCGAAAAGTACGCCGGACAAAGTCTGCTGTAAAGTCCGCTCGTGTGTACGCGGTATTAGAGACCTTGCGCTCCTCCACCTTCCATTTGAGGATGCCCCACAGATGCTCAATAGGGTTTAGGTCTGGAGACATGCTTGAACAGTCCATCACTTTTACCCTCAGCTTCTTTAGCAAGGCAGTGGTCGTCTTGGAGGTGTGTTTGGGGTCGTTATGTTGGAATACTGCGCTGTGGCCCAGTCTCCGAAGGGAGAGGATCATGCTCTGCTTCAGTATGTCACAGTACATAGGGCCATTCATGGTTCCCTCAATGAACTAGCTCCCCAGTGCCGGCAGCACTCATGCAACCCCAGACCATGACACTCCGCCCACCATGCTTGACCTTACCTTACCATGCAACCTTACCTGGTTGCCGCCACACACGCTTGACACCATCTGAACCAAATAAGTTTATCTGGGTCTCATTAGACCACAGGACATAGTTCCAATAATCCATGTCCTTAGTCTGCTTGTCTTCAGCAAACTGTTTGTGGGCTTTCTTGTGCATCATCTTTAGAAGAGTCTTCTTTCTGGGACGACAGCCATGCAGACCAATTTGATGCAGTGCATATGGTCTGAGCACTGACAGGCTGACCTCCCACCCCTTCAACCTCTGCAGCTATGCTGATAGCCAGGGCTGCCATCAGGGGGGGTACAGGCAGTACTCATGTAAGGGGCCTGAGTGTACCTAGGGGCCCGGCCGGCCAGGGCCCGCTCCCCCCTACAGCAGAACATGAAATTCATGCGTGCCGCTGCAGAGAGGCATAAACAGGACAAGCCTCCGCCGCCTACTTTCACCTGCCCCTCCCAAGTCCCCCCCCAATGGCTGTGGCTATGCAGAGCATTTTTTAAGTATTCTGCACACAATAATGAAATTTAACAAGCCCGCTACCCGAGCACCAGCCAACGCCTCCTTTCAGATTGGCAACATCCCCAGCAGCAGGTGATGGTGGCCAGCGCTCGCTCCTCATCCATTCCCTGCTGAGGTGGAGCCTGCTGGCTGCTGCCGGGTTTGCTTGCAATGTGATTGGCCAGCACAGGAGCAGGGGGAGTGGCCAGCTCGTCCATGGTGCACGTTGACACAGCAATAACAGGTGCATGCAGATAGATCCGAGAGAGCAGCATGGAGGGTAAGTCGCAAAATTTTAATGTGTGCTACTGACTGTGCTGCCTGTAGATTTTATTTGGACTTTATTTATCTCCTTCTTGGATGGGACACCCTGAGGCTGACAAGCCTGTATAATTGAGTTGCATTGTGAAAATGGATGACTCTGGGTGCAGATGAGTGCTACATTTTGGAGAGCCTCTTCACTATGTAACTCTCATCCCCACCCAGAGTCATCCTCATCCATTTTCACAATGAAACTCAATCATCTTCATCCCCACCCAGCATCTACTCCATCCCTCCAGTCTCCACAATGCGTCGCCACCCACGCCCAGCACCATCCATCCCTTCAGTCTCCACAACGCATCCCCACCAACGCCCAGCACCATCCATCCCTCCAGTCTCCACAACACATCGCCACCCACGCCCAGCACCATCCATCCATCCAGTCTCCACAACGCATCGCCACCCACGCCCAGCACCATCCATCCCTCCAGTCTCCACAACGCATTGCCACCCACGCCCAGCACCATCCATCCTTCCAGTCTCCACAACGCATCGCCACCCACGCGCAGCACCATCCATCCCTCCAGTCTCCATAAAGCATCGCCACCCACGCCCAGCACCATCCAGCCCTCCAGTCTCCACAACGCATCCCCACCCACGCCCAGCACCATCCATTTCTCCAGTCTCCACAACGCATCGCTACTCATGCCCAGTACCATCCATCCCTCCAGTCTCCAAAGGTGTAAGAGTGTTAAAATAAAAGTGGGTGCACTGAAGGACTTGGTGGGATGGCCTGTAGTCGGATTCGGTGGGACGACCAGTGGGCGGGCCCTGGAGAATGTTGGGGGTTGGCCCCTGGGGGGCCACGGCCTAAAGCTGTGTAAGGGGCCCCAAAATTTCTGATGGCTGCCCTGAAGCACTAACACCAGGTGTTTGGAGTAACTGTATCTGATGATTGTTAAACTTTTTGGAATACACATATTTCTATTGTAGTCTAGGATCTGGGCCTGCTGTTCCTCCATCCCTCTTTCTTTCCTTCTCTCTCCTTCCCTCCCTCCCTATCTCTTTCTTTCTCTCTTTCTCCCTCCATCCCTCGTTCATCTCAGACTCTAACCACACCCCTTTGATACATGACCCCTTTAAGCCACGCCCAATATTCTGCTTAAACCACGCCCATTTTTCGCACCGGCGCACTTTTCACGTGGCATTTTTCTTTTTCCACTTTGTCACATCTACAAACGAATGCCCCACCCTCTAATTATAATAAGACTTTGCCTACAGGGAAAAAAGTGTCCCTATACATTTTTTTAAAATGTTGGCAACTATGTATACCTCCCACTGACACTAATGATGAGGCACTATTCCTCCCACTGACACCAATGATGGGTCACTATTCCTCCCCCTAATAACAAAAATGCAGTACTATTATTCCCCCTGACACCAATAATGGGGCACTATTATTCCCACTGACACCAATGATGGGGCACTATTCCTCCCACTGATACCAATGATGAGGCACTATTCCTCCCCCTAATTATTATTATTATTATTCAGGATGTATAGAGCACCGACAGTTTATGCAGTGCTTTACAACATGAGGGTTGACAGTACAATTACATTACAATTTAATACAGTAGGAATCAGAGAGCCCTGCTAGTTGGAGCTTACAATCTAAGAGGGAGGGTACAAGGAAAAACAGGAAAAGAGTATAATGATTTGTTTATTGAATCAAGTGATTAAACATGGAATCTGATTGGCTTTATGGGCAACAACTTCTGCATACTTTGTAATTAATACCTCTTTGTGCAAGGGACAGCGTTTGTCCTATATCCAAAGGTAGTAGGGTTGAACTATTTTAAACATTACTTAGATTCTAGTCAACATGGGGTTGATGTACTCTAGCTCGCAGTGGAGAATATGACACCAAAACATATTTATAATGTCGTTACTGCTCAGGAATTGACCCAAAGCCAAGGCGTCTTCTGTAGCTCCAACTGGTCAGACAGCTTAGGGTGTCAAAACCCAAAACCAAAAAATAAAAAATAAAAAAAACGATATTGCAGCTTACCAATTATTGGATATGGTGGCTGCATCAGTTTTATTTTCTCTGACTTTTTTCCCTCATCGGATAAACTGGCCAGTAACATACTTCTCCTGTATTACTGAGACACATCTCTGGATGAATGAGCACAGGAGGCACAGTAAACAGCAGCATTGTCAGTTTGGGAGGGTGATAGTTTTAAATGTATTAGAAGAGATAAATACATTAACAAATTCACTCCAAACTCCAGCTCACACTTTATAATCAGTTACAATTGTTTTTTTTTTCCCTTGTGGGATAAAGGTTTTACATGAATAAATAAAAGCTGATTATAAGCACCCCTGCCAGTGTTAAATGGTTTGTCTCATCCATGTAAACTGATACATTCTGCTCGAGAGTCTGCTTTTGAAAAACAGAATTGCTGGCCAGATCACCAGATGAAAGCCTAAAAACAAATAGTTGCATCCTTTACATCTAAGAATTGGTAAGCTGCAATATAATAAATGTCAACAAACTGGCATCATGACCGTTAAAGCGTGTGAGGAGGGAGACACTGCAGCAGCGTGTGACGGCTGCATCAAAGCCATCAGAGCCATCAGAGCCATCAGAGAGTCATCACAGTGCTCATTAGTGCCATCACAGAGCTCATCAGTGCCATCATAGTGCCATCACAGTGCTCATCAGTCTCACTACATTGCCACTACAGCCCCATCAGTGCCCCTACAGTGCCACTACAGTGTCCTACAGTGCCCTATTAGTGCTCATCAGTACCCAATAGTACACATCAGTGCCCATTAGTAAGTGCTCATTAGTGCCACCCTATTAGTGGATCCTCATCAGCGCTCGTCAGTCGTCAGTGCCATAAAAACGTGTAAAAAATGCACTACAAAAATGTGTTTTCATTTTCTTTCCACATTTTCCAAAAGCTTGTGGAAAAAAATGACATGTTTAAAAGACTCATTATGCCTCATAGAATATATGTTGGGGTGTTTGCTTTCCAAAATGGGGTCGTTTTGGGGGCGTTTCCATTGTCCTTCTGCTTCAGGGTCTTCAAAAGTGTAATGCCGTGTACACACGGTCGGACTTTGAGCGGACTGGTCCGATTGACGCCGATGGACCAAATCCGGCTGACAATCTGATCTTGTGTGGGCTTCACCGGACCTTCAGCGGACTTTTCCAGTCGCAAATCTGACAGACTTTAGATTTGGAACATGCTTCAAATCTTTATGTCGTAACTCCGCCGGACCCAGAAATCTGCTCGTCTGTATGCTAGTCCGACGGACAAAAGCCCACGCTAGGGCAGCTATTGCCTGCTGGCTATCAACTTCCTGATTTTAGTCCGGTCGTACGTCATCACGTACGAATCCGTCGGACTTTTGTGTGATCGCATGTAGTTAAGTCCGTTCGTTAGAAAGTCCGCTGCAAGTCCGTTGAAAGTCTGTCGGACGGGCTGTCGGACTTTTGGAGCCGAAAAGTCCGACCGTGTGTACGCGGCATTATAGATATTCGAGAAATTAGATGTGTAATTTATGTCCCTAGAACACCTAACGGTGCTCCCTGCATTTTGGGCTTCTCTATGTGGCCAGGCTGCATAAGGCCTGATTCACACCTATGCAGGTTGCAGTTTGCAAATTCCAGGTGCATTTTGCGTTTTTCAATACACAGTTTTGATCCATTGAAGTCTATGGAACCAAAAACCAGAAAAAAATCCCTGGCCCTTTCCAAAAAAAGCACAGATGTGAACTACATCCATAGGAAACCATGTTAAATGGACTGTAGTGTGCTTCTGCAAAACTGAAAATGCCCTAAAAAATGCATGGGTGTGAACCAGGGCTAATAGTCTCACACATGTGGTATCGGCATACTCAGGAGGAGTAGCAGAATGTGTTTTGGGTGTGGTTGCAAGTACGCATATGATGTAAGAAAGAAATAACTTGTTAATATGACAATTTTGTGGGGAAAAAAAGCTTCATTTTGCAAAGAATTATGGGAAAAAATTACAACTTGAAAAAACTCACCATGATTCTTCCTAAATACCTTGAAATGTCTATTTTCCAAAAAGGGGTCATTTGGGGGTATTTAAACTTTCCTGGCTTGAACTGGCTTCCTGGCCATCAGTACATCAGGTGTGATCAATTTTCAATGATTGGCACTATAGATTGTAGACTCTATAACCTTCACAAAGACCAAATAATATACACTTATTTGGGTTATTTTTACCAAAGATATGTAGCAGTATAAATTTTGCCCACATTTTATAAAGAAAAATTACTAATTTGCTAAATTTTTATAACAGAAATGAAGAAAAATGCATTTTTTTAAACAAAATTTTTAGGTTTTTTTTATAGTGCAAAAAATAAAAAAACCCAGCTGTGATTAAATACCACCAAAAGAAAGCTCTAGTTGTGTTAAAAAAAAGGACAAACCTTTCATATGGGTACAGTGTTGTACTGAGTAATTGTCATTCAAAGAGTGAGAGTAGGGTTGCCACCTTTTTGTCAAGTCAAACCCGAACACTTTAGCGGCGTACAGCAATTATTTATTTATTTTTTGCAGTATACATTAAAGAATTGTAAAAGACCTGGGACACCCTTTTGGGTGCCCCAAGAAGAGTAGTAATGTGGCGCCGTGATGAACAGTGGGTGTGGCCGAAAGGTCAGTCTGTCCCCCAGCACAATCCCCCCAGTACAATCCCCCAGGTCAGTCTGTCACTCAGTATAATTCCACCCACCAGGTCAGTCTGCCCCAGTACAATCCCCCAGGTCTGTCTGTCCTGCAGTATAATCCCCTAGATCGGTCTGCAGTTCAGTACATCCCCCACAGGTAGTCTGTAACTCAGTATAATCCTTCACCCTCCTGGGTCAATTTGTCCCCCAGTATAATCTCCCCTCTCAGTCTTTTGAGACAAAGAAAGTAACTGAAGACATATAGTCATCATTCCCTTTCTCTACAGCTTCAGCTGCACTGTGTATAAAGAGACTTTCTATTCATTCACAGACCGAAGCATAGTAAACACAGTTTACTATGCTTCAGTAAAGAATGAACACAGGAGCGATAGGTACTGATTGCTCACTGTATTCATTCAGGAAGGGAGTAACATGTTTACTGGTTACTCCGCCCCCCCCCCCCCATCTGAACACAGCACTGATCGCT
Organism: Lithobates septentrionalis; assembly: GCA_037952835.1. Classification (NCBI taxonomy): domain Eukaryota; kingdom Metazoa; phylum Chordata; class Amphibia; order Anura; family Ranidae; genus Lithobates; species Lithobates septentrionalis. The sequence continues at coordinate 682,161 of JBBDGP010000798.1, read as the reverse complement.
CGCTCCAGCATTAGCCAGGTGGAGGGGAAGCAGGCTAGCAGCATTGTTGGGAGGATGTGCAAGGGATCGGGACAGGAGGAGCAGTAAAAGGGGGGCAGAGCAGTTGTGGGGAATCTACTTTTAGAGAAAAATCCCACTGTGGCTCCCTTGCAGTCAGTTCTGGGACAAAGTCAGCTGGTGGCCAGGGAAAAAGATGTGAACATGCGACCCCAACCCCAGGGGGAGTAGTAGGCAGGGCTGATAAAAGTGCTTGCAGTGCCAAGCTGCAACATATGGGATGGTTATGGCATTTGCTAAAGTAGTGCCAAAGGAGTCAGGGACCCCCCACACACACTTCCAGGTGCACTGACCCTTGGAAGTATGAAGGAGACCCCTTAACAGGCGGAGTGCATTGGGGTGATTAGAAGGGACCCTCTTCCAGGAACATAAACTCCCTTCCCCCTCCCCCCATTTAAAGAAGAGCTCCAGCTAGGAGGACTGCAGGGGGGTGATAAGAGGGGATCCCTATCCAGGAAAATTGGAACTCCCCTCTAGTTAAAGACCTCCAGCTAGGAGGACTGCAGAGTGGTGATAAGGGACCTCAATCCAGGAATTCCCCGCTCTTCCACCTCCAGTTATAGGAGATCCCCATCTATGAGGATTGCAGAGGGGTGACGAGAAGGGACTCCAATCCAGGAATAAAGAAATGTCCCTCTTTCCCCTGTAGTTATACAATACCCCAGCTAGAAGGATTGCAAGGGGGTTATAATAGGGGACCCCATCCAGGAATATAGGAACTCCCCTCCGTCCCTCACAAGGTAAAAAGCCCCCCAGCTGGGAGGGCTGCAGAGGGGTGATGGAGGGGACCTTACTCACCCCCTCTAGTAGAAAAAGACCACTGGCCAAGAAGACTGCAGGCAGGTGCCCCCTCCTCCCTCTGAAGAGGGTGAATGGTGTGATTACTAGTGAGTGAACAGATCCAGAGTCATACACACACAGCAAGCCCTGGAGGGGGAGGGGGCAGTGGTGTACCAATGGGGGGGCGGTGCCACACATTAGGGGGGTGAAGCCGGGCGACAGGCACGGGCAGCATCGGCGGCGCTGTGACAACCAGGGCAGGGAGAGGTAAGCTGTGACAAGGTGCAGGGGTGCCAGTAAGGTAGGAAGGAGCAATGTGCAGGGGTCCCGGGCTGGAGGGGCAATGTGCAGGTGTCCCAAGCTGGGGGGCAATGTTCAGGGGTCCCAAGCTGGGGAGGCAATGTGCAGGGGTCCCAAGCTGGTGGGGACAATGTGCAGGGGTCCAGAGCTGGGGGTGGGGGGCAATGTGCAATGTGCAGGGGGCCAGAGCTGGGGGTGGGGGTAATGTGCAGGGGTCCCGAGCTGGGGGGCAATGTGTAATGTGCAGGGGTCCAGAGCTGGGGGGGCTGTGTAATGCGCAGGGGTCCAGAGCTGGGGGGGAATGTGTAATATGCAGGGGTCTAGAGCTGGGGTGGAGGGGCTGTGTAATGTGCAGGGGTCCAGAGCTGTGGAGAGGCTGTGTAATGTGCAGGGATCCAGAGATAGTGTGTGGGGGGGGATGTGTAATGTGCTGGGGTCCATACCTGTGGGGGGCTGTGCAGTGTAAAAGCCCCCAGAGCCCCGGGTGCCAAATGCTCTAGGCACACCCTGGGAGGGGGTGACTCACAGTAGCAGAGAAGGAGGAGGAAATCTCCAGCACAGCTCCAATGTCTAATGGAGCTCTGGGCGGGCTGTCGCTGCTGCTACTACCACTTTCTGTGTTCTCCATGCTGCTAAAACCTCTCCCTTCACTTACTGTACCAGGGCAGCCGATCTCTGCACAAGGGGACGGCTTAAGGATCAATAGTGGAGGCGGGGATGATGAAGCATGTGCAGTGAGTTAAAGCTCCCACTTCCCTAAGCCGACAGTAAGGGAGAGGAGGATTGGTGCTGCGGAGCTACTACTAATGTGTCCGGGTCTCTGGCGGACAGAAACCCAGGCAGAGGATTCAAAACCCATACTGCCCAGGTGAGTCCCGGACAGTTAGCAACCCTAAGTGATGTAGCACTAACTCACGGTGGAGCTGCTGATTTTTAGCGGGCTGTTACTGTCACCTTTTTCCTGTAATTTCCCTAGTACCGGGTCTAGAGCTTACTGTCAGACAATGGAGGCAACAGTCACTTGAGTACTTTTCCGATGCTTTAATGGGGAGTAACTGGAATGCCCCGTACACACGGTCGGACTTTGTTCGGACATTCCGACAACAAAATCCTCGGATTTTTTCCGACGGATGTTGGCTCTTGTTTTGCATACACACGGTCGCACAAAGTTGTCGGAATTTCCGATCGACAACCACGCGGTCACGTACACCACGTACGACGAGACTAGAAAAGGCCGGTTCAGAACCAAGCGCGGCACCCTTTGGGCTCCTTTTGCTAATCTCGTGTTAGTAAAAGTTTGGTGAGAGACGATTCGCGCTTTTTCAGACTCGTGGCTTTCAGATCGATTTCTGACGTTCAGTTTGTGCTTGTGGGTTTGTATCTGCTCTTCAGTGCATGCAGTCAGTTCGTATTGGAGTTTTCTGTGCGATCTTGTCCGCTCGTTGCTGTTTTTCAGGTCGCTCTTCACAGGCCTTGCTGTTCTTCAGTGCGTTCTGTTACTTCGTTCTGAGCAGCCGACCGTTTTCTAGCCATGTTTCGTATGCGTACTCCTCATAGAGTTCGTGCTGTGCGGGGGCTTGGTGTTGGGGTCCTGACCTTGACACAAGTCCAGTCCATGAACAGGGTGGGGAGGAGTTCATGGACCAAGAATTGGTTGCTTCAGCGTGACCAGTTCTGTCATATGAGATAGAAATTAAAGGGGTGTGGCGCTCCCTATGGGGTTTAGGGATATTGTAAGGGAGGGGGACGGGTTGTCTGGTGGGTTAAATTAAATCCAAAGGTGATATCCCCCAATCATCAACCTAGTAAGGTACCTGATACTAACAAAAGTTATATATACAACAAATAAATTAAATTAATTAAGTATTACGTGCAGATACAAAAAATGCCTTGTATGTAAAGGATGTGTGCTGAGACCCCTACATCTATGATAGGTCTGCACCATACATCGCCCCAAGTGAAATAAGTATATCCAAACCAAAACCATAAAAAATTCAAACATAGAAAACATATATGTGCTCTACCTATCCGGTGCAACTATTACTATATAGTGTAATATGCCTTAAATAGTGCCAAATATTTTCACATTGGTGATCAGAGTCCAGTGAACAGATGATTGCACCTTACCCTAATTAGTGCAAATATAAAACAATTAGTAATTATCATAGTCCTTAAAGTGGTAAAACTCTTCAAACACAGTGTTTCAGGGAATTTTCTTAGCAAAAGAAAACCGTGACAAGAGTGCTCCCCCTTTTGGGTCCCCACTCACCGAATCCAACAACCCCAAAAGGGGCAAACAGCATAGGGTATCTCGATCACGGTCAGCTCTCCGCCACGATCATGTAGGGCATTCAGATGGTTTCCGTATTGTTGGTTTAAGATGTTCCCAGTGGCTCCCCGGATCTGGCAACCCCAAAAAAGGGGCAAGCTACATGGGGTATCACAGTCACGATATCCTCTCCACCACAATCCTACAAAGCATCCAGGGTAATTTCTGTAATGTTGAACTGAAGTATTCACACTGGCTCCCTCATGAGGAAAAAGAATAGAAGGCTCCCATGGTGTAGTAGGTAAAAGAAAGATTTTTATTCAAAGAAACTCCATACACACTCAATAGGAGTTAACATTAAAAAACTAAAAAAAAAAAAAACTAAAAAAACCTAAACAAATAGGCTAGGTAGTAAACCATAACTAGAGTGCAGCAGTCTACTATCGTTGGGTACAAGTACGTGCCTGAAAAAACAACCCTGTAAGGGAAAGACAGCGTACCGCTGGTTGGAGCTGTTTGCACTCCACCTGCGTTCCAAGCAGAGTCCGTACCCGGCGGATATCACCTTTGGATTTAATTTAACCCACCAGACAACCCGTCCCCCTCCCTTACAATATCCCTAAACCCCATAGGGAGCGCCACACCCCTTTAATTTCTATCTCATTACTCTGTGGAGGACCCTTAGGGAAACTCCTTTAGGGGGGCTGCATACCTATACGTTTGTCCTAAGCGCAGCTTCTACACTTAATTACACTCCAGTTCTGTCATATGCCTTTGCTCAGTGAGATCCGTGAGATTAATCCTGATGATTTCAGGAACTTTCTCAGGATGACGGACCCCGTGTTTCACCGTCTGTTGGCTTCGCTGACCCCCTATATTAGCAGGCAGGATACCTGCATGAGGCAAGCCATCACTCCGGAGCAGAGGTTGGTCGCTACCTTGCGGTATTTGGCCACAGGGAGAAGCCTGCAGGACCTCAAGTTCTCGACAGGCATCTCCCCCCAGGCTCTGGGGATCATTATCCCAGAGACCTGTTCTGCCATCATACAGGTCCTGCAGAAGAAGGATATGAAGGTAAGATTTTTATCCTTTTATATCACATTTTATTGTATTGAATGTTTGCTAATATATTGTATTTCTTTCCTCATTCCCTAATTACCATGATTGTAATATGCTGTGAATGTCCCCTTTGTCCTCATGCATGCTGAATTTTTATGTAATTATTATTTTAGGTCCTTCATACATATTTGCCCTTCAATAACTTCCCCAGCATGGTGTCTCTTGCCCTATATTCACCTCATGTAGTCACTTAACAATGTATTTTATCAGCTCCATAGTAGTGCTTTACCCCAAACACCCCCTAAAATGTTTGGAAATGTTATTTTTGATTTAAATTCAGGCAGAGTGGCAGAGGCTTTTTTTTGTGGTGTCCCCAAATTTTTTGTAACCCTCCCTCCCCCAACTGCTAAGTCAGCTGATCCCAATTCTCTATCTATCCTCAATCATCTATCTGCTGACTTTGCCAAACCCATACACACTATACCCATCTCTTTTGTGGTCAGATTTATGGATGAATTGGCCAAAGCATGTAGTGCAAGGGCCTGCCTGTATACTTTCCAATGGTACTGTTTAAAGTTCTTGTATCCTATTATGATCTTGATAGGTAATAGCAGAATGTCCAAATGTGCTCAAATGTGTACAGTGTGTATTTATATCTTTGTATTATGACACTTCTTACCTGTCCAGTGGGCTGCCAATAGTGTAACTAAGGAGGGGCTGTTCCAAGTAATACCCTGTATTTAGGCATTCATCTCTAAATGAAGTGAAGAGGGTTACCTGTCCAAGAGTTCCTCCCCCCTCTAATGTTAGAAATGGCCCATGAGAGGGGGGGGGGGATATGATAGGTGTACCTTATACTTTGTTGTTGTAAAATTCCCCTTAATAAATGCTATCTGGAGGTTGACCCATAATGTTTGTGTCTAATCTGCTTGCCAGGTTTCTGTGAAAAAATAGTAATGTTTATTGTTTTTTCCTCAACAGTTTCCTTCCACGCCACAGGAATGGCAGACTGTGGCCTCCCACTTTGCCCAGCGGTGGGACTTTCCTAACTGTGGAGGGGCAATTGATGGGAAACACGTCCACATCGTCCCACCACCCAACTCGGGGTCGTACTATTATAATTACAAGGGGTTTAATAGTATAGTGATGTTGGCGGTGGTGTCGGCTAATTACGAGTTCTTGTATGTGGACGTGGGGAAGAATGGCCGGATGTCCGATGGTGGAGTGATCGCCCAGACGGAGTTCTACAGGCGTCTCCAGAATGGCAGCTTGGACTTGCCACCTCCAGAGGACAATGTTGAAGGTCTCCCATTTGTGTTCGTTGCTGATGAAGCGTTTGCGCTGGGGGACCACCTGATGCGGCCATTCCCGATGAGGACCCTCACCCCGGAACAGAGGGTTTTTAATTACCGGCTGGCCAGAGCCCGAAGAGTGGTGGAGAACACACTTGGAATCCTGGCCAGCCGGTTCCGATTATTTCTGACACCCATCCATATGGCGGAGTATAAACTGAACCATATAATACTGATACTGACATAATTTTTTAAGAAAACATTCTGCCAACTATGCCGGCTCAGTTGGGCCTGAGGCCGGAATCCCAAATACATCAACAATGACGGCGCTTGAAAGTGGCCGTCCTGGCTTGCCCTCCCTGAATGCCCGTGATGTCCGGTTACGATACCTGGAGTTCTTTGCGGGTAGGGGGGCTATCAATCTGCCAGACAATCTGTGACACCTTTTTCAAATAAAAAACAACCAAAAGAAATTCTTGGTGGACATTTACTGCTTGTGTTTGTTTTAGCTGACCCTGACAGAAATGTGTTGAGTGCAGAAAATGTTGTGATTGGGTAACCTTATAAAGAATAGTGTTGGCTGGTACTTCCTAAATGCCAAAACACATTTCACTACAAGTGCACTTGCAACTGCACTGAACCTGCACTTGTAGTGCAAAGTGTATTTGCCCTTAGGAAATAACCCCCATTTTTGCATAAAACAGCAATTACATCACCCCAAAAGTGTTGTAGTGTTGAGACAATAATCCACACATTCTTGAGTAAGCCACTTTTTTATACCTGCACAATCACATGTGCATTTACGAAAGGTTTTTAAAACAAACCAACATGTTTGTTGTAAAACAATTTTGGGGGGGGGCATTATCAACAATCGAAATATCCATTTCAGATAAAACAGGCCTGTGTAAAACCAACAAGAAAGCCAAAAAACTTGAACTTACAAAGTTCACATATGGTAAAACCTGAAGGCTATATCAGACATCAGTATTTAGGAACTGGGTTTGATATAGCGTTCAGATGGGGGGAACTCACCCCTGGAAAAGCCAAATTTGGAAGATGCACACCAATTTACGAATGTCAACATGTGCTATCTGCCATCAGGGGGATCAAGGGATGTGTTTTGGGGGAGCAAGCCCTTCCTCAACGCTACTTTATAATTGAGGAAGGGTTGCACCCCCAAAACGCATCCATTGATCTCCCGTGATGGCAGATAGCACATGTTGGCACACTGTGTGCATCCTGCAAATTTGGCTTTTCTAAACATTGTAAAAATTTTAGTAAGATAAAACAGGTGATTTTGTGGGGTTTAAATTCGCCCCAAAACATCAATGATGTTATTATTTTTTTTAATAACATCACTTATTTGTTGCTGGATGTTTTGCAATTGGAGATTACACCCCATGATCTCCCCGATCAGTATCTGGGCACTTTCAGATGTAAAGCTTTCTGGATCACGATCACCTAAAAAGAGATAAAGAACAAAAAAAACAGGCCTCAAAAATCTGCCAACATCCATCTCTTTTACCTGAGCCTGTGGTCGCAGACACTCACCTGTTGTGGTGCCAATCTCCACCACATCTTCTTCTTCCTCCTGCTCAGCTTCTTGGGTTGGTATTTCCCCTTCTTCCAGAGGTGGGGGGTTTCTGGTCTCCTCGGATGAGGGGTGTCCTCCGAGTCTTTTCTCCCCTATGTAAAACAAAAATGGTATACTTAGCACACAGATATTTGATGGCAGAACTAGAAATAGGAAACATTGCTTGGAAGTGGGGTACAATTGTCTATTTTAGCCGAGTTCCAAGATGTATATTTTTTATTGTCCTTTGTCAAGCTGCAATACTTTACCTGTTTAGTACAAGCTTCACAGATGAAGCCCCCCCTATAGTATACACTGGAGCACCTGTGTGCCCCCCATAATAAAAATGGTGTTCTGGGGTCCCACACTAGTGCTCCAGTGTCCAGATGTGAAAACAGCTGCTCAGTGTCCTCTCCTTACACACAATCTAGTTGGCATTTCATTCTAGTAACAAACCCATCTACACAAACAAATATTTGGCATCCAAGTAGGCCCAAAAAAAATGTGTGAAAATGCATATGGCCTAAACAATGGTGTTCTAGAGGCCGAAAGAAAAATGTTTGATACGAACGAATAATGGGCCCATGAACATTAAAGTTGACCTTTTTAAACGTTACAATTACTAAAAGCATATGGAGCAGAACGAACGGAATAAAGACAGAAAGAATAGGAACACAGCACAACTACTTACTTTTTTGCAGCACTCTCCGGATCTTTCGGTACTGCTCTGGCTCTCTCAACTTCAGGTCCGACCACCGCTTCCTGAGCTGATCTTTAGATCTTCGTACCCCGAAATTCCTCTCCAGACTCCGGACCACTTTACCAATGATTTTGGCCTTTCGGATATTGGGGTTGGGGTAAGGCCCATATTTTCCGTCATAGTCGGACTTCTTCATGATGTCTACCATCTCCAACATCTCCCCAAACGACATATTTGTGGCCTTAAAACGTCTCCTTCTGGATCGGGACGTGCCTGGATCCGGGCTTTCCTCCTCCTCCTCCTCGTTGTTAGAATTATCACGCACCTGTTGTAACTCCGCCATCATGCTCTTCCCCCACTGCGCCACATGAAAAGGGGCGGGGAATAGACTAAAAAGAACGTCAGGGGCGGGCGGAGTTACACGCATGCGCAGTGTGTATAAAGCGTAACACGCGTGCGTATTACGTACGATCTGTGAGCGGAGGAAGGAGCATTGGACGCGCCGATCGTAAGAACGAAGGTAAGAGACAAACTTGTGCCTATACTGCTTCTAGATTGAGGCCTATATTGTAACAAGATTAGGAGAGTTTTGTCTGACATTAGGCTTTGTCTTGTGTTGTGTCTTGCAGTGAACATGGATATCTTAATGAGAGATACTGACTTCATGTCACTATTCATTGATATGCTAAGTGAGCTGCCCTGTCTGTGGGAGATTAGCCACCCCCATTTCAAGAACCAAGCAAAGAGGAAGGCAGCACTGGAGCAATTGTGTGAAATTGTGAAGCAGGTGATCCCCACGGCAGACATCACTTATGTAAAGATTTTCATTGGTGGCCTGAGGAGCACATATCTGAGGGAGCGCAAGAAAGTCCTGGATTCACAGAGATCCGGAGCAGCAGATGACATCTATGTCCCCAGGATGTTGTACTACGACAGGCTGCACTTTCTGGCAGGCCAGACTGAACCCAGGCCATCCCTCTCCAGTCTTCCTTCCATGCTTCCTTCCCCCCTGGCTGAGGCTTCTGACGCCCAACCTGGGCCTTCCAGGCCATATGTGGAGGAGCGCAGCTTGAGCCAGGTATAGCATTCCTCTAAATATTTCTGCTTGTCCAATCAATGATGTTACCTAGATGTTAGTTGGGAGTACTAATTTAGGATTGTGATTGATGATGCAAAACATTACAACTATGTCCCTTTTTCATACACAGGGAAGTCTCAGCCAGGAGGTGGCCGGGCCGAGCCGGCTGGCTGATATCAAGGTCCCTCCACCACACCTGAAAACAGAAAGTGGCAGTAGGAGGAGTGCCCTAGAGGAGGCGGCTATCAGATTCTTTTGGAGGGCTACAGAGGTCCTGGGAGCACCCCACACCAGGCAGGAGAACATTCCTGCATTCATAGCATATAAAATGCAGAGGATGGAGGAGGGCCAAAAAGCCATGTGTGAGGCCCTCATATTGGAGGCTCTGGAGAAAGGTGTGAGGGGCCAAATTACACCTCACACACAGCTTTGGGATGGTCCTCCTCCTCCTCCTCCCTCTCCTCCAGGTCCTCCCAGTCCTCCTCCAGGTCCTCCCAGTCCTCCTCCTCCTCCTTCTCCAGGTCCTACTCCTCCTCTGCCACATCTCCAACTGCACAGCCACAGCCGGGAAGGAAGCGTGTAAGGAAGACCAGACAGTGATGGCCCTGGGTTCAGTCTGGTCAGCCAAAAGATGCAGCCTCTTGTGGTACCACAGCCTGGGGACACAGATGTCATCTGCTGCTATCCGAGTCTCTGTGAATCCCGGACCAGACTGCCCTCCCTTATATATGGACTCCTCAGGCCACCAATTTTGATGTTAAAGAATTGATGTCTGCCGTGGGGGTCTCAGGCTTCGCTAATTTCTCCTGTTGATCCAGTGTTGCCTTCCTCTTTGTTTGGTTCTGATCCCTTAATAAAGGATTTTTGTTTGGAATTATACTCTCCTATGTGTTTTACTTCAAAAATGACAGTTTGTTTGTGAGGATTCAGGTACATTTCAAATATACAATGTGAAATGAACAAGGGACACCAACAACAAAAAATCTCCTGGAGATTACATAATAAAAGATATCAATGGTGTTGGGGTAACTTGACACACAAAACACACTCAAAAATATTCTGGAGTAAAAATAAAAATAACATTGAACAAAGATCAGCCTGGGAAAAAATCCAAACATTAAAGAAAAAAAAGGGCTTAAAATCCAAAAAAAAAAACATAAAAAATATAAAACTGTCAGATGTGACAACTAATAACAATATATTGAGGGAATCCCACTAAAAAAACACAAAGAAAAGTTCGTGAGAAGTGTGTGTGAATATGAGCAGCAAAACGACTTAATTCTTGTCACATTATAAAGAAGAAGAGAGTGTGCTGTATTAAACCATTTTTAACATTGCAGCGTGACGAAAGTGCTGTATCCATTACGAACGCTAAGTTTACCAGAACGAGCTGTCCCGTGTCGGAATTTCTTCTGAGCATGCGTGGCACTTTGTGCGTCGGAACAGGCCACACACGGTCGGAATTGACACGATCGGATTTTGTTGTCGGAAAATTTTATCTCCTGCTGTCCAACTTTGTGTGTCGGAAAATCCGATGGAAAATGTCCGATGGCGCCCACACACGGTCGGAATTTCCGACAACACGCTCCGATCGGACATTGTCCATCGGAAAATCCGACCGTGTGTACGGGGCAGAAGAAGTAGCAGTAAAGAGGTAGAAGAAGAGTTGCAGGGAAGTTCAAATACCTTTTCTTGGTGTAGCATCAAGGAATTTAAATCTTTAGGATGAAGGCATCCTCAGCTTAGGATTAAATCTTTGCCCGCCCGGATAGGTCTCTCTCACTAACCTAGCAGCCGGTACGCAGCACGAACAAAAGGTCTCTGCCACAGACTTGGGTGAAACAAAACTGTACGATCCTCTGCCACAGGATGCTCCCTTGGATCTTTCCGATTGTCCGGGTTCTTCCCGCAGGACAGACAGCACAGGACCATCCCATCTATAGCAGGCCCCAGACAGACCTACCTGCACGGCTGCAGCAACGCAACACTCCAAGCCGGAGGGCTACGAGGTATAATTCACTGACACATACCTCTAGGCCAGGAGGGCCACGAGGCAAAAAGAACCCCGAAACATCGTATCTGTCCCATAAACACCCTCTCCCAGAATGCAACTCGGAGGACCACCTCCGCCGAGTTATCTCTGTGACAGAAGAGCACTCATACACTTCAGCTTGTTGCTTTTCCAACACCGGCCCATGATAACAACGACACCCACAGGCCCAATGTGGAACTGCACGCAACACAGCCAAGCTGGAGCAGAGGCTAATCTAACACTAGATTGAATCTGAACTATGTACAGAATAGATGACCCACTAAATTTACCTATAAGCGGTAGATTGAAAAATCTACCAGCGCTACATACTCCCCCCACTACAATAGACGTTGTCCTCAACGTCTGTCAAAATATAACTCTCAAGCCTGAGAGTAGGTATTTGAACTTAGAACTTGGATGAGAAAGAAAAAAAGACAGCATAGAAATATTACAGTTTTAACATTTATACAATAACACATTCACATCACATGTCACAAAACCCCACTATCTACCTAGCTGAAAAACCTAACAGCTTGATAGGAGATCTGATTGTTCCTGAAAGAATCAAAGTTAGACACACAAACATGTACAATAACATCACTAAACAATTTAGGAGCAAAGCCTCATTCCAACAAAAGAATGACACTCTCTTCCCACATATTTTCCTTTTAATGGGAATGAACCAAAATAACTTGAATAGTCCATCCCTATCTCTGGGTAAATTATATCTTTTCGATAAAGGAAATCCAGCTAGCAAAAAGTCTTTGGATTTGAAACCACTGAGATGAATACAGTCTCTTGACCACGAAGATCTCTAAACACTATCTGGCTATATACCCCAAAGTTCTTGTTCTTTTTCAAAGGAAATAGAAGACAACAGTCCCTTTGAATAATCACCAATAAAACCGGGGATCTGGCAATGTCAGTTTCTTCCCTAGTTTATCCACGGTAGTAATAAAGTACACAATGTCATCTTTTCCAGGTCTGCAAATGACCACCTTATCAGCATAGATGTGCCGACCATAGTTCCAGTGCAGCAAACATCCATTGAAACGTTCATCCATGGCAGCAGAATAACCAGCTCTCTGGAAAGGCTTCGGCACTAACAAATAGTCCCAAACAGCTTCACGGTACCATTGTTCTCAATTTCCTGCATAATTTCCTGAGTAACGTAGGGAAATTCCAGACCATATTCTGTGGCAACTCGTTTGGTGAGCACTCTCTGTAAATGGGCAAGTCTAGGCAAAGTTCTATTTTTTTCTAAACCAGGAGGCACACAAGAATTTGGTGATTTGCGCACCATAGATCCGACGGGTGTCAGCTCAGATTCAAATGAACTAACAACTTTAGACAATGTCTCTTTAGTAGTACTGTGCAGCTCCACACAAGGTGATGTCTTCCCAGAATCCAGGGCTGTCCATTCTGAGAAAGTTAGGGCAGAAGCAACATCTTCATCTGGGCCCACAATAGTTCCTGTGACATTGTCTCAAACAAACCATCATTACCGGAGAGATCTGACATAGAATCTATCTCCGAGTCTCCGTTCCTGACGTGGACTTCTCCAGATCCATATATTTCTCTGGCTCTGGTTCGGGCAGTCTCTGGGGTAGGCCTCGACCACGGCCGCGGGAAGCCTTCACATATCCCACCTTCCTTTGGACAGGTGCAATGGGGATAGGTGTGGTAGAAGTAGAAATTAAGGTGATGTCCGCGGATGAAGCGGTAATAGCGACATCTCCCTCTGAAACACTCTCGGTAGCAGAAGAGGTCACAGCCTGTTGCTCTCCAACAGCAATCGTAGCAGCTTCCACTGTGGCGATACCTGTAGCCCAATCCACACGATAAGCACGGGCGACGTTGTAGGTTGCTCCACTGTGAACAAATATTCTCCGCACTGCAAACATCGGACAAATGGACGGAGATGTATGGCCAGTCCTTCACACTTTTGGCAAAGCATGCCCAGCCCTTCGATGTCTCCAACTGTGTATAGTACGAACCGCCCCTGCGGCTTCAAACGAATGCCAGTATCTGTTAGCAGGGTTCCGGTCAGCATAGCACCCGCAGCGGTACTCGTAGGGAACATCTTGGACCCCATAGTTGACGGTACCAATGGGAAAGAAGACATGGCTGCACTTCGATCCTCTCAATACGATCACAAGGCCTCCCCTTCTTTGGCGCCAAACACACACACCCGCGTCCCACGCGGCAACAAGTAGGTGTGGCTCCTCCCACTTGTTCCTCTGATCACGTAGCTCCCGGGCTTTTACTTCTCACCCGCAGCCTACGCAGTCAGAAATAAAGTCCTGCAATTTAACCCCTTCTTTTCCTGGAAAAAGTGACAGAGTCCAGAAACCTCCTTCAACATAAACTCCCGGTGAAATTCCTTTCAGGGCTGCTAGAGTAACGGCAAACAATCCCGGATGACCCCCCCACATGTAGCACTAACTCACAGTGGAGCTGCTGATTTTTAGCGGGCTGTTACCGTCACCTTTTTTCCTGTAATTTCACCAGTACCGGGTCTAGGGTCCCGTTGAGCTTACTGTCAGACAATGGAGGCAACAGTCACTTGAGTACTTTTCCAATGCTTTAATGGGGAGTAACTGGAAGAAGTAGCAGTAAAGAGGTAGAAGAAGAGTTGCAGGGAAGTTCAAATACCTTTTCTTGGTGTAGCATCAAGGAATTTAAATCTTTAGGATGAAGGTATCCTCAGCTTAGGATTAAATCCTTGCCCGCCCGGATAGGTCTCTCTCACTAACCGAGCAGCCGGTACGCAGCACGAACAAAAGTCTCTGCCACAGACTTGGGTGAAACAAAACGATCCTCCGCCACAGGATGTAGTAGTTTTTGATGAACAGTAAACACAGTACCAGAACCTTTAAGCCGACTCGGCAGTACTTGTGCTGTAGTGTAGCTTAGGATATGTCCTCCAACCGAGTCCCCAGGCCCTTCTTAAGACCAGCCTTGCATGGTCCCTTCCAAGATGGGTCCTCCCCTGGATCTTCCCGATTGTCCGGCTTCTTCCCGCAGGACAGACAGCACAGGACCATCCCAGCTATAGCAGGCCCCAGACAGACTTCCGGGCCTACCTGCACGGCAGCAGCAACGCAACCCTCCAAGCCAGAGGGCTACGAGGTATAACTCACTGACACATACCTCTAGGCCAGGAGGGCCACGAGGCAAAAAGAACCACAAAACATCGTCCCATAAATACCCTCTCCCAGAATGCAACTCGGAGGACCACCTCCGCCGAGTTATCTCCGGGACAGAAGAGCACTCATACACTTCAGCTTGTTGCTTTTCCAACACCGGCCCATGATAACAATGGCACCCACAGGCACCCACAGGCCCAATGTGGAACTGCACGCAACACAGCCAAGCTGGAACAGAGGCTAATCTAACACTAGATTGAATCTGAACTATGTACAGAACAGATGACGCACTAAATTTACCTATAAGCGGTAGATTGAAAAATCTACCAGCGCTACAGTGAGATCACTGAAAGCTGAAATTTGGCCTGGTTAGGAAGAGGGTATAAGTGCCCAGTAGGCAAGTGGATAAAGTAGAAGTTCAGCTCTACTGGCAGCCACATCCTAGGACTAATATATTTCCCCTGTAAAGCAAAAATCGCTATACTTACTTTTTATGCAGCAGATCTGCAAACACAAAAAAAAAAGGACTTCGAGGGTCGTGGCTGGGCAAACAGGGGTCACAGAAACCCCAAATTTAGGGAGATTGGTAGCTGAAGACCTATCTCACCACTGGTCAAAATTTGAGGCTTCTATCATTTATGGTTCTGGCGATACGGGGTTGATATCCCTCCATGACCACCTCACACCCCCTATACATAGTGCCCACTGTCATACCCTCCACACTTCTCTCCTATACATAGTGCCCTCTGTCATACCCCCCACAAGCCTCTCCTGTACATAAGGCCCACTGTCATACCCTCCACATTCCTCTCCTGTATATACTGCTCACTGTCATACCCTCCACATTCCTCTCCTGTAGATACTGCCCACTGTCATACCCCCCACACTCCTCTCCTGTACATACTGCCCACTGTCATACCCTCCACACTCTTCTCCTGTACATACTGCTCACTGTCATACCCTCCACATTTCTCTCCTGTACATACTGCTCACTGTCATACCCTCCACATTCCTCTCCCATGCATAGTGCCCACTGTCATACCCTCCACACTTCTCTCCTATGCATAGTACCCCCTGTCATACCCTCCACACTTCTCTCCTGTAAATACTGCCCACTGTCATACACTTCTCTCTTGTACATAGTGCCCACTGTCATACCCTCCACACTCCTCTCCTGTACATACTGCTCACTGTCATACCCTTCACATTCCTCTCCTGTACATACTGCCCACTGTCATACCCTCCACACTCCTCTCTTGTACATACTGCTCAGTATCATACTGTCCACACTCCTCTCTTGTACATACTACCCACTGTCATACCCTTCACACTCCTCTTCTGTACATACTGCCCACTTTCATAAACTCCTCTACTGTACATAGTGCCAGCTGTCAGAACCTCAACACTCCTCTCCTGTACATACTGCCCACTATCATACTATCCACACTCCTCTCCTGTACATACTGCCCACTGTGATACCCTCTACACACCTCTTCTGTACATACTGCCCACTGTCGTACCCTCCACACTCCTCTCCTGTACATACTGCCCCATCATACCCTCCACACTCCTCTCCTGTACATACTACCAACTGTCATACCCTCCACACTCCTCTCCTGTACATATTGCCAACTGTCTTTCTCTCCACACTCCTCTCCTGTACATACTGCCCACTGTCATACCCTCCACACTCCTCTCTTGTACATACTGCTCAGTATCATACTGTCCACACTCCTCTCTTGTACATACTACCCACTGTCATACCCTTCACACTCCTCTTCTGTACATACTGCCCACTTTCATAAACTCCTCTACTGTACATAGTGCCAGCTGTCAGAACCTCCACACTCCTCTCCTGTACATACTGCCCACTATCATACTATCCACACTCCTCTCCTGTACATACTGCCCACTGTGATACCCTCTACACACCTCTTCTGTACATACTGCCCACTGTCGTACCCTCCACACTCCTCTCCTGTACATACTGCCCCATCATACCCTCCACACTCCTCTCCTGTACATACTACCAACTGCCATACCCTCCACACTCCTCTCCTGTACATATTGCCAACTGTCTTTCTCTCCACACTCCTCTCCTGTACATACTTCCCCTATCATACCCTCCACACTCCTCCCCTGCACATACTGCCCCCATCATACACTCCACACTCCTCTCCTGTACATACTGCCCACTGGCATACCCTCCACACTTCTCTTCTGTACATAGTGCCCACTGTCATACCCCCCACACTCCTCTCCTGTACATAGTGCCTATTGTTATACCCTCCACTTTCCTCTCCCTCACCTTCACATACTTCCCACTTTTATACCATCCATAGTCCTCCCCTATGCCTCTTACCCACAAAAACAGTTCTTTAAAATTATATTGAATGTCCCCAATGTAACCAGCTCTAGAATGGGCAAACTTTTGCTTGTTCAACTAAAGGAAATCTTCTCAGTCCTCATATTTGTTCTGCCCATTATTAGTACTCATTTAATTTTGTGATTACTATTATGATGTATAAAGGAACATAGGGAATGTCAGCTACTCTAAATATACCACTGGTAAAAAAAAAGTGTCCCTGAAAATATTTTTTAAATATTGGCAACTATGCACTTGGGCATTGCTCATGGGCCACGGGGTCAGTAGGAGGCCCCATCAGAGGTTCCTGAGATCCTGTGATATTAGCGGTAGTAAACTTTGCTGACATTACTACTTTTTAGAGGCCCTGAGTAGGGATGAGCCGAACACCCCCCCGGTTCGGTTCGCACCAGAACCTGCGAACGGACCGAAAGTTCGCACGAACGTTAGAACCCCATTGACGTCTATGGGACTCGAACGTTCGAAATCAAAAGTGCTCATTTTAAAGGCTAATTTGCATGGTATTGTCCTAAAAAGGGTTTGGGGACCCGGGTCCTACCCCAGGGGACATGTATCAATGCAAAAAAAACTTTTAAAAACGGCCGTTTTTTCGGGAGCAGTGATTTTTATGATGCTTAAAGTAAAAAAAAAAAAAGTGAAATATTCCTTTAAATATCATACCTGGGGGGTGTCTATAGTATGCCTGTAAAGTGACGCGTGTTTCCCGTGTTTAGAACAGTCCCTGCACCAAATGTCATTTTTAAAGGAAAAAATCTCATTTAAAACTGCTTACGGGTTTAATGTCATGTCGGGTCATGGCAATATGGATGAAAATCAGTGAGACAAACGGCATGGGTACCCCCCAGTCCATTACCGGGTACATTTTTAACGTGTTTAGCTCCAGCCAAAAAATCTTTTTTAAGCTTTTTGGAAAACATAAGGAAGGGTTATCACCCCTGTGACATTTGTTTTGCTGTTTTTCCTCCTCTTCAGAAGATTTCACCTCACTTTTTGTCCCAATGAAAAATGTTTTTTGAAAATTTGGGTTTTTTGGTGGAACAAGGATTGGAAAGCATCAGTGGAAAGGAGAAATTGTTTTCCCATATTAACTCTTACAGGAGAAAATTTCCCTTCCTAGGGGTAGATTTCATCTCACTTCCTGTTGTCTCCTTCCGTTTGCAAGTATGAGTCGTTTGTAAGTTAGATGTTTGAAAGTAGAGTCCTGCCCTATATACTCAGCAGAAATTTGGGCCTTAGGTGTTGCTGTGGCCACAACACTGTAAGCCCTCACAGGGCTCTGCTGTGAAATATTAGATCAAGAATTGTAATTACATGCCCCTGTTGAACAGGAGCTGAAAAATTAGGCCTTAGGCACTGGTGCTGGTGCCACAACACTGCAACCCCTCACAGACACTCTAGTTGGAATGCAGGAACGAGCCCTGCTGCAAAGTATTGCATCAAAAATTGTAATTACACACCCCTGTTAGACAGGGGCAGAAAAATTGGGCCTTAGGCACTGGTGCTGGTGCCACAACACTGCAACCCCTCACAGACACTCTAGTTGGAATGCAGGAACGAGCCCTGCTGCAAAGTATTGCATCAAAAATTGTAATTACACGCCCCTGTTAGACAGGGGCAGAAAAATTGGGCCTTAGGCACTGGTGCTGGTGCCACAACACTGCAACCCCTCACAGACACTCTAGTTGGAATGCAGGAATGAGCCCTGCTGCAAAGTATTGCATCAAAAATTGTAATTACACGCCCCTGTTAGACAGGGGCAGAAAAATTGGGCCTTAGGCACTGGTGCTGGTGCCACAACACTGCAACCCCTCACAGACACTCTAGTTGGAATGCAGGAACGAGCCCTGCTGCAAAGTATTACATCAAAAATTGTAATTACACGCCCCTGTTAAACAGGGGCTGAAAAATTGTGCCTCAGGCACTGGTGGTGGCGCCCAGAACCAAAAATGTTCTTACAAGCTATCAGCGTGATGATTGAGGAGGAAGAGGATAATTACTCAGGGATAGTCACTCAGCATCAGCATAGGCAGTCTTTGAAGGGATCTGAGATTTCAAAAAAAATTATTCGGTTACATCAGCATCAGGTGCTTGGTAGCTGGTGGTGATCCAAGACTGATTCATTTTTATGAAGGTCAGCCGATCGACCGAGTCGGTGGACAGACGCACCCTGTGATCGGTTACCACGCCTCCAGCAGCACTGAATGTGCGTTCCGAAAGAACGCTGGATGCAGGACAGGCCAGTAGCTCAATTGCATACTGTGCAAGCTCTGGCCAGTGATCCATCCTCAAGACCCAGTAACCCAGAGGATTTTCGGTGGGAAAGGTGTCCAAGTCTGATCTTGCCCCTAGGTATTCCTGCACCATGTAAAACAGACGCTGGCGATGGTTGCTGGAACCGATCATACCTTGGGGCTGCGGACCAAAAAATTGTCTGAATGCATCGGTCAGACGGCCACCTTCTCCACCGCTCCTTCTTTGACTGACCGAAGCCTCAGCAACACGTTGTCCAGAAACAGGAGTTTGTAACCTCCCAGTCTCTGGGAACGCATTGCACAGACCTTTCTGCAAGGCCTCCCGAAGATGTTTCATCCTCTGCTCCCTCTGCGATGGCAAGATAAGGTCCGCAACCTTACCCTTGTAATGTGGATCAAGGAGGGTTGCCAGCCAGTATTGGTCCTTCTCCTTGATACCACGAATACGAGGATCCTTACGCAGGCTTTGCAGGATCAGGGAGGCCATGCAGCGTAGGTTTGCTGAGGCATTCGGTCCGGAGTCCTCTGGGTCACTAAGGACGACAACGTCCGCAGCCACCTCCTCCCAGCCACGTACAAGTCCATGTGTTTCTTGGGACTGATCCCTTAAAGACTGCTGCTGATGCTGAGTGCCAGGCTCCACCTCCATACTGACACAATCTTCCTCCTCCTCCTCCTCCTCCTCGTCCTCTTCCTGTGTGATCGGCGGGCACGCAGGAACACTGTCTGGATAAAGGGGGCCTTGAGAGCTAAGGAAGTCCTCCTCTTCCTGCCTCTGTTCTGCCTCAAGTGCCCTGTCCATTATTCCACGCAGCGTGTGCTCCAACAGGTGGACAAGGGGGACAGTGTCACTGATGCATGCACTGTCACTGCTCACCATCCTCGTGGCCTCCTCGAATGGTTACAGGACAGTGCATGCATCCCTGATCATGGCCCACTGGCGTGGGGAAAAAAAACCAAGCTCCCCTGACCCTGTCCTGGTGCCATAGTCGCACAGGTACTCATTGATGGCCCTCTGCTGCGTGTGCAGCCGCTGCAGCATGGCCAACGTTGAGTTCCACCTGGTGGGCATGTCACAGATTAGGCGGTTCTTGGGCAGGTTAAACTCCTTTTGGAGGTCCGTCAGCCGAGCACTGGCATTATATGACCGGCGGAAATGCACACAGATTTTCCTGGCCTGCCTCAGGACATCCTGTAAGCCCGGGTACCTGCCCAAGAACCGCTGCACCACCAAGTTAAGGACGTGAGCCAAACAGGGCACATGGGTCATTTGTCCCTGTCGGAGGGCAGAGAGGAGGTTGGTGCCATTGTCGCAAACCACCATTCCTGCCTTAAGTTGGCGTGGCGTCAACCACCTCTGAACCTGCCCCTGCAGAGCTGACAGAACCTCTTCCCCAGTGTGGCTCCTGTCCCCCAAGCACACCAGCTCAAGCACCGCATGGCATCTTTTGGCCTGCGTACTTGCGTAGCCCCTTGAACGACTACGGAGCACCGCTGGTTCCGAGGAAGAGGCCATGGAGGAAGAAGAAGAGGAGGGGGTGGAGGAGAGAGGTGTGTCACAATCAGCATTTTGGAGGCATGGTGGCGGAACAACCT
This sequence comes from Lithobates septentrionalis, assembly GCA_037952835.1. NCBI lineage: Eukaryota > Metazoa > Chordata > Amphibia > Anura > Ranidae > Lithobates > Lithobates septentrionalis. Next base: position 661,638 of record JBBDGP010000798.1, on the reverse strand, counting down.
CAAACACTACTGCACCTTGTCCTGCATCCTTCCCAGCTGCCAGCAGAGTCACCCAATGCGCCGTGAAACTTAGGCAACGTCCCTGTCCATGCCTGCTGGACCATGAGACAGCGGTAATATGCACCTTACCGCTGACCGCCCTGTCCAGCGAGGCATGGACATTGCCTTCCACATGCCGGTAGAGAGCCGGAATCGCCTTCCGTGAGAAAAAGTGGCGTTTGGGTACCTGCCACTGAGGAACCGCACATTCCACAAACTCACGGAAGGGGGCAGAGTCTACCAACTGAAAAGGCAGCAGTTGAAGTGCTAGCAATTTTGCCAAGCTAGCATTCAACCGCTGGGCATGTGGATGGCTGGGAGCAAACTTCTTTCGGCGGTACAGCAGCTGGGGCAGGGAAATTTGCCTGGTACAATCTGACGTCGGTGTACCAAAAGCAGATTGCCCACAAGTACTTGGCTGTGACACACCTAATTCTACACCTTCATTCCTCTCACTGCAGGTCTCAGAGAGGACTGGAGGTCTAGTGGGGTTGGAAATCTCAGCTGATGAGGAGCAAGGAGAGATCCTCTTTGTTCTTTGGTGTGGGTCTTTTAGATACGCTTGCCAACGAACTGCATGGCAGGTCAACATATGTCTGGTCAAGCATGTGGTACCCAAGCTGGAGATGTTTTGGCCACGTGAGATACGCTTGAGACATATGTTGCAAATAGCAGCGGTGCGATCTGATGCACTCGTCTCAAAAAAGGCCCACACCAAAGAACTTTTTGAATAACGCGCAGAGACTGCAGCGCCCTGCACATGTGGAGCTTTGGGGTGTGATGCAGTCAATGTGCTGCCCTTAGGCTGGCCCCTGGAGGGCATCCTGCCTCGTTGGTGATGTGCCGCCTGCTCCTCCTCCTCCTCCTCCTCCTCTCTCCTATCAGGCACCCACGTTGAGTCAGTGACCTCATCATCCCCTCCCTCCTCATCACTGGAGCAAACCTGGCAGTATGCTGCAGCAGGGGGAGCATGACTGCCAGATTGCTGTCCTTCTTGGGCACCCCCTCTGTCCGTGCTCATGTTACTGCCTTCATCAAGCTCAGTATCATCATCAGAGCCTTCCAAACGCTGGGCATCCTCCTGGAGCATGTACCCAACACTGTGGTCAAACAGTTCGAGGGAATCCTCAGGAGGACATGGTGGAGCTAGGGAAGGAGTCACTGATGACATTGAGCTGAGGGAAGAGGCCGCTGCTTTGCCAGACAAAGCACCCTGGGCATGGGTGAGAGAGGATGAGGAGGATGAGGACGGCTTGGTCATCCACTCGACCAAGTCTTCCGCATGTTGCGGCTCAACACGGCCAGATGCCGAAAAAAAGGCCAAGCGTGTCCCATGGCCACGTGCTGATGAGGATGCACCGTCTCCACGACCAGCACTAGACACAGAGCCTGCTTGCCCTCTCTTATTGGCTTGTGACTGTCTGCCTCTCCTTCTTGGCCTTCCAGACATACTAATGGCCTGTAGCTGCACTAAGCTGGGATAGAACACCAGTAATTTTCTTCAGGTAGCTTTATATACTGTAACCAGACAAGCCTGCCTGTCAGTAGGAAGATAACAGGAACGGATCTAGCTGAACACTGTGAGCAGGACGCACTGTACTAAATGTAAATAGTCTAGCTGCCTGACCGTGGTACTAATAGGATCAAATAGAACACCAGTAATTTTCTTCAGGTAGCTTTATATACTGTAACCAGACAAGCCTGCCTGTCAGTAGGAAGATAACAGGAACGGATCTAGCTGAACACTGTGAGCAGGACGCACTGTACTAAATGTAAATAGTCTAGCTGCCTGACCGTGGTACTAATAGGATCAAATAGAACACCAGTAATTTTCTTCAGGTAGCTTTATATACTGTAACCAGACAAGCCTGCCTGTCAGTAGGAAGATAACAGGAACGGATCTAGCTGAACACTGTGAGCAGGACGCACTGTACTAAATGTAAATAGTCTAGCTGCCTGACCGTGGTACTAATAGGATCAAATAGAACACCAGTAATTTTCTTCAGGTAGCTTTATATACTGTAACCAGACAAGCCTGCCTGTCAGTAGGAAGATAACAGGAACGGATCTAGCTGAACACTGTGAGCAGGACGCACTGTACTAAATGTAAATAGTCTAGCTGCCTGACCGTGGTACTAATAGGATCAAACAGAACACCAGTAATTTTCTTCAGGTAGCTTTATATACTGTAACCAGACAAGCCTGCCTGTCAGTAGGAAGATAACAGGAACGGATCTAGCTGAACACTGTGAGCAGGACGCACTGTACTAAATGTAAATAGTCTAGCTGCCTGACCGTGGTACTAATAGGATCAAATAGAACACCAGTAATTTTCTTCAGGTAGCTTTATATACTGTAACCAGACAAGCCTGCCTGTCAGTAGGAAGATAACAGGAACGGATCTAGCTGAACACTGTGAGCAGGACGCACTGTACTAAATGTAAATAGTCTAGCTGCCTGACCGTGGTACTAATAGGATCAAATAGAACACCAGTAATTTTCTTCAGGTAGCTTTATATACTGTAACCAGACAAGCCTGCCTGTCAGTAGGAAGATAACAGGAACGGATCTAGCTGAACACTGTGAGCAGGACGCACTGTACTAAATGTAAATAGTCTAGCTGCCTGACCGTGGTACTAATAGGATCAAATAGAACACCAGTAATTTTCTTCAGGTAGCTTTATATACTGTAACCAGACAAGCCTGCCTGTCAGTAGGAAGATAACAGGAACGGATCTAGCTGAACACTGTGAGCAGGACGCACTGTACTAAATGTAAATAGTCTAGCTGCCTGACCGTGGTACTAATAGGATCAAATAGAACACCAGTAATTTTCTTCAGGTAGCTTTATATACTGTAACCAGACAAGCCTGCCTGTCAGTAGGAAGATAACAGGAACGGATCTAGCTGAACACTGTGAGCAGGACGCACTGCACTAAATGTAAATAGTCTAGAATTTAACAGGAACGGATCTAGCTGAACACTGTGAGCAGGACGCACTGCACTAAATGTAAATAGTCTAGAAGATAACAGGAACGGATCTAGCTGAACACTGTGAGCAGGACGCACTGCACTAAATGTAAATAGTCTAGAAGATAACAGGAACGGATCTAGCTGAACACTGTGAGCAGGACGCACTGCACTAAATGTAAATAGTCTAGAAGATAACAGGAACGGATCTAGCTAAACTGAATACAGTGTATATATATATATATATGCAACACCTGGGATGCATATATATACACAATACACTGTAAGTGCAGCTAACTGACTGACTGTTCTGCCTAATCTATCTAACTCAAATCAAATGACACTGTCTGTCTCTCTCTCTCTCTCTCTCAATGAACGCCGGAACACACACTACACAGGGCCGCCGTGCAGGCGGCCTTATATAGTGTGGGGCGTGTACTAAATCCCCTGAGCCATAATTGGCCAAAGCCTCCTTGGCTTTGGCCAATTATGGCTCTCTGTTCAGGCGGCGCTGTGATTGGCCAAGCATGCGGGTCATAGTGCATGCTTGGCCAATCATCAGCAAGCAATGCACTGCGATGCCGCAGTGAATTATGGGCCGTGACGCGCCACACGAATTTGGCGCGAACGGCCCATATCGTTCGCAATTCGGCGAACGGGCGAACAGCCGATGTTCGAGTCGAACATGGGTTCGACTCGAACACGAAGCTCATCCCTAGCCCTGAGGTAGGTTATGCCAGAATGGTCAAGTATGCACAGCATATTAGCACATTAGAGTACACTTACCTGTCAGACTGAGCCCTCCATCGCTGCGATCAATCTGGCAGGTCCCCGGCACTTCCATCTTCACCCGGTCTTCCTTCCAGGTTCTGTGCCTTGCCTTGGCCGGGATGTGTTGTTGTCACTCCCACGCATGCTCATGCGCATCCTCTCCCTCTCTCATCCTCCCTCCCTTACCCCTCACCTCTCTCTTATCCCCTTTCTCTCTCTCTCATCCTCCCTCTCTCTATTTAATTTAATTTGCTATAACAAAAAAAGTTTGCATATTTATTTATTTATTTTATAAAAAGCCACACCAAAAGCCTCAGCACCAGGCCCATGATGTTCTTAATCCGGCCCTGGCTGCAGCTGTTCTCTGTCGTTACTGCACTGAACTGGTTAATAGTTGTTTCTAGCGAGAGGAGGGAGCTACTGAGCAGGAAAGTCCAATAGACTGCGTCATGCAGCACTCCATACCTCCCAACTTTGTGAGATGGGAATGAGGGACACCATTTTAGTAAAAGTATGTAGGCAGTGGCGAACTGACCGGTCAGTCCGAGGGCCCGGCCGCTGAAGGTGGCCTACCAGCGCCACCTGCTGGAACTCTCAGGGCCGGTCCATGGCCAAAAACTTGTGGCTGCAGGCCCCAGGCAACCATCTTTTCGGGCCCGCCTGGTCCTCAGTGCCGGATCACAGAGAGCGGGGATCTCCCGCTTACCCAGGGGGTGCTGTCATCGGATGTCCCGCCTCCTGCACCGGCTCTTTTGATAGACGTCACACTGGTCCAATGCTGGGACGCGTGACATCTATCTAAGGCATACCTCCCAACTTTTTGAGATGGGAATGAGGGACACCTACCAGCAAAAGTATGCAGGCATAGGACACACCCCATTGCCAATCTCCCTTAAAGGAGATTTTTACAAAAAAACAAGATTGGTTAAACCCACAAGTGCTTTTTTTACCACTACTATTCCTTTATATTGACTTTTGGAAATTACAAATGCAGCAATTTAGAAATTAGATGAAAGGTTAAGCACTGGAAAACACTTTTTGATAGATAAATGTGCATTTTATATACAACTATATAGATCAGACCAAAATGAGGGACAAATGAGGAGGAAAGAGGGACAGATGGACATTGCTCTAAATCAGGGACAGTCCCTCGAAATCAGGGACAGTTTGGAGCTATGACTAAGGTGCCGGTGAAGGATGCGGACAGGTGTCAAAGCAGGAGGCTCTGTGTGATCCGGTGGCTCTCCTCTCTAACCCCCAGGCACTGGTGAAGCTGCATTGAGGGGACACTTTTAAAGCTGCATTGAGGGGACACTGGTGAAGCTGCATTGAGGGGACACTAGTGAAGCTGCATTGAGGGGACACTGGTGAAGCTGCATTGAGGGGACACTGATGAAGCTGCATTGAGGGGACACTGGTAAAGCTGTATTGAGGGGCACTGGTGAAGCTGCATTGGGGGGACACTGGTGAAGCTGCATTGAGGAGACACTGGTGAAGCTGCATTGAGGGGCACTGGTAAAGCGGCATTGATGGGCCCAGGTAAAGCTGCATTGATGGGCACTGGTGAGGCTGCATTGATGGGCACTGATCAGGCTGCATTATTGGGCACTGGAGAAGCTGTATTGAGGGGGCACTGGTGAAGCTGCATTGAGTAGACACTGGTGAAGCTGCATTGATGGGCACTGATGAGGCTGCATTGATGGGCACTGGTGAGGCTGCATCAATGGGCACTGGTGGGACTGCATTGAGGGACACTGGTGAGGCTGCATTAATGGGCACTGGTGAGGCTGCATTCATGGGCACTGGTGAGGCTGCATTCATGGGCACTAATGAGGCTGCATTCATGGGCACTGGTGAGGTTGCATTGATGGGCACTGATGAGGCTGCATTGATGGGCACTGAGGGGGGATACTTCTAACATAGACTCTCAAATAAACACAGAGAGGATCCACACACAAGCACGCAACGTCATTATGTGTTGCGCCACGCACCTTCACACACTGGGCCTGCTGCAAACCTTCTAGTTTTACCATCCCATATAGGGCAAAGGCCACCGCCTCCCTCCAAATCCCTCCCTCGCCTTGGCAAACAGTGTTCAGAAAAGGAGAGGACACACCAGCCAGCCACACCAGGGCCAGGGTGCCAGCCAAACAGCCACCCACACTGGTGACCCACCTACAGCAGGGCCAGGGTGCCAGCCAACCACCGACGGTGACCCACCCATACCAGGGAGCCATCCACAGGAGCCAGCCACCCACGGGGACCCACCCACAGCAGGGCCAGGGTGCCAGCCAGGGTGACCCACCCACACCAGGGAGCCACCCAGCCACAGAGGGAGCCACCCAGCCACAGAGGACGTGGGAACCAGCCACAGCTACAGTACCCATACTTAAGGTAAGAGGAGCGCTACACAATGCCAATTTTATTTCTACTTTGTGAGAGGTTGGGGCATGGGTGAGAGTCATGGCACGAGGAGGGGTCCCGTGAGGACCAGAGTTACTGAAGGTGTTCTCTGTACATTCTGTTAGAAAGAGGCCCCCCTCCAGGTCCCATTATACCCCATTGTAGTCTCTAATAGGTCCTGAGGGGGGTCTCTGGCTAACCGAGACTCTCTAATGGACACTGCTAGAGAGAGAGAACCACCTCCAGGTCCCATTAGACTCTGTTGTAGACTCTAATGGGGCATGGAGGGTATACTTTCTAACAGACTGTCTAACAGACACTGTTAGGGGGAGACTTCCCTCCAGGTCCCATTAAAAAAAATGCAGAAGTTGTACTTTGTGCAAAATGTAGGGGTGGGGTCAAGGCCAGGCCATGGGCGGGGTCAGGGTGGGTCATGGGTGGGGCCTGACAGGGGGCCCTTGCTTTATTTGGTCTGGGGGCCCTGAGTGTTGTCAGTCCACCCCTGTATGTAGGCATAGGACACAACCCCTGCCACGCTCCCTTAAAAGAGAATTCTACAAAAATAATGATTAGTTAAACCCACAATACTTTTATACTGGATTTTGAAAAGTACAAATGCAGCAATTTGGAGATTGAATGAAAGGTTTAGCACTGGGAAACACCTTTTGAAAGATATAAAGTGCATTTTATATACAACTATACAGATTAGATCAAATGAGGAGGACAGTTGGGAGCTATGGCACTGCACTGTGGGAATTGTTTTTCAAAGGAGAGACTCTACTGTGGTAACCAAGAGCTTTCAACCTACATTCCCCAGCATGAGATATCTGGGAAGAAGGGAAAAAGCTGTACGGACTTAACATCCTCTTGCTATGAGGGAGACAAGAGTAGACATGTGCTATTTGTTTTGTTACTAATCGAAATTCGGCCGAATTTTGTATATTTCGGACATTCGGATGCATCAGAATGTCTGAAGAAAAAAAATAACGAATTTTAAATAATACGAAAGAAATTATAACAAAAATAATGAATGAATTTGGCATGATTCGATAATTCGTTAAAGGTCTAATGAAACAAAAGGTCAACTCGGAGTAAATCTTACAGTCCAATCAGCTGATTAATTTTGTGCTGGAGGTTGGATTTCTGGCAAAGTGCATTCCTGAGAACTGAGTGAGAAGGGTGTTGTATTGTATTTGAGCAGAGGAGAAGAGATATTGTCATTGTGTGTGTTAATAGATTCAATAAACAAACGACTTTCCAAACTACGAATCATTATCACAAATATATATACATACATAAATAACGAATTATCTGAAAATGCAACAATTAAACAATAAAACGAATCAATTCGTTATAACGAATAGCTGTACTCTTAAAAAATAACAAATTATCCAAAAACAAATTAGCGCAACATAACGAATATAATAGAACGAAATTATAGTTACATAGTAGGTGAGGTTGAAAAATGACACAAGTCCATCAAGTCCAACCTACAGTATCTCACAAAAGTGAGTGCACCCCTCACATTTTTGTAAATATTTTCTTATATCTTTTCATGTGACATCACTGAAGAAATTACACTTTGCTACAATGTAAAGTATTGATGTACAGCTTGTATAACAGTGTAAATTTGCTGTCCCCTGAAAATAACTTAACACACAACCATTAATATCTAAACCGCTGGCAACAAAAGTGAGTACACCCCTAAGTGAAAATGTCCAAATTGGGCCCAAAGAATCAATATTTTGTGTGGCCACCATTATTTTACAGCACTGCCTTAACCCTCTTGGGCATGGAGTTTACTAGAGCTTCACAGGTTGCCACTGGAGTCCTCTTCCACTCCTCTATGATGACATCACAGAGCTGGTGGATGTTAGAGACCCTGCGCTCCTCCACCTTCCGTTTGAGCATGCCCCACAGATGCTCAATAGGGTTTAGGTCTGGAGACATGCTTGGCCAGTCCATCACCTTTACCCTCAGCTTCTTTAGCAAAGGAAGTGGTTGTCTTGGAGGTGTGTTTGGGGTCGTTATCATGTCAAGTTATCATTGTCTCTGAAGGGGGAGAATCATGCTCTGCTTCAGTATGTCACAGTACATGTTGTCATTCATGGTTCCCTCAATGAACTGTAGCTCCCCAGTGCCGGAAGCACTCATGCAGCCCCAGACAATGACACTCCCACCAACATGTTTGACTTTAGACAAGACACCCTTGTCTTTGTACTCCTCACCTGCTTGCCGCCACACACACTTGACACCATTTGAACCAAATACGTTTATCTTGGTCTCATCAGACCACAGGACATGGTTTCAGTAATCCATGCTCTTAGTCCACTTGTGTTCAGCAAACTGTTTGTGGGCTTTCTTGTGCATCATCTTTAGAAGAGGCTTCTTTCTGGGACGACAGCCATGCAGATCAATTTGATGCAGTGTGCGGCGTATGGTCTGAGCACTGACAGGTTGACCCCCCCACCCCTTTAACCTCTGCAGCAATGCTGGCAGCACTCATACGTCTATTTCCCAAACACAACCTCTGGATATGACGCTGAGCATGTGCACTCAACTTCTTTGGTTGACCATGGCAAGACCTGTTCTGAGTGGAACCTGTCCTGTTAAACCGCTGTATGGTCTTGGCTACTGTTCTGCAGCTCAGTTTCAGGGTCTTGGCAATCTTCTTATAGCCTAGGCCATCTTTATGTAGAGAAACAATTCCTTTTTTTGAGATCCTCAGAGAGTTCTTTGCCATGAGGTGCCATGTTGAACTTCCAGTGACCAGTATGAGAGGGTGAGAGTGATAACACCAAATTTAACACACCTGCTCCCCATTCACACCTGAGACCTTGTAACACTAATGAGTCACATGACACCAGGGAGGGAAAATGGCTAATTGGGCCCAATTTGGACATTTTCACTTAGGGGTGTACTCACTTTTGTTTCCAGTGGTTTAGACATTAATGGCTGTGTGTTGAGTTATTTTGAGGGGACAGCAAATTTACACTGTTATACAAGCTGTACACTCACTACTTTACATTGTAGCAAAGTGTAATTTCTTCAGCGTTGTCACATGAAAAGATATAATAAAATACTTACAAAATTTTAGGGGTGTACTCACTTTTGTGAGATACTGTATGTGTGTGATTATATGTCAGTATTACATTGTATATCCCTGTATATTGCGGTCATTCAGGTGCTTATCTAATAGTTTTTTGAAACTATCAATGCCCCCCGCTGAGACCACCGCCTGTGGAAGGGAATTCCACATCCTTGCCGCTCTTACAGTAAAGAACCCTCTACTAAATTTAAGGTTAAACCTCTTTTCTTCTGATGTTAATGAGTGGCCACGTGCATTATGTATTTTACGAATGAAAGGGAAACAAAGCGAAATTACATTTTCTGTCGTGCCCAAGTCTAGACAAGAGAGTTGGCATCACTGTCCAGTGTGTACTATCACTAACACCCAATTACATAATTCTCTATTACCACACTAATTTGGGACAGAGCCACCTAGTAGCAGACTAGCTAACTTCACCTGCTTAGAAGCTATTCACTTTGTCCCTCACTCCAGCTCATCTCTGCACCTACATCTACAGCTCTCCCCTCCTTTTGAGGCCAATCTCTGCATTCCCCTCACTCTGCCAAAAGCTCATCCCTCTGCCTCAGCTTACCTCTGTAGCCCCTGTACCCCCCACTCTCCTCAGATGTCTCCTTCCTTCCAGCAGCTGGACCGGCCCCCATTAACTCCTGTGGTGTGTGATGACAGGCTTCCCCACTTGTGCTCATGCCACTGCCTCCTGCCTTTACAACGCAGGGGAGGTTGTGGTGGACCCCTTTATGTCTCTTAGTATTTATACACACATCTGACGCAACATATTACCCACTTACCTACTGGGCACTTTCACCCCCTTCCTGCCCAGGCCAATTTTTAGCTTTCAGCGCTGTCGAACTTTGAATGACAATTCAACAGTCATACAACACTGTACTTATCATTTTTTTTTAACGCAAATAAAGCTTTCTTTTGGTGGTATTTAATCACCACTGGGTTTTTTATTTTTTGCTAAACAAATGAAAAAAGACCAAAAATGTTGAAAAAGAAAAAAAAAAGGAGGGTGGGAGGTCAGGGGGATTTTTACGGTGCCGAATACACAAAAACAAATTTTCATCGATTAAAATAGAAAAAAGTTTTATTAATTGACATGCTTAAAAGAGAATCAGACATATAAATTCATTAAAAAGACAGGTGTTTGGTGGTCATGTTAGACAGTTAATTCAAGGTTGACAGAGAAGACGTTGCACACTAGCCCGACATGTTTCGCTATTAGCTTCCTCAGGGGATGTGCAAGGCTTAATCGAAAACACTATACAAATGAAATATAGAGATATTATGACATACATATAGATTGTACAGTCAAATTTATAATACAAAGGGGTGGTGTGTGAGCTTGGTTGCCAAGAAAAAATTCAAGCTAATTGGGGTACTTTCCCCTGTGGTGCCTGTGATGTTTGTGAATATGTTGACGAAAAAACTAAATTTAATCTTCCCAACGGCAAATGGCATTAAACCCAGTCTAGGGTCACCTGCCAGACACCTGGTGTTATATATTTGGCCCAGTGTCTGTGCGGTGGCTTCTACATTGGAAAGACAAAACAACAATTTTTTAAACTAATACGAGATCATATCAAACCAATTAAGAAAAACAAGATGGACACTGCCATCAGCCGGCATGTTGGTATATACCACCACTTCAATACCACCACTTCTAACTATACCTATGAACCTAATACTAACAAAGATGATAATGTCACTAATCTATCTTCCTCTTCCTCGTCCCTTTCTTCTAGTCAATCCACCATTTATCGTGATCTGTCAGGTGACAGACTACCCGAAAGGCGCAAAGGCAACTCTGATGCAGCATCTACTGAATCACTAACACATCATCTTGGTAATTCATCATCATGTCGGTCACAATCTGTCCACTCTAAACAGGCACCTGCACGCCCGGCATCTATACCTCACCCGTCACTCGCGGCCCTCAAGCCTCGGCCTCACACACCATGGTTTCCATGGCACCAACCACCTCGAATATTGCCTCTCCCATGCACTCTAATATCACCAACAAGGTAAGCACTACTGAGGTAATTATCTCTCCTTCTGGTACTCCCTTACCTACTGACATCAAACTTGCCCCCCTTTTTTTAGGAAAGGAATAGGGCCTAGACCCCTGTTAAACTTCCCACCCACCATCACCCATACTATGGAAAACGATCAACAATTATCGATTGTCAACCTGTCTTCCTATAATTCAACGGATACAGAGACACAAGTCCTACAACTAGGCCTCACTTTCTGTCCTGATTCTCAATGTGATAAATTTTCACTCATTAAAGATTTGCATTTATTTGCACGTAGGCTCATTTACAAGATCATTTTCTACAAACTTCCTTTAGGGTCCTTTCACACTTGGGCGGTTTGCAGGCGCTATTGCGCTAATAATAGCGCATGCAAACCGACCCGAAAGTGCCGCTGCTTTCGGGTAAATAAAAGTCCTGCCAGCAGCATCTTCGGAGCGGTGAAGGAGCGGAGTGTATACCGCTCCTTTACCGCTCCTGCCCATTGAAATCAATGGGACGGCGCGGCTATACCACCGGCAAAGCGCCTCTGCAGAGGCGCTTTGCGGTGGTTTTAACCCTTTCTCGGCCGCTAGCAGGGGGGTAAAACCGCCCCGCTAGCGGCCGCATACCGACGGTAAAGCGCCGCTTACAATAGCGGTGCTTTACCACCGACAACGCCCCCGCCCCAGTGTGAAAGGAGCCTTAGAGATGCATCCAACAGACCCTGATTCTAACATTCAGGAAAATATTGAAGAACACCAAGCTCTTGAGGATTTGATGGAACTTTGGGAGGAGGGACACGCCACTGACGACGACACGGTTGCTATTCCCCCACCGGCGCTGTCGATCGCTGGCGTGTCCTTCCCTCCTCCTCAATCTTTCAAACCTAAGTCCAGACTTTTTCCACTTCTAAACACTAACCCGAACATATGGGCATTTATTCAACAAACAACAAAAGCGATAGAGGATTTAAAAACCCCTTCCATCAAGACCCCTAATTTAACTTCAGAACAAATCAATGCTATTAAATCCCTGCAAACAAATTCTGAAATTATAATAAAGCCCTCTGACAAGGGCGGGAACTTGGTTGTCATGGACATCCCCCAATATGTAACTATGTGCCAAAAGAGTCTTACGAACCGTAATTGGTACCGCCCCATTTCAAAAACAGTGATCAATAATTTTGATGCACAATACCATGCAATTATTTTTAGGGCTTACCACCAAGGCATTATTTATTTGAACACCCTGAATTTCCTGCACGTCAAGGATCCGAGGATCCCTACGTTTTATGCACTACCCAAAGTGCACAAATCACTGACGGAACCTTCAGGACGTCCCATTATCTCTGGCTGTTCTAGCCTTACTGAAAATGCTAGCTCCCTAGTAGATAGCTACCTACAACCCCATGTAACTGCACTCTCTTCATACATCAAATACACTATTGACCTTTTGAGACCAATTGAAGGTATTTCCCTTCCTCCTAATACTTGGTTAGTAGCCCTTGATGTAGAAAGCCTCTACAATGCTATTCCACATGTTCTAGGAATCAAAGTGATACAGCAACACCTAAATGAAAGGGGTCCCTCTTTTGCCAAATATAATGCATTTGCACTGGACCTACTTGACTACATTTTGAAACACAACGTGTTCATTTTTGACTCCTTCCACTACCTCCAGGTGCAGGGGGTCGCAATGGGGACCACATGTGCCCCCTCCTAAGCGAACCTGTACCTGGGGGGTGGGAGAAGGAGGTCCTCAGTAGAAAGGATTTGAGTCATCTTCATGACAAAATTATGGCTTGGTATCGTTTTATAGATGATGTCCTTATCTTCTGGTTCGGAAATCAAACTGAACTCAATGAATTTCTACAAATAATTTCAATTAACAATTTTAATTTAAAATTCACCATGCATTGTAGTCAGAACAATATCAGTTTCTTGGACTTGGTCGTCTCTATTGATGCACAAGGTAAACTTGACTCATCTCTCTATAGAAAGCCCTCAGCGGGAAATACCATCCTTCATGCCCAAAGCTCGCAGCCCACCTCTCTAATCAGAAGTATCCCCTATAGCCAGTACCTAAGGCTTAAACGTAATTGTAGTAAAGACTCCGACTTCAGAACCGCAGCCAGGGATCTGTATAACAGACTGAGAATTACAGCCATGTCTGCCTTTAAAAAGCCTTCAATCGGGCAAATGCAAAAAAAAGAAATTTATTGATCTTTTCTAACAAACGGGTCACTAAGTCCGACACAGTGAGAGTCATCACCCTATACTCCAGTCAGCACCAACAAATTAGACATATATTAACCAAATTCTGCCCACTTCTATCCGCAGATCCTACTGCAAGTAAATACATAAAATTTTTTCCTGAAATCACCTTTAGACGAGCTCCCTCTCTTAGGGATCGATTGGTCCATAGTCACTTTGGAACTACGCCATCTTCCACAATTCAAGCCAATTGGAGTACTTTCCCCTGTGGTGCCTGTGATGTTTGTGAATATGTTGACGTAAAAACTAAATTTGAATTTCCCAACGGTAAATGGCCTTCCACTCAGTCTAGGGTCACCTGCCAGACACCTGGTGTTATATATTTGGCCCAGTGTCTGTGCGGTGGCTTCTACATTGGAAAGACAAAACAACAATTTTTTAAATGAATACAAGATCATATCAAACCAATTAAGAAAAACTAGATGGACACAGCCATCAGCCGGCATGTTGGTATATACCACCACTTCAATCCTCAATATATCAAGTTTTTGGCACTTGAACATATCCCCATAGATTCCCATGGTGGCAGTGTCGATCGCATCTTGTTACAGCTAGAGGCTCGGTGGATCTACGACCTCAAAGCCACATCATTTCCTGGTTTCAATGAGAGCCTTAGTTTCATGTCCTTTCTTTAGTCACAATGAATGTCAGCCCCTAGGCTATCCCTCTATTGGCTGTTTCCCATGTTTGGAGATCCATTTTCCTCACCCCCGTATTCAATTTTTTTTTCCCCCCAAGCTATTGTCCCCTTCTTTATCTACATTATTATCATTTGCCATATACCATATTTATTGTGTTATTCATATCTGTGTACCATATTTATTATTCATTTATATTTGTTTATTTAATTTTGCATGTTTCATGATTTAACTTTCTTTATTACCAGTATTAATCATACACATATGTAAGTGAGCTTGGTTTCCCATCAGAGACATTTGGCCAGTCAGAGCTGTCTTGTGATCCTGCTCTGTTGTCCTTAGCCCCTCTCTGCTTTATCCCGGTCCATCTGTGTCGTTCACCGGATTTTCTCCCCATTTTTCCCTGTTCTGAGAAACAGGTCTATGGTGGGTCATACGGACGCCCAGGGCTGGCCTTATCCATCCATTAGCAAGCCCAACCTTTACGCCTGGCAGCGCATGGAGACCTATGTGATCCTAAAGTGGCTCATGCCACCTCGAAACATACCTCGTTTTCGCCATCTCTGCATGTCCCGGGCTGCGGCGGAGAGGATGGAGTTTCTACACATTCATCCTGTCAATCATGGATGGACCTGGCTCCTCGCGCGGACTCCTGGGTAGTACAGTCTGAGGGTTTTGGCCCCCTGCACATGCACACAGGCGTCTTCTCGTGCGCCTCGAGCCGGTGACGTCACACGCCGGCTCGTCGGAGGTCAGATATAAACCGGCTTATCTGGCTGCCTGTTCAGAGCCGGAGGAAGACTTTGACTGTACAATCGATATGTATGTTATAATATCTCTATATTTCATTTGTATAGTGTTTTCGATTAAGCCTTGCACATCCCCTGAGGAAGCTAATAGCGAAACATGTCTGGCTAGTGTGCAACGTCTTCTCTGTCAACCTTGAATTAACTGTCTAACATGACCACCAAACACCTGTCTTTTTAATGAATTTATATGTCTGATTCTCTTTTAAGCATGTCAGTTAATAAAACTTTTTTCTATTTTCATCGATGAAAATGTATTTTTGTGTATTTGGCACCGTAAAAATCCCCCTGACCTCCCACCCTCCTTTTTTTTTTCTTACATATTGGGATGAGGTGCCTAAATTATAAAATTTAGCAAACAGGTAATTTTTCTCCTTCACTGATGGGCACTGATGAGGCGGCACTGATGAGAAATGCACTAGTGGGCACTGATGAGGCTGCACTGATAGGTGGCACTGATGGGGACTGATTAGGCAGCACTGATGGCAACTGATGAGGAGGCACTGGTGGGCACTGATGAGGTGGCACTGACGACCACTGATAAGGAGGCACTGATGAGGCTGCACTGATATGTGGCACTAATGGGCACTGATGGACACTGTAAGGCCAATCAGTGCCCATGATGGGCACTAATTGGAGGCACTGATAGGTGGCACTGATTGGCAGCACAGATGGGCACTGATTGGCAGCACTGATGGACACTGATGAGGCGGCACTGATGGGCACTGATTAGGCAGCACTGATGGGCACTGGTGAGGAATGAGCTAGTGGGTACCGATGAGGAGGCACTGTTGAGGCTGCACTGATATGTGGCACCGATGGGCACTGATAGGTGGCACTGATGGACACGGATGGGCACTGATTAGGCGGCACTGATGAGGCTGCACTGATATGTGGCATTGATGGGCACTGATTAGGCAGCACTGACTGGCACTGTGGAGGAATGAGCTAGTGGGCACCGATGAGGAGGCGCTGATGAGGCTGCACTGATATGTGGCACCGATTGGCACTGATAGGTGGCACTGATGGGCACTGATTAGGCGGCACTGATGAGGAGGCACTGATGAGGCTGTACTGATATGTGGCACTGATGGGCACTTTAAGGCAGCACTGATGGGCACTAATTGGCGGCACTGATCGGGGGCACTGATTGGCAGCACAGATGGGCTCTGTTGGGGCTGTACGGATCATCAGGAGACATCAATAGACGCCCTCTTAATTCGGCTATTACGCGGTCGGCAAGTGGTTACACTGTATGTAAAGCCAATTTATTTATTTTTAAGTTTTAGCAAGCAATGAGTAAGACTCCTGTTAGTTCTGTTGTTTTTGCTGTCTCTAAGAGCCCTTGCACACTGGGGCGGTTTGCAGGCGCTATTGCGCTAATAATAGCGCCTGCAAACCACCCCGAAAGTGCCGCTGCTTTCATTCCAGTGTGAAAGCCCAGAGGGCTTGCACACTGGAGCGATGCGCTGGCAGGACGGTAAAAAAAGTCCTGCCAGCAGCATCTTCGGAGCGGTGAAGGAGCGGAGTGTATACCGCTTCTGCCCATTGAAATCAATGGGACGGCGCGGCTATACCGCCGGCAAAGCGCCTCTGCAGAGGCGCTTTGCGGTGGTATTTAACCCTTTCTCGGCCGCTAGCGGGGGGGTAAAACCGCCCCGCTAGCGGCCGCATACCGACGGTAAAACGCCGCTAATAATAGCGGCGTTTTACCGCCGACGCCGCCCCCCGCCCCAGTGTGCAAGGGCTCTTAGATCTTTCTGTCCTATTGAAACAACAGGAAGTAAGTGGAAATTTCTTCAAACAAAGTAATTCTGCCGATATTTGTCACCAGAACCAGTGTCTCATTGTAATATTTCCCCTATATTTATTTTGTTTTTACAACTCTCTTATTAGGACAAATAAAGAAAGTGGATCTCCCAGAAAGGACACATATAAGCTCGCCAACCCTTTCCCAGTAGAATTAACTTTGTATATAATTTAAAGCTAAAGTTTAATTGGTTTATATTTTACTTTACATGGTTCATCTCTCCCCACTTCAGCAACATGCTAATTACATTTTTAAATAAAATCTTTCCATTTTTATTACAGACCATATTTTAGTCCCAGTGATATCATCACTATGACTCTGTGCTTCTCTATGCACTGCAGGCAGATCATGACTGGTGGGAGTGACTGGCAGGGTGAAAACATCACAGCACCCCTCTCAGGACTCTTCTGAAGAACTGTTAGCCCTGATGCAAGCAGTAGGATTGTTTTCAGGAGAAATTATGCAAATATCAAAATGCCTTGATTGGTTGATATCTTGTGGGCATTCCTAGGAGACTGCCCTAGATAAAGCCCACATGTGATGCTGAGCCATCAATGAATGGAAATGGTTGGCCAGAGGCAGTTAGGCTTTGAAAGAAAGGGCTAGATGATGATGGATGTTCTTCAGCCAGGAAATGCACATTGTGAGAAGCTCACAGTGTGCGGGGAAATCCGAGTAAGCAATTTCAGTAGAGCAAGGGAGCCTATACAGCTACGCAAGGCTGAAGGCTGGAGTTCAGCTTTACTCATTAGGTTGACCAAAACCTAAAGGGCACACGCCTCTTTCACCCAGACTTGGGTGATATTAATGCAAAATAAAATCATCTGAATAGCCAGCAATTTCCTTATTTAGCCACATCCTTGAGCTCTTGTGGCAAGAGTTGTTCATTTGTTTTGTCAGTAACATTGTATTTTTTTGAGGGCAGGTTGATGATAATTATGACATAGAAGAACTTGACATAAATGTGGCGCAGAGCCAGGTCCTAATAACTCGCCCTGACATTAAAGGTTAAAGAAATCAATCAAAACTAGATAAACCAGAAGAACAAGTACACCCAAACAGCCTAGTCAGAATTGAAAGTCAATGAAAAAATTTCAAAAGAGTAACACAGACAGTTTGCCATCCTCTTTTGTTGCATACATAAACATGGGTTACACATGCCAGCTTTAACTCCAGCCAATAGTTGGCAGTGCTGATGAGCAAAGTTTGCCAGGTCACCAAAACTAGTGTCCCCATTGGAGGATTTCCCTTCTATTTCTTTTCTGCAGACAACCCAAAATTTGGGATTTTCTTTTTCCTTTCACTTTCAATGATAATGGTAACAGGACAAGGGGAGAGGTTGAATCTCCCTAACATGGGCACAGATAACAGGAAAAACTGGTGTTCTAATCCATCTCAAACTCTGTCCAAAACTAAAATGTTTTGCCTTTTGTTATACTTTAACCACTTTCCGCCCACCATATAACAGAATAACAAGCGCAAAGTGGTTAAGTTATCCTGACTGGACGTCATACGATGTCCAGCAGGATAAGCCACGGTCGTGCCGCCGCGGGGGATGCGCAGCGTGACGATCGGTGGTGTGTCAGTCTGAAACACCGCAAGTCCGATCGTGGTAAAAAGCCTATGACGAACCACGTGATCAGCTGTGACCAATCACAGCTGATCACAGCGTATAACCAGGAAGCGCCGGTAAGCGTCTTTCCTCGGCTCGCCCTGACAGGAGAGCTGATCGGTGGCTCTCCTGTCAGAGGGATAATCAGCGCATTGATTTTTAGCTCAGCCCCCATCAGAGATGCCCACCACATCTGCCAATCACTGCCCTTCAGCTGCCAGTCAGTGCCCACCAAAGTGCCAATCAGTGCCCATCAAAGTGCCAGTCAGTGCCCAACAGAAATGCCTGTCAGTGCCCTTCACAGATGCCAGTTAGTGCCCATCAGTAATGACTGTCAGTACCTCATCATCAGTGCTGCCCATTAGTGCCCATCAGTGCCGCCTATCAGTGCCACCTATCAGTGCCCATCAGTGCTGCATATCAGTGCTGCCTATCGGTGCCCATCAGTGCTGCATATCAGTGCCGCCTATCAGTGCCCACCATCAATTCTACATATTAGTACCTCCTCATCAGTATCCATCAGTGCCACCTTATTAGTGCCAACTCATCAGTGCTGCCTTATCAGTGCCCATCAGTGCAGCCTCGTCAGTGCCCGCCAGTGAAGGAGAAAACAAAATTTTATAGCAGAAGCAAAGAAAACCTTTTTTTTTTTTCAAAAATTTCAGTCTTTTTTAGTTTGTTTAGCAAAAAATAAAAACCCCAGTGGTGATCAAATACCACCAAAAATAAGTTCTATTTGTGGGAACAAAATGATAAAAATTTCATTTGGGTACAGTGTTGCATGACCGCGCAATTGTCATTCAAAGTGTGACTGAAAGCTGAAAATTGTCCTGGGCAGGAAGGGGGGAAGTGCCCGGTATTGAAGTGGTTAAAAGAGAAGTTCTGTTTTTTATTCTTTTAAATCATACTTACCTAGGTGGATGCAGCATCGGTCTTCTGCTGCATCTGTCCCCCGATGGCTTTAAGACTGAGAACCGAGCGATCAAAGACCGCGGAACGCTCAGTTCTCAGAGCTCCATGAGCAGAGAGCTGGTGACTGTCAGTTACTGGCTCTCTGCTCTGCCCCCCGGCACTCACTGGAGCGCTGGGCTGTGGAGGGGGTGGGAGCGGCTGGTTCAGGCTCTCAGCAGCTCACTAAGAGGCTGAGCCAGGTGCCGGTCTAGGGTTGAGGACAGATCCGACTTTATTGTCGCAATTTTGCCCCAGCCTGGACTTCAGCCTGCTGTCTGCTGAAAATGGGTCTCAGGAGTCTAGAACAAACTTCACTCCTGTGATCCACAGGAGAAGTATAGCCAAACAAGCAAACAAGCTTTGGCTGTACTTCTTCTTTAAGATTGGGAGGATACCTTGCCAGAGAAAGGGGCGAAAGGCGGCAAAGCCACCTCACCTGACAAGGCACCTTGTCCCAGTGGTATAGCCAACATGGATGCAGCTGACAGCAGGGGTCTGGTGTATCCCTGTTCTCTGTTTCAGGGATGAATCAGGCCCAAATTTTTGCCTGAATTCGGACCTGAAACTGAGCCAAAGATGCACAGGACCCCTGTGCAATTCGTTCCATTGAGAGCCAGTCACAGTCTCCTGTCATGCGAATTGGATGCGGTGAAAACCGCATCCAATTCGCATAAGTGTAAACCCAGCCTTAGAATAGGGGGGGGGGCCACAGATATCCACCCCATGTATATAAGTATGATGTATATAGTACTTGTTACTTATTCACAAAAAAAACTTAAAAAATAAAAACAACCATGCCATAGAAAAATCCTTTATTAAAGCTGTAGTAAACGTGTGAAAAAAAAAAAAAAAACTTCTCCTCTTCAAGTTAATGTCATAATGTGCTAGTATGCACTGGATATCTTAAATCTTAAATAGTATGCACTGCATACTAGCACATTATGATAGACTTATCTTAACCACTTGCCGACTGCTGCACGCTGATATACGTCGGCACAATGGCAGCGGTGGGCAAATGGGCGTACCTGTACATCCCCTTTAATTGGCGTGCCTGCCCCGTACAGCGTGACCGTGGGTGCCGCTGACTCGATGTCCGCCGTTGTCCCGCGATGGTGTCACGGAGCCGCAGAACGGGGAACTGCCTAAGTAAACAAGGCATTTCCCCATCTACTGCTCCCTGCCATCGGGAGCAGTGATCGCTGTCATGTCAGTGGTAGCCCATCCCCCCTACAGTTAGAACACCTTCCTAGGACAAACTTAACCCCTTGATCGCCCCCTAATGTTTAACCCCTTCCCTGCCAGTGTCATTTACACAGTAATCAGTGCATTTTTATAGCACACTGATCGCTGTATAAATGACAATGGTCCCAAAATAGTGTCAAAAGTGTCGGATGTGTCCGCCATAATGTCGCAGTCACAAAAAAAATCGCAGATCCCGGCATTACTAATAAAAAATAATAATAAAGATGCCATAAAACTATCCCCTATTTTGTAGACACTATAACTTTTGCACAAACCAATCAATATACACTTATTGCGATTTTTTTTTTTTACCAAAAATATGTAGAAGAATACGTATCGGGCTAAACTGAGGAAAAAATTTGTTTTTTTATATATTTTTGGGGGATATTTGTTATAGCAAAAAAAAGTAAAGTAAAAAATATTGCTTTTTTTTCAAAATTGTCGCTCTTTTTTTGTTTATAGAGGTGATCCAATACCCCCAAAAGAAAACTCTATTTGTGGGAAAAAAGTGACGTCAATTTTGTTTGGGTACAACGTAACACGGGCCGAATCGCAAAAAGTGCTCTGGTCAGGAAGGGGCTAAAATCTTCCGGGGCTGAAGCGGTTAAAACAAAGCCCTCCAGCGCTGTCACCGCTGCTGGGGCTTCCATCTTCCCCCGGTCTTCCTTCCGGGTTCACGAGCTCCAGTCCTTTGAATGGCCGAGCCACAATGACATCACTCTCATGCATGTGCGTGGGAGCTTCGACTGTGGCATGGCACACAGGTTAAAACCACCCCTCCCCGCAAAAAAAAAGTCTCAAAATGAAAATACATGTCATCTAAAGATGTACTGTAGATCAAACATCAATCGTGTTAAGCGATGCCTGAAAACATGACGCAACAATGTTGTTTCTTCCATTGCAAACGACAGTTCCCCTGCACTGCTGGAATGCAAACAACAGCGCTATGGAACCTGGGTTATGTTATTGACCAAATATAGCCATGGCCATGGTCAATGACATCACATGAGATTCCTGCTGACTTATTTAAGATTTGAAAAACGCTGGCAGGAATCTGTCATTTACAGGTGATAATGGCATTGCCAATAAATTACTTACTTCTGACTGCATCAGCTGGAGATTCGGGTGGGTGGGCAAACTGTGCAAATATGGCCAGCTTATTTGTCTGTTTGTAGAACTTTGAACAGGTTGGGTTTGGAATCAAATTCAAAGTTGATCCAAACCCAAATTTCACACATAATAGGTAGCAATTAAATCTTGACATAGGATGTAACACTATTGAAGATGATTCCGCCCACATCCTGTCCCGATGGCTACAGAATTGAAAGTAAATCCTAATGAGGTCAGAGACAGCAATAAATACCTACAGAGTACCTATGGAGTACAGAGTTATGATTTGGTGTCTTGATCAAGTGTGCCTTCTGGTCTTCCAGGGCAATTTGCATGCTGCTCACTAATATACCAGAGCTACTAAATGCTCTTAGAAGAAGGTCTAACATAATTAGGAAATTGAAAAACACTCAAAAGTTGAAGCCCAGATATAGTTATTAGTATCCATAAAGTATCAAATGCATTTTAGGGAACTCTATGGGGCTCCTTTAGCCAGGGCTTGAAAATGCTAATATGGGAGATGGCTCTAAACTATATCTGGACTGTTTTTTGAGATGTGTTTAATGTGTAGGGCTACCCCCATAGGAGCCGCTGATGATTATGGATATCTCCCACCCTGAACAGCCAGGCACACAATGTTTCCAAACACTCCGGAGTCAGGAATCAGTCCTTGAAGTTGTTTTTGTATTTTATTAGGGGAGTTGAACTTGAATAGGGGATAGGGTTATTATGGGATGCCCACTTGATCAACACAGAATCCTTCAGGGACACAACTACTGTATATACACACAGTGTATATACATTTCTCCTCTTCTACCTCCAGCACAATCTTGCTTGTAGAACTACATCTCCCAGGACCAGCTAGCACTGGTTAGATGATCCAACACAACTCAGACAGATCCAGAGCGAGTGCCCTTTGCAGGCTCTGGACTATCGGTCATTTTGGTAGTGTAGCAGAAAAGAGGTCTTAGTACTTAGCTGTCCTATTCCTGTGGCTACTCATTCCAGTACCACCTCTTCAGGCACTGCCAGCCCGCCTGGCTGCAGCTGCCCCTTTCACTAGTCCTCCTGGCTTCTTCTCCACAGTCCTCCCAGACTGACTCTGCATCCATCCTAGACTGCTTGTACCCAGTCCCTTCAGGCATGGCTCTTATGGGGCGTACACACTGTCGGACTTTTCAGCTACAAAAGTCCGACAGCCTGTCCGACAGACTTCCGGCGGACTTTCGGCGGACTTGCGGCAGACTTTCTAATGAACGGACTTGCCTACACACGGCCACACAAAAGTTCGACAGCCTAGTACGCGGTGACGTACACCAAGTCCGGCGAGACTATAAAACGGAAGTTCAATTGCCCGTACGACACCCTTTGGGCTCCTTCTGCTAATCTCGTGTTTATCTCGTGTTAGTATAAGTTTGGTGAGAGACGATTCGCGCTTGTGAGACTCGTATTTTTCAGTTTGTTTTAACTGTTGTTCAGTCTGTGCTTGTGAGGTTTGTATCTGCTTTTCAGTGCGTTTGGTCAGTTGGCATTGAGAAATCTTTGTTTTATTGTCCGCTCGTTCCTGATTTTCAGGTCGCTCTTCACAGGCCTTGCTGTTCTTCAGTGCGTTCTGTTAAGTGCGTTCTGACCAGCCGACCGTTTTGAAGCCATGTTACCTGTACGTACTCGTCGTCGAGCTCGTGCATTGTATGTGTTTGGTGCTGTAGTTTATTCTTCAGACCAAGACCAGTCCATGAACAGGGCGAGGAGGAGTTCATGGACCAAGAATTGGTTGCTCCAGCGTGACCAGTTCTGTCACATGCCATTGCTCCGTGAGATCCGTGAGAATAATCCTGAGGATTTCAAGAACTTTCTCCGGATGACGGACCCCGTTTTTGACCGTTTGGTGGCTTTGCTGACCCCCTATATCAGCAGGCAGGATACCTGCATGAGGCAAGCCATCACTCCAGGGCAGAGGCTAGTTGCCACGTTGCGATACTTGGCGACAGGGAGAAGCCTGCAGGACCTCAATTTCTCGACAGGTATCTCCCCCCAGGCTCTGGGGATCATTATCCCAGAGACCTGTTCTGCCATCATCCAGGTCCTGCAGAAGGACTATATTAAGGTAAGATTTTTTTCTTTTATTAGCATCGCATGTTCTTTTATTTAATCTTTGATAATGTAATGTATTTCTTAGCTCAAACACTACTTACCATCATTGCAATATAGTGTGAATGTCCCCTTTTTCTCCTCACGCATGCTGGATTTTTTTCCTGTTCTTTTTTGTCATGCATGTATATTTGCCTTCAATAACCTCCCCAGCATACAATGCTGGGCACATATCCACCTAGTCTACTCAGTTTGAATGTATTTAGTCAGCTGCATTGTATTTTGTTTCCCCTAAACTCAATCCAAATAGTGTGCTTATAATTAGCAATTAGCTTGATTTCCCAACCCCCCCCCCCCCCCACCTAAACTCAATCCAAATAGTGTGCTTATAATTAGCAATTAGCTTGATTTCCCAACCCCCCCCCCAACCTAAACTCAATCCAAATAGTGTGCTTATAATTAACAATTAGCTTGATTTCCCAACCCCCCCCCCCACCTAAACTCAATCCAAATAGTGTGCTTATAATTAGCAATTAGCTTGATTTCCCACCCCCCCCCACCTAAACTCAATCCAAATAGTGTGCTTATAATTAGCAATTAGCTTGATTTCCCAACCCCCCCCACCCCCACCTAAACTCTATCCAAATAGTGTGCATATAATTAGCTTGATTTCAACCCCCCTAATAATTTGCTAGAATGTTCTGTGGTGTTGATTTTTAAAAAGCAAATATATGTTGCACTTTGCAAAATGCATGTGCACTCTACAAGTGCATTTGCTCCAGTGCTTTAGTAAATGAGCAGAAGCTCTGCTGATTTCCATCATCAAATCATATGCAAGCCACAAAGTGTTTTCATTAATTGCCCTTGCATGTGATTGTGTACTACTTGCAACATGAAAGCCTTTTTACCTTACCTCATTTACTTTAAGCTGGGGAGCAACTGCACTTGCAGAGTGCGACAACTGCAGTCTTGTAGCCTTTTTAGTCCATAAATCCCTGCGTGTCCTAAAATTAATATTTTTTTGGAATTTCACCACCCCCTAAAATGTAATCAATGTTCCATCAGAGGGGGTGAGCAATCTGATAAGTGTGCCTTTCCATATTATTTCTTCCAGAAGATTTAAATTATTTAATGTTATACTGATGCTGGGGAATAATGTTTTTAATTGTATAATTTTCTTGCAATGTTATATTCAAAATTACTGATTTTTGTTTTCTTGTTTGATTCCCCAGTTTCCTTCAACGCCACAGGAATGGCAGACTGTGGCATCCCATTTTGGCACCCGTTGGGACTTTCCCAATTGTGGAGGGGCTATAGATGGGAAACATGTCCACATCGTGCCACCACCCCATTCAGGGTCATACTATTTTAATTATAAGGGGTTCCACAGTATTGTTTTAATGGCGGTGGTGTCGGCACACTATGAATTTCTATATGTGGGCGTGGGGAAGAATGGCCGGATGTCGGATGAGGAGTATTTGCCCAGACGGAGTTCTGCCAGCGTCTCCAGTGTGGTGGCCTGGGATTGCCACCTGATGCGGATAACGTGGAAGGACTCCCCTTTGTCTTCATTGCCGATGAAGCCTTCGCTCTGAGCAAGCACCTCATGAGGCCAAAAAATGAGGAAAAATTTTGTTTTTTTATATATTTTTGGGGGATATTTATTATAGCAAAAAGTAAAAAATATTGCTTTTTTTTCAAAATTGTCGCTCTTTTCTTGTTTATAGAGGTGATCAAATACCCCCAAATAAAATCTCTATTTGTGGGAAAAAAAGGACGTCAATTTTGTTTGGGTACAACGTAACACGGCCGCGCTATTGTCAGTTAAAGCGATGCAGTGCCGAATCGCAAAAAGTGCTCTGGTCAGGAAGGGGCTGAAATCTTCCGGGGCTGAAGCGGTTAAAACAAAGCCCTCCAGCGCTTTCACCGCTGCTGGGGCTTCCATCTTCCCCCGGTCTTCCTTCCGGGTTCACGAGCTCCAGTCCTTTGAATGGCCGAGCCACAATGACATCACTCTCGTGCATGTGCGTGGGAGCTTCGATTGTGGCATGGCACACAGGTTAAAACCACCCCTCCCCGCAAAAAAAAAGTCTCAAAATGAAAATACATGTCATCTAAAGATGTACTGTAGATCAAACATCAATCGTGTTAAGCGATGCCTGAAAACATGATGCAACAAGGTTGTTTCTTCCATTGCAAACGACAGTTCCCCTGCACTGCTGGAATGCAAACAACAGCGCTATGGAACCTGGGTTATGTTATTGACCAAATATAGCCATGGCTATGGTCAATGACATCACATGAGATTCCTGCTGACTTATTTAAGATTTGAAAAACGCTGGCAGGAATCTGTCATTTACAGGTGATAATGGCATTGCCAATAAATTACTTACTTCTGACTGCATCAGCTGGAGATTCGGGTGGGTGGGCAAACTGTGCAAATATGGCCAGCTTATTTGTCTGTTTGTAGAACTTTGAACAGGTTGGGTTTGGAATCAAATTCAAAGTTGATCCAAACCCAAATTTCACACATAATAGGTAGCAATTAAATCTTGACATAGGATGTAACACTATTGAAGATGATTCCACCCACATCCTTTCCTGATGGCTACAGAATTGAAAGTAAATCCTAATGAGGTCAGAGACAGCAATAAATACCTACAGAGTACCTATGGAGTACAGAGTTATGATATGGTGTCTTGATCAAGTGTGCCTTCTGGTCTTCCAGGGCAATTTGCATGCTGCTCACTAATATAATAGAGTGACTCAATGCTCTTAGAAGAAGGTCTAACATAATTAGGAAATTGAGAAACACTCAAAAGTTGAAGCCCAGATATAGTTATTAGTATCCATAAAGTATCCAATGCATTTTAGGGAACTCTATGGGGCTCCTTTAGCCAGGCCTTGAAAATGCTAATATGGGAGATGGCTCTAAACTATATCTGGACTGTTTTTTGAGATGTGTTTAATGTGTAGGGCTACCCCCGTAGGAGTCGCTGGTGAATATGGATATCTCCCACCCTGAACAGCCAGGCACACAATGTTTCCAAACACTCCTGAGTCAGGAATCAGTCCTTGAAGTTGTTTTTGTATTTTATTAGGGGAGTTGAACTTGAATAGGGGATAGGGTTATTATGGGATGCCCACTTGATCAACACAGAATCCTTCAGGGACACAACTACTGTATATACACACAGTGTATATACATTTCTCCTCTTCTACCTCCAGCACAATCTTGCTTGTAGAACTACATCTCCCAGGACCAGCTAGCACTGGTTAGATGATCCAACACAACTCAGACAGATCCAGAGCGAGTGCCCTTTGCAGGCTCTGGACTATCGGCCATTTTGGTAGTGTAGCAGAAAAGAGGTCTTAGTACTTAGCTGTCCTATTCCTGTGGCTACTCATTCCAGTACCACCTCTTCAGGCACTGCCAGCCCGCCTGGCTGCAGCTGCCCCTTTCACTAGTCCTCCTGCCTTCTTCTCCACAGTCCTCCCAGACTGACTCTGCATCCATCCTAGACTGCTTGTACCCAGTCCCTTCAGGCATGGCTCTTATGGGGCGTACACACTGTCGGACTTTTCAGCTACAAAAGTCCGACAGCCTGTCCGACAGACTTCCGGCGGACTTTCGGCGGACTTGCGGCAGACTTTCTAATGAACGGACTTGCCTACACACGACCACACAAAAGTTCGACAGCCTAGTACGCGGTGACGTACACCAAGTCCGGCGAGACTATAAAACGGAAGTTCAATAGCCCGTACGACACCCTTTGGGCTCCTTCTGCTAATCTCGTGTTTATCTCGTGTTAGTATAAGTTTGGTGAGAGACGATTCGCGCTTGTGAGACTCGTATTTTTCAGTTTGTTTTAACTGTTGTTCAGTCTGTGCTTGTGAGGTTTGTATCTGCTTTTCAGTGCGTTTGGTCAGTTGGCATTGAGAAATCTTTGTTTTATTGTCCGCTCGTTCCTGATTTTCAGGTCGCTCTTCACAGGCCTTGCTGTTCTTCAGTGCGTTCTGTTAAGTGCGTTCTGACCAGCCGACCGTTTTGAAGCCATGTTACCTGTACGTACTCGTCGTCGAGCTCGTGCATTGTATGTGTTTGGTGCTGTAGTTTATTCTTCAGACCAAGACCAGTCCATGAACAGGGCGAGGAGGAGTTCATGGACCAAGAATTGGTTGCTCCAGCGTGACCAGTTCTGTCACATGCCATTGCTCCGTGAGATCCGTGAGAATAATCCTGAGGATTTCAAGAACTTTCTCCGGATGACGGACCCCGTTTTTGACCGTTTGGTGGCTTTGCTGACCCCCTATATCAGCAGGCAGGATACCTGCATGAGGCAAGCCATCACTCCAGGGCAGAGGCTAGTTGCCACGTTGCGATACTTGGCGACAGGGAGAAGCCTGCAGGACCTCAAGTTCTCGACAGGTATCTCCCCCCAGGCTCTGGGGATCATTATCCCAGAGACCTGTTCTGCCATCATCCAGGTCCTGCAGAAGGACTATATTAAGGTAAGATTTTTTTCTTTTATTAGCATTGCATGTTCTTTTATTTAATCTTTGATAATGTAATGTATTTCTTAGCTCAAACACTACTTACCATCATTGCAATATAGTGTGAATGTCCCCTTTTTCTCCTCACGCATGCTGGATTTTTTTCCTGTTCTTTTTTGTCATGCATGTATATTTGCCTTCAATAACCTCCCCAGCATACAATGCTGGGCACATATCCACCTAGTCTACTCAGTTTGAATGTATTTAGTCAGCTGCATTGTATTTTGTTTCCCCTAAACTCAATCCAAATAGTGTGCTTATAATTAGCAATTAGCTTGATTTCCCAACCCCCCCCCCCCACCTAAACTCAAACTCAATCCAAATAGTGTGCTTATAATTAGCAATTAGCTTGATTTCCCAACCCCCCCCAACCTAAACTCAATCCAAATAGTGTGCTTATAATTAACAATTAGCTTGATTTCCCAACCCCCCCCCCCCACCTAAACTCAATCCAAATAGTGTGCTTATAATTAGCAATTAGCTTGATTTCCCAACCCCCCCCCCACCTAAACTCAATCCAAATAGTGTGCTTATAATTAGCAATTAGCTTGATTTCCCAACCCCCCCCCACCCCCACCTAAACTCTATCCAAATAGTGTGCATATAATTAGCTTGATTTCAACCCCCCCTAATAATTTGCTAGAATGTTCTGTGGTGTTGATTTTTAAAAAGCAAATATATGTTGCACTTTGCAAAATGCATGTGCACTCTACAAGTGCATTTGCTCCAGTGCTTTAGTAAATGAGCAGAAGCTCTGCTGATTTCCATCATCAAATCATATGCAAGCCACAAAGTGTTTTCATTAATTGCCCTTGCATGTGATTGTGTACTACTTGCAACATGAAAGCCTTTTTACCTTACCTCATTTACTTTAAGCTGGGGAGCAACTGCACTTGCAGAGTGCGACAACTGCAGTCTTGTAGCCTTTTTAGTCCATAAATCCCTGCGTGTCCTAAAATTAATATTTTTTTGGAATTTCACCACCCCCTAAAATGTAATCAATGTTCCATCAGAGGGGGTGAGCAATCTGATAAGTGTGCCTTTCCATATTATTTCTTCCAGAAGATTTAAATTATTTAATGTTATACTGATGCTGGGGAATAATGTTTTTAATTGTATAATTTTCTTGCAATGTTATATTCAAAATTACTGATTTTTGTTTTCTTGTTTGATTCCCCAGTTTCCTTCAACGCCACAGGAATGGCAGACTGTGGCATCCCATTTTGCCACCCGTTGGGACTTTCCCAATTGTGGAGGGGCTATAGATGGGAAACATGTCCACATCGTGCCACCACCCCATTCGGGGTCATACTATTTTAATTATAAGGGGTTCCACAGTATTGTTTTAATGGCGGTGGTGTCGGCACACTATGAATTTCTATATGTGGGCGTGGGGAAGAATGGCCGGATGTCGGATGAGGAGTATTTGCCCAGACGGAGTTCTGCCAGCGTCTCCAGAGTGGTGGCCTGGGATTGCCACCTGATGCGGATAACGTGGAAGGACTCCCCTTTGTCTTCATTGCCGATGAAGCCTTCGCTCTGAGCAAGCACCTCATGAGGCCAAAAAATGAGGAAAAATTTTGTTTTTTTATATATTTTTGGGGGATATTTATTATAGCAAAAAGTAAAAAATATTGCTTTTTTTTCAAAATTGACGCTCTTTTCTTGTTTATAGAGGTGATCAAATACCCCCAAATAAAATCTCTATTTGTGGGAAAAAAAGGACGTCAATTTTGTTTGGGTACAACGTAACACGGCCGCGCTATTGTCAGTTAAAGCGATGCAGTGCCGAATCGCAAAAAGTGCTCTGGTCAGGAAGGGGCTGAAATCTTCCGGGGCTGAAGCGGTTAAAACAAAGCCCTCCAGCGCTTTCACCGCTGCTGGGGCTTCCATCTTCCCCCGGTCTTCCTTCCGGGTTCACGAGCTCCAGTCCTTTGAATGGCCGAGCCACAATGACATCACTCTCGTGCATGTGCGTGGGAGCTTCGATTGTGGCATGGCACACAGGTTAAAACCACCCCTCCCCGCAAAAAAAAAGTCTCAAAATGAAAATACATGTCATCTAAAGATGTACTGTAGATCAAACATCAATCGTGTTAAGCGATGCCTGAAAACATGATGCAACAAGGTTGTTTCTTCCATTGCAAACGACAGTTCCCCTGCACTGCTGGAATGCAAACAACAGCGCTATGGAACCTGGGTTATGTTATTGACCAAATATAGCCATGGCTATGGTCAATGACATCACATGAGATTCCTGCTGACTTATTTAAGATTTGAAAAACGCTGGCAGGAATCTGTCATTTACAGGTGATAATGGCATTGCCAATAAATTACTTACTTCTGACTGCATCAGCTGGAGATTCGGGTGGGTGGGCAAACTGTGCAAATATGGCCAGCTTATTTGTCTGTTTGTAGAACTTTGAACAGGTTGGGTTTGGAATCAAATTCAAAGTTGATCCAAACCCAAATTTCACACATAATAGGTAGCAATTAAATCTTGACATAGGATGTAACACTATTGAAGATGATTCCACCCACATCCTTTCCTGATGGCTACAGAATTGAAAGTAAATCCTAATGAGGTCAGAGACAGCAATAAATACCTACAGAGTACCTATGGAGTACAGAGTTATGATATGGTGTCTTGATCAAGTGTGCCTTCTGGTCTTCCAGGGCAATTTGCATGCTGCTCACTAATATAATAGAGTGACTCAATGCTCTTAGAAGAAGGTCTAACATAATTAGGAAATTGAGAAACACTCAAAAGTTGAAGCCCAGATATAGTTATTAGTATCCATAAAGTATCCAATGCATTTTAGGGAACTCTATGGGGCTCCTTTAGCCAGGCCTTGAAAATGCTAATATGGGAGATGGCTCTAAACTATATCTGGACTGTTTTTTGAGATGTGTTTAATGTGTAGGGCTACCCCCGTAGGAGTCGCTGGTGAATATGGATATCTCCCACCCTGAACAGCCAGGCACACAATGTTTCCAAACACTCCGGAGTCAGGAATCAGTCCTTGAAGTTGTTTTTGTATTTTATTAGGGGAGTTGAACTTGAATAGGGGATAGGGTTATTATGGGATGCCCACTTGATCAACACAGAATCCTTCAGGGACACAACTACTGTATATACACACAGTGTATATACATTTCTCCTCTTCTACCTCCAGCACAATCTTGCTTGTAGAACTACATCTCCCAGGACCAGCTAGCACTGGTTAGATGATCCAACACAACTCAGACAGATCCAGAGCGAGTGCCCTTTGCAGGCTCTGGACTATCGGCCATTTTGGTAGTGTAGCAGAAAAGAGGTCTTAGTACTTAGCTGTCCTATTCCTGTGGCTACTCATTCCAGTACCACCTCTTCAGGCACTGCCAGCCCGCCTGGCTGCAGCTGCCCCTTTCACTAGTCCTCCTGCCTTCTTCTCCACAGTCCTCCCAGACTGACTCTGCATCCATCCTAGACTGCTTGTACCCAGTCCCTTCAGGCATGGCTCTTATGGGGCGTACACACTGTCGGACTTTTCAGCTACAAAAGTCCGACAGCCTGTCCGACAGACTTCCGGCGGACTTTCGGCGGACTTGCGGCAGACTTTCTAACGAACGGACTTGCCTACACACGACCACACAAAAGTTCGACAGCCTAGTACACGGTGACGTACACCAAGTCCGGCGAGACTATAAAACGGAAGTTCAATAGCCCGTACGACACCCTTTGGGCTCCTTCTGCTAATCTCGTGTTTATCTCGTGTTAGTATAAGTTTGGTGAGAGACGATTCGCGCTTGTGAGACTCGTATTTTTCAGTTCGTTTTAACTGTTGTTCAGTCTGTGCTTGTGAGGTTTGTATCTGCTTTTCAGTGCGTTTGGTCAGTTGGCATTGAGAAATCTTTGTTTTATTGTCCGCTCGTTCCTGATTTTCAGGTCGCTCTTCACAGGCCTTGCTGTTCTTCAGTGCGCTCTGTTAAGTGCGTTCTGACCAGCCGACCGTTTTGAAGCCATGTTACCTGTACGTACTCGTCGTCGAGCTCGTGCATTGTATGTGTTTGGTGCTGTAGTTTATTCTTCAGACCAAGACCAGTCCATGAACAGGGCGAGGAGGAGTTCATGGACCAAGAATTGGTTGCTCCAGCGTGACCAGTTCTGTCACATGCCATTGCTCCGTGAGATCCGTGAGAATAATCCTGAGGATTTCAAGAACTTTCTCCGGATGACGGACCCCGTTTTTGACCGTTTGGTGGCTTTGCTGACCCCCTATATCAGCAGGCAGGATACCTGCATGAGGCAAGCCATCACTCCGGAGCAGAGGCTAGTTGCCACGTTGCGGTACTTGGCGACAGGGAGAAGCCTGCAGGACCTCAAGTTCTCGACAGGCATCTCCCCCCAGGCTCTGGGGATCATTATCCCAGAGACCTGTTCTGCCATCATCCAGGTCCTGCAGAAGGACTATATTAAGGTAAGATTTTTTTCTTTTATTAGCATCACATGTTCTTTTATTTAATCTTTGATAATGTAATGCATTTCTTAGCTCAAACACTACTTACCATCATTGCAATATAGTGTGAATGTCCCCTTTTTCTCCTCACACATGCTGGATTTTTTTCCTGTTCTTTTTTGTCATGCATGTATATTTGCCTTCAATAACCTCCCCAGCATACAATGCTGGGCACATATCCACCTAGTCTACTCAGTTTGAATGTATTTAGTCAGCTGCATTGTATTTTGTTTCCCCTAAACTCAATCCAAATAGTGTGCTTATAATTAGCAATTAGCTTGATTTCCCAACCCCCCCCCCACCTAAACTCAATCCAAATAGTGTGCTTATAATTAGCAATTAGCTTGATTTCCCAACCCCCCCACCTAAACTCAATCCAAATAGTGTGCTTATAATTAACAATTAGCTTGATTTCCCAACCTGCCCCCCCACCTAAACTCAATCCAAATAGTGTGCTTATAATTAGCAATTAGCTTGATTTCCCAACCCCCCCCCACCTAAACTCAATCCAAATAGTGTGCTTATAATTAGCAATTAGCTTGATTTCCCAACCCCCCCACCCCCACCTAAACTCTATCCAAATAGTGTGCATATAATTAGCTTGATTTCAACCCCCCGCCCCTAATAATTTGCTAGAATGTTCTGTGGTGTTGATTTTTAAAAAGCAAATATATGTTGCACTTTGCAAAATGCATGTGCACTCTACAAGTGCATTTGCTCCAGTGCTTTAGTAAATGAGCAGAAGCTCTGCTGATTTCCATCATCAAATCATATGCAAGCCACAAAGTGTTTTCATTAATTGCCCTTGCATGTGATTGTGTACTACTTGCAACATGAAAGCCTTTTTACTTTACCTCATTTACTTTAAGCTGGGGAGCAACTGCACTTGCAGAGTGCGACAACTGCAGTCTTGTAGCCTTTTTAGTCCATAAATCCCTGCGTGTCCTAAAATTAATATTTTTTTGGAATTTCACCACCCCCTAAAATGTAATTAATGTTCCATCAGAGGGGGTGAGCAATCTGATAAGTGTGCCTTTCCATATTATTTCTTCCAGAATATTTAAATTATTTAATGTTATACTGATGCTGGGGAATAATGTTTTTAATTGTATAATTTTCTTGCAATATTATATTCAAAATTACTGATTTTTGTTTTCTTGTTTGATTCCCCAGTTTCCTTCAACGCCACAGGAATGGCAGACTGTGGCATCCCATTTTGCCACCCGTTGGGACTTTCCCAATTGTGGAGGGGCTATAGATGGGAAACATGTCCACATCGTGCCACCACCCCATTCGGGGTCATACTATTTTAATTATAAGGGGTTCCACAGTATTGTTTTAATGGCGGTGGTGTCGGCACACTATGAATTTCTATATGTGGACGTGGGGAAGAATGGCCGGATGTCGGATGAGGAGTATTTGCCCAGACGGAGTTCTGCCAGCGTCTCCAGAGTGGTGGCCTGGGATTGCCACCTGATGCGGATAACGTGGAAGGACTCCCCTTTGTCTTCATTGCCGATGAAGCCTTCGCTCTGAGCAAGCACCTCATGAGGCCATTCCCCCAAAGAACCCTCACCCCGGAGAGGAGGGTTTTTAATTTCCGGCTGGCCAGAGCTAGAAGAGTGGTTGAGAATGTGTTTGGGATTCTGGCCAGCCGGTTCCGCCTGTTTCAAACCTCCATTAATTTGGCGGAATACAAACTTAATTTTATCATTTTATCGTGCTGCATCCTGCACAACTTTTTACACAAACATTCTCCAAATTATATGGTGTCGGTTGGGCCTGAGGCCGGACTTATCGGTGACAATCTTACGGGCCTGGATACTGTCCATACTGGCTTGGCCCCCCAAAGTGCCCGTCAAGTTAGACAGCAATATGTTAATTATTTTATGGGTAGGGGGGCCATTGCAATGGGCCAGGATATCTAAAGATTTAAAATAAAAAAAATCTTGATGAAATCTTGAATTATATTTATTGCTTGCCTTTCTTTTGGGCTTTCTCCTAGGTTATGGTCGAGCAGTTGTAGTGCCAACTGTATTTTCCTTGTAAATTTCTAAATAAGCTCCATTGCCACTGTAAACAACTTTTTTCAATTTATAAACAAACTGATACTGAGCATTGAAATAACAAACCACACATTTATTTAATTCCTAAGCAGATGTTTTTAATCTTTGGTATCCATTCAGTTATGCATTTAGTATAAAATGTTCCTAGCCAAAAATATAATGATATATTAATAAATTTAGAATAATATAATTATAGTTAAATATTTTTAGATAATCGAAAATAAAACTTGTTGGCCATTTTGATTTTAGCAAACAGGCCTTTCTTTTTTTTTTGTTTTTTTAAAATCCATTTTTTTTGTTTTTTTGTAAAAAACTTTTTTGTTGTTTTTTTTTTAAATCCTTTTTTTTTATTTTTGGTTTTTTTAAAAACATTTTTTGTATTTTTTTTTTTTTTTTTGGTTTTTTAAAATCCTTTTTTTTGTTTTTTTGTAAAAAACTTTTTTGTTGTTTTTTTTTTTAAATCCTTTTTTTTTATTTTTGGTTTTTTTAAAAACATTTTTTGTATTTTTTTTTTTATTTTTTTTGGTATTTTCTCAAAACAGGCCTCCTTTTTTAAATGTTGTTAAACAGGCATATAATTTAACAGAAAATAATAAAGAGAAGGCCAGCAAACCAGGAAATGAAGGACATGATCGATGTTTTGGGGTTTCAAAAAGGGCATTTAGATTCGACCCAAAACATCAATCATGTCCTTCATTTCCTGCTGCATACGATCCAGCCGATTACGCATTTGATCGATCTCCCCATTCCAGGCCATTATTTGAGCATTTAGCCGTTGGGCACTGTCTGTGGTGAAATAGTCACTTGGACCTAAAGTGGAATGAAAAAAAGATGTGTTTAGAAATATGCACACATACATAGTTTACCTTACCATAAAGCTGATGTCTCAGACACTGACCTGGTGGGGTGCCCATGTCGCATAATTCCTGAACATCCTCGGGGGTGGCGCTGTTGCTTGACTCAAGCACAACCAGATCACCTAAAATAGAGTAGAAAAATTACATAAAAGAAAAGGCAGCCATGCATAGATTACCGTAAGCTGGTGTGTCAGACACTCACCTGGTGGGGTGCCCATGTCGCCCACCTCTCCTTCCTCCACATAATCAGTGGGGCTTGGGCTGATTTCCCAAGTATGTTCTTTTGCTTGGGGGGGACTGGGTTCTTCTTGTTGGCTGAGTGATTTTTCCCCTATGTGAAGCAAAAAATTAATATACTTAGCACACAGATATTTTAGTACATAGTAATCTTCAAACATTTGTAGTGAAGTGGTGTACAAATGGTCTGTTTGTGTAGAGTTCCTAGTTGACTTAAAGATTTAAATTTCTAAAGACATATCGGATAGATATCTAGATATCAATATCTAAATATAGTTAAAAATCTTTTGATCTCTCTCTCTCTCTATATCTATAACTAAATATAAATCTAAATATCAAACAAAATCTAAATATAAAAATATATATAAATTTAAACATTAAAAAACAATTAAATACATTTCTATATCTATCTATATCTACCTATATATCTATATACATACATATATATATATATATATATATAGATATATATATATAGATATATATCTATATATAGATATATATATATATCTATATATAGATATATAGATAGATATATATCTATATATCTATATATAGATATATATCTATATATATATCAATATATATAGATATATATCTATATATATAGATATATATATATAGATATATCTATAGATATGTAACGAGGTTTATTAAAAGATCGTTTCAAACGATGAAAAAAATCGTATAGGAATGAAAAGCACATGGAGCAGTATACAAGGTAATAAACACAAGATAAAAACACGACAAGTACTTACTTTTTTTCAGCACTTTACGGATCCATCTGTACTGATCCGGCTCCCTGAGTTTGAGGTCGGACCATCTTTTTCTAATTTGATCCTTGGAGCGCTGTACCCCAAAATAAGCCTGTAAAGTCTTCACCACCTTCGCCATTATTTTGGCTTTGCGCAAATTTGGCTAGGGCGTACGGCCCATACTTCCCATCATAGTGCTTTTTTTTAAGAATGGCCACCATTTCCACCATCTCTTTAAAGGACATATTGGAGGCCTTAAATCTAGGCATCACAGATCTTGACGTTCCGGCCTCCGGGCTTTCTTCGCTACCTGAGGTAGTACACACCTGATGTATCTCCGCCATTATTCACCCCACTACGCGCCGTAAATAAAAATGGGCGGAGAACATGAGTTAAAATCGAACGTCAGGGGCGGGCGACGCAGGCGGAGTTTCGCACATGCGTAGTGTATAAAGAGGGGCCTTGTGCACGTGTCGTACGTACGTTCTGTGCGTAGGTGATAGTGGACCGGGACGCTACTAAACGAAGGTAATTTTAAATTTATATTTTTGGTCAAGACTTTGTAGCAAGCAGCCTATATGGCTTGACAGATTGATGAGGCCTACATAGGGATAAGATGATGAGGGTTTAGCAGAAACCTAATAAGTGTTTTTTGTCTTGTGACTTTATCTTTTACAGACATTATGAATCCCCTATTTAAGGATCCAGAGTTCCTTACTGCTTTTATTTCTAAATATAGAGAGATGAGGAATTTGTGGGAGGTGAAACACCCTCAGTATTATGCAAAGCATGTGAGGAAGTCAACGCTGGAGAGACTTCTGTCCTTTGTCCAGGCGACCATCCCGGAAGCAACAATGGAGACATTGCTCAAGAAAATTGGGGTCTTGAGGAATATGTATAAGAGGGAGCATAAGAAGATCCAGGAATCAATGAGATCAGGAGCATCAGCAGATGATGTTTATGTACCCAGGCTGTGGTACTACAATCAACTCCGTTTTCTTGATGACCAGACTGAAGCCAGGGCATCACTTTCAACCCTTCCCTCCACCCTTCCCTCCACCCTTCCCTCCACCCCAGCAGAGGCTGATGAGTAGCAAGCTGGGTCTTCCATCCTGGATGAACCGGATATGTCCATCTGGAGTCAGGTAAATTATTTTAACAAATATTTACTGTACTAATATTAATAATGTTAACTGGATGTTATAATTGTCTAAAATAATTTTGCCCTCAAAATTGTGTATACATATCAATTGACAGTAGTGGCTAAATATGTTTGGTACCTGCTTGAAAAAATTAGGGTGTCTGATTAGACTCTTTTATTAAAGAGATGTATTCACATTGAATTTGCTAGTCATGAGAAGCAAATTGTGTGTCATTGATGAACCCCAAAAAATATACTAAAACTATGTCCTTTTTTTATACACAGGATGAGTCCATCCAGGAGGAATGTGTGGAAAGTGGGAGCAGGAGGAGACCGGGCCCATGGACAGCCTGGAGGAGGCCGGATTCTCCATCATCCTGGAGGAGGCTGGGCCCAGTGTCAGGCAGGAGGTGGCTGGTCCCAGTGAGGTGGCTGGGCCAAGTGAGGTGGCTGGTCCCAGTGAGGTGGCTGGGCCCAGTAGGAGCCTGACCGAATCCCAAGTGCCTCCCCTCCGCCTTCCCAAAAAAAGGGCCAGGAAGGGGACGATCACACAGGAGGCATCCCTGTGCCTCATGCAAGAGGCCACCCGTTTTTTGAGGAGCCCCCCCGAAGCGGAAGAGTCCTATGGCTGCTACTTAGCCAGCAGGCTTCTTCAAATGGATTGGGAGCAGCGCCTCATTTGCGAGCGAATATTTGGGGAAACAATCCAGAAGGGGCTGCAGGACACGCCAACACGAAACACCCAACTACATGAGGCAGCCCCCCCTCCTCCTCCTCCTCCTCCTCCTGCCACAACTGAAACACCATAGCCACAGCCTCCAAAGAAGGCTACAGGGAAGGCTGCAGGGAAGGCTGCAGGGCAGCGTGGAGGAAAGGCTGCAGGGAAGAGAAGAAAGTGATGACCTGGGTTCAGTCTGGTCTGACAGAAGACACAGGCTGTTGTAGTACCACAGTCTGGGGACATCTATATCATCTGCTGGTGCTGTTGATCTCTGGGATTCTTGGACCAGATTGTGCTCCCTCAAGATCCCAATTTTCTTGTCCACTGACTTTTTCCAGCGTTGACTTCCTCTTTATTTTATTTAGACCATGAATAAATGGATCTTTTTTGAGTTTATGAAAAGACTTTATGTGTTTTCTTTTAAATCATTGATTTTAGACACAATGTTAAATTAACAAGGGACAACAATCTCATTGAGTTTGCAAAAACACACCAAAAATACATTAATAATGTTAATAATGTTCGAGTGGTAAGTCTTTAAAAAAAAAAAGATACATAACCAAAAACGGTTCTTTGGGTTAACTTTATATATAAAAAAAAAAAAAAATTACTATAAAAATAAAAATAATAAAGGGTTCTTTGTGGTAACTTTACAAACATAAAAAATAAATAAAAAAAACAAAAAAAAATGGGTTCTTTGTGGTAACTTTACAAACACCCAAAAAAATAAACCAAAAAAATATAAAAATGGGTTCCCTGTGGTAACTTTACAAACCCAAAAAATATATATATATATATATATATAGATAAACAGAAAAAAAGTTCCACAACAATCATAAAATAAATATCTGGATAAAAATTACAAGAAAAGATGACTCCACCAAAAAAAAAAAAAAGTGTAAAAAGTATTATTAGTATGGAAACATTGTTTTTAAAAAGCATACCATATCATTCATGAGATCAAAGAGAAAAAGAATCCAGAAATCAGTTTGGGAGAACTCTGTTTGAATATGAACAGCAAAACATCTTCGTTCTTTATAGCATTCGTAAAGAAGACATTAAATGCGCTGCATTCAACGATCACAGATTTTGCAGCATGAGGAATGTGCTACCTACAATAGGAACACTAGTTTTACTAGACCGAGTGCTTCCGTTTAGTTTTTGCTTATGAGCATGCGTGTTTTTTTTGTCCGTCGGACTAGCACACAGACGAGCGGATTTCGGGGTCCATCGTAGTTACGACTAGGGTTGTCCCGATACCGATACTAGTATCGGTATCGGCACCGATACCAAGCATTTGCCCAAGTACTTGTACTCGGGCAAATGCTCCCGATGCTTCCGCCGATACCTTGACTGTCAGCGGTGATGGACGTGTGGGGGAGTTACAAGCTTCTCCCCCCGCGGCTTTCAGCTGCTTAGTGACATACAGCGGTGATCGGTGCTTGTAATTCCCCCACACGCGATCACCGCTGACTGTCACCTCCTCCTCCTTAGTCCTCCTCCGTTCCTCTGTCCCCCTCCGCTGTCCTGCTCCATTGCTGTGTCCCCCTCCGTTCCTCTGTCCCCCCCCCCCCCCGCTGTCCTCCTTCTTTGCTCTGTCCCCCTCCGCTGTCCTCCTCCGTTCCTCTGTCCACCTCCCGCTGTCCTCCTTCTTTGCTCTGTCCCCCTCCGCTGTCCTCCTCCGTTCCTCTGTCCACCTCCCGCTGTCCTTCTTCTTTGCTCTGTCCCCCTCCGCTGTCCTCCTCCGTTCCTCTGTCCACCTCCCGCTGTCCTTCTTCTTTGCTCTGTCCCCCTCCGCTGTCCCCATCCGTTCCTCTGTCCCCCTCCGCTGTCCCCATGCGTTCCTCTGTCCCCCTCCGCTGTCCCCATGCGTTCCTCTGTCCCCCTCCGCTGTCCCCATCCGTTCCGGCTTTCCGTTGTCCCCCTCTCTCTTCGTCTGTCCCCTCCGTTCTGCTGTCTCTCCGCTGTGTGTATGGAGAGAGTCAGCTGACTCTTTCCATTCACATAACTGAAACATTGTAATCTCCTGTGATTACAATGTGTCAGTTTATGAATGGAGAGAAGCTGCTGTGTTCTCTCCATTCATTCTCAGTGCAGCTGACGCTGCAGAGAAAGGGACTGGGGAATCTATCCTCAGTCTATTTCTCTGTCTCAAGGGGGAGATATCAGAGGTCTGTTAAGACCCCTGATATCTCACCAAAGCCCCCCAACAGGGCTGATTAAAAAAAAAAAAAAACACACACAGTGCAATAAAGAATAAAAAAAAAAAATTGTAAAAAATAATAAATGTAAATGAAAAAAACCAAAACAAAAACACACACACAGACACCGTTCACTATACCCCCACCCCCACCCCACCCGCCCCCCCCCTCAAAAAAAAAAAAAAAAAACTGTCACGTGACATTAAAAAAAAGTATCGGTAATCGGTATCGGCGAGTACTTGAAAAAAAGTATCGGTACTTGTACTCGGTCCTAA
Source organism: Lithobates septentrionalis (assembly GCA_037952835.1). Taxonomy (NCBI): domain Eukaryota; kingdom Metazoa; phylum Chordata; class Amphibia; order Anura; family Ranidae; genus Lithobates; species Lithobates septentrionalis. The sequence goes on along the minus strand of JBBDGP010000798.1, from coordinate 620,510 downwards.
AAAAGTAGTATCGGGACAACCCTAGTTACGACGTAAAGATTTGAAGCATGTTTCAAATCTAAAGTCCGTCGGATTTGAGGCTGAAAAAGTCAGTTGAAAGTCCGGAGAAGCCCACACACGATCGGATTACCAGCCAGCTTTAGTCCGTCGGCGTCTGTTGGACTTTTGTAGCTGAAAAGTCCGACCGTGTGTACGCCCCATTAGTTCTCTGACTGCAACACTCATCAGCCCTCCTGGCTATCTTCCTCCCTGGAGATTTTCCCGGCAGTGTTTTCCTGCTGTCCTCTCCTTGCTCCCATGCCACCTGGTAAGGCTCTTCCTGTGTGTCATGAAGAGGGATCCCTTCCACACTCGAGCCCAGGCCTGAGTCCCCCCCCCCCCCCAGACTAGGGGTTTCTCTCAAAAAAGACTTCCGACAGCCTAACACTCCATCTCCATCTTCCACCCGAACTCCACTGCCCCAGCTGGGCTGACCCTGAGTATTTAAGGGGGCCTGCCCTCCGCCAACACATCTCTTGGGGATTGGTCAGGGCCCTCAGAATACTCCAGGTAGCTCCTCCTCCCCTTCACACCTATGCTTCTACAACCTTCTGCATGTTTCTAGAAGTAGGGGGAGGTCTCAGAGATACTGCCTGTGAGCCATACCAACCTCCCCGAGTCACTCAACCCTGACCCAGAAAAACAACACAGGCTTGACTGCCATCCAAGCCTGAACAATTTACCTACCCTGTACAAAACCTAACAATGCTAGGGGGTGCTACAACTGTATATACAGATATGTTTCAGATATAGTTTAGAGTCTCCTCCAAATCAAACTAAGCTTAGTTGAAATTAGAACTCTGTGTTAATGAGACTCTAGAGACATAATTTTTGCTTTTTGAGAGGGGACATATTTTCATTATATTGTTTGCTTTATTGACAGAAATGTGGGTCAAACCATACCTCCCAACTGTCCCTGATTTTGAGGGACTGTCCCTGACTTGGAGCAATGTCCCTCTGTCCCCCTTTCCTCCTCATTTGTCCCTCATTTTGGTCTGATCTATATAGTTGTATATAAAATGCACTTTTTATCTTTCAAAAAGTGTTTGCTAAACCTTTCATCCAATTTCTAAATTGCTGCATTTGTACATTTTAAAAGCCAATTGTGGATTTAATTAACCTTTTTTTTGGTTAATTCTCCTTTAAGGGGGTGTGCCCTATGCCTACATACATTTGCTAGTAGGTGTCCCTCATTCCCATCTCAAAATGTTGGGAGGTATGGTCAAACTAAAGTGACACAGACAAAAAACTCTGTGTGAACTGCTTTCTATATTCTGAGGCCACATTGTTGGGGTGTTTGAGGCCAGAGTGATGCATTGGAAAGTGCGGGTATAAATTAAGATTAATATATTCCCTGTTCATGAGAGAGTTGAGCAAGTCAAGATTGTGATAGAATGTTGCTTGATTGTCATCAACAGTAAGGCAGATGCTTGATCAGAAAAATGTCCAGTGTTTCTGATCCTGGTTTCCAATGTACAAACATCCAGCAACTGCAGGGACCATATATGAGGTGCCTTAGAAAGTCTTCAAGGAATGCTCTTATAAAGCAATGTTAACCACCTGCTGAATGTGTAACTTACATATACAGGGGCAATAAGCACCTATACTGTTTAAAATCTAGTAGTACACTATCTAACCTTGCTCTGCACATGCTCAGTTGCTCTCTGTTTTTCGTCCCTGTGGCGATCTGCTAACAACCTAAAGATTTACTGCTGTTTAGGGGCTCTAGGCTTTGGCAAAATGGCAGCCTCTGGAAAAAATGAAACAGGAACAACGCTGGAGGCAATTTACAGGACACATTAATTTTGGTAGCATAATTATTAATGTGGAATGTATGTTCCTTGCTAAAGAACATTATTTTTATCAAGTTGTTATGGGTAAAGCTCCACTTTATATGTGGTGGCTGTAGTTATTTTCCTTTTTATGCTTTTGTTTTCTTTATTTTTATCTGGTCATCTTGCCAGTAACACACTTCCTGTCTTAAGGTGTCTCAACTTTACTGAGGGAACAATGGAGACACCTTTGAACAGCAGCATTGTCAGGCTGGGGAGAGAGTAGTATTACATTGACTAGAAGATTTAGATGGACTTGACTAACAAATTAATAGTGAATGCTTTTTAAGCAGTTGCAGCAAAATGTTTTTCTTTTGTTATAAGGCTTTTACACAAATGAATAAAGGCTGACCATTGCAAGCACCCCTGCCTGTCTTAAATATTTTATCTAAACACTGCTACTTTTGCTGGATAGCTTGTTCTGTAAGGAAAGCTAGAAAAAAAATGTCCGCTTTAAAGGTCCTCTTTCTGTATTGACTGTAAGTAGGTTTATGTAGTCTGAGTACTTATGGGGGTCCATATTAACCTCTAGGAGGTAAGAGGGTGCTACATGAATATACAACTTCTTTTTGACTCACCTTTAACAGATTTAGCAGAGAATGTGGCTATTAAAGAGCACACCGTAGTTATTTGAATATTATTCATTACTGAAAATGTTTCACGTTTTGTAAACTCGCTCTACCCCCCCAAAAAATGTCAGATATTCTGTTTAGCTATTACGTCTGTTTTTACCCTTTGAACATAGTGAGCATTGCACAGTGCAGAGAAAGAACAGTCTGGTTTTACACACTGCTCCACCTGATGTCCGCCCTAAAAATCGTTATACAATCCTGACGTACCAAGGATCGCTGTTATACAAGGCAAAAAAGAGCTGTTACACAAGGCAAGCTGCATAAAGGAAGATAACTGTAAATCGGCCGGGCCTTTCACAGCAAGTGAAGGATACAGAAATGACCATGTATATAATCCTGCTAGCCAACAGAAAGGAGCCAATGAAAATCAGTTACTAATTAACCACTTAAAGAGACCCTGTTGCCAGATCATTCATTTTAACTTAAATCTTCCTATAAGATTATATGTGAATTTAATATCTTTTCTGCATTTTATTTACAGTACCTGTATAAGTGGATAAACAAATACCAGGGTTGATAAACAACTCCAGTCCTAGCGCTCAAAGGATAACAAGAAAAGAGTGGAAATGAATCCGCTATATATACATAAGATATAAATTACAAGCTGCTGTTATAAAAGGGAAATACACGGATAAAATCAAAATATACTCTCTTATAAAAAGATAGTATTAACAGCGCTGCCGAAATTACTCAAAAATACTCAAAAGGTTGAGCGTAATGAACACAATAATACTACAATCTCGAATGAACGAGGATAAATATAAAAATAGTAATATAACAGAAAGTTCAATGCAGTGGCATAAGAACCAAAAGTCCCTATACAATCATTCAAAAAAAATACCAGGGGTAACACATAATATAGCAGCGGTGGTATAAGAGACACTAGTAACAACTGCATAAACTCAAGGTTTTCTTATAAATAGTTCATTGCATGCAGCAGACAGTTGAGATAAGGGATTCGATCCCTTCTGGAGTGCACTTTCCATGGGTTAATAAACCTTTACCACACCTCGTGAATGACCCCCTATGGTTATAAGCTTACCAGAGGTAAGACCAAGGCAAGCCTGTTATCTCCTTTCTCACTCGGATCAGCTCTTCCGCCGCCAGAATCTCTCAGTCCTCCTCAGTTAGAGTAATATAATGTCATGGTAAACACATGTAAGGAAATAGAAGGAGAGGCACTCCATAGTGTAAAAAATAGCACCGACTAGGAACCCCCCCTTACAATATGCGCTTACACAATAGAAGTGTTAAAACAGCAAACACAGTCAGCATCAGCTCACCGCTGGTCGGAGCTCCGAGCGGCCCGCCTACTACGATGAGTCCCGGGATGACGCTGCTGTCTTCAGCTGATAGGTCGCGTAGCCACGCTTGACGCGTTTCGTAATTCCGTCTTCAGAGGGCGTCCTCTAAGGCGACGTGATTGGCGATGGATCGGGGGACATTTATTTTGTATTTTTTAATAAAGGAATTGTCAAAAACTGTCTCTATGTTTGCATTACTTTTTGACACTTTTTTGGTGAATGAGTAGGGGTACACCTACTCATTCACATAGGTGGGGGCAGAATCTGAGGGCCCCCTTGTTGGAGGGGGCTTCCAGATTCAGATAACCCCCACAACCACCACCCAGGGTTGTCAGGAAGATGCCCAGAGCCTCCCCTGCCCCAAAGCTCCCCCCATGTGGAGGGCATGTGGCCTGGTATGGTTCAGGAGGGGGGGCTCGCTCGTCCACCCATTTTCCTGGCCTGCCAGGCTTCATACTTGGATAAGGGACTGGTATGAATTTTGGGGGGACCCCATGCCTTTTTTTTAAAATTTTGGCATGGGGTTCCCCTTATAAACCATACCATATTTTCTGTCTTGGAGACACCTAGGGCAAAAAAGTACAGATAATTGCCACAGTAGGGATGCAGACAGTGATAAAAACCTGGCACAGTATATCTAAACCCAAGAGCAAAAATGTATCATTGATTACATTAGGACTACAAAGCAACTGCTCTTCTGCTATTTACCATATCATATGAGGGTTATCTGTAGCTCAAAGAGAAAGCTGAGAACAATGCTAACGGATACCAGACATCAGAGGAAAAGAGGAAGTTATCAGCTTAGATTTCTGGGAGCATCAACTGGTATTTATTTTATTTTTTTGCACTTATGGGAAATATATAAAACACTTTCAGTTGTATATTTAAAGTAAAACTAAAGGCAAAACTTTTTATTTTTTCATTTTGGATAAAATAAGGGAGGGTTATAACTCTTGTCAGTTTTGTTTACCCTCTGTGTCCAATTGGGGAGATTTACCTTCAGTACATGTCCTACAGCCAATCCTTGGTTCTCACAAGGATTTCCACGATGAGTATCCAAATTTGCAGCTTTTTCCTCTTTTACTGTTCTGGGGATAACTCAAAATTTGTGATTTTCTTTCATTTTCATCTTTGATGATGACGATAAACAGGACACATAGAGAGAATGAACCTTCTTTTTTTTTTTTTTTTTTTTTTTTATACAATAGATTTTTATTGAAGGAATTTTCTTAACAATACAGATTGACATTGTCACGATAGTAATTGTGACTAACTTCTTTGCAATAGTTTTTAAGAATATTCTTATACAAATACAGTAATTGATAGTCTGTACCAGCCTACCCCTATTGGGTTCAAACTGTAGGCATGGATAGGCCATCAATTGCGTTAATTAGTTGAATACAGAAAATTGTAAGGAAAACAGAAAAAAACAAAGAATGAACCTTCTTAATGGGGGCACAGACAGTAATACAGACCTGACAGGTGTTCTGATTTCTCTCCACTCTGTCCAAAAAATAAAATAAAAATGTAATTCCTCTAGTTATACTTTAGTATCAGACTAAACGGGAGCAAATAAGAAAAGTTATTGTAAGAGCCCTTTCACACTGGGGCGGTTTGCAAGCGCTATTGCGCTAATAATAGCGCCTGCAAACCAACCCGAAAGTGCCGCTGCTGTGTATCCAGTGTGAAAGCCCCGAGGGCTTTCACACTGTAACGATGCGCTGGCAGGACGGTAAAAAAAGTCCTGCCAGCAGCATCTTCGGAGCGGTGAAGGAGCGGTGTGTATACCGCTCCTTTACCGCTCCTGCCCATTGAAATCAATGGGATGGCGCGGCTATACCGCCGGCAATGCGCCTCTGCAGAGGCGCTTTGCGGTGGTATTTAACCCCTTCTCGGCCGCTAGCGGGGGGTAAAACCGCCCCGCTAGCGGCCGCATACCGACGGTAAAACGCCGCTAATAATAGCGGCGTTTTACCTCCGACGCCGCCCCCCGCCCCAGTGTGAAAGGGCTCTTAGGGTTTACGAGTAAATACACTTCAAGCTTCATGCGCAAAGTAGTTAAAAGGAAATAATGTAAACAGCTCATACTCAGTATTCCTGTCATTGTGCTCTAAGCAGGTACATCCACCCTCCTGGATTATCAGTCACGTATCAGATAAACCTCTACAAAATGGTTCACACAATTATAATGTACTGACATGGGTGTATATCTTATTTTATAATATCACTTCCTTATTATTAGATATTATTGAGCCATAAAGACAAGACTAATGGTTTTCTCTAGCCAGAAATAAACATGTAGAATGTAAAAAAGAATTGTATAATGGCTTTGTACATAATTACTTTCTTTATTTTTTACATTTCTAATTTCATCTGTTTTTTGTTTTTTTTGGAGGGGGGATTATTATGAAATGTTGTTTATTAATATTTTACTTTCTTTAGCAGGTGGAGTTATAAGCTGTTTTTCTGGACAGTTGTTTGCTTCCTTGATAAAGAAAAAAGTTTGTTTACAAACCTAAATAGTTCAAGCTGCATTTGTAAATGTCAGCCTACAATGGGTCAGCTCCACTCTCTCTGACCCCTCCAGGACCACCTTTTTCTTAGCCCGTAACCCACACCAGTGTTCTTTATTCGTCCCCGCTTCAGACTCCTTTAAAATTTAAAAAATATATATATATATATATCTCCCTGGACCACCCCATGTCATCCTACCATGGGTCAGCTCCGCTCTCTCTGACCCCTCCAGGACCACCTTTTTCTTCGCCCGTAACCCACACCAGTGTTCTTTATTCGTCCCCGCTTCAGACTTTAAAATCTCTTGACTCAGGTGACCCCCCCCCCATATAGGCTGCAAAGACTCTTGAGGAGGTAGGTGCCCTTGGTGCTGGGGTTTATTTCCTTGTGCAGTATAAACTCCTGTGAGTAAATGGCAGCATGTTTTCACGCGGTATAAATGGCTGTGTTCATACCTGGGTTCGCTTGTTTTGCAGTCTCCCCTTGAGGTTTTGGGCTTAATGGCACCGGTAGTTCCTCTCTGGTCGCCCCCACATGCAGGCTGTCATGGATGCCTGCCCTGTTGAGCGGGATAAACGTCCGCAAAAATGGTCAAAATCTGCATCTCAGGCCCGGAGGAGTAAGAAAGGGGCGAGTTGCGACAGATCACAGAGCGGTTTACAGCTGGATACTCGGGCGTCAACTCGGCGTGCCAGATCTCCCTCTCCCTTACCTCACTGTAGTCAGTCAGATGCCACTGACAGGAGCCGAGACATCGTAAAGCCTCTAAAAAATCCCGATCTGGGCGCAGGCATAGAAGGAGAAAGTCCTCTTCATCTTCTAGAGCCTCATCGTCAGCCCAGGCGGAAGAAGAATCCTGCTGGGGAAGCTGGTCTGTGCTTCTTGCGTTAAAAAGGCAGCTTGGGACAATGCTGCGGATGCACGCCAGGTTAAATCCTACATTAGGCACACAGTCAAAGAGGGCTTAAGGAGTGTTTCAAGGAAACCCACTCACCCTGCTGTATTATCAGCCTCTGGAGATTCAGATCATGAGTTAACTGTTCGTTTTAACTCAGAAATTGGTAGCGATTCTGATCCTTCTGAGGCAGCAATGGACTCTGAATTGCATGCGTTTGATTTTGCACTTGTTGATAGTCAGACAAGCCAGGACGTTAGGGAGCCAGAAATCAGCGTACTTCAGGACAGGCCAGGACATCAGGAAACTTGAAAATCAATGTAGTGGAACAGCAAGCAGGATCAGGAACCAGAAGGGATGTCAGCCAAGCAAGTCTTCAACAGGTACACAGGAGAGAGTCTCCGGATATGTTGACCAAGGCGAAGGCAGAGAGGGACTGGACTGAACAGCTTAAGTAACCAGTAGGACTGACGAACAGGATATCATCATTAGGTGAGTCACTGTGGAAAAGATTGGAGCTGGCAATTAACCGACAGCTGAGTGGCCTGCTCTGAGAAGGAAGGGCTGAGCCCAGCCCTGACAGATCCCATGGATCGCAGAACAAACACATGACAGCGAAAATTATGGCTCATTCCGTCAGAGCTTTGTGGTCGGCCGATAATGCTTCAAAACACAGTCTGTGTTCAGTTCCGTTCGACCGGAAGCTACTCTTCGGGAAGACTTTAGAATCGGCAATTCTAGCCTAATCCCGCAGGAGAGAAGAAGACAACGGTAGCCCTTTTGGTTTAACAAGATATCCAAACATGAATTCAGAGGGGCCAGTGCTTACAGACCTGGTAGGCCATTTTTCAGGCAATGGAAGGGAGCCGGTTCAACCTTCCAGAAACCTTCCAAGCCCAGGGCCAACGAAGCTCCTAAGGGTTCAAACAAGACCTTCTGAAGGTGTCTCCGCTCAACCCTCTCAAGTAGGAGCAAGACTAGCCCAGTTCGAGGGGGTTTGGGCGGACAAAATACAGGATGCCTGGATTGTAACCAGCATTCGATCAGGTTATCGTCTCGAGTTCAGAACAAGACCCCCTCAGACCTTGTTTGTAGAAACTCGACTTCCAACAGATTCAGAAAAGAGGCAATGTTTGCAAATATATATAAGGGAACTGTTGACAGCAAAGGCCATCCTTCCGGTTCCAAGGCAAGAATGGGGTCAAGGGGTATATTCCCCTCTGTTTTTGGTACTAAAAGCTTCAGGGGGTTTCAGACCAGTATTGGACCTCAAGGTCCTGAATTCTTACATGAAGGTTCCACTATTCAAGATGGAGTCATTGGAAACAATTATTTTGGTTGTGAAAAAGGAGACTGGATGGTCTCCATCTATCTGGCGGACGCTTATCTTCATGTTCCCATAGATGCATCTCACCATCACTTTCTCAGGTTTTCCGTAGAAGGATTGCATTTTCAATTTCAATGTCTCCCATTCGGTCTCTGCATGCTCCCAGAATGTTTTCAAAGCTACTATCTCCAGTCGTTGCAACTCTCAGAGTCAAGGGAGTGCAAATATTCCATTACCTGGATGACATGTTACTTCTGGGTCTTTCAAAAGAGCTCCTTCTAGATCATGTGAATCTCACCTGCAAAATGCTAACTCGTTTTGGTTGGTTGATCAATTTTTGAGTGTCTATCAAAATGCCTATCAAATGAACAGCCTATAGTCTATATCAGTACAAATACACTTAAAAGTTACTTATCTTCTGTTACTGTATGTTAGTGATCTCCATTGGCAACGATGCTTCTTGGACACCAGGCAGTGTTCTTGTATCATGAGTGGCGGCTTCTGATCTTCAAAGCATGATGGTGTGTGTGTGTGTCCCTACTCACCCCCTTTATGTGTCAGGCTGTTTGCCATAGCTACCAAACAACAGAAAACATGCCTATTTACTGTAGCTGTAGAAACAATGGACTGTTGAAAACTGCATCTACGTACCCATTGTCTAATCAGGCCAACACCTGACAGTAATCTAACAGTCATTCTTTCAGTTTGAGAGCTGAAAGGACCTCAAACAACTAAATCTCTTTCTTGTGTACTGTATCAATAGACACAATAGCCTGTTGAAAACTGTAACAATACAATACAACAATGATATTTACCTCCATTGTATAAAACAGCATTTGTTTGAGAAATCTACTCAAGACAAAAACTGACAATATCTCTATGACCAACCACTATTGTGTAATGTTATGTCCCATGTATCGTAAGTCTGATTAATAATAAAAAATCATATTGTAACAAACGCAAGACATATCGCAAGTCTGATTAATAAAAAAAAATCATATTGTAACAAACGCAAGACATATCGCAAGTCTGATTAATAAAAAAAAATCATATTGTAACAAACGCAACACAACAAGAGAATGCAATCTGCGTGCCCCTATCTACATGGCGCATGGCATCTTCAATTTAATATTAACAGAAGATGGAGGTGCCAATATTATGGGGTGATGTGGGGCGATGTGAGGAAGTTTAATAACAACTGCCCAGGTAACAAATATGCCCAAAATAGAATGAGAAAATAACTTTTTCAGAGAAAGCCGGCTATGCCCGGAAGTACGTGTAGAACTGTGTGAGATCAATGTAAGCAGTGTGCATGCGCAAGCGGCTGTTGCGCTCGTTCACATGCATTTGTTCACTGCACGGCCAAAATCTTAGTAAATGTTAAGCAACATACATGCAATTGAGTGGGTTGAACAGGCGCACCTCTAAACTTGACAGATTTTTTTTTATACTGGTTCACTTTTATGTATTTTTTTAAGGAGATTTGCACACAGGTCATGTTAGCATGTTACGTTACCAACATGTGACATGAACCTTGTTAAATGATATAAAAAGACTCTCGCTCCTCTAGCTCCTCCTAAAAGGGCATTTAACCTTCCCCCTCTAATGCATATGATTTCCTTGGGCTAGCTTTTGCTTTAAATGGGGAACTCCACACTCCATTCCTCAATGCTCTTGTCTCTCCCCTCTAACCCCTTGGATTTCCATGGGCAAACTTTTGCTTTTAAAGGGGAACTCCACACTCCACTCTATTCTCCAAAGGCTGTGAGCTGCCTTCACCAATCCAAACCACATCCGTTTTCAGAGCATACAACAGAGCCAGATAGGAAAGGGGCAAGAAGAGTGATTGCACAACCCACTCCTGAACCATACAAGGCCACATGCACTCAACATAGCTAGCTGCCTTTGGGGCATGTTGGGCTCAGCCCCATACCAACCACAAAGCACCTTGTACCCACTAGTTTAAAGAGGTTTTCTACATTCCATAAAACCATCTTTCTGCAGCCCCCCACAACCCCAGCCTAGGCCTGTGTGTCCCCAAGGAAAGACATTGGTAGGGTTTTACCCTCACTTCCTGTTTGTCTCTGTGACAGGAAGTGAATACATTTGGGAAGAGTCTTCACCCTATCAGGGGTGCAGACATCCCCAAAAACTGACAAGACTTCTAATCCCTCTGCACTCTATCCCCAAGCAAAACTAAGAAAGGATTTCATTTAGTTTAGCTTTGCAAAGACACATTCCTAAGTTCAATTGTGATTAGCGTTGCCACCTTTTCTTCAAGTCAAACCCGAACACTTTAGCCGCACAAGGCAGTTTTTTTAGTATGCACACACTGCCTTTTGTTCTTCTCTCCATCTTTTATTCTTTCTTTCCCTTTTTCTTTATTCCCCCCCTTTCTCTCTTTTTATTTCACTACCCCCCCCCCCCCCCTCCTTCTCTCTCTCTGGGAAGTGAATGGCTACATTTTTGCATTATTAAATAAAATGCTAACCATACACAAATTATAGATATATATATATACATATATACACAGTATCTCACAAAAGTGAGTACACCCCTCACATTTTTGTAAATATTTAATTCTATCTTTTCATGTGACAACACTGAAGAAATGACACTTTGCTACAATGTAAAGTAGCTTGTATAACAGTGTAAATTTGCTGTCCCCTCAAAATAACTCAGCACACAGCCATTAATATCTAAACCGCTGGCAACAAAAGTGAGTACACCCCTAAGTCAAAATGTCCAAGTTGGGCCCAAAGTGTCAATATTTTGTGTGGCCACCATTATTTTCCAGCACTGATTTAACCCTCTTTGGCATGGAGTTCACCAGAGCTTCACAGGTTGCCACTGGAGTCCTCTTCCACTCCTCCATGATGACATCACAGAGCTGGTGGATGTTAGAGACCTTTCGCTCCACCACCTTTGAGGATACCCCACAGATGCTCAATAGGGTTCAGGTCTAGAGGCATGTTTGGCCAGTCTATCACCTTTACCCTCAGCTTCTTTAGCAAGGCAGTGGTCATCTTGGAGGTGTGTTTGGGGTCATTATCATGTTGGAATACTGCACTGTGGCCCAGTCTCCAAAGGGAGGAGATCATGCTCTGCTTCAGTATGTCACAGTACATGTTGGCATTCATGGTTTCCTCAATGAACTGTAGCTCCCCACTGCCGGCAGCACTCATGCAGCCCCAGAACATGACACTACCACCACCATGCTTGACTGTAGGCAAGACATGCTTGTCTTTGTGCTCCTCACCTGGTTGCCTCCACACACGCTTGACACCATCTGAACCAAATAAGTTCATCATCATGTCATGTCCTTCATCTGCTTGTCTTCAGTAAACTGTTTGTGGGCTTTCTTGTGCATCATCTTTAGAAGAGTCTTCCTTCTGGGACGACAGCCATGCATACCAATTTGATGCAGTGTGCTGTGTATGGTCTGAGCACTGAAAGGCTGACCCCCCCACCCCTTCAACCTCTGCGACAATACTGGCAGCACTCATACATCTATTTCCCAAAGACAACTTCTGGATATGACGCTGAGCATGTGCACTCAACTTCTTTGGTTGACCATGGCAAGGCCTGTTCTAAGTGGAACCTGTCCTGTTAAACCGCTGTATTGTCTTGGCCACCGTGCTGCAGCTCAGTTTCGGGGTCTTAGTAATCTTCTTATAGCCTAGGCCATCTTTATGTAGAGCAACAATACTTTTCAGAGAGTTCTTTGCCATGAGGTGCCATGTTGAACTTCCAGTGGCCAGTATGAGAGAGTAAGAATGATAACACCAAATTTAACACACCTGCTCCCCATTCACACCTGAGACCTTGTAACACTAACAAGTCACATGACACTGGGGAGGGAAAATGGCTAATTGGTCACAATTTGGGCATTTTCACTTAGGGGTGTACTCACTTATGTTGCTGGCGGTTTAGACATTAATGGCTGTGTCTTGAGTTATTTTGAGGTGACAGCAAATTTACACTGTTATACAAGCTGTACACTCACTACTTTACATTGTAGCAAAGTGTCATTTCTTCAGTGTTGTCACAGGATAAGATATAATAAAATATTTACAAAAATGTGAGGGGTGTACTCACTTTTGTGAGATACTGTGTGTATATATATTTATATATGCACTGAATGTATTTACACCTACAGGTATATTGTGCCCAATGAATGATTGTCTTTGGGGGAAGGGGGGATTGCAATGTGGAATGTGTGTACAGTGTCTGTGTATAGGTTGTGTGTGTATCATGTGTGTATATTGTGTGTGTGTATCATGTATATTCTGTGTGTGTGTCATGTGTATTGTGTGTGTGTGTGTGTTGTCTGTGTACAGTGTGTATTATATGTGTACAGTGTGTGTACTCTGCATTGATCCTGGCTGTAGTGGAGAGCTGCCTTGTAGTGGAATGTCCAGGATGGTATAGATGTTGATCCCTCTTTGACAGCTGATGAGGTGGGGGGAGGGGGGAGGTATGTGGAAGTCCTGCAGATCTCACTCATGGCCAATAGAGCACACAGTACGTGTCCATGCCATCAACCCCCATATCCACCTGTTACTGTGTGTATTGTAACTTGCACAGACCTGCTCGGTGCCACTGCTGCACGATGGCTGCTTCCTCCACAGGCTCTCTGCTGCTAGAGATCATAACCTCCCCCACCTCCCGTTCACTGAACCGCCGCCTCTTTCTGAGCTGTGGTGTACCAGCAAGATCCTGTACAATGTCACCTGGGCTAATCCTGCACCCCTCACCCGCTACACCGCTGTCTTCACTCTGCAGGAACTCATCCTCTAGCAGTCACACTGTATGATGCTCGGAGATGGAAAGGACACTTCACCAGGGGGCGAAAACATACCACGCACTTATAGCCGCTGGTATTCCATGCTTAGCAGGGTCACCATAATCCTGGAAATTCATACAGTAGCAGAGAGAGATCGTGAGGTGGAGAGGTGACAGGGGCAGGTTCTGCGCTGATTGGTATAAACACCCTTCCAGAAGCCTGCATAGAGTTAGCCACCATCCGGTCTGAATCTCAAAAACTGGACTGTCCGGATGAATCCTGTACAGGTGGCAACACTAACTGTGATGCATGTCAATGGCCCATTTACACCTTGTTTAATAGAAAACACCAGTTGCCTTTCACTATAAACATTTGTTAGTCCAGTCCTGGAAATCTGCATCTGCTTTACTATTAATTTCCATAAAAATTGGGTTCCTGCATCTAGATATGCGACCACTGTGTATGTGTGATGCGCAACTGCTGTGCACATGGAGGTATGTACCCGTGGAGCATATCTGGTTCCCGGAAGTGGTGGCCAGCACACAGGAATGACATCACGCCCCTCCAGGAAGTTGCTTGTACTGCTGATAATTTCCTTCCACCACCATGCCCCACTCACTGTTCTCTGAGGAAGAGATGATCCTTATTTGGAAATTAAAATAATTTTTGATTTATCTTTACATGGGGTGGTATTTATGTGGGTCATGTGTGTATATCTAAATGATTTGGCCTCAAAACACACACCTACTTCCTGTGTACAGATTCACTTCCGGGCCAATGTATATTCGCTTCAGTGTGTGTGTATATATATAGTTATATATATTTTATATACAGATATATCTATAGATGTAGGTTCTTGTGTCCACCAGCAGAGAGAAGTTGGGTAGATGTCACACTCCCAATTCTGGAGGCATATTAATGGTCTAGCACAGGGGTCTTCAAACTACAGCCCTCCAGTTGTTCAGGAACTACAATTCCCATCATGCCTAGTCATGTCTGTGAATGCCTCATGGGATGTGTAGTTCAGCAACAGCTGGAGAGCCATAGTTTGAAGATTCCTAATCAAGAAAAGGAAGGGGTTTTTAGGGACTTTGAGGAAATCATGACCTGGTAAGGTCACCCATTTCCATCCCTAGGGACTTTAAATGAAACCATGACCTGGTAAGGTCATGTGTTTCCATCCCAATCTAAATCACAAAACAAGGGGAATAGCTAAAGGGGAGGTTGGGACTTTAAATGAAGCATGTGACAGCAAGAGGGTAATAGGATGAACATAGAAGAATTTATTGACATAATATTCAAGCATACACGTTGTAACCGTAGAGTAAATACAGTCAAACAATTCATGCATAATTAAGTATGTAAAAAGGTATAATTGAATGAAATATAACATACATTGTAATGTTCATACAATTAGTGGATAGGTAACAAGGTACAAAGTTAAAAAATTGAATAATGATGACTCAGGATACCACATTCACAAATTCCCTAGTGCACCACAAACAGAGTTTGGTAAAATACATGTTAGAAACAGTAGTGCCTGCTGGACCTAAGGCCTCGCTGGACCTGTGGGGGGGAGTTAAAATATGATAAAGCTGATGGAGACTGATTAGACAGTAGGACACGGCAATTGATGGCTCAACGCGTTTCGTGGCTTCCATGCCACTCGTCAGGAGCAAGCACGTGTATACCTGAAAATATATAGGGATGGAATAAGCAAAAGAAAAGTAAAAACAAAAATAAAAATAGTGGGGGGGGCGTGGTGTATAAGCCCCCGCTGCTGGTATAAAAATATACTCACTAGGAAACTGGGCACTGGTAGATAGGCGGCGGGACCCCGCAAGCCATCCAGGTTACGCCCAACCGGGAGCCGAGGCGGGGAGCCCCGCAGGGACGAAAGCAGGCACCAACCAGGGCAGGCACGGGGACCGAGGGTTATCTAGGGAAGTGAAAGATAGTGAAGGTGAGTGAAGACAATGTGATGGGAGAGGAGAGAAAGAAGGAACCCCATAGACATAATGTGAGAAGTAGAAGAAAGCCAGTGAAGGACATAGGTAGGGAGGCAGTAACCGGATGGAAGGCTGAGAGTGGGTAAAGCGTGAGGAAAAGTCAAAGACAACCAGTGCAGTGACCAGCCATGAAAGGAGGTGATGGGTGTACCTGAAAAGGAAGATTGGGGCGCCAGAGGAGGGAGGATTTCCAAATCGTGTGAGATCGGGTGTGTGGAAAGCCTCGAATGCCCAGGCCGCCCCGGAGAGCGTCCATATAACGCCACCGCGGGGCCGCCCACCAACGTCACGCCGTGTAGTAGGGGGAGGAGCACCGCAAGTCGGACGGGTGTCTGACCTCCTCACTAGCCCACGAGTGTGGAAACAGCAGCTGCGCATGACGGCGCCAGGATAGGACGCTGCAAGCACAGTGTGGTGCGTGACGTCGACGCACAGTAGGCCGGCGTCCATCCCCCCAGAGGACTACCTGGGGGAGGAAGGAGACCCGCAAGGTGCGTCGCGGCTCCCGAAGGGGAAGGAGGCTAGACGACAAGGCAGTCCCACCAGCACACACCACCAGCGACACAGCCCCATAGGGTTTGCCTCAGTATGTGTAAGATAACACTAATTATGATGAAATAAAACGGATGAAGATAAGTGAAGTTGGTTAAAAGGATAAACTAATGAAAAACAGGGGAGGTATCACAAAGGTCATTGAGGGCAGTATGGATGATGAATAGGAACTAAATAAAGCAATGGCACATGCTTCCATCCCTGTGCATATATACAAGAAAAGGAAGGGGTTTTTAGGGACTTTGAGGAAATCATGACCTGGTCATGCGCAGCTGCTGTTTCCACACTCGTGGGCTAGTGAGGAGGTCATCTGTGCCATCTTGCCAGACACCCGTTCGACTTGCGGTGCTCCTCCCCCTGCTACACGGCGTTGCGTTGGTGGGCGGCCCCGCGGCGGCGTTATATGGACGCTCTCCGGGGCGGCCTGGGCATTCGAGGCTTTCCACACACCCGATCTCACACGATTTGGGAATCCTCCCTCCTCTGGCGCCCCAATCTTCCTTTTCAGGTACACCCATCACCTCCTTTCATGGCTGGTCACTGCACTGGTTGTCTTTGACTTTTCCTCACGCTTTACCCACTCTCAACCTTCCATCCGGTTACTGCCTCCCTACCTATGTCCTTCACTGGCTTTCTTCTACTTCTCACATTATGTCTGTGGGGTTACTTCTTTCTCTCCTCTCCCATCACATTATCTTCACTCACCTTCACTATCTTTCACTTCCCTAGATAACCCTCGGTCCCCGTGCCTGCCCTGGTTGGCGCCTGCTTTCGTCCCTGCGGGGCTCCCCGCCTCGGCTCCCGGTTGGGCGTAACCTGGATGGCTTGCGGGGTCCTGCCGCCTATCTACCAGTGCCCAGTTTCCTAGTGAGTATATTTTTATACCAGCAGCGGGGGCTTATACACCACGCCCCCTGCACTATTTTTATTTTTATTTTTGTTTTTACTTTTCTTTTGCTTATTCCATCCCTATATATTTTCAGATATACACGTGCTTGCTCCTGACGAGTGGCATGGAAGCCACGAAACGCGTTGAGCCATCAATTGCCGTGTCCTACTGTCTAATCAGTCTCCATCAGCTTTATCATATTTTAACTCCCCCCCACAGGTCCAGCGAGGCCTTAGGTCCAGCAGGCACTACTGTTTCTAACATGTATTTTACCCAACTCTGTTTGTGGTGCACTAGGGAATTTGTGAATGTGGTATCCTGAGTCATCATTATTCAATTTTTTAACTTTGTACCTTGTTACCTATCCACTAATTGTATGAACATTACAATGTATGTTATATTTCATTCAATTATACCTTTTTACATACTTAATTATGCATGAATTGTTTGACTGTATTTACTCTACGGTTACAACGTGTATGCTTGAATATTATGTCAATAAATTCCTCTATGTTCATCCTATTACCCTCTTGCTGTCACATGCTTCATTTAAAGTCCCAACCTCCCCTTTAGCTATTCCCCTTTTTTTGTTTTTTAAGATTCCTAATCACTCTTGCATGTCTTGAAAAAAGGTGATTTTTCATCTGCCCTGTATAAAGCCCATGAAATATCGTTAGGAAAATAAACGTGGGTCATGGCACATCCACATTCCAAATTTGTCACTTAAGATGGTCATGCACTATGCAATCTGATTGTCCAATCTCTGTGCAACTCGATATTTAGGCAAAGTAGGTAATAGGAAGACACCCTTGAACAATTAATTAAAAATATAGGAAATCAAACAGGTTCTTGCACTAAATCTAATTTATTTAAGATCTAACTGATTGCAGTGTATGGTCACCTTTAAAGATCAAGATCTGAAAATATTAATTTATTGGGCTTAGAAACACTTCTCTGTTCTTTGTAATGTATTGTATATAGAAGCAAAATACTCTTGCGCACAGGTGTATTAGCTAGATGATCCCAAGGGTTCAGAAAGGACAATGGATTTCGGCCTTGCTGCTCTCCAGGATGGGATTATCCGAGTAGTAAATGATAAGAAAGAAAGAGAGCGCACCTGTCAGAGAGCTTACCTGATTGGGCGTCGTCGCGCGCCGGGGCGCGTTGGTGCGCGCTTTCCTGCAGGTGCTCGGGCGCCTGCTTCTATGGGCACTGGTGTTGGCATGCCGGCTGGCCGTGGTGGACGCGGTGGTGCACGGGCGCGTATGCCTATGGACGCTGCTATGCGTTCACCTGGTGGCGCTGGTGTGCATGCCGCTGTCTGGGGGCGCGCTCGGGCGCGTGCAGGTGCGCGGGCACCTGTGCGTAACGGTGCGTGCACGAACGCGGCGTTTGGCGCCAATCAGCCTATTTAGGCTTGCTTCTCCCTCTGATCAGTGCTGCCTGATCAACAGTTCCGTGCCTAGTTCCTGTTTCCTGTTTCCTGTTCCTAGTTCCTGTGATTCCTGTGTTCCTGATCTGTTGACGACCCGGCTTGCCTTTTGGACTCTCCTGACCTCCGCCTGCATTTGACCCCGGCCTGTTTTGACTTCGCTTCTGCCTGCTCCTTCTGTACCTCTGCTGCCCGCCTGTTGCCAAACCCAGCTTGTGCACTAACCTGTCTCCAGCTCCTGCTCAGCATCTGTTGTCTGTGCCGCTGACTATCATCTGCTGTTTGAAGACTGCTAACCTCCGGAACACGGACTCCTGCACAGGCTCTCATACCACTCCGCACTCGTGGGCCTCCTGTGTGCTCTACCAGGGGTCGCGAGTTGGATACGTAAGGGAGCCTACCCTCTGCCCAAGTGGACTCTCCGGTCTGGTAAGTGAGAGACTTGACAGCACCGGCCTAGTGCATTATCCTAAGTAAATTTATTAATTAAAACCAAGATTAAAATCTACTCACAAAAGTAGGAAGAAAAAATCGCATTATATACAGTCACAAAGTGATTGGTCCACTGGTAGCAGTTTTCCAGGTCCTAGGAAGAGGACGTACGAACCGCTGCTGGCTAACGCGTTTCGAAGGTGTCCCTTCTTCATCAGAGCCTTATCGGTGCTAGTCTCTTGCTAGTCTTTTATACATGTGTCCATCTGAGAAGCACTCTTCAGATTACTACTGAAACACCTCCCTTAATTGGTGGGAGGTCCTACAAAGGGGATGGACCTTGGCCACATCATTGTAAAATAATAATTTGTTAGTTTATTTTTATTTTATTATATTATTTTATTTATGGATGCACGCACATTAGGAGTGCATGCATCCAGCAGCAAGTTGACCGAGATCCACTAGCAGACACCGCATATCCAATTATCCTGGGCATACCTAACATAAATTAAAATCCACTAAAAACCAAAACATCAGAAAACAAAAATCAGCACAGAAGGCAAGTGACAGCTCTCAACCTCCCATAAGGTGCCCCTGCTGGAACCATAGCTGTTCCGGCGACTATAGCCGACAGCTTCTAGCCGGTGAAACAAACACTGAAGCGGCCAGGGCAGCAAAGTGTAGCAAAGGAGGTGGGACTTTATATGAAGCTCGTGGTGACAAAAAGAACAAAATGGTGGGAGGTAAAAATTGTTTAATATCGCATAGAAACATATTTAACCAACATAAAATAGCACATACATGAAGATGCACCCGTAACTGGGCGCCAAGATCTATAGTAGCAAAAACTGGTAATAACATGTTTACAATCATGTACAAAAATAGTAGAATTTAAGAGGTCCACCAGTGTTCATACAATATAAAAGCAATAAAAGGGTAACAACTGCACAGTCAATAGTCCTTGAATCCTTAAGAGGTAGAATTGTAAAAACTTTTTCATATCATAATAGGTGTATAAATGGTTCACAACATCAATTAGCTCGATGCGTTTCGCGGCTTAAAACCGCTCTTCAGGAGCAGATATGTGATTTGTCTGTAATGAAAAATGTGTGTAGATACTTAGTATCAAAGTTGGGGGAGTATGGGTAAAATTCCACCCAAAAACCCGGATAGGGCATGTAAACTTACTAGGTATGTGCACCAAGACAACTGACGTCCAGGTCAGCAGGCCAGCCCAAGGTCAGTAACGGGAGCCGAGAGGGCGCGTCCAATAGCGGCAACCAACACAGACAGCGAGCACGGCAGATCAGCACTCCCAGGCTCACCTGGTGAGGAAAAAGTGGTAAAAGACCTGAAAGTGTGGGGCAATGTGAAGAAACAACAAATGTGGATGCAAAGATGAAGAAATAGGATTGGGTGGTGAACTGGAGAGGGAAATAGGTGAGAAGCTTCTAGCCGGTCCCATGTCTCGATGCTCCGTACCGCCGAGTGGAACGCACGCCGCACCATCACTTCCTGGTTGCGGTCCACGGGCAGAAGTGCAGTCATGATGTCACTTCCCGTGCGCCCATTGGCGCGCAAGATTGACGTTCAATGATAAACAATCGCCGGAATTTTGTCGAAGAAAAAGATAGAGAGCAAAACCGGACAAGCGCGTCAAGGAGATGAATTAGGGGGAGCACCTAGCTCGTAATGGAGCCTCTGAAGGGGGAAAAAAAGAGTAGTATAATTATTTGCCTATTACTGGACGTACATAACATTGTAAAAAAACTATTGTTATAAAAAAGAGAGAAAAAAGCATGAGCAGATCTATATGCAAATGTTATGTAAACATAGCATATATAAAAACTTGCACTATAGCACTAAAGTTAAAGCCTGTACTTTTATGGCACAAGGTATACATGTACACAAAAAAATGTGCACGTACATATTGGTGGATTTGGACACACAGCGAATTGATTGACTTATGTTAAGTTGGATTGGGGGTTTTTTAAGTAAATATCTTCTATCAACAATAATAACTAGCAATAGGAATTTACCCATAGCAAGGGGTGCATTAGAATTAAAATTATTATAAAACATATGTATATATATATATATATATATATATATATATATGATGAATAATAAAAACTTAATAGTAAAAATGTTTGTATATATGTGCAAAGGTGTGCACACTTGGACTCCTGTATACTATCAGGACCAGTTCTGTGTACACTACCGATACATCATATAAGGTTATTAAAACCACATATATAATTAATTATGCACATTATTTCAGGTGTAACTATAGCTAGAGTACCCCTATGTGTACACACAGAGGCTAATACATATACACCAAGGAAAGAGATAACAGAATTGTTATATAAAAATAAAAATAAAAGTACAAATACTAATTTTGGTATACTTTCTTGGTAAAAAAAAGTACCGTATTTATCGGCGTATAACACGCACCGGCGTATAACACGCACCCCAATTTAGGAGGGAATTTTAAGGAAAAAAAAACTTTTAGGAGGGAAGTTGAAGGGAAAAAAACTTACATTTAAATGCCCATCATTGCAGCCTTCTCAGTGCAGCCTTGCCCCAGTGCAGCCATGTCAGTGCAGCCTTGTCAGTGCAGCCTTGTCAGTGCAGCCTTCCCCAGTGCAGCCTTCCCCAGTGCAGCCTTGTCAGTGCAGCCTTGTCAGTGCAGCCTTCCCCAGTGCAGCCTTGTCAGTGCAGCCTTCCCCAGTGCAGTCTTGTCAGTGCAGCCTTCCCCAGTGCAGCCTTGCCCCAGTGCAGCCTTTGATCCTCTATCCCTGCCATCCTGGGCTTCAAAATCGCTGACCGCGATTTGAAAATGGCGCCGCTGGCGCCGAAATACACAGAGCCGGTCCTCGGCTCTTCCCGGCGGCTCTCGTTCACTTTAGTCGAGTAGGTTCGGATAGCTCCGCTCGGGACTACGAGTGGAGCCGAAAGTGAACGAGAGCCGCCGAGAAGAGCCGAGGACCGGCTCTGTGTATTTCAGCGCCGGCGGCGCCATTTTCAAATCGCGGTCAGCGATTTTGAAGATGTGACAGCTCAGGATCGCAGGGGATCGGCGTATAACACGCACCTGCGATTTTCCCCTGATTTTAAGGGGAAAAAAGTGCGTGTTATACGCCAATAAATACGGTATATAAAATAAAAAGATGAAATAGAATAGAATAAAGCCACTGATTGTATAAACATATGTATAAGCCTATGTATGCTTTGGTCTAATCTTATAATGAGTGCTTACTTTGCATATTCGTAAGGGGCTATCTTGTATACAGGGCAATAAACTAATACGATCTTTAAAACTTAAATCTCATAATTTGCCTAAAAGCCTAATTGAATGTTAAATGATGGCCTAAAATGCTATAAATAAAGGAGTTAAAAGGAAAATGGTGGTAAATGAATAGTAGATAATAGTCTGTCTAGAAATGGTGAATAGATATGAAGCTGGCTCACTACATTGGCTCTATGTTATTGTTATACTATTTTGTGTATTTCCGGGTCTTCGTTTAGGCCTCTGGGGGCGAGACTGCCAAGAGTGAAGATCCAGAAGGCCTCTCTCTTACATAGCCTCTGGTATCTTTATCCTATATCCAGCTCGCCTCCAATGGACTCGATTCCAAAGACTTTCATGCCTGCAGGGTCCCCTTGATGGGCCTCTAAAAAGTGTCGGGGGACTGGATACTTGTCTCTTGAATTAATGATACTACATTTATGTTCCCCTATTCTAACTCGCATTGGACGTTGTGTACGGCCAACATACAGGCGCCCACATGGCCAAACAATGCCATAGATCACATATTCTGTTCCACAGTTTATAAATTGTTTAATTTTATGGATCTTTCCATCTCTCCAACAACGGTTTTCTTTCTGTGCCACATGTACATACATGTGCCACAATTCTTCACACCGCACCTGTAGCACCCTTTTTGATTGAATATTGTTGACCAACCATTGGTTGGTTTATTGGTAGATATCTTTACCCTACTTGGGGCTATCAAGCTCCTAAGATTCCGAAGTTTCCGAAAAACAATAATAGGGTGGTCGGGGAGTGCCTTGCCTAGCACCGGGTCATGCTTCAGAATATTCCAGTTCTTTTTAATAATATTCTGAATTTCAAACGCCTTATTGGTATATTGGGTAGAGAAACAGGCCTGTTGGGTATCGAAAGTGATCTGGTGTCAAGATTTCTTGTTATCTTGGTTTTCGCCTGGTGAATCATTATAGAGAGCTAAGTACTTATTAAAAGCTGTCTCTATATGGTTGGCTTCATATCCTTTTTCTTTAAACTTCTGTGTAAGAAGCTTACTTTGTTCTAAATAGTCCTTTTTTTTGGTACATGTGCGTTTAAGGCGACAAAATTGACCATAGGGGACATTCTGTAACCACCTGGGATGATGATTATTTTTAGCATGTAAATATGAATTGCCTCCGCTGGGTTTAAAATGGGTTTTGGAAGAGATATCACCATCTTGGTCACCCTGCAGCTCTAGGTCTAAAAAGACCAGGCATTTCTCGTCTAGGACATGAGTAAAATCTATCCCAAAAGGATTGTTCCTACAGTGCTCCAAGAAATGATGGAGACTCTGATCTAACCCATCCCAGATAATTAGAATGTCGTCGATATATCTAGCATATAGGACCAAGTTTGCCCCGAAGGGATTGTTTTTCCATATGTAATATTCTTCCCAAAATCCCATAAAGATGTTCGCGTAGCTGGGGGCAAACCTGGCTCCCATAGCTGTACCTTTTGTCTGCAAATATTGTTCGCCTAAAAAGGAGAAATAATTATGTGTAAGAGAGAATTCCACACAGTCCAATAGGAATTTGGCCTGCCGAGAATTCAGTCTGTCATCCTTGAGCAAAAAGTGATTGATAGCTCTTAAACCATAGGTGTGATTTATTGATGTGTATAATGAGGCCACATCTAGGGAGAGCCATCTGTAGCTGGGTAGCCATTTGTAATTTGACAGGATCTCTAGCACATGACCGGAATCTTTTACAAAGGATGGCAGACTGACCACTATATCTTGTAAAAAATAGTCAATATAACACCCCAAGTTGCTAGAGAGGCTGTCGATCCCAGCTATTATGGGTCTACCTGGGGGATTTACAAGGCTTTTGTGTACCTTAGGTATATGATAAAAATGTGGAGTGGCGCCATGCCTATTGAACAGAAAAAGATATTCATTTTTGGTAAGGACTTCTTTTGATACTGCCTCATCCAAAAGTATTTTAAGCTCCTTAGTGTATTCAATTGTAGGATCCCTTTTCAATTTGATATAGGTATCAGTGTCACCCAGAAGCCTTCTTGCCTCAGATATATATTCATCTTTATCTTGGATGACTAGACTTCCACCTTTATCTGCCCTTCGGATAATCACATCTTGATTTCGTTTAAGAACATCTATGGGCATAAAACTTGGGTCAATATTTTTAGTATTTGTAAGCTTATTAAACTTTATTTTAAAAGTATTAAAAACCATATCATAGAAGGTGGAAATAAATCTTCCCTTAGCCCAATAGGGGAAGAAGGAAGATTTGGGTCTGAAAGAGGTGTGGGCAATTGCACTTTCACATGGGGGACCAATTTTTGGTTCGGGAGTTGTTTGTCCCTCGGGTTGCGCCTCTTGGTACAGCTCTTCTAGTATGTTTAGTATAGAGTCTTCATCAACACTTATATCAGGCGATAGCAACATTTCAGATTCCACTTTAATATTGCTAGTATTATTTTTCTCATTCTTAGCTTCTTTAAGTATGTAATACCTTTGTATAGTAAGCTTGCGTATATACTTATTAAGATCAATGAATAACTCAAATAAGTTTGGTACACTAGGTGGAGCAAAATTGAGGCCCTTCCTAAGGAGGTCTAGCTCGGTTTCTGAAAAGACAGAGCTGGATAAGTTATAGATTTTAATGGTTGAGTGCGTGGTTTCAAGAGTTTGCCTCTTTTTGTGTCTCTTCCCTGCTCTTTTTCCTCTTCGTGTTTTTCTTCTCTTTTCCTTATTTTTTTCCCCATAGATAGTGTGAGTGATAGAGTGTCCAAAATCATGTTGCCTGTTACAGACCCCTCTATTGCTGCAACTGCTTTCTGTAAAAAAAAACAGAGGGGGTGTAATCTCTGATATGCTGATCTTATCTGGAGGTTATATGCTGGAGGTTGAGAGCTGTCACTTGCCTTCTGTGCTACTTGGTACGTTTCTTGACTTTTGATTTTTGTTTTCTGATGTTTTGGTTTTTAGTGGATATTAATTTATGTTAGGTATGCCCAGGATAATTGGATATGCGGTGTCTGCTAGTGGATCTCGGTCAGATCGCTGCTGGATGCATGCACTCCTAATGTGTGTGCGCTTGTAGAGCAAAACCAAACCAAATAAAATAATATAATAAAATAAAATATAAACTAACAAATTATTATTTTACAATGATGTGGTCAAGGTCCATCCCCTTTGTAGGACCTCCCACCAATTAAGGGAGGGGTTTCAGTGGTAATCTGAAGAGTGCTTCTCAGATGGACACATGTATAAAAGACTAGCAAGAGCACCGATAAGGCTCTGATGAAGAAGGGACACCTTCGAAACGCGTTAGCCAGCAGCGGTTGGTACGTCCTCTTCCTAGGACCTGGAAAACTGCTACCAGTGGACCAATCACTTTGTGACTGTATATACTACGATTTTTTCTTCCTACCTTTGTGAGTAGATTTTAATCTTGGTTTTAATTATTAAATTTACTTAGGATAATGCACTAGACTGGTGCACTCTCTTTCTTTCTTATCTTTGTAATGTATTGAAAGATTTGGGTAAAAAAAGAAAAAAAACACATTTCAAAGATATATTAGAAGTGATAGAAATGAGATTAGTTAACTGAGTACACCCACTAATTGCCTAACAAGACACATCCAATGAGATGAAATTAACCAATTGTAATGGGCATGCACTATTATCAATGAGAAAACCACAGTTACCCTAGCGCCAGTTGCAGTTAACATATGTAGGAATTTATAATCATTATTTGTGCGTCAATGGCGCAGTTTCCGGCGCACCAATTAATGTATGAACTGGTGCAGCGCCTTCTTCTTAGTAAATCACCCGCTTTGTCTTTGTTAACGGTTGTATTTCCTAATGTATCCAATGGCAAATTGGCTATGTTAATGAACCCATGTCTTTATTTTTTGCGCTTCTGTTAAAATGCAATAAATATATATCGTCCCCTAGTGTTAACCCCATTCCCTGCCAGTGTCATTTATACAGTGATCAGTGGCTATTTTTAGCTCTGATCACTGTAATAATGTCACTGGTCCCAAAAAAGTGTCAAAAGTGTCCGATCTGTCCGCCGCAATGTTGCAGTCCCGCTAAAAACTGCTGATTACCGCCATAACTAGTAAAAAAAAATGTAATAATAAAAATGCCATAAATATATACCCTATTTTGTAGACACTATAACTTTTGCGCAAACCAATCAATATACGCTTATTGCGTTGTTTTTTTTACCAAAAATATGTAGAAGAATACATATCAGCCTAAACTGATGAAGAAATTAGTTTTTTAAAACTTTCCTTTGAATATTTATCATAGCAAAAAGTAAAAAGTATTGTTTTTTTATATTTTTTTATTCATAGCGCAAAAAATAAAAACCACAAAGGTGATCAAATACCACCAAAAGAAAGCTCTATTTGTGGGAAAAAAAGGACCTCAATTTTGTTTGGGTACAATGCATGACCGCGCAATTGTCAGTTAAAGTGACGCAGTGCCGTATCACAAAAAATGGCCTGGTCATAAAGGGGATAAATCCTTCTGGGGCTGAAATGGTTAAAAATGGCATGGGTCCTCCAAAAATCCATACCAGACCCTTATCTAAGCATGCAGCCTATCACACCAGGAAGGGTGGGGGGTGAGCATCTGTACTGCACTGTGCAAATCCCCTCAGCAGGGCAGGTAAATATGACATGTTTGGTTTTTTTAACTAAGAAAAGAGACTTTAGTATCACTGTAACCCTTTGCCCCTGATATTAACCCTTCTCAGCCAGTGTCATTAGTACAGTGACAGTGCATATTTTTAGCACTGGTCACTGTAATAATGTCACTGGTCCCCAAAAAAATGTCAAAAGTGTCAGTTCCTGTTTGCCACTTCCTGTTTCCTGTTTCCCTCACATGCAGCAGTTCACTTCATTCAAGTTGACATTATTAATGGATACTGGGAGATCTTTGGTGACACATTTCCCCATCCCGGCCATGTCTGTACCCCGTTTGTGCTCTGTTGGGTTGGTTTTCCCTCTGCCTCCTGAGCTCCCGAGCCAGACGCTCATTACTGCCGCCTCTGGGTATCAAGCAATTGGTAGTCTGATCCAGCCTTTGATGTACTACACACGCATCTACCCCTGATGAAGCGAGCATGGTCTTGCGAAACGCATTGGGATTCTTTTTATGCATGTGTACTCTGCAATTTACGTGATACGTGTAATGACAATTTCTACTGTATGTATCATTTCAGTGGCTTGCCTATGATTCATGTGTATCAACTGCTGACTGTGCTACCTTTAGCGATTTTGGTAAGGAAATCACTTAATCTACACCAATAAAATAAGCAAATTAATTAACATATGATTAAAGAATATTTTGTGACAACATCAATTTACATCCAATAGCGCCTGTGCCTATGTCCTTGAGTGGACCATCCACTATAATTGTGTTATTTCTGTGCTCTTGATTTCTCATACGTGATTCATGTGACTGAAATCCGGTGACAACACCACCACCGCATAAGTTGGCCACTCACCAGATATTAGTATATGAAAGCCTTTGGTTCATTTATGGGATAACCATTCCACTTGTTGTGAATCTCAAGCTGACCCCAATGCAATAAAGCCAATAGATCTGTTTTCATGGAAAAAACAATCAGAACCCATCATAGCGCAATATGCGTGTTGCTGTTTATTAAGCCATAAAAAATACTAAAAACTCATATGGTTTTGGTGTCCATGTGCTGACACCAAGCTTTTCCAGCAGTTAGAGATAGATAAGGGATGATATCGCCGTGTAGTTGCTCCGCCGGCGTGCGGTGCAAGCCTTTTTGACCGCACACTGGCAGAGCAACTACACGGCGATATCATCCCTTATCTCTAACTGCTGAAAAAGCTTGGTGTCAGCACACAGACACCAAAACCATGTGAGTTTTTAGTATTTTTTATGGCTTAATAAACAGCAACAAGCATATTGCGCTATGATGGGTTCTGATTGTTTTTTCCATGAAAACAGATCTATTGGCTTTATTGCATTGGGGTCAGCTTGAGATTCACAACAAGTGGAATGGTTATCCCATAAATGAACCAAAGGCTTCCCTGTGGCATTCCCCGTGACGTCACAGGGAAGTCCCGTCAAGTCACCGTGCGTCAGAGGGGGCGGGGTCACCGGGTGGCCCCGCCCCCGTTATTTAAGAACCGTCAGATGAGGAGACGCCGTCACACAGCGGGAGCCTCCCTCCATGCATGGATGCGGAGCGGCCCGGAGAAGAAGAGAAGAAGAGAAGAAGGAAGAAGAGAAGAGGATGAAGAAGAAGATGAAGAGAAGAGCGGGAGCCTCCCCCCAATGCCATGGGTGCAGAGCGGCCCGAGGAGAAAAAGATAGAAGACGCCGCGGAGGAGATGCTGGACGAGAACGCCGGAGGAAGAACCAGAAGAGCCAGAAGAACCAGAAGAAGAAGAAGATGAAGGAAGAAAGAAGAAGCATTTAAATAAAGGAATTGTCAAAAACTGTCTCTTGTCATTTTTAACTATTTTGACACTTTTTTAGTGAAATGGTAGGGGTAAGTACCCCCTTACCATTTCACACAGGGGGGGGGCTGGGATCTGGGGGTCCCCTTGTTAAAGGGGGCTTCCAGATTCCGATAAGCCCCCCGCCCGCAGACCCCCACAACCACCGGCCACGGTTGTGGGGATGAGGCCCTTGTCCTCATCAACATGGGGACAAGGTGTTTTGGGGGGCTACCCCAAAGCACCCTCCCAATGTTGAGGGCATGTGGCCTGGTACGGTTCAGGAGGGGGGGGGGCGCACTCTCCCCCCCTCTTTTCCTGCGGCCTGCCAGGTTGCGTGCTCGGATAAGGGTCTGGTATGGATTTTTGGGGGAACCCCACGCCGTTTTTTTTTTTTTTTTTGGCGCGGGGTTCCCCTTAAAATCCATACCAGACCTGAAGGGTCTGGTATGGAATTTAGGGGGAACCCCACGTCATTTTTTTTTTAAAATTTTGGCCGGGGTTCCCCTTAATATCCATACCAGACCTGAAGGGCCTGGTATGGAATTTAGGGGGACTCCCACTTCATTTTTTTTTTTTTAAATTTTGGTTCGGGGTTTCCCTGTGGGGAATTCCCATGCCGTTTTTATCAATGAACTTCTATGTGTATTGACGGCAATGCAATAGCCGCGGGTAGTTTTAAATGAGTTTTTTCCTTCGAAATGTCATTTTGCTGTCAGGCTGTTCTAAACACGGGAAACATGCGCCCCTTTACAGGCATACTATAGACACCCCCCAGGTACGAAATTTAAAGGGATATTACACTTTTATTGTTTGATTTTAAGCATTATTAAAATCACTGCTCCTGAAAAAACGGCCGTTTTTAAAACTTTTTTTTGCATTGATCCATGTCCCCTGGGGCAGGACCCAGGTCCCCAAACACTTTTTATGACAATAACTTGCATATAAGCCTTTAAAATTAGCACTTTTGATTTCTCCCATAGACTTTTAAAGGGTGTTCCGCGGCATTCGAATTTGCCGCGAACACCCCAAATTGTTCGGTGTTCGGCGAACTTGCGAACAGCCAATGTTCGAGTCGAACATGAGTTCGACTCGAACTCGAAGCTCATCCCTAATGTTTATGTTTGCATGACTATTTTAATAAATTTTGAGACTGCATTTACTCTGTCAATTGTTGGCCGAACGCATTCACCTCATTTAAAGTCCCGGGGCGATTTTCTGTTTTGTGTTGCATATATTGGGATGGAGGTGGTTTGCGGGTGACACCAGACCTTTTCCTTTTTTTTTTTTTCCTTTTTTGCAAAGTGTCAGTTAGATGTCCAATTTGTCCGCCGAAATATCGCTGTCCCGCTATAAGTCGTTGATCATCGCCATTACTGGCAAAAAATAGATAAATAAATAAAAATTCCATAAATATATCCCAATGTTTGTAGACGCTATAACTTTTGCGCAAACCGATCAATATTGGGATTTTTTTTTACCAAAAATATGTAGCAGAATACATATTGGCCTAAATTGATGAAGAAGTTAGATTTTTTACATTTTTTTTATTGGATATGTATTATAGCAGAAAGTAAAAAAATATTGTTTTCAAAATTGTCGGTCATTTTTTGTTTATAGCACAAAAAATAAAAAACGCAGAGGTGATCAAATACCACCAAAAAAAAGCTCTATATGTGGGAAAAAGGACATAAATGTTTTTGGCATCCAACATCTGTACCTGACCTCACAAATGCACTTTTGGATAACTGGATACATAAGGGAAAGGAACAGCTCTATACAAATGCCCATAGAAATTGGATGTCCAACAAGTTCATATAGATGTGATATATGTTCACAAATCTTTGACCATATAGTGTATTATTTTTATTATACAGGATTTATATAGCGCCAACAGTTTGCACAGTGCTTTACAATATATAGAGAGACAGTACGGTTACAATACAATAAAATACAAGAGGGTTGAGAGCAGGGCTGATCCTGGGCGGGTGCATGGGGTGCACTGCGCCCCAGCGCTGTAATCTGCCTGCAAAAGAGTGGCGCCGAAGCTGACTGCACTGGTTGCTCACTTCACTTGCTAGAATCGCCGGCCGCCCGGCAACCAGTGATGTCAGTCAGAGAGGCCGCGGCCGCCCCAGCATTCAGAGCGCGCCACAGCCACCCCAGCATTCTTTGCGTGCCGCCTCCGTGGCTAGTGAACCGCCCACCTCTGCCATGTTCTTTAGACAGTGTGTACTCCTGAAGAGAGAGAGCAGAGCTGCTCAGCTGCGGCTGCCTGCCTTGCTGTGAGTCACAGTGAGTGACTCCCTGTCCCTGCACTGCGCCAGGCCTGTCAAGGAACTTGGAAGTAAGTAAGTTGTTGTGCCCATTAAAAGCAGCCACTGTCCCCATCAAACGCCCACTGTGCCCATTAAAAGCTGCCACTGTGCCCATCAAAAGCCCACTGTGCCCATCAATCACAGTGCCACTGTGCCCATCAAAAGCTGCTACTGTGCCCACCAAACACCCAATGTGCCCATCAAAAGCTGCCACTGTGTCCATCAAACACAGCCACTGTGCCCATCAAAAGCTGCCACTGTGCCCATCAAACACAGCCACTGTGCCCCATCAAACGCAGCCACTGTGCTATCAAACACAGCCACTGTGCCCATCAAACGCTACCACTGTGCCCATCAAATGCTACCACTGTGTCCATCAAATGCTGCCACTGTGCCCATCAAACGCAGCCACTGTGCCATAAAACACAGCCACTGTGCCCATCAAACGCAGCCACTGTGCCATCAAACACAGCCACTGTGCCCATCAAACGCAGCCACTGTGCCCATCAAATGCAGCCACTGTGCCCTAAAACTGAGCCACTGTGCCCATCAAACGCAGCCACTGTGCCCCACCTAAAAGCAACCACTGTGCCCATCAAACGCAGCCACTGTGCCCATTAAAGCTGCCACTGTACCCATCAAACACAGCCACTGTGCCCATCAAAAGATGCCACTGTGCCCATCAAAAGCAGCCACTGTGCCATCAAACACTGCCACTGTGCCCATCAAATACAGCCACTGTGCCCATTAAAAGCAGCTATTGTGCCCAAACGCTGCCACTGTGCCCATCAAACGCTTCCACTGTTCCATCAAACGCAGCCACTGTGTCATCAAACGCAGCCACTGTTCCCATCAAACGCAGCCACTGTGCCCATCAAACACAGCCACTGTGCCATCAAACACTGCCACTGTGCCCATCAAACGCAGCCACTGTGCCCATTAAAAGCAGCTACTGTGCCCGAATGCTGCCACTGGTGCCACATCAAAAGCTGTCACTGTGCCTGGCACTTACCCTGTCTCGGTGGTGGCGGGTAAAGGCAGTGAGCGGTGGGACCTTGTAGCATGTCAGACAGTGGCTCCTGTGTCCTCCATGTGTCTCCTCCCCTCCTCCCAACAGGCGTCCAATCGTAGCGCCATTTCAGCCAATCAGGTGACAGGTAACAGACCCACGCACCTGATTGCCTGAGAGGCGGTTCAGTGTTAGCAAAGTGAATATTGATTTGCTTTTCTAACACACCTGGGTGAACTGCTTTGCGCTCGCAGTTCACCTGTTTTGAGGCCTATTAGAACCTATGCGTTTTCAGGCAAGTTTTGCACTTTTAAACCCTCGTTTTTGCATGCAGTTTTCATGCATTTTGCTGGGTTTTTTTCTCTTTAAACACACTGTATATGGCTGGTTGCTAAGGAGTAGGGATGAGCTGAACACCCCCCCGGTTCGGTTCGCACCAGAACCTGCGAACGGACCGAAAGTTCGCACGAACGTTAGAACCCCATTGACGTCTATGGGACTCGAAAGTTCGAAATCAAAAGTGCTCATTTTAAAGGCCAATTTGCATGGTATTGTCCTAAAAAGGGTTTGGGGACCCGGGTCCTACCCCAGGGGACATGTATCAATGCAAAAAAAACTTTTAAAAACGGCCGTTTTTTCGGGAGCAGTGATTTGAATGATGCTTAAAGTAAAAAAAAAAAAAGTGAAATATTCCTTTAAATATCGTACCTGGGAGGTGTCTATAGTATTCCTGTAAAGTGGCGCGTGTTTCCCTTGTTTAGAACAGTCCCTGCACCAAATGTCATTTTTAAAGGAAAAAATCTCATTTAAAACTGCTTGCGGGTTTAATGTAATGTCGGTCTTGGCAATATGGATGAAAATCAGTGAGACAAACGGCATGGGTACCCCCCAGTCCATTACCAGGCCCTTTGGGTCTTGTATGGATATTAAGGGGAACCCCGCACCCAAATTAAAATAAGGAAAGGTGTGGGGCCACCAGGCCCTATATACTCTGAACAGCAGTATACAGGCGGTGCAAAAAAGACAGGGACTGTAGGTTTGTTGTTAAGTAGAATCTGTTTGTCATTTTGAACGGGTACATTTTTAACGTGTTTAGCTCCAGCCAAAAATCTTTTTTAAGCTTTTTGGAAAACATAGGGAAGGGTTATCACCCCTGTGACATTTGTTTTGCTGTCTTTCCTCCTCTTTAGAAGATTTCACCTCACTTTTTGTCCCAATGACAAATGCTTTTTGAGAATTTGGGTTTTTTTGTGGAACAAGGATTGGAAAGCATCAGTGGAAAGGAGAAATGTTTTTCCCATATTAACTCTTACAGGAGAGAATTTCCCTTCCTAGGGGTAGATTTCATCTCACTTCCTGTTGTCTCCTTCCGTTTGCAAGTAGGAGTCGTTTGTAAGTTAGATGTTTAAAAGTAGGGGCCTGCCCTATATACTCAGCAGAAATTTGGGCCTTAGGTGTTGTTGTGGCCTCAACACTTTAAGCCTTCACAGGGCCCTGCTGTGAAATATTAGATCAAGAATTGTAATTACATGCCCCTGTTGAACAGGGGCAGAAAAACTGGGCCTTTGGTGGTGGTGGTGCTGGTGCCACAACACTGTAAGTCCTCACTCGCTCTTGGTGAGTGCAGAAATGGGCCCTGCTGTGAAATATTAGATCAAGAATTGTAATTACATGCCCCTGTTGAACAGGGGCAGAAAAATTGGGCCTTTGGTGGTGGTGGTGGTGGTGGTGGTGCTGGTGCCACAACACTGCAACCCCTCACAGACACTCTAGTTGGAACGCAGGAACGAGCCCTGCTGCAAAGTATTGCATCAAAAATTGTAATTGCACGCCCCTGTTAAACAGGGGCAGAAAAATTGGGCCTTAGGCACTGGTGCTGGTGCCACAACACTGCAACCCCTCACAGACACTCTAGTTGGAACGCAGGAACGAGCCCTGCTGCAAAGTATTGCATCAAAAATTGTAATTACACGCCCCTGTTAAACAGGGGCAGAAAAATTGGGCCTTAGGCACTGGTGCTGGTGCCACAACACTGCAACCCCTCACAGACACTCTAGTTGGAACGCAGGAACGAGCCCTGCTGCAAAGTATTGCATCAAAAATTGTAATTACACGCCCCTGTTAAACAGGGGCAGAAAAATTGGGCCTTAGGCACTGGTGCTGGTGCCACAACACTGCAACCCCTCACAGACACTCTAGTTGGAACGCAGGAACGAGCCCTGCTGCAAAGTATTGCATCAAAAATTGTAATTACACGCCCCTGCCAAACAGGGGCAGAAAAATTGGGCCTTAGGCACTGGTGGTGGCGCCCAGAACCAAAAATGTTCTTACAAGCTATCAGCGTGTTGATTGAGGAGGAAGAGGATAATTACTCAGCATAGGCAGTCTTTGAAGGGATCTGAGATTTCAAAAAAAATTATTCGGTTACATCAGCATCAGGTGCTTGGTAGCTGGTGGTGATCCAAGACTGATTCATTTTTATGAAGGTCAGTCGATCGACCGAGTCGGTGGACAGACGCACCCTGTGATCGGTTACCACGCCTCCAGCAGCACTGAATGTGCGTTCCGAAAGAACGCTGGATGCAGGACAGGCCAGTAGCTCAATTGCATACTGTGCAAGCTCTGGCCAGTGATCCATCCTCAAGACCCAGTAACCCAGAGGATTTTCGGTGGGAAAGGTGTCCAAGTCTGATCTTGCCCCTAGGTATTCCTGAACCATGGAAAACAGACGCTGGCGATGGTTGCTGGAACCGATCATACCTTGGGGCTGCGGACCAAAAAATTGTCTGAACGCATCGGTCAGACGGCCACCTTCTCCACCGCCCCTTCTTTGACTGACGGAAGCCTCAGCAACACGTTGTCCAGAAACAGGAGTTTGTAACCTCCCAGTCTCTGGGAACGCGTTGCACAGACCTTTCTGCAAGGCCTCCCGAAGATGTTTCATCCTCTGCTCCCTCTGCGATGGCAAGATAAGGTCCGCAATAGACATGTGCACACTGAAATATTTCGTTTCGGAATTTCGTTTTCGTCCAAAAAATACATTTATTTAGTTACTCCCGAAATTCGTTGTTATTTATTTCGTTTTTCGTTAAAAATTGCATTCGTCCGAAAATCCTAATTAAGGTCGAATCTGTCATTGAATGCTTATGGTGTCTGTCGAATGTTCAAAGAAGATTTGACTAAGCAGCTAAACTGTGCCACGCCATATAGTTTACCTGCTCCGTCGAATCTTCTTAGGACTTTCAACAGACACCATAAGCCAAAGTACTGTGTACTTAGTTCTAGCTATTTTACTGCTCCTCCTCTTTGGTTACAATCAGCCAATAACATTCATCATCATCATTATTTTTATTTATCTTTTCTCCCCTACGTCGAATCTTTCCTCCCCTACGTCGAATCTTTCCTCCCCTACGTCGAATCTTTCCTCCCCTACGTCGAATCTTTCCTCTCCTACGTCGAATCTTTCCTCTCCTACGTCGAATCTTTCCTCCCCTATGTCGAATCTTTCCTCCCCTACGTCGAATCTTTCCTCCCCTACGTCGAATCTTTCCTCCCCTATGTCGAATCTTTCCTCCCCTACGTCGAATCTTTCCTCCCCTACGTCGAATCTTTCCTCTCTACATCGAATCCTTTCTCTCTATGTAGAATAATCTTGGACTAATAGAGCTAAGGTTAGGCACATTCGACCACAGGTTTGATGGACAGATTGTTATTGTCATCATCATGTCGAATCTCCTATCTATATCGAACTGTTGTAGCAACGAAAACGAAAATAAAGCATTTGTTTATATCGGATCTTTTGTTTTTCGGACTCTGCACTTTCGTTATCGTTTGTTAAAACGATAACGAAAATACCTGAAATTCGGACGAAAATGCATTCGGACGAAAACGAATGCACATGTCTAGTCCGCAACCTTACCCTTGTAACATGGATCAAGGAGGGTTGCCAGCCAGTATTGGTCCTTCTCCTTGATACCACGAATACGAGGATCCTTACGCAGGCTTTGCAGGATCAGGGAGGCCATGCAGCGTAGGTTTGCTGAGGCATTCGGTCCGGAGTCCTCTGGGTCACTAAGGACGACATGGTCCGCAGCCACCTCCTCCCAGCCACGTACAAGTCCATGTGTTTCTTGGGACTGATCCCTTAAAGACTGCTGCTGATGCTGAGTGCCAGGCTCCACCTCCATACTGACACAATCTTCCTCCTCCTCCTCGTCCTCTTCCTGTGTGATCGGCGGGCACGCAGGAACACTGTCTGGATAAAGGGGGCCTTGAGAGCTAAGGAAGTCCTCCTCTTCCTGCCTCTGTTCTGCCTCAAGTGCCCTGTCCATTATTCCATGCAGCGTTTGCTCCAACTGGTGGACAAGGGGGACAGTGTCACTGATGCATGCACTGTCACTGCTCACCATCCTCGTGGCCTCCTCAAATGGTGACAGGACAGTGCATGCATCCCTGATCATGGCTCACTGGCGTGGGGAAAAAAAACCAAGCTCCCCTGACCCTGTCCTGGTGCCATAGTCGCACAGGTACTCATTGATGGCCCTCTGCTGCGTGTGCAGCCGCTGCAGCATGGCCAACGTTGAGTTCCACCTGGTGGGCATGTCACAGATTAGGTGGTTCTTGGGCAGGTTAAACTCCTTTTGGAGGTCCATCAGCCGAGCACTGGCATTATATGACCGGCGGAAATGCACACAGACTTTCCTGGCCTGCCTCAGGACATCCTGTAAGCCCGGGTACCTGCCCAAGAACCGCTGCACCACCAAGTTAAGCCATGAGCCAAACAGGGCACATGGGTCATTTGTCCCTGTCGGAGGGCAAAGAGGAGGTTGGCGCCATTGTCGCAAACCACCATTCCTGCCTTAAGTTGGCGTGGCGTCAACCACCTCTGAACCTGCCCCTGCAGAGCTGGCAGAACCTCTGCCCCAGTGTGGCTCCTGTCCCCCAAGCACACCAGCTCAAGCACCGCATGGCATCTTTTGGCCTGCGTACTTGCGTAGCCCCTTGAACGGCTACGGAGCACCGCTGGTTCCGAGGACAAAGCACAGGAAGAGGCCATGGAGGAAGAAGAAGAAGAGGGGGTGGAGGAGAGAGGTGTGTCACAATCATTAGCATTTTGGAGGCGTGGTGGCGGAACAACCTCCAACACTACTGCACCTTGTCCTGCATCCTTCCCAGCTGCCAGCAGAATCACCCAATGCGCCGTGAAACTTAAGTAACGTCTCTGTCCATGCCTGCTGGACCATGAGTCAGCGGTAATATGCACCTTACCACTGACCGCCCTGTCCAGCGAGGCATGGACATTGCCTTCCACATGCCGGTAGAGAGCCGGAATCGCCTTCCGTGAGAAAAAGTGGCGTTTGGGTACCTGCCACTGAGGAACCGCACATTCCACAAACTCACGGAAGGTGGCAGAGTCTACCAACTGAAAAGGCAGCAGTTGAAGTGCTAGCAATTTTGCCAAGCTAGCATTCAACCGCTGGGCATGTGGATGGCTGGGAGCAAACTTCTTTCGGTGGTGCAGCAGCCTGGTACAATCTGACGTCGGTGTACCAAAAGCAGATTGCCCACAAGTACTTGGCTGTGACACACCTAATTCTGCACCTTCATTCCTTTCTGTGCCGGTCTCCGAGAGGACTGAAGGTATAGTGGGGTTGGAAATCTCAGCTGATGAGGAGCAAGGAGAGGTCCCCTTTGTTCTTTGGTGTGGGTCTTTTAGATACGCTTGCCAACGAACTGCATGGCAGGTCAACATATGTCTGGTTAAGCATGTGGTACCCAAGCGGGAGATGTTTTGGCCACGCGAGATACGCTTGAGACATATGTTGCAAATAGCAGCGGTGCGATCTGATGCACTTGTCTCAAAAAAGGCCCAAACCAAAGAACTTTTTGAATAACACGCAGAGACTGCAGCGCCCTGCACATATGGAGCTTTGGGGTGTGATGCAGTCAATGTGCTGCCCTTAGGCTGGCCCCTGGAGGGCATCCTGCCTCGTTGGTGATGTGCCGCCTCCTCCTCCTCCTCCTCCTCTCTCCTATCAGGCACCCACGTTGAGTCAGTGACCTCATCATCCCCTCCCTCCTCATCACTGGAGCAAACCTGGCAGTATGCTGCAGCAGGGGGAGCATGACTGCCAGATTGCTGTCCTTCTTGGGCACCCCCTCTGTCCATGCTCATGTTACTGCCTTCATCGAGCTCAGTATCTTCATCAGAGCCTTCCAAACGCTGGGCATCCTCCTGGAGCATGTACCCAACACTGTGGTCAAACAGTTCGAGGGACTCCTCAGGAGGACATGGTGGGGCTAGGGAAGGAGTCACTGATGACATTGAGCCGAGGGAAGAGGCCGCTGCATTGCCAGACAAAGTAGGATGAGGAGGATGAGGACGGCTTGGTCATCCACTCGACCAAGTCTTCCGCATGTTGCGGCTCAACACGGCCAGTTGCCGAAAAAAAGGCCAAGCGTGTCCCACGGCCACGTGCTGATGAGGATGCACCGTCTCCACGACCAGCACTAGACACAGAGCCTGCTTGCCCTCTCTTATTGGCTTGTGACTGTCTGCCTCTCCTTCTTGGCCTTCCAGACATACTAATGGCCTGTAGCTGCACTAAGCTGGGATATATATATATATATATATATATATATATATATATATATATATATATATATGTACTGATACTGCAGCTAGCAAAATCAACTGCCTGCCTGTAGTATGAGAACACCACCAACTTTCTACAGGTAGCTTTAGCTGAACACTGCAGAGCTCGCAAAAAACTAACTTGTAGCTTTTTTAGCTGCCTGCGGTAGTGATAGGATCAGGAAAATACCACCAACCTTCTACAGGTAGCTTTAGGTGAACACTGTGCAGAGCTCGCAAAAAATAACTTGTAGGTTTAGCTGAACACTCTGAGGTGGACGCACCACACTAACTTGTAGTTTTAGCTGAACACTGAGCAGGACGCACAGCACTAACTTGTAGTTTTAGCTGAACACTGTGAGCAGGACGCACTGCACTAACTTGTAGCTTTAGATGAACACTGTGCAGAGGTCACACTAAACTAACTTGTAGGTTTAGCTGAACACTGTGAGCAGGACGCACAGCACTAACTTGTATTTTTAGCTGAACACTGTGAGCAGGACGCACAGCACTAACTTGTAGTTTTAGCTGAACACTGTGAGCAGGACGCACTGCACTAACTTGTAGCTTTAGATGAACACTGTGCAGAGGTCTCACTACACCAACTTGTAGGTTTAGCTGAACACTGTGAGCAGGACGCACAGCACTAACTTGTATTTTTAGCTGAACACTGTGAGCAGGACGCACAGCACTAACTTGT
Source organism: Lithobates septentrionalis (assembly GCA_037952835.1). NCBI lineage: Eukaryota > Metazoa > Chordata > Amphibia > Anura > Ranidae > Lithobates > Lithobates septentrionalis. Next base: position 581,443 of record JBBDGP010000798.1, on the reverse strand, counting down.
AGTTTTAGCTGAACACTGTGAGCAGGACGCACTGCACTAACTTGTAGCTTTAGATGAACACTGTGCAGAGGTCTCACTACACCAACTTGTAGGTTTAGCTGAACACTGTGAGCAGGACGCACAGCACTAACTTGTAGTTTTAGCTGAACACTGTGAGCAGGACGCACTGCACTAACTAGTAGCTTTAGATGAACACTGTGCAGAGGTCTCACTACACCAACTTGTAGGTTTAGCTGAACACTGTGAGCAGGACGCACAGCACTAACTTGTATTTTTAGCTGAACACTGTGAGCAGGACGCACAGCACTAACTTGTAGTTTTAGCTGAACACTGTGAGCAGGACGCACTGCACTAACTTGTAGCTTTAGATGAACACTGTGCAGAGGTCTTACTACACCAACTTGTAGGTTTAGCTGAACACTGTGAGCAGGACATACAGCACTAACTTGTAGTTTTAGCTGAACACTGTGAGCAGGACGCACTGCACTAACTTGTAGCTTTAGATGAACACTGTGCAGAAGTCTCACTACACCAACTTGTAGGTTTAGCTGAACACTGTGAGCAGGACGCACAGCACTAACTTATAGTTTTAGCTAAACACTGTGAGCAGGACGCACTGCACTAACTTGAAGCTTGAGATGAACACTGTGCAGAGGTCTCACTACACCAACTTGTAGTTTTAGCTGAACACTGTGAGCAGGACGCACAGCACTAACTTGTAGTTTTAGCTGAACACTGTGAGCAGGACGCACTGCACTAACTTGTAGCTTTAGTTGAACACTGTGCAGAGGTCTCACTACACCAACTTGTAGGTTTAGCTGAACACTGTGAGCAGGACGCATAGCACTAACTTGTATTTTTAGCTGAACACTGTGAGCAGGACGCACAGCACTAACTTGTAGTTTTAGCTGAACACTGTGAGCAGGACGCACTGCACTAACTTGTAGCTTGAGATGAACACTGTGCAGAGGTCTCACTACACCAACTTGTAGTTTTAGCTGAACACTGTGAGCAGGACGCACTGCACTAACTGTAAATAGTCTAGCTGCCTGACTGTGGTACTAATAGGATCAAAAGAACACCAGTAATTTTCTTCAGGTAGCTGTATATACTATAACAAGACAAGCCTGCCTGTCAGTAGGAAGATAACAGGAACGGATCTACCTGAACACTGTGAGCAGAACGCACTGCACTAACTGTAAATAGTCTAGCTGCCTGACTGTGGTACTGATAGGATCAAATGAACACCAGCAATTTTCTTCAGGTAGCTGTAAATACTGTAACAAGACAAGCCTGCCTGTCAGTAGGAAGATAACAGGAACGGATCTAGCTAAACTGAATACAGTGTATATATATATATATGCAACACCTGGGATGCATATATATACACAATACACTGTAAGTGCAGCTAAACTGACTGACTGTTCTGCCTAATCTATCTAACTCAAATAAAATGTCACTGTCTGTCTCTCTCTCTCTCTCTCAATGAACGCCGGAACACACACTACACAGGGCCGCCATGCAGGCGGCCTTATATAGTGTGGGGCGTGTACTAAATCCCCTGAGCCATAATTGGCCAAAGCCTCCTTGGCTTTGGCCAATTACGGCTCTCTGTTCAGACGGCGCTGTGATTGGCCAAGCATGCGGGTCATAGTGCATGCTTGGCCAATCATCAGCCAGCAATGCACTGCGATGCCGCAGTGAATTATGGGCCGTGACGCGCCACACGAATTTGGCGCGAACGGCCCATATCGTTCGCAATTCGAATAAGGCGGAGCTACGCACTTACGTCATTTCCGGGTACGGAGCGAGAGAGCTTGGAACGCAGCTGGACCGCACGCTGCGGGAAAGCTATTCCTGGTTTCGGCTTCACCCATAGTGTAGTGTTTTGCGGATTTTATTCTTTCCCTATCGGGGATTAATATTTTAATAAAGCTTTTAATTATACTACACTATGAGGTGACATCTTTTCTTATGAGGATTTCTCTGGCGATTCCCCTTCTTGGACGTGGAGTAAGGTGATAAGGTGATATGGAGGATTGACCTGGAAATCCTGGGAGAGAGGATACCATATCTCAGCAAACACGGGATACCTACCAAGAGGACGGCATTGGGATCTTAAAGTGTCTGTCACCCCTGCAGGGGTATTGGGAGCCGGTGAGTGGGGAGCCAAAAGGGGGAGCACAGAAGTCACGGATATTCTCCTCTGTGGGCACTACAGTCACTAAAGCTCTTGGAACTTTGTCATGATATATATATTTTGGGAATATATCACTTTGGAATAGACTTTTTGCATTTTGTATTTTCACTTCATTTGGATTATTATTATTATTATTTTTATTATTTATGGTTTATTATTTTTTCCTTTATTTTTCCGATTGGATTGCATTTGTCATTTACTTCTGGAACACGTTGGACTCATCACAAGAGTTGCACAGTTTATATATAGTAGTAGCACCTAGTGGTCATCACCTGCAACTGAATAATATCTCACACTTGTTATTATATGTGAACGAATTATAAGTGTATGGGGTGTTTTTATCACATTTTTTTTGGTCCCACAATTTTTAAAAAAAATTTTTTATGGTATTATTCCATTTATGAGTTATTGCACTTTTTCACCCTTTGCGTATGGTATATACTAATCAATATACTATTCATTACAATATCTTTATCAGTATTTACTGTAATCACTTATATACCCCCCCAAGGGAGCGCCATACCCCCATTTACATTTTGTTACATACGTTAGCCCTCTTTGAGGGCTTAACTAGTGGAGGCAGCACACCTTCTCCTTAGCTATTTCTCTCTCTTCTTGCTATCTCTCCTCACTGGCCTCTTTTCCCTCATTTTTTCTCTCTCTAGTGGGGTATACACCCCCTTGTTTCTTTCATCCCCACCTCTCCCCACCCCCCCCACCTCTTTCTTCTCCTTCTTTTTCTTCCTCTTCTCTCTCCTTTGTTCTCTGTCCTAAGCGCAGAGATTTTGTGGCTTTGATACTTACCTGATTGTGGCCCTGAGCCTGCTGCTGACTTACTGCCACCATGCCCATGCCTGTCGCATGAATGGGCCACACCGCTACCTGGACTATGCAAATAATTAGCTGTAGCAGGAGGCAGTATGTTTATGAAGGGCTGGAGAGCGGTACAATAATGAGTGTCTGCAGTTAACAGTGTACCAGGACCAATATTATGGCTGTGCTGGCTGTCTCTGCCTGGACAATTTCTATGGAATGTGCTGTGCCGACTATAGACAATATTCCTGCCTGCTGCCTGGATAGTTAATATTGCTGTCGCTAAGCACCTCCCTGCCTGCTGCCTGGACCAGTGCTCTCCTCTGTGGATACTACTAAAAGCACAGGTAATGCTTTTTTTTTACCCTTTCTGCAATAGAATTTATTTTGGATTGTAATTCTTGGTATGTGCATGCTATGTGTTAGAAATATGAAGGGTTTTCAAAAATGATAGGTTGCCAGGAAATTATATATGTCATTTATGCTCCTAGAACGCCTGATGGTGCTACTTTGATGTTGGGCCTCTGTATGTGGCCAGGCTGTGTAAAAGTCTCACACATGTGGTATCGCCATAGTCAGGAGGAGTAGCAGAATGTATTTTGGGGTGTCATCTTTGCTACGTACATGCTATGTGTTGGAAATATCTGATAAATGGACAACTTTGTGTAAAAAAAAAATGCGTTTTCATTTTTTTCCACATTTTCCAAAAACTTTTGGAAAAAAATGAACCATTCAAAAGACTCATTATGCCTGATAGATTATACGTTGGGGTGTTTGCTTTCCAAAATGGGGTCATTTTAGGGGCAATTCCATTGTCCTGGTGCTCCAGGGCCTTCAAAAATGCAATACGTGGTTGAGAAATGAGATGTGTCATTTATGCTCGTAGATCGCCTGATGGTGCTACTTCAATGTTGGGCCTTTGTATGTGGCCACGCTGTGTAAAAGTCTCACACATGTGGTATCGCTATACTCAGGAGGAGTAGCAGAATGTATTTTGGGGTGTCATCTTTGCTACGTACATGCTATGTGTTGGAAATATCTGATAAATAGACAACTTTGTGTAAAAAAAAATGCGTTTTCATTTTTTTCCACATTTTCCAAAAACTTCTGGAAAAAAATTAACCGTTCAAAAGACTCATTATGCCTCATAGATTATATGTTGGGGTGTTTGCTTTCCAAAATGGGGTCATTTTGGGGGCGATTCCATTGTCCTGGTGCTCCAGGGCCTTCAAAAGTGTAATAGGTGGTTGAGAACTGAGATGTGTCATTTATGCTCATAGAACGCATGGAGATGCTACTTCAATGTTGGGCCTTTGTATGTGGCCAGGCTGTGTAAAAGTCTCACACATGTGGTATCGCCATACTCAGGAGGAGTAGCAGAATGTATTTTGGGGTGTCATCTTTGCTACGTACATGCTATGTGTTGGAAATATCTGATAAATGGACAACTTTGTGTAAAAAAAAATGCGTTTTCATTTTTTTCCACATTTTCCAAAAACTTCTGGAAAAAAATGAACCGTTCAAAAGACTCATTATGCCTCATAGATTATACGTTGGGGTGTTTGCTTTCCAAAATGGGGTCAGTTTGGGGGGAAATTCTATTGTCCTGGTGCTCCAGGGCCTTCAAAAGTGTAAATGGTGGTTGAGAAATGAGATGTGTCATTTAGGCTCGTAGAACGCATGAAGATGCTACTTCAATGTTCGGCCTTTGTATGTGGCCAGGCTGTGTAAAAGTCTCACACATGTGGTATCGCCATACTCAGGAAGAGTAGCAGAATGTATTTTGGGGTGTAATTTGTTGTATGCATATGCTCTGAGAGAGAAATAACCTGTTAATATGACAATTTTGTAAAAAAATGTAAAAAAAAATCTTCATTTTGCAAAGAATTGTGGGAAAAAAATTACAACTTAAAAAAATTCACCATGCTACTTACTTAATACCTTGGAATGTCTACTTTCTAAAGAGGGGTCATTTAGGGGTTTTTTGTACTTTTCTGACTTGTTAGTGTACCAAGAAATGAGTCAGTACATCTGTGTGATCAGATGTGATCAATTTTCAGTGATTGGCACCATAGTTTGTAGACTCTATAACTTTCACAAAGATCAAATAATTTACACTAATTTGGGTTATTTTTACCAAAGATATGTAGCAGTATAAATTTTGGCCAAAATTTATGAAGAAAAATTACTAATTTGCAAAATTTTATGACAGAAACAAAGAAAAAGGCATTTTTTTAACAAAATTTACGGTCTTTTTTATTTATAGCACAAAAAAAAAAACACTAGTGATTAAATACCACCAAAAGAAAGCTCTATTTGTGTGAAAAAAAGGACGCAAATTTCATATGGGTACAGTGTTGCACGACTGAGTAATTGTCATTCAAAGTGTGAGCGCTGAAAGCTGAAAATTGGTCTGGGCAAGAAAAGGGGTGTAAGTGCACTGTATTGAGGTGGTTTATATTGTTCAGTTCATATTTATATTCCAAGTTTTTTTTTCTGCTACGCTATTTGATTTACATGCACTTGACACAGAATTTTTCAATAAATAAAACATTTATTTTGACTTGTCAAAGCCGTTAACTAAGTTATTGTCAAAGCTAAGTGGTGGGGCTTACAGATGGAGAGGTGCAGTTGTTGCCATAGAAACATTAGTATAGGGGAGGAGTTAGTAAGATGACCACACCCATGTGGGGGCCGCCAGATATATTTCTGCACCCAGGCGCCTGTGACCCTAGGATCGGCCCTGGTTAAGAGGGTCCTGCTCATAAAGCTTACAATCTAATAATAGAGTGGGGCAAGTGGTACAAAAGGTCAAAACTGTGGCGTTTGAGCTGATGGAAAAGATAATAGTTCAGTTAGTTGGAGGTATGATAGGGTTCGCCTAAAGGCAGCCAGAGTAGGAGGTAGAGAGTTTCAGAGGATGGGAAAGGCTCTGGAGAAGTCATGAAGACAAAGCATGGGAGGAAGAGACAAGAGAGCGTGAGAGCAGGAGGCCTTGAATATACAGTGATGTGAAAAGTATTTGCCCCTTCCTGATTTTTTTTTTTTGCATATTTCTCCCACTTAAATGATTCAGATCATCAAACAAATTTTAATATTACACAAAGATAACCAAGTAAATCCAAGATGCAGTTTTTAACCACTTGCCGACTGCCCGCCGTCGATTGACGGCAATAGAATGGCACTCCTGCGCAAATCGCCATAGCTGTATGGGTGACGCTTTAAGGAGTATAGGGGGCACACACCTGTCACGTCCCTAAGGAGCCAATGTGCGTGCCCGGTGGCCACGATCTCCGCCGCGCATCCGCGATCGCTCCTGTTAAAGCGAGAACGGGGATTTGTGTGTGTAAACAAAGATCGGTCTCCTCCCCAAGTCAAATGAAAAGTAAAAAGTGGGTGTGGCGCTGTCCTAAAAATGCTAGTATCAAACAAGCTGCTTAGTGAAAAGTATCTAATTGTGAGCGGGGAAAGGGAAAAAAAGGGGGGGGAAGGGGAAGGGAGGAATGGGAAAAGGAAACGTGGGGGAGGGGGGAGGGTAGTCCCAGCTAAAAAATATTAAAGTGACTTGTGCTCCTTATCATGGAAAATAAAAAAATCAAACACATATAATGACACGTGACATGTGTACAGTGCAGCTGTGGTGATAATAGTATAATCCTTATAAATTATTTGCCGTTAAAAATAATATTATTGTAATCACACATAAATACTAATAATAGACTGGCTAAACAAGCCGTGACTCATGCTCAGTGTAACATAGGTGAGGATCAACAGTCTATGTGAATTCCTTGGTGTTTCCTTTAAACAAGGCAGGCATATCCAACTTGTATCTGCTACTTATTTCTATGGTGACCGGGTGCTTGTGTCTCGCGATGTGATCGTGCAGACACTCACCAGCTTCCTTAACCCCTACAGTGGTAACATGCAGTCACAGTGTATGCCACTGTGCGGCAGTCCTTGGAGTATTCAGGATCGGGATACCATTTGAACATAAAGGAAAGAGGAGATTCCCATAGTGTAAAACCATAAACACTTTTATTTGCAGTAGATGACAAATTATGGTAGTTTCAAACAAGCAACAAAATGTCATCAGAGAAGCATCAGGTTCAAAGGCTGTGTTCGCTGGGAGATGATGCAAGGCGTCAGAATTAGGCCACACCCTATGCGTTTTGTCAGAGGACGTCTACGTGACCCTTGCCTCATCTCCCTTTTATACTGTGCGGTGTGTAATGTGCGCTTGCGTTCCACAAGATTCCGGTGGCCATTTTGTCTAGGATTTTGCAGACCGAAGTCCGCAGACATTTTCCCTATGATTTTTGCGGACCGAAAGCCGTGTCACCACTAGCTGTGAAATTACCAGGATTAGGCAGACCGAAGCCCGCGGCCATTTTACTATGGTTTTTATAAACCGAAACCTCATCATAATGGGCTGTGGAGTGACACCATGTAACCAAGTATGCCACCTGTATTTGTGTCACCAAAATTCCAATACAATAAGTGTGTTAAATTTATTTGTGACCAAATACTACTGTCTACGCCGCACAATATAACCGGATGCTTATAATTGCCTGACGATATACACAACAACATACACAACGAGTAATTATAAAATAAATCCGTACATATTTAATATATTTGTAATAAATGGAAAAAACTAAAAGACATAAAAAGCATAAAAGACATTAGAAAGAGGCAGATTAAAAAAGGGGGGATTAAAATTAAGTTGATATATGTATATAATTTATAAAAGACTATATTTAAGGAGTGGGTAGTGTTGAATTCCTTTGAGCCCTATATTCTATAGTCTGTGTTTTGATGCTCCGTCTGATTCAGATAAAAAGGAGGGGATCATATATTAAGAAACCTAAAAAAACTTTTATTATATGCACGAGGAAAAATTGATGTATATATATATTTATAAAAAGTCTATATTCAAAGAGTGGGTAGTATTAAAATTCTTGGAGCCCTGTATTCTATATTCTGTGTTTTGATGCTCCGTCCGTTTCAGATAAAAGAGAGGGAATCAAATATTAAGAGACCTAAGAAAAACTTTCATTATCTGCATGAGGAAAAGAGAGTGTACATCCCAATATGATGATGCTATAGATACGTACTATTTTAAAGGACCAGTTTTTATAAGAACGGTAAAGATCTGTGTTTTGAGTGTGTGGAAAAATGGGGGGTCTATATCCTGTAGTTGGAGACTAATACTCCTAGGAACAAGTGGTATGTTTGTTCTAATAATTGGTAAGAAAACAGTTAAGGTCGACATCTATATTCATTCCTGATGGCTGGAGTGTATCCAGCTGAAAAATCCATCTAGTTTCGTTTTGCAACACTTTCACTTTTTTGTTGTCACCCTTCCAGTGTCCCTTAATTTTATCGATGGCGTAAAAGGTCATACCCTTGGGGTCTCTGTTGTGGTGCTCTCTAAAATGTCTGGATACACTATGTTTTTTAAAACCATTCTTTATGTTGGTAATGTGTTCCCTGATTCTTATGTGTAGTTTTCTGGTTGTGCGTCCCACGTACTGTTTTCGACACGGGCATTCTAATACATAGGTGACATGCGTATTGTTGCACGTTATCAGATCCCTAATGGTGTATTAATTTTCTTTCGATGTTGACTTGAACTTAGTTATCTTTTTGTTTGTCTTTTTGCTTACTCTGCATGGCAGACATTTCCCGCATTTATAAAAGCCTTTTAGGTTGTTACCTATTTTAATTTGTTTTGGGGGGTCAAGGGCGTTGTGCACTAATTTGTTTCCAAGAGTTGAGGCCTTCCTATAAATGAAGATAGGTTTTTTTGGTAGTACAGGTTTTAAAACTTGGTCTGATTGTAAAATAGGCCAATGCTTCTTAATAATAGATTCCATAGTTTTATATTGTCTGTTGTATCCTGTTAGAAAGACAAAGCCCAGTTGTTTATTTCTTTCTTGTTTGTGGGGGTTCTGTAAAACTTCTATTAACCTATTTCTGTCCAAATTTTTTACTTTTTCCTTCAGTAGTGTGAGGTCCTTCCTTTTATATCCCTTGTCCACGAACCGGTTGATTAAAGTCTCCGCTTGTTCTTCAAAGTCGTTTATATTACTGCAGTTTCTGCGTATTCGCATAAATTGCCCCTTTGGGATATTCCCAATCCACTTTGGGTGATGGCAGCTGCTAGTTGGAATATAGCCATTCCTATCTGTGCTCTTGAAGAACGTTTTGGTATTAAGGTATCCATTTTCTTTGTATATCTGGAGGTCAAGATCATTTATGTTCTGTTTGCTCCAGTTCCCAGAGAAGGATAAACCATAAATATTATGGTTTATCTCATCAAAGAATACTTGTAACTCTTCCTCAGTACCTCCCCATACTATGATGATGTCATCAATATACCGTTTTTATAATTTCAAGTGTGGCCTATTGGTACTGTAGATTTGTTCTTCTTCCCATTTATTAAGGAGCAGGTTGGCTACGCTCGGGGCATACTTGGCTCCCATAGCAACCCCTTTCACTTGGGTGTAGAAGTCTCCTTTATGCCAGAAATAGTTGTGACTCTTCTTTCAGGTCCGTTTGTCGGTGTAATGCCCATTCTGCTCCACTAAGGCCATCTGTTTGTACGATATTGGTGTATAGGGAGTTGATGTCGATCGTCACAAGTATATCTTCTTCCTTGATGTTAAAATTTTTTAGCTCAGTAATCAGCCATTTACTATCTTTCAGGTAGGATTTCCCTTTAACCACCAATGGTTGTAGATACCCATCTAAATAGGCCCCCAACCTTGAAAATAGACCATTCTTGCCGCTTATTATGGGTCTTCCTGGGGGGTTTGCTTGATTTTTGTGAATTTTTGGGACGTAATAAATAACGGGAGTCTTCTCTATTTCTTTGATGGTTTTCCAAATATTCGATTTTATTTTTCTTGGTTTCATCCTTCTTATATCTTGTTCCACCATTTTCTTAAAAGTTATGAGGCTTTCATTTTGTTGAGTGTTAGGATTGAATGTGGAGTTATTCTTCAATTGCGAGTGTTTATAGACTGAGTCATTTTTTTCTTTATACTGTTCATTTTCCCATTTCATTGCAAAGAATTTCCTGATGTTTAACTTCCTAATGAATTTCTGCAAGTCTATGTATACCTCGAAGGGGTCCAAACCTTTTTCCGGTGCGTATTTGAGCCCCAAATCAAGTACCCTCATTTCGTCCTTGTTGAAGGTGGCCTCGCTAAGATTGAAGATGCCTCCGCCTAATACTCTCTTCTTCTTTTTCTTTGCCCCTCCTCTCTTTCCTCTTGCCCGTTTCCTCTTCCTCCCCTCTGCATTCTGTATCCCTGGTTCATTCTCTCTTCCCATTGAGTGCCTTCTTGTACTCTGTTCCTCATTCTCATATCTGTATCTCTTGTTATCCTTGGGTTCCACCCTGGCCGTGGGTACCCGTTGTTGCGATTTCTGTCTGGAAATCTGAAAGGTCTCCATCCCTGAGGGTCTCTTTCTCCCCTGTATGGTGACGGTCTTCTCCTGAAGGCCGGTGGTCTTCCTCGGTATTCCCTAGGAAAAAAACCCCTCCTGTGATGGGGTTCAGCATGGGGGGTGTTCTTGTTTGTACCTTAAAGGTGAATATCTGTTTCTATACCTAGGTGTTCTCGGTGTGAATGGAACATTTTCATGCTGTTGTGTTCTATTCTCGTGTGTCTCTTGCTGTCTGCGTTTTCTACGTTCAGGGCTATAGCCTCCCCTTCCATGTTCAAATGTTGGTGTTTGTCCTAACGATTCCCTTAGAATCCTATTTGGTGCGGTTCTTATTTCCTGCCATGTTACTGCATCTTGTTCAGTTGAGCTATCTCTAGACTCATCTATCATTGAGATGTTATGGTCTTTTTCCGTGTATGTTTCATCAGTTTGCCACTTGTATACGTGTTGATTCTTGTAATCTAGCACATCTCTTTTAAACTTTTTTTGCTTTTTTAGTTGTATTTCTTTGTCGTATTTCTTTACTGTTTCTTGTAAGTTGTTTTCTTTATCTTTGTACTCCCTTGAATCGAGGAATGGTATCAATTGGTCTCTAATTTGCAGTATTTCTGATTCAATATTTTTAAGTTTATACTGTCTTCACACCACTATTTTGCGTAGTAGTGCGTTTTCACTATCATTGAAAATTTTGTACCATCAGTCCCATCCCCCCACAGTTAGAACACACAGTAAGGGAACACATTTAACCTCTTGATCGCCCCCTTGTGTCAACCCCTTCCCTGCCAGTGACGTTTATACAGTAATCAGTGCATTTTTTTAGCACTGATCGCTGTATAAATTTCAATGGTCCAAAAAATGTGTCAAAAGTGTTCGATCTATCTGCCGCAATGTCGCAGTCCCAATAAAAATCGCAGATCGCTGCCATTACTAGTGAAAAAAATTAAATAATAAAAATGCCATAAATCTATACCCTATTTTGTAGACGCTATAACTTTTGCGCAAACCAATCAATATACACCTATTGTGATTTTTACCAAAAATATGTAGAAGAATATATATCGGCTTAAACTGATGAAGAAATGTTTTTATTTATTTTTTAACCACTTGCTTACTGGGCACCTAAACCCCCCTCCTGCCCAGACCAATTTTCAGCTTTTAGCGCTGTCACCCTTTGAATGACAATTGCGCAGTCATACAACAGTGTACCCAAATTAGATTTTTATAATTTTTTTCCCTCAAATAGAGCTTTCTTTTGGTGGTATTTGATCACCTCTGGGTTTTTTATTTTTTGTTAAACAAATTAAAAAAGACCAATTTTTTTAAAAAAAAATACAAAACGGTTTTATATTTTGTTAATACATTTTGCAGGTAATTTTTCTTCTTCATTGATGTACGCTGATGAGGCTACACTGATGGTCACTGATAGGATGCACTGATGGGCACCAATAGGCTGCATTGATGGGCACTGAAAAGGCGGCACTGATGGGCACTAATAGGCATCACTGGTGGGCACTGATGAGGTGGCACTGGTGGGCACTGATAGGTGGCATTGGTGGGCACTGAGAGGTGGCACTGATGGGTGGCACTGATGGGCAGCACTGAAGGGCATTGATAGGTTACACTGAAGGGCCCAGGACAATTTTCAGCTTTCAGTGCTGTCACACATTGAATGACAATTGCGCGGTCATGCAACACTGTACTCAAACTACATTTTTATCATTTTCCCACAAATAGAACTTTCTTTTGGTGCTATTTGATCTCCACTGGGGTTTTTATTTTTTGCTAAACAAACTAAAAAAGACCGAAATTTTTGAAAAAAAAAAAAGGTTTTCTTTGCTTCTGCTATAAAATTTTGTTTTCTCCTTCACTGACGGGCACTGACATGGCTGCACTGATGGGCACTGATGAGGCGGCACTGATGAGTTGGCACTGATAAGGTGGCAATGATGGATACTGATGAGGAGGCACTAATATGTAGAATTGATGGTGGGCACTGATAGGCAGCACATATACGCAGCACTGATGGGCACCGATAGGCAGCACTGATATGCAGCACTGATGGGCACTGATAGGCGGCACTGATGGGTGACAATGATGGGTACTGATCGGCACTGGTAGGTGACACTGATAGGCAGCACTGCTAGGTGGTACTGATGAGGCACTGATTGGCACCATTGGTGGGTGTTGATAGTTGGTACTCATGGGCATTGATAGGTGGCACTGATTGCTGGCACTTATGTACTGGTGGGCACGGATTGGTGGTCACTGTCGGCACTGATTGGTGGGCACTGTGGGCACTAATTTGTGGCACTGGCAGGTGGTACTGGTGGGCACATAAGAGGCGGCTTCACAGCTGATCATGTGGTAAGTGGTCGCACCCTTCAGGGGGGTGGGGCCAGCTTGCAAAGGGGAGGACATCTATTGACACCTTCCCGGCAAAGCAGATCTGCGCTGTAGCCGTCATTCGGCTATAGCGCGGATCTGAATAAGTTCATTCAAAATTTTTTCAAAATTGTCGCTCTTTTTTTGTTTATAGCACAAAAAATAAAAACCGCAGAGGTGATCAAATACCACCAAAAGAAAGCTCTATTTATGGGAAAAATAGGACATAAATTTCTTTGGGTACAACATCACATGACCGCGCAATTGTCAGTTAAAGCGACGCAGTGCCGTATCACAAAACATGGCTTGATCAGGATGGGGAGAAATCCTTCCGGGCTGAAGTGGTTAAACTATTATTTTATTTATTAAGGGAAAAAAGCTTTTCAAACCTGCCTGACCCTATGTGAAAAAGTAATTGCTCCCTCCCATGCTGAATCATGAATAAACTGTGATTAACCACAATTTTTTGGAAAGCTAAATTTAAATTACACTTTCCACATCTAGACCTGATTACTGCCAGACCTGTTGAATCAAGAAATCACATAAATAGAAGCTGTCTGACAAAGTGAAGCATGCTAACAGATCACAAAAAGCCACACATCATGCCATAATCTAAAAAAATTCAAGAACAGATTAGAAACAAAGTAATGTACATGTATCGGTCTAGGAAGGGTTTCAAAGCCATCTCTTAGGCTTTGGAACTCCAGTGAACCACAGGGAGAGCCATTATCCACAAATAGAGATAACTTGGAACAGTGGTGAACCTTCCCAGGAGTGGCTGGCCAACAAAAATGACTCCAAGAGCATGACAACGACTCATCCAGGAGGTCATAAAGAAACCCAGAACAACATATAAAGAACCGCAGGCCTCACTTGCCTCAGTTAAGATCAGTATTCATGATTCAACAATAAGAAAGACTTTTCAAATATCAAGTCGTGCTGTGGGTTAAAAATATGACAGATATGGTACTAAAACCATATTTCAATCAAACAATTAAGTGAAAAACTAGTCGAGTATTGTATAATTGATAGTCCATACAGATTGATAGTTGTTATCCACTTGTGCAACTGTCACACAAAAACACCCAGGAATGGTGATAAAAGAAAAGGATCTGCCTTCCACCTCCACACAAACTGCCACTTACTGGCTCCTGTGGATCTCTTAATTATAGGAGATCATGCACACCTTTGGCTTAATACCTAGCCCGGGCCTTTGGTTACACACCGCCGAGATCCCAGCGTCCTCACAGGGGTTAATGGCTCATACAGGAAGGATATGGAAGATGTTTGCCAGAAAACAGTAATAAAGAGCTTCCATAGCATAAAACCATAAAATTTATTTCACAAAGAAAAATAGGAGGTATTGCACTTACATTTAAATAAAAGCATCATATGCAGAGTAACAACCAAGCCGTTCGGCTCTCGGTAACAGCCTGTGGTCCAGGTATCGTGGTGATGTCAGCACGTCGCTCCTCCCTACACATTTTGTCACACCTGACGTCATCCTGGGGCATGGGCGGCGTGCTGATTCACCACTTATTTGATATAATAAGCAATGAATCAGCACCCCGCGGGTGCCCCAGGACGAAGTCAGGTGTGACCTTACACAGGCCGTTCATGCTGGAAAATCCTCCAATGTGGCTGAATTAAAACAATTCTGCAAAGAAAAGTGGGCCAAAATTGCTCCACAGCAATGTGAAAGACTCATTGCCAGTTATCGCAAAAGCTTGATTGCATTTTGTATTTACTCGGGTTATCTTTGTGTAATAATAAAATTTTTTGATGATCTGAATCATTTAAGTGTGAGAATTATGCAAAAAAAAAAAAATCAGGAAGGGGGCAAATACTTTTTCACATCACTGTATGTGTATTTATGGCTCAACGATTCACAGGACCCTACATTTGCATCAACAGAAAAAAAATTCATGCAATGGGTGGAATTGGAACAGCGGTGGTATGCAGGTATTATTATAAAAGGAGTGTACGCCAGCAACTAGTTTTAATAAAAATGCCAAACCTTTAAAAATGACTCCTTTTTACCTTGTAGGCATTACATTAAGTGTAAAATTAATTATTGTGACACATTCCTTTGTTCTTGTTCAGTGTTTGCCCAAGACAAAGGTGTTCACACTTCTCTGCAAACTGGGGTGAAGATTAATTTTTCTTGTGGTGAGTCAATACTGTTGCTAGAACCAGAAAAACCGAAATGAAAGAAAAAAATAAATACATACTCAATACGTATGCAGTATATATTGACATTGGTTGCCAGGAACAAAAGCAGACGGTGTCACCAGTATAGGAGGTGGTTCTCTATGATAAGAGTGTTTAAGCTGTGAAATGACCAGCACTGCATTTACCAATGGAAAAAATCAATACAGGAATCTTAGTTGCATTAAGTGTTTGCATAATTTTTACTTTGGTAATACAGAATTATGCAAACAATAATGGACAGCAATAAGCCAATCAAATTTAAAAGAAGAAGATATTAAATTAATTAAGGATATGCAAAATGGTTGATTACTTCAAGTTTTAGTATTTTAAGCCCAGCTTCAATCAAAACATTTTAGTCAAGTCACAGTTATTAGTAATGAAGACCGGAGTACAAAGACTGACATGGGACACTTTTGGGAGAGTGCTGTAGTTCCTTCCGCAGGTTCCTACTGCACTAGAAGAGATAGTAGGGATGTAGGGGCTGGCACATGGAACCAAAACTCTCTGTGGAGTACCAGATATCCCACTCTCCTAAAAGTGTGTTGGAAAAAAGAAGATTAATTGGCAACAGAATAATAAGATAATACTTTATTGTCATTGGCTACACACAACAAAATTTATCAAGGTACTCTTTAAAATTTACAACAATATTAAAAAACATTTCTCAACTCAGCCAAACATACATACTTTCTAGCCTATGCCCACACATCTGTTCTTAAATATAGAAAAAATATAAAATATTTTTGAAAAACTAAAATTTTCACATAAAACCATGCACCTGGTGGGTTTATAGACAATACAAGCCCTACTAAATCAAACTATACTTTTGTGCGTTATCTTTTCCCTGAGGGCAATGGGGCAAGCACACTGTAACCTGGATGGGTTGAATCACTACTAATAACTTTTGCCCTCCTTTTTAATTGGCTTTAATTGTATGATGTATGAGATTTGTACCTATGATCTGCTGTTTTCACCAAATGAGAGAGGCACTTCTTATCCTTTGGCCTGCAGCTGGCATACCACATGACAGCACAGTAGAGAAGAATAGTCTCAATGGTGCAATGACAAAAATTGACCAGAAGCTTTAGGGGCAATCCAGTCTGTTTCAATCTCCTAAGGAAAAACAATCTCTGCTGCTGCACTTTTTTCACTAGAAAACAAGCATTTTGAAGCCATGACAAAAGAACTGCACAATTAATCATTAAAAAATCGTGATCTCGATTCAACCCCCCTGACGATCTCCAATGCAGAGTTTGCCGAATCTTTCATTTAACAAGTGGAGAGAATTTATCTGCTTTCTCGACTGTCAAAAGAAAATATCGGGCAGTCTGCCAAGTTAACAGGAAACATTTTAACTAATGCTTCCTTCTAATGCCGCGTACACACGAGCGGACTTTACGTCAGACTTTGCCCGGCGGACTTTTCGATGGACTTTATGACGGACTTTCCGAATGAACGGACTTGCCTACACACAATCCACCAAAGTCCGTCGAATTCGTACGTGATGACGTACGACCGGACTAAAACAAGGAAGTTCATAACCAGTAGCCAATAGCTGCCCTATCGTGGCTTTTTAACGAGCTAGCATACAGACTAGCAGACTTTTCGACCGGACTCGAGTTCGACGGATAGATTTAAAACATGTTTCAAATCTAAGTCCGTCCAACTTTTGAGAAAACAAAGTCCGCTGGAGCCCACACACGATCGAATTGTTCGACGAAATCCCGTCCGCCGGGCAAAGTCTGCCGTAAAGTCCGACCGTGTGTACGCGGCATTAGATCAAAGGGATAAACTTCTTTGTGTGTAAATAAAAAATTTGGGCAGTCTGCCAAGTTTTTAACAACATGAAACATTGTAACTAACTTCCTTCTTAGATCAAACTTCTGTGTGTAAATGCAGGAAGTTTAACCACTTAAAGTCCAAATCTTTTTCTGACACTTTTTTCTTAAGTTAAAATCAATATTTTTTGCTAGAAAATTACTTGGAACCCCAAACATTATATATATTTTAGCAGAGACCCTAAGGAATAAAATGGCAATTTCTGCAATATTTTATGTCGCACTGTATTTGCCCAGTGGTCTTTCAAATGCAATTTTTTTGGGAAAAATACACTTTAATGAATAATAAAAAAAAAAAAAAAACAGTAAAGTTAGCCCAATTTTTTTTTGTTTCAATGTGAAAGATGATGTTACGCCGCGAGAATCGTGAGAGAATCGTGATCTATCTTCTAAGCAAAAAAATTGTGATTCTCATTTTAGCCAGAATCATGCAGCTCTACATGACAAGTCCCTCATAATATGTACACCCAAAAGATCAAAGAAGAGAGCAAAGAGGAGCAGCAAAGGCAACTTGATAGGTATCTACTGGAAGTGACAGTCAGTGAAAAGTACAATATCACTTAGGGACACTTTTCAGTTAAAATGATGCTTGACACGGTCAAACTTTTGGAATATTTGGATGCCCTTGGCCAACCATTTATGCTCTCTCTCTGTCATGTACCTGGTGAGCTGGAAAGGGGGCTTTTCTTGCACCTCTTGTCCAACCCCCCGACAGTGGTGACAGGAGCAGTGAGGATGCAGAGTGGCACAAGGGCCAGTGTAGCAGGCAGTGCCAACTGTTGTATGCAGCACACAAATGACTGTGGACCAGCAGGTAAGGACCAGGGGTCTGAACATGGTGACACTAGATTCAAAAACAGTAGCTTAGCCAGGACACAAGCCAAATGTTGTAAACAGCCAGACAGCGAGGCACAGGAATGTAAGACAAATGCAAAGTCATTAAGGAGAAAGCAAAATAGTTCCAAAGAACATGGTTCTTTCCAGCTTAAGCAGCGCTAAAAAAAACCCACATAAATAAAGTTAAAAAAAAAATGCATATGAGCAACCAGCACTCTAAAAATATAAAAATTGTGACAGTCCAGGTGTTGAGTAATTTCTCATGAGACAGTTCATATCATTGCAGAAATGTTCCACCGTCACCACACCTTGTGATTCCACTCCCTATAGGAATTGCACTCACCGGACTCCTAATTATCAATCGCCTTAGTGAATCAATCCAGCTTTATCTCAGCAACTAGAGGACATCAGCGTGCGATTTCAGTAATGATCAAATCGACAGAGATATGGCGTCCTGATCCCAAACATTCCAGACTGAACACACCCGCAATCCTCTTATTCCACTCAAGCATATAGAAGGAAAAGGAATCCTCATAGTGTGAAACTGCACACTTTTATTGTCCCAAGAACACCCGACCCTTAAGCTATTGCATTTACACAAAGATAATTTAAAACAGAACTCAGGTATAATAAATATACACTGCTGGTGAAAGCAGTTCTGATAATCTCACCCCCTCAGAAAGAAACAGATAATTTGTGGTGGTTCCCGGGAGAGACTCGGAACAAATCCCCATTGCAGCAAGCCGTGTGGTCTCCCCTAGACGCGTTTTCAAATTCTGTCTTTCTCAATAGGTGGGCACCTATTGAGAAAGACAGAATCAAGCGAAAAAAATACAGCTTAAAGAGGCTGCTTGAATGTAATACCAGTGCCAAGCATGCACATGAACACGCTGCTTAGTGTGCACACTAATACATTGAAACATGCATACTAACACATGCCTTACAGTGATCTTTTGCTAGAAAATATGAGCATGCCATGTCTTCCCATTCTAGCACATACTGGACTTTTCTTACACCCTATTTGGCACACACTGGCTTTTTTTCTCCTCTGGTTACTCCTATTGAGTTTGCTGCCACTAACCATGGTGGGGTCAGGAAAGTATTCACAGATCCCCCACAGAATGGCCTCATCTCCTCTTTAGAAGATAACTAGCCCTTTGTTTTCACCGTCTTCTTCCAATCGATGCTTGAAGCTGACCGCATACCAGTAGATTTTTAAACCAATGGTCAAAGAAAATTCTCAGTATTTTCGATGAGTTGACGAATGTCATTCAAAAGTACTTCAAAATTGAATTTACCTTTAACATTCAATTTTGGAATGAATAGACCAAAATGAAAATCACATTCGCCTGTTCGAGAAACATTTCCCATCATGCTCTGTTTCTCGTCCCTGTGGTCAAAAACTAATGTCAATTTGACCTCACTAATGCCCCATACACACGGTCGGACTTTGTTCAGACATTCCGACAACAAAATCCTAGGATTTTTTCCGACGGATGTTGGCGCAAACTTGTCTTGCATACACACGGTCACACAAAGTTGTCGGAAAATCCGATCATTCTGAACGCGGTGACGTAAAACACATACGTCGGGACTATAAACGGGGCAGTGGCCAATAGCTTTCATCCCTTTATTTATTCTGAGCATGCGTGGCACTTTGTGCGTCGGATTTGTGTACACACGATCGGAATTTCCGACAACGGATTTGGTTGTCGGAAAATTTTATAGCCTGCTCTCAAACTTTGTGGGTCGGAAAAACCGATGGAAAATGTGTGATGGAGCCTACACACGGTTGGAATTTCCGACAACAAGGTCCTATCACACATTTTCTGTCGGAAAATCCGACCGTGTGTACAGGGCATAATAGTTAGAAAATTGAATGAACATTCTTAAAATGAAACTTTTTGAATGACATTCTACTAGTGTGGCCAGCTTTAGCCTGTGGCAGTGCATGCTTTTAGCACGCTATATACATTCACCCTGAGGATAACTGAGGATCATAAAAAGTTGATTCAATGCTGTGGCATTTATCCAAAGTGGCAGTATCTCCCATGGTTGGATTAAAGCTGGCCATACATGGTTCAGTTATGTTTGTTCAGTGAGCAGGCAGAACAAAAAAAAAACTGAACTGATTCACTATCTACACAATGTAGGTGGATGTGGGAATCTGATTGAGCAGCTTTTATCCGGCAAGGTGGTTGAACAGAAGAGTAGATAGACTTCTGTTCAATTGTAGTGGCCACACATGGAACAAAATGTGTCTGGTCCCTGCTGAATTGACCTAATTTCGATCCACCTATGGACAGCTTTAGCTTTTAAGTTTGTTATCTATTCTACTACTCTACTTAAAAGAAAATATTTCATGATTACCGGCTATTTTGTTAGGAGTGGTGTGTTCTGAGATGCTTGATGGCACTTTGATCTCTAAAAATAACCTTTCTTTTCTTTCATTTCCCCATATCAGTAATTGCCTCCCTTTTTGTGATATGGCCTGTGGGTCACTCCCTGAATTGCTGTAAGACATCTGTGGCAACAGCATAGAAATGTGCAGTTGTAATGCATACAGAATCTGAGCACGCCACCAGTACTAGAAAAATAGAGCACTCTGGCCTCATGAAGCACATAATACCGTCTATTCTAAATAAAACATATACAGACACTTAAAAAAGTATTCATATTTTCCACATTTTGTCATGTTTACAACTAAAATCATAAATTTATTTTATTGGGATTTTATGTGATAGACCAACACAAGTTTTTAAAAAAAAAGAAGTTTTCAAAATTTTTTACAAATAAATATCTGAAAAGTGTCGCGCATTTGTATTCAGCCCCCCCTTTACTCTGATACCCCTAACTAAGATCTAGTGGAACCAATTACCTTCAGAAGTCACCTAATTAGTAAATGGAGTCAACTTATGTGTAATTTAATCTCAGTATAAATACAGCTGTTCTGTAAAGCCCTCAGGGGTTTGTTAGAGAACCTTGGTGAACAAACAGCATCATGAAGGCCAAGGAACACACCAGACAAGTCAGGGATAAAGTTGTGGAGTTGGAAGCTGGGTTAGGTTATAAGAAAATATCCCAAGCTTTGAACATCTCAAGGAGCACTGTTCAATCCATCATCTGAAAATGGAAAGAGTATGGCACAACTGCAAACCTACCAAGACATGGCAGTCCACCTTTATTGACAGGCTGGGCAAGGAGAACATTAATCAGAGAAGCAGCCAAGAGGCCCATGGTAGCTCTGTAGGAACTGCAGAGATCCACAGCTCAGGTGGAAGAATCTGTCCATAAGACAACTATTAGTTGTGCCCTCCACAAATCTGGCCTTTGTGGAAGAGTGGCAAGAAGAAAGCCATTGATGAAAGAAAGCCATAAGAAGTCCCGTTTGCAGTTTGCGAGAACCCATGTGGGGGACACAGAAGAAGGTGCTCTGGTCAGATGAGGTCAAAATGTAACTTTTTGGCCTAAAAGCAAATTGCTGTGCGTGGCGGAAAACTAACACTGCACATCACCCTCAACACACCATACTCACCGTGAAACATGGAGGTGGCAGCATCATGTTGTGGGGATGCTTTTCTTCAGCAGGGACAGGGAAGCTGGTCAGAGTTGATAGGAAGATGGATGGAGCCAAATACAGGGCAATCTTAGAAGAAAACTTGTTAGAGTCTGCAAAAGACTTGAGACTGGGGCGGAGGTTCAACTTCCAGCAGGACAACGACACTAAACATACAGCCAGAGCTACAATGGAATGGTTTAAATCAAAGCATATTCGTGTGTTAGAATGGCCCAGTCAAAGTCCAGACCTAAATCCAATTGAGAATCAGTGGCAAGATTTGAAAATTGCTGTTCAGAGACACTCTCCATCCAATCTGACAGAGCTTGAGCTATTTTGCAAAAAAGAATGGGCAAAAATGTCCCTCTCTAGATGGGAAAAGCTGGTAGAGACATCCCCAAAAAGACTTGCAGCTGTAATTGCAGCGAAAGGTGGTTCTACAAAGTATTGTATTGTATTGTATTGTATTGTACAAATGCACGCCACAATTTTCACATATTTATTTGTAAAAAAATGTTTAAACCATTTATAATTTTCCTTCCACTTCACAATTATATGCCACTTTGTGTTGGTCTATCACATAAAATCCCCAAAAAATAAATGTATGTTTTTGGTTGTAACATAACAAAATGTGGAAACTTTCAAGGGGTATAAATACTTTTTTAAGGCACTATATAACACTCACATACATATGAAGTGATCCAGCAAAACAAAATTCTGCTGGCAAATGGAAATAAAAAGGATATAATATCCTAAAAACACTACCACAAATAGTAGGTAACAGCTGATGCTGAAATGGCTGATGTTTCCGGGGTCCCACCCCCTTCCATCAGAGCCTTTGATGAAAGGGGGATGGGCCCCAGAATTTTCAAGAACAGCTGTTGATCTCCATCCATGGGCACTAGTGTTGGTGGTGGTGGATTCCTGCTGGTCATACTGGCACATTTCTTAATGAGGACCTTCACTAACTCCTCTAAATTATTTTACTCCCATTTACCTGTTATGCAGCTTTGTCCTGGATTCAGATACTTATCTGCTCAGCAGATCCAGTGCTTTGTTGCTGTGATCCACTGATCATGTGCAGCAGGCTGAATCTCGAGCCACTATCTTGGTCCTTCTCAGTCATTGGAAGCCAGCTGCCTTTCCAGGTTCAGGCTGCCAGCCTCTAATGACCCCTGCCAGCTCTGCCAACTGGCCACTGTTTCCCTACTCTTCAGCCTCCTGGGATATGCAATGGGGTAATCCTAAACTGAGAGAGCAAGGACACATCATTCTCACCTGGGTAAGATTGGCTGCAGGGGAAAAGGGCAACCAAAAAGTGAAAACAGGAAACAAAAGATAATTTTTAAAAAAAGTGTGTATTTGCACTGAGGAGGGAGGAGGGATTGCAGGGAGCTATAGATGTCCTGGGGGTGAAGTTTGTTTAGGTTAAATTCAGGATTATTTTATTTATTGCATTTTAACTTCTTTTTAAATGTAGGAATTTTAGAGGCTTATGAAAAGGGGTAATAAAAGGAGGTAGGATTCCAGAAACATGTCAGACAGCCATGATGTCATGTGAAAGCAGAAAATTACTGTTCTTATAATTGTGAGATATTATTTTGATCAACTTGATAGTACCTGAAGTGCTGTGGGATCGTAACTATTGAGAACACCACCAGTGCTTTTATAGTCAAGATATTAATATTAATTTAAAAAGTTAAAAAGTTAACTCATGTTATTGTATCTATTGTATTATTTTTTTTTACATGCAGGAATTTATAGAGGTATATCATTTTAAGTGTATCTAATCCCTAGCATAAAAAATGTAACATACTGCACCATTCCTTAGTTGTGGTAGCTGCATTTGTTTTATTTTTTTCAGATTAAGAGCATTTTCTATAGGTGCAGAAAAATGCCTGTTGATCCTGCTAAAAAGTCTGTGCAACATCCTGAGCACTGAACTGAAGTCCCAAGCAATGTTATCAGCTTCTCCCTACTAAGTAATAAATATGCGGAGAGAGCCAACGTTGGACAGGCAAAGAGAACCAATGACCCAGTTAAGCAGAATCTGTGTGAAACTGTCACAAAATCGCTTTCCCGTGTGGCCATATTAGGTCAATGACATAGCAGGCATCCCCCGATTCTTTGCATATGTGCAGCTGAAAGGTGGGAAATGCCCAGGCCGCAGTTGATTAGGCCCACAGGATGAGATCATGTGACAGCTTCCTATGGGCTCTGTTTAAACGGTTTGGACTGAATTCAGACCCAACCCAGCTCATACCTGGTGATTAATTAGGCAGAAATTCGAAAGTGTGAGTTGATCAAACCATATTCCACACTACACTTCATTCAGCCAGAATTTAGAACCCATATTTTATGTTTTACCTTTTTTGTCAAGAAGACAGTAATTACTCATTAAAGATGCAATGCAACATATTTGTTATTTGACTTTAAGTCATGCATTGCATAGGTAATAGGCTATAATTGTATAGGTATGGTACTAATTAGTCCACTGCTACCACACCTTTTATTTTGCTAAACCTGAAATGTATTGAGCAGATGTAAACAAAATGTTTAATTGGAATATAAAGGGTCAGTCCACCCAAAATTGGTATTTTAGTTATAACAGGAGCCTGTTGGGCTAAGTCAGACCCTGACTCCATATGTTTTGGGCACTCCAATAGTCAAAGCATATATGGCCAGCACACCATGGATCTTCAGAATAATGTCCAAAAATGTATTAAGATGATCACATCATAGCAGTAAATTATGATGTTTCCGGGCCAAGCAGGATCCCTTCATCAGGCATATGAACATGGCCTGACATCACATGCCTGATGAAGAGGTCCTGGGTGGCCCACAAACGTTTACAGTTTACTGTTATGATGTGATCATCTTAAAAAAATTGTGAAGGTTATTCTGAAAATCTATGGTGTTCTGGCGATACATGCTTTGACTTGTATTGACACCAGTTCCCAGCTGGTAGTTGATATAGCGCCCATTTGATTTGGGCCGCTCCAAGAATGTGTGCAATGGGAATATTCTACTTGGACGCTTCAATAGGGTGATCTCCCTGCTGTAGCTTAAAAGTCTGTCCATCTGGCAGTTTTGATTGCCCCTGCACACCTTTGCATGTTTCATGGTGTTTTCATCATAATATAAAAAACATAATACATTCAGCAGGATGAGCTATAAGAATCTGTCAGGTAATTAACTCTAGAGCAAGGGTCTTCAAACTATGGCCCTCCAGTTGTTCAAGAACTACAATTCCCATCATGCCTAGTCATGTCTGTGAATGTCAGAGTTTTACAATGCCTCATGGGATGTGTAGTTCCGCAACAGCTGGAGGGCCGTAGTTTGTGGATCCCTGCTCTAGAGCATCTATCAAACATCTATATATCAGTTCTGGGTAATCTGATCTTTTAATTAATGAGGAACTCCCAAGAACATTGAGTATAAAAGAAGAATTAATACAAGTGATTGAGCTGTTTATAGATTGTTCTTTGTGAAATGCATGACAATGTTCATCTTTCATACCAGGTCTATTAGTGTGTCTTAAAAACCTGCTGATCCAGAGTTGGATTGTTGTATACAAAGTTATGCATTCTACTGGTGAGAGTTCAATGTTATATAGCTGTCATTATTTCTTTATATAACAGTACAGGCTTAAATTGAACTTTGAGTTTCACCCCACCCGGCCGAGTGAAAGTGCGCATGTCCCCGGCAACCCCGCACGCATGAAAGTGTCTGCCGGCCCAAAGAGCGGAGAGGGGGACAGAGCATTCCAGATGGGTGCATAACCACAGGGGTGCACCCTCCGGTGTCTCATCCAAAAGCCACGGCCCGCATTAAACCATAAAAAGCCCCGCACTTGTACAACATAAGATATATCACACCTTGGGTGTTGCAATCTGCCACAAATTTGGGGTAGAACATTTCTTCATTTGGGAGTACAAAATGAGAACCAGTGAAAAGCCAAGGACAGAAAGTACAATGACCACGTTTATAGATCCCTCTAGCATGTGCCACCTTTCTCAGGGCAGGGGCGTAATTATGTTGGGAAGACTATCCGCCAATTTAGGCAGAAACTCAAAGCCCACAACTATTATTTAGAAAATGGTATTGCAAAGGGACACCCTATGGATAAAGCGACTTAACGCTAACTATCTACCGGGAATGAATGAGGTTCAATCATATAAGTATTTTTTATGAATTACCTGTTTCTAGGTGGTTCTGTTCATCTATTCAGACCCATCTCAATTTCTGTACCTAATAATGACTTATATAATTGTTTGCTGCACTGTGTATTTATTATCTGTTTATTTGGATTTCTTACTGTACTGGTGTTGAGATCCCTTGCTGGGGCTATTGCATCCTGGGCTTTGAGGTTCGATGTGTGGTCAGTAGGCATACGTGTTGACCATGAATTGCTATGGTTTAATGCAGACCACGGTTTTTGGATGCACCCATCTTGAATGCTCTGTCCCCCTCTCAGCTCTTTGGGCCGGCAGACGCTTCCTTGTCGCCTGCGCATGCGCGCGGGGTTCCCGGGGACATGTGCACTTCCACGTCGGGTGACGTCGACGCCGCTGGGCGTGGGCATCCCGTTTGGTATACACTTAAAAGGCTCATTAGTGAGCCCTACTCTGTGACAGACACCACCACCATTGGATATTTTATTACCTGGCCAGTAGCTGCATTCCAATGACATAAATGGGGTATTTACAATTTTATGCAGGACTTTCCTAACCATATAGGGCTTTGGCAGCCTGCTGTGTGATGCAATTACAAGCAATATCAGTCTCTTTTTGGTCTTTTCCTTTCAGATTGTTTTCTGTGAGAGACTTGTACTCAACCATACTCAAGACATCATCTCTGGGGAAGTTAACCAATTACTGACCATTATAGCCCATAAATAGTTTAACTGACAATTCAAGATTATACCCCTCTATCTATCATCATTGTGCTCGACTATATAATATATGTTCATTGTCTGAGGCTAGCACAATATATCTGTCTTCTAATCAATAACGTTTCTTAAAGGGCCATATACGGTCTTTGACAAATTTGTATATACAACTTATGGATATATATTTTTCTATATCCCCAGATGATATCCTAATCTTTTGAGCTTGTTATAAGCCATCCTAGTATTTCTCCCCTATATGTCTGTTGGACTGCTCATCTTGAGAAATTGATCCTCAGGCCGTTATGTATATATATACTTACCTTGAGTAGGTCATGTTTTTCATATGATACACCCCAAGTTTTGGGTGTGGTGAAGATGGCTGTGTTTTACTGCACTCTATATATGCATTGCCTCTAATTGAGGTATCAGGTTACCTTCTAATTTCTGGGTACCGGGTGTATCCCCACCTCACCCTTTCTGCATGCCTGCTCCTAGTTCTGGGATCTTGAACACAGTCCTAATCTATGTTTTTCCCTATAAATAAAATGTATATATTTTGTCTTATACGTTTATATGTATATTTACTAATGTTTCTTTCATCTAGTTAGTGAAAAATATTGATAAGCTCCCAAAGAAGCATCATATCACGAAACATGTCGAGGTTGCATCCTTAAAACGTTATCCTGCTCCCACTCTGCTCAGGGATTATACCAGTGGTTGTCACACTTACCAACCATGGTCCAGCGGTTAGAGTCGGCTGTGCTGATTATCGTTTACATGAGTCTGTATTCTTTTTATATGCTTTTATTAAGAATTGTTGTAGATTTGTTATGAATAAAAATAGTTTTTTAATACTGGTGCCTGCAAAGTCCATGATCTTTCCTAAATGCACAAAACAGTTACGTACATGTATGTGAATGGCCTTCTTCCAGGTTTGCGGGGCACATGCACGTGCCCCCTGTCCAACCCGTGCTGTGATTGGACACAGCACAAGTTTGGCAGCAGATTTCAGCCAATGATTTTGACTGAAACCTGCTGATTGGCTGTATCCAATCACACAAAGGGTTCTGTGTTTACAAACAAAGCAAACTCTGTGTACATAGGAAGCAAGATCTGGCTGTTTCTTCTCCCTGAAAAGCAGGTGAAAAAACAGCCAGATTAGTAAGTAAAAGCAGCACACAATACACACTTGTTAGGCACACATTTAACCCCTTGATTGCCCCTAATTCCCAGCCAGTGTCATTAGTACAGTATCAGTATACAGTATTATCACTGATCACTGTATTAGTGTTGCTAGCGACATAAGTGTCAGTTAGTGACCCTCCCAGATAGTGTCGGTTGGAGCCAGATTGCCCTATCACAGTCTATAAGTCGCTGATCACCGCCATTACAGAATAGCGTCTATAGCTACATAAATTCTAGTATATATACCATAAAAGCTATAACTTTAACTAAAACCAATTAATATTAATATATACTTTTTTTTAACCAAAGACATGTGGCAGCAAAGAATTTTTTTTTTATTATTGGATATGTTTTATGACAGAAAGTACAAAATATGTATTTTTTTTTTACATTTTCGGTCTTTTATCGTTTATATAATAAAAATATTGTTTATATAATAAAAATAAAAAACCCAGTGGTGATTACCACCGAGAGGAAGCTCTAATTGTGTGAAAAAATTATGTAAATTTTTTATTTGGGTACAGTATTGCATGACCGACCAATTGCCAGTTAAAGCACGAATAGCAAAAAATGCCCTGGTCATGAGGGGGTTAAAACATTCTGGAGGGCAAGTAATTAAGATAACTGAGATATCACTGTATAATAGGGATTGTCCCGATGTTCGAATCGAACATAAGTTCGACTCGAACATCGGGTGTTCGTTTGTCCACAAACATATGGGGCATTCGTGGCAAATTTGAGCACCACGGAGCGCCCCTTAATGCACTGCGAGATTATGCATTGACGGCTGCTGATTGGCCAAAGCATGCACCTGACCTGCATGCTTTGACCAATCACATTGTAATCTGCTGGGAGGGCCATGATTGGCCATGATATATATATATATATATACAGGATTGTTTCACGGTTTAAACTCAGATCTTTTATGCTTGAATTGAACTTTTACAATGTGAATACCATTCTGTTACTTTTGGAATAAAGGTTTTAAACGTTTTTACGCTATGGGCACCCCTTCTCTTTTATGTTAACATAACACAATCCGGGATTGCCAGAAACTGCTGCACAGTGGCATAGACTGTGACTGCACTCTAATTAGTTGTTCTCAAGGACTAATTTCTCAAGGATGAGAAAGTCATGTGGTCTGTGACGTAACGCGTGGGAGGAGCCAGTGACGATCACTGCTGTTACGATACATCAGCTTGACAGCAGCGGCTCTCTGATAGAGCCTCGTCCATAGCGGCTGACTGCAACTTCTATGCTTTGACTAACCGGGCGCTTGTGAGTGTATCACTGTGTTGTTAAACCTGCCCTACTCTTATTGATTTAGTTCACTGCGCAATGATATGTTCTCTCTTTATTTTGCATAATCCATCGCATGTTGAGACTACATAGTGAACCAAATCAGAACCCATCACTGTTTTCATCTGGGAAAAGAGTTTTTGAATTTACCTTTGATGACTGAAGTTATTAACAGGATTGCCAATTATTATAATAGTTAACCCCGCACTTCTAATGATGGATGGTCTGCAGGGTTGATTATACTATCAGACCTATTTGTAACCAATTGCATTTTTTTCTTTATTCTCCAAAGTGCATTGTTTACCCAAATGTTCTAAATTGACAGTTGCACTATATACATTATATGATTTTTTGCTGACAGTTATACTATACACAATTGTTAATCACTGGGTTTTATTTATTTTATTGGCACTATTTAAATGTCCATTTAGAAGCACTATTGGAGCAAGATTATTACAGGGAATTTGTATGCACCCCATGCACTTTCATTGATCACATTATTTACCTGCATTTATTTTGCATTTTATATGGAGTGATCCGTGCACTGATTGATATCTAATTAGAGCGCATCAAAATTTATATAATTTTATTCATCTGCACGGTGTCTGAACACTTTTATGATTGATAGCAGCTGAATTTATTATTTGTTCAATCACTAATTTATATATTCATTTAATTTCCATATTTTTTCTTTTTCTTTTTTTATATTTCACTATAGACTGTGACTGCGCAATACCCCTGCAGGGGTGAAAGTATCCGGTGAGTGTTTGCACAGTAAGAGCACGAATATCAAGCACTGTCACTAATGAACACTGGAATAAGAAGATAGAGGGTCCCGGAGCAGAGAAAAGGAGGGGATCAGCGTAGGGACAGCATGACCTGTGTGGACTTCACAGGCACGCTGTATTAGGCTGCTTTGCTTTCCCCTTTAAGAAAGGGGGAGTGGCTGTAGCAAGGGAGGTTTTCCTGAGGGAAGTTAGTGGAAGAAGAAGGGGGAGTGACGTCAGTGGAGAGCGACGGGGAAAGAAGATTGCACACGCTCCCACATCTCTCCTAAAAAACTGTATCTAATGGCGGCATTAACGGCGGCGGCGATGCTAGAGCAGCTACGAGCGGCGGCCGCAGCTCAAGGGGCAGACTGGCTGCAGGCTCAGGTCGCAGCCATATTAAATGAGGACAGAGCGGCACCGAGCGGGGGGGCGCCGGAGACTCCACGTGCGCGCCGGTCCAGGCCGCCTGAGCGTTTCAGCCCTGACTCTGCTCCCGGGGGTCAGAGGCCACAGATCCAGCACAGAGGACGATCGAGCCAGCCATCCCCCAGTGCGCAGCAGGCTCGGGGAGCCCGACGAGATGACGGAAGGCGGTCACAGCGAAGAGGTCGGAGTGCAGGGATGGGGGAGACCAACGCAACCAACGGTTCCCCCCCCTCAGTGCGTCGCAGAGGTCAGGAACAGCCGGATGGTGAGCCGCGGGGGGCTGCGAGCGGTCAGTCGGACCGACAGGCGTCGTCAGTCAATCGGGGGGCTGGCCAGGCGGCCGAGGCGGCCAGCAGCCCTACGCCAGACAGAGGCAGAACCGTGAGGAGCGTGGTCTCGGTTGTGCGGAGAGGCAGAGGGAGAACAACAGAGGCCCAGTACGGTCAGAGGAACAGAAGTGCATCTAAGAGGCCAGGACACGGGTCTGGTGTTGCTGCGCAGCGGGTGGGAAGAGAGCAACAGCGGAGACCCCCGGCAGCCAGAGCGGGTCCCTCTGGGGTGCAGTTGGCAGTCGTTCGTCAGGAAGAGGTCAGCGACAGATCGGAAGGCGAGCTGTCCGGGTCGGAGAGGGACGAGGACCAGGGACATTCGGCAGCGGTGGATTCCGGAGTGGCGGCTGTTGGGCCCAGTCCTGGGCAGCCCGGTGAGTCCAGCTCTACTTTTGCTATTTCTTCTTTGTTAGAAAAATTATTAGAGCAGGGCAGACAGGGGGTTTCTTCCGGGGGGGGGTAGTTCAGTGGGTGTTAGTGCGGTCAGGTCGCCCATAGCGCAACCTAGGGAGGCAGGTGATGAGGTGAGCAATAAGGGCTTGCAGGACTTATTGGCTGGGTTGCGGGAGTTGGTACAGCGTTTTGATTCAACCACGGGGGACAGTTCATCACCAGCGCAGGCGTGGGCCACACCTCGAGAAAAGGAGACGGCTGTGGTAAGTACGCCGGGTATGGCGATGGCGGTTAGTGGAGGTGCGGAGAAAACGGCAAATAGCACGGGGTCGGCTGTGGTTGAGCAGCCCGGGACGTCAACTGGCGTTTCGGTCTCGGACAGCCAGGAGAAAACAGGGGAAAAGAAGGCAGAGTCAGTCAGATTGGCTGACGCTGCAAAAAGTGAAGTGTACGTCTGCTTCGAAGGCCCATTGGGAGCACATCTTAAAGCAGAAGTAAAGGAAAAAATTTGGAAAGGGGAATATGTGGAGATATTTACATTATTGCCGTTAGAGAAATTCAATCTGGATAGATTGAAACCTGAAGAACGCAAGAAAGAGGATGAAGAAAAACGCAGGTATCGGCTGATTCCGCGTACTTTTTCAAACTGGTTACAGGCGTTCGCTATCCTGGCAAGCGTGGTTGGGGAAAAGGCCCCCGAGCACTGCTCGGCCTTATTTGTGTATTTAGATGCCATTAGCGAGGCACACCGGACATACGGAGGAGTGGCGTGGCTGCGATACGACGAGCAGTTTAGGCAACGGATGGCCGTCCGACCTTCACTTCGCTGGGATCATAAGGACATCAGCCTATGGATGAAGCTTATGACAGCAGCGAGGGCTCCGAACCAGTTTTTTCAGGCAGGGGTCGGAGGTAACGCAGCTCCAGGACAACCGACCGACAAAAAATGGGGCTTTTGTTGGCAGTTTAATGAAGGCACCTGTAAGTTTGGTGCAACCTGCCGGTTCAAGCACACATGCTCGGGTTGCGGGGGATCTCATGCCCTGTCCAAGTGCTTCAGAAGAGGAAAGGGGCGTGGGGGAGAGCCTGCGAACAAAAGGGAGGACTCCAGTGCTGGTGGAAAGGATGCGTCCTTTTCTCAGTAGATACCCCGACAGAGAGGCAGCACAGTTATTAGACTCAGGATTTGAGCATGGTTTTCAAATACCGTGTTCATTGGATGCGGCACCTCCTTTAGCTAAGAATTTACGGTCGGCCCTCATGCATCCGTTAGTGGTTGCTAGTAAACTGGAAAAAGAGGTGCAATTAGGGCGCATGGTCGGTCCTTTTACCTCGGCACCGATTCCGGGATTGGTGGTTTCTCCTTTGGGAGTCGTCCCGAAGAAGGAGCCCAATAAATTTAGGTTGATTCAGCATCTTTCTTTTCCGAAGGGTGCTTCAGTTAACGATGCGATTGCGCCGGAAATGTGTGCGGTGACGTATACTTCCTTTGATGCAGCAGTATCATGGGTGCGGCGCTACGGGCGGGGGGCACTGTTGGCAAAAGCGGATATTGAATCTGCTTTCCGGCTTTTGCTGGTTCATCCGGATAGTTTCCGTTTGCTTGGCTGCACATGGAATGGGGCGTTCTACGTGGATCGCTGCCTTCCGATGGGATGCTCTATCTCATGCGCTTTCTTTGAAAAGTTTAGCTCATTTTTAGAATGGGTGGTTAGGGACGTTTCAGGGATCCAATCGGTGATCCACTATCTGGACGATTTCCTTTGTGTTGGCCCAGCGGGTTCCAACGTTTGTGCAGTCCTTTTGGGGACCCTACAGCACATAGCGGAACGTTTTGGGGTTCCGTTAGCACCGGAAAAAACGGAGGGCCCTAAGTCCTCCATCATTTTTTTGGGAATTGAGATAGATTCCATGAATATGGAGTGCCGACTGCCGGCAGACAAGCTGGGCAATCTCAAAGCAGAAGTGGGTGGGGCCATCGGCAAGCGCAAGGTGCAATTGAGGCAGCTCCAATCTTTGTTGGGCAAACTAAATTTTGCTTGCCGAATAATTCCCATGGGCAGGGTTTTTTTGCCGACGATTGTCGGCAGCGACTGCGGGGGTCACGGCTCCCACTCACTTTGTGACGCTTAACAAGGAACACAGAGAGGACTTATGGGTATGGCAGGAGTTCCTAGAATCATTCAATGGGCGTGCTTTGTGGATGTCAGGTCCCATTAGTAACTGGGATCTCGAATTATTTACGGATGCGGCAGGTTCTACGGGCTACGGGGCCATTTTGCAAAAGAAGTGGAGCGCAGCACGCTGGCCCACAACGTGGGTTGAGGCGGGGTTCTTGAAGAACCTGGTCCTGCTGGAATTGTTTCCAATTGTAGTGGCAATGGAAATATGGGGGGAATCATTTCGCAACTTGAAAGTGCGGCTCAACTGCGACAACCTAGGTGTCGTGCAAGTGATTAACCGTTTGTCAGCCAAGTCATTGCCAGTGGTTAGGTTGTTGAGGCATTTAGTATTGCGTTGTTTGAAACTGAATGTTTTCATCTACGCTGTGCACTTACCTGGAGTTGAAAACACCTTAGCTGATGCACTGTCTCGTTTTCAGTGGGACAGGTTTCGGGAATTGGCACCAGACGCGGAGCAGCAGGGGGTTACCTGCCCGGACTGGATGTGGACCGTTGCATTGGGAACGCGGCCAGGTGGATCCAGAACTCAGTGAGTAAGGCCACTTGGGACGCTTACTCCAAGGTATGGCAAGAATGGTTGGCTTGCTTACATAGGCTAGAAACTGACCCTGTGAGCCGGGAAGTGCCGCAGGCGTTGCTGTATTTTATTAATGCGGGATTTGAGCGGGGCATCTCGGCAGCTGCCATTGATAAGAAATTGGCGGGTTTGGCCTTTCTTTTCAAGCTACAAGGGCTGCGGGACCATACCAAAGATTTTTGGGTGAGGCAAGCAGTGAAAGGTTATAGAAAAGCACACAAGGGCAGGGATGGTCGGCGCCCGGTGTCTTTTGACATGCTGCATGTCCTATTCAGGCAGATAGAACTGATTTGCTGTTCAAAGTTTGAAAGCGCTTTATTTTGTGCGGCTTTCGCACTAGCATTCTTTGGGGCGTTACGGATCAGTGAATTGGTCAGCCCGTCTAAGCGCGCAAAAGGGGGACTTCAGTGGGAGGATTTGGAGTGTTCAAAGGATTCAGTTCGGATTTATATTAAACGGTCAAAAACCGATCAGGTGGGGAAGGGAGTACAGCTGGAGGTGTTCCGGATTGCGGAATCACACATATGCCCCGTAGCAGCGGTGGCAGCATTTAGGGATATGCGCCCGCGAGGTCCGGGGTCATTTTTAATTCATGCAGACGGATCGTCCTTGTCAAAATTTCAGTTTATAGCCGTATTCAAGAAGTGTTTATCCGCGGCCGGCTATGACCCCACCAGTTATTCGTCCCACTCTTTTCGTATAGGTGCGGCCACGGAAGCGGCTAGGGCAGGGCTCAGTTCTGAGGCAGTAAAGCGCATTGGCAGGTGGGACTCAGATAGATTTAAGCTTTATATCCGCCCACATCTAGTTTAGGTTTGTTAAAAAGGGGTAGTATTTTGGTGTAATTCAGGGGGGTTCAGGGTTCATGTTAGGTAATTTATTGTGGTGTTTTGTTACTCTTGCTTTGCAGGTGAATCGGTGGCCCTCGTTTGGATATTGGGTCACTCATTCGTTTTCTGGGGGGCCAAACGAGCAGACGTTCGGCCGAATGGTAGGCAGCTGGGTATCCCAAGGCAGGAGGCACGGGTAAGGTGGATTGGGTTATCGGGGATGCTGTGGAACAGGGTAAGGTCGGAAGTTCATAAGTTTGCCAGGTGGGACAGGGCTCCAGATGTTCTAGTGCTACATGTGGGGGGGAATGACATGGGGGTTAGGTCTATGAGGGATCTCATCCGAGATATAAAATGCGATGTTTTACGCCTTCAGGCTGCATTTCCTGGGATGGTGATAGTATGGTCAGACATGGTAGGGAGGAGGTCATGGCGCTGGGCTTTGTCTGATAAAAAGGTTGACAGGGCCCGTGTAAAGGTTAATAAGGAGGTTAGCAGGTTTGTTATGCGGAATGGGGGCGTGACCATAAGGCACAGGGAGTTGGAGGTGGATACTTGGAGGTACCTTAGGAGTGATGGGGTGCACCTTAATGATGTGGGCACGGACCTTTGGGCACTTGGTTTGCAGGACGGAGTACAGCGGGCTTTGAAGGTGTGGAGGTGCGCGCAAGGGTAAGGTTTTACCCCTTGCGCGCGGTGGCAGTGGTTTGGGTCTGTGAGGAGGAGGAGAGTATGGTATGGTGATATAATCTGGTTGGTACCCATATATAATATGGGCTGTTTTTTGTACCTTCCGGTTACGAGTGGTTAACCAGGAAGGGGAAGAGTTAGGTCACTGAGAAGGTTGGGTACTGTCTCACAGTCTGGGGTTAGCGACTGGAGGCCAAAAAGTTTACGAGGTTTTACGCAGTGACCTGTGGGTGTGTTCCCCTTCCAGACTACAATAAGTTCTGAGAAATTATTATTAAAAGTTATTTAAAAGTTATTTAAAAAGGAAAGTTATTTTAAAATGTTATTTATTGATTTATATTTTGTTAATAAAAGGCCGGCAAGGCCATTTACTCCAACACCTTGTCACGTCATTTGTGGGAGTATTTTGAGGGGTATTTAATTATGATAAGGGGTAACTTGGAAGACTGAGGTATGTCCTTCATAGGTCAAGAGGGTCCCGGAGCAGAGAAAAGGAGGGGATCAGCGTAGGGACAGCATGACCTGTGTGGACTTCACAGGCACGCTGTATTAGGCTGCTTTGCTTTCCCCTTTAAGAAAGGGGGAGTGGCTGTAGCAAGGGAGGTTTTCCTGAGGGAAGTTAGTGGAAGAAGAAGGGGGAGTGACGTCAGTGGAGAGCGACGGGGAAAGAAGATTCCCACCCACCCTCCCTGGTGTGTATGAAAAAGGTAACGAGGGGCGGCTAGGCAGTGGTTTGGGTCTGTGAGGAGGAGGAGAGTATGGTATGGTGATATAATCTGGTTGGTACCCATATATAATATGGGCTGTTTTTTGTACCTTCCGGTTACGAGTGGTTAACCAGGAAGGGGAAGAGTTAGGTCACTGAGAAGGTTGGGTACTGTCTCACAGTCTGGGGTTAGCGACTGGAGGCCAAAAAGTTTACGAGGTTTTACGCAGTGACCTGTGGGTGTGTTCCCCTTCCAGACTACAATAAGTTCTGAGAAATTATTATTAAAAGTTATTTAAAAGTTATTTAAAAAGGAAAGTTATTTTAAAATGTTATTTATTGATTTATATTTTGTTAATAAAAGGCCGGCAAGGCCATTTACTCCAACACCTTGTCACGTCATTTGTGGGAGTATTTTGAGGGGTATTTAATTATGATAAGGGGTAACTTGGAAGACTGAGGTATGTCCTTCATAGGTCATGCATTGAATAATATTGTTTACCAAGAGGAATAAGCTTTCAAGCACAGCACACTATAATTAAGACTATTCAAAGCAACCTTGTTTTTTCTGATTAACACTTGTTATTTTGAGCACAAGTCACTTTACCATTGACTGGATTTCCCCCCTCTTTCTCCCCCCCCCTTCCTTTTTCCTTCCCACTCACCTTAGCACTTCAGATCAATGCACGGTATGAATACATGGGCATATTTTGATATAACAGCACCACATGGTAAACAGTGAGTTGCATAGGATCAGCCACTGTCTGAAGCAAATTACATACACATCATTTTCTATTTTTATGCAAAATCACTTTTGATTGTTACTCCTTTTTTGGGATAAAGTTTTTCAAGAATTTTTATCAACCAACATTTTCATACTTTCACTCACCTATCAGAGGTGACTTTAATATGTTATCAGAGTGTCAAAACACTTTGCCATAAACCAGAACAGCGCCGCACCCACACCTAATTTATTCTCAGGCTGGGTAAATGACCTTGGCGGTGCCGTATCCGGCCGTTTGCCGTAGTTTGAGGACCCCTGCTTTAGAGGATATGTGAATGCAAGTGTCCACTTATGGGCATTCCAACATTTTTGTTATCCACCAAGTAATAATAATAATAATATAAAAACATTTTTTAAAACCAGTAAGACAAATTACCATTGGACAGTACCAACCATCAGACTCCAGAAACAAATGAAGCTGGCTGCATGTTTTCTGGGCTGCTAGGGACCCTTGTGACTCCTTCCAGTAGAGTTTAGCTGCTAGCTATTCTCATGGCCGACCAGTTCTTAATTATATCTTTTTTTTTTCGAAAATATGATCAACTAAAACCACAGCTGGATTAAAATGTATTTTTGTTAGCTTAGATAGCGTTCACAGATGTCATTGGAGTAGGGCCTCCCTTTGAATAATTTGCCACCTACTCTTGTACTAATTGTAAAATGTTTGATTCATTGGGCATGAGGTTGGATCTACCCAACAAGGACAAAGAAGGCAATAAAAGGGTTCTATCCTTTCCCTCCTCAATGGAATTTCACTTTAGGCCAACACCTGGGAAAGAGAGCACCAGCAGGGGAGATCGCTGTACTTACATTGCATAGTGAGTACAGTGGCTCCGACCAGAGCTGACAGTTTTTTTGTTAAATCCACTGTGTTGAATAGAAAAAAACGAATAGTGTGTACCAGGCTTTACACTGAGGGAGCCAATCTCTGATTACACTAGGAGAGATGATCTCTGATTCCACTGGGAGAGCCATTCTCTGATTACACTTACAGTCTGTCTTTCGCTCGCAGCACTCCATGGAAACTGCCTTACTAAAACTCACTAATGATTTACTAACTGCTAAAACCAACACCCACTACTCCATACTCCTACTACTTGACCTCTCTGCGGCCTTTGATACTGTTGAGCACCCGCTCCTTCTCAATAAATGCCATTCCCTTGGCCTCCAAGATTCTGCTCTATCCTGGTTCTCTGCCTACCTATCACAGTGCTCCTTCAGTGTTACCTACAACTCTATCTCCTCCTCTCCATTGCCCTTTTCTGTGGGGTCCCCCAAGGCTCTGTTCTTGGACCCCTTCTCTTCTCTATCTACACCTCCTCCCTTGGTCCCTTGATAACCGCCCACTGCTTCCAATACCACTTATAAGCCGTTGACACCCAAATCTATCTGTCTACACCTTACCTCACTCCTTCAGTCTCCTCTCGCATTACTAACTTACTAACAGACATATCAGCATGGATGTTGCACCACTTCCTTAATACTAAATCTCACTAAAACCAAGCTATTAATATCCCCCCCCCCTTTGTCCTTTCAGCCTCAAATCCAATAGTTTTCAAAGGTTTGTAGAATTCACCTCCGTAACATCTCTAAAATTCTACCCCTTTTTAACAAATGAAACCACCAAGCTCCTCATTCACTCCCTTGTTATCTCTCGCCTTGACTATTGCAACTCCCTTCTCATTGGCCTGCCTCTCCATAGGCTATCCCCTCTTCAGTCTATCATGAATGCTGCTGCCAGACTTATCCACCTTACCAACCGCTCAGTGTCTGCCAACCCTCTACTCCAATCTCTATACTGGCTCCCAATCGCCCAGCTAATAAAATTCATAATACTAACCACAACATACAAAGCCATTCACAACTCTGCCCCGAGCTACATCACCAATCTTGTCTCCAAATATCACCCAAATCGTCCTCTCCGCTCTTCTCAAGACCTCCTACTCTCAAGCTCCCTCGTCTCCTCCTCCCGTGCTTGTCTCCAGGATTTCTCCAGAGCCTCTCCCATTCTCTGCAACTTGTTACCGCAACCTGTCAGGCTATCCCCTACTCCTGCTACCTTCAGGCGATCCCTGGAAAATCATCTCTTCAGGGAAGCATATCACATCTCCAACTAATCTTTTACCACTTCCATCAGCTAATTCCCCACAGTTACAACCTTTTGTACCACCTGCCCCAACCTATTAAATTGTAAGCTCTTCTGAGCAACGCCTTCTTAATCGTCTCCCTTTTATATTGTAAAGCACCGAGTAAACTGTTGGCGCTATATAAATCCTGAATAATAATAATAATAATGCACTGGGAAAGCCGATCTCTGATTACACTGGGAGAGCCGATCTCTGATTACGCTGGGAGATCTGATCTCTGAATAAACTGGCAGAACAGATCACTGATTACCCAGGGAGATTTGATCTCTGAGTGTAATCTGCAGTTCCAATTTGTCATTGTGACAGTCCAGCCCTGCTCATCATTAACCCTTTCCCGACCAGCCCCCGCAGTTGTACTGCGGCAGGTTGGCTCCCCTGGGCGAACCGATGTAACTGTACGTCGGTTCGCCTTTTGACCACTAGGGGGCATGCGTGCGCCGCCTGCGACGCGACGCCGGAGCCGATGCACGTGCCCGGCGATCGCGATGACTGTCGGGCACCCGCGATCACTCCACACAGAGACAGAACGGAGATCTGTCAATGTAACAGACAGATCTCTTTGCTGTCAGGGGTGAGGTGACCGATCTGTTGTTCATACTAAGTATGCACAACGATCGGTCTCCTCACCCAGGCAGTCCCATCCCCCCACAGTTAAAATCATTCCCTAGGTAACACAGTTAACCCCTTGATCGCCCCCTACTGTCAACCCCTTCCCTGCCAGTGACATTTACACAGTTCTCAGTGCTTTTTTATAGCACTGATCGCTGTATAAATGCAATTGGTCCCAAAAATGTGTCAAAAGTGTCCGATCTGTCCACCATAATGTCGCAGTCCCGATAAAAATCGCAGACCACCGCCATTACTAGTAAAAAAATTTAATAAAATAAAAATGCCATAAATCTATCCCCTATTTTGTAGATGCTATAACTTTTGCTCAAACCAATCAATATACACTTATTGCTAATTTTATTACAAAAAATATGTAGAAGAATACATATTGGTCCAAACTGAGGAAAAAAAATAGCTTTTTTTAAACAAAAATTGGGGATATTTATTATAGCAAAATGTACAAAATATTGTGTTTTTTCAAAATTGTCAAGTTTTTCTTTTTTGTTCATAGCAAAAAAAAAACAAAAAACGGAGAGATGATCAAATACCAACAAAAGAAAGCTCTGTTTGTGGGGAACAAAAACGTCAATTTTGTTTGGGTACAGCGTTGCTCGACCGCGCAATTGTCAGTTAAAGCGACGTAGTGCCGTATCGCAAAAAATGGCCTGGTCATTAAAGGGACAAATCCTTCCTTAAGTGGTTAAAGTGTATCTAAAAAACAAAACTTTTTTTTTTGCTTGGGTGTTCAACAGTGATGGGAAAACTACTGGATTTAGGGGGTCTCCAGTGTGGATTCAATGCACTTATTGCACCAAAGGACTGTGAGACATACGTGCAACAGGACGGAGACATACGTGCAACAGGAGACAGAGATTGCAGGCATATTACAGAAGATGGTCAGAGACTGTTGACAGATGTAGTTGAGACTAGCAAAATGCTGCAGGAGAAAGTTAGAGCATATGTACAAGTTAAAAAGAGACTAAAAATCACCGTTGGCACAGATCTGGCTCTGGTCCTGACTGAGGGTCACACAACAAGGGAGATTT
Organism: Lithobates septentrionalis; assembly: GCA_037952835.1. Lineage (NCBI taxonomy): Eukaryota > Metazoa > Chordata > Amphibia > Anura > Ranidae > Lithobates > Lithobates septentrionalis. Next base: position 541,286 of record JBBDGP010000798.1, on the reverse strand, counting down.
ACCAAAACTGGTCCACACAGAATCTGGTGCGTAGTAACCAATCAGCTTCTAGGTTTTATTTCCAAAGCTTAATGGAACAAGCTGACGTTAGACAATTATTGGTTAGTATGCACAGTTGCACCAGGTTCTGTGTGCAACAGTTTTAGTAAATCTCCCTCAATAAGTACTAAAAGGCCTGAATGTGGACTTAGGACCGCATGATGCAGCGGCTTAGAATATCTGTTAGGGCCTTTGTCAAAGTGCTTTTGTTTGCTTTAAACAAGTTTTGCATTCCCATACAAGTCTATTGGAATGCAAAACCCTCTTTAAGCAGATTGTGCGCTGGTTAGAAGGAGTTTAGACAAATGGTCCTGTCAATGAATTCTGAATGATTTTTAGAAGTGTCTAAAACTGTTGTTAATTTATGCCATCAACACAGGCCCAAAGCAAGTCAACAAAGGCCTGTAACAGAGGGTTTACTTTTCCGATTGAGAGGTCCCATCTTCTTGATCTTGTAGCGCCTTGTCAGTTCAGGGAAGTTATTCCCCTCAGTAATTTAGGTTAGGGAGGAATTCAAATGGGGTCTAATCCAGTCAGAGAATGAGTGATGGAGTAAGGTGGGGAGAGCGTGCTCCCCTGCAGTGGTGCGCAACTTGGTCTCAGGCTCATAGTCCATGGGAGCCTGAGTTCCAGCACCTAATGTTATACAGTATCATGACCACTGCATTACCACTCTGCAAGATCTAACAATGGGACAATTGTGTAACTGTATTGTGAGGGGTCTGGAACTTTGCCTTAATGTCTTGAAGTACTTTTACCATATTTCAGGAACTGTACCTACACAAGTTCAAGTCTGTTCAAGTTTATGTATCATATGTTTATAAACTCATTTGATGTTCAGTAAAAAAAGATGCAAATTCTGCCTTCGGTTTGTGTGTCATAAAGTTAATGGCTGCATGGTTGCCGGCAGTCAGACAAATGTAAAGTAGCCTTACAATATGCTGGACTAACCTATTTCTTATGGAGACATAGTGCAAGCGCAATGTCGGGGAAAACCTCTCTGCAGCCTGTTCGGGGCAAAGGGGATATGGTGATTTGATAAGTGAAGGTCAGTGTCGGTGATGGGTAAGATTTCTCTGGTGCACCTGTTGCACCACCTGGGCATCTGAGTAGCATGGACCCAAGGTATGAGATGTGACTCCCTTAGTGAGTGAACCTGGAACCCCATCTGCAGTGGAGGTTTCTAATGTAAAATAGAAGAGGTGGCCCCGGCCCAGGTCTAGGGCCAAAAGTAATCAGAACCTGTGTAAGTGTTGCTAAACAGGAGGAGTGAAGTCAGAGCTTTGGGTCACCACTCCTGAAAAGCTGTACCATGGGCCCTGTCTGGGAATTGGCTTAACAACCCAGGCAACAAAGGGTCCTCCTTAAAGGCCCTTTAGGTTTTTATTGCTCTCTGTATCCATGCTGGGGAAAAATCAACCTCCCTGTTTGACCATTGTCGTCTGGACCAAAAGTGAAGGCAAATCCAATGGGGGCACTGTCTAAGGGGAAATTTCCACTCTTTTCCTGTTGTGTCCACAAAATAGAAAAGAGAAGGGAATTCACCCCAGAAATGGCAAAAAAATCCTTGACAGGGATTTTAAAGCAGACCTTCAACCAAAAATGACAAGATAAAAATTAACATCCCATTAAAAGATAAAATAACAAAGCCATTTTTTTTTTTTTTTTTTGCAATAGTCACCTTCAATTCAGTGATTTTCCCCACTGTGCTTTTTTGCCTCTAGGTGTCCCCATTCTGGTAGACAACATCATTCAACCCACTTCCTCTGAGCCTTGGTTGTCCTGGACCCACCCTCAGCCTGTGACTGGACAGTGAAAAGAGGAGGAACGCCATGATGAACCCATCTCTCTGTCACTCTTCCTTCTCGTCTCATTAGCATGCTTCTTGTTAGCACATGAACTGATTGGCTCCTATCAGGTCAAATTCAGGTACTTGCTTGCATTAAAACATGCGTTTAACGATGTATTAATGATTACAGAGCTGTAATAATTTGTGTGTTTTAACCATTTCCTAATCTATTTAAAGCAAAAAAAAGTTCTGTTTTTTATACATACGTTACAAGATGGGAGAAAGGTGGCGGCGTTTCAGGTTTGGGATAGGTTTTTATTTTGGAGGATGCTTGCAAAAATTTGTTTTTTGTGCTGGAAGCCCAAAGTGTAGAACAGTAGAGACAGGTCCTCAAATCTGAATACTAGACACCAGCATATTACCAGGAACACATATCACCAGACACAAAAGAGAAGGCATTAAAAAATTTTTCCATCCTTCTGAGCCTCTTATAAAATGTTCACTCAGAATATGATTTTCAATACTAAACAATAACAACTCAGGTAATAAGCCAAATCCTACAGCACATACAGACTGTTGATACAAAGTCAGAATTGTTAATTTTACAGTACATAATTAGAGCTTTATCTATTGTAAATGGAAAAAAACATGTAAAACATGACCCGCAACCCAACCCAAAACAGATATTTCAAAGCCATGACAAAGATGTCACTCACAGCTAGATAACAACTTTAGTTATGTGTCAGTTTTACATTATAAAGAGTCAATAAGAGGAATGTGGCACCATTGTTCAGCTTAGTAACTATGGACAGAATTGGCAATTTTGGTGCAGTTATCTCATCACTGAGAAGCAGCTAGGAAGTGATTCAAAATGACAGGAACCGCAGTAAATGAAACTATTTCTTTGGAGAGTATTTTTAGAGGAGAATGTGCATGAAAGTGTTAATCCACCTAAAAGTAATATTACATGTAGTGCAGGCCCCTATTGTGCCTCAATGATTTGCCCCAGGTTCTCTTCCCATCTGGGTGTACAAGCAGCCAGGCACACAACAACTCAGATTGTCAGAGCTCAATGACCAGGCGCGGAACGTCTTTTTATGCTTTAATGCTCACAGAAGTTGGCTGGGGTGCAGGGTGAGCTTTGGGATACTCCAAATATAGTGCACTAAGAAACCAGAGGACACTCTCTGCTTTGTCTACACTCTTCAAGATAATTCCCTTAGCAGATAATAGGGCAACAGCAGCCCTGGGAGACTCAAAGGAAAGGTTTCAGCAGCTCTGGAGCAGATGCTCAAGGGGTTAAAGCAGCGAACAGTCACTAGGATCCTACATCCAGGCCTATACTCACAGTGTCCCCATATACTTGGATGTCTCCATCCAATATCACTTAGACACTTCTCCTGTGAAACTCTAGGTCAGATCCTCAGCGAATCCCCTTAATTTGGCTCCAGTTATTCCCAGAAAATAGGCCCCCCAGCTCTCACTAAGCTGGGACCTCGATGAACTTCTGCAGACTTCTGCCAAATTACCCAGAAGGGCAGCAGGCCATCAGGCTGGGGTCTTCTCCTCTGGGACAAGATCTCTGCTGCTGAAGGCCCCAAACCATTTATGCACTCCTTAGCCACCTACTGGGTAGTCTCTCCAATAAATATTAAGGCCAAGGTTCTGCTTTTTCCAACCCACTACATTCTAGAATTCAATAGTAGATGAGCCTGCAGCCAGTGACATCCAGAACAGCCAAAAAAAATCACACACTGCTCCAATGTTTACAGAGGAACCAAAGAACTAGATTTACCTGAGCCTTTCAAGCAACCTATTCTAGGAGGGTACTACATACAGATTTCCTGATGATGATAAATAGTTAAACAGCCTTAAACATTCAGTTAACAGTTAAACATTCTATTGGGGACTTAATTGGTAAAATCTGTGTACTGAGTTCTCAGGTCTACAAACCTTCTGTGCACAACATGAGGGGTTTCCCCCAATCCCTGTTGGATTTTTTTAGATAATGCTATCTAAAATAATTGGATTGTTTACATACTTGTAAAATCCTTTTCTTGGAGTACATTACAAGATAAAAGATCTTAGTCCTAGTCCACCGAGTTATGCAGATACCTTCAGGTAATTGGACCCTGGCAAACAAAGCTGTAAGACTCCACACCACCCAAGGATCTAAACCTGGCCATTGATCGACTTCAGTACAACCATCCTGTCAGATTTTTTTGTATGAGATTACTGCCGGCGGCTAGAGCTGCCGGCAGTGACCATTGTGTTTAGCCAGCAGGGAAACCTCTCTGCTGGCAGAATATAATAGTGCTGCCGGAGGGATTCCCCCATCAACACTGACTGTGTAGATGGGGGAGCCCAGAAATTTTCTCTCCATTCATATGTAGTGGAAGGATAGAAAATTGCAAAATTTATGGGCTGCTTAATGCTGGCCATAAATGACTTGTATTTTTTTGATCAGCCAGCAGGATGATCGAAAAAAATGAACTAATTCCCTCAAGAAAGTTGGGTGGAGAAATCCTTCTCACTTCTCACTGACAGCCGGACTGTCAGAATACACTGATTAGTGATGGCAGCAGGTTGGCTGCAGCTGCTGATCCTCAAAGATTGCCTTCTGTTGAGCAGGTACAGTCATATACATTTGGAAATTTTATCCATCTATAGCCAGCTTAAGACTAATGCCGCATACACACGGTCGGACTTTCCGACAGGAAATGTTCGATGTGAGCCTGTTGTCGGAAAGTCCGAATGTGTGTATGCTCCATCGAACATTTGCTGTCGGAATTTCCGGCCACAAATGTTTGATAGCAGGTTCTCAAATTTTCCGCCAACTTCACTTGTTGTCGGAAAGTTCGATCGTGTGTCCACAAGTCCGTCGCACAAAAGCTCACGCATGCTCGGAATCAAGCAGAAGGAGCCATACTGGCTATTAAACTTCCTTTTTCTCGGCTCGTCGTACGTCTTGTATGTCACCGCGTTCTTACGTTCGGAATTTTTGACAACATTTGTGTGAACATGTGTATGCAAGACAAGTTTGAGCCAACATCCTTCAGAAAAGAATCCATGGTTTTGTTGTCAGAAATTCCGATCGTGTGTATGCGGCATAAGATCCTGTGTCCTATAATGTACATCCATTCACACTTGTACAACTCCAAAGTTGCGCAGACTTTGAAGTACAACTTTGACGTAACTTTAGATGGGTGCAACTTGGATACGGCATTGGCTTTGACCAGTGATAATGGACAATTGTTGCACACAAGTTGCATTGTATGACTTTCATGCAACTTCTGAGGGTTAACATTGAAGTCTATGGCCCTCAAGTTGCATGAAGGTCAGACCAAAGTTGTGCATGAACTACTTTGAAGTTGCTGCAACTTTAAGTCGCACATATATGAATGGGTATCATTATAAACCATGGGGAATGATTTTGATGTCCAAAGTTGCATGACAAGTTGTGAAAGTGTAAATGGAGCCTAAGAAATTACTTTTTGGTTTACTGACCCTTTACATAGTGTAAATTGTGCTGTTGTTTAGAAGAGATAGGATAAATCTAGGGCTGCCAAATGTAAAGGGTGGTGTCTGTATGTATTTAGAGTGTCCATGAGTGTGCCTTGGGGTACTGTACTCCTTACCTGGACATCTGTGTTTTTGAATGGACTGGGCTTCGAAAACATTCAATGTTGGTTCTACAAAACTCTAGGAAATTAGCCAAAAATTAGCCAAATGCACTGCTAAAATGAATATATAAAATATCCATTTACCATCTCAAAGACGTAATTCTGTTCAGCTAGTGTTGTCTTTGAGGCACCGCTGCCAGAAAGCACTGCCAGTTCCTAACCTTCGTCACTCTGTTCTTTCCTCCTAAAAGGAAACTTCTAGTATTAGAGCATTGCAGTACATCTGATTGCCCCCTAGTGTTAAAAGGTCTGTGCAATTTATATTTTTTTCCAGTTTGCTGGTTTGGTTGCACCATATTTTTGGCTTAAATTTTACCCTCAGTCATCCACTCCCCATTTATCTAACACACCTAAAGTGGTATTAAACCTTTTTTTTTTTTTCTTACAGAGCAGCCCTGATCCTTTTCTTCTGGGGTCCCCCGCCGGCAGGGCCGGTGCTACCACTAGGCAAAGTAGGCAGCCGCCTAGGGTGCACTGCTGCCTAGGGGCGCCCGGCCTCTGGTTTCCCTCCGTGTCTGTATGCTCTGCAGGCTGCAGCATGTAACTAACTCAGTCTCAGGCAGCTGATCCGTCCGAACGGTAGTGTAATTAGAGGCGCAGTGCAGCACTGGAGCTAGTGCAAGAGGAAGCAGAGCCCATGCTTCCTGTATAGCAGTGCCTTCTGTCACATAGGCAGGGCAAAGGGGGTAGAGTCAGGGGTGGAGCCAATGGGGGCGGCAAAATGAGGTTTCGCCTAGGGTGTCAAAAATCCTTGCACCAGCCCTGCCAGCCGGCGCTCCAGGCCCCTCCTCTTTGACCGATGCCCCCATAGAAAGCCGGTTTCCATGGGAGCACCCGTATGTGCTCGCTCCCGAGCCACGCTGCTACATCTATTAAGGCTTCATGCACACGAGACACCGGTGCAAACTCTGCTGAACACATGTTTTTAAAAGCTGAAATCGACGTTTAGAAATGCCCGTTTTGCCGCTTTTGCATGCCGCGTTTAGCTGCATTTTACCGCGTTTGCTTCTAGAAGCGTCTGCAGAGCAGAGAATGACATTTTGCGACCCAACTTTGGGGCCCCGTATCTCAGGGCCACTTGGTGCTAGGAACCCCAAATTTGGTGTGCTAACACAGTGGAACTAACACTACAACATATCCAAAATGTCACAAAATGTCATTCTCTGCTGCAGAAAAGTGCTTGACATTTTGTGACCCGACTTTGGTGCTAGGAACCCCAAATTTGAAAATGTTGTAGTGCTAGTTCCACTGTGTTTGCACACCAAATTTGGGGTGAGATACGAGATACGGGACCCCAAAGTCGGGTCACAAAATGTTATTCTCTGCTGCAGTTTACCATCATATTTCTGTGTTTTCTGGTCCAAAAAATAGGGTTCCTTTAAAAACACTTATAAACGCAAATGCGGCTAAACATGGTACCAGCGTTTAGCCGCGTTTGGCGTCTGAAACGTGGAAATCTTTTGCGTCTGAACCCATTTTTTTGCTTCTGGAAAAACGAGGTTAAACACAACTGCCTAAAAACGCCAAAAAATGAGACCACTCGCACAAAATCCCACTTGCTCAATTTTCAGCAATATCAACATACTGCAACATATACTATGTGCTCCCTACTGATTGCAGAGCTATTGGTCTGACTCATTCTGTGGGCTTTTGGGATTGTTGCTCTCTCATTCAGAGGGGCATTCTTACACTAAAATAGCAATCGATGACTACGATTTTGAACAGGAGGTGGAAGTAAATCTCTATGCAAAACTTTTTTTTAATCTTTTGGATAGTCGGGGGTATGGTTAGACCTTCTGTCAAGTTTTCTTTATTGCTCTCTCCCCATTCTGGTGACCATTGTGACCAAGAAAAAAGATGGGTCCAAAATTTTGAGCTGTTCCCAGAACAGGAGGCATGCGGAAATCAAATTTCCTTCACTTTAGAAGATTAATACCGCGTGCACACGATTGGATTTTCCGACAGGAAATGTTGGATGTGAGCTTGTTGGCGGACAGTCCGACCATGTGTACGCTCCATTGGACATTTGTTGGCGGACTTTCCGCCAACAAATGTTGGCTAGCATGTTCTCAAATTTTCCGCCAACAAATGTGTGTTGTCGGACTTTCCGATCGTATGTACACAAGTCCGTCAGACAAAAGTCCAAAGTACAAACACGAATGCTCGGAAGCAGAAGCAGTTGGTCTTGTAAACTAGCATTTGTAATGGAGAATTAACATTTGTGACGTGCCAAATTATGAAATCTCCAAATGCAGCGCACAATTCTCTTCTTCTTTAATGGGATGATAATGAAGCTGCTGTGCTGGTGATACTGATGGAATTATTGCAAACTAATTTTCAAAGGCTTTTTTTTTCTAGTGATATCAAGAATAATATCATTATGTTTTTGTTTTTTTTTATTTGTGTATTAAAAAAAATAAAATAATTAGGCATGTTATTTGCCAATAGAACATAACCAAAAAAAGCATTCTATGCATCCAAAAATATAGAAAATATACCAAATCAAATCATTATTCAACCCAAAAAATAATGTCAAAGCAATAATTCCAAGGCCAATAATAAATAACACGTTATCTCCTCCAATTCCGCAACATGGCTGGTTGACGAACGGCCTTTCAGAAACAAAATGAAAAGCATGAAAAGAAAAACGCGAAAAGAAAAGCGCGAATCAACACTCACTAAACTTCTACTAACATGAAATTAGGAGAAGGAGCCCAAAGGGTGGCGCTAAAGAGCTGAAAAACCACATAGTACGTGACTACGTTTGTAACTGTTGGCCAACATTTGTGTGACCGTGTGTATGCAAGACAAGTTTGAGCCAACACCCTTTGAACAAAATTCCACGGTTTTGTATTCGGAAAGTCCGATCGTGTGTACAGGGCTTTACTCTAACTTCCTATTGTTATTTAGTTATATCATCAAGTTCAACCTGTGTGTGTATTTTGTATTTCTGGGAAAGGAAGTGAATGGAAAATCCCCCAATGTTACCCAGAGTGAAAAATAAAATAACCTGCCAGGGGTTTTAACCCTTACCTACTCTATCCCAAACAAACAAAAACTGGCTATATACACACTTTAATAGGGCTAAGTGAGCTTGTGCAAGACAAAGCAACAAGTTAACTTAGATATAAGCAGTGGAGCTCGTCCCTTCATTCCCAGTGAGCAAAGAGATATGGTCATGGTATGGGGAGCATTTAACTCACTCCCTGTACTCCAATGGTGAAGCAATGGGTATCTGAACAGCCCGTGAACACTGAATTGCCAGGCCCCATTCACTGTCACATTGGGGCAAAGAAACAGCTCTTATGCCCTGTACACACAATAGGATTTTCCGACAACAAAATCCATGTTTTTTTTCCGATGGATGTTGGCTCAAACTTGTCTTGCATACACACGGTCACACAAATCTTGTTGGAAATTCCGAACGTCAAGAACGCGGTGACGTACAACACGTACGACGAGCCAAGAAAAATTAAGTTCAATAGCCAGTGCGGCTCTTCTGCTTGATTCCGAGCATGCGTCGGAATTGTGTACACACGATCGGAATTTACAACAACGGATTTTGATGTCGGAAAATTTGAGATCCAGATCTCAAATTTTGTGTGACGGAAATTCCGATGGAAAATGCCCGATGGAGCCTACACACGGTCGGAATTTCTGACAATGAGCTCCCATCGAACATTTTCCGTAGGTAAATCCGGCCGTGTGTACGGGGCATAAGGCCATTGTAAGCCCTGACCACACCGACCTAGATCTTGTACAGGGTCTCTTCCCTGAAATCCTGAGGATGAATGAAGGGTCAAAGGAGCAAAAGGAAGGTAAGTAAAAACAAGAGATGGACGAAGCACGAGTTTATTTTAAACAATTTGTTTTGACCACAGGTGTGAATAAACAGCAATAAGAAAATGTCCAAAGGGCAGATGAAGATCTTGATGTATCTGAAATATTACAATTAGTCATATGTTCAGGTCAGTTGCATGTGTGGAAAATATTTTTGTACACCATATAACATTGCTCAGCTTTTTCTGCTTCAAAGATGAAATGCGACAAGTGCGTCACTTCAGATATTTGTGAGAAAAATGTCCTTAGAGGCACATGCCCCAGTTAATAGGATTGCCCAACCCCACCTGCCACTCAACTCCTCCTGACAAGATTAAAAATAGCTGAGAAAGGAAAATTATTAGAAACAATTATAGATATAGGGCACATTCTAGAGTCTGCATTGCCTAGGGTAACATTATAAAATAATATAAAAGTAATGATAATACATTTTTACCTGCTGGGTGGAAAGGTGAATCATTGTGTAGGTAATTATAGCTCAAAGTAAGCTCATCAAACCAAAATCATATGTGTTATATTGCAGCTTACCAATTCTTAGGTGTGATGTCTGTATTAGTTTTCTTTTTTTATGATTTTATTTATTAATGTAAAACCTTTATCCCAAAAGAAAAAAAAAATCAGTTTACTGTAACTGCGTGTCTTGTGTAACTGCAGTGTGAGCTGGAGTTTGGTTTAAATTTGTTAATGTATCTAAATCTGCTAGTCCATGTAACACTCCCCTCCCTCCAGACTGACAAAGGCGCTATCCATAGGTGCCACTGTGCTCCTTCATCCAGAATGGGGGGGCACTCTAATACAGGAGGTGTGTTACTGGATAGATCACCAGGTGAAAACAGAGGGAAAAAAGCCTACAAAAAGAAAAAAAATGCAGCCACCACATCGAATGATTGGTAAAGTGCAATATGTTACTTGGTTTTGGATTTAAAAGCGTTTTAAGCGGTGAGCTATTCCCAAAAGAAAATCAAATTTCAGGGTTGAGGCCGGGTTCACATGTGTGCAGCCGCGGTTCCCAGCATGGGGTCCGGTGCGTTCCTGTTCACCGGTTCAGGTGCAAATCAGCTCCGAATTTTTGCTTGCATTCACACCTGAACCAGACCCAACACTCACAGGATCCTTTTGGAATGGGGACCGCGGGACCTGTATGAACTGACACCATCGAAAGCCAGTCACACTCACATTTTATTGACAAATTAGCAAAAAATTAATTGGATAAAATAGGGTTATACAACATATCAACTCAATAATTATATATAACTTCATGATATTGATTCCATTATATGCTCACCATATCAAACATGATCCCCCATAACATAAACATTTCTGTATTCTATGGTCCAAAGCTGAATATTGTTAAATCTTAGTTATTGCGATCTAATATCTTGTTTCACAGAGCAGGTCCACCTCCACAGGAGATATGGGAGTTTTGGGTTCTACAATAACAGTATATAACCACTTGCCAACCGCGCTCTGTACATCTATTGTGACAGTGCGGGCCGGCTGCGCAGAATCACATATATATATATATATATATGTGTGTGTGATTCTGGGTAGGGGGGCACAGGTACGCACCTCTAGCATGCCACTTGTGCGGTGGTTAGTCAATGGATGTCCGCTGGCACCCGCTGATTGGCGAGGAAAAAACAGGAAAAACAGAACAGAGATCTGCCAATGTAAAGAGGGCAGAGCTCTGTCCTGTCAGTGGGGATGTGCTGCATTTTGTTTCCCTGTAAAGCAGAGATTAAAATCCAGCACATGCCTTGGTGAAAGCACCTCACAGTAAACACAAAAACACTGGTTAGGCACACATTTAACCCTTTGATCGCCCTAGATGTTTAACCCCTTACCAGCCAGTATCATTAGTACAGTGACAGTGTATTATTTTAGCACTGATCACTGTATAATGCCCCGTACACACGGTCGGATTTTCCGATAGAAAATGTCCGATCGGAGCGTGTTGTCGGAAATTCCGACCGTGTGTGTACTCCATCGGACATTTTCCATCGGATTTTCCGACACACAAAGTTTGAGAGCAGGATATAAAATTTTCCGACAACAAAATCCGTTGTCGGAAATTCCGATCGTGTGTACACAAATCCGACGGACAAAGTGCCACGCACGCTCAGAATAAATAAAGAGATGAAAGCTATTGGCCACTGCCCTGTTTATAGTCCCAACGTACGTGTTTTACGTCACCGCGTTCAGAACGAACGGATTTTCCGACAACTTTGTGTGACCGTGTGTATGCAAGACAAGTTTGAGCCAACATCCGTCGGAAAAAATCCTAGGATTTTGTTGTCGGAATGTCCGAACAAAGTCCGACCGTGTGTACAAGGCATTAGTGTCGCTGGTTCCAACAAAGTGTCAAAAGTGTCAGTTAGTGTCAGATTGTTGGCCGCAATATTGCATTTCCGCTACAAGTCGCTGATAGCCGCCAATACTAGTATATAAATAAATGAAATAAAAATTCCAGTATATATACTATAATTTGTAGACGCTATAAAATTTGTGCAAACCAATCAATTGCAGTTATTGGGATTTTTTCTACCAAAAATATGTACTGGTAGCAGAATACTAGACATGCATGGTTTACTTTGTTTAGAACCAAAAATCGGACTAGTTTTTCGTTTTTCGGAAATTTGGCTGTATCCAAGTAACAAATTTAAACGAATCCTAAATAACTAAACAAAATTTGTCTGAAATTTGAATTTGAAATCAAATTTGAAAACAAGAATGTTTTTCACTGAACAGGTCAAGAATGTCACCGTCTTATGAAAATTTTATTCCAAATAGAATAAATTTGAATTCGAATACCAGTTTGAATTCCCTTAAAATTTTTCTAATTCGGTCAAATTGAATTAATTTCGACTGAATTTGGAAAATTCTAATGGAATTCAAAGACAAATAAATGGAACAAATTCCAAAAATGAATTAAACGAATTTAACGAAACAAAATTATTTAAATAACAAATCTACAAAATGAAACAAAGCACATTTTTTCATGCTGCACATGTCTACAGAGTACATATTGGCCTAAATTCATGAAGAAAATTGATTTTTAATCTTTTTTATTGGATATGTTTTATAGCACAAAGTAAAACATTTTCTTTTTTTTTCAAAATTGGTGGCCTTTTTTGTTTATAGCGCAAAAAAATGAAAAAAAAAAAACATTGGTGATCAAATACTACCAAAAGAAAGCTCTATTTGTGAGAAAAAATGATATAATTTCATTCATGAACAGCGTTGCATGACCGCGCAATTGTCAGCTAAAGTACCGCAATGCTGTATAGCAAAAAAGGGCATGGTCATGAAGGGGGGTAAATCTTACAGGGTTCAAGTGGTTAATCAACAGCATAGAACAGCATATAACACAGATCTCTGAGATTACAAGACATATAGGGACCAATTTACATGTACCATGCAAACAGTAAACATCTAATATTATAAAGCAATTTTATAGGACAAAGATCTGCGACAAAAGATGAGGATTGCTCCAAGACAATTTTTAAGTTTAAAGTGGTGTTCCGGCCAAAATTATACTTTTTAAATAAAAATACCCATATAATACACAAGCTTAATGTATTCTAGTAAAGTTAGTCTGTAAACTAAGGTCTGTTTTGTTCGTTTATAGCAGTAGTTTGTTATTTTATAAACTTATAGCAGGCCGTGGCCATCTTAAGTGTGGGCATCTGAAGCCAGATCATATTTCTTCCTGGATCTCATCCTTGCAGATCTCGCACATGCTCAGTGCAGCACAAGCAGTGTAATAGGTTTAAGGTCAGGGTTTCCATAGCAATGGCAGTGTCAGAGGAAGTTTCCGCCCCTTCCCAGACGGCATTGCAAACAGGAAATGATGCGATGAGCCACGGCTAGGGAGGAGGAAGTGAAAAATGAATACAGCAGATATACAGTAGGTGCAGTAGGTGCTGAGAAAAAAAATTAAAAATGTAACAAATCTCCCTGCATAAGTTTTATATGTATATTTGCTATCTTCAGCTTTATATACTGTTTATAAAGTGCACGTCCTGTTAGAATTTTCACTCCCTCATTCAGCAGTAGCAGTGTAGTGTTTTATTACACAGGAATACAGCTGATTGGAGAAAAGGCACACACCTCCCCTCCAGATAGGCAGAGACTTTCAGAGCTGTCCTGTGAGTAGAGCAGCTCTCTGCTAATCTATTCATAGCATCCTTCCTGACACAAATTTCAGGCTGGTTTTATCACATGTGTCAGAGAACTTGTCAGAAGAATGTATAACTTGTAACAGAAGAACGGAGCAGGAGAAAGCCACAGGACTTTGAAGAGAGATAAGAAAACACTGCAGATATATGTGCCCAGCTCAAATTTCATGAATCAAGGTTTACATCCACTGTAAAGGAAATTGGCAGTACAATTCACAGTACATGTCTCACTGATAGAAGTTCAGAGGAGTGCAGAACACTCTCCTTCTTCTATCAACTTTCTATTCAGTGATCGAACAGGTACATAACACTTTCCATTTGTTACAGCCATCTCCTTCAGATGTTGCCGTCTATTTAGCTGTAGCTCTACCCCCCGTAGGAACCTCTGGTAGTAAATTGTTCTTAACAAATAGTACAGAGGCTGCTCTTCCCCCACAAGCACCAGTCCATACACACCAGCTCTAATGGGGCGTACACACGGTCGGACTTTTCGTCTACAAAAGTCCGACAGCCTGTCCGACAGACTTTCGACGGACTTTTGGCGGACTTGCGGCAGACTTTCTTACGAACGGACTTGCCTACATACGATCACACAAAAGTCCGACGGATTCGTACGTGATGACGTACACCGGACTAAAATAAGGAAGTTGATAGCCAGTAGCCAATAGCTGCCCTAGCGTGGGTTTTTGTCCGTCGGACTAGCACACAGACGAGCGGATTTCTGGGTCCGGCATAGTTACGACGTAAAGATTTGAAGCATGTTTCAAATCTAAAGTCCGTCAGATTTGAGGCTGGAAAAGTCCGCTGAAAGTCCGCTGAAAGTCCGGGGAAGCCCACACACGATCGGATTGTCAGCCAGCTTTAGTCCGTCGGCGTCCATCAGACTTTTGTAGACGAAAAGTCCGACCGTGTGTACGCGGCATAACAACTCTGTATACAGGGATGTCAAACTCAATTTCATTGTGCCACATCAGCATTATAGCTGCACTCAATGGGCTGGTTGTATCTGTAAGACTATATAAATGTATCTACTGTTTATCATATTAAATAATTGCCTCTGCATTAGATTATTACTAGTTTTAGTAATAACTTAAAGAATAAGTGCACGTTCGGGAACATGTTACATGTTCCACCCATTTTTAGGGTGGAACATGTAACATGTTCCCACACCTGCAGCTGCTTGGGGATCCACTGCCTCTGTGTGACAGCAGTACGAGGAGAAGTTCCCTTTACCAGCTGTTACTTTTTGAAAAAAGCGCAGCCATGCAGGATTCCACCCACACGACCACGTCATTCATTCACAGAAGTCTGTGCATAAATAAACTACAAGTACCGACATCCTATGCAGCTGTCAGCTTGTAGTTCTCAATGAACTACCACGGCGCTGTTGAGCTGGCCTGCCCAAGGTTCTGATGGTGTACAATAAAAACCTGTGACTTTGTGTAACAAAAAAGTCAGATTTGATGCCTACATAGATTGAGCCCCCGTGATGAAAGAAAGTTCTCTTCTTCCTCTTGCTGCTTTGCCTCAAGTGCCCTGTCCATGATTTCACACAGTGTATACTCCAGCAGAAACACAACTAGTAAAGTGTCATGGCTTACTATACCTCCTCATACAATGACAATATAGAACATGCATTCTGTATCAGCAGCCACTAATGTGGGGAAAAGAAACCCCTCAGCCTATTCTTGTGCCATACTCACACAGGTACTCGTTGATGACCCTTTGGTTCATGTGCAGTCACTGCAGCAAGGCCAAAGTCAATTTCCCCTTGATGGGCATATCACAGATCAGGCAGTTTGTGGGCAGGTGGAATTCCCTCTGAATATCCCCCAGCTGAGCACTGGATGGATTGGCCTCTAAAATGGGTACAAACTTCTGGTTTCCCTTAGAAGATATTGTAAGACAGGGTACCTATCCAGGAACCACCGCACCTCTTGCACAGCCTCTTGAACCCTAGGGAACTGGTGGTTCAGAGGATGACTCAGTGGAGGAGGGCATTGAGGAAGTAGTGAAGACAGCTCTGCCACTGTCGCTGCAAGGAAGAGAATCATCAGAACAAACTCTGTGAGCCATGTCGTGCATCCTTCCCAACTGCCAGCAGAGAGCAGAGGGTAAGCAAGTACCCTGTTTCCCCGAAAATAAGACCTAGCGTGATTGTCAGTGATGGCTGCAATATAAGCCCTACCCCCCAAATAAGCCCTACCCTGTTTCAGCAAAAATAAGCCCTACCCTGAAAATAAGACCTACAAGGACTTTAACTAGGGCTTATTTGGGGGATAGGGCTTATATTGCAGCCATCACCGACAATCACGCTAGGTCTTATTTTCGGGGAAACAGGGTACTAGCAAGTACTATCTGTCCCTGTACTAGCATGGTCCAGCATATGCTACCTGTACTTGCTGGACCATGCAGTCAGCAAGGTCCATATGACCACAGATGCATAGTCCAGCAAGTACAGGTGCAGGTAAGGCGAGATGGATACATTGCCTTCTATGTGATGGTGAAGTGTAGGGATGGCCTTATGGGCAAAGAAATGACAGCTGGTAATCTGCCACTGCAGTACAGCAGATTCTGAAAGTTCTCAAAAGGGGCAGATTCCACCAGTTGAAAGAGTTGTAAAGACAGAAATTAGGCCAAGCTGGCATTTAGAAGCTGGACATGGGGTGGCTAGGGTATATTTTCTTTCTTGCTCTTGCAGCTTGGTCAGCAGAATTTTCCTGCTCAATGCTACAGCTGGTGGTGGGGTGTTGGCAGAATTGAAGCAAGGCTCTTGCCTATGCCTACCCTTACTCTGTGTTGTCCCATCCAGACCTTCTTCCTTACTGGAGGAACCAAAGAGCAGACCTCTGACACCTCTTCTATACTATCATCTCTATTGTTGGAGGCTGCTCAGAAGTCATGGTGTATAGTGGGGGTAGAAATGGAATGGGAGGAGCTGGAAGGGAGAGAATGCCCTTTTCCCGATGTGGAACTTTTCTGATGATGCTCCAAACAAGTTGCATGGTGAGAGTTCAGATATCTTTCATGCAGGTGGCACCCAAATGACCAATGCTATTGCCACTCTTTATCCACTTAAGGCACAGACTATAAATAAGGTACGGTTAGAGAACTCCCCATTACCCCTCTCCTCATCACAGGAAGCAACTTGGTAGTATGCTACGACTGCGGGAACATCACTTTCAGTTGATTGCCCATGACTGGTGTATCCTCCCTCTAGACTCCTGCTACTCTCCTCCTCAACGTGAAAACCAATATTAAAACCAATTATTAGCTGTGCAATCTCTTGCAGCAAGTACGTGAAAGAGGTTGCTGTGTGCTCAAATAATTCAGCCAACTCCTGCATGCTAGTTGGCGTTGCAGTAAGAGGAGCAGCTGTGGATGAGGAATCAAAATATGCCACCTTGATAGCTGTGATGGTCTGTGAGCTAATCTGGGCCTAGGCTAGAGGAGGAGAATGAGGATGGCTTGGTTAACCACTCCACCACCTCTTCCACATGCTGTGGCTGTTAAGCAGAAACAGCACTCAAAAAAGGGGCAAGCATGTAATGATTGCAGATAATCGACCACATCCATGACCATTACTTTGGCCTGTGGACAAGGAGACTGCTTGCCCCCTCATTGCTGCACAGGAACCTCTGCCTCTCGTTGTTGGTTTCCCAGACATGATGCAGGCATTTTTTGAGAATGTTATTTGCAGATAAGGGAAGACTTGCTTGGAGATGAGGGGGAAAGGTGCTTGGGTGCACTGTAAGCTGTGGTGCATTGTGAATTGTGGTATTTAGGTGAATTAAACAACTAAACAGCACCTCAATGATATGTGGTGCTATGCTGCAAGTGAAGGGCTATTGTGATAACTCCAACAGATTAATGCTGATGTTGTAGCTGCTGACCCTTTAAAATATGTATATAAATAAATAAAGGACCCTAACAAAATAAAGCTAAAAGCTACCACAAGGTCAAAAAAACAAACAAAAAAAAAAAAACAAAATAAACAAACACCGACCCAATAACCCCCAAAAAGTAGTCCAAAACCCTTTTTTTATTTGCTTATTTTTTGGCTTAAAGTGGGGTTCCACCCAAAAAACAAAACTACCTGGAAAAATTCTAAAAAAAACCCCAAAAAAACATTTGGATATTTTTTTTTTCACTTACCTCTAAATGCCTGTTGCTAGGTGGTCCCTCGTAGTCTGCCTGTTCCTTAGCCTGGGCTGGTGACATCACTTCCTCCTCGGCACAGGAAGGGCTCCGCTCTGCTCCCTCCCTCCTGTCAATCATCTGGGACCCATTACAGGTCCCAGGTGATTGAGCGGCCAATCACGGCGCGCAGTGCCGCTCGCGCATGCGCAGTGGGTGCCAGGCTGTGAAGCCACAGCCCGGCGCCCACAGTTGAAATGCCGGCGCCGACGAGCAGAGGGGGGGGGACGAGCGGGGCTTCGATCCCCCGCATCGCTGGACCCAGGGACAGGTGAGTGTCCAATTAAAAGTCAGCAGCTGCAGTATTTGTAGCTGCTGACTTTTAATTTTAATTTTTTTTTGACGGCCCCCCTGGGTGGAACTCCTCTTTAATGAAAAAATAAGAAACTAAAAGTACCTACTTCTAACAAAGAGTTAAGAAAAACCCCAAAATTAAAAAAAAGGGGAAACAGCAGTGCCACAGCAATAGAAACTGCCGTTGGCACACACGCACAAAAAACGTAGTTCAAAAAAGGCCTGTTGGGTCTGTTTAACCCCTTCATGCTTAAGGTTAAAACAAATGTTAATGCCTAAGCACAATTTTGCAACTTTGACATGTGTTACTAAAACTGTACATATCATCACAACTGCTTTGTGCACCCAGGGTTATTATACCTTGTTTTTTTCAGGACAAACTTGGCTTTCATTTGGTGACAAATGGTTATGGATATCTCCTGATTTTTTTATTATCAAAGGAAAACTGGCCCACAATAGTAACATTTCTTGTTACTATCATAACCTACCACTGAAGAACAATCCAAAGTAATTTCTCCTGCTCCTGACGATCGCAGCAATACCACATATGTGTGTTGTTAGTTGTTTGTTCCCATAGTACAGCCCAGAAACAATAGTGCGCATTTTGCTTTTTTTTTTTTTCTGGCCTACCTAAAACACACTAGCACTAACTGACACTGACACTGATTTAAAAGAAAAATCCTGCCCAAAATATACTGACCCTGACCTTTGACCCTGACCTTGACCTTTGACCCTGACCTAACCCTGGCACTGACCTAGATAAAACATTGAGCTAGGTAATTTTTCTTTTTTTTTTCTTTTTTTTTTTATTATTTATTTATTTTACACACACTTTTTCTCTCTCTCTCTGCAAAGACAAAGATAATAATATCTAGATAATGTATCTTTCCTCTCCATTCACAGAGAGATAAACACAGGGGTGAGCTTCACAGTGATTGATCCCTGTGATAGCCAATCACAGCAATTCTGATTGCTAGTATGGGACCCGGGTCTCAGTGAAACCCTGGTCTCTGTGCTGGGAGTGCGCTTTGCTGCACGTTCCCAGCACGAATGGAGATATGCATATATGCAGCCCCATGGAAAAAAAGCCCAGTGCAGTGGGGACGATTATCCATGTTACGTCGGCGTCAAGAGGTTAGATTGCAGTGAATGCAGGTGGGCTTACACTCCATTCTCCCTAGTCACACAAACTGCAAGTCGCCGCAAAGTATCAATAGCAAATATACAGCATACTATATAGTGCTATATAGCACTGACTACTGTGTATATAGCTCTAAACTATAGAATTGTATGTAGCATGATACTTGAAAGTACACTACACTAAATTGTCTTTACCTTAAATGTCAGCTCCCTCACACACACTAAACCCATCAACACACTAACAAAAGACTTCTGGAAAAGCAGAGTTTTATAATGTGTGGGCAGCAACTTTATTGTGAATCAACACTGAACAATGATGGACCAAGCAATGCATTGTGGGATTGTATAGTGGGAGGAATGACCCACTAAACCCCCAAATGACTTAATCAAATCTTATCCAAACATCAGAACAGTGAATGTTCAGTTTTATCCTTTCGTTCATTCATTCCTGGCAGCCATATACTGTATATCCCCAAATACCTGTTAATTTTTTTTTTTTCAGTACTGTGGTGTGATGTTCTTGTGTGGAGGTTCCCAATAAAGCGCTCCTTAACCACCTCAATACCGGGCACTTACACCCCCTTCCTGCCCAGGCCATTTTTCAGCTTTCAGCGCTGTCACACTTTGAATGACAATTGGGCTGTTATGCTACACTGTAACCATGTGAAATTTTTATCATTTTATTCACATAAATAGAGCTTTCTTTTGGTAGTATTTAATCACTCCTGGGTTTTTTATTTTTTCCTTAAAAAAAAAAGACCAAAAATTTTGAAAAAAAAGTTTTTCTTGGGCACTGATGAGGCAGCACTGATGGGCACTGATAGGCTGCACTGATGGGCACTGATGAGGGGGCACTTATGGGCACTGATTAGGTGGCTCTGATGAGGAGGCATAAATATGCCGCATTCATGGGCACTGATAGGTGCCACTGATATGTGGCACTGATGAGCACTGATAGGCGGCACTGATGGGTGGCACTGGTGGGCACAGATAGGCGGCACTGGTGGGCACAAATAGGCAGCACTGGTGGGCACAGATAGGCGGCACTGGTGGGCATGGATAGGAAGCACGGATAGGCTGCACTTATGGGCACTGATAGGTGCCACTGATATGTGGCACTGATGAGCACTGATAGGCGGCACTGATGGGTGGCACTGATGGACACTGGGCACAGATAGGAGGCACTGGTGGGCACAGATAGGCAGCACTGGTGGGCACGGATAGGCACCATGGATAGGCAGCACTGATGGGCGGCACTGATGGGCATTGATGGGTGTCATTGATGAGCAGCAGTGATGAGCATGGATCGGCAGCAGTGATGGGCATTGATGGGCAGCACTGATAGCCAGCACTGACTGGCATCACAAATGGCCACTGATTTCTGGCACTTGTGTGCATAGATTGGTGGCAATTGTAAGCACTGGTTGGCACTGATTGCTGGCAGTGGTGGGAACACAGTTCTGGCACTGGTGGCACTTAATTGTAATCAGGGCACTGATGATCAGTGGCCTGATTACATCCCTAGATGTCCTCTGTGAGGAGATTCCACTGATCGGCTCTCCTCTCCTCACACTCTGTCAGTGGGGCGAGGAGCGCCGATTACCGGCATCTCCATATTTACATGTTTACATGTGACCGGCTGTGATTGGACACAGCCGATCACATGGTCAAAGAGCCGTGGCCAGGGCTCTTTACACAGATCGGGGTTGTGCCGTGTCCTAGCAACACAGCGCAGCCGCGATCTCCCCGCTGCACGCCCGCGGGGGCGTGCAAGAGCGGTCGTTCTGGGCGGCCATCATAGGACGTCCACCCAGAACGAGAGCCACGCTGCCCAGCCGTCATTAGATGGCCGGCAGGCGGGAAGAGGTTAACACAATGAGGGGATTTACTAAAACTGGTGCACTCAGAATCTGGTGCAGCTGCTCATGGTAGCTAGTCAGCGTCACAACTTCAGCTTGTTCAATTAAAGTAGTTCTAAAGGCAGAATGTTTCTTTAACTTAATGCAATCTATGCATTGAGATAAAAACACCTTCTGTGTGCAGCAGCCTCCCCTCAGCCCCCCTAATCCCCTAATACTTACTTGAGCCTCGTCTAGATCCAGTGCTGTTGCACGAGAACCTCGGATGTATGGGGCTCTCCCTCCTGATTGGCTGAGACACAGCAGCGGAGACCATTGGTACCCACTGCTGTCAATCAAAGTTAGCGAGCCAATGAGGAGAGAGAGGGGGCAGGGCAGAGTCACGGCTCCATGTCTGAATGGACACACAGAGCAGTGGCTTGGCTCAGGTGCCCCCCTAGCAAGCTGTTTGCTGTGGGGGCAAACAGCTGTTTGCTGTGGGGGCATTTGCCAGGAGGGAGGGGCCAGGAGCGATGGCGGGGGACTCAAGAAGAGGAGGATCTGGGCTGCTCTGTGTAAAACCACTGCACAGAGTAGGTAGGTATTACATGTTTGTTATTTAAAAAAAAAAAAACAAGACTTTAATATCACTGTAAGCTTTGACGAAAAAAAACTGGAAGCCACCCATCGTGGTATTTATTCAGATACTAAACAATACATTTTAACCTATTTTAAGAATTGTACAAATTGAGAAAAGTTTTAGCAATGGTCTCTGTTGTTAACTCATATCTATATCATACCCATGTACACTGGTGAACTGTTAAGAGGCAGCAAATCAGTTTACTTAATGGGAGATCAAGAAGCTTTCATGTCACTGCCCCACCAAGAAGCACTGAGAGTGCCAAGGAGCCAGTTGCCAAAATTGGCACCATTGCTTTGGGGGTTGCCCCCTTTTTTGGGGGGGAGACCCCCTTGATGCACCCCCACCCAAGCAATAAAAGGTATGGAAAAAGGCTCGATGCTTAGTGCCATGGTGGATACAAGTCACCATTTGTGGTGTGCCAGGCCGGTAGCACTAGGAGAGGGGGTCACTTAGATTTTTTAACCTTTATATTTTATAATTAAAATAGTACAGTAATTAAAAACATTTGGTCACCCAAAACTGAGCACAGATTCAACATTATGCATACAGGTCTCCACAGCCAATTCCTGCACTTTCATTGGGTAACGTAATCTTTATCTGTCTTATGCCCCGTACACACGATCAGATTTTCCAACAACAAATGTTGGATGTGAGCTTGTTGGTGGAAAGTCCGAACATTTGTCCGAACATTTGTTGTCGGACTTTCCTCCAACAAATGTTGGCTAGCAGGTTCTCAAATTTTCCGCCAACAAAACTTTGTTGTCGGAATTTCCTCGTCATACGTCTTGTACATCACCACGTTCCCACATTCGGAATTGTTGGCCAACATTTGTGTGACCGTGTGTATGCAAGACAAGTTGGAGCCAACAACCTTTGAACAAAAATCCACAGTTTTGTTGTCGGAAAGTCCTATCGTGTATGGGGCATTAGCCTGGTGCATATGCAAAAAAAAACATGTCGAGAGAATGTGGCTTTCTCACACTTTTAAACAGAGTGAATGTTGCACCAATCACTTTTTCGCATCCATATATATTAGACTTCCACCAATGTTTTTTTGAACGGGCAAATATGTGAGGCGAACGTGCAGCCAATCTATTTATAAATGTGTTTGGAATACAGGAGGGGAAGTAGAACCCCTCTTTAAAAGAATAAATAAAATGACAGAATTGTTGAAATAAGGGAACAAGACATAAAATAAATAAAATGACAGAACTGTTAAAATAATGAAAAAAAAAAAAAGCGTATATATTAAATTTAACTGAAAACTAAAAAAAAAATCATATGTGGTCATATTTTATAAGTGATATTTTATTCACTTATTTATGAAGAACATGAACCCCCTCTTTCTGCTACGACCTACTTACAACAAGGGGTCCTATCTTTTAATGCCTAAGGTACAGGGCAGGGACAGAGAAAGGTACCTAAGGCCAGAGAATGTCCCCTGATGTACAGCACACGCTAGGAATGCAGTGACACACGGAACAGCCTTTATCTGGGCTGGGCTATTTGACTGCTATCCAAATAGCTCAGAGCTACAACCTATCAGGCTATAAGTACTCCCTATGTAGGTGACAAAGCTCCAGTCTACATCTGATTTCTTCTAAGGACAGGTGCACAGGACTGAAATCCAGAGTAAGTGCTCCTTCAATTCTCAATAGCTGCATTACCTTTACCTACCCAATCAATAAGCATTATTGGCAATAGAATGGATGATCCAGATAAATGCTGGGCCATCACAATTTAAAAAAAGACCTTTTGTTACAAATGCCTTTTTACTTTTGCAACTTTAGGGAACTAAAACAAATATTTGATTTGAGGTATATGTTTCAAATTTATTAATTCTTAATTAAATTAGGACAAAAATAAATATATTTTTATATTTGCAATTTACTTTAAGAGAAACAAAAATCTGAATAATGAATTCTCATTCAAATAATAATTTTTAAAAATATCTTAATTGCTGATGTCATTATATGTACTTAGTAAATTCCTAGTTTATGTTTTTTTGCAAGGTGCCAGGACATTGCTTTGGGGGTTGCATCTTTTTTTTTTTGCGGGGGGGGGACCCCTTGATGCACCACCACCCCTATATATATTTAAAAGAACTGTAATTGCTAGATAATACCTGTTCCCTTAATAATTGCATCAATGTTTTATTTTCCATTTTAAGCATTGCCATATTTCTAATACTGATAACTTTTATTTTGATACCCACAAACATTAGATGGCAAGTCAGGTCCATCTAATGTCTTTGTGGCAGCGCCAAACAGCCTCGAAAAAGCATTCCCCGGGGTAACAACAACAAGCAGGTTTGAAAATGAATTGCTATTGTTTCACCCGAGATAAGTAAGAACTGGAACTGCCAGCTATTCTCCAAGCATGAATTCCCCATCTAAGGTGGAAGCTGGTCCAAAAGGCCACCAAAGACAATTGGATCTTTTATGCACATTCAACCATTGTCGATGTATAAGGCTAGCTGAAACAATCAGTTCTGTCTAAATATCTCCTTTAATATCCTCTTGCAATTAAAAACAAAGTGTTTTACATTCCACCTTAAAAACAGATCTTGGGCTAAACAAGAAAAGAAAAGAAAATGTATATGTCTACCGAAATAAATGTACAGCTAAATAATTCAGTTTACATTGACTTATTTATACAAAAATCTTTTTGAAAAATTGTGTGTGCTGTTACTATTCCCAGGCTATGTAATACAGCTTTTCATATCAGTTATGCTGCTGATCTGGTTTGAGACGTCTTCTACTACCGTTATGCATAGTGCCTTTTGCATACTCAACAGTATGTGGTGTCCGTGTTATTAATTATGATGATCGTTTTCACAGTAATTAACACTGATACAGCTTTTGAGTTGATGGCAGAAATATAAAGAATTTCACCGCAGTAAAATTTCTAAGAAGTTTTTGATTTAGAGTGAAGAAACACTTAAAGAAAATGTAAATAGCCACTCCCGAAGGTTTTTTTTATTGTTGGAATAGTGTTTGTTCTGGTTATGTAAGTGCAAACCTGTACAGCATACATGTAGCACATTAATAAAATGATAGATTACTGCCTTCTAAAATGTAAAAAGTTAGATGATTCCCAAATACTATCATCATGCAGTCTGGTTTGTATACTTAGTAATCTTGCCTGCAAAATGTTGCTATGAATTTGTTTAAATATGGATGCATTTAAACAATGCATTTAAACAATGTAATGATTTAGTTATATGCTGTGAATAACCCTTACAATATAATCTTCTGCTATTTATGTCTATTCATAACAAAAACACAGCTGAATGAGTTGGAGAAAGGACAGCCCCCCCACCCCATGGCTATACGTTCTCATTTAAACCCATATAGATTTTTAGTTAGAAGCAGTCCTGAAGTAAAAAGTCAGTGCTTTGCACCCCCTTTGTTAAATGTATCGTTCTAAAATAATGTTTTTTTTTTGCCCTTAAAATGGGCAATAATCTTAGTTTTGGATAGTGTGGGGAAGGATTAGACCGCTGTCAATTTTGCATTGCTGTCTGTGTTCCCAATGGGGAGAGACACCCTTTATTTGTACTGATGACCATTGTCATCCAGAAATAAGGTGAAAGAAACCCAAAAGTTGTCCCCAGAACAAACGATAAGGGTAAATCCTCTAATGGTGCCACTTGTTCCGGGGACAACTGTCTAAGAGAGGAATTCACCTCTCACCTTGGGATATTTCCTCTAACTTCCTGCTGTGTCTCTGGGACAGGAAATAAAGGGAAATTTCCTGAATTGGACACAAAGAGCAAAAAAATAGCCCGGCAGGGATTTTAACCCTTTAAACCCTTAAAATTAGTTTATAAACATTAAAAAATGAAATTAAATTGATTATAAGCCATTACAGTTTTCTATTAAATGCTTTTAAATTTTCTGTAAAATGTTTTTCCACAGTATGACAAAGTTACAGAAAGAATTAGAATTATATGGGCTGGATCATGTTGTACCAGTTCCTTATTTTAATTCCAGATAGAATGTTCAGGAGTTATTTCCGCCGGTCCTACACTTAAACTATGTTAAAATAATCATTCTAAACTGAGATTAGGTAACATGCATACCTCTGTAACAGTTAATCAACCAGATTATATCAATAACTAAATAACTCAAATATGTTTACTCTACAGTAGAAAGAGGAGCACAGACACAGACAAGTGTCTGGTAGGATGGCCAGGATATCGGCCTCAGCTGTCCTTTTGCTTATATCAGGACTACTGCTTTCAAGTAAGTTTTTTTTTTTTTAATTGTATTATTGTACTATTTTATTGTACTTTGTTAGACTTTTGTTTGTTGGAAACGAACCTGGCCTAATTATTAAAATAGGACCATAGAGAACTATGGAGAAATTAGTCATCTAGATGTTGGCTTGGCACACGACTGAAGGGATATCATAAAATACCAAGTTTAATGATATACTAGTGACTTTGGATTTGCTGGAACTACATGCCCCTTATTCCCAAATCCCAAGCCCGTGTGCTCATTTAAAATATTATTTGAAACGTTTTGCACTTTATTGACATTTGTTCTGTAAATAAAGTCAGTTTGAAAAATCAAATTCAGCTAAAACACTAAGGCCCCTTTTATACATGCGGACCGTTCATTTTATCAGTTCAGTAAAGTTTTTTCAAAGAATGAAGTTTATATCAGTTTTTCAGCAATTTGTCATCCATTTTTACATCAGTTTTTTACATTTTCAGCTAAAGTCCTTAACCACTTGAGTCCCAAAGCCATTTTTTCATGCAAAAACTTATGTTTGTCTGTTTACATCTGTTTTTCATCCAATCCATTTTTTTAATGGAAGAATAATAAAGCTTTGATCTGTTCCAAAAAGCGAATGTAAACGGATGTAAATGGATGATCACCCATTTACAACCGTTTTTCCATAGAGGTGCATTGATGTCCGTTTTTCACCTATTAATGGATAAATGAAAAATTGACAAACAGTCCACATATGTGCAAGGGGCCGAAGGCAGCCCATAGATGAGTCTTTTTTTTTCACTCAAACAGTGAGTTGAATAAAAAAAAAAAAACACTGACTTGATACCCCCATCCTCACACTCAATGTCGATGGGGGAATCCTGCCAGGTGAACTATTGTATTCTGACAGCAGAGCGACTTCCCTGCCATCAGAATACACTGATCAGCATTGCAGGCTTTAGCCTGCAGTGCTGATCAAGTCAGGGAAATCTGATAGGGCGGTTGTACAGAAGTCCACTGTGCCCATACATGAACCAAAATTTGACTGGTCCCTGCTTTATATGGCTTGTATGGGCTTGAAATAAATAATTGAAAAATCTAAAGGAAGTGTGATCAAATTTGCTCGAACGAGGAAGAACTTCTTTCCTGACCTCAGATACTCCCCAGGTTAACAATCAATAGTGTTATTTCTTATAAATATTAATAGCCAATTATATTTTGTGCAATTAGAAACACATACAGACTTTTTTTTTAAACCATCAACAGAGTTGGCTAGGAGTAGCTCTATTGGAAGTATATTCCACATTTTCACATCTGTTACTGTAAAGATAACATTCCATATACACAGGTTAAGCCTCTTTTCCATATGGCACAAAGAGTGCCCCCTTGTGTTTTGCAATAAGCTAAAGGTTGTTTATAACAATCTGTAATCACCCATAGCAAGTACTCACTTGTCAGATCACATGCTTTATTAACAGACTATACATGATGAACAATTCTTACACTTCTAAGTCTCGCTCAAAATAAATAGTAATTGTCATTTGTGTTATGTTTAGATCACTGTATAAATGGACAGACAGAAAACGTGGATGCCGTAAGTATTTAAAATGTGTATTTATTGTTTTCTATATGCTGCCCGGGATTGGAGAATTCTTATTCTGTATATGAAATGACCAGATGTGTGTCTGTTTGTGTTGCTCACTTTGAAGTTGGGGCCTGGGTAAAAGTTATACCATAAAAATAAAACATAGTACTTGAAGGTGAAAGGATCACAATATTAAGGCATCAACATTTTTGATTACTGAATGTTAAGGGGCCTTTTTTCACCGGTCTTACAGAACTTATCTAGTCTTAGCTCTTCAGGGTCCATAGTATGATTTCCATTGACAAAATATTGAATGCCAACCTCATATTATTAAACTTTCTAGTTACATTTCCAGCACTTTATATGACAGAAGACAAACTGGACTTTCACCTACTAGTTGATGCCTAAATGGGTCATAATGAGCAGATATAAAAAATGGGTGTAAGTCCTAGGCTGTATGGTTAAACTAGTGGTTGTCAAATTTAGTCCGCAAGTACCCCCAATGGGCCGTGTTTTCAGGTTTTCCTTTACTTTGCACAGTTGCTTTAAATCAACATCAATGACATGGTATTGATAAGAGCTATTTCATCTAAGGGATGTTCCCAAAACATAGCTCATTGGGGGTACTTGAGGACTGAGGTTGAGAAACACTGGGTTAGACTACATGTTGCTTTTATCAAACTCCTTATGCTTCTGCATAAAGGAATGCACCCAAATGTAACAGTAAATGTAAAAACAGCAGAACCCCAAGTCCAGCTTAGACAGAATTGGCATCATGTCCTCATGTTGGCTAATTGTCAGATTTAGTAATCATAAAGTATACACCCATTCCTAAAAATTGTCAGTCAATGTTTAAGTTAGCAAGAAACCCCCAAGAGCCCTTTTAGATTAGTTAGGTGTTTTGGCATATAACATTCTTTGTGATTTGTCGATAGTCCTGAACCCAAACATATCATCATTGGGTTAGGCCCTTATTTGTATCATTAAATAACTTATTGTTATGACCTCTATTTTATTAACTGAATAGCACACCCCCTATTACACCCCCTATTTTTTGGTCACTTGATTTCCTCCCAGTTCAGTTCTAAATAGAACTTCTGAAAAAACGTGGGCAATTCCACATTTTGTATTAAATCCTAGATGACAGTCTTAGTTTTGTCACTGTCAATCAAAAACATAGTTTCTTTTATTGTTCAAAAATTGCCTCAGGGCACATACTGTAAATGACTTTGTCTTTGGTAACCATATCTGATTTAAAACATGAAGCACCTTCCACCCTTGAGGAAAAAAGAACACACGCAAATTTAAAAGAATTTACCCCACCTTACACTGATAAAGTTCAAATTTTTCAGCTTTATACACTTTGTTCATTAGCAATAAAAATAAAAACAATGGTATTTACCAAACTGAAAAAGTCCTATCAAGTATATCTTGAATTTCTTGAGAAACCTTTTGGAGTGGGGTTTTCCACTTTGCAGATTTTACTTTTTGCATTTTCTAATTTTCAAGTACCAGTATACTCACATAATTTTTATTGTCCTAAACTAAAAAAACAGCTTAAAAAGCAACTTCAGGAAAATTATTAGGGCATGTCCTTCCTTGGCATCATTATTCCTGTGTCCTTATATTCACTGTAACCCTACAGGGGCTTTGCAATGCTATACTTTAAAAAACATGAGTTGCTTTTGTGTTAAAACATAGTAAAAACTAGACAGTAACCTTCAAACTATGTTTTTCCTAAACAGGTATCTGTAGAACCTTTAGTAGCAATAGCTTCTTGGAACTTTGAAACAACAACGGTAGCGGGAGTTGTAGCGACAGATACTCTAAATGTGAGGGCCCCTTTCTTCTTATATCTCAGTTTCTTTTGATACGACCAATGTTTTAAATATTTGTTTAATATGAAGTGTTTTCCGTGTCCCAGTTCTGTCATTTTTGTCATGTCTTGTCACCAAACAGGCAATGGTTTGTGTCATTTTGTCTTATTTATCAACATTCAGTGGCAAGTAACCACTAATAATAAGGGCATGGCCAGTTTGATCAAGTCCCCCCAATTTATGTGTCATTTGTCAAGTGATGCTCCATTATCTCTGGTTATGTCGTGTGGCTTTTGATTTGTGTCTTGTTGACCTTTTACTGTTGACTGTTGGTTTACCTGACTCCGCAGTTTGACTTCTGATGACTCCAGTCTGTTCTTTGTTCCCTGCCTTCTGGACTGTTCATGTTTGTTGTATTACACTATTGCACTGTTATCCCAACACTCTGATAGTGAAATTGAGTGGCCTGCTTTTTTTGGTGCACTGCTTCTATTGCCTTTGAGAGCTAAGTATTAGGCTCCATTCACACTTGTCATGCAACTTTGGATATCAAGGTTGCATGACAAGTCGTTCCCCATGTTTTCTAATGATACCCGTTCACGTTCATGACTTAAAGTTGCAGCAACTTCAAAGTAGTTCATGCCCTACTTTGGTCTGACTTTGAGGGCCATAGACTTCATTGGTAACCCTCAAAAGTTGCATAAAAGTCGTACCTGAATGTTATACAATGCAACTTGTGTGCAACATTTGTGCATTATCACTGGTCAAGGCCAAAGTCATATCCAGGTTGCACCCATCCAAAATTGCGTCAAAGTTGCACCAAAGTTGCACTCCAAAGTCAGCGCAAATTTGGAGTCGTACAAGTGTGAATGGAGCCTTAGGCCCCTTTCACACTTGTACGACTTGTCCTGTGACTTGGGACTGCAAAGTCACATGACAAGTTGTTCCTCGTGATTTCGTATGACAACCATTCATATTAGTACGACTTCAAGTCGTGCGGACTTCAAAGTAGTCCCTGCACTACTTTGATGCGACTTTGATGCAAGATACACAGGCATTCCCTGAATTTACGGCAAAAATCGTGTCAAAATCGCATGTGTGAAAGGGGCCTTATCCAGAGAAAGAAGGTGTGCACAAGTATGGCAGTGGATCTATAGTTAGATGACAGTCCCCTGCCCTACTGACTTTCCTGCTATATGTTATCAGTAGATGGAAATACAAGCCAGAGATAATTACCTGCCATAAAAAAGGCTAGTCTATGACCAAATGCATTGTCATCTGGTCCTGTGACCAGCCACAGTGGTATATTGGAGCAGTAATATCTGGAAGACAAAGTATTTCCTGGATTTTATTGTATCCCATATTATTTAGAGTGGCAGCAGGATAGGCAGCCATATATACCAATTCGATTTTTCAGTTGGGGTGGAGAAAGGGGTCTTTTGATTACCCTACCATTGTCTTTGATTTTTTGGGTCTTTAGTAGCAGACTTCCCCCTTTTACTCCACCAAACCGTGGAGTTTTACTAAAATGGAAAATCCAATAGGAAGAGTAGATCTTTTTTCTTCTTTGCTGCTATATTAAGAAAAAACAAAAACAAATTGAAATATACATTTTATGTGGATTGACTTTTTGTCTGTATCTACTTGAAAGTGAGGTGCTCAAATAAAGATTTAAAAAAAAAAAGGTTTTTTATAAATGTTTATTTAATATTTTATGAGATGAAACATAAAAAAGTTTGTCAAAAGCAAAATAATTAACTGTTATACCTATTACTTTGCAGTGCCCCTCTTACATTCAATCTGGTAAGTACACATATTGCTATTTAGATATTTTTTTCTAATATATATAGGTAAGAACTGGATAAGTCAGTGCTTAATTTATGCATGTTTCTCTGTGACAGGTCGTGACATCTGCTCTACCTATGTTGGACTGTGAGTATCCGAATGCTCAGACGCATGGAAAGAACTATGTGATGTGTTATGTGGTTCATCATATATAAACTGTGTAGCTTAACAATGAATTTTACTTGATTCCTTTTGGTTCTTTAAATATACAATTTAAAGCATTTTGTTTTATCTGTTTGATAAGTGCAAAAAAAAAAAAAAAAAAAAGAAGTGTTGATCCTGCCAGAGAATTGCTGTCCTGTGTCCTGTGCACTCTTCAGTGTTATCTCAAGCAACATTTTCAGCCCTTCCCAGTTTACCCCCGTGAACTACAGAACACCCCCTCCTATGTTATAGAGTTGAAAAGAAGGGTAGGCTTTCTGTAGTCCTGCTCCACCCCTTGAATATAGTGTCGTGAGTGAGTAATGTAATCCTAGCACAGGATTACTTTTACTGTTAGAAATAAAAAAAAAGTGAAAAAAAAAAGAAAAAAAAATGCTAATTCAGCTACCATATCTGGTGCTGGTAGGCTGCAATATATAACACATTTTTGCTCTTGGATTTGGATTTGGATATACTTGAAAAACCCTCCTAAACCCTCCTAAAACTGAATGTGTATCTTCAAGCCTGTGATTGCAGCGGTCACTCTCTTACACAGTAACATCACTTACACTGAAGCTAAACTGCCCTGAAACTAGTAATTAGCCTCAAAATAAGTGAATAAATGCTTCCATCAGAGGCTGCTAAATTAACCCCCCTAGCGGTATTCCCGAGTCTGGCTCGGGGTGGATTTTCAGTACCAAAAGCCGGAGCCAGACTCCGGATCGCATCGCAGGATCCATGTAGAGGTTCTTACCTTGTCCCCTGGATCCTGCGATGTCTCCCCGCTGTGATCTGTGAGCCGCCGTGTCACCTGCGAGTGTTGCGACGCACGGGGACGGAGTTCGGCGCCAAATTGAAAAAGTAAAACACACAGTATAGATACAGTATACTGTAATCTTACAGATTACAGTACTGTATCAAATAACTACACATCCCCTTTGTCCCTAGTGGTCTGCCCAGTGCCCTGCATGCAGTTTTATATTATAAAAACTTTCTTTCTGCCTGGAAACTGGAGATTGTCCATAGCAACCAAAACCGTCCCTTTACATCAAAAGTGGTTTTAGACCAGCTAGAAAACAGCAATAATAAATTAGAATCACTCGCAGAATTGAGCGATAGTGATTTGTGGGGAGATCCGTCATCAAACACTGAAAAGTAATGACAGTGACAATTCTGCAACTGAGCAAATTTCAGTGTTTTTGATTTGATTACATTATTGAATAATTTATATTATTATTATTATTTTTATTATATTATTTGGTATAATTATTTATAGTTATTTATTATATTATAATTTATGATTTCGTTTTTCAAACTTTATCATACCCGGGATGTGTACTAGAATCTGGTTTGGACAGATTAGGTGAATTATTGCTAAGAATTACAGGCCTATAATATAAAACGCCAAATTTCCATGCAAAATAATTGTACTGCTTTCAGCACCTAAAATCTGAAATAATCATACCGCCAGGGAGGTTAAGAGCTTATCGTTGCATCTTTTTAAGATGGTCACCCAGTATTTTTCCCCAAAGTGTATCTAAAGCCAAAACGTTTTTTTATTTTAATTTTGGGTAAGGCAATTGGCTTTTTATTGCTACCCTTGTCCTTCCTGAGGTGATTCGCTTTCTCTATTTCTCCTTCTGACCATTGTCACTGGGACGAGAAAGGTGGGTTTCAACAAAATGGCAATAAAGAGGAAATCTTCCAACAGGGACACTTGTTTTGAGAGATTTCATTTACTTGTTGTGTCTACAGGACAGGAAGTAAAGGCCACCCCCACCCAGCAGGATACAGAATGCCAAAATAAAAACCCTAATCCCTTAAGATTCACTCTTCCCTTAAATTGGAACTTTACCCATAACAACTTAAAAAAAAAATGTCTGCAGCATTGTTACTGTTCCTTCTTGCTGGAGGCTGACATTTTGTTGAAGCCCAGAGCCCCTGACCAGTGGTAAATCATTAGGCTGTCAGCAGATTGGCCGCTACAAATTCAGCATGGTGCCTAAAAATAGAGAGCAGCTGAGCATGTGCAGAGCAGGGTGAGACAGTGGGGGTTATTTACGAAAGGCAAATCCACTTTGCACTGCAAGTGCACTTGAAAGTGTAGTCGCTCTAAATCTAAGGGGTAGACCTGAAATTAGTGGAAGCTCTGCTGATTTTGTCATGCAATCATGTGCAAGCTAAAATGCTGTTTTTTATTTTCCTTGCATATCCCTCTCGGATCTACAGTGACTTTACTTCCAAGTGCACTTGCAGTGCAATGTGGATTTTCCTTTAGTGTATTGCTGGATTTTAAACAGCATAGAAACTTATTTTTAATGTTTTACATAGCTATACCTGCAAAAGGGGCAAGCCTGAAGTGATTTAGCAGGACTTAATTTTCTGACTAAAGATCCACTTTGAATTAAAATATTTTTTTAACTTCCAAAACATAGGTTTTGCCTCCAAATATACCTTGATAACCTAATCTCACCTCCCATCTAATTGATATATAACTTCTAAATAGAGTAACCTTTTACACAGAGGAAGCAGTGAATATTTGTAGCACTGTAACATTGAACTGTTTCTATGTATTGTTTTTGACATTCTAAAAATATTTTTCACACTATATACACTTTATATTACTTTCAATTTCTCTGTTCCCATTTCTACTATTTTTTGTATAATTATTGCTGTTTTTGTTTTTAACTAGTGATGATCTAGTTAATTTTCTAGCAAGCCCAACTTATGATGTGTGCAGCAATTCTTTTCAACACTATGCTTGTGCAAACGTAAGTTTGATTGTGTTTTGTGTTTCATTATATCTCATGAATGAAAACATTACTGTGGTCATTGTTCAGCACCTGTGTCATCAAAGACTTGGTGTATCTAAGAAGGGGTTCACCTAATTTCCTGTCCACTTACCCCCCACTGTTAACTTTTGTTCAACCCCCACCTTCACTTATGATGATAAATAAAGTATGCGGTTGATATCTGCACCTTTATGCCTCTGCCAATTGCTACGTTACAGCTGATTGTATAATTACATTATAATATCTATGGCCAGCTTTAAATAAGCCCCAAAACATACTAAATCTTTCATTATGGTAGGGACCAAGTGAAGTGTTTATCTTCCTCACTTTTATCTTATACAGTTTTAGGTCTAATTCTAAAGCGTGAATTATCTTTAACTGCAGTGCCAGGGTCATATTCGATGTGTCATGGACCATGGGACAGGGTCACTCTAAAATTGTTTTCTTTTTTTTGTCTATCCACAGTTGAGCAATGTGGAAGCCAGCACAATTTATAACATCCTCAACTGCTTCATTACAAACCCTGATGCGATCCTCACACAGGGAGCATTCTCACTTTTCTTCAACCAACTCAGTTTGGACACAATTGCGTTCGTGTTGAACAAGATCAATCAAATGGTAAGTTACTTTCTTGTCCTCTGAATATGAAGAAATAGGTTCCCTTTAAAAAGCAGGCCCATTGGTAGTACATTCAGATTGTTTTCTCTTTATCTGATTGGTTGTTGTGGAGAGCAAAGAGAAATCCAGTACTTCCAGGTATGGTGGGAGCATGTCAGTGAAAGGTCCTTTTAAAAAAGTTTGGAAATCTTAGGACTGGAAGGATATGCAGCATCACTTTAACAAGCTTCTGTCTTTCAGATTCCTTCTTCATCCATTACATATCACAGCAGAACGTATGTGTTGACTGCAGTGTGGGAGAAACTGAGGCAAGATCCAGGAAATCTGACGCCTGGTTCGCTATCTATTTGGACACGGGATAGGCTGTATGCCTTCTTACCCGCCATCAACACTGAGATCCTGAACTGCATAACCACCACCACAGTGACATGTGATGGACTGGAGGCCATGTAAGTCCAATACGTTCTCATTACATAGGCTCTAATGCCCTGTACACACGGTCGGATTTTCCGACGGAAAATGTGTGATAGGACCTTGTTGTCGGAAATTCCGACCGTGTGTGGGCTCCATCACACATTTTCCATCGGAATTTCCGACACACAAAGTTTGAGAGCTTTCTATAAAATTTTCCGACAACAAAATCTGTTTCCGATCGTGTGTGCACAAATCCGACGCACAAAGTGCCATGCATGCTCAGAATAAATTAAGAGACAAAAGCTATTGGCTACTGCCCCGTTTATAGTCCCTACGTACGTGTTTTACATCATCGCGTTCATAACGATCGGATTTTCCGACAACTTTGTGAGACCGCGTGTATGCAAGACAAGTTTGAGCCAACATCCGTCGGAAAAAAAACATGGATTTTGTTGTCGGAATGTCCGATCAATGTCCGACCATGTGTACAGGGCATAACTGGGTGACATTAACTTTGAGTGAGCTCTGAGTACCTTAAACTATAGCCACATGTTTTTGTTTTGTTTTTTGTCTTTCTTATAAAATACCTTTTTCACTTTTTTCCATCTCAGTGCTGATAATCTTCTCCAGCCTCTTTCAGCCTTCTTGTCTGCAGCGTCATATGTAAATTGTTCCTGTGGACTGTCTTCCTGACAGTAACAACAGTGGGCTATGTCTGCTCAATGTGTGTCAGCATGGCCTCTTATAGTCTCCATTTACAGGGTGTAGTTGCACAGTTGTGAGACAATTGTCACTCCTTAGCAAGAAGTGACTGAACAGGAACCTTTTTGGCAGGATCACAGGTATTCTTTCAATGAAAGCTGCAGACGTAAAACAAAAACAACTTTTGACCTGGCATTAACATGTGAAAACATGTATGAGATTTTAGGGACTGGGTTTAGATCTAATGTCCAACAAATTGTTAGTTGAGGAAAGCATGGGGAATTATTTTGCTGCCTTTGACTCCAGTGGGGATATTCCTTGTCTTGATCTCTTGAGCCCTGTAATGAAAGAGCCTGCCATATTTGATTTAAATGAATTGGATAGTTCAGGTAGGCCCTCATTTTACATAGTGTTGGTAGATCTAAAGATGATTGTACAGAGATTGTATGGTCAGATTGTATGGTCAGATTGTAACGTGTATGGTGAGCCTAACTCAGCGGCCACTATGGGTTGATCAAGTCACCAGTACGGTGGCAGCTGTTTTTTGTGCCTGGCATTGTGTAAAACAGAAAAAGGAAAGTAAACCTCAGTGTCCCTTTTCCTTCCCTTCAGTGTCCAGGGACTGGATTTGCAGTATTCTTCATTAAGCAATAAAACTCAAGATGACATTGGAGTGTGGATAACCACATTCATCAAGGCAAAATGTGAGTATTCAAACTTAGACACACACAAAGTGAACCCTGCCAAACACACCCTATGACTAAACATGCTACACCATGTATAAGCTATATATAGTTCCTTTCAATATTTTTCTTTACATCTATTTGTATAACCCTTACAGTTAGACCAAACTGAACCAAAAAGCGTTCTGCGAAAGTATTATGAAGCAAAGCATTATTTTCTTGGGAGGATGGTATAGTGTATTTTCAGCAAGCACATATTTCATGTCTTGTACCTTAATGAGACCTGACACTTTTCAAGGGAAGGCATCTTTACACCTTTCACCTTTCCCACTGCCTGTACTGCCAAACATTGCTCTTATCCTGAGAATTAGTCCCCCGAACCAGAGGAAACGGTAGGGAGGTGGAAGTCAGCAGAAGGAACCAATAGGTGTTGCAGAGGACCCGATAGATTGACATTCCCAGAAGTTTCAACTTCCCAGTGGAAATTGTGGGGGACCATGTCTCAGGATTGAAAATGCTTTTAGTGGCACAGGAAGTGCCACTAAAGATAAAGGTATAGCTTCACTTGTAAAATTTTGAGCAGTGAAAGGATTAATTTCCATGTGACTGTCACATTTTGCAAGCTTGCTCTTCCATATTTTTGTTGTTGCATTAAAAACCAGAATGTGTAGATTAACCACTAGAGGGAGCTCTCAATGTGTCAGTGCAATAAATTTGTCTCTTCCACTTTTAACACCCCTGAGATATGATTTTAGCCACAGTTGTCTTGTGACATGGAACAGTAAAGTGTAACTACTGTGTAACACTGCAAAGCAGGAAGCAGGTCCTGAGTATGTAATGAACAAATATTGCTATGTATATGTTATATATATTTACAAATTATACACAGAAACAATGATTTTTAAATAGAAGGAAATACTGATATGGTTAGTTACATCCCTCTATACCGTATATACATATACATTTGCTATTTTTGCAAAAGGTTAGATCTTATGGATACTATCTAGTTTATCATATACTGTTTTGTATTTGTCTCTGCAGCTTGCTTGAAAGGCACCTTAGGAAACTCAATTAATGTCTATTATGCGTACTTTAAGAGCAACATGAACTTTGAAGACTATCAAGTGGCTTTCGGTAATCAGAACTGGGTAAGTTTCCTACCTTTTATAAAGAATCCTAAATAGACATCCTCTAACTGGTCTTTAGCCATTCAGCTATAAATACTTACACAGGGTACCATTGTATCTTATGGTTACATTGCAATACCAGATTTCTCCAGAGGTGATAGAAAGGCTACTTTTAACTTAAACCCTAACTTTTCGCTAATTTTTCATAGGTGATCTTAATTAAAGTAGGAAAAAATAAAAACATTTCTTTTTGTGGTCAACATATTCTACATATTCTACCGAGCTTTCACCTGTACTCTGTATGAAACTCTAATACACATTTTACTGACAAAAGTAGGAAAATAGAGGGCTGTGTTAGGTCTGAGTGCTTACTTGAAAATGGACGTGCTATGATGCACTGGATTTCCTGGGAAGGCACTATAGCAGATATGAAGATAACTGAACAGGCTCTATAGCAGCACCACTCAGCACAACAATCTCAGCACTGACTTTAGATTAGGGTTTAGTCATCACACAGCTCCTGGCTCTTTGCAAAGCTTGCCTTTCTGACTTGAAGGAGTTGAACTTGTTCCCAAAGATCATCCAAACCTATAAAAGAGATCTTTAAGTGTCCCTGGGTGCATTGCTGTTCTGCCAAGGAAGGTGGGAGCTGCACGGCACATGACCTGGAGTGAAAACCTGTGTGTAGTTTGGCAATGGTGAGAGGGACCAGCAAAGTGAAATAATGATAACCAAATTTGCTCAAAACATTCAATGCATTTTAAATGCAACTAGATTAAGTACCTGCCTCGTGCATCCATTTGTAAGACCATTGAAGTAGGGGCAGTACTAGAAGCCAATTCTAGCATGCTGCATGCACATGTGCTGACAGCGAACACATCAATCAGAGTCGAGAGAAGAGTAAAATCAATAGAATGGGTATCACTAATCTACTTCTCCTACACTGTCAAATTAATGGCTGGGGCAGAGAGGGGACTAGGATGAATTGTTAAACTGCAGTAGGCAAAAATCAAGTCACCAACTTGGCTGCGCTACCTGGTGGGGCTAGGCAAATCTCCGGATAGACAAAAAAATTAGTTTGGCAGGTAAAAACAGTTGCCACATGTATATTTAATTGCTGTGTCTAGCAGTTTGACTCTGTGTTTATCTCTAAAGGATCCAATCTAATCAGACTTCTTGTCTGCCTTGCAGAACTCCGCAATAAGCAGCTTTACCGAGATACAATTGCACCAATATGTTGAAAGTACCAATGCATTTAGCAGCCAAGAATCCTCTTCTGTGGTGATTAATCTGCTGAACACCAATGACTTTGCCTACAATTTTGGGTTCCTGAGCAGCTTGCCAGCCAGCAATTACGATGTCAATGTCCTTTTTTCCTTGCTGAATAATCTTTTGGACAAACTAAACAGCATTGAAGATCCCCTCTGTAAGCCTCAACTAGCCACCATCTTCCAGGGAAAACTTAGTTATTTGCTCGTAGCCACCAATGAGGGCATCCTGCAGAAGCTTGTTACAACAGACTGCTCTGACTTCCAAGCCATGTAAGTAGAAACAAAATGTAAAGGCATGTCATGTTGACTTATATTGCCAATAGGTCATAAGATGTCCATTGACATATGACAGCCTTTAGAGGTTCAGGGATGCTCCAGCTACAGTCAGGCAAGCGTTTCTGCTGACTACACTATAAAAATGCATGTTTGTGTTGGCCCTTTTTATGCTTATTCCTAGTTTATATCAGCATTATTATTTTTGGGGAAAAAATGGTCAGACAAAAACATTTTTACCCCTTATTTGCCAGAACTGCCCAAAGGTTCCAAAGACATTAGGCGGTTGCCCACTGCAACTAAGGAAGAATGTCTATCTCAAATCAATTGTCCATCTTTCACAATCTGACTCTCTTTACAATAGTTGTGCATATGTTATTAAAAGAACGATGCCAATTACAGTACTGATATGTGACTAATCAGGATACTTATATTTATTTACCTATAATGTACTTGATTGATCTTCTGCTGTATTCAGCCTTGCTACGGTTGTGCACAGTACATAAGCAAAAGTCCTATTTTTGGGGGGTGGAGGGGGTCAAATTTTGCCTTCTAAGAAGGGCTTTTTTAGCCTGTTCAAATTATAATCAGGTTAGGAGTGGCTTTTTGGGGTTGATCAAGAGCAGAGCCTAATGTGAAAGTTAGGTAGGAGGTATTTTACCACCTCCTTAACTGATAACTTTAACCCCGCAGTTTTTGTACAGTCACTGTTTGCCCCCCTGAATGTAAGGGGGGATCCCCTTGACTACCATGCCCTCCTCACCCCATTCCTCCAGAGAACATCCATCCAAAATACTTCTCCCTATAAAGCGGCTTATCCTGCTCATGCTTTGGACTGCTTACAAACACTATGGGGAGGCACATGTTAGCTCCATGGAGCTAAAATGTCTATTATTCAGACACCGAGCCCCATTGTTTACCACCAGATTTGCCAGCCTAAAATGTACAGTATATACACTACCGTTCAAAAGTTTGGGGTCACATTGAAATGTCCTTATTTTTGAAGGAAAAGCACTGTACTTTTAAATGAAGCTAACTTTAAACTAGTCCTAACTTTAAACAAATATACTCTATACATTGCTAATGTGGTAAATGACTATTCTAACTGCAAATGTCTAGTTTTTGGTGCAATATCTACATAGGTGTATAGAGGCCCATTTCCAGCAACTATCACTCCAGTGTTCTAATGGTACAATGTGTTTGCTCATTGGCTCAGAAGGCTAATTGATGATTAGCAAACCCTTGTGCAATCATGTTCACACATCTAAAAACAGTCTAGCTCCTTCCAGAAGCTACAAAATTGACCTTCCTGTGAGCAGATTGAGTTTCTGGAGCATCACATTTGTGGGGTCAATTAAACGCTCAAAATGGCCAGAAAAAGAGAACTTTCATCTGAAACTCGACAGTCTATTCTTGTTCTTAGAAATGAAGGCTATTCCATGCGAGAAATTGCAAAGAAATTGAAGATTTCCTACAACGGTGTGTACTACTCCCTTCAGAGGACAGCACAAACAGGCTCTAACCAGAGTAGAAAAAGAAGTGGGAGGCTGCGTTGCACAACTAAGCAAGAAGATAAGCACATTAGAGTCTCTAGTTTGAGAAACAGACGCCTCACAGGTCCCCAACTGGCATCTTCATTAAATAGTACCCGCAAAACACCAGTGTCAACATCTACAGTGAAGAGGCGGCTGCGGGATTTTGGGCTTCAGGGCAGAGTGGCAAAGAAAAAGCCATATCTGAGACTGGCCAATAAAAGAAAAAGATTAAGATGGGCAAAAGAACACAGACATTGGACAGAGGAAGACTGGAAAAAAGTGTTGTGGACGGATGAATCCAAGTTTGAGGTGTTTGGATCACAAAGAAGAATGTTTGTGAGACGCAGAACAAATGAAAAGATGCTGGAAGAATGCCTGACGCCATCTGTTAAGCATGGTGGAGGTAATGTGATGGTCTGGGGTTGCTTTGGTGCTGGTAAGGTGGGAGCTTTGTACAGGGTAAAAGGGATTCTGAATAAGGAAGGCTATCACTCCATTTTGCAACGCCATGCCATACCCAGTGGACAGCGCTTGATTGGAGCCAATTTCATCCTACAACAGGACAATGACCCTAAACACACCTCCAAATTGTGCAAGAACTATTTACAGCAGAAGCAGGCAGCTGGTATTCTATCGGTAATGGAGTGGCCAGCACAGTCACCAGATCTGAACCCCATTGAGCTGTTGTGGGAGCAGCTTGACCGTATGGTACGCCAGAAGTGCCCATCCAACCAATCCAACTTGTGGGAGCTGCTTCTAGAAGCGTGGGGTGCAATTTCTCCAGCTTACCTCAATAAATTAACAGCTAGAATGCCAAAGGTGTGCAATGCTGTAATTGCTGCAAAAGGAGGATTCTTTGATGAAAGCAAAGTTTGATGTAAAAACAATGTTATTTCAAATACAAATCATTATTTCTAACCTTGTCAATGTCTTGACTCTATTCTCTATTCATTTCACAACGTATGGTGGTGAATAAGTGTGACTTTTCATGGAAAACACAAAATTGTTTGGGTGACCCCAAACTTTTGAACGGTAGTGTATGTTTACAGTCAACTGCCAAAGATTTTGGACAGTGTAAACATTTTACCAGTCGATCATTGAAGCAACAATAAACTGCCCACTATGATGTATTCTTGTATTGCAATCAAGATACCATTATTTAGTTCTGATGCCTGTTTGATATCTTTAATGAGCTGTAAGCCACTGCTGCTTTCCTTGTCACTGTTTAGTTTTCACATAATGTTATTTTTTTCTTTTTATAGCTACCAAGGATATGATAAAGTCTATGATCAACTCTCCGATGACATCAAACAGCTAGTGTTCCAATACAGGATGAAGTTTTTGGATGCGGAGACTGCTAAATCAGGTAGTAATCAACTTTTCTGCTCTAGGAAAAAAACTTTTTTTTCTTTAACACAATCATTACATCTTAAAGCAAAATAGGTTGCTTAATTTATCAAATATATAACCTTCCCTTTATCTATATCATGCAATACAATAAAAACTTGAGTGTGACTTATCAGCTGTAGCACTTTCGTAAAAACCAGGAGCCAATCAGTGTGGTTCTTGGTCATATGCAGATGGTGACAGCCAGTTGAATTAGTCAGTTTTGTCTCAGAATAGAACATTTTCTTCTAAATGTTGTTATTATTGAAAACTATAATACATTTTATAAAATGTATGTATTTTTGTGTAGACAGCACTATTAAAAACTGTTTTATATATTTTACAAATATTTTCTGTATGAAGTAAACTTTAAAGCAAATCTCAAACGGCTAAGCACACAGCTGACATAGGGATTGGATGTTGTGATTCTCATGTCACACTGCACATTAAAGCAGGAGACACCTGAAAGCTTTGTTTGGTTTTGCAACTTCCTGTGTAACCTCTTCTTCAGTCCATATATTAAACAGTAAATTAAAAGTATCATATTGTCCATTGTGGTAGGTAGGTAACACTGAAGGCTGTAAAACTGTGTGCTTAAATCAGTTTAAGGTAGTCTGAAAAGCAAAATAACCATTGTCAGGCAAACCATGACATCTGTAAAAGCTGTGTTCAAAGTTGTGATCCCATGTGATAAGTGTTGTGTTGTCCCTAGGATCTGCATGCACGTATGGAGTCGACAGTGTTACCTGGCTGGTGCAAAACTTGGGGAGATCAGTTGAATATGCAAGCTATTCTGACCTAATTCGTCTCAACCTAAATTTTGATGGCGTAAGTTGTTTTTTGTTTTCGGATCAGCTACTTGATGCAGCCTCTGCCACAACTGATATGAGGAGGCCCTCACTATTGTTTCTGGTAGTGACAGTCAGAGGAAAGCTGATAAGGGCCTGTGTCAATGGATTTTGGGCTTCTTTTGATGGCATCAGTTTTACATCAATTTGAGATGCTTCTGATATCATTCAGGATTCATTGACAGGTGTATTTGACCAGCAGTTGACCATCTTCTGGCCTGCATTTGACCTGCTTCAAGTGGGTTTCGCATTTCCTTAGACTTGTGAATGCAAAACCTGTCTGAGAGGACTGAAGCCCTGTAGACACAGGCCCTAGCACAGCATTATTCTGGGGAGATTTTGCTGCTGAAAAATTAATGGTCAACTTCATCCATTAACGTGCACCCAAAATTGAATTGGCATCCCTCATCTTACTGAGATAAGCTTAGTAAGCTTTTATTGCTGTCTGTGTTCCTGTTGGAGATACTCATTTGGTCTGTTGGTCCAGGTGACCATTGTCTTTAGAGGAAATCTTCCAATGGAGACAGCAGTTATCAAATACCCTTTGGAGAGATCTCCTCTAAATTCCTGCATTGTCTCTAGGACAGGAAGTAAAGGTAAATCTCACCAAAGGGACACAGACAACAATAAGTAAATGAACTCAGACAGGATTCTTAAACCCTTTCTGCCCGAGCCCTGATGTCCTTTTAACAGAGACTAGGGACAGGGAGCTTGACAACTCCGCCACTGTGCTGGGAGTGTGCAGTGAGCATGCTCTCAGCACAGAACTGTGGCTGCCCATGCATGCATACATGCAGTGTGTGGGCCTTAAAGTTTACCCTCTTTGCTGATGCACATATGCATTTCTGGGGCAGAAAGAGGTTAAGCAATCCTTACTGTAGTGGGTTTCTAAACATTTCAGGACGAGGGCCACGTTACATTAAAAAAAAAAAATTGCAGTCCAAAAAAAATCTATATGATGGTGATGATCCACATCTGGGTCCCTATCTGAGTCTC
Organism: Lithobates septentrionalis; assembly: GCA_037952835.1. NCBI lineage: Eukaryota > Metazoa > Chordata > Amphibia > Anura > Ranidae > Lithobates > Lithobates septentrionalis. The sequence continues at coordinate 497,392 of JBBDGP010000798.1, read as the reverse complement.
CCCCCTACATTAAGGTCCCTGCCGGAGTCCCTGTTTACATCAGAGCCCTCTTTACATTAGCATCCCTATCAGAGTCTCCCCTTACATCAGGGTCCCCATCAAAGTCCCCCCTTGCACTAGGGTCCCCTGCAGACATCAGAGTCTGCCTTAAGAGTACCCCTTTCTATCAGGGTCCCCAGCAGAATCCCTCTTACATTAGAGCAGAGACCATAGGTAGCTTCTGATGATTTTAGTCCCAGTGCACATTGAGGATACACCACTGATCCTAGCTGCAGGCTGGATATAATATTTTAAGAGGCTAGATGTGGTCCACAGGCCATAGTTCGGAGACCCCTGCCTAAATGCATCCAAAACAATACAAAAAAAAAGTGGTTGCTTTACATACACTTTGAGTATTCAGGAGCTAAAGCAATAAATGAGAAAGCAGAATAGAACCAAAATTATAGCAGGCAAATATTCTACTAAACGATATAAGACTTAGCTAGCCAATATCCTTACATCACTGAAATATAATTTTTAGGTGGAATGATCCTTGAGACAAAATGCTAAATTTTAAATTTTTGTCATCTCTCATTTACTGATAAAGTCTTTTCTTTTTGTTTTGTTCTTTAGTACCAAGCTGTTACATATCTGAACATAAATCAGACTATCGATATGTTCATATATACCAACATCTTCACCTCCGCCTCTCCCAGTGACATTGAAAGTCGTGTTACATCAGTAACTAATGCCTGGGTGGCTAAAGGATATGCATACACAAAGTCGTTTCTACTGGAACTGAGAATCGTTCTAATTAGGGTGAGTTGTACAATAGATCACAGATACCAAGTCGTATGTTAGAAGAAAGAACTTTGGTCTAATGCAGACATCGCAAACTAGTATTTTTTGGGGCTGCATATGACCCACTTACTCCATCCTTACTCCATCAGCCTTCATTTTGTTTGCTAACGTTGTTGTCAAAAACAACAAATACTTCTTTTTATATATTTTTTTTATCTCAGCCTCTTTTCAGCCACTTCCTGTATACATGCACTGCATTGATAGTTGCATGTCATTTCCCAGGGCAGGTTTCCTGATGGTGACAATAGTGGAACATGCCCGCCTGATGTGTGTTGTGAAAACACCTACTAATAGTCTCAGTCGGAAGCCTATACGTAGTAGGAGAACAATTGAGAGACAGGGACAGAGCATTGTCATCCTATTACAGAAAGTGCTCGAACAAGGACCTTTAGTTCCCATCAATCACACCTGAGCATTTTGTAGTTTGAAGCTCCAAGACTCCCAGCGTCCTAATTCCCATGCATTTCAGGGGTGGCTGTTCACATATGAATGTTCAGACGCCTATAGCTCGACAACTGACACTCCAAAACCTGAAGTACTTTTGAGGCAGATTTGGGCATTTTTGGCTCCATAGACTTCAACAGATATGCTTATAAGCACACAAATGAAGTGTATTTGAATATTTTCTCAGGCATATTTCAGGCATTTTTAGCCTGTAAAAATTGGTCCCCTAGTGCTTTTCATGGGCTAAAGTAAATAACCTGAAGGTCTAATACACATGGAAAACAGCTTGTAATACACTTATAAAATGCTTGTATACAATTGCAAAAAAGCTCAACTAAAAACACCTGAAAACACATGAAAATCGCTCTGCTCGGGTGTGCTTTGACCCCATTCATACCTGAACATTTCAATCAACAAGAAAAATTCCATTGTTTCCAATAGCCCCTGTTCACATCTGAGCATGTTGATCAGGCACATATGAGCTACTTTTCAGGCAGAATTGAGCATAGACTTCAATGGGAATGCCTGAAAATACTCAGTGTTGAGTGTTTTTGAGTGTTTTTTCAGGTGTATAGCAGTTAACTTATTCTTTATACAGCGAAAATTGGGTTAGCAGTGCCAGTATCTTGAGCTGCTTAGGTACTACTCAGGGCAATAACTATGTGCCATGAGGCCGTATAGTGAAGTTAATAAAAGGTCTATCACAATTGATATCACAAAAGTGCTAATGATGAAAAATATTTAGCATTCATAGAAGTCCTGTGGGGTTCCTTAATGATATATACATAATTTTTCAGCTAAATGCTATAGTTAACTGATTTCATCACTGTGTAGCCAGACAGTCCTGGGCCTCCTGTGCCAAACCTATGGTAGAAGAGCAAATGTGTTTTGGGGGCCACACATCTGCCCTTTCATTAAAGTGGATGTGAACCTGATTCATTAAATTTGGCCTAAGCACATATATCTGTAGTGTTTTCTCTCTCCAAAGCGCTATGTCCCGTGTGTTTCTGCTGTTTCGTTGCTCATAACACAGCATGATGACTTTTGACAAGTTCTCTGTCAACCAAGATAAAACCAGCCTGAAATTTGTGTTGAGGGGGTTACTATAAATAGATTAGCAGAGAGCTTGTCTTGTCACAGCACAGCTCTGCACATTACTTCTTTCCTTTGCTTATGTGGAATGGGGGTGTGTGCCTTTCCTCCAATCAGCTGTCTTGGCTGTATGCCAAGAATCCACTCCCAGTGCTGAACAGGAAGAGAAAATCTCTAACACGATGTGCACTTTCTAAAGATTATTTAAAGCTGAAGACAGCAGATATGCATGTAAGACTTATGTAGGTCGATTTGTTTCATCCCTGTGTATCATCTGAGGCTGTTCACTTCACTGGATAGATGTGAGGGTTTACATCCACTTTAAGGCTTGTGGAAATATGGGGTATGATTGTTCACACTCGGGCAGTGATATATAGTCAGAATATGGTGTGCTGTCAAAAAGAACTCAGTATTGTTCAGCAGCTGGTTTAGGTAACACCATATCAAACATCTGCAAGTTTACCGGCTGACAATTTTTTTCTTTCCCCCCAACAGCTTAACATTAGGATCATTATAAATTACCGAGTACGGTTCCTGTTTTTGGAAGGCATCTGGGGAATATTGAAGACACATTTTCATGAGTACCAATCAATTGACTGGCAGAGCTTTACTGAGTTCACGAGCTACTTCACATCAGCAATTAGCACTGAACAACTTTCCGATCTGTCTGTCGATGTGGTTGAAGATTGCTCTAATCTGCAGACAATGTAAGCATGAATGGCACAAGGGGGAATGTTTCATGACTAGGTATTGGGGCTGCAGAGTTTCCACTTTGAGTCAAGAAAAGAAGTTTACCTTAAAGTGAATCTCTGCATTGATTATGCAGAGCAAAGTAACAGGTTCACTTTAAGGCAGACCCCCCACAGATGCATGTACTTATCTCACTTTCACTCCACTACCACTCAGCCGCCAGGAGTGAAAGCATTGCGTAAACTATGAGTCACTACTCTGAACTATAGATTGATAGCACTGATTGGCCTGCCAAATGGTTGGGCAGATGCATTAAATTACAACTAAAGGCTTCTGTATGACAGTCTAAACAAGCCTCATATGGAAAACAAAAAACTTCAAAAACCGTCTCTGACTAAGCCAATTGCATCTTCATTTGTGTCCCACATGCTCCTCTTCCCAGACACTGCAGCTCACAGTGGGAGGGTTTTCAGTAACAGAGGCAGAGCTATCAAACCAGAAATCTGTGCGTAGGACTAGGTGTGGCCAGGTGCTAATTGACAAGCTACAGACCTGTGCATCAGCAGTGAAAATGTTGAAAGTCATGCACACTGCAATATTTTTCATCCTACTTTGGTGCAATTAGGCACAGCCTATATAAGAGTGGCAACTCAGAAGTGAGGAGCAGTGCAACATTGTTGGCACACCATCCCAGGAAGCTGCATTAGGTAGACTTCCCTAGCAGTCTCAGCAGGCATTTGTGGGACTTTTTAGGGGAGCTAAGAAAAAACTGTAAGTGTAGATGGACTTATAATCTGTTCTGCAGCAATTTATATAATACGAGGGCATACTTCTATTTTGATATTAAAAAAAATACAAAACAGTATTAGAAAGAATGTAGAAAAACATTACATGGAAGAATTTAACTGTAGAGAAGTCTTCTGGCAACCAAAAGAAGTCCTAGGTGCAGAACCAAAAGAGAAAAGAATAATATTTTGATGAGCACAGGATTACATTAAGTTAAACACAGGAAAACACATCTTTCTTTTACTTCATCAAGTTATGTGATAGATTTTTGTGAGGGGGCTACATCTGTGTTACATTTTATGATTTTTACTGTAAATGATAATATTTTTTTCTGATTCTCCTTTAGTGTGGGAGGCTTTGGCTCTGGTTACAGTGAAATGAATGACAATTCAATATCAGAAGTCACCAACTGGATCTCAAATTTCCTCAGAACCGAGTCAAGCCGTAAGTTTTTGCTTTTCATCTTTATGAATAAGAATGGATGGATAAATTAATTTTCTATTGCTTGAATGATGCCGTCAAATCCTGGGGCATTTTACAACAGGATATGAAAAGCGGTCAAGTGGTACAAGTGCTATCAAGATGGTTAGGTGTAAGTGCTATAATCCAAGCTATCTATAAGATGGAGAATTCTGAATAACTCAATATGTCATCAAAATTCTTATTTTATTTGCATTAACTTGCTAACTCTATATGTCATCAACATTTTTATTTGCATGCCAGTCTAAATAAATGTATTGCTGACTAACTGTATATTTAAAAATCTTTATTCACAAAAGAAATATTTATTACTGAGTGTCACCAAGACATAATTTTCAAAGCATGCTGTGTTTTCTAAAGCTGGCCACACACTATTAGATTCTTAAAAGAAGGGGTTGTACAAACATTTTGATGAAAATTCTCAGTACATACGATGACATGATGAATGACGTTCAAAAGTACTTCAAAATTTAGTTTGATTTTAGTAAATTTCAAGAATGTTCCTAAAATAAAAAAATTCAAGAAAAGAGATATTAAAACCTCATGCACACTAAGCATTTGCCCAGCTGTTCTGGATGCCTTATTTCCTGGCAGGAGAAAAACAGTGTAAATAAAGTACCCTAAAACTACCTTTTGCAAATACATTTAAGTGCGTTTAGGCGTGTCAAGCATTTGGGCATTCATTCATTCATTCCATTGGCCAGAATATTAATTTATTCTGTCTGTAGAAATGAATGAACACTGAACCGTTTAGCCGCATTTAGACACGTTTAGGCATATTTGATGTTTTTTTTTTGCCAAAACAATCCTCTCCTGAATGGGAAAGTGATGGGGTTTTTTTTCTGCCTCTAAATGCTCCTGCATTGATATGGCTGTAAAACGCCTATGTGTGCATAGACAAATAGGTTACCATAGAGGTGCGTTTAGAGGCAAAACAAAGTCAAATGCTCTTTTGATGCTCTATGTGCATTAGGCCTAAAAGAAAAGCTATGAAATTCATTAAAAAACTATCTCACAGGAAGTGTTTCTTCCCCACCCCTTTTAAGAACCCAACCCTCCCCTTTTCTTCCACTTACCTTGCTGCTGTAAGGAAAGAATCTTCTTTGGAGTCTGAGTTGCATCATCACCTAGGCTTTATCCGGTTTGGAATCTTTGTCTTCCAATAGACCGGAACAGAAACATATGTAACACAGGCACTCCCAGCAGAACTAGTGGGAGATCAGTCATCCAGCATAAAGATAGTTGGCTGGGGTTACCAGTCTCTTCAATGGGAAAAGCCCCCCAATTAGAGGGCTACATTTCCTAATGATCTGTGGGCAAAAAGGATTTAAAGCCAGATTAAAAAATGAACATGTAAAGGTAAGCAGGCGCACTTGGTGCTATTCATTAGAAAAATAAACAGTAAATATTTTAGCTGTAGAATAAATTGCTGTTGATTTAGAAGTTTCTAGGGAAGGTAGTGGTCATTTTTTAATTTCTCATCTCTGAATTGTAGACTGCAAAAGTGGAGTGGCAGATTGGCTTGTTGACAACTACATGGAATTTAAACACGACGTTAGTGTTGCTGTAATCATAGAAATCAACCCTGATTACAATTTGGTAAGGAAACATGGAAAAACAAAGTTGACCTGTAACCAGCACCTAATGGCACATAAGACCTATGTTTAAGCAGTCACTACATTTAAGTAAACATGTTTTACAATGCCTTTGCGCTTTATCTATGTCAGTTTACTATTATACCTGTGTGGAATCTCAATCATCTATAGCAAATATAAATATGCAGAAAGAGTCAGCAGGCTATATACTAAGTGAATGCTGGACATGCTTCTCTTCGTTTGTCCATTATATGCTATTGATCTGCTTTTAATCTGCTGCCAATTGAGATTCTTGATTGAGCCAAAAGAGTCACACACAGCTGTACGTAATAGTCTTTACTTTGTCATTACACAAGAAAGCAGGCAAGATCTTTGATATTTTCCACAAAGCTATGGCTTTAAAGATCTGATTGTATTTAACTTGCAACATCTTTTTTTAGTCGGATTCCATCGACATGCTGGTTCCAGACCAGCTTGGACAGTTTATCGTGCTGAACTCTGAGGCACACACCAGTGTAACAGTTGTAGAAAAGGTCTTTACGGTACTTACTAATGGTACTCATGAGGAAAATGTGCAAAACTTGGGCAATTTCTGGGATGCTTTCGTTCCTGAGTATGAACAGGTAATGTGTTAATCCTACTGTGTTATATGATTGTTCTTTCCAGTGCATTATGTACAATCTAGTGTGCAAGGACCATGGTAATCTCACTAAACAACCCTTTTTCTGTCTAGTTCCCAACAGTACAGAAAAAATTACACAGAGCAATAGTAGATGCTTACAGAATGTTTTGAAGTTTGTTTAAAAAAGTAACATCTTACACTGGGCACTGATCTACTGGTAAACCTTGTATAGGCCTACTAGCAGATATACTGTATCAAGATTAATACCATGAACATTAAAAAATGCTGTTCAACTTTGTCCTCAGGGGCTACAATCTTTCTTAGTTTTAGAAATTCTGGAATCAATTGAGAAAATAAGATTAAAGACTAATTCAACCTATTTCTATTTTGGGTGGGCACCAGTAGATTGAATCGCCATCCAACCTTCTACATGTCTTGGAACAATCAGTGGCTCGGTTTCCCTGTAGTAGTTTGTGTCTCAACCCTTCCCTTTTTAAGAATGCTGCCTAGGAATAAATATCTGTAACTGTAGCTAGCAAAAAAAAGAAAACAAAACAACAAATACTTACTTTGATAGGTAAATGGAAAAAAGGTAAAAAGAAAAAAAGTGCAGATTTCCAAAAGGAGACGAAGGAGGTCTCTTTATGAGGTAAACTATGGTGTGAAAAGAAATCACCAGATGTTGTACGGGACCCTGAGTTTCTCTTTTACTCCTCTAGTACTCTTTGTGTCCTTGATCAGTTGTAAGATGTTTTTACAGGTTAACAATGTTTGTTCGGGTGGCAGAACAGCTTGTAGATTTTCTGCTTTTCCTTCTAGCAGGAGTGTTGCAGGAGAAATAAATTGGCCATTCATTCTGAGTTATAGAGAGCTAATCAGGACATTGAACTGCTAAATTATTCAATGTAGTCAATTACTTAAAAAGGGGTTGTAATGGGACTGAAAAGATGCCCATTGCAGTTCCTATATATATTGGCAGCTTCATCTGTTTTGCCATCTAGATTTTCAAAAAATTATCAGAAAGTGACATTTTTGGATTTTAAATACATATTTCTTCATTTTGTACCAGTAAAGGAATATAAAAAAACAAAAGTTTGACACATTTCAGTAACCTGCATCCTCTCGATGTTAAGGAATTTTCTGTCTATGTGATTTTTGGGAGCTTTGCAGTTGCTTCATGTTTTTATGTTTATGTTATTAATTAGAGATGAATAGATATACAAATTAAGATAAGACAAATTAGTCTCATTTTTGAAAATCAGTGCATGAAATAATAATATACCTAATATCACTTGTCTTAATGTCTAATGACTAACCTGATTAAAAAGGTCTGTTTAAATAAATAACCTCATAACTATATTGCAAAATGGTTTTCATTAGGGTTTCACTGCTCACTTATACTATGTGCAGTTTAAAAAAAAAAAAAATTACATAATTTTGATTAAAATTTGACACTTTAAAACTGAAGTTACACTAAAAAATAAATAACCCCCTAACACCACTTTCCACTTTCAAGCATTGGCTTAACACTTAACACAAACTTATATTAATCATGAACTGAAAAACAGGGTAGCAACTCTGATATTTTAGTGTTTCTAAGTATTGTTAGTTAAACATTCTTTGTAGGTTCCAGTTTGAACAATATTTCATATTTAATAGGTTCGTGTAGGATATTGGAATAAGGGGTTATTTTTCCTTATGTTCAACCGGCACTGTTTATGGGCCTAATTATCATGCTCACTGTTTTGGAACACGCTATAATGAACTGAACTAAATAAAAAAAAATTGTCTGAACTGCGTGCATATGGCATACAGGCATTAACTGCAAAAAGCAATGGCATGAAACTGCTTACCTGTGTCAACCAAATTTTGTCCTACAGCTGCATTGAGCAGTCATGCCACCCAGTAACTGCTAGCTGGTTGCTATAGGTTATTACAATTTGCAGAGTACTCAGTACTACAGTACTTTGCCTTATCAGTTTAAACTATACTCAAGAAATATGTCCCATGAAAATGTCTAGGTAGCACAACAATAAACAGCCTTAACCTTTAAATATGGTAGACTTGTATTGTATCCATGTAAAAAAAAAAATAGATAAACTGCTAAGGCTTTGCTTAAAAAGATTGTCAAAGGACCCGTGAAAGGGCTAAAACAGGTTTAAAAAACAAAAGGAAGCATTTACCCAAGGTTATATTCATTTTGGGAGGACTGCCATTTATAGTGTTTGGTGGTGTGTGTTAAAATATAACTAATAGTATTTACTAGAGGTACAGTTCATATTTTATGTTGCAAAGTTTGGGGTATAACACTTGCCTGTTCTATCAAACTTTGGCCATAGAAGCTAGCAGTTCTAGACATAGGAGGTCTATTGCACCCTGCTTGTCTGTTTGCTTTGCTTTCTGCCTCTTGTAGCTTCACTTACTTGACTACTTAATCATTGAATCTAGTACCATTTATAGTGAATAAAAGTACTCTCCTACTTTTTGGACCTTTGTAAAACAAGAAATTTTAAAGTAATGAAAAGCAGGACAGATTGCATTATACACAGTAATTTATGACACAAACTTAACAAAAGTGCTTTTGTTTTCTAAAATGTACAGCAAATAGGAAAAAACACAATGAAATATTTACAGTGTGCAATCCAATGCTTGTTGCAAATTGGTGATAGGGTCCTGTCTGGGAAGAGACAAAAAGTTCTTGAGACTTTAACTGATTTGCAAGTACTTGAAACACATTGCAGTGGATTAATTAAAGTGTATCAAACACATACATGCATACTTGATAATCAGCACAAAGCACAATAAGTATCCAGTAGGCACATTTTTGATTATTGCAGTCAAATCAGAGATGAAGAGAAGACAGAAAAGAGAAATAGAGGGGATACAAGAGAGACCTTTATCCTGTAGTAATGTTTGTTGAGCTTGCAACTGGGAGGTTGCGAAAAACCATTGAAGTAGTGATGCAACCAAGGGTTCCAGCTTGTGGAGAATACTTCTGTCTCCGTGGAGGTTTTTTGCATATGTCTGTAGTTGTGCTAGTCCTGGTTCCAGGTAGTAGAAGTTGTGTAGATGGAGCAAAAAACTTGTGGCTTTGCAGAGGCACCCAGACTGATGCGCATGGGCCCAGCGGTAATACGATGGAAAATGGGCACTTTGATCCAATTATGGTTTTAAAATAACTTATAGAATGTTTAAAATGCCAATAATACATTTTATTGATGAATGGCCATGTCTTCATATTTAAGTGTGAATACAAATGTTTAGCAGCTGATAAGAAGAATCTTTAGCTGTATAGCTATAAAACGCAGATCGCCACCATTACTAGTAAAAAAAATAATAATAAAAATGCCATAAATATATCCCCTATTTTGTAGACACTATAACTTTTGCGCAAACCAATCAATATACCCTTATTGCAAATTTTTTTTACCAAAAATATGTAGAAGAATACATATTGGCCTAAACTGATGAAGAAGTTCGTTTTTTTGGGATATTTATTATAGCAAAAAGTACAAAATATTGTGTTTTTTTCAAAATTGTTGCTCTTTTTTTGTTTATAGCGCAAACAATATTAATCGCAGATGTGATCAAATACCACCAAAAGAAAGCTCTATTTATGGGGAAAAAAAGGACATACATTTTGTCTGGGTACAGCGTTGCACAACCACGCATTTGTCAGTTAAAACAATGCAGTGCCGTATCGCAAAAAAGGGCCTGGTCAGGAAGGGGGTAAATTCTTCCGGGGCTGAAGTGGTTAAATCTGTATTTTTTGCTAGAAAATTTGTCAGAACGCCATATGTTTTTTTGAACAGAGACTCTAGGGAATAAAATGAGGGTTGTTACAACTTTTTACGTTACACAGTATTTGCGCAGCAATTTTTCAAACGCTTTTTTGGGGGGGAAAAAATTGTTTCATGGATTTAAAAAAGAACAAAACAGTAAAGTTAGCCCAATTTTTTTGCATAATGTGAAAGATGATATTATGCCAAGTAAATAGATACCTAACATGTCACACTTTAAAATTGCGCACACTCGTGGAATGGCGCCAAACTTCAGTACTTGAAAAACTCCATAGACAATGCTTTAAAATGTCTTACAGGTTACATGTTTAGAGTTACAGAGGAAGTCTTGGGGACAGAATTTTTGCTCTCACTCTAACGCACGCGGCGATACCTCACATGTGTGATTTGAATGCTGTTGACATATGTGGGCGCGACTTCCGTATGTGTTTGCTTTTGTACGCGAGCACGTGGGGACAGAGGCGCTTTAAAAAAAAATTTTTCATTGTTTATTTTACTTATATTTTTACACTTTCTCTTTACATATTTTTTTTTAATCACTTTATTCCTATTACAAGAAATGTAAACATCCCTTGTGATAGGTACAGTGTGTGACAAGTCCAGTTTATGCAGAGATGTGGGGTCTATAAGACCCCACATCTCTCCTTCAGGCTGAAAAAAAACTAGATTAAAAAAAAACTGTCTCGGCCTTTCCAGCCGCTTTCCTGGCATTGTTTACTTCCACCGGCCCCCGACGTGACGTCATAACGTCGCTCCTGGGCCTCCAAGGGTCACAGAGATGACTGGGGACCATCTGGGCTGGAAGTGGTGAAAGACTTAAAAGGTGTTTTCTGCTTCATCAAAAGTGTAGGTATGCTCATTTGCCTCTAAAAAATAGGTATTCAATTGCAACTAAACTGATAATTGATTGGCTGCATTTCTTTGGCTTGCACAGCATAGGGAATAGGACGACATGGTATGTACTTCTGTGGAGTTTGTTATCACTTCTAGGACCAACCTTTGTCATTCCATTGAGGCGTCAGATTTTCCCCATAGAGTTCAGTTCTACCTGGCTGCTACCTAGTGGAGCAAGCTGATGAAAAAGTTGTGCCAAGCCACTGGCTTCAGTTCTTTTGGGTTCATTAACATAGAACAAGTAGGCAGATCAGAAAAGTCCAAGAAAAGCCCTTTTCTGCATACTATCAGCAAGCTAAAATGCTAAACCAAGAAGGTCAGTATAACAGCTGGGAAATCAACATTTTCAAAAGGACAAGTCAACAATGGCAACCTCCAGGTTTTTTCCACAAAAGGTTTCCTTTAAAGGAGTTTCAAGCATGTTCCAAGTCTCTAACTCTGGAATTATTCAATCTAGTGGACCTACTTGACAGCCAGGCAACTTGAATTTTGAGAAGAAAGTCAGCAATGGTTGCTATCATTTTTTCCTTTAAGGCACCACCACTGGAAAAAATGTTAGCCTTGATTTTATTTAACTGGTTAAACTTTAATCAAACTCTGCAAGTGTTTCATGTGTTGTCCACATTTTATATCACTTAGCAAACCCCCCTGAGTGAGACCCTAAAACTGGTTTGTGTCATACTGTACAGCTCAAACAATTAATAAACCTTGTCCTCGTCTTTTTTTCCTTTAGGCTGAAAACTTTACCGATGAGGTAAGGCATTACATGTTGTCTGAAACAGTTTCCGAACTGTCCACAAGTTTTGTAAACTTTACTTCAGAGGAGACCACCCTTTGGTTCGAGACAAGATTGTACCCTGTTTTGCCTGTAATTGACACTGAAGTTCTAAATGAAATCCCTGTGGATGTGGAATGTGGATTCCAGACATCTTTGTAAGTGTTAATTTGTTAAACCGCTAAAAGAAAAATGATGAATATCCAGAAATTGGATTAAGGCCACAGGGCAATAATCAGTAAAAAATTAAAATGTATTTAATACTAAGAATCACTGGGGGGGATTTACTAAAACTGGTGCACACAGAATCTGGTGCAACTATGCATAGTAATTAATCAGCTTTTACGTTTTATTGTCAAAGCTTATTTGAACAAGTAAAAAGCTGGTTGTTTACTATGCACAGCTGCACCAGACTCTGTTTGCACCAGTTTTAGTAAATCTCCCCCATTATGTTTATTGGTCAATCAAACTGAACAACCACAACTTCTCTCTTACAGCATACAAGCCGTTAGCTTTGTCTACACTGACACACATGATGCAAACAGGTTGGACATCATTGACCATATTCAGAACTATATGAGAAATGATCAACAAAACAGGCCAGAAGGTAATTGATGTGGAAAATAGTTATTTTCCAATGGAGACAAGTCATAAGGGCATACAACTGTATCCAATAGGAGGTGTCCATTTTAGCATTAGGCACAGTAGGCCTGTGCCTATAGGCGTTAAAGGGAAAGAGGTAGCTTTTGGGTACCAAAGCCTGTGTGCTTACATGCTGCAGTGTTGGAAATCTAGTCCTATGAATAGGGTCCGCAGTGTTTGTGAACTCTGATTCAGACCAGTAGCTGTGTAGGATATCCAAAGAAATATGTTTAAGCCCAAAATTCTCTAATCCCAAAATTAAGTTAAACCTGTCAACAATTTTAAACTTTGTAAAGTCCTGCCTAAGATCAAAAGCAGGTTGCTATTACAATTATAGCCAAAATACCCTATAGCACAGGATGGAGCATATGTATGAGCAGAAAGTAGCAGGCTACCAATAGAATACACAAAGGCCTAATTTCAAGCTGCCCCTAAAGTGCACTACCTGATACCTTTGCCTTATGGTAGACAAAATCCCTGATGGGGTAGGTGGTAGTAAAATTGGAGGGAGCTGATTTTGAGGTGGATGAGTAGTGGGCATGCATATCTATAATTCCCATGTATCAGAGCTATTGTTTATCCCTTGCTGCATATTTCTCTAAGTGTGATTTGTTTTCCTCTAGCTGAAAGATGCACAACACAAGAGACCAGCACTGTCAGTTATATTCAAAATTGGTATGCAGACTACTCTGTGAACGTCACCTATGAAGAATTGAGAAATTATTTCATAAACTTCAATGTGGTATGTATTTGACCTCTGCTTATATTCATTAAAGGTTATTAGAGCCACACAGTATCAAGACGTACAGCCAGCATCCATGCTGAATAACTGCTAAGATAAAATAACCATATAGAGAGCCTGTTTTAAGTCAGTCTGGGCAGGTAGATTTGCACTAAGAGAGAGAAAACTTGCCTTGAGAGAGAGCATTCAAACATGATCTATTAGGTTATCTTTAATGCAAAGAATATTTTTAGGAGGGCTTAATGGCAAAGGTTTAAGCATATTTAAGTAATGCTCTTCTTTTACACCGTCTTGCTTTAGTTCCAGTCGGGAGTCTTTCAGCTACTTACCACTGACCAGCTTGGAGACATGTTTGTGCTGGAGAATGTTTATGACAGTGACGTGGAAGTCAATCAAGTGTTTACTTACCTCCAGACCCAAACCATTGAAACTGTAGATGCTGTTTTGACCCGCTTCTCTGAGACTGGCTACACGGTAGGTATTTTTTTATACTATTTACTTGCCAAGACATATAGGGTAGAATCTGCTAAGCAGATGGAGAAACCTTAAAACTTGTTAAGCTGGATAAGCTGCTCCATTGAATCCATCTACAAATCCAGAACCACCTGGATGACACCACCATCTAGTTATTATCATCAAAAAGACATGGATGATGTTTTTAGTGGTGTTTTAATGGAGGAAAACAAAAGATATTTTAACTTTGTGAACATGAAGGCTTGAGTGATTTTCTTATCGGTTTAGTTATGGAAGTTGCAGGGTTTTGGAAACCTGCATTATTACTTTAGACCTTAAGACCCATATTTTGCCTTTTTACTTAAAATGCTGGTAATGTGAGCTGCAATTTATATCTAACTATGGACAAACAAGAACTAAGCAGTCATATATATAGCTTACTGGAGGTCTACTTTTTTGTCTCAGGCTGGTGCTGTGTCTGGCTATAACCTACCAGTTTTGGAGGACTCTCCTCCAACCTTTCCAGTGAAAGCTGTATTGGGCAGACCACACCACTCATATAAAATTATGTCTACACTGGTTGAACACTTTTAAGCTGCTTGTAAAAGGGGATGATATATGTGAATCCCTTATGACATGAAAGGTAAAATTTGCAGCCCTACTACATAAATGGAGGCCCTATTCACACCCAGCTTATTGGAATAGCAGGAAAACGTATGCAATTCTACCCACAGTTCCAGATTGTGCTAAAATTGCGGCAAAATACTCAATGCAGGTTTGGGTGTCATTAATTTTAATGGCACCCCCCAAGCATGCACAAAAAAATATACTAAATAGCACTGTCCAAAAATGCTCCAAAGCCAGCTCTAAAAAAGGGTACAGAAGTTACTTTGGCATGTTTTTGGAGTAGGGGATAGCCCATTCAATTGAATGATGTCACTCCAAAAACACACTAAAAAACGATCCGGAAAAATCGCAATGCTCCGGGGCAGTAATAATATAAATGAAACATAAAGTGTTAGAAAACAAAAATAAATAAAACTCTGTATTCAAAGCAAGACACCATTCGGCTGATTTACTAAAGGCAAATATAATGTGCACTTCGGAAGTGCAGTTGCACTCATTTTCCCCAGAGCATAGCAAATGCGGTGAAGCTTTACTTTGAAAAGAATACCCAATCAGGTGCAAGGAAAAGAAAAAACACAGCATTTTTCTTGTACATGATTGGGTGATGGAAATTAGCAGAGCATCATCCTATTCTCTAAGCTCTGGGGAAAGTGAGTGTAACTGCATTTGCAAAGTGCACAGTCTATTTGCCTTTAGTAAATCAACCTCTAAGTGTTACGATCAGGTTGCAATCAAAATATATTATGAAATAAAAGTCCTATGTCCAAAAAGCAACTTGTGTTACAATCAAAGCACATAATGTGAAATTCTATGTGTGCTTCACAAAATAACACGTAAAAAATGCATATAAACATACTACTGCAAAAATCTTCCCTGTTTTGATTATTCAAAACCATCAAGGAGATTGTGAACACTCCAGAATAATCTAAAAATGAAGAAAGTCCATCTTGTATTAGATCCTCACAGTGTAAACCCCATCACCAAAATAAGTAATGTGCACACTTACCACCTGTATGCGCCAAAGTATAATCACTATTGTAATTCCAGCATGTCAATGTCCCAATACTCATCACATGAACATAAAAGAACATACATGTAGCATTTATTATATAGAAACAAGTTTACAAAGCAAAATGAATTTAAAAAAAGCTGGCATAAATTTACTCACATGTATACCAATGCCTAACCCTAAAGACAGCAGCTTGTAACGTCAGTCAGTGCAGAAAGCTCTGCCCAACATCTTTCATCCAACAGGACGTCATCAGGGGCTACTTGGACTGACAGGGACCTCTGTTTAAAAACCTTAAGTGGGCACACCTCGAAAATTGGCAATTGGCAAAAATTAACCTTGCTGCATTGGAGAGCGGAGAATAATAATGTTTAACAGCGAAATAATTATATGTAAGCCAGGTGCGGACTGAGGTAATATCGAATGAACAAGGAATGAGCAACAGAATCATGCACTAATTGGGAGGGAGAGTTTTCTCTTGGGGCTGGGTTGATAAGTTTATCATCTGCCATGGTATGTTAATTGCCAATCTCTTTTTTTTTTCCAGAGAAACATCCGAATTGACACAACTGTCGGACAGCAGATACTCCAAAGTTATTTCAATATAATTAGGACTCAAGTGACAACATACAGCAGAACACAAATAGAAATACTGTTTACATATAGGATTTCTATCCTGATTCAGTTCTTTACAAAAGAGACCCTGTCGGTATTTGTTATCCGGGACTGTGACACACTTTCTGTCATGTAAGTGCTTGCTACAGGGGGAGGGTTGATCAGTTGTACATCCCATAAAAGAAAAGCAACTGGAATGTACTGGTTGCTCCTACTCTCTTAAACCTGAATTCTCTTCCCTGACCTATTCTTTACAACGTGCCTGTACTTCTTTTGTCATTTTATAGATTATTGTAGAGAACTATATATTTAGGAAATCTCCTGTTACTATAACATTATCAGGTAATCTATTAAGTGTTGGTTGAAGTCAACTATTTAATGAAATTGCCATATTCAAAATTGTTTTGCAGTGTGACCCAGTTAAACAAAGGTTTCAGCAGAATGACCGATTCAACCAGAACAGAAATTGCCAACTGGATTATCAACAATCTGAAGAGTCCATCCCTCAATGGTAAATACGGCCATATTGCCTAATCACCGCATGCACCATTATTTGTTTGTTTACATCTCTGAAATAAAGGCCGAACAGTGTGGGGTGAGTGATGGGATGATAATCTCATCACAGACATAGACAGATCTGATGCTAAACAAAGGCTTTCTGTGCGCCAATATGGATCACAATTACATCCTTGTCAAGAGTTCTTATGACAGGGGTTAGTGAGGCTCTTCCCCCGTCGGCTCTTACTAGCCTTTCAACCTTTTCAGCACAGAGGAATCCTTGAAATAACTTTCCAGTCAATTTTTAGCAGGGAACCCCTGCTAAAAATTGCTATATCTACAACTCAAGAGACATTAGTGTGATAGTCACTGGGAAGAACCTTACACCTGTTGTCAGTGGGAAAAATGACCCCCTTCCAAACAGCTAAAAAGATCAATGGTGTCAGTTTAAAGTTTTTCTGAGAGGCAGAAATTGCTCATTGCTCAAAGAACCCCTAGCAACCTCTGGAGGAACAAATTAAACACATTAAAAAGGAAAGTGCATCAGATTTTATAATTACATGTCCTATTTGTTCATCGGCCTAGTTGTTGTTGAGGTAAGACAATGGGGCAGAGGGGAAGGTGATGTGGGGTAAGGTTATGGTGAGTTGGATGGAGTTATTAATGGATATGTAGTTGCCAGATGTAAAGGATGAGGTAAGAGTATGAATATTAAGTATTTCCAGGAGCTTTAGATGTTATGGAGGCTTACGGAATAGGATGGGATTATATGGACAGTAGAATTATTAGATACAGGCACTCATAAGGAATATAGGAGATATTGGGTAGGTGCCTCTGCTCTTGTGCACATTGCTGATTGAAGATTGAGCTCAGGTAAGTAGGGGGGGGGCAACGGCTTTGTAACTTAATGCAGAGAATGCATTAAGGTAAAAAGCTTACTGCCTTTAGAACCACTTGAATTTTCAGTTTATATGTGGCTTAACATGTTGGCATAGAATGACTATTATAAGTGAATCTCAGATCTTTTTTCCATTAGCTGATAGGCTGTAAACCTTTGACATTCTTTGACTTTCAGGTTGCACAAGTACTTACACCACCACAGTCGAATGGACAAAAGTCACCTTCAGTAGCTTCTTCATGTACATCACTCTGAAACAGGTGCAAGAGATTAATCCCCAGCTGGATGTGGTAAGTCGACATGGACAAGGCCTTCAAGAGATGGCTGATGATTAATGATTTGGGTAATGATGAAAGAAAATGCTCAACTTCTGGGCATTTCAGTCTTGTAGATTAGTTGGCTCAAAACCACTTGCTAGTTGGTTAGTTACTTCTGCTCTCCTGCTCACGACCAATCAGCAAGTGATCATATGAATATCTGCTTTCCATGGTAGGCATGTTTTGAAATATGTGAAAACTGCCTTTAATGCACTTAAACTAACCAGTACTAGCTCTTTACAAAGTTAAAGGGTCAGTGCACCCAAAACTTATATTTCTGTTTACTGTAACTGCTAGAAAATTGAACTAAACAACAGTTTTTCTTCTTTTTCTTGGGGACTCTTTGAGGGCCGGTTCACAACAACGCATTCCGTGCACAAAACACCCGCACCGCACGTGAACATGCTGCCCTTGCGATCTGCATGCGAGTGCCAATGTATTGTTAATGGCACCCCAAACACAAATGCAGTATGTTTGCGGGCACCAAATTGTGCAGTGAATTCTGAAATAGTAGTGCTTGCACTTCTTTTCCCACGTTCCAGTGTGATTTGCGGCCTATTCAAATGAATGGGCTGTCAAAATCGCACTGCATGGGGATGTGTGTGTTCTGGTGTGAATTGGCTCTTATGCAGATGTCTCACTTTTTCTGTTTTATTTATTTTATTTTATGTTATAAAAAAATGAAATTGCAGCAGCTGGAAGGAGTAGGAGACCCTCTTTACTCCCATGTAAATCCCCATTAGAGCTGAACCCCAGGCATAAATTGAATTACATATGTGGGAGACATTTTTCTGCCGATCTGCTTAGCCAGCCACTGGACCTAAATTTTCTCTGCCCTAGCTAAGCAAGAAAAAAAAGGTAATTTCTTAGCCCCCAGCCTGTGATTGGACAGTCAAGTAGCAGCAGCAATTCACTCCTCTGTCATCCTGTTCTCTTTTACTATATATTGTTAGCACCTGATTGCCTTCTATGGTTGCCATTCCATTTTCCAGTCTTAGTGCTGCTGTTAAGGGGATTTAGGAAAAGGAAAAACAACAGGAAAGGCGCCTCTTAGTAAACTGTATATTTAATGATAGATAAGCATTAAAAACACTCACATTAAAGACTTAGATAGTCCGGCATGGGAAGTTCAGTATAGCCATACAGTGTTGACCTGGTTGGAGGCCGAAATGCAGAGAGGGCTCCCCCTGCGGCTGAGTGCAGTACACCCCTGAAGTTGGGTACAGAGGGTGTAGTGCCCAGAGAAGCACAGGTTGCCAGATGGATTCCGGAGAGAAGAGCTGATGGGCACCTGAAGGACACCGGGTAGTACAGGAAACAGCTGGGCTAAAGTCTATAAGAATCCTCGCTAATGCTTGGCAAGGTGTGCACATGAAACAGTAGTGAAAGCCAGGCCAGGGGTCAAACACAGTAGATCCGGCAAGAGGAGGAGGCGGGTTGCAGAAACGGGGACAAGCCAAAGGTCTGGTATCAGGAAGCAGGCATGGAACAGGTAACTGTAGCAAAGTCCGTTATACAAGCCGGGATCAGGTACAGCAGAAGACAAGTCGGTAAAGCAAGCCAGGGGGTCAAACCAGGAGAGCAGATCAGACAGGTCAGGAACAAGCCGGGTCACAACAGGAATCCAAACAGTAATTTGCACAGAGGCTCAGGAACACAGGAAGACTGACAAACCAGCCTTCCTGTTGTTTTTCCTTTGCATATCTGGAGCGGCTTCACCTCCCATCAAAAGGCTGCCCTACCTAAAGACTGTTTGCATCTCACAAAGAGCGCCATGCTCAAAAGGACATTTTTATAGCAACATTTGTATACAACACAAACCATGTAACCTGCGCTATTTTGTCTGTTTATTTGTATAAGGGGATTTAGGAGGCTGATACCAAGTTTTGTTTTTTTTAACATTTATCTGAAGTTCAAAAATGTATGGATTTTTTTAAGACATGACATTTGTATTATTATTACAGTTACAAGTCATCACAGAAACCAGCGTCTCACAGAAAGTTGAATACCTTTGTACGGCTAACGTTTTGACAAATGTGAATGTAACTTTAACAGTCTTGGAGTCTTTGTCGGGACAGGACAATGTCACTTCTGCACAGGAAGTGGTCACGTTCTTGGGTGACTTCAACGTAGCTTACGAGCAGGTAAGGGTACATGCTAGACACAGGCCCGCTACAAATTTTCCTAACTTTGTAGTTTGGCTTATTTGCAATAACTGGGTAAGGGAAGAGGGCACAGAAAGAATTGGTGTGTAATTTATAGAAAAAAAAACTATATTTAAATACCTATAGGCATAGTAATAATACAAAACATAATAACAAATTATAATTCCCATTTCCCAGAATAGGGGTATATAGAGAGGTTACTTTGCCATTCTGCACTGCATGAATAATTAAAACTAACTCAAAAAACAGAATAAAGCTTCAACTTTAGACCATTCCTTTCACAGCTCAATGATAAGACTATGACCACGGAAGTGAGACAAGAAGTCATGACTTACCTGTTTGAAAGCTATACATCTGATTTGAATTCCCTGACGACGGAACAGATTTCAAATTTCAAGGAGACCTTTCAATATTTCATAGGGGGCATCACATCTGAAGTGGTCCAACAGATCTCAGTCACTATAAGCTGTGACTCCTACAACAGCATGTAAGTACCAAGCACCTAAAGGGGGGTTCCCACTTCAAAAGGAAATCCCTGATGAAGTGAAGCCTCACTTGCTTAACCAGAAGCTATGGCTACAATTGTAGATTTGTTCTTCAGCTCCAGCTATGGATATATATTTTTACAAAAATATGTTGGCACAGAGCTAACGATAAACATCTGCAAATGTTAAACTTTGTTAGACTTTCTTTCACCCAGACATGTATCACAGAAAATATAACAGGGTGTTATCTTAATCAGCTGGGGGCTTCCCATTATTGGCTGCCGCCAAAGCTCTTTTGAAGTTTTAATTATGGTGGGGAGGAGTTAGAACCTCTGTTTGTTTTTTATTCATTTCTTGGGTCCTACTGGGAGGATAACCGTCTCACTTCCTGTCTTCAAGGCATCACAGCAATCGAAGTAAAGGGATTTCTGGGCAAACAGACAATGACCAGAACATTTTTTCTTTTGTGAAATGGGGAGGAGTTAGATCCTCATTCAGCTTTTATAGGTTTCTGTGCCAACGTTGGGGAGATTTACCCTCCTGTCCTGTTGCCACCTTGCCACTATTTGGTGCTGAGGGTGTCACTTGAACAGAAAGTGAGAGTAGACACAACCAGCAATACATAAAAAAATTGAGCACTGTAATTATTGAGATTTCAAATTGAATGTTTATTTCCTTATAAACTATGAGTCAACAGGTTTCAGGGGACTTCCAAGTATACCCTTCATCGTGGCTTTGATGTTGGTTGGAGGAAAAGAGCACAAACTGACTCTTATTAATTAAAGACCAGCTTAGTGTACACAAAATAATATAACTATATAATACAAGTTATTATACCAAGTTTCTGCATCTGATTCTTGCAGCAATAAATACCCAACAGCAGTCCTAAACCTTACCTACCAGCTTTCTAAAATGAATTACATTATTAGGTTCACCTTTATCATACACTCTTTACTGAGTACCAACATTGGTTGACATTGGTACCCACTGGGCTCTGTACATATTAGAAATGGCCACTGGAATTATCAAAACCTAATAAGGCTCTAGTAAACTTTTTATTTTATTTCTTTTCTTATTCCAGACTTAGTGGCATCAGCAGTGGGATTAATGAATTTTCAGAAGACGTCATAAGCGCTGTGTTTGATTGGATCCTAAGATACTTGGATTACCAAAGCTCTTCAGGTATGAGTTGAGGAAGGGTGAACCGTTTAGGGCCAATGGCAAAAAAAAAAAAAAAAATGGACCTAGGTCACATCCCTTATTCCAGGTCAGCATCAAAATTTTATGAACCACTAATTTCAAAGAGAACAGCGTTGTTGGCAGCTCCTGTAGTTCTGCCCTAAAAATCTCACCTCAAATATGTTGTTTGGAAAAAAAAATCCATCATGTGTAATAGTGGGATTAGATCAGTTTTGATATAGTAATTTAGTTGTAGAAACAAAGCATGACTCTCAGAGTAGCTGTTGGTAGATCTAAAGCAGATTCTCGAATCAGATCGTAAAATGTGTGTGATCAGTTTGGGTGATTTCACACCGAGGCGTCGGCGGTAAAGTGCCGCTATTTTTAGCGGCGCTTTACCATAGTTTTTCCAGAGGTTTATGGCTGCTAGCGGGGCGCTTTTAAACCTCGCTAGCAGCCAAAAAAGGGTTAAAACGACCCGCAAAGCGCTTCCCATTCATTTCAGGGGCACTTTAGCAGTGACGTATACACCGCAATTCTTAGAACACTTTTCCCCAATAGGCTGCCATTCTCAACACACCATATCCATTTTTAAGACCCAGTGCAAGATTTTGAGATAAAATATTTAATAAATAATGTAACACAATGTCCATGCAACTCAATGATCTGGCGTATTCCTCTTTATTTCCTTGGGAAAGATGACTTTTAGAAATAATAGGGTTGCCAGGTCAGTATATGTGAACACAAATCAACAGGCAGCAGGAATAGCAGGAATATATTGTCAATAGCATGAACAGCATTATGGTGCAAAAACAATGAATCGGTGGCTTTAAAGAAGCAAATAATCATGTATCATGATTCTTCACCCTGTTTTTAACAGGCCCTTTGTCTCAACTGCTGAAACACATTTACTATAAACTGGTTGAGTAGTTTCCCCCTAGTGGACAGAAGTAGCATTGCGTATATTCAAAACACAACACTGCCCAAGTCGCTGGCAAGAAGGAATATTCTATTTGTACAACTATTACAAATGTCATGTAATCGCCTTTTCTTCCCTCTACTTACAGGTGGCTGTAGCAGCTTGTACACAGATAGTAGGAGTTATATCCAAGTCATCTTCCAGAGCTTTGCCTCTGAAGCTACAATCTATCAATATCAGTACTACTACAGCCAGTTTAACGCGGTAATTATTGTTCTTGTTTTACAATATGTCACTCACAATGTAGATTTGGACAGAGAATTAAATACTGCATGCTGGGACCCTTTGGGATTGTAAGATCTATTAGTCATGGTCTTATAGTGGTCACCAAGTCTGAAAGTGAAGGATGGTTTCTAAAGGTTTCTAACCTTTCTCCGCTCTGTCCAAAACCATGAAAAAATAGGAAAATATTTGTCTGGATTTTCACTTTACAGTAACTGTTATATTAATCAACTATCCTTCAATATTTTTGTCTAAATTCTTGTTCTTTCCTGTCTAGTATACCTGCCTGGACCTCTTCTCTGGTACACAGCTGGGCAACCTTCTTGCGAATACCACAGCAATCACAGACCAACTGGATGCAGCCCTGATCCTTGCTGAAGTGAGAGATCGTGATATTGAGACTGTCACATCATTTATGACTGAAGTAAACTTGGTGTGTCAACAGGTCAGTTAAAGCTCTAGCCTTACCATCACAGTTGAACAGTTGTACAGGTTCCCCTGCTTGAAATTGTTTACTCTGAGCTTACTGTGAGCTTCTCACAATGTGCATTAAAAGCTGCAACAAGTCAGATAGAGCATACCTAACTTTATGGATGGAAGACATCCAGCATCATCTTTCTTAACCACACTGACTGTCATTTCAAAGAGAAGCACAAAGACCCACCGATAATGTCACTGGATCAACAATTGAAATTGAGTACACCAAAAAGGTTTTATTTAAAAAATTCATTAGTATGTTGATGAGGCCAGAGGTATGAATCAGGGAAGCAAAAGTATAAGAGGGAAATACCTTTGGTTTTAAACATAATAATTACTACAATATCTTTTTCCATAATGAAAAAAAAATGGAGATTTTCAACTGGAAAAGGAAGTGTAAGCTTTATAGGCCATTGGATAACCTGCAAACAAGCTCTAAGAAGGCTGTACATGGCCAAAAAGCACCCGTTGGACACCTTACCTTAACAAAATTCCAGTGACCTTGTTCCATAATGACTAGCACTGGCTAGTAAGAATGTTTTGCACAGGGCTTACTCCAGCACAATGATAAGTCGATATAGGTTCCTTTATATAAAGTGATTGTTGCTTCCCAAAAAACCCCCAAAGAATGGTCCCTGAAATATAAACAAATTGTGGAAATGTATTTCTCTGGAAGGCAGTGAATCAATACAGCTTCCATTAAAGTTTTCAGCATTTGCCACATCTGGGAGTGTTGAATGCCTATGTCCCTTCTGTTAGACAAAGTAATGACATTGGAACTGCCAGAAGGAACCACTGAAGGCAGCAGGGGCCACCAGTCATTCTACACATGAGGAGGTGTGCTGGATGCGAGGACTTATGCCGCGTACACACGGTCGTACTTTTCGTCTACAAAAGTCAGACAGCCTGTCCGACAGACTTCCGGCAGACTTTCGGTGGACTTGCGGCGGACTTGCGGCCTACTTTCTAACGAACGGACTTGCCTACACACGACCACACAAAAGTCGGTCGGATTCGTACGTGATGACGTACACCGGACTAAAATAAGGAAGTTCATAGCCAGTAGCCAATAGGTGCCCTAGCGTGGCTTTTTGTCCGTCGGACTAGCACACAGACGAGCGGATTTCGGGGTCCGTCGTAGTTACGAAGTAAAGTTTTAAAGCATGTTTCAAATCTAAAGTACGTCGGATTTGAGGCTAAAAAAGTACGTTGAAAGTCCGGAGAAGCCCACACACGATCGGATTACCAGCCAGCTTTAGTCCGTCAGCGTCCGTTGGACTTTTGTAGACGAAAAGTACGACCGTGTGTACGCGGCATTAGTCTGAGCACTTGAGTTCAGACTCAGAGAGGTAAGTATTTACAGTGGTCTATTGCAGGGGACATTCTTTGGAGCTTTTTCAGAATGTAAATAAGTCCATTTAAGAGGTACTACTTCTAAAGTGTTAAAGTAAAGTAAAGTGTTTTTTTTCTGTGAAAAGAAGGAGTAACCACACACAGGTTCAATTTATATACTTCTCGCAAATTTCTCCAAATGATTCCTGACCATAAGGGATGCAGTTTGTTTAAAATTTCAGTTTAGATGTGAGTGGTGCATAGAAAAGCTCTTCCTACCTTTTAAATATGTTTCTCTTTGTTTAATCCTTATTGCCTTATCCAGAAAAGCATTACACAGCTGCCAGACAGTAATATCCAGAACTTGATTTTCACAACGGTGTGGTCAACAGTGACTGAGAGCATAACGACAACAGCTGACTATGAATTATGGTTTGGAGATCTTTTCAACTATGTGATCTCAAGTTTTACGGCTTCCGACATTGCCTCCCTTCAAAGCGACGTTTCTTGTTCTTCCCAAAGCTCCGTGTATGTCTACGTTATTATTTAAACTTTACTGGGTTTATTTTTATTTTTTAGAAAATGGAGATCCTACTTTGGTCTCTACCTGATGAGCACAACCTTTTGTTTACCTGCATTACCCTGTAATGTTTGTTTGCCTGTCAGCTAAAGGTTCAGGCTAACAGGGTTTAAAATAGGTTAGGGAAGTCAGGACTGGCTCAGAATGATGTCAATAATAACTTCTGTCTGCAGCTTGGATGATGACATGAGTTCAAGGCACCGGGAAGAATGAGCACACAAAATAAGTCAGGAAGAGCTAAGGCCGGTGTCCTTAGGAAATGCTGAGATTCCTTAGGGAAATTTTATGAACTTGTTCTTGGCCTTAACGATGGAGCAGTTGTATTTTGTAGATAACATACTCAGGACTACGAAGAAAAGCTTTTACAGGCAGGCAATAGTTAACAAAACTGTGGGGGGTTTTTTTCCTTTCTGAACTAAGCATACTTTTAAAGGGCAGTCCAGTTAGCTGAAAACACAGCTGAAATCTAGATAGAACCTATTCTATCGCCCATAGCCTAAGGAAAGTAGCAGTGCTTCTTCTGGTCTGTAGTTTTGCAGACTAAGTACCACTGTCCCACAATTTACCACCTGTAAATTCTCAAAGTAGGCCTACATAGGCCTCATTCACAGCATTGGTTTCTACTGCTGGAATTCCAGGGCCGGTATCCTTTGAATAGCACAGACTGTTGGCTTTTGGCACAGAGGATCCCAGTGCAGGAAAGGTGACTATTAAAATAAGTGATTATATTTAAAATAGGAAGGGTTAGTGTTAGGATTACAGGTGGTGTTAGCAGTAGACTTAAGGATTTAATGGAGGGTTAGCGTTAGGGTTACAGAGGGTTAGTGTTAGGGTTACATTGAGGGTTAATGTTAGGGTTACATGTATTGTTAGTGTTAGGGTTATAGGTGGCATTAGTGTTAGGATTAGGATATGGGGAAGGGCACTTTTGTTATAAAGGTAACATAATGGGTTTGTGCTGAATGGATTCAATTGATGATTTTTAAAATGCTTCTGTTCTGTATGCAGGGTTAAGGGCTTCAGTAGGGCTTATTCCAAACTGGATGATGACCAAAAAACAGCCATGTATAACAGAATCAGATCATTCAACCAAGATGTCCTGACTACTACAGGTATTGTTAAACGCTGAATGGTAGCTCCCTTGTTATTAAGAAGACTGTCTAGCAGCATTTCCCTCTTCACTCTAATTCTCTCCTGACTACTCTGACCCTCCTGGTAAAATCCATATACAGATGATCAAGGATTATCACCTGCAAAAAAAAAGTGTTTTACAATACAAATACAAAGAAAACTACCAGAATCAACAATATTAGATTCATAAGATTATTAAAACACCTAGTTTTTTTTTGTTAGTTTAGAAGAGTGGTGAAAAGTTCAAACATCTGGAAGGTTTTCTATTTAGTTTTATTTTATTTACTTTGCGGATGGAAGAGGGGCAGTTTTCATCAGGAGAGACAGTAATTAAACCAATATTAGACATTCTACTCTATCCTCACTAAAAATAGTTTTTTTGTCTGTGCCCCCACTGGAGAGATTTTCCTTCACTTCCTGTCCTGACAAGTAATGTGCAAAAAGCCCCCTCCCCCCAACAAGGACACCGACAGGAATAAAATATGACACTGGTTCTAACTCTTCCCCGGTCTATACAAAGCAAAGTAAACATTTTTGGCTGCAGCTGGTCTTAACGAAAAATGTAATAAAGATTGCAGCTTAGCAGTCATTTGGTTTAGGGGCTGCATTAGTCCTTTTTTTTTTCAATCATTTTTGCAAGTGCAGAAAAAATACCTTTTGATTTAGAATTCCAATGCCCAAGTTCCTTTGCACTGAACTGATATCTCAATGTTAGCTTTCCCAGCTATCGTCTGTGAACTAAAAAACATGTTGTCTCTATGTAATGGAGATAGAATGAGGAGGAGCTGTTTTGTAGTTCAGACCAGGAAAGCAACGCTGCTCCTCCAAAGATACAGTGAACGGGTTGTCACCCTAGGACAGTAAAAATGTGTTACTGGTAGGATCATTAGATTAGAACAAAGAGAAAGGGTAAAAAAGCTTGAAAAAGAAATCTAATGCAGACATCTATGTCCTGGTAAGCTGTAATATATTATATTTTCATTTTGGGGTTATATACTTTATCTATCTATCTATCTATCTATCTATCTATCTATCTATCTATCTATCTATCTATCTATCTATCTATCTATCTATCTATCTATCTATCTATCTATCTATCTATCTATCTATCTATCTTTACAGTATATATACATATATATAGTTTTTCTGTATTATTACTTCTGACATTTGCAGACTATTGTTAATGTCAATGCTTTTGTCCAGCTTCTGCTTGCTCCACTGAGTCTGAAAGCAGTGGTGAATGGGTTCAGACATTCTGGGGAGAATTCAAGGCACAGGCTTCACTTGGCGATCTTAAAGCAGGCAACCCGAACTTCAACGCAGTAAGTATTCTGTAATATATTCCTTTTAATTTTTTTTAAGAGAGGCATGCAAGATACTAAAAGTAGGCATTTTTAATTTCCTTTTCCATTTACGTGGTGGAAACTAGAGATCCACCAAATCTTCAGATTCACAGAGCAGAAAAGTAGTATTATATTTATGTAAATTACTCCTGATTTAAGAGTCTGTGCTGCAAAATATCTGACCATAAGCATAATAAATAAAAAAAATCCTAAACTATCTCTGCTGCATTGGGGCTACCAGCCTTCCTGCAGTTTATAGTCATGGGTGACTGTCTTAAGGGAACAATTTGTTTAATTACTATGACTAGGGCTACAAAAAAAAAGAAACTTATCAAAGGGCTCTTGTACACAAGTGGTGACCTCCGAAAAGTAATCTGCAGTGGAAGTGAGGAGGCATTGCATATGGTTATGGGGCAGTTGTGGCGTGCCCCCATTCAGTCAAATTGGTCACTCACATTCAGTAGGCGGGATATACTGGTTGGGGGCAGTAAAAACACTGCAATTGTAAACCTAGCCTAAGGTAAATATAAAATATTTCTTATTAAAAATTTGTATTTTCATTTTGAGCCAGCAGGTGTAGCTCTAGTGACCATTTCTCGCATATTTAGCTATGCATCCTTCCCAGCTATTCCAAAAGAAGTCCATTGATCACAAAACTCACACAGCAAAACTTAAGTTGAATGAGTCAGAGCAGTAAATCCTCCCTTATCAGATGGCTTAGTCTGAAGTGTCAGTCAGACAAATAATGCCCTAAAGCAGGCAGTGACCACACAGTAGTGCTCTGTTAATCCTTTCTCATTTTGTTAAAATTCTATTAGCAAAATGAATATAGTGAATATAGGGAGAGTGATAAAACAAAACAATGGTGTAAAACTGGTCCAAAAAAACAAAATAACAAAATAAACTTGCCCCGAAAATATTATAGTTTCCCCTTAATGTATTACAAGTAGCCGCCAGTTGGACTATCTATAGTGATTAATAAGAGCTGTGCTTCGAGCCTGCCACATCTCCCAACCAGAGGCATCAAATTAAATATAACTACATGCTACCAACAGAACAAAATAAAGATGAGTAATAATCATTTTTTAAGCGCCTGGATCTTGTTCTTAATCAGCTCTCTCTTGTATAGCCAATCACAGCATAGTTATAGTGTGCACTAGCCATTGCTTTTTATTGCATGTCAATGATTAATTCTGGAAGGCTGGAAGCCCTGCTACTCTTTCCTTGTGGCCTCCTTGAACAAAGCCCCAAGGCTGTTAAGCAATCTTTAAACTAAAGTTTTTGGATAGTAAAAGATCACAAAATACTTTTCACTACATTGAATAATAATAAAAGAGAAATAATACTTTTCAGTGCACCTCTCTGCTTCTGGTTTCACTGGTACTAAGGTAGTTGGGTGCTAAGGGCGCGTGTCCCACATACCACTATACCATGACAGCACACTGGAGCCAATAGGGGTGCCATCATCACACAGGGAGGACCACATGGGCTTATTTTAGACCTTGGTAAATAGGTACAGCTTTGACTTTTCACGTTTAAAATGACTGAAAGGTATGGGTTAAGTGAACTTGTGTTTCACATTTATGCTATACATGCATAAATACGAACTTTAAAATAATGTTGTATGAAAAAAAGGGGAAAGCAATAATTGAATAAAGAAACACAGACTGGATCTTTTTCTTGCAACAAAAATTATGCAGAGTTATACAGGTTAAAAATAGCCTCTTCTGATCTACAGTAGAACATTGAGTTGATTGATCTTAGAGGGAATTATTTTCTTTCTGTAAAGCATATTTGGCAACACTTGCATTCCTTTGGAGCAATGCAGTAAGCATTTGCATAAGGTTGATGGACATTTATTTTTAATCTTGTTGACTATGTGACTCAACTCAGCAGATATGAAATAGAAAATGGAAATGTATGTGGATGTTTATATATTGTCTGATCATTTCTTGTAGTCTACTGCCCTGGATGTATGCAGCGGTTCTCAGGTGGCAGAATACACTATTACCAGTGGAGCCCTGAACAATGAAGAAAAGATTACTCCAGTATTGGAGAGCATAGACAGCCCTAACAAAGCGAAAGACTTCTTAGACCAGTGCAACAGTCTAGCTCCGGTAAGATGTGAACTGTTACGCATGACAATTTTGCAAACAAGAATGTGTCAATGTCATTTCCACTTAAAGTGGTATTAAGCCCAAAAACAAACATTTATATTGCATTTATATTATATTCTTTTTTGAAGATTTCTTTCCTTTATTTTCACCTGATGATCATTCAACAGTAGGTCTGTTGAATTTCAAAAGAACAATCTCTTCCATATGTATCAGTTTACAGGGATGAAACAAACCAATTAAGACTGGCAGGGGTGCTTACAATGATCAGTTTTCATTTATTTATGTAAAACCTTTATCCCAAAAGAAGATTTTTTTTTTTTTTTTGATGTAACTGATTTCAAAGTGTGAGCTAGAGTTTGGCTTCAATTCGTTAGTACATTTAATTCTGTCAGTACATCTAACACTCCCTCACCCCCCCTCCAGACTGACAATGCTGCTGTCCAAAGGTGCCCCTGTACTCCTTCTTCCAGAATGGGGGCGCTCTAATACAGGATGTGTGTTACTGGTCAGATCACCAGTAGAAAAAGCTTAAAAAAAGAAAACGAATGCAGCCACCACATCTAATGATATTATGAATATTACATTTTTGTTTTAGGTTTAATACCTCTTTAAAATACATTTTATGGTTAAAGCCTAACACCAGGCCCCATTTTTTTTATTTTCTCTTTGGATTTAGAGTTCAAATTCCTGTTAGATGCTAATTTCTGTTTGTGACATAATTGGAGAGATTTTTCCTGCAGAATGAAGGATGCGGCATATAGCCAAAAGCTTGTTGGCCATTCCATTTCCATTCCCAAACCTTCAACATTAAATGCAATTGGTCCCCACTTTTAGGCTCTAACAGCCTCCACTCTTCAGGGAAGGCTTTCCACATGATTTTGGGATGTGACTGTGGGAGTTTGAGCCCATTTGAGCCAAAAGAGCATTTGTGAGGTCAGGTATTGATGTTGGACAAAAAGACCTGGCTGGTAGTTGGCATTCCAATTCATGCCAAAGGTGTTAATCTGGGTTGAGGTCAGTGCTCTGTGCAGACTGCTTGCGACCACCTTGCGTTCTCCACAACAAATTCATTAAACCATGTCTTTATGGAGCTGGCAAACACATGTTGGAACAAGGTTGGAAGCACATAATGATGAGTGTATACTGTAGCATTAACAGTTCCCTTTACTTTAAACACCTGAACTCAACATACTTTTTGTTTTTAGAGCTCATCCCACCAAATCTAACCAAAATAGAAATATCTGTTTTAGGTGGGCTTGGTCTTTAATCATAAAGTGTCCATAGATATAGTAGTGTGGTTGGATCAATAACCCCCATTGGTCACCAGAACAAATAGGGAGAGTAACTCTTCCTAATACGGACACAGTGATGGTATGCAGACATGGGCTATAGCCTTACAACGCTCTATCCAAAACTTAAAAGAGCTGGCTTTAATGGTGCTTAGCTCATGTAGCCTAAGAAAAAGGGCAGGCTAGATGGACCATTGAGCTTTTTTTTTTTTTTTTTTTTTATTTTTGCTGTCATTTTTTGGGGATTTTGATTTTTAAACTTCATGGTTAATGTTTTGTAGGAGCAACTGAAGAACAGCCCAGTGGGGGATCTGATCCTGAACAAAACCTTTGAAATCCTCACTCCAGTCATAAATAATTTCCAGTCTTCTGACTGGCAGGAGTGGACCCAGGTTACACTACAGAA
Source organism: Lithobates septentrionalis (assembly GCA_037952835.1). NCBI lineage: Eukaryota > Metazoa > Chordata > Amphibia > Anura > Ranidae > Lithobates > Lithobates septentrionalis. The sequence continues at coordinate 465,868 of JBBDGP010000798.1, read as the reverse complement.
CATCTTGCACAATGTTGATGACACAGAACTGGACATAGTCAACTACCCCTTGACCTGTGCATCATATCAACAACTGTACGTACATGTGTTGTTTCTAAATGCTAGTTGTTTTATTTGATTTGCTGGTTGTCATATGCATTTGTGTGTAAATATTCCATATGGACACCTCCGATCTCTCACTTGCAGTCAAACAGTGGGGATGTATGCAAGAGTACCTTTTATGCTTTGAAAAATTTCTCTCTGCAGGGGTGGGGTTAGAGGTAGACCTTCACAGCAGACACACCCTCTTTTCTCCCTCTTAGCAGAGAAAGCTGTTCCTTACCTAGTAGTCAACACAGATGCCTATAATGCATACTGGCCCTGCTGAACCTTCTTATTATAAAACCTGTCATGCTTTTCAAACTTAATGTCATGGGTGCACTCAATAATAAACTTTGATTTTTTTTTAAACCAAGAAAAGACACATTATGGTTAAATGAAAAAAATATACATTTTTAAAGAGTTTGTGGGCTTTTTATTTATAGGGATAGCAAACATACTTCATTTAGAGATATACCAAGAAACATGACTAGGGTACAAAAGATGATTTGACCAAACTGCCCGACCACCACTCCACTGACCATTATAATAGATTGACCAGACATGACATTGACTGGAATTTTAATGGCCACAGCAGCGGTTTTTATTAACCAAATATAAATAACATATTTAACATATCACCATATGAACATACAGACAGTTTTCAAGGGACCCCAAGGTCCTTGTGGCCATGGACTTCAAAAACCTGTGTAAAACACTATTTTAGGCCTCCAGCCGCAAAAACACCAACTCGGAGACAAACCAATATTGCAGGTTCCACCTGCCAGATTAATGGAAGCCATACCCAAGACGGGTCCCTACAAATGTGCCTTGTTGCCCCTAATCATAACACATACAAGGACCTCATGCCCCACCAGCCACTGTGACAAAATTGCCCAGACCCTGTGACCTACCAAATAAACAAAAAACAAAGACCAAAACAAATTTAAAAAGTTGTCCCGTCCAGGCTCTCTTCCAACTGAACATCTCCCAAATCCTTCCCATGTTCCCAACTCCTGAAGCTTCACTTGCTCCACCCTTTCTACCAATCCGGTGAGTACCACCTTCTTCTATTTCCTTTTGATCTCACCATGACTGCTCCTATGCCGAAACCCAGTCATGTTGACCCTGTGTCTAGGTTTTTTCTTTTTACTCCGGGCCTAACTTAATTACTGTATTAGGATGCCTGTGTTGAGCAGGCACCCATTCATGCAGGCACCATCTGACTATCCCCAGGACTGGCAATGGGGATCCTGCATACAAAAGATTGACACCTCATTCCATAACCTCATTTTTCTGGTACAACAATTTTTATTGTAATAAGCATGACCATAACCTAATTTTTAAGGGTACCTTTATGATTTAACTTTATGGTATAGCAAGTATGGAAACTTGGCCTGTGTAAGGAAAGTGCTGTATATATGAGTATATGTTTTATTTATTTCAGGATTTTCATGTCTCCTTTTGTACACAAGTGACTTATATAATCAATTTAATTGAAAAGCTGTGTGGTCTTTCTGCTTTACAAAAGCAAATCTAGTTCTTGTATAAAGTGCTGCTCCTTCCCCACTGGAAGGAGCAATACTTCAAATACTTTCTCAAGCGGCACAGCAGCCCTGATGCAGTGGGGGAAAGGGCAAGAAAATTCTTGAGGACTAAATGGATACTTTAATGAAAACCCTACCTCTGCTTCCTGTTTACTAGTTTAGCAGGGCTGCACCTTATAAATCTTTTTATCTCACAGCAAGTCTAGCGGACAGGGGCTAAAAATAACAAAATCTTTGAAGACTTTCTTGATGTCAAGCACACATGATGCCCCTGGTAGCCATGTGGTTTGGGCTGTGTAGGCTTTAAATTACAAGACCGCAATTGCTGATTTTCTTTTTTTTAAATGTGAGTTGACTGAAATACTGAAATCATTGGATCAACCAAGCAACCAGCATATTTCACCAATTAATGAAGGTCAGGAGAAGCAATTTTTCTATGCATGGGAAAGGTCGGGTTACTATTTTTAATCACAGTAATGGTTTTATTTGGTCATGTTGACATATTATTTTTGGCTGCCTTGAAGCTTCATGTACACCTTTTTTAAATCATTTCAGTTTTAGTGCAGAGGATAACATAAGGTAATTTTCTTCTCCTACAGGCTGACTGGATTAAACAACGTGTTTGATTCAATGAGTGAGGACACACGGCGATCTGTATATCACAAATGTATCAAACCACAGTTTGAGTCAGTTTTGCCTACATCAGGTAACCCAAATAATCTGTTTAATTGCAATGTTAACATCTTTGGCCAAAAAAAAAATCATTAAAAATCATAATACTGTTTCAAGTCTTAAGAGACTTAGAGCATTTTGAATTTGTTTATAAACCCTTAAAATACTATTGTTCTTTCTGTAAAGTTTAAAACACCTCTAGTTTCCAACCAATCATACGAATTCCAAGCATTGATTATGGCTGAGTGTTCCTGTACCCCCTGGTCTCCTCCACTCATACTAATCACAATTTATTGTACTATGAGTTCTTGTTTGTGGGAAGGAGTGCAATTAGCCTAAAAATATGTGAGCACAAGGGTATCATCCTGGTAAAGTAGGAGAAGGTTGATAAGTTTTGGGACTTTAATCATACCTAACAAAGCTACTAAGAAAAAAGAAATCCTATCTATGGTGTAATTTGCCTAAAAAAGTTTCATCTTTTATTTCAAACAGTAAAAAAAAAACACATATTACTATCTGTATAATATATTACAAAGATAAGCGTATTAAATCTTCTGATAAGGTCAACGCGTTTCGCGGATCATCTGCTTCATCAGGACCAACAGAATTGAATATATTGAAACAAGCAAATCACAGGTAGTTTAAAAACAAATCCAAGATGGATGCAGTATAGCATGCTCAATGTTTATGGAAGGAGAGGTCAGTGAACTTAGAGATAGCCTGCTGGCCCATGGGAGGGCAACCCTTAGGTACACATAGAAACCGTATAAACCAAAGTCTGATATGATGTAGGTATGGTGTTGTCTTAAATCAAGGGTGGAGTCCAAGTAGGTTAAAGTGCATATTTTAAAATTGAAGAGCTCATCAAGCCTCTAGTTCAAAAATGGAAAAGTGACATCTTGTAGTAGTTCAATATCCTACTGGGACCCCATTGGTTGATGCAGGCAGATGTACATCACAATTAGATACAAAAAAAGTGACACCCATCCAGGAGTAAGTCAAACAAGACCTTGTGTGGGGATCATGGGTGGTATGTCCCACCCCTCCTTCCAGGGTAACAACGCTGTTACCCTGGAAGGAGAAGTGAGAACTTCTCATTTAATACGCTTATCTTTGTAATATAGTATACAGATAGTAATATGTGTTTTTATACTGTTTGAAATAAAAGATAAAACTTTTTTAGACAAATTACATCATAGATAGAATTTCTTTTTGCTTAGTAGATGTGAGCATGGGGGGTATATTTAAAATCCCAAAACCTATAGTCCTTCTCCTAATCACAATTATTGATTGTGGGTGTCTTCTTACACCTCAAGCACTCAGCCACTCATTTTAATCCTCAGCATTGATTGTGTGTCTTCCTGCACCTCCAATTCCCTTTGGCTATACTAGTAGGTAGTACTTTTTGAGTGACTTCCTGCCCCCTCATTGGCAATGATTGTGTGTGTGTCTATCTGCAGCTCTAGGTTCCAATGGCTATACTAATCTCTAGCACAAATTGGGGATGTTTTTTTTTTTTTTTTGCTGCACTTCCAATTCCCATTGGTTATAGTATTCCCCAATGTAATTGTGTGTGTTTCTGTACCTCCATTCCCCATTGGCTATACTAATACCCAGCACTGATTGTAGATATGTCTTCCTCAGCTCCCCTTTCCATCAACTATTCTAATCACTAGCACTGAAGGGAATCCAGTGGGCATTACTGAGCTACAAAGGATACAGGAAATTACGTAATGAGATTCCATCCATGATGTAATTGACCTAATAAGGAAATATTATATTTCCTTAAAATTAGGTTCTGTTCTAGTGATATGGAGCAAACACCTCATTATCTATACATGCGTATTAGGATAATCTTTTGGGAAATAAGTCTGTATGAAATTAAAATAAATACAAGGAGCAGTAAAATAAAAAAGTCTCCTATGTTATAGGTGTTAAGTGTGGAAGAGCAAAAGATAATATTGAAGTCTGGATCCAAAACAACTTTGCTAGTTTCTCCAAATACATAGAGATCAGTGAATATAAAGTATGGAACACTAACTACAACGCTGTGAGTATAAGTGCAGTCTTTGCAGCTTTTCTAATTATCTGTTATTTTTTAACACCACTGATTGTATTTTTGTTTCCTTGTCATCCTCCAGGTTACTGATATCGCAAATTTGAGCCCTAACCAGGTGGCTGATGTTGCTGTTTCTGATGTCAACAATGAGGACGTTGCTTGGCAGGTTTCAGCCAGGATTCGGCAGCTTGATGTCAGTGATGTCAACGACTTCCTGAATTCACTATCTGTGACTCTGCAGGAGGTATGGTAAAACGTGCAAAAAAGGGAAACTAAAGCATGTTTTCAGCAAATACACATTTTGATTCAATATTGCCACCTAAATGTAATTTTAATATCACTTTCATGTTTACTTGCCCATCTGTTATGTCAGACAGCTCAATCTGTGTTCTTGCAGCTCAGATAAGAGTACAGATAGATATTAAATTGTTTTCAGATTAAAGTTGACCCATACATTTTCAAAGATCCAAATAAGAGGTGTGTGTGTGTGTATATATACTGTATACACATATATATATATATATATATATATATATATATATATATATATATATATATATAATTTTTTAATACATTTCTATTGAATGCTATAAAATTTTTATTCTATGAATTTTGTGTTTGTCCTGTTTTACAGAAAAACATCAATTTGGTGTCAAGTGTGGTCGCTTCTGAGTACCTGTCTTCATCCCTCTCCGTCATCAGTAGCTCTCTATCCTCCTATAACTCTAGCGATTGGGAAGACTTGGTGTCTGTTAGGCTAAAACCATTATTGTTCAGCATAGACTCTAACCATTTGTCCACCCTTTTGGGACCTGCTGACTGCAGTTCATACAAAATTATGTAAGTCTGAGATATCTCATCTATGTTCAAGTTTGCTTTTAATTTCATTATAAATTGTTTTCTGAGCACCCCTGTGGTCAGGAAGAGTGTCCTGTAACCTAAAGTGCCGGTGTATTAAACTGTATGTAATGACAAAACTTTGTTTTTCTATTTTGGTTAGATTTACCTACAAAATTAGAGAGTTGACATAAGTGCATGAGGTGAGGAGAAATCATCCAATCTGGACACATTTTCTGGTGACAACTGTCCACGATGGGATTTCCCCTCACTTAGGGGAGATTTCCTCTCACGTCCCGTTGAGTCTTCAAGACAGAATGTGAAGGGGAATCTCCCCAGCAGGACTTATTCCCTGTACACATGGTCTGATTTTCCGACAGAAAAAGTGCGATCGGACTGTGTTGTCGGAAATTCCGATCGTGTGTGGGGCTCCATCGGACTTTTTCCGTCGGAATTTATGACACACAAAGTTTGAGAGCAGGATATAAAATTTTCCAACAACAAAATCCGATCCTTTAAATTCCGATGGTGTGTACACAAATCTGACGCACAAAGTACCATCCATGCTCAGAATAAATTAAGAGACGAAAGCCATTGGCTACTGCCCCGTTTATAGTCCCGACGTACGTGTTTTACGTCACCGCATTCAGAACGATCGGATTTTCCACCAACTTTGCATGACCGTGTGTATGCAAGACAAGTTTGGCACAAAATCCGTCGGAAAGAATCCGACGGATTTTGTGGTCGGAATGTCTGATCAATGTCCGATCGTGTGTACAGGGCATTACAGGGGTTTTAACTTTTCCCTACACCATCCAAAGCTAAAAAAGAAAGTTTTGGCTATAAATACACTGAACGTTTTTTGGGAAATGTAAAAGCAGTGTTTCAAATTCTCTATATGATTTCTCTTTTGTGTTGCACAGTTTGCAGCAGTTGAATGCTAATTATGACAGATTCACACCTGACAATCGCAAGAGTCTATTTGAAGTTTTGAATGGCTATATCAGCAGCACACAAACGGATTCAGGTATAGTCAGCACTTAAATGGCAATACTGCACTATAATGAAATTAAACTGTTGGGATGTGGCCATTTTAGTGAAAGCTGGGAGATTGCATGTTTGGTATTTACCTTATTTCCTTACTAAAAAGTGATCTTCTTGTCTCTATAGTTCTTGCTATCACTCTGCATTTTCCCAGACTATGATGTTTGTTGGAGAGAGGCATTGGAGGGCATTTACTAAAACTGGAGTGTGCAAAATCTGGTGCAGCTCTGCAAAGAAACCAATCAGCTTCCAGGTTTTATTGTCAAAGCTTAATTGAAGCTGAAGTTAGAAGCTGATTGGCTACCATGCACAGCTGCACCAGATGTTGTGTGCACCAGTTTTAGTAAATCTCCCCCTTTGTGTTCCCCTCCTGTCATAATATGCAGAAGTTTCACCAACCAAGGTCAGGGCAATTTCTGTACAGAATAAAGGGGTTACTATGAATACTGCCACTTCACCAGAAAAGCACTGCAAATGTATGTTACAGGAAGAAAATGTAAAAAAGTTGAATTTATTTTTCAGGCATTTGACAGTCAACTTTCTGTTATTTGTTTCTTGCAGGTTTCTGTCCTCAGGATGGAGACGACAGCATCGCTGCAATCACAAACTCAATAGGCAAATTTGTATCCTATTTGAATTATACCCAGATCAAGGAAATCTATCCCAGTTTCGATTGGGTAGGTGTGCCTTTACTTCATACTGGCCAGGATGACCCTTAGCATAAAATAGCATGAAGGGAAGACAGTCTGTTGCTTATAGCATCCAATCATATTGGTCTAACATTAGTAGAGTATTAGTAATATACAGGATTTACAATAAAATGCCAACAGTTTGGACAGCTCTTTACAAAAAAAAGGGAGACAATACCGTTGCAATACAAATCAATACAAGAGGGTTTGGAAGGCCCTGCTCATGAAAGCTTACAGTCTACCATAGATTACAGTTTAAAGACTCATTGCATGATTGGTTATGGTAGGTCATGACTCCCCTTTTTTGCCCCCTAGTTTTCCATTTATTTTTTTAATTCAAACTGGATGAAGGGACTTTTAAAGCAAATGTCTTCCTCAGTGTGTACCTTACACTAAACGTGAACTTTCTCAGTCACTGGTCCCGAACAAAAGCACCCATCAAGTGCAGTTAAAATGTATCTAAAGCCCAAACCTTTTCTTTTTTGTTTTGGAAGGGTTTATATTGCTGTTTTTGCTGCTAGGGAGAGCCTTTGTCACCAGGACAGAAAATGATGGAAAATACAACATTTTACAATAGTCACCGCAACAGTAATAGAAGGCAAATCTTTTAACAGGGACAGCTTTTTCTGGTGACAACACTTCTTGCTGTGTCACTGGAACAGAAAGTGAAGGGAAATCTCGCTAAAAGGAGAAACAGAAAAGACACATTGCCTGTTGTAATAAACGTTTTATCTAAAGATAGGTCAGTGTATTTTTTTCCACTCTAAATAGAGTGGGGTATGGTCTTGTATCACTGCAATCCAGTACTCCAATGATGATAACACCAATTTTCCTATGGCTTTTAAATCGAAGAGTGTGACTCTTCAGTGAAGACAGTTGCTGTCACTGTCCTGGTTGTCCTAGAATCCACTAGAAGGTTGGGGGAGCAGAGATATTGCATAATAAACCTTCTAGTATAATGTGCACCATCAAAAAATGAGGGAGCAATGGTTTCCCCAATATTTCCATCAAGACAGGTTTCCTTTAAAGTTAGTTGATCTAGCAGTGTTCTGTTACAGAATATTTGTCTATTTGTACAACTGTCCATGAAAGCCTCTTAAAAATAAAAAGCAGAGCTACATATATAAGCTGGGTCATTATCAATATTTTTCACTTTGCCTAAAAAAAATTTGCTTTCTCCATGTAGGTGTCTGCAGTGAGCATCCTGAGCACCAGCAATCTGGCCTCTGTGACCCTCAATGAAAATGTATTTACTGATCAAGACCAGGCCAATGCTGTCATTGGTAGACTGGAAGAGATGTCTTTCACAGACGTAGATACATACCTCAATGCCTTGCAAACAACTGCACAGGAGGTAGGTGGCAGGTGTATCTTTTCTATGCTACCAGTGTCTTTATTTCATTTCCAGAAGTGTTTTGTTGTAAATATTCTTGATTATGTAAGAATACAACTTCCAGACAGAAAAGTAACTGGTGTGAAAAAACAAGGGTGCCAATGTACAGTTTTTCGATACTACCGGTTTCATTAACAGCCAAGTCCACGTCACAGGGCTGGGAAAGGTTAGACCCACAGTCAGTTTTTCCCTGCTGGATGTAGAGACCATTTGAAGCCTGACTGGGGTTTTAACCTTTCCCTAGTTTGCCAAATAATTAAACAAACATTTGGTTGGAGTAGTTCAGCAAGTAGACACCTTTGTCTCCAACCTGGCAGGGCTTTTTTAAATCTCAGGACTACATGGACAGACATACAATGCTTTGACAGTTAAAATTAATTATTGAATTATAACTGTGCAGTTAGCTGTTTGTTTAGAGGTCACCTTTATTAGAGATACTTAAGATATGCATACATTCGCCAACTGAGTGCAGAATGTTTTGTATGTTTGTATAATCTCACTAATCACCCCTTCTTCACTTCTACAGAAAAACTATGTGAGCATTCCAGGTGGTAACATCTCACAGGACATCTTCAATACCATCTTTGTCAAAGTCTCAGCACAATTTAACTCTTTCACCGATATCCAGTGGAGTAACTATTTTGGCTCAAGTTCTTCCTTATTCAGCTTGTTCATCTCATTTTTCCAAGTGGACCAGATTAATGCGATACCTGAAAACATCCACTGCAATATTTTCCAGTCTCTGTAAGTAAAGAGCAATAGAGGTGCATCAGCAGTCCTCATGTATTAAATGTTTACCAGGTAATTCTGATTATGCCCCATACCAACCAATCAGAATCCTGCTTCAATTTATCCAGTACAGAATAAAAATAATTGCCTGAAAATATATAATGACTTATTTGTATACTAAAGTTCCCACTTCCCAAAATTTAGGTTCTGTGACTGCTCTAGGTTAAAGATTTAGTGGAAATTAAAGAGGAGCTTCAGTCTGTTCTAAAGAAATTACAAGTCAGCAGCTACAATACAAATACTGTAGTTGCTGACCTTTATTAAAAAGACACACACCAGCCCAGGGATCCAGTGCTATCTTCACTTAGGCAGGTTCTTCGCTGGTCTTCGGGCCCCTAGCACTGCCACTTTGACTGTGGGTAGCTGGCTGTGACTCCCTGAGCTGTGCTTTGCTACCGAAATGGTCCGGCAGCCCCCTGGGACCTGTGATGTGTCCCATGAGGTTGTGGGCAGATAAGCGGGCATGCCAACTTCCACCTGGATCACCTAGGCGATCCCAGTGGAGGTGAGAGTAGGTTAAAACTAGGTACCCCGCTCCCCCCCCCCCCAAAAAAAAAGTACAACAAGGAGGGAGGAGGAGGATAAGTGGAATTTCCCTTTTTGGTGAAGTTCCTCTTTAAATTTACATTTTTTTAATTTTCATTTCATTTTTCTAGAACATATGCAAAACAGATCAACCTGGTGTAAATATTAGTGTGTGTCATTGGTTAAATCACCTAGTTTTTTTATGTACATTTTATATAAACATACGTAGATGGAGGCATCCATAATTACTCAATACATACACTGGCTCTGCTTTCTGCTTTGCAGTGCTATACAGTGGTTGCTTTTGCTGCTAATTGACACAATGCAAGTCTAGGGGGTCCATCAACTTATTGAAAAGAATGCACTCTCTGTGTGGCTGAAATCTTTGCTGCTAATAAGCAGAGGCAAGCAGAGACCACTGAGAGCTCAATCTACAAATCTCTAACCTCTAAAAATGTAGATAAAGATAGCAACAAATATGTTAAAGTTATGTTCACAAATTACAGACTGTAGAGCAGGGATATGCAATTAGCGGACCTCCAGATGTTGCAAAACTACAAGTCCCATGAGGCATAGCAAGACTCTGACAGCCACAAGCATGACACCCAGAGGCAGAGGCATGATGGGACTTGTAGTTTTGCAACAGCTGGAGGTCCGCTAATTGCATATCCCTGCTGTAGAGGATCTCTCCAGAAAATGCTTGTTGTTTGGCCATCACACAGTGGCTTTGTTACATCGATCTTAAAAAAAGCACGCATATTGGATGCTGTAACTTTAATAGCTGCACATTTGTTTAGGGTCTGTGACTCACTGAAGTCAGAGGCGGTCAAGGAACAAGTGCTTTCATTAAAAATGCAAACCTACATGTTGGCCTCAAGACAAATATCAGTCCACATGGACAATTTCATGCAAAGAATGGTAGATCTAGAGAGAGAGACTTTGTGCTACAAGTATGGAACACATGGCTGCTGTCCTGCCTACAAGCATTATAAAAGCCCTGCTTGGTCTAGCAGTGGGGTCCCTTCAAATGTATGCACAACTCAAACTAAGATTTGATAAGTTTACTTTATAACTTTTGCTAAATGTGTGCTAAAAACATTAATTGTTTTTTAAATAGCTGAATTATTCTCTCTCCTCTCAATATGCAGCGTTTCTTGGTTTAGCAGTTACTACGCACAATTCCAAGGCGACATACAAACTGTAGGTTATGCTCGTATCAAGAGATACCTCTTGGATCAAAAACAATTGACTGGTAAGAGAACACTTGTTAATGCATGGTTTCTCCCTTTAATGTCCTTTTTCCACTGTATCATTTTAAGGGTCAGCCCACTCAAAACTAATTTCAGTTATGGGTAGGGATGAGTGGAGCAATGTCATTGAAGCTGATTTTCGTGCAGAATTGAGATAGTTATGTGTAATTTGCTTAAAGAAATCTACTCTTTTTTTGTTCCTTTAATAAGAGGTTGTGCTAATTTGGGAAAGGGGGTGGATGAATGTGGTGTATTAAGTCATGTAGTGTTTATTTTTTTATTTGTATTTTTTCCCTTTTTGGTGAATTTGATAGGTATTTTTGTTCTGGCAATGTAAATGTTTTTTTTTTTTACTTTTTTTCCTCCTGTCTATTTTTCTTTCTGTGAATAAGCAGTATAAAAATAAGGAGGCTAATGAGATGTTTTTTTGCCACAAGAAAGGGTCCAGGATAGTTGAAAGTAGTCCTTATGAGCCATTTAAAGCCCATTGAAACCACACAAATCTATTGACTACAATGTATTTTGCCAACATGGCAAAAGTTTGCCAAAATCTACTAATTCTACAGAATTTTTGGGGATAATGTACAATTGTTAATGTGACTTATCCCAACTTATTGTATGGGTGAAGTTTCCTGGATGCACTGACCCGCTGATCTTTAGAAGAAAGCTGGTGAGAGATATTGAAAAGAGTAGTGTCAGATCACTTTATATATCATTATAGATAGTCAATCTTGCCCTTTGGGCCTGTTTTGTTGGGCTCTGGGCTTGTGTCAATAACATCAGTTTGACATTAGTTTAAGGTGCTTCAGAGATTATTCAGAATTAACTGACAGATGTAGTTGACCTGCAGTTTCCCTACTTTTGACCTGCATTAAGAGAGTTTTACAGTCCCTTAGACTTGAAAATCCATGTGACGCAAACAAAAGGCTATTGACAAAAGCCCTCATAGTGCCCATGTTATACTGGCAGGACTTAGAGCTCTAGTTCATAGACCTCACTCTCAGAGTGCTCAAGAGGTATATTAAAAGCTATCCACCTAAAACTATAAACTATATAGCTTCTAAGTAGCTAAGCAATTAGTATAATTGTCATCTTTTTTTTTTACAGGTTCCGCATGCCCCATCTCAGGCAACAGTGGCAAATGGCTTATTCTCAATTTTGGTGAAATGCGTGCACAAGCCTCCATAGCTGATATTTTTGCTATAAACCCAGGCTTTATTGTTGTAAGTACATGTGTTGAACTACATGTTTTACAAGCCCAACTCTAGTCAAAACATTTTAACTAGTTTTGGATAAAACAGAAAAGGGTTTGAACAGAAAGGAGTTACAATTTCTGGTTCTAGTTTTTATTGCTGTCTGTGCCACTATTAGGGATATTTCTCTTCATCTACTCTCAAGACATGAAGTGATGGGAAATCTCTCTAGTGTGGACGCAGATGAAAAAGAAACATATTTTAGCATAATGTGGAAGGTATGAACTGCTGAGAATGTTTTTCTTACTGACTTCTTGTCTCTTTGGCAATTACACCCTGTATTTATTGCATGTGAGTCACAGGGACAGGAAGTTAGGGAATCTCTCCCCAGTGGGGTCAAAGACAGAAATAAAAATCCAACAGAAATTTAAAGTGTCCCCTGTTCTATAAAAAAAATGGCACACTGAATGGCATTCGGGAAAAATATGAACAGTGACAGGTCCTCCTCAATATTTATCTTACTTCCAATTGTGCTTGTTTTTGGGAATAGTGGATTTCCAGCACCACTTTTACTTGGTGCTGTGATAGGCTGCAACACAATAATACCAAACCAGACTTTGACATTAGCTTCTCTCAGGCAAGAGTGTCTGCTAGGGTTTACAGTAGACACCAGTATTGTTTTCTAAAGTCTAAAGAAGACATCTAATCTAGCCTGCTGTAGATTGTTGGTTGCTAAGGTCATGGTCACCTGAGGGTGTTGCAGATAGGGTCCAACCAAGACGAAATTCCTTTTTTGCATATAAATAGGATTGGATAAGAATCTAAAAGCCCAAACTCGGCCAGAACTTTTTTCAGGCACTGATTAGAACATCTCAATCTTATTTGTGCTGCATCTCTCCTTTTATTCTTTTATTTGTGTTCATTTTCACTTTCTGCCCTGATGACCGGGTATCACAAGGAAAGGAAGTTTCACCAGAAACAGCAACACAACTACAGTTTTTCTTAGTAGAACGGGCAACATTTAGAACATCTAACAGGTTTTTACTGTACACTTTTTTTTGTGCTGATGTTACAAGGACAGGAAGTGAGCACACATCCCCCCATGGAGGACACAGGTATCAATAAAATATAGGCACTGACTCTTCCCAAAGATATTTTTTAAAAAATTGTAAGACTTTTCACTGGAGTTGGGCTTTTATATATATATATATATATATATATATATATATATATATATATATATATATATATATATATATATATATATATATATATATATATATATATATATATATATATATATATATATATATATATATATATATATATGTATATATATATATATATATATATATATATGTATATATATATATATATATATATATATAGGCATCTCTTACCTTCCGATTCAAGTAAGAATGATGATGAACAATGGTTTGGTGAATGGATGGATGGAAGAATAAATGAATTGATGAATGGACATGATAGATGGAAGGCATGTTAATTGCATGGGTGTATTGATACACAGTAGATAACTAGGCACAGAATAATGCATCTAAGTCTCTGCAATATAATCTGGATCAGGAAAAAATTTAAATATGTGGTTTCTGATTGCTGTATTGTGTAAAAAATTTGAAAAACACTGTGTGACAGCCAGTTTGTGTACAATGGGCAACCACAAAGGAATCATTACCTTGGGACACCAACATGAAATGAAACAAAACCTTGATGTTTTCCTCCAGTTCCCCCCGTGTTTTATGTAGTGCAGGAATGGGTCAGTATTACAGTTTTCAGGTTACGCTCCTGTGACATGCACTGCACTTGGATGTCTGCGTCTAGTAAAGAAAAGGTTATCCAGATATTTTTATAAATGATAAGCTAGCTTTTGTAAACCATTGTTTATGGCCAGCTTTATAGTGACAACACTTCTTTCCACTTTGGCAGACGGATGCAGTGTCATATCTTTCAGCTCAGCAGCTGGGTACCTATGTGGCCAACAGCAATGTCTGGTCAGACCAGAACCAGATTGAGATAATCTTTTCGGTACTGAGCAGCCGAACCATCGGTTTCTTCCTGGATTCCTTCAATGCAGCAGCTGAAGCGGTAACTTTTGTTTTTGTTGTTTTGTTGTTTTTTTTACTTTTTGCATTCTTCTCTTTTATTTTGCCTTCTTTGTCCTTTTCTTTCTAAATCCACTTTCCAATTCTTATTTTTCTATATCTGTTTTACATGTTACTGTTTTTTAGCACTTCTTTGGTTTTGCCCATTTCATCTTCTTTGTTAAATCATAAAAATATGATACAGCAAGCATGCTACATAGTTAGGTTGAAAAAAAATGACAAGTCTTTTCAAGTTCAACAAGTAGAGGAAAGAACTAATAAATAAGATGAAAACCTCCATATACAGAACTCTCTACCCACAGTTGATCCAGAGGAAGGCAAAAAATGCATTATAAAGCATTGTCCAATTTGCTCCATCACAAAAAACCTTCCTGATTCCTAAAGGCAATATTTCCTGGGAGAACAGTTTTGAGCATTATCCCTTACAAATGTTTATAACCAGGTATATTCTGTGCATTTATGAACACATCCAGTTTTTTAAACAATCAATTGAGCTGGTTAGAACTAGTTCCTGAGGGAGCCCATTCCACATTTTCATAGCTCTTACTGTGAAGAAGTCTTCCCCTATATGGAGGTGAACCTCTTTTTTTTTCTCCACAGTGCTCTTTGTGATTTTCATTGACCTTAAAGTGCATATTTTTGCATGTAAAAATTGTATGAAGTTTTTTTTTTTTAAAAGTGATTCTCAAAGTATTTTTTTCTTAAAATTAAAAAAAAAATTATATTTACCTGATCTGTGCAATGGTATTGCATTGAAAGGGCCCTCTTACCTCCTCTTCTGGGGTCCCTCGCTGCCACTCTCCACTCTTCCTCTCCTCCGAGTGCCCCCACAGCAACTGCGTGCTGAGGTGGCACTCATGACGGTGCACTCCTGAGCCAGGCTGTGTGCATCCAAAGACATACACAGCGTGGTTGAGCCATGCCCCCCACTCCCTCCTCACAGGATTTGACTGACAGCAACAGGAACCGTTGGCTCCCACTGCTGCTTGTGTGTCCTGTGAGAAAGGGAAAATAGAGCCTCACTGCTGCCGAAGGAACAGCACTGGATTGAGAAAGGACCCCAGTAAGTGTTTTAGTGAAGGAGGTGGGGGAACAAACAGTGTCATTTTTTTTACATTAATGCAGGGAATGCATTAGGGTAAAATAATGTCTTTACTTTAGAATCACTTTAAGTTTTGGAAATACAGTAGTAAGGAATGGTTAAAACCTGTCAGGTTTTTGCCATCTATGAGGATTTCCCTTTAATTCTTTTATTATTCTTTTCTGTTATTATTGTTCCAGTGGCAACTGTAGAATTTGCCATTCAGCCATCACTTTCAGGCCCTATGACAAACAAATATGTTGACAGGTTTTTAAATCTTCACCACTCTATCCAAAAAATTAGCTTTAAATACACTTTGAAAATGATATTCACAATGCACAGTAGTCACTTAGCTCATAGTGCCTTGCATTGCATTATTCGTAACTCTAATGCCGCGTACACATGATTGGATTTTCTGTAAAAAAAAACTTGGATGGTTTTTCCGACGGAATTCCGCTCAAGCTTGGCTTGCATACACACGGTCAGACAAAAGTTCTCTGAACTTTCAACCATTAAGAACGCGGTGACGTACAACACTACAACGAGCCGAGAAATTGAAAGTGGGGTTCCACCCAAAAAAAAAAAACTACATGAAAAATTAAAAAAAAAATACAAAAAAAATTTGGATATATATATATATATATATTTTTACTTACCTCTAAATGCCTGTTGCTAGGTGGTCCCTCGTAGTCTGCCTCTTCCAGTGCCTGGGCTGGTGACATCACTTCCCCCTCGGCACAGGAAGGGCTCAGCTCTGCTCCCTCCCTCCTGTCAATCATCTGGGACCCATTACAGGTCCCAGGTGACTGAGCTGCCAATCACGGCGCACGGCTCCACTTGCGCATGCGCAGTGGGTGCCAGACTGTGAAGCCACAGTCCGGCGGCCACAGTTGCAATGCCGGCGCCGCTGAACGGAGGGGGAGACGAGCGGGGCTTCAATCCCCCGCATCGCTGGACCCTGGGACAGGTAAGTGTCCAATTAAAAGTCAGCAGCTGCAGTATTTGTAGCTGCTGACTTTTAATTTTTTTTTCTTTTTTACTGGACCTCGGGTGGAACTCCTCTTGAAGTTCAATGCTTCAGAGCATGGGTCGATTTGTTTCTCAGCATGTGTAGGAATTTTGTGCGTCGGAATTGGTACAGACGATTGGAATTTCCAATCTGAACTTTTTCCGACCGAAAAATTGAGAACCTGCTCTCAATCTTTTGCTGGCGGGAATCCCACCAGCAAAAATCCGATGGAGCATACACACAGTCTGAATTTCCGACCAAAAGCTCACATCGGATTTTTGCTGGCGGAAAATCCGATCGTGTGTACGTGGCATAACACAGTTTTTCACATTTTTTTAAAATAATAATCTTGATTCCATTGGGAAATCCACACTTCTTTCTACACATACACCTTTTTGAACAAAATTACATCACACCTTACATCCTAATTGTACAACTTGCTGTTTTTCACCAAAATGTACAAACATTTCCATGGATAGAAGCATGGATAAAAAAAACAAAAACACTTGGTTTTAAAAATGTATAGTAAATAATAAATGTAGCGCTATGTGTAAAATTATAAATATAAAGTGCGAATTTCTAAAATAAATAAATGTAGGATTTATTTATTTTAGAGATTTACACTTTATATTTATAATTTTACACATAGCGCTACATTTATTATTTACTATCCATTTTGAATTTAGTGTGGTGTACCACTTGGAATGTTTAGCAGCTGTGCACGTTTATTATTAGGTTATCTTATTTAAACATCACAATATTACTTACTTGTGGCGCTGATTGTTTCAACTTATAATTTGGTTTTAAAAATGTGTCATTATTTCATAGAATGGAATCACTTCAGTCAATAGTGCAGCTGTTAGGAAGAACTTCCTTGGCGAAATCTTCTGCAAGGTTGGATCTGGCTTTTCGTCCTTCACTTTGGACAGTTACGGTGACTTTTTTGAGAATAAGCTCAAGTTCTTCAGCTCATCCCTCGATGCCAGGTCCTTCAGCTACATTCCAACAGATATAGGCTGTGACTCCCTGGCTGCAATGTAAGGTTCTATTTTTTCATAGATATAGAAAAAGTATACTGACACCCTATTCGTTTAATGCTGATAATCATATTAACAAAGTCCTCTTTGCCGTATTATACTTTATAAGAGTTTCCCTTAGATACCCCAACAGTGCACACTGTGCCTCCAAGCACCATAGCAGCAGCATGAACTGCTTTGGCTATAGTTAAGTCAGGGGAGGACTGGGCTACAAGTAGAAATATAGGGCTGGTGGCCACATGTGGAGATAATTCACTATTCAGACATCATTCAGAGTGGGCCTACAGTCAGTGGCACATTATATGACTACTTGTTCCCCTTTAAAACCTGGGATTAACAGTCTTCCAACACCAGTTTACTTTCCAGCTCTGAAATGTCATGTGACTGAATTAGGAAAGCTGCAAAACAAGCTGAAGCTGACAGCCCAATGGCACACTTTTGTCTGCCTACAGAAATCTTTTCCTACCAAGAAAGGGTCTGTTGGTTGTGTTTGCCCCCAATGTTAAAGGTTCCCAGTACTCTTGTCAGTTGAGTCCTTCTTCTGACCTGCCTGTGATACTTTCTGTAAATTATATTGGTGTAAACAATATTTTATATCATTAAGACATACTTTTTTTCCACTTCCACCTTTCCCATGGTTGGTTGATATGGGAATAGCTTGCTTTGGCAGTGGGAAGGAATTAATATATTTTGCGGAGGTAGTCTGTGAGTGAAGTGTATCCATCCCTCTTTTCCTATATGTTAGCGGTTTACTTAAATGCTTGTCAGTTTGTACCTGTCCATTAATGTCCACCAGCTAATGGCAAATGGCCTATGCCCATCTCTCACAATTAGTGTATGTTGGTCTCTGTGTTAGAAAAGTGATCAAAGGCAGTATATTTTCCACTTTCCAGAAAACCACAGATAACTCTTTTTGTTTTCTTCTGCAGCATGCAACCATTAATTGGTCTTACAGATGCTGAAAACCCCAGTGCTGTCTTTGACTTTGTGAGCT
Organism: Lithobates septentrionalis; assembly: GCA_037952835.1. NCBI lineage: Eukaryota > Metazoa > Chordata > Amphibia > Anura > Ranidae > Lithobates > Lithobates septentrionalis. The sequence goes on along the minus strand of JBBDGP010000798.1, from coordinate 447,551 downwards.
CAGTTCTGTCAAACTCAGGTACAGTAACTAACATTAAGATACTATGGAAGGAATTGAACTGTACCCAAGAAAAGCACCCTGTAATTTTGCTTCCTCTTCCTCACATTCATACGGGTTGATTTACAAAAGGAAAAAAGAATGCTCACTTTGCAAAAAGAATGTTACATTAGCTTAGTGAATATGGTGAAACTAAATTCATTAAAGGATTAAAAAAATGTATTCGTGCTTGTATCTGATTGGGTGATAGAACAGAACACAGCTTCACCTTTTTACTAAGTTAATTAAACATTTTTTACTCCTTTGGTAAATTAACCACATACAATTGGTTGTAGACAAAAGAACAGTTTTTAAAGAGCAGTGACCATAACTGCAAATTCTTCATTTAAGGGGCTTGTTTACTAAAGCAGTTGTTTGTAGCTGAGGCTATGTTTATCTCAAACCTGATGACTTCTTGAAGTGTATCTGAATCCAAAAACAAAATTTTTATATATTGCAGTTTACCGGTCCTTAGATCTAGTGGTATGCATACATTTTCTTTTTCAGGCATTTTTTTCCTTCCTGTCCTAGAGTAACAACACTCTGTCACTCACTGTACTGTATGGAGGAGAAGTGTTGTCACCCTAGGACAGGAAGTGTGTTAGGACTTCAAAAATACCTCCCCCTATCCTCTTCGCCATAACATAGGTTGGACGTGTTCTGCAGTTCACAGAGAGAACTGAGAACAATGATAACTGACAACAGGCAGCACAGTCAGAGGGATCAGACAGTTATCAGCCCACAAGATTTTTTTCCCCACTCTTGCACAAATAAAACAAACATTTTATACAGTATAGTAAAGTGAATCTTCCATGGAAAGATTTTGCCAGCCAGCCTTCCCCAACACAATTGGCTTTAAATTCCATTGATCAGCAAACTGTTCTCTCCAAAATAAATATTCCCAACAAAGCTGGGAGCTTGAAATCTAATGAGAATGCACTACTGTAACATTTTAAAGCTATTTATGTATTCTTGTTGGGGGGGGGGGGGGTCAGGGGGGTTTGGACAATCAGTTTTAATGAAAGGTCTGTTTTAGCAGAACAAAGGGAAATAAGAGAAGCTAATTATTAGTGTGCGCATATATTTTAAATAAATGAGACCTTTAATCTTTATTGACATGATGCATAATCTGCACCCTATGAATCTTAACAAAACAAATGTATGCTTAGGTTCTGCCTGCGTGGGTAACCTTGACACAAGATCATGGGTACTGAAATACTGGGGACCATACTTGAAATCAGGATCGTGGAGTGCTATTGTCACATTGTTTCCAAGCTTCGATGTGGTGAGTTGGTTTAAAATATATTTTTTTCTGCTTCAGCCACATCCTACCATGCTAATGAGATAACCTTGGTGTTTCAAAGCGTTTTTACAGTGTTCCATTGTATTTTTATATTGCCAACTTATTAAACAGCACTTTACAAACGTATGTATTGTGAACAAAGCACCTGACTGATATATTGGCTGGAGAAGACAACTGGAGCCATTCATATCAATCAATTACATGGAGCTGAGTATCTAAAGCACATGTGTCAAGCACAAGGCCCACGAGCCAAATCCGGCCCGCCAGACCATTTTATGTGGCCCTTGCACCTTTCTTGGAGCTGTGGCATCCCCCTCATCTCTGCCCCCACCTTGTTGGCAGCAGAGAGAAATACGGAACGCCTACACCAGATCCTGCGCTTCCCAATGCAGGCTCAGAGAGACTTGTCTCTGCTCCTCTTGCCCCATCTCAGCAGTCGGCAGCAGAGAGGAGGATAGAACTCCTCCTACAGATCCAGCACCTCTCTGTGCAGCTGAAGCACCTCTTTTTCTCTGCCTCCCTTGGTCTCAGCATATTGCAGACTCTGGCAGCTGACTCCAGCCCTCTTCTGGTCCTCCTCCAGACCCTTCAGCTTCTGCTTCCCAGCTCCACCCCCAATTTCTTTCCAGTAGCGGAACAAGGTAAGGAGGGTGCACTGAGATGTAAGGGAGGGTGGAGGACTCTTGACATCTGATGGTGATGGGGTTTTCTTGACATCTGATGTAGGGCGGGGTGCTCTGGGCATCTAGTCATACAGATACAACCGGCCCTTTGAGGACAACCATAATGCTGGCGCAGCCCGTGATGAAAATGTGTTTGACACCCCTGGTCTAAAGCATCTTGGGGGGTTGGAGAGGTGAGACAGAGACAAAGAGATACAGCAGGAGAACATAGAAGGGAGTATAGTGAGGGACACAGCTGACTAGTGTAGGGAAAGAACGCAGTCCATAGTTGCCCCAGAGGAAGGTTCTAGTGGCAAAAGGTAGCCAGTGGCCAGCTTGTGCCCACATTTACAGTCACTGCCTAATATAATTGTCAAGTTAATGGAAGTGTTATCCAAGCATTTCAACCAGTTACCAAATATTGGTCCCGATTAATGGTGAAACACCCAGAATAGATGACACCACATCCCTGAAGGAAAAATGAGTAAAAGTGGGGAAAAGCAAGGGATTTTAATGGTGCAGTAGAATCCACAAAAATGAATAATAATGAATAAAAGAATATCATTTTTAATATACATTCAGAGTTAAAAAAATACAGACAAAAAAACAGATATTTCAAGGTATTGCAGTGTTTCACAGTTACGGTGGTCACGACAAGCAGGTAAATTTAAGTCGGGTTTATGTGCAACTCTATCATCTTAAATTTACCTGCTTGTCATGACCACCGTAACTGTGAAACACTGCTATACCTTGAAATATCTGTTTTTTGTCTGTATTTTTTTTTAACTCTGAATGTATATTAAAAATTATATTCTTTTATTCATTATTATTCATTTTTGTGGATTCTCCTGCACCATTAAAATCCCTTGCTTTTCCCCACTTTTACTCATTTCAACCAGTTGTTTTCATGCCGAAGATAACTGGTCTAGCTGTTTACATGCCTTGCTGATTTTAAAAGAGAAAATTATAATAGCCAGCTAAATGCATATACAGTATATTTACCTTTTTATGTGTCAAAAGAATTCTCATTCTCTATAGTTAACTTTGTAAAATCACACAAATGTACCCACATTCCTGACTGAACAATCCATCTCCCAGTACGACACTTCCTGTGTCACCTTCCTTCCTACAGCCCTCTTGTTGGGACAGTGAATCAGTATGGGCACCACTGTCCAGTGAGCAGAGAACTGAGCCAGGATATAATGTTTAACCAAAAAGAAGCAGATGGATCTTTTTATACAGCCGAGCTGTGGGTATTTCATATGAGCGGCTTGCCAAAACATGCCTGTATCTCAGCCCTATATTAAGTTGTCTGAGTAATCTGTAGCTTTTTCCCTCTTGCTAAATACATCACTCAGAGTACAATTTCAGGAGCTAATAAGCTATTTCTGATGGGGGCTACCAATATTCCTTCACAGCAATAATTTACTAACAGGTAGGGGTTACACCTTAATGAGGTTGTCTACTGGCTTATAGGATTAGTCCACTTTTTCATTAAAAAACCCACAACACCATCCCTACCCCTCTGATCCCAGCTGCATGTACCTTATATGATCTCAACTAATATGGTCAAGCACTTTAAAATGTCACTACACAGTGCCAGAGGCTGTGTACCAGCAGAATGCAAACAATGGCAAGTGCTTATTGGTCAGCACTGGCCATGGGACTGCACGGATCAATGAAAAGAAAATCCTTTCTTCTGGCAGAGACGCAGAGATCCACATTGGCATTGGCAGTCACGTGGCCAGCCCTGCACAAATAATTGCATACAAAATGCTGCTACACAGCCTCTAGCAATGTATTGTGAACAAAGCACCTGACCGATATATTGGCTGGAGAAGACATCATATTACATGCAGTGCTACTGGAGGGGTGGAGAGGGTGTTGTGAGTTATTTCATTATTTGTGAAAAGGTGAACAAACTCTTTTAGGTAGATGACTGATTGATAATTTTAGGCGTACCTCTCAGAACAATATAATATCAAAAGACTTTGAATCTTGAGCAATGAGATGGGAACTGATCTGCTTTAATAAGTATTTTCTTTGTTTTAACAGGCGGCTTGTACAGATCTTTTGAGCACCGCCCAGCTGTCTGAAGCAGCTTCTGGAAGCAACATCATTCAAAATATTACAGTTATAACAAGTGTGATGGTCTCCTTCAACGGAGATGTCAATGCTCTATCCGGATTCTTAGACACATTGCGGCAGTATATTGCATTGGTAAGGAACTAATTTAAAAATAAATATTTTTTGTGGTTGTTGAGGACTGTAATTGATTCAACATATAGCAGTCAGTGCAAATAAGTTCTGTCTCTCCTAAAAAATGAATGGGGGTAGGTAAACCCTTAGCCTGGCTTCACATCTGTGCATTGCAGTAACATTGTAAAATGTCAAATTTCAGGTGATACTTCAGTCTTGGCAACCTTTTTATCGCTTCTTGTGGTATTTTAGGACAGGAAGCGAAGAGAAATCTCCCAAATGGGACATAGACTGCACAACAAAAAAAAATCTTAACCATACAAAACCAACACAGAGGGCAACTGGTTTGCAAGAGACTTTTAAGACCCCTTTCACACTGGGGCCACGGCAGCATTAGCGGTAAAGTGCTGCTCGTTTTAGTGGCACTTTACTGCTGTTTAAGTGGTGCTTTTCTGCCGCTAGAGGGGCAATTTTAACCCCACAAAACTCCCGTGTCGCGGCGCTTCCGAAGTGCTTTTCAAGCGCTTCAGAAGCGTTGCCCATTCCAATGGACAGGGCTTTTATGAGCACTAAATACAGCGCTCCCAACCCACCCCAAAGATGCTGCTTGCAGGACTTTTCAGAATGTCCTGTAAGTGCACCGCCCGAGTGTGAAAAGTCACCCTTGAATGAATGGGAGGCGGTTTTCAGGCGCTTAGCAGAGGCTATTTGCAGGTGCTAAAGCACCTGAAAACCGCCCCAGTGTGAAAAGAATCTAAGTGTATATCTGTATTAAACTAGAATGACCATTCCTAAACAGGGGTGGCAGCCTTCAATACCATCTGTAACTCATATGTAATGCCATTTTAACATTTCTACCCCCGATGATTTTGACAAAAATTAACTCCCTCGACCTTTAACTTGACCAATTCACACATTATGGCTTCATAGAATGTAATAATTCTGACAGCGTGTTTTCACACATTTTCACACCTTCCATCATGTTCTTTGACAATCTGATTTGACCTATTCTATGTTAGGTTGAAGTGACTGAGGTACCCCTGTTCTTATAAATGCTGGGGTACATTCCTGACACTTATTAAAACTAAAGAAACGACTTGGATAAGCAGTGAAACATTTTCAACAATACAGAACAAGTTCAGTTGTAATATGAATAACTACTACTACCTATACAATGATATGGATAAATAAGGACCTTCACGGACATCCAAAACAAACAGAAAAAAATGTTTTGGCTTTAGATATTCTTTAAGAATTCTTCTTAAAAAACTGTGCAGGTCGGGTGTGTAACTAAGCAGTGGTTATGGCATCTTGGAGGTGCCCCAGGAACTCACCTAGGAAGGTTATATATGTATGCCATGTATGCAAAGTGCTCAAAGATCTATTTCTACATGACTTGCTGAACTCAGGATAAAAATTGTGTTTAATTGTCTTTAAGGACCCAACTCTGCTATCAAACTCAAATGTGAGAGATGCTGTGCTGGATGCCGTTGCACAGAACGTGCTCGTCCACTTTGATTCCTATACTGTGGCACAAGTCCAAGATTGGATGACCAGAATCACTTTCCTCTTACCGTCTTTTAATGCAACCTTTTTAGATTACATACCTGTCACCATTTCATGTCCACAGTTCCAGGCCTTGTAAGTAATGTTTCCAAATCTTCAGTACTTAGGGTGGTCATACACAGCTGATTTTAGCGGACAATGAGACAGACTTGAGCATAACATGTGATAATAGAGCCATGTTGTTGGACTAATTATACCACGTGCCCCAGCTAATTTAACTTCATGACCCTGCCACTAGCTTAAATGGATCATTTGTATAGGTTAGTGTACATAGACATATGTGATTTTTGTGTCTAACATGGGTTTGTGAACCATTTCTGCAGGATTTGGGGTGCATTGTTTGAATTTTAAATGGGATCTTATGGAACAATGTAAATTTTGAAAATTACTCACATTATGATGGCAGATAATATATTACCGGTGCTTCCAAGTTTTCTGAGTGTGCATTCTATTGTGTCTGATTTTCATACAAAGGCTGCAAATGCTGATCACCTTTTGACAAAAAATCTAAAAAGATGAGCTGAAACTGAGTTACTATAAACAGCAAGGAAGTGCAGAATGTGAACTTTTTAGCATCCCCATGAGCCCTCTCGGATTCCAGTGTTCCAGGCAGCCTTAGCTTATCCTTATTTTATTCTGCCACTGCATTTAGGGGACAAGAACTGAGCAACAACAACCATTTGTGAGTTTATGAAGCAATAGTTGTACTGGATACCTTATACAATGCTGTGTCTTTTGTTTTGCAGTGTCGATGGCATGAATGCGGTGTACTCAAGTCTTACACCAGTAAAACAGCAGGCTGTAGCAGACTTTATTAAACGTGTCTTGAGTAATAAAACAACCAATGGAGGTAAGTGTAAAGGGGGATAAAATATTGGTTTGTGCTTCTTCAGAACCAAATGTGATCTGTGTTCTCGTGGGTAGGAGAATTATTTATACCAAAAAATGATGCCATCAGGCTATGAAGCCCCTGTCGTAGGACTTCAAGATTCACAAGAGCAATGTAGGCCACTTAGAAAATCCACTGAAAATACTATTAGGGCTCAAAGTGGTTGTATCCCCCGCCTGGTCATTTTTACCTACATGTCTATAATAAGGCTTACCTGTAGGTAAAATAAATATCTCCTAAACCTGTACGGTTTAGGAGATATTCACCCTGCATGCAACCCCTGACTTCAGCGGCACATGCACTCTAAAGGTCCGGCGTATCATGCCGGAAATTCAGAGCTCCTTGGATGGAACAGTGACCTCCCAAGCATGCGGCTACGGCCACTTACCACGCCGGGGCCAGCGAACCAAGAAGAAGTGCCAAGGGAACGGGGGGGGGGTGCTCGTTCTAAGGTAAGTATTTCATAATGTGCTAGTATGCATGCATACTAGCACATTATGCTATTGTCTTGCAGGGTTTGTCTTTTTTTTGTTTTGTTTATTTGGCGGTTTACTACCGCTTTAAGGGTATGCCAGGACAAAAAGAAACATATACAATATATGTCTGCAATACTATAACATTTCTCCATGTTTTAGCCTTTAAAATGTTGCAAGTACAGAAAAATACCCGTTGATTAGTCAGAAATCCAGGGTACTTTTAACTTTCTTTGGTGAGATCACAACACAGTGATTTTGCTGCCCAAAACCCCCCACCAACATTATCATTGCTGATTGCTGGACTACAAAACTTGACCGAACCCCCTTTCCTCTTTGTTCCACTTCACATGTGTACATTGATTTAATTCCCATTAAAACAATGCTGCTGCAATGACTCCCAAAAGCCCGCCTAAACACTCTATGTAGGGAAAAGGCTCTTGGGAGATGTAGTTTTGGGTGAATGCCTATGCCAGTAGGAACGGACTTGCCTGCAAATGCCCCTGCAAGCATTTTACACATTTGATGATGATGTCACAGAGAATAAGAAAAGCTGTTTTTTGCCCAAAAAATGAAATAAAAAGTAAAAGAAAATAATAATACTTCAACCTGTGGTTAAATGTGGGTCATTCCTATATATATATATATATATATATATATATATACATACACATGTTTGTTTGTACATGGAAACACCACATTTTAGGTTCATTATCACATCTGCCTGACAGTGCAGTGATGAGTATCACACTATTCCCTCTGTTAGCATTCAGTAATATAGTGGTGTCACCTTCCCACCTCCAACCTGGTGAATGGACAATGAAAGAGTGCAAAAAAACTCATCAATCTGTTCTCTTCTCCTGTGGGGTGGGGTCTCTGTTCTGAGTCATTACAGACTATCTTTAGTCACAACAGCTGTAAGAAGGAGCCTTCAGAGACTTTAAAGAATGCATAAAGCCGGCCATAGAAGAGTCGAAATCCGAACATTCTGTTGATCAAAAATGAGAATGGAACATACGATTGTGCCATCACAAAAATCCAGCATGTTGGATCCGGTACTTTCAAATTTGGCACAAAAATCGCAGCTGGCACACTAATGATGCAAAAAATTAATTTAATTAATTTGACTTGTCTATGGCTTGCTTAAAGCTTCTTCTGGCTTCAAATTGAAAATATAAAACAACCATAAGTAGTATTTTATATTTATTTAACTAAAAGGGTATTTCAAAAAACTATTTTTTACTGTGAACATATGTAAAGCAAGCCATGGATGATGCAATTTTCTTTCCTGCAACCATGGGTTAGTGTTGATGGGGGAATCCACCCCGCAGCACTACTTTGTTCTGCTGGTGGGGAGCACAGGGAGCCTTCCCCGCCGGCAGAACACAATGATCACTGCTGGCAGCTATAGCCGCTGGCAGTAATCACGTGCAAAAAGAATCTGACAGGCTGGCTGTACTGAAGTCGATCGATGGATCAACTTCAAAACAAGCAGCCTGCCCATAGATGGGTGGATTTTCGTCCGTTCACTACTGTTTCGGCCAAGATTCGATCCATCTAATGCAGCTGGCTTTAAGAAACAAAACATATACAAAATAGCATAATACATTCTCTAAAAAAAAATATATATATGGATTCCACAAGCTTAGTAACCTTTGTTATGTCAAATTTTCATCAAAAGTGTATGTCCGGGCAAAAAAAAAACATTCGGTACATCTTTGTAATACATACACATTTCCCCATGATGATGTACAGAAAAATACCTGTTGATCTGCCAGAAGTCTAATTGTCTCCTAACTTCTTGTTTGGACTGACAACACAGTGCCTCTGCTGCATTTAAATCCCAAGCAGTGTTATGAGTCCTAGTTCTCCCCTCTAGACTACAACCCCTCTCCTCCCCCTCATCTTCATAACATAAGGGGAGGTGTTCTGTAGTCCAGCAGGGAGAACTGAGCAGAGCTGACAATACTGTTTGGAATTTAAGTGCAACAAAGGCGGTGTTGTCAGCTCAGAAAGTTAGGAGCTTACTGGCTTTCTGGCAGATCAAGAGTTATTCTTTGTACTTGCAGACTTTTTTAAAGGGATAAAGCATGGGAAAATATGCATGTATTGCAGACATGCACTGAGTTTACATGTTTGGTTTTTTGTATTTTGCTTCTCTTCATTTTCAGTTTCACTTTCATTTGATCTATGAATAGAAAAATTAATTCAACATGTACACTTTTTTCTTTTTCCAGAAGATCCATGTGTCATTGGAACCTCGAGCACAGTTCAATGGGTAACGCAAAACATTGGCCAATATTGCTCCCTTCTGTCAGTAGAAAGCATAACAGCAATTTACCCAGCTGTGGACACAGTAAGTTATGGATCGATTTGCAGCTTAGCCTAAACTTGAAAAAGCTAAAAGATACTTCTGGAAGACTAAATATGAACCCTCTTCACGTTCTGCTCTAATCCTACCCGCTGATGCTGTAAGGGTCTCTTGGGACATACTCTAGATTGTCACCTGGTTTCCTGGATTTTTCTCTTTATTTGCTGGGAATTGAGCAGTGTCCATGTGCTTTCCTGTCAGGTCACTAGTTCAGTGATTAAACAAATTGCTATCTGTATGCAGGCCTTTCTTTGTTGAGGGTTCTAAGTGGACTTAATTACAAACAGATAATGCATGCTGTGTTCTTTATGGGATTCCATTTCATTTGTGAAGGTTTAGCAGAGGTTGGTAATACACTAAATCTTGTAAAAATGCAATAACCAGACTGTGTAGGAGGTAGAAGTATACTGTTTAGAAAACCAACTTACCATCATTATTTAACTCAGTACTTGCCAACCTAATTTTTGAAGGCCATGGGCCTTATGTGCCTGAAACAAAAGTGTATGTATAGCCATTTTTTTTTTTTACTTTTTAGTTTAGGATAGCGTAGAGGAAAGTCAATACCTCTACCAGGTTATTTTTATGCTTTATGTAATTCTTTGAAGCTGCATTTGGAAGTTAGAGACAATCTCCCAAAATGTTCTCCTCTTAGATGGTTGTTCCCAATGAAAGATTGCTTCTTACTTCTTGTCTTGTTATGAGAACAACCCTAATATTTTGTATTTCTCCTCACTTTCTTTCCCTGTGACAATGGTCACCAGTACAAAGAGAAGTTGAAAATCTCCAATAGGGGAAAAGATAACAGGAAAAAAAAAATTAACAATGGGTCCAACTCTTCCCTATTCTATTCAAAAATGTAAAAAAAAAAGTTTTGGCTATAGATACCCTTTCAAGTGCACACAAAACTAATCAAAATTGCAAAAACACTAGACTAGACTAGAACACTAGATCTGCCCTCTTCTTAAAACACTCAAGGATTCCAATGTGGACATATTCCCGATTGAATTCATGGTCAGTTAAAGAGGCTGCTATTAAGATATTAGAAAGGGTGTTACCGTGTCCTTATTAATAATTAAGAAGGTATAACACCTTTGTTATTTGATTGACCAATTCCAGCTGAGTGGTTTTGTCACTGTCCTTCTTTACTGAAATCAGTGTTGTGTTAGCATCACCTTTAAGGAAGATGTTGGTATTGCCAACCTCCTTTAACAAACAGTCCATCTAGTCTTGGCTGATTCTAAACCAGGGATCAGACTTCACACAGCCCCTAGCTCTCCAATTAGAGTTGTTGAACTTGGGTTTCTAAACCAATATGAAGCTGTGAGTAAGAGGAAGCACAGTTATGGTTGTCTGAAAGCACTCAAATCGTTACCAAAATTCACAAATTCTGTAGATTGAATATCCAGCTATATATTAGACCAGTCAATGTATACCTGGAGTTTAAAGCCTAATTAAACTTTCAGTTGAAAGGAGCTAAATACATTGCAGCTGAGTCAGAACAAACTATGTTTAATGTGTTATAATTAGTTTTCTTTAGAAACCAGCCACAGCCTGTCCCCTTCCAGCACCCTGTAGAGAAGGACCCTTTCTCCTTCCAGCACCCTGTAGAGAAGGACCCTTTCTCCTTCCAGCACCCTGTAGAGAAGGACCCTTTCTCCTTCCAGCACCCTGTAGAGAAGGACCCTTTCTTCCTATGTGGAAGCTGTGGTATCCCTGTGGAGGTACAACATGCTCCTTGCTGAACCGCATCTGCTGATGGGAAAGGGTGTGTTGAACCTCTTTTGAGAGACCACTGACTCCTCACTAGGAGCAAGGGCTCTTCTCTGTAGCATGATGGCAGGGGACAGGCTTTTCAACTCAGACTGTGGCTGCTTTCGATAGAAAATTAACGGTAGGATTTTTACACCCTTTTCTTTGTTTTAATGCACTTTGAATGTATTTAGCTATGTAAAGTGAAAGATCAGATGCACTTTGAGATTCAGGAACCATTCAGTTCTCTTTTTTACCTATTGAGTCTAATGAGTTTAGTGATCGGCAGGATATCAATTAAGCCACTTGTTTTGTCCTGGTTTTATAACATGTGTTGTCAATGCAATTTTTTTTTTTTTTTGCTCGATTCCTCAAAAACACTGCCTTTGAAGGTAATCTACCACTCGTCATTGGACTGTCCAAGTCCTACACGATAGCAGTAGGAAGTTTAGTTTGATCAGTAGCAATGTTGTGTCCTGTGCGGATTCCAGCTTCTTTTCGCTGCTCTCTCCCCGCTTCCCCACCTGAAGGTCCACTCATTAATTACTGAAAAGACCACTGTCCAGCTCCCAACAAAGGCAGAGCTTACATCCTTGGATGCCTATACAGTATTTCCCTTTATCATGACATCCACAACAACTGCTGGCGTAACTTGCAAACAACTATTGTGAGATGGTCCACTATTGCACAATTCCCTAAGCTTTACCTATATTAACTCATTGTAAATAATTATAACCTGGGAGTAAAGTAAAATCCTGGAGTAAACTTTAAAATATATATACTATATATGTATATTCCCACAACAAAATGTCTTGTTAAATATATAACTATGAACTGGAATATTGTATGTACCTAATCATGGAAGACATGGGAGTGTTGTGTCATCATCATCTAATCTAATGTTATCGTGAAGATCAGCTGAACATTGTACAATTGTTCATTGACTGTATTCCCTATAAGAACCCGCCAGCAATGCTTTTTTCATCTATACTTTTTGACTGTGTAGCTGTCTATTTGCTTATAATAAATTTTCATTGAAAAAAAAAAAGACCTTTGTTGATCTTTTTTTGATGTGCTACAATTATGCATCTTAGCCACTGCTTTTGTATTGCGCTAGTGCTGTCTAATCCAACTAACCTATTTGCTACTGGTTAAACTAAACCCAAAACAAAAGGGTGCTAGAGGTGTAAACCAACTAACCTGGTTTGGGGATACTTGTACTTATAACCTAACCCGTAATAGTCTAAAGTCTACTCATTGAAATCTCAGTTTATAGGCAAGCAAGGTGAGGGCTTAGAGACCTAGGAAGTAGTCCTTGAAGACATTTGCTTAGCCCACAATGTCAAGAGTACTAATTACTTATTCTTCCTCTTTATATAAGTTGTTTGATGTATTTTTTGTTATGTTATGTATTTGTCATTGCGGTCTGCTTGCTAGTTACACATTGCTATCCACATATACATTCATGCCACTTCTAAAAATGCTAGTTGTCAGGTTTTTTGGGTCACTCAGTCAGAACAAGTTTGCAGATCAGGGAGGTCAGATGTGCGCACCTGCGCCCTTGCTCTATATTCATGGTTCAAAGTACTGAAGCCTGAGGACCAGAATGACAGCTGAGCAGCTTGAACTCTTAGAAAGAGAGATCAGACAGGACAACCTCCATTTCTCTTATGACAGTTGTACTGAACTCCAATGAATATACATAATAACACAGCCCAAAGAGCTATGATATGCAGTAACCCACAATAAAGCGACTCATAATTACGTTTTTATTGCCCTTTATTTCTATTGAAGAAGCCATAAACGAACCCTATTATTATCTTCAAGAAAAATATAAACATGAAGCCTTCCATATTAGATTTGGTAATACAGTCCAGCAAACTTAAGGCTGCAGTTCAGTGGGGATTATTATTAGTGGCTGCACCTATCACAGGCATTTGTCAAGTCCCTCCCCCCCCCCGTCTATTTTCATGGACGCTGTACTAACACTTTCCACAAAAGTACTCTATGAAAGGAGAAGGCCAACCTTTCATTTATGCACTCATCATTCATAAAGCCCTTTTCATTGTGGAAACCCACAGTACAACTTCTATGAATGGAGCAAGGAGGCCGAAAGGGTGGGTGTAGTTGGCACTTTTGACCAGTGCATGTGACAAGTCAGAGGCATAACTAGAGCCTTCAGGGGTCCGGTGCAAGAAACCATGAAGGGCTCCGCTGACCCCCCCTTTCTCTCTGCGCCCAAGGCCCTTCCCATTGATCCCACAGCCCTTTGCCCTCGTCGCTGGGGCCTTTATTACAGTGCCACAGCGGGACCCTTTCACATGTTCTGCCGTCTTAAGTAGGGTTGCTACCTTTTCTTTAGGCCAAACACTTTAGCGACACGCAGCAAATTTTTTTTTTTTTTTAAGTATACACTATACATATATTTTGTGATTAAATAACATTTCTAATCATATGAATTTAATCACAAGAATCCCCAGAGTTCCCCCTTTACATCTGAATCCAGAGTTCCCCTTTACATCTGAATCCAGAGTTCCCCTTTACATCTGAATCCGGAGTTCCCCTTTACATCTGAATCCACAGAGTTTCCACTTTACATCTGAATCTGCTGAGTTCCATTTTACATCTAAATCAGCAGATTTCCCTTTACATCTGAATCCACAGAGTTCCCCTTACATCTCTGAACTCCGAGAGTTCCCTTACACTGTAAGGGGTGACTGCAAACTCAGATGTAAAGGAGAACTCTGGGGACTCTAATTTAAGGGGGGACACTGAGAACTCTGATGTAAGGAGGGATTGCTGCAGACTCTGGTGTAAAGGGGAACTGTGATATAAGGGGGTCTCTGGTAACCAGAGCCCCCACATACATCAAAGCACCCCTTACTTTAGGGTCTGCAGAGCCCCCTTTACAACAGAGTCGGCAGTGCACAGAGTACCCCTTACATCAGAGTCTGCAGTTTTCTCCTTGCATAAGAGTCTGCAGAGCCCCCACTTACATCAGAGTCCGCAGAACCCTCACTTACATCAGAGTCTGCAGAGCCCCCACTTACATCAGAGTCCACAGAGTGCCCCTTACATCAGAGTCCTTAGAGCACCCCTTACATCACAGTTCGCAGAGCCCCCTTAACATCAGAGTCCACAAAGTGCACCCTAAATCAGAGTCCATAGAGCGCCCCTTACATCAGAGTCTACAGAGCCCCCTCACATCAGATTCCACAGAGCTCCCCTTACATCAAAGCCCACAGAGCGCTCCTTACATACGAGTCTTCAGAGCAATCCTTATATCAGTGTCCACAGAGCGCCCCTTAGATCAGTATCCGCAGAGCGCCCCTTACATCAGAGTCTGCAGAGCCCCCCTTACATCAGAGTCTGCAAAGTGCCCCTTACATCAAAGTCCACAGAGCCCCCTTACATCGCAGAATTTCCACTTGCACTGAATCCAGAGTTCCCTTTCACATCTGAATCCGCAGAGTTCCCCTTTACATCTGAATTCATGGAGTTTCCCCTTTACATATGAATCCATAGAGTTTCCCCTTACATCTGAATCCGCAGAGTTTCCCTTTACATCTGAATCCACAGAGTTCCTCTTACATCTGAACTGTAGACTCTGATGTAAGGGAGAACTCTTGGAACTCTGAAGTAAGAAGTAACGCTGTAGACTCTGGTGTAAAGGGGAACTGTGATATAAGGGAGTCTCTGGTAACCAGAGCCCCCACTTACATCAGAGTCTGCAGAGTGCCCCTTACATGAGGGTCTTCAGAGCCCTCCTTACATCAGAGTCAGCAGAGTGCCCCTTGCATAAGAGTCCACAGAGCCCCCCTTACATTCGAGTGTGCAGAGTGCCTCTTACATCAGAGTCTGCACAGTGTCCCTTAAATCAGAGTCCGCAGAGTCCCTCTTACATCACAGTCCGCAGAGTGCCCCTTACATCAGTGTCCACAGAGTGCCCTTTAAATCAGAGTCCACAGAGTGTCTCTTACATCAGAGTCCATAGAGCCCCCTTACATCAGAGCCCGCAGAGCCCTTTTACATCAGAATCCACAAAATTTCCACTTGCACTGTAAGGGGATCTTTGTGGACTCTGGAACATTTACAAATAACAAAAAAAATAACTTAAGGGGACTTTGATATAAGGGGGAATGCTTTGAACTCTGATGTAAAGGGGAACTCTGATGTAAGGAGGTTGTTGCTCACCAAAGCCTCCCCTTACATCACAATCCACAGAGCTCCCCTTGCATCTGAGTCCCTCTTACATTAGTTTACTCACTGGGAGGCAGGAGAGAGAAGGGGAGGAGGTGGAAAAAGGAGGAGCAGAACCAGCTCTCTCTCTCCTCTCCTGTCCTTGGTGATGGGGGTAACTGTCATAGCTGGCTCTGGGCTGTGAGATATAGACTCTCTTAGTTCAGAGCCCCAGGGAGCAACAGTCCATGCTCTTGGGGCCCCCCAACAGTGGTGGAACTCCAGGGCCCAGTCTCAAGTGAGATCTTTGGTAGTTCTGCCCTGTGACAAGTGCAGCCATACATATTATCCCCCATAACACCTGAACATAACAACTGCGAGGGTATCTAGGTGGATAGAGGACTGAAGAATTTAAGGAACACAACAGCCACCAGCACACAAAACTGTAATTACCATCCTTGCTGCTGATTAAATAAAAAAACAACAAAACACTAAACTTCAGCTTTAACAGGGTGTAGTGACTTCCATATCATTTCCAGGAAACATCTAGAGCAGCCTTTCCTAATCTTTTTACCAAAATGGGTAATTCTGAAAAGATGTTCAGGCCTCTGCAACCCCAGCTTCACTATTCTTATAGGTACAGATAAACTGGTGGTCAGTGTAGTAGGACCCCTTACATTAGTGGTGAGTGGAGAAGTACACCACTACATTGTGGTTACTAAGGTGATGTTCCCCTTATATCGATTGTCTTCACAATGCCCCTCTACATTGGAGGTCAAATGAAAAGCTACACTTATCATTGCTGTTCAGTGGGAAAGCACACTTATTTTAATAGTTGGTGTAGAAGTGTATCCTTTACATTGCCGATCAGTGAAAAGGCACACGCTCATGTTGGTATTCACTGTAAAAGTACACAGCGTAGAAGTGCCCTGTTACATTGGTGGTCAGTATGGAAATTCCCTTTTTATATTGGTGGTGGGTATAGAAATGCCCCCTACATTCTTACTCCAATGAATAAAAAAGCATCCAAGGGGAGCTGGGACTTTGAAATGAGTTCATACAAGTTCAAGTGAGAGGATAAAATCATTTGGAGAGTTCACTGGCTTAGGTTAGGCTGATAACAGACAGGGCTACCTCCTAGTGGTTACCCAGCAGGTTACAAGAAAAAAAAAAACATGCACCAATGAAAAGAGTGCCAGACCAAATAATAGAACAGTCCAATTAAATTTATTGGTTTACACTTAAACAAACAGCTAATGCATTCCAGGGGCCAGAAAAGAACAAAACGCTTCTTCGTCAGGGCTGCCTTCAAAATAAGAAACTTCTTATCTTGATTGCTCACACAGATGTGAATGGCTGGTAACTCTCCTAGTCCAGTAAACCAGTAATTAGCTTCCCCACACAGATTCGCACAGGAAAGCCCTATTCTGAGTCCATTCAAGTGTTTTATTTTAAATGAAGCCCTGACGAAGGGGGGATTTTTTTAAGGCCCCTGAAACACATTGGCTGTTTTTTTAATGTAAACCAGTAAAATAAATTTGGACTCCTTTATTATTTGGTCTGGCACTCCTTCCATTGGTTCCTTCCATTGGTAGTCAGTGTAGAGGTGCTCTCTTAAATTAGTGGTCACTGGGAGAAAGACCCTCTTACATTGTTGGTCAGTGGGAAGAATGTCCCTCTTATGTACAACTGAAAATATTAATCAGTAGTTACTTCCCTGAGAGGCAAGAGGAAGTCACTTTCCTGAGAGGCAAAAGGAGAGGTTCTGCCTAATGACAGTGGTGCTGAAACTACGGCGGTACAGTCAGGCAGGAAATCAATCTGCCACACTGCTCATGGAACCCCTAGAAACATCTAGAGATGGCTGCGGGTCCATAGAAAGGCTGATCTAGAGAACCCTGTGTACAGTGCATATGGAAAGTATTCACTGCGCTTGACTTTTTCCATAACAAGTTATGTTAAACAGCCTTATTCCGAAGAGGATTAAATACATTATTTTCCTCAAAATTCTACAAACAATAGCCCCATAATGACAACGTGAAAGAAGTTTGTTTGAAATCTTTGCATATTTATTAAAAATAAAACAACTGAGAAAATCAAATGTACATAAGTATTCACAGCCTTTGCTCAATACTTAGATGAAGCACCTTTGGCACCAATTATATCCTCAAGTCTTTCTGAGTATGATGCTACAAGCTTGGCACACCTATTTTTGGGCAGTTTCTTCCATTCTTCTGTGCAGGACCTCTCAAGCCCCATCAGGTTTGATGGGGAACGTCGATGCACAGCCATTTTCAGATCTCTCCAGAGATGTTAAATTGGGTTCAAGCCTGGAATGTGGCTGGGCCACTCAAGGACATTCACAGAGTTGTCCAATAGCCACTCCTTTGTTATACTGGCTGTGTGCTTAGGGTCATTGTCCTGTTGTCCTGTTGGAAGATGAACCTTCGCCCCCCTCTGCTCCAGAGTGCCCTGGAGCAGGTTTTCATCAAGAATGTGTCTGTACATTGCTGCATTCATCTTTCCCTCAATCCTGACTAGTCTCCCAGTTCCTGCCGCTGAAAAACATGCCTACAGCATGATGCTGCCACCACCATGCTTCACTGTAGGGATGGTATTGGCCAGGTGATGAGCGTTGCCTGGATTCCTCCAGACATGACGTTTGCCATTAAGGCCAAATAGTTGAATCTTTGTTTCATTAGACAGAGAATTTTGTTTCTCATGGTCTGAGAGTCCTTCAGGTGCCTTTTGGCAAAATTCAGGTGAACTGTCATGTGCCTTTTACTGAGAAATGGCTTCCATCTGGCCACTCTACCATACAGGCCTGATTGGTGGAGTGCTGCAGAGATGGTTGTTCTTCTGGAAGGTTCTCCTCTCTCCATAGAGAAACGCTGGAGCTCTGTCAGAGTGACCAATTGGTTCTTTGTCCCATTGCTGACTAAGGCCCTTCTCCCCCGATCGCTCAGTTTGGCCGGGGGCGGCCCGCTCTGGGAAGAGTCCTGGCACTTTCAAACTTCTTTACCATTTACAGGTGTTGGAGGCCACTGTGCTCATTGGGACCTTCAATGCTGCAGACATTTTTCTGTACCCCTCCCCAGATCTGTGCCTCCATACAATCCTGTCTCCCAGGTCTACAGACAAATCCTTGGACTTCATGGCTTGGTTTGTGCTCTGACATGCACTGTTAACCGTGGGACCTTATATAAACAGGTGTGTGCCTTTCCAAATCATGTCCAATCAACTGAATTTACCACAGGTGGACTCCAACCAAGTTTTAGAAACATCTCAAGGAAGATTATTGGAAACAGGATGCACCTGATCTCAATTTTGAGTGTCATGGCAAAGGCTGTAAATACTTACTATATGTACATATGATTTTTTTTGTTTTTTATTTTTAATAAATTTGCAAAGATTTCAAACAAACTTCTTTCACGTTGTCATTATGGGGCATTGTTTGTAGAATTTTGAGGAAAATAATGCATTAAATCCATTTTGGAATACGGCTGTAACGTAACAAAATGTGGAAAAAGTGAAGCGCTGTGAATACTTTCTAGATGCACTGTACATTTCAATTGTCACTGAAACTTTAAAGGAATATGTACATCATATCTACAGGAACACACATCCTAACAGCTCAAAACAGGCATATATTCTGAGAACTTTGCCTACACTATTTAATATTTGCTCACTGAAATATACAAGGTCTGAGTCTTATCTACACATAGACGCTAAGTAAGGCCCAGAGTGTGTACAATTTCCCTTAATGATGAGTCAGTTTTGATCACTTAATAGAAGAAGGATCACGTGGATTCATTTCTTAAACAGACAATCCACTCAGAACTGGCACTTCAGTGATGGATAGACACCAGTGATGTCACCTCAATCCAAAGATCCCTACTTTACCAAGAGGAGTCTTAGGCAAAGATGTAAAGATATAATAAAAAAACATACTGTAGCCATAACCTTTACACTAAGCATGCAGTAGCTGTGATCTCTGGGCCAGAGACCTTATTACAAGTACCCCCGAGAGAAGTAAAAGTAATTTCACTTTTTGGTGGTCCAACCCTTTAAAACTCTCTTTAAACAAAATTATCAAACAAATAAGTAACATTATAAAGCACACAGCAGGTATGTAGTACGATAGTATATATTTTCCCTACATAAAAAACAAAAACACAACATGATTAAAAAAGCAGTACTTCGAACACAAACACCCAAAAAATTAAAATGGACACTGGGGGACCTTCACATAAAAATATACTAAAGAAGACTAGTCAGTTATCTATAAAACTAAAAACAACACATGGTACAGGGCTGATATCTATTTAAAACAAAAAAAAATAAATAATAAATAGTTGTACTCGGCAGACATTTATTTAAAAATCAGTAAAGGAGGGGCACTAGGCAGTTATCTATATAAAAAAATTGAAAACACAAATAAAGAAGTAGCAGTGTGCAATCAGAAAGCAAATAAAGACATTATGTTATCAATGTTTTCTACAAAACATACACAGAAAATAATACTAATCATTTATTTATATAAAAAAACAAAACAAAAAAAACCTACTTAAAATGCATTTGGCAGTTATCTATAAAAATAAAGAAACATCACTGAACCGTTATCTATAAAAAGCAATACAGAAGTAGTACTGGGAAGTTTTCTAACAAAAAATAAAGAAGGGATACTTGGCACTTTATAAAGAACAATTAAGAAATGGCACTAGGCAGTTAAAAAAAAACAATAAGGAAATGCTACTGGTTATTCATCTATAATGAATACAAAATTGTACCTGAGCAATTATTTGTATAAACAAAAAGGAAGTGGCATTGGGCAGTTATATACAATAATAAAGAATAAAAAAAAAACAATAAAAATGTAGAACTGGGCTGATATGTATAAAAACAGTGGGAAGTTTTCTAAAAAGACAATAAAGAAACAATACCGGTAAGCAATCTCTAAAAAAAAAAAGAATATTAAAAAAAAAAAGGAATTGTACAGGACAGTTACCTATATAAAAATATTGACGTGGTGCTAGGCATTTATATAGAAAAGAAACAATAAAAAAATAAGTGGAACTGACTAGACAATTATTCTAAAAAATAGAAACACAGTGCAATGCAGTTATCCAAATAAAGATGTGGTACTAGGCCAATATCTTAATAAAAAAAGAAATTAAAAAGGGCACCTTCCAGTTACCTTTAGCTAAACAAAATAAAGAAATTGTAAAGAACTACTATCTATAAGAAAAATGAAGATGGGGTGCTAGGTAGTTATCAATTTAAAAATAAAGACATAATACTAGGCAATCTTCTATTTAAAAATAAAGACATAGTACTGGGCAGTCTTCTATTAAAAAAGTCAAGAATTGGTTCTCGGCTGTTATATAGAAGACAAATAATGCAGTAGGACTAGGCAGTAATCTACACTAAATAAAAAACAAAGAAGTGGCTCTAGGTATTTATCTAAATACAAATTAAAACAAGGTACTGGAAAGTTATCTATTACAAAAAGAAAGAAATAATACTGGGCATGACAGACAAACAACGTTATTCCAAATCCAAACAAGCTGTCAGAGCATTCCACCTTAAAGCCTATCCACTCATTCTCCCATTTGGGTGAAATGAATTAGTGTGAAGTGGCTTTAAGGAGGTATGACCCGACAGCTTGTATGGCTTTGGAATAAAGTTGTTTCTTACTTCAGTGACTGCTGTCATATCTTGGACATTTAGTGTATCAAGCGAGGACACTCATAGGCAAGCAACCGGCAATCTTCTAGGACTAGCTATAGAAAAAATAAAGAAGTGGTACTAGTCAATTATTAAAAAAAAAAAGTTAAAAGTTACTGGGAAGTTATCTATATAATAATAAGGAAGTGTTTCTGAGCGGTTATCTATTCAAAAAATAAAGAAGTGGCACTGGGAAGTTATCTACAGTATATAAAATTAAAGTCATGCTTATGAACAGTTATCTATATAAAAATAAGGAAGGGGTACTAGGTAATTAATTATTTCAATAAAAGCAAACAAAAAACAAAGAAGTGGAACTGAACAGTTAAAGTGGTTGTTAACCCACTTCTTTGAAATCCTCCCATCCCCTCTGTACCATAATAATAAGTGTCCCTGTGCCTGTGTATTGTAAAAAATCTGCCGATCTGTACCTATATAAGCTTGGTTCCTGACGCTCAGCTAACTTGTCAGCTCTCTTCTCTCTCGGCTCACAGTTCCAGTAGGCAGGGCCGAGCCCTCCCGGTTGACGCGTTTCACATAGACTGGCATTGGTTCCTAGCCCCAACATCACCATACATACAGACAGTATAAATAAAGTCAATGAATAGAGAATATAAAAACATGTAACAAAACACCCACTACACATCATTGGTGTACATCCATACAGATATAAATATGCATATCCAATATCCTTTGATACAACTGGACTCAAAGAGTATAAGGCATCTATTCATAAATTTAGGTTATCATCTTCATTCTCACAATTGAAATAAATGTAGCAAAACATTTAAATCATCATCTTAGCAAAACATTGTCACTATAGCTGATCACTCCTGACACACATATATCAGTATATAGTAATTAATAAATAATTTTTAATCAACATACAAAGTAACATATATAGATAAAACATATCTACATATAGCAATCTATACCATCAAAATAAATAAATAAAAATGTCCTTTGAGGTGTATGATCATTTTCATTATCTACATCCATCACTGTAGGAGCTGATCTGCACCCTGGCTGGTTGTGGGGGGCAGTACAGTGGTGGACCCACCTGGAGCTGTGCTTGCTTTACTCTCAGTGAAATTAAAAAGGAACCTAAAAATTGTCTGATAGAGCCAAGCACTGACAGCAGCCAAACACTTCAATTTTGTTGAAAGTTTTCTTACCTCTCATTCACCTACCAGTTATACTCAACTGCCACCTGAGGTTTCATCTTTTTTTTTTTAATGGCTTGAATGTCTATCATTTGTTCACTCAAAACGTGAAAATAGTTAAAACCAAAAAAACCCTTGAAAAAAATACCAAATGCCCATAAATGCTCAACTTTCTTCCACAAACCACTGCTGCTAGGTATAACATTAGCCTAGCACTTTGGCCCCCTGATCTCTGCTGAAGGGGAGGATTACAGTTAGTCAGTTTGCACTTAGACCAACTCACTACCTGCAGAGTATGAAAGAGTCTGACCACCTTTACAGTTAAAAAAAACATGCCAGAGATTAAAAGGTTTCTCTTCAAGGCCAAGTTTCTCTCCTTCGACAGTTCTTAAAATGTATGTCATGGCAAAACAAACATAGGACATATGCAGTACATATTGGCAAGCTGGATTAGCTACAGGTTCCTGCCAGGCTGGCCAGGGGCTCTGGCCAGCTTCTTCTTGAGATAGAGTATGTACATACCTGTTCTTGAGAGGTTATTCTGCCATTTTGTGCCTCATTCACCTCAGGTCTGTAACTCACTCCCATCACAGTATTCACAGTTTTCCAATACAAGGCCCACCTTCTTGAATAAAAAAACTGCGTTCACAGAGCGCTCCTTCAGTGATTTACTGAAGAACTTCAAAGATATTAACTTGGCATGCAGCTTTTCAATTCCACATCTTTATCATTACATTCACTTCTAAAGTTTAGCCACCTTCCCAAATGCTCTTTCATGAGTGGGGGGTCCTCATAAGGAGTCTATTCACTGGCCTAAGCCCAACAGTCCTACCACTGTTCGTGGCTATAAACCTGCATGCTGTACAGTAAGTCAGGGGTAGCCAAGTCGCATCAATCCTTCCGCCCAGGGCCCCACCCACACCAGAATATACAGGGTACAACACTCCACCCACTGACATCAGTGGTTTCCCTAAAAGTGTACTACCACCTGCTCACAAACATATGCATATTTCCCATTGGTTTACCCTTTTAAAGATACTGGAAGCACAGAAAAATATATGTTGATTAGCGCGGAATGCACTCAGCTCTTATGCCTTGTTGTGGGCTGACAACACGCAACATTTTTTAGATTGGGTGGTGTCAGCCTCACCCAGTGTCTTTTGTTAAACTACATAACCACTCCCACTCGCAGATCTCTACAACTTCATTGATAGTCCAAGATAAAATAGGCTAGGATAACACAGGAAGTATGCAGAAGACACAGGACAGGTCTGGATTTTTGACAAAAAAAAACAGACTCGTTTTGCACACAAACAGACATAACAAAATACTTCCAATGGTATATTAAACAAACCAAAGAGGATTAAGTAAGATCAGCTCATTGTTAGGTTCTATGTACACTTTAATACTGACCTATGCCAACAATTCAGTGTGAACCCTATTGGACAATTGATGATAATCATCACAGAGCTGAGATAAATGTTACTTTGCTAGTTCAGGCCGACAACTAGCCCAAGGTCTAAGATCTGATCAAGAGTTTGTAAAGTATCACCTTGTGCTGGTGCCATCATAGTGGGAATATTTTCCGTCCTATACCCCCATCCATAGTTTTCCAACTTTCAATAATGCTGGGTTCATAACAGTGCTGGACCTGTGACAGGAACTCATCAAGAATGCTGACTATGCCCTTCCTTTCTCCCCCCTCCTGCATTCATAGAAGCTGTGGTATAGCTTCCATGAATGAAAAGCAATCTATGAACTGAGGACTTCATTCATTTGGCCGTCCTCTATTCATGAATCGCTTTTCATTTATGGAAGCTATAGTATAGCTTTTATAAATGAGGAGGAGGGCGGAAAGGGCAGGCAAAGTCAGCACACTTGATGAGTGTCTGTCACTGGTCCAGCACTGGTATTAACCCCCACAGCACCAGAAGATTAGGGCTGAGAGGTATGGGAGGGTGGCAAAGGACTGAAGATTTTGACTATGACAACTTGCACCAGCACAAAGACACACTTCGAATTAAAGTGGTTGTAATCCCCATTCATGAAATTTGATCTAAGCACATATATCTGTAGTGTTTACTCATCTCTCTCCAAAGCTCTAAGTGTTGTTTCTCTCTGGTGCTTTGTTCTGCTGTTATCAGCATGAGTCACTTCTGACAAGCTCTCCGACACATGAGATAACACAAGCTCAAAATTTGTGTCAGGGAGGGTGCTTAGAGGGAGATAAGCAGGGAGCTTGTCCAGTAATGCCGTGTACACATGATCGGAAATGCCGCCAAAAAAACTCAGATGAGAGCTTTTGGTCGGAAAATGTGACCGTGTGTATGCTCCATCGGACTTTTGCTGGCAGAATTCCAGCCAGCAAAAGATTGAGAGCATGTTCTCTATTTTTTGATCGGAAAAAGTTCCTATCCGAAAATGCGATCGTCTGTATGCAATTTGGATGCGCAAAAAATCACACATGCTCGGAAACAATTTGACACATGCTCGGAAGCATTGAACTTCATTTTCTCGGCTCGTCGTAGTGTTGTACATCACCGCATTCTTAACGGTCAAAAGTTCAGAGAACTTTTGTGTGACCGTGTGTATGCAAGCCGAGCTTGAGCGGAATTCCGTCCGAAAAACCATCTAAGATTTTTCCGGCGGAAATTCCGCTCATGTGTACGCGACATTAGAATACAGCTCTGCATGTTCCTTCATTCCTCTGCCTATGTGAATGGGGGGGTCCCTTTGCTCCAATCAGCTCTCTCAGCTCTCTCAACATGATCTGCATCTGAAAGGGTGTAGAAAGGGGAAGACAGCGGATTTACAAGTAAAACTTATGTAGGAGGATTTGTTTCATATAATTGTATCATCTGAGGGTGTTCACTTCACTGGGTCCATGTGAGGGTTTAACCATTTTAAATGTAAGTATCATCACTTTTGCTGATTTTTTAGGATCCTGACAGTAAGCCACTTCCTATCCCAGGGTGAGAGTGCCCACTCACCATACAGTATTGTACCTATGGAGGACTGGTGCTATCACGCTTGGGCAAGACTACAGAGCCTCTCCCCTTCTCCATAACAATGTGGGGGGGGGGGTAGTTCTGTAGTCCTCAGAGATAGCTAGCAGCAATATAAACAAATCAGAGATAGAGAAAACATGAATTTATCAGTAGACAGGCAGGATCAACTTGCATTTTTTGCACTTTTCAAACAGATACAACAAAACAGTTTCAGTAGTATATTTACCAGATCAAAAGGGAGCAATTTAAATACCCTTTACATTTGTCTGGGTAGGGTTAATTCCTTTAATTTTTGGGGGATAATTTGCTCACACTTTCTTTTTGGATAGGAATCATTTCTCTGACAAGGACACCGACAAAAACACACTTTAGTAGAGCGGAAAAGGTTAGAACTTCTGACAATGTTTTAATGCTGTCTGTTTCTTCCAGTTCTAGTGTTCACCTCAAAATAAAAACCAGACAAAAAATTTCACTTTTTTTCCCTGTTATCTAAAGCATAAAAAAAAAAATAGCTTCAAAAGCGTATAAACTTAAAAATATTGAAATAAAATTACCCAGATACCATAATAGCTTTCTGTTATTAACACAAAAAGTAACTTTCAAAATGCTGTATAACCCATTAGAAAGAATCAGCAGTCATGTTGTAAACTTATGGAGATCAAATGTGAGCTTTTATATACCATTGACTTGAATGTGGGTAGAGGGTACTGTATATGGTCATTTAGATACACAAATATGAATGCTTGGTGCTTCTTAACTATGACATTTTTACCTTCTTCACAGATGCAGTTGGTCTTTTTTCTGGGTCCAAAGGAACTGGCAGGTCTGACCATAAACCTAGCGCTCAACAGCACAAATTACAGCCGCTTGATCATTGCCAACGTGGAACGAGCACCCTACAGCAACTTTTCTGCCTTTGCCTGGTGGTTTAATGACTATGCTCGTCTGGTATGTATAACCTAAACTTTAACCAGGCAGCAAGTTAGGGGTATTACTGTATATACAATATAAGAGGCTGATTAGGAAAGAACTTGGCTAAGGCCTCTAAAATAGTCACACACTGTATAAACCCCTATTTCAGAGAGAATCAACCCCTGTTATTTATAAGGTACTTTCATACATATAAATAACTGTAAAAAAATAGAAATAAGTCACTGAAAATTTCAAAAAATATAATAATAATTAACTTGCCATCCTATTATATATGCAGTAGATATACCCCATCGCCTGCCTTTACACGCACATGAACTTTAACCGCTTGCCGACCGCCTCACGCCGATATACGTCGGCAGAAGGGCACGTACAGGCATATTAACGTACCTGTACTTTGCCCTTTAAGAAGCGGCTTGCGGACGCGAGCCCGCCCGCCGCGAGCTCCGTGAGTGTGATCGTGGGTCCCCCGGACTCGATGTTCGTGGGGATACTCGCGATAGTCTCACGGAGAGATAGAACGGGGAAATGCTGATGTAAACAAGCATTTCCCTGTTCTGCCTAGTGACAGGGCACTGATCACCACTCCCTGTAATCGGGAGCGGTGATCAGTGTCATGTCACACATAGCCCCTCCCCCCAGTTAGAATCACTCCCTAGGACACACCTAATCCCTACAGCGCCCCCTAGTGGTTAACCCCTTCACTGCCAGTCACATTTACACAGTAATCCATGCATTTTTAATCGCACTGATCACTATATAAATGTGAATGGTCCCAAAATAGCGCCAAAAGTGTCCAATCTGTCCGCCATAATGTCGCAGTCACGATAAAAATTGCTGATCTCCGCCATTACTTGTAAAAAAATAATAATAATAATAATGCCATAAAACTATCCCCTATTTTGTAGACGCTATAACTTTTGCGCAAACCAATCATTAAACGCTTATTGCGATTTTTTTTACCAAAAATATGTAGAAGAATACGTATTCGCCTAAACTGAGGGAAATAAAATGTTTTTTTATATATTTTTTGGGGATATTTACTATAGCAAAAAGTAAAAAATAATGCGTTTTTTTCAAAATTGTCGCTTTTTTTTGTTTATAACGCAAAAAATAAAAACCGCAGAGGTGATCAAATAGCACCAAAAGAAAGCTTTATTTGTGGGGAAAAAAGGACGTCAATTTTGTTTGGGAGCCACATCGCACGACCACGCAATTGTCAGTTAAAGCGACGCAGTGCCGAATCGCAGAAAGTGCTCTGGTCCTTTGCCAGCCAAATGATCTGGGGCAGAAGAGGTTAATGGCATCACAGTCTTAGTCCGTAGGGTTTAATATGGAGTTGGCCCACCCTTTTCAGCTATAAAAACTTCAACTCTTCTGGGAAGGCTGTCCACAAGATTTAGGAGTGTGTCTATAGGAATGTTTGACCATTCTTCGAGAAGTGCATTTGTGAGGTCCAGCACTGATGTGGACGAGAAGGCCTGGCTCGCAGTCTCCGCTTTAATTCATCCCAAAGGTGTTCTATTGGGTTGAGATCAGGACTCTGTGCAGGCCAGTCAAGGTCCTCCACCCCAAGCTCATCCATGCATTTATGGATCTTGTTTGTTTACTGGTGGGCAGTCATGTTGGAACAGGAAGGGGCCATCCCCAAACTGTTCCCACAAAGTTGGGAGCAAAAAATTGTCCAAAATGTCTTGGTATGTTGACGCCTTAAAAGTTTCCTTCACTGGAACTAAAGGACAAAGCCCAACCCCTGAAAAACAACCCCACACCATAATGCCCCCTACACCAAATGATTTGAACCAATGCCCAAAGCAAGGTCCATAAAGATATGAATGAGCAAGTTTGGGGTGGAGGAACTTGACTGGACCTCAACCTAAAAGAACACATTTGAGATGAATTAGAGCGGAGAATGGGAGCCAGGCCTTCTCGTCCACATCAGTGCCTGACCTCACAAATGTGCTTCTGGAAGAATGGTCAAACATTCCCATAGACATACTCCTAAACCTTGTGGACAGCCTTCCCAGAAGAGTTGAAGCTGTTATAGCCACCTCATTATTAAACCCTACAGACTAAGACTGGGGTGCCTTAAAGTTCATGTGCCTGTAAAGACAGGCGTCGTAATACTTTTGGTAATATAGTGTAGTTTTAAATACATTTTGCACGGTAGTCCTGTATTTTTTTGGGTAAAGCAATATTCTAAATACAAGATATATGTGTTCATACTTGAATCTTGGTGTCCTTTGTGTGTCTCTTCTAGACCTGTGCTGTAATTCAGAATAAAACAACTCCTGTACTTTGCCTCTGTGAAGGGATTTCCTGTAATACAGACCAGTCACCGGTGCTCCCTGTGTTTGTGCTGGGTGATTGGTCTTATATCTGCCCTCTCCTATCATTTTCTACAGTCAGCCTGTTGTGGGTGGAGCCTGCGGGGCCCCTTCCACAGCTCTGCTCTCTGCACAGTGCAGTGTTGATGTAACTGTTACTTATACAAGGTAATAGTTTGGTTTGTAAAGGCACAAAGATTTATTTGTGTGTTTCAGAATCAGCTTTCTGTAGATGCAAATTGCTAACAATCCATGTTACATAGTTACATAGTAGGTGAGGTCGAAAAAAGACACAAGTACATCAAGTCCAACCTATGTGTGTGATTATTTGTCAGTATTACCTTGTATATCCCTGTATGTTGTGGTCGTTCAGGTGCTTATCTAATAGTTTATTGAAACTATTGATGCCCCCCACTGAGACCACCACCTGTGGAGGGGGATTCCACATCCTTGCCGCTCTTACAGTAAAGAACCCTCTACATAGTTTAAGGTTAAATCTCTTTTCTTCTAATTTTAATGAGTGGCCATGAGTCTTGTTAAACTCCCTTCTTCGAAAACGTTTTATCCCTATTGTTTTTGACATGTTTCATGTATTTGACATGAAAATATATAAATGATGGTGGGTCCACTTTAACTCTCCAACATCTACCAAAAACTACAACATGGGTTTTAGGTGAACTAACATATTATTCATTTTTATCTGACTTTAGGCCAACTTGACAGTGCTTCCCAATGCCGAGGTTCGGGATGCCTTCTTGTCCATGTTTCTTAACAGACTGAAGCCCCACTTTAAGTACTTTCCACCAGAACTATGGGGTGTGTGGTTTGACGGGTACTTACCTCTGTTCCTTCCTGGAATAAACAGCACACAGATATCATGGCTCTCCACGGGTATTTCATGTTCTTCCTACCAGTCAGTGTAAGTAGATCACAGTGCTCTTGTTGTACTCGGTCTATAGTTGTCTATATTCATATCCTACCTTTTCAATTAGTGATGATCATGGGGGCACTATATTCCAGTGAACCCTACCTTGGTCTTAGAACAAACACAAGAACAAACAAAGTGCTGAGTTCACAATTTTTAAGGATCACTGAAATTTCCACTGGGCAGCACAAAATAGGGCCTACCCTCAGGAAAAAGGGAAAGGACCCAGTGTTGCGAACCCACACATATACAATCCAATGAGAGCACCAAACAATCCAAGTGACCAAGATAACTTCATGATAAATTGATTCATAGCAGAATAGAACCAACATGTTTCAGGGGCCACCCCCCCTTTTATCGGGGCTCACTTTAATTTTCTTTTCCAATGTTCTATCCTTATTTTCATAATTTTCAAAGACTTTAAATCATCGGCTCTATTCTGCTATGAATGAATTCATCATTAAATTATCTTGGACTCTTGTAGCTTTGCACGTTCATTGGTCTTACAACAAAAAGCTAAGGCAAAATAAAAGGATAGAAATATTCGGTTAGCCCATGCTCATCATTTGGGTAACAGTACATATAATATTGCCAAATCCACTAAGGCAAAATATTTTTCTGTAGAAAGCGCGAATAACCATTGAGATTTTAATGTGCACTTAACAAAACCAAAAAGGTATCAGTTTTCAGATAACTGTCAGGCCATGCTGGCACCTACCCTGTTAAATGACTAAACAAAGAACAGTAATAGTGCAGATGCAGATCAGGCATCCCCCCAAGCCACATCATACCTTTACAACTCCTGCCTGCCTTCCCTTTGCAAAAATGGTATGAAGAAGAAGCGTTTGAAGAAAAACCAAAGCTTCTGGATAAGGGGCACAATGCTCCCACAATGTAATTCTCATGAGAAAATGAGATGCCTGTGCCATAAATCAACTCTTAATATTTACATGTCATCTTTTTCTTTTTAGGGGGGCTGGGGCATTATGTTGGCGCTGCAGGCAAGGATATACTGTACAGCACCAGGGAACAGTGCTTTGAATGTACCTTATATATTTCCGAATTGTCGAATTTACGAATTTTCGAAAATTCGAATTTATGAATATTCGGAAAAATTCATTTAACGGATTTTCGTTAATTTGGATACTTCCAAATTAACGAATCTGTCTAAATTAGTTAAAAAACGAATTTGGAATGAAACAAATTGCACATGTCTAGTACCTTAAGAAGTTTGCTTTAGTTGCCTCAAAGTGATCTGCTGCTTTTATGAAGGTTTTGCATAGCTCCTAGATATGTTTAGGAACACATCCAAATAATTGAAAAAAAAACAAAAACAAATGAAAACACCCTTACTTTGACAAGTACAGTATATATTCTTTTTTTTTAGTTCAACTAGTGAAATCAGCTTAACTGCCATGTGTCAGCTGAAAGTAGAATTTAGGCTTACAGTGGGAGGGTCTGCTCTATATTTCTATTTATCTATTTCAGACCAAACTTCATATTTTGTGCTTATTCTTTTCAGGGTCAGTGGATTTAACCAAGCATTTGAAAATCTGCCCAGCAAGACAAAATTAGATTTCTACGACATGTACATTGAAACATTTTTGAGAAACAGAGCTCTGGCTAAAGGTAATCCCATGAATGTATATAGAAAAATAGAAACTTGATGGCAGAAAAAAGACTGAGTAGTCCATCGAGTCTGCCCATTTTTATGTTTTTTTATTATCATTATTTATTAAGAAAGAATTTAAACTTACTGTATCCAACTACTGCTGTTCAAAACAATGCACTTTTGTCCTGCTGCACTTCAGTACTGCTGCACTTGGAAAGAGCAAAGTCTAGAGAGTAAAACTTGCTACCCTTCTTAAAGCGGAGGTCAAGCTGAAAAAAAAATTAAAAGTCAGCAGCTGCAAACACTGTAGCTGCTGACTTTTAATAAGCACACGTACCTGTCCAGGGTGCCCGCGATGTCGGCCGCCCGAGGCCGATTCGTCCATCGGATCGGGTCCCGGCGCCGCCATTCAAACTAAGGGAAACCTTCACTGCCTGTTTCCTACTGCTCATGCGCGAGCCGCACAACACTTCGTGAATGGCCGGCTGTGTTCTGGGACACACACAGTTCCCAGAGCACAGCGCACCCCATTCCCCAGAAGACAACGCGAGGAGGAGAAGAATGAAGATCACCGCGGAGTAGGAAGTGGCAGATTAGGACGATCTGCCTAGCAACAGCCACTTCTGGTAAGTAAAAAAAATTTTTTTTTCAGATTTTTAGGAGAATTTTTATGTAATTTATTTATTTTAGGGTGGACCTCTGCTTAGGCTTACATATACTAACTGTCCCCACACTGCTGTGTAAATCTCTTCCCCAAACTTAGAGCTTGCTGGCACAAATGTGATTCACACAATACCACAATAGGTATCGTTGTTGTGGTATACTATAAATGTACAGCACATATACATATCTGGTCTCTATAAAATCAGTTGTTTCTTATTATTTTAAATTATTATATAAAATATTCAATTTTGCAAGTAAATATTTAACATGAGGTGAAGCCCTTCAACAAGAATCCCAGAAGTGCCTGCATGCTTGAATGCACCTGTGTGTGACTGACTAAGCCAAGTGATAATGGCTCTGCTAGGAGAAAAGAAGAGGGGATGTCCCTCTTTTGAGGTTCAGTTTGCAGTCTTTGTAATCTGGTCTTTTTTCTCTTTACATTGTTTTAGCACAGCTGTAAATAAGTCAATGTAATATATTTAGTGATGCTAGCACTCAGGATTATAT
Organism: Lithobates septentrionalis; assembly: GCA_037952835.1. Taxonomy (NCBI): domain Eukaryota; kingdom Metazoa; phylum Chordata; class Amphibia; order Anura; family Ranidae; genus Lithobates; species Lithobates septentrionalis. The sequence goes on along the minus strand of JBBDGP010000798.1, from coordinate 415,262 downwards.
TTAGCTGCATTCTGGGTCAATGGATCAGCTTTTTAATGCTGCTCACATAAGCTGGGAACACTGTGACTCCCATAGACTTTGTTAAAAATTTGTCTCTAGAGATCTGTTGCCCTTTCTTGTCAAGGCTGCAAATAGTCAATATCAACGCATATGTATTTCTTACCTGATCATAAAGAACATAATACATTTTATAATATACTATAAAATATATTTTTTTCCCATGAAGTAGCAAAAATAACAATACATTTTATTATATGTCTTCTAGATGTATGTAACTACACGAATCCTTTGCAGTGGGTCATTGATAACCTTGGAAGTTTTGCAAACCAAGCCACATACCAAGCCTTACTGTTCTATAATGGAAATTTTAGCAAGGTGAGACCCTGCTTTAGTGGTATTATATAGGCTTGACAAGTATCCAGTAAATTCCCAACTCTTTGCATTGGCAGGTCTGTGACAAAGACAGGAAAGTGTATTTTAATGTATTTTGTTTGTACACTGCTGGCAGTACATGGGTAGTACAGTGTACAATCTCCTGGCCCACTCCTTAGTTACATAGTTAGTCAGGTTGAAAAAAGACACAAGTCCATCTAGTTCAACCAATACAAAAAAAAATTAAAAATCATACAATCCCATTTACACAATCCTTCATCCACAGTTGATCCAGAGGAAGGAAAAAACCCCAGCAAACCATGATCCAATTTGCTATAGTAGGGGAACAAATTCCTTCCTGATTCCGCGAGAGGCAATCAGATTTTCCCTGGATCAACTTTACCTATAAATGTTAGTATCCAGTTATACAGTATTATGTACATTTAGGAAATAATCCAGGCCTTTTTTTAAAGCAATCTACTGAGCTGAGCTACAAATACTGTTTTTGTGGTTTGTTTTTTACTTAGTGACACTTTTTTTTGGTGACTGAGTGTACCCCTACTCATTCACATAGGGGGGAGATGGGATCTTAGGGAATTCCACTAAGGCCCCTGCCCGCAGACCCCCACAACCATGACCCAGAGTTGTCCGGAAGAAGCCCTTGTCCCCATCAACATGGGGACAAGGTGCTATGGGGTGGGGCAGAGCTCTATTTAAAAATACATTTCTTGATTTTTAGTGAATACATAACACTTAGCCCTGATTCACACTGATGCGATTTTGGATGCGTTCTAGAATGCATGGAATTGCATGACAAGTAAAATAATATTCTTTTGTATGGAGGCCATTCACATATATGCAGTGCAAATGCGATTTTAAAAAAGGTCCACATATACAGTATACAGTGTACTTATATATACCATATAAGTACTTGTATTTTATATTACAAATTGTTTGGCAGACAAAACAGCTCCCTTATATGTATTTCAAGGGTGTCTTTAGCTATTTTTGCGGAACTCAGCTGTAAATGTTATCCTTGTGATGAGGACATTAGAGTGTGAGGCACTGCTGGACTGCACGACTGATATGAAACGTTTTATATTCTATGTACAGTCCTTTGAAAATAAGTGCCAGTGCTATATAAATGAGTTTTAGAAAACCAATGTTGTTGTTTAAATTAATAGGTGATGGATAGCATCTTAACTGTGCAAGAACTGGCAGAATTCACAATCATATCAGACAGTGTGTGCAACAGCACAGTACTAAACATCGTGCTAGCCCAAGTTGCTTCTTTGGGGTCCTATGAAGATGTTCAGGATTACCTGATGTACCTCCAGGACAGTTTAGTGCCGGTAGGTTAACCTTCATATTACTTATAAGCATGCTTTGAAAGTGCATTTTGTTGTGGTCTATAGTTCTCATGCTATGAACAGGCCAAAACTGCAGTTATCTTTCAGGGATCAGAGCTTTTAATTTGTAGAGTAGAGCTCCTGGTGTGGACAGTATTGTTCTATTCTAAAGTCCATCTAAACACTAACTGTACAGTAACTGTAATCATAAAATGAACACAAGCCACCCCTTTAACCCTAACACTAAAGGTAGATTCGATTCAGACATGTGTCTAAGTCTACCTTTGCTCTGAAGCATGATCTACGTTCAGATTGCATTTCAGAGGCTACTGAGAGGCGGTGAGGAAGCAATGTGATGTCTCTTCACCACCTGTTATAACCCCATTTTTGCCAACAAATGTGCTACAACCCCGTGCATCACCAGGCATTTGCAGCACTTCCCAATTTGCCTGAATGTTACATGTTCAGCGTGCTTGCCACCCACTGACCACTACATGTCAGCTAGACTTTGCCCGGGGCAAATCGCAGCATAAACACCCCCACTCCACTGCCTATTGCAGCTTAAAGGGCAACAGTTGGCAGGTAGCAAAAACGCCGACCATGCATTTTACCACCCTCCAACTGCATGTCAAAATGAAGCCAATCCTAACACTAATCCTCCCTATAATCAGAACACTAGTCCTCCCTAACAGTAACTTCCCCTTTAACCCTAACACCCTTCCTATAAAGGTAACTATAATTCTCAGTGTAATTTGAACACTAATGCTCCTTAACACTAACTTGCCCTTTAACCCTAATAATCATATTTTGTGTAACCCTAACACTAATACTATTACTCTCTTTAACCCTAACACTAATCCTCTTTGTAACCTGAACACGAATCCTCCCTAACACTATCCATTCCCTACACCCTAACACTAGTCCTCCTTGTAACCTAAACACTAAATATTTCTAACACTTATACTCCTTTTAAGCTTAGCACTAACCCTTCATATTACTCTAACACTAGTCCTCCCTCCAAACTGAACATCAATCCTCCCTAACACTATCCCTTCCTTTAACCTAACATTAATCCTCCATGTAACCTCAACACTAATCCTCCCTAACGATAACCCTCCATGTAACTACAACCCTAAGACAATGACTTGCAATCCTCACACTGTTTCTCCTGGTAACCCCAACACTAACCTTCCCTGTAACCCTAAGACCAAACTTAGGCTAACCCTCCCACTAATCCATTCTGTAAACCTAACATCAACCCCCCTTGTAACCTAATAGCAATCCTAATACTAATGCCCCGTACACACGATCGGATTTTCCGACGGAAAATGTGTGATAGGACCTTGTTGTCGGAAATTCCGACCGTGTGTAGGCTCCATCACACATTTTCCATCGGATTTTCCGACACACAAAGTTTAAGAGCAGGCTATAAAATTTTCCGACAACAAAATCCGTTGTCGGAAATTCCGATCGTGTGTACACAAATCCGACGGACAAAGTGCCATGCATGCTCAGAATAAATAAAGAGATGAAAGCTATTGGCCACTGCCCCTTTTATAGTCCCAACGTACGTGTTTTACGTCACCGTGTTTAGAACGATCGGATTTTCCGACAACTTTGTGTGACCGTGTGTATGCAAGACAAGTTTGAGCCAACATCCGTCGGAAAAAATCCTAGGATTTTGTTGTCGGAATGTCCGAACAAAGTCCGACCGTGTGTACAGGCATAACACTTCTTTGGAGCATATTCCTCTCTGTAACCCTAACCCTTCATATGCAAGTCTATGGGGATGTAAAATATGCTTGAAGCAGATCAAATACAGGTCAAAAGGGGGTCAACTGCAAGTGAAATGTACCTGTTAACCATTTCTGAATTTCTGCATCTCAGAAGTCTCTCAAACTGATGTCAAACTGATGCCATTAACCAAGCAAGGTCCAAAGCCCATTGACACATGCCCTATCTGTAACCCTCCATGTGACCTGAACTCTAAACCTCCATATAACAATAACAGTAATAGTAACTCTGAAACTAACCCTCCTTGTAACCCAAACACTAGCCCTTCCTCTTCTATGGCAGGATTCTTTGTGCTCTTTCCTGTTCTGGAGTCTTCTGCTTTGGTTCACTTTTTTGGCAAACTTTCAGGTTAAATTGATGGCTATCACAGTGCAATATTCAGTTGCTAATTTTTGCAATTGGTGCCAATGATGATCAACAAAAGTGGGCAAGGTCAATTTATGCATATATAGTCGAAGAAAACAATGTGGCCTCTTTAGGTCTGACCTTACTTGTAGCCCATTTATGTATATGAAAAGTACAATGCATGTTTATATGTTATATGTATATTATAGGTATCATCAGCAGGCATGGCTTGGTGTAGCAGTAACAAACTCCTGAGCCAGTTAAGTGAGATGACAACGCAGGACATTATCAGCAATGTCCTTTTTGTGCTGAACAATGAATGGGCTCTGAACAATATGACAGAGTGGATGACAACATTGAATTTTCTACTTGAGAACTTCTCCAAAGCCTTTAATGAATCTCATATCTTAAGCCTACCTCTTAATATGTCCTGCGGAACCTACCAAGACCTGTAAGTAACTTGAGTTGGAAAAAAATAGCCGACAAAGATAAAAGAAGTTAATTGTTATGTATTTAATTATTATTATTAGGTCAGAGTTAGAAAGAAAATGGCAGGTTAAAGGAACAGAGTTAGGAGAGTCCAGAAGAGTTTACGTAGGGTAAATTTCCTTAGTTTGACTTATTTAAAACTTCCACTCCTTTTGATTATAACTTTTCAGGTTATTTCAAGAAAATCCACCTAAGCAAAGTGAAAAAATAGGCTTTTTCACATTGGAGTTTTGCACTCCTGAAAAGATGTCAGATTTTAAAGTTGTTTCATCTAATTATGCCCTGTTTTGTAAAAGGATTTTTTATTGTATTTTATGTCTTTGCCTCCTCTGGGGAGACTTAGTTTCCCGTTCTGTCACTAGGACAGTAAGTATGGAGAATTTCTTCAATGGGGACACAGAATAACATGTACCTTTATTAGTAGTGAAACAAGATTGCTTTCCTACCCTTCAGCTTTTCTATTTAAATATGTGGGGTGTTTTACAATGGCAATATTTCCTATTAGTAACTGATCTAATTATAAATGATAGGGGGTGAGGAAACTTGCCCATAATGTAATGGCTCAGTAAAAAACATCACTTACTAAATGAATCACTTAAGAGCACGCAGTTCAGACTGTATACTGCTTTTCTTTATTGTAAGCACTTCTCTGATCCATGGTAAATTGCTAAGGAACCCTTTATTAGTTCTATTTGTGGAGGTACTATCTACAACATTTTTAAGATAAATATTAAAATCAGTGTTGCAAAAACCATGGATTTAGTTACATAGTTACATAGTAGGCGAGGTTGAAAAAAGACACACAAAAAAAAAAGACCACCGCCTGTGGAAGGGAATTCCACATCCTTGTCGCTCTTACAGTAAAGAACCCTCTACGTAGTTTAATGTTAAACCTCTTTTCTTCTAATTTAATAAGTGGCCACGAGTCTTGTTAAACTCCTTTCTGCGAAAAAGTTTTATCCCTATTGTGGTATTTGTATATTGAAATCATATCCCCTCTCAAGCGTCTCTTCTCCAGAGAGAATAAGTTCAGTGCTCGCAACCTTTCCTCATAGCTAATATCCTCCAGACCCTTTATTAGCTTTGTTGCCCTTCTTTGTACTTGCTCCATTTCCAGTACATCCTTCCTGAGGACTGGTGCCCAGAACTGGACGGCATACTCTAGGTCCGGCTGGACCAGAGTCTTGTAGAGCGGGAGAATTATCCTTTTATCTCTGGAGTTGATCCCCTTTTTAATGCCAATATTCTTTTTGCTTTGTTAGCAGCAGCTTGGCATTGCATGCCATTGCTGAGCCTATCATCTACTAGGACCCCCAGATCCTTTTCCATCCTAGATTCCCCCAGAGGTTCTCCCCCCAGTGTATAGATTGCATTCATATTTTTGCCACCCAGTTAAATAGAAGAGCCAGTCTAACATTTATGGAATTAATTAATCTGGATGCACATGAAGTGTGAAGTGGCAAAGGGAACCAAAGGGCACCATTGCCAGAAATGCCATTTAAAAAAAGGTGCTTCCTCTTGGGAGGCAATACTATGGTGGAATTGCACAACCTATTTCTTATAAGATCTCTTGCCTATTTTCATGTAAAATAATCATAACAAAATGTAAAAAAATAAAAAAAATCATTTAAGAAAAAAATACATTAGCTTTGCAATTTACCTTTTCCCTGCTACAGAGCGCTTTATGATCAATTGCAATTGTATTTCCAACACTTATAAGTATATATAATCAAATAATTTTGTGCTATCTGTCAAAAAACTATATATTGTGCCTAATTGTTTTAGCTCACTAATAGGTACTAAATAGCTTTAAAAGCACCTCAAGGTATTTTAAAAGAGCATCAATTGTAAACATCTTACATTGACATCAATGTCAAAATTTTAATTTGGTGACACATAAACATGTGAGATAAATAAGTAAAACAACAAACATGATGTGAATTGTAACCAATGTGCTTTATTTCTTGTAATGTGTATTAGAGTACAGTCATTGAATGTCGAATACCCGAACTTCAGCAAAACACAACTTTTTTTTGTCTACAAATACTGCCTGTCATACCTAACCCGTCAAATGACATTAACAGGTAATATATATTACAAAATTAAAATACAATGTACCCTCAATAATAAAAGGGAACATGCAGTACTAGACCTAGTTGTATTGTGTTAATGACATAAAAATAAAACATAATTTTTAATGTATATTTACATTGTTGCACAATTCTAAGTTTGACAAATTTCACCCACAACCATAAATCAGGAAATAAATGGGTAATCAATACATATCACTTTACCATTACTAAACATAATGGGGGATTTACTGGAATTGGAGCGTGCAAAATCTGGTGCAGCTTTGCATAGATACCAATACGTTTCTAGGTTTTTTTGTCAAAGCTTAATTGAACAAGCTGAAGTTAGAAGCTGATTGACTACCATACACAGCTGCACCAGATTCTAAGTTTTCCAATTTTAGTCATTTTCCTCCAATATGTCCATAAATATGCAGCGGTTTTGTGTTTATTTTGTGTGTCTACTTAGTCCTCTCACATAAGAGAAGAGAAATAACAGCTTTAGGAAGGCATGCTTTGGAAGAAATATTTTAAGCATAAAATATAAAGATAATTTATTGAAGCTGGCTTCAGCCAGAATTTTTTATTATAGTATTATAGAACTCTTATAGTATAAATTAGCCTCTATCTCCCAGAGGGCCCTTGTACAGGTGCCCTGTCTGCATAAATGGTATTTCTGCCCCTATCTGCACTCCTTCCCCCTACAGTTTAGCCACAATATCTAGAAGTGGTGAAAAATAAGCAAAACATTATCCCAGTATATTAAAATGTTCCTGTCAGCACCAGGTTATTTGATATATTAAAACATACTTACCTATATAATAGATAATATACTTACCGTACCTTTCCAAGGGCCAATTTGTTGATATGCCACCTCTTTACTTCTCTCCAGCCTCTGTAAGTATTCAGCTAGCTGGATGGGTCCATTGTCTGTTTACTCCATCACACACAATGGATCCTCCCTTCAGCTCATACATCCTGTTGTGATATTTAACCACTTCATTACCCGGCTATAGTAATATGATGAAAAACAAAAAGAATTACCGCGCTACCTAAGAAACAATTAATAAACAAAATATGTGGAAAAAGCTGCAGCTCAAAAATTCAGAGATATGCACAAATACAATAAGTATGGAAGAACGTAAGCTGCGCTACAAACAACAAATGTAGAAGATATATGAATAGAAAGATCCGTGATGGACCCGTGCATACACCAAAAAACAAGTAGTATAGATACCAAAAAAGGTGACAAAGTGATTGAGTGGTAAAAAACAAAAAACAGTGAATTGTCCCAAAAAAAAATATATATATCATAAAGTTCGTGAATACAAATCAAATGATGTTCAGTAGAGGTGAAATGAGGCTTCTCAGTCCCACAGATGCCACCAAGTGATATACTCCACCACCATATAAAATACACGCTTACCAGAAGGCAAGCTTGTGTAAGCTTGTAATGCAACCTGATGCCCAGTCATAGTAGTACCGTCACAACACGACTTGCCAAAGTAAAACGAGAGACAAACAGGATGACTCCGTCTGGTAGGCATGTGGGGCAGTCAGCAGGAGGAACCTTTTCTGCTGCCACTTCCAGTAACGTCTCCTCTCTACTTCCTCCCTACTCACATATATATATATATATATATATATATATTTATTTTTTGGGAAAATTCACTGGTTTTTGTTTTTTACCACCCAATCACTTTGTCACCTTTTTTTGGTATCTATAGTACTTGTTTTTTGGTATATGTACGGGTCCATCACGGATCTTTCTATTTATATATCTTCTACATTTGTTGTTTGTAGCGCAGCTTACGTTCTTCTATACTTATAGTAATATGATGTTCGCAGGAGGGATCTCCCATCCTGGGCGGGCGTCATATGACATCATGGGCTTTCCGGCCATCTAGGGTGCACGCGCCGCGTTGCTCGGGACCCGGTGTTCATGCCCTGCGGCCACGATCTCCGCCGGGCACCCACGATTGCCCGTGAACACAGCAGGACCGTGGATCTGTGTGTGTAAGCACACAGATCCACGTCCTGTCAGATGAGAGGAGACCGATGGTGTGTTCCCAGTACAGAGGAACACCGATTGGTCTCCTCCCCTTGTGAGTCCCCGCCCCCTACAGTTAGAATCACTCCCTAGGAAACAAAATTAACCCCTCAATCACCCCCTAGTATTAACCCCTTCCCTGCCAGTCACATTTACACAGTAATCAGTGCAATTTTATAGCACTGATTGCTGTATAAATGTGAATAGTCCCAAAAATGTGTCAAAAGTGTCCGATATGTCCATCGCAATGTCACAGTCACGAAAAAAAATTCACAGATCGCCATTACTAGTAAAAAAATTAATAAAATAAAAATGCCATAAATCTATCCCGTATTTTGTAGATGCTATAACTTTTGCGCAAACCAATCAATATACCCTTATTTTTTTTACCAAAAATATGTAGAAGAATACATATCAGCCTAAACTGAGGAAAAATTTTTTTTTTTTTTTTAAAAATTGGGATATTTATTATAGCAAAAAGTAAAAAATATTGTGTTTTTTTCAAAATTGTCGCTCTTCTTCAGGGTCACTTTAATGTTAAAGCTTGGCACTGCTCTAGACACTGCCCACATGTGCCAATATAGTAAAACGCAGACAAAATAATAGTCTGTCTATATTTCAAAATAAACTTGTTTTTAAGCCTGTTCAACTGTGATTTGTTTATAGCATTGCAGGCTGCAGTCCTGTTTTAACAGATCTTCTTTCTTTAAGGATCGGCGTGTGCTGAGGGGGTGACTGATACTGAACAATGGATCACTAGGAATTTAGAAAAATTTTACATTAAAGCTAAAATCACTGAACTAATTTCCTTGTTTCCAAGTCTGGATTTTGTAAGTAGCAGTATAATAATAAACAGTCATTCTTACAAAACATTGTGGCAAAGTCTTATAAAAGATACTTTGAGGCCATAGAGCTAATGTGAACTTAATAAAGGATAACTGTATATGTTGGAGAAGGAAAGAACACATTTTAAACAGATAATGAAGCAGATTAAGATGGAACCACTATGTTTATACACTTTGCATGTTCCATCTACTCAGTGAAGAGATCTCACCATAGGAGTCTCTGAGACATATAAGAAGATGTCAGGTAGTTCTACATAAATAAAATATCAGTGTTTGGTGGACTGATGCTTTAATTATGCTTAGCCAAAAAGACAAATGTCCAGCCTTTCGCAGAAGAGTGCAAAAACTGGGCAACTGTGTCCATGTTTACCTCATAGGGGTAAAACAATCCTTCCTGACACCACAAAGTACTAGGGAAAATTTACTGGATTAAAATATGCACACAATATTCCTTGATAATTCTGACTGTGAATATTGGTAATGAAAAAAAAAAACAATTACAATTCTGTCATGCCATAACTGCTTCATACAGTATGGCATGCCACAGCTTAACTGCTATTATAAAGAATCTTTTCCTAAATGGATGGTAAAAAAAAAAAAAAAAATCTCTGTATACAGTAATTGCCCTCTGGTCCTTTGCACTGTCCTTAGGACGAAAAGTTTACGCAATTAAACTTTGTCTTGACCTTGGATATATGTATACTGTACGTATTAATAGGTTTGACTTACAACTTTATTTATACATGTTGATATGACTAACTTTGAATTTGAAACTTTACATATTCTGTTTACCCTATCTTTTAATATCTAGGAGATTTTTTTGATACCTTTTATTAATTTAGTCATTTACTTTTAGAGCTTCTGCAAAACTCCTAAGTAACTTTTCCAGGGTGATGTCCAATGTTGCATCTATATTCGAGATGTGGCTTTGCAAGTAATTTATACAAGAGAAATAATATGATGGCATTACGTTTTTTTGTTTTTTTTTATACATCCCTATAATTTGTTTGCTTTTGCAGCTGTACCTTGACATTGAGTGTTGCCATCTACCATGCCATTAAACAATATTCCAAGGCCTTTTTAAAGATCTATTTAATTGTATTACACTTAATACATACACACAGTACAAACATAAAAATATGATGCTCTAAGTGACGTTGTGACCAGATCAGTTATAAAAATACAATTGGCTGGTATTTAATGACCTTACCTTTCATTCCAGGCTGTGCTATTCAGAAGGTTGACACCGGAAGACCTGTCAGAAATGCTTTTAAAAGAGGATATGCGCAACAATTACATATTGACAAGAAAAATGTTAAACTTTGTTGAACTTGTTGATGTCACCAAATATGTCACTGCCATAACAGAAATAGCACAAGAGGTAAGGCTTTCCCCTAATAAATAATTACCAAAAATGATAAACAAAAACTTTTTGACAGACGAAAGTTCACTGTCTTTTTGATACTTGAAATACTTCAACAGGAAAATGTGTCCATCTCGGAAGTAAGGTCATTGATGCAGATCTTCTTGGATGTTGAGTTTATGAATCTCCAGTCCAAATTCTCTATGTATAACACCAGTGATTGGAAGGACTTATTTGGAAACAAACTGCGTCTCCTACTGCCATATGTCAACCAGACAATTATGGAGATACTGCCAGTTAGCATCACCTGCTCTTCCTACCAGGCAATGTAAGTCATGTTTTTTGAATCAGTAGCTTGGTTATAAAGCTCAATTGAACTTTCAGTTTAAACAAGCTAACTACATTCCAGGTGCAGTGTTGGTGCTAAAAGTCTGATGGGAGCTTTTGGTCGGATATTCCGACCGTGTGTATGCCCCATCGGACTTTTTCTGTCGACATTTCCAATGGACTTATATAGAGAACATGTTCTAAATCTTCCATCGGAAATGCCGACGGAGGTTATCCCGTTGGTAAGTCCGACCGTGTGTACGGGGCATTACAGTTGTTTTTCTTTAGAAAGCAGCAGAAAAAGTGTGTGGCCTGACAACATGCTGCAAAAATGAACCCTTACTTGTTGTGTGAAAATAGTGGTCTCTCTGCAGAGGTCCAGCACCCCTCTCTTGCTGGGTCTGATCTATTTCTCAGCAGTCAGCAAAGCCCAGATTCTCTGTTGATTGGGGTGCTCTAGTTCTGACTCGGGGTAGACATGGCTGACATCTGCAGAAAGACCACTGTTTCCACACAGAGAGCAAGGATCTTTCTTTAGAGAATGCTGGTGGGGGACTGATCTTTTTCTTTTCTACTCAAAAGGTGGATACATTCTAAAGAAAAACAACTACAAGGCTTTGCATTCTTGATGTTTATGGAAAGTGTTTAGCTGATTTAAAGGATAATTTCACCTTTCAGAGCATGTTACATGGTACACCCATAATTTGGGTGTACCGCGTAACATGCTCCAGACTTGCCACCCGCACCCCTAATCCCCCCTCTCTGTGACAGTGAGCAGGGGATCTTCTCCCCACAACCACTGTCACATTTGAAAATAGTGCAGCTGTACAGGGCTCTTCCCACACAGCTGTATCATTCATTCATATTGATCTGTGAGTGAGAGAACTACAAGTGCTGTCTTGCCCTGCAGCTTGTAAACAGTCAGCCCATATTGGAGGTACGGGCTGAAAGCTGCAGGGCTTGCCTGCAGGGGCTTGCCAATGCACCCCTGTTCCACTGATTACGGGTGCAGTACTTTGCAGGCTCCTGAGGGGAAAAAAAATAAATGCACATTTTTTTTCCTGCAAAAATATGTGCATTTATTATTTTTTCCCAAAAGATAAACTTATGCCCCGTACACACGATCGAAAATGCCGCCAGCAAAACTCCGATGAGAGGTTTTGGTCCGAAAATGCGACCGTGTGTATGCTCCATCGGACTTTTGCTGGCGGAATTCCAGCCAGCAAAGATTGAGATCAGGTTCTCTATTTTTTGGTTGGAAAAAGTTCCTATCCGAAAATGCGTTTGTCTGTATGCAATTCGGACGCACAAAAAATCACAAATGCTCGGAAACAATTCGACGCATGCTCAGAAGCATTGAACTTCATTTTCTCGGCTCGTTGTAGTGTTGCACGTCACTGCGTTCTTGATGGTCGAAAGTTCAGAGAACTTTTGTGGGACCGTGTGTATGAAAGGTAAGCTTGAGCGGAATCCCTTCGGAAAAGCCATCATACCTTTTTCCGACCAAAATTACGATCGTGTGTACGCGGCATTAGCCTTTAAACTGAAAGCTTAGTTGAGCCTTAGCGAGCAATTTAAGGCAACTTGTGAAATAAATTATAAATGTTCTACTAATGCTATCAAGGAAATACTGCAATTGTACTAAAGTGAAAAAGTGCATTCAATTAATCTTAAAGCTGAAGTCCAGGCATACGAGAAAACACAAGGGAGTTTAAGGGAACTGTTTTACCTGCCAAAAGATTTGTAGCCTTCTGGGAGGAGGGGCATAGGACTGATAAGGTCATCTCCCCACCCACTCTCTTCTCTCCTCCTAGCAGCATGTTTCCTTGTTTGCAAGCAGAAAACCTGATTAGTTTACAGCCCTGACCCCCTCTCTCCCTGTCTGGTCGATCATATATGAGGGTTACTAAAGACTGATACTAAGTCATATTCCACTATTTACACTGGTCATGTTTAAGAGAGTTCTGGCTTTGACTTAGTGGGAGTATGTTACATCTCTGCAGACAGCATAAGCTTAGAGATGTTTCTCTGACTCAGTGGGACCATGTTGGACCTATGCATGAGCTTGGAGGGCTCTGGCATTGACTCAATGGGGGTATGTTGGACTACTTAAGAGAACATGAGCTTGGAGATGTCTCTCTGATGCAATGGGGGCATTTTGGACCTTTGCAGAGAGCACAGGCTGGGAGAGCTCTGGCTTTGACTTATTGGGGGTATGTTGGACCTCTGCAGACAGCATGAGCTTGGAGAGCTCTGGCATTATCATAATGGTGGTATGTAGGACCTCTGAAGAGATCATAAGCTTAGAGATGTCTCTCTGACTGAGTGGGGGCTTTGACTTAGTGGAGGTATGTTGGATCTCAACAGGAATAAAGGCCCTCTCTTTACAGCATGCTGGCAAGACATAGTTATTTCTACTTAAGTTGTGGCAGCTTTTTCAAGAAAACAAATTGGCAACCTTTTATTTCAATACAACTGGAAGTTGAACATTCGTAAGTTGGTCCTAAGAGATCTTCTAGTCATCACTTCTACATCTACTGAATCAGAGTAGGCAAACTGTCTCTTTCAGTCTTCCCATCCCCAGCCTCAGCATGCAGTTTGTGGTTATAAGTTGACTGTAATGGGGTAAAAAGGTGGCACAAGACAGTTGGCCCAGGGTGCACAAATGTGGTCCTATCGGAGTGGAGTTCATCTGTGATCTCAGACCTATGTAAGCCACTGAAGAGGGATTTTACAGAGCTCTTTACTTGTGGCTTGAAAGGGTGCACCGAACTGAAGCTTGTGATTTGTAACATCTCATTCTCCATGATGTATCACTAATCAAATATGGATTTAAAAGATGCATTTGGATTTTATTTGTAGCTGTGAAAATGTCTTAAGACTGATAATTTGATACATCATACTTTCTCTATGCAAGAGACAGCAACAAACCCGCACCCTTATTTCTAAATCGTTTAAGTCATAAGACTGGTAAATAAGATCTTATAATAGAACCATATTGTCTCTCAACACAGACTTAGTGAATTTTCATCATCAAGTATCTATCTGTCTCTGACGAATGACACAAAGGAAGCCATCTACACTGCTTTCATTAAAAGATACATGCTGAGTCAATTGCATTCTAACGGTAAGACATTTTGAAATGTTTGCTTAAGTTTGTAACCATTCATATTTTTAGCTGACAGGTTACCTTATGAGTGAATACAACAATCCCCATCGCACTTCCCAGCTAGTCAGCATCCTAACTGAACTGTTTCAGCGTCCCAAGTAACAATAGAGATTTTTGTTTCATACATTTGCAGATGCATGTAAAGCCCACCCTACCATGTCACCTCTGAACAGTGTGGTCCCTAATTCAAAACTGTGAGACATATATAGTAATTTATACATTTATAGCATGCTTATCTAAGGGTAGCCCTTTCCTTTTAGTACCATTAGAGGTAACACCGAGCCACACTTAGGATTGCATCTCAGGATCCTGCTCCAGGTTACTTACCTTGTCCCTAGGATCCTGTGATGTCCCCCCCGCTGTGTCTGCGGGCTGTGTCCTCCGACCAAGGCCTCTGTGTGCCAGGCTCTGTTCCCTGCGAGCGTCGCGATGCATGGGTGCAAAGCCTGGCGGCAAATTCAAAAAATACAAAATTTATAACACATACAGCACACTGTAGTCTTATAGATTACATTACTGTATGAAATTATTTCACATCCCTTTTGTCCCTAGTGCTTTTTTAAATGCCCTGCATTCAGTTTTATATTATATATACTGTTCTTTCTACCTGGAAACTTGAGATTGTCCATGGCAACCAAAAAGTGTCCCTTTACATCAAAAGTGGTTTTAGACCAGCTACAAAACAACGATAGTAAATTAGAACACTTGCAGAATTGAGTGATAGGGAATCGTGGATAAAATTCATTTTATTATTATTATATTATTATTTTTTATAATTATTTATAGTTATTTATTATATTATAATTTATGATTTCGTGTTCTAAACTTTATCATACCTGGGATGTCTACCAGACTCTTGTTTGGACAGATTCAAGTGTGTTATTATTAAGAATTACAGGCCTACAATATAAAACGCCAAATTTCTATGCAAAACAATGTACCTATGCACTCTTTATTTGTCTCAGTGACCACCATCACTGGGAATGAAAGTAATGGAGAAACCAAAATTTTGAGTTGCCACCAGAACTAGAATAGAGGGTAAATCTTCCAATGCCGGGATGTTCCTCACATTGGAGAGATTTCAGTTCACTCCATATTTTCTCAACAGGTCAGGAAGTGAAGGGAAATCTCCCCAATGGGACATAGATGGAAAAAACCTGATATGGGTGTTCACTGCTCTCTACTTCACCCAAAATTTAAAGTAGTAATAGAAGATATCTGGCAAATGTCCTGTGTCCATTTTGTATATCTAGATTCACCAGTGCAGCAGTGCAGGTTCTCTCTTTTTCTGCATTACATAAGTAAAACCCTCTCTGGATGTTGATTTCCTTTATACTCAAGATTTTACTGTCTTTTACAGATATAGCGTGCGGCACTGGAGACCTCAGAAGTTGGATAGAGCTTAATTTTGCTTACTTTATTCAGCAATCCACTTTTGATGATCTCTTCATCTTCAATAAAAACCTTATAAAGGTAATCATTTTAGTTACACTTCAATTACCTGCTAAGTAATAGTATAATTTTTAAAACTGTTTGGTTATAATTCAAAATTACATAGAGATATTTTTGTTTGACAGGTGTTAAATCCAGCTGATCTTTCTGTCGCGGATCTTGCGGACTTCACTTTCCTGGCTGACTCTGTGCATAATTCCACATTATTGACTCTTATATTTGGTCAGATTAAGGAATTTACAAGTTATAGCATGTTCCTGGGATATCTTACAGACATCCAGAACTCCATATGTCAGGTAAAAGTACTGCCCTCTTTACTAAAAATGTGTTTTTCTCGCTCTGACCTCTAGGAGAGCTCTAAACCTTTCTCCTTTCTATCCAAAACAAAGTAAACGTGTTGACTGGAATTGAGATTTAAGAGGAATACCCTGGGATTACTAAATGATCATAAATAGGGATGTTTAAAACCTGGTCTAAAAGGACCATGTGCTCAACCAGCATTCTTCTGTAACTTTAAAACATAAAGGGCCAGGCAGAGTTGCAATTCCAGATCTTTGAATTAGCTGATCAGTGCCATAAAAGATTTGTCTAGTTCTTTTCAAGCTTTAAATGTGAGATTATGAATGTGAGATTTTGAAGGGGGGGGTTCTTCTCGAGCTAAGGCCCTCTGCGATTTTGGTGCACTACTGGCTTGTTCTACTCATGCAAATCAGGTATGGGTTAAGATGAGGATTTGCCAGATCTCAAAAAGTATGATCTACTTTGGTCCTGACACCCACCCACCCCCACCCCCACAACCTTTCACTGGGAAGCTCAGTGTGATGCTGCTTCTCCTCCCCCAGCTCTTAGCTGAGAACAGAGGGAATGTGATCACTTATAAAAAAGGGGAAAAAGGGTATTTATAATGTTTTTTTATATCTATACAGAAATGCTTTTCATTTCAACTTTATTTTTAACTGCATGGATTGTTTTACAAGGTGATCATTTACAATCACGTTAATACCCAGAAAGAGCAATGGGAGCTCAGAACTACACCCTAGTGAAAACAAAAGAGACAAAAGGATGGAGACCCAGAATTTCAGGGGTCAAAAAAACCCTTTCTCAAGCAACTCCTGCCCTTAATAAACCACTCTGTCTAAATCCACATCTGCCCTAGTTTTATCGTTAGTGGTTTAAGGCTGAAACAAAATCCCATATAATAAATAAATGAAATGAATCCATAATTCGCACCCTTGATTACATCATAACATATCTCCTTTTTGTTTCCTGCAGGTCACAAACACATCTTCTAACACAACTTCATGTGAACCGCAACAACCAACGACTCATCTGAGCTACAATACCCAGCAGGAGCTTCTTGATACTATCCTCATATTGCTCAATAAGAACTGGAGTCTTCTAGTCATGCCTGATTGGTTCCAAGTGTTTGACATTGTCATTGGCACTTTCTTTGACGCTCTCAGTGAAAGACAACTGTCTATTCTGCCTCTTACCATTTCATGTGAAGACTATCAGACTATGTGAGTACTACATTTATTAAATTAAGCAACACAAGCTGCATCGCACCATCCTTAGCCTGCAAAATGTAACCCACCCCAGAGCAAACCAGGCTAAATATTCACTGTTTTACAAAATGAAAAAAACTAATTTATAGTGTTTCAAATCGAGTTTTCCATTTTACTGTATATCTCTTACTTGGAGAGACTTCTCTGTCATGAGAAAAAATGAAACCATTGACCCCCTCTCCCCCTTCCCCCTTCCCCACCCGATAGACTTCAATGGGATTTGCATACTTTAAGCAAGATATGTGTTTGGGCCTGGGAAAATTCACTTAGTTGGTGTAAAAGTTCAGAATTATTAGTGTATAGTTTGCCTTCTGTTGCCCAAGAAATGTATGCATCATGTTGTATTTTTTATTTTATAATATTGTTCCCTTTATCTGTTTTTGTTGCATATAGAATTAAAAAACTAAGCAATGTCTACTCCAAGCTTGACAAGATCGAAGTTGAAACAATTTATGCCTTCTGCAAGACTTATCTAATTCAACAAATACATGGAACAGGTAAGCATGAAGGACCGCAAAGGTGCCTATAGACACCAGAGAACGATTAGGCTATTGCTGTTTGGCAAGTGCATCATAAACGTATTCTCTGCCAACTGACTACATGTTTGTGCATTTATGTTTATGGGGGGCGGGGAACAATTTTGGCTATATGTTTCTAATTATCGGGGGGTACAAGGGGTGCAATAGTGATAAAATATGCTTTTCAAACCTACTAGTCAATTATTTTTTTAAAGTAAAGTCGTTATTACTGGTGATAACTGTATTATACTCAGAGGTAGGGTTACTTTAAAATGTATTTTCAGCTTTAAAAATAATCTGATTGTTTTCTGCATTTTTTGTAATATTCTACTATTCAGGATATGCATGTGCCACCCCTGAAACTGAAACCACAGAATGGATCACAAAAAATCTGGCAGCCTTTGTGACCAGTACTACTGTCTTAGAATTAATGGAGTTGTTCCCCAATCTTGACTTGGTATGTATCATATTTGATTCTTATGGTCATTTTTCAATCTGAAGTTACCTTATTTTCAACCATCTTTCTATCTACTTACAGAGTTCTGTTCTACGTGTCCTAACACCAACTGAGACAGCCATCCTCATAACCAAACCAGATGTCCTCTCCAACACCACAATACTGACAGAGATCCTAAGTCTACTTCAGCCACAGAACATTTCACAATACATTCAAGCTATTATATCCACAGCAGAAACGGTAGTGCCCTAAAAATGATGATGATTATTATGATGATAACAATAATTATTATTCCTTTTTATTACTATTACTAGTTACCTATAAAATTGGGGGCAGCTCTGGAGTTGATCCTAAACAGCAATAATAGGTGTCTCTCCCTCCATAAGAGGGAAAGATGTGAAAAGGGTACAAATATGGCAACCAATTAATAAAGGACATAGTAGGCCTAACTTATAATAGATGGTTAAAAAAAGTGGATTTATTTTGTTGCAAAATGTTAGAGTTAAACTAATTATGATGTATACATATACGCAAATATAAATAGAATATATGTCCAAAGATTTGGGAAATTAACTTTTTATCTCAAGGACCATAGAAAGGACAAGGGAATTAGATGCACAGTATTATAAGTATAGGATTATAGGATAACGATTCTTTAGGTAATAGTAGTTAAAGCCCTATTGGACTTTAAAAATTAGCCAGATGCATTCAAGACACATCAAAAAAGAAAATGTGTGAAAAGTCTTAAGCCCTGTACACACGATCAGACTTTCCGACAACAAAATCGTGGAATTTTGTTTGAAGGGTGTTGGCTCCAACTTCTCTTGCATGCACACGGTCACACAAATGTTGGCCAACAATTCCGAATGTAGTGACATACAACATGTACGTGATATCTCCATTACGAACGCTAGTTTTATGGCTCTTACTTGATTCTGAGCATGCGTGTTTGTACTTTGGACTTTTGTCCGACGGACTTGTGTACACACGATCGGAAAGTCCAAAAACACACATTTGTTGGCGGAAAATTTGAGAGCATGCTAGCCAACATTTGTTGGCAGAAAGTCCGACAGCAAATGTCCGATGGAGCATACACGGTCGGACTTACTGCCAACAAGCTCACATCCAACATTTCCCGTCGGAAAATCCGATCATGTGTACGCGGCATTACAGCACGTTTTCTTAAAAATCAGCCAAAGCCTAAAACCTAGTATAACAAAATCATATGAAAAATACCGCTTTCAAAGCAATCGTATGATAATCGGATCGTTAGTACACAGCAATCGAGAGCAGATCATGACAGTTCATCAAAAATTATCCGAAGTGACAAACACAAAAAATTTTGTATGATACCAGATCGTACGATTTTAGTTTATTCAGTTCAGCTTTCATCTGAAAATACAATACAAATACAATACATTAGGCATGTGCAATTAATTTCGTTCCAAATTTGTTTTTTAACGAATTTCGACAAATTCGTAAATTCAGAAATATCCGAATTAGCGAAAACCCGTTTAACGAATTTTTCAAAAAATTTGTAAATTTGTAAATTCATACATTCGTAAATTCGTACATTCGTAATGTACGAATGTACATTCATACATTCTTCCATTAGTAAATTAGTGAATTTGTAAATTCGTAAATTTGTAAATCTGAAATAATAATTAACTAATAATAACTTAACTACTATTACTAGTAACTATTAAATTATAGGTATTGTAATTTCCTTTCAAATTTGGCTGTTAGTGAACATAACACATACACATTTATCCGAAGGTTACGAATGATCCAAAATAACGAATGCCGTATCCAAACAAATGGAACGTAATTAATTAATAATAATACATAACAATAATAATAATATAAACTTTTTATTATTATTATTTATTATTAATTTGTTCCATTCCATTTGTTTAGATGCAGCATTTGTTATTTCGGATAATTTGTAACTTCAGATAAATTCGTATTTGACAGCCAAATTTGAAAGGAAATTACAATACCTATAATTTAATACTTAGTTACTATTTCAGATTTTCAAATTTTCGGGTTTTTGGATTTTCAAATTTCGAATTTACGAATGTACGAATTTACGAATGTATGAATTTACGAATGTACGAATGAACGAATTTACGAATGTACAAATTTACGAATGTACGAATTACGAACATAACAAATGACCTGAAAAACGGAAAAAAAATAAATAATGAAACGAAAATTAACAAATTTTTTGGCTGTGCACATGTCTACAATACATTACATCGCTTCCAAAGTTGTATTCTGTCATACAAGATTTTTTGCAAATTAAGTGACTCTTCATTTTCGATATGAAGCCTACCTTGCAAAAAAAAAAAAAAAAAGTTAATTTGTCCGATATTCTTAACTTGTGAACAGCCCTTAAAGCAGGGTTCCACCCAAAAATGGAACTTCCGCTTTAAGTGCTGGTGACCGCCTGACATGCCACATTTGGCATGTCATTTTTTTGGGGGGGAGCGGGTATCCTGTTTTTACAGGCACCCAGCTCCCACTTCCTCCCCTGTTGCTGCAGCACCAGAAGGAAGATCACCTCTCCCCCTCCCTCCCTGCAATCTTCTGGGACATGTCACAGGTCCCAGAAGATTGCCCCGCCATTCACAGCACGCAGTGTGCGCCTTGCTGTGAAGCCACAGCTGGGCACCCACGGTTAGAATGTCGGTGCTGCAGAGAGGGGGGGGAGAGGAGCAGGGCTTCGTGTGCCCGCATCGCTGGACCGTGGGACAGGTGAGTGTCTGATTATGAAAAGTCAGCAGCTACATTTTTTGTAACTGCTGACTTTTAAATGAGTGGAACTCCGCTTTTAGTAGGAAAACTTTTCCCCTGACAACAGCTGCACAGTGGAACCCCTTCTCTCTGGGAAAGTAGTCTTCTTGCAGACATCTGACATGCCCCCTGCTTATTTACACCAACATCAATACCCTAAGATTAATATAACAATACCAGCAGGATAACCCTACAGGTCCAATGCTATCTTTCCACTTTCCTCAAATGCCCCCTGCTAAATCAGAGCTGGAGCTCTTCAATCAGCAGGGAGCATGACTTTTGTTGATTGCAGACCTACAGGTCTGACTGAGTAGAGGACATGCCAGACCTCTGCAGAGAGACCACAGCTTTCCAGCAGAGAGCAAGGGTTTCCACTCTGCAGACTTTCCACTCGGTCTATGGCTTAGAAAGCAAAAAAAAACAAAAAACTGTGAGACATTAAACATCTTTTGGTTTGATGCACCTGGAAAGTATTTAGCTGTTTTAGATTGAAGGTTCATTCATCTTTAGGCTGTTAAATATTCCATAATACAGTATTGCAATGAAAAAAATAGGCAGAGAGTTAAAAAAAAAAAGGATGAGTTTGTTGCTACTATTGCATCCACAGTGATTTTGTTTACTGCCGGCATACATGAGAGGTTAAACACAATGGACATGTTTTTTTTCAACGTAACAATAACTCTGTAACTATAATTGTAACTATCATATATTTTTAGGCTAATCTATCTGAAACTCAGTTAACCTTGGTGAAAGAGATCTTCCTGGAGACTGCTTTAACTGGGCAGAGTTCAAACTTCTACACCTATAAAACTGAAGACTGGAAGATTTTGTTCCAGATTGACTTGGTTCTACTCTTACCCGCCATCACACCATCTATACTGCAGATTATACCCACCAACATCAGCTGCCTTTCCTACCAGGCATTGTAAGTTTCCTGTGACTTTAGATAAACTGTAAAACTGATCATGGATAATCATTCAACATATTTTTGCTTAAATTTGGCATTGTTTGAGTAAAAAGATTATTGTACTATGTGTAAAATCATTTGAGCACTTGCAACCGGTATTCTGGGAGCACCTAATCTAAAACCTGCAAAGTTAGGGATTTGCAACCTCTCCCATCAAAGTCGTTCCACTGTGCTAGCTCTGACACAGTCTAATTACCTCTACCTCTGGTTATTTGGAAAGAAGCTCATCATATATTTCATTTTCACTGCAGCCTACAGCAAACATTTACTGTATGCAGAACAAGAGGCAAGGAGTTTTCGTACTGCCCAAAGGCATCAGAAAAACTTACTTCATTAGGCTGGGATAGGGACCATAGTAAAATTATAAAAAACTATTATTAATTTTTTGGACTTTCTGATTTTACAGTTAAAATCTGCAGTTTACTGAATTATTGCATGTGTTGCTGGAAGATACCCTTAAAGTAGATGTAGGACTAATTATTAAAATCTCATATATACGCTTTAATGTGTTCATCTCCTTTCAAAAAACATTTTCAATATATTTAAATTTGCAGTGTTCTTTAAAACAATACCACGTTCATGCACTTCAGCAGTATTGAGATGCAATTAAGGTTGAAAAAAATGTAAAAAAATAAAAAAAAACACAGTATTTTAGAAAGCGAAATGTCAACTAAATGTTTACATCTACTTTAAAAACAGGAATCATCCCCGTAGCTTATGTTGTAGGTAATGAAACTCTCATGTTGTTTCAGATTACAAAGTTTCATCACGTCCTATGCATCTTTCAACAATCAGACCCAAATATTAATCTACAAGGATTTTGTCAAGAAATATCTAGATGGCCAGTCGAAATTAACAGGTACATTATACAACCAAAGAGGAGCTGTGTGATTTGGGTAATTAAAAAGCACCAAGGTAATATTATGTCATCATTTTAGGAGGTGCATGTCAGGACACTGATATCAGAAAGTGGATTAAAGACAACTTGGACTTGTTCATCCAGCACTCTTCAATAAATGATCTCATTCTAATGAATTCGATCTTTGGAAAGGTAAGAAGTGTATAGCCATCCCTCAAACACAGCCTAGCCAGAAATGATCTTCTCCTGTCTTTTGGTGTTTTTTCTTTCCCTTCAAATAAACCATCTTTTAATTTGTTTTGCTTCCAGGTGGACAATTTGACAGCATCAGAATTGGCCGATTTAACATTCTTAGCAGATTATTTGCAGGAGACTTACGTGACAACCGTTGCTGTCAGTAGGATCGAACAATTCAGTGATTGTGGGTCACTCCTGGAATATCTAAATAGAGTTCAGGACTTCATTTGCCTGGTAAGACTTTGTGTGTCCACCTTGATTAGTGATCTACTTCCCAATGGTTTTCTGTAAATCCACCAGAGACCCCAGTGGCATGTCCTAGTCAGTGGCATGTCCTAGTCTGGTACAGGTAACTAAATCAATGCTATGTGTTTGCACTGCCTCAATGCAATAAGTGAACTAAAGTGCTTCAAGATGATTCATTATTCAAAATCAATAAATGGCCAACATATAGAATAAATATGAACTCCTCTATACGGGGTGTCAAACTATTTAAATATATAAATAAAAATATATGTGACAATATCTGCAATTAGTTTGCATAACTGCAGGATCTAATATGATGTAAAAAAAAAAATATATATATATATATATAAATTGTGATTATATGCAACAGTTAAAAAAGATATGAAACAGTTGCACCAATATGTAAGAGAAAAAGTCCCCAAAAGTCCAAACAAAGTGATTAAAAAACATGTTTTCTATTTTGATTCTTTTCACCCCACATAAACTCTGTGAACACTTTTAGGGATTGCAGCAGCGTTTGACATTTGGTTGATTGCACCTTGTGGCAGCGCGCATCATTTTTATATATATTGAGGTAGTCTGATACAGGGACCCCTTCTCTTTCTTTTCTCTGCTTTTTAATAACTTCTGCTTCATTGACTTATGTTAAACTGATGTTACAATTTATTCAGTCAATCCAGTTAAAAACAATCAAGCTTGCGTGAACAATATGGGGTGCACTTACAGAGTGCTAAAGCGGATAGGAGCTTCCATATGCAGCATCACAGGATCACAGGAGAACCGCCGAGAAATCTCTATGGAGAAGTCCAGTGCAGTATGTCAGTAGCAGCTGAAGCCTCGATAAGCCTCGGAGGGACATCGGCTGTGTGTCTCTGTGTAGGAGTGATCCAGAGCTGTCAAACTGGGGAGCCGCCTACCGCTGTGTCTTGGCCAATCAGAACGGCCACGCCTTCTTCATCAGCTCATGAGTTTGATTGTTTTTAACTGGATATACTGAATAAATTATATATTGCTTAAGGACTGGCTTGGCGCTTCTCTCTCCTCTCTTTGTATATGCACATGTACTTGTCAAGTGAGAGATATCCCAATGTGTATTTTGATATGTTTGATTCAGTTATTTTTTTTAACAGAAAGTGTTGTACCTTTTTTTTTAAAGCCCAGGTGGAAAAACTGTGGTCCAATAGCTGAAAATGGGGCTTATTGCACAACCCTTTGGTGCTTATTGTGCAACCCTTGGACCCCAGCAGCCTTCCTAAATGCTTACTCAGACCCAATAATATGACCTAGCTATCTATTACATTTTCTCTTTTTCTTATTTTTTTATAATGGATTTTGAGTCCAGTGTAGCGAGAGCAATATTTAACCACTTGCCACACAATCAAGTACATAGTACGTCATTGTGCTTCAAGTGGTTGTCTTGTTTTTTAGAGCTGATGGTAATTTTTAGGGCTTTCTTGTAATAACAATTGGAGTGGCTAACTAGCCTCTCGATTGTTATTACAAGCAGCAGGAGGGGAGGCCCCCGGCTACCTTCTGCAGCTCTCTCTGGATCTCCCGTCCCAACTAAAGGCACAAGCGACCAGCCGGCAAGTCCATTGGCTGGCGCCAGACAGCCCAAACAAAGCAGGAATTGGATTCGATGGGCTGTCTGTAATATTAATCCGGAAGCAATGACACAACATCACTTTCGGTTTACCCGGATGTTTTCGGCACCATTTTCAAATAAGGGAAAGCATTCAAAAACACAGATCTATGCTTTTAAGCACATATCTATGCTTTTAAGTGCAGAGGAGGGATTTAGGGTCTTATAAACCCCAGATCCCTCCCTAAATAGTACCTGTCACATGCCTATTGCTGTCACAATGATTTTTACATTCCTTGTGACAGCAATAAAAGTGATAAAAAAATCATCTAAAGCAACCGTGTAAAAGTAAAAAACCTAAAATAAATAAATAATTCAGAAAAAAATTGAAAGTGCCCCTGTCCCCTCGTGCTCAAAGCAAAGGGGAACGCATGAGTCGGTCCAGCACACATGCAAACAGAAATCCTCCCACACATGTGAAGTATCACCGCAAACGTCAGATCATGGGTAGTATTTCTAGCACTAGACCTTCTCTGTAAATCTAAAGTGGTAACTTGTAAAGGCCTTTAAAATGTCGCCTGTGGATAGTAAAACTTCCGTCGTTTATCGCTGCTGCATGACATGTTTGGTATCTATTTATTCGGCATAACACCATCTTTTATATTTTACAAAAAAAAATGGGTTATGTATTGTGTTTTTTGCATTAAAATTTAAAAAACTGTATTTATTCCCAATAAATTGCGTTTGAAAACTACTTCACAAATACTGTGTGACAAAACCCATCAATTTATTCTCCAAGGCCTCAGCTTTAAAAAATATATATATATTGTTTGGGGTTCTAAGATATTTTCTAGCAAAAAAAGGTTACATGTTAACAAAGAGTGCAAGAAAAAGCTAGGTCTTGAGAGATATAAGTAAGATAAAAAGAAGGGCACTGACCTGCAAAGGGGTTGTCATAACAACGATCTCTAGCAGTCTCATGTAACATGTCTCCATCTTAGGCTGTATTATGTCCACATTCTTTGACTATTTCTGTAGTATGTCTACAGCATGACAGCTTTCTGCAGCATGATATACAATGGACATTATGTGCAGCCATTTGGTGATGACATGGTCTACACCCAAGACCCCTATATTTACCTTGGCCACCACTACTCTAAAATGATAGTTGTATTGCATTAAGTGGTTGTTTCAAATACAAATAGGGATCAGTGGGTTTTAATTACTAAGCATTTATTGTTATATGTTTTGCAGGACACAGACTTTCAAGGTGTCAAGCCTTCCTGCAATGGCTCTCAACTACTATCCAAACTCCAAGTTCAGACACAAGAACAGATAATTAATAACTCCTTTGTATTTTTGACTGAGGGAAGAGGGTGCTCGGATTTTTCAGCTTGGCAGCAAGTGTTCTTCATTCTAATCACTGGCTTTGACATTACACCTGGTGGCTCACAGCTGTCCTATCTACCAACACAAATCTCCTGTGTGGAGTACCAATCCATGTAAGCGACCAGGGACCACTACCAGCGTAACACCTGTAAAAATATGTGCAAGTAGAAATGTCTACATCATCCAATTGAAATCCCATTTGCATTTAATAAGCTGCACTGAAAACTTAAAAAGGGAGAATCTGATTTGTGGATAAAAGCACCACCGTTCCTCTTCTTCTGAAACTGTTTTTCATGCCTGCTTCACCCAGTTATGTTAAATCAGTCATGGGAATATGTTGGTTTAATTGGGTGTTTTTCAGTGTTTCCAGCAGCTAGGGTGAAAAAATGTAATATTGCCTGGGTTCCTCTAATAATAGGATGTCATAAAAAAAATTTTTTTTCCCATTTAGTGAATGTGTAAGATTCTTTTACCATTTTACCTGGAGCAGCTTAGCTACAGATAAGCCATACCCTGTACAAAATCCAGTACTTTCTCCCTCACACGAAACATGAGGAAGAGCCTGAATGTCCCTTAGCACATGGCCAGTGTTTTGAAGTGGTGATCTTTTTTCGCCCATCCCTCTTCAAACACCAATCTGTCACTTCTTTGTTTGCTATATGAATTTCTGCCTGCAAATCTAGTATGTTTGACTGGTAACTCTGGGGAGGGCCATGCATGCATTTTTTTCAAAAGACAATAAAACTAAAGGGTGGTGGATAGGCTAATCCAGGCCCACCAAACAGCATTATAGAGGCACGAACTGGCAAGTATTTCAATATTTAGTAATCTTTGCTCCTTACTATAATTTCTGGCTTGAAGACTAATTCTTCTATACCAAGGGTTTAACTAGTCTTTCCACATACTTCATAACAAAACAATCCACCATGGAAAGTGGTCCATGGCATGTAGGTAAACCTGAGAACTCATCACCATTAGTCGTTTAAAACATATGTGCTGGATGATTTACTCTCCAGCATCTATCAGGAAAGGAAACAATAATTTTGAGTGGACTGACTTTGTTGTTTTGATGCTCAGCTAATTTATATTTTAAATGTACCCTGTAAAAGTGAAAGCGAGCAGTGTTTCCAGGTATCTGGTAATGAATTTCAATACGTCATCCAACTTTCTCATTTTATTCTACAGAGTTAAAAATCTGAACAATCTTTACTACAGAATTGATAACTCAACTAGAGAATTGGTTTATGGCTACTGTAAATCCTACCTGACCCAGCAACAAAACACTACAGGTAAAAGTATGAGTGTCAACTAAGTTATATTTATTGCAACACATTCATAAATCAAAATTAAATAATTGTGTTTCATTTATTGATCTGTCAGGTTCTGCATGTTCTGTCAAAGCGACCAGCACTGAAGAATGGATTAACACAAACCTAGGTCCCTACTATATTTTTGGAAGTGTGACTGAACTGATCAGATTCTATGCAAGTCTGGACATTGTAAGCAATCTAAAACCCCTTCTGTTTGCTTGTAAATAATCAAAATAGGCCAAATTCAACAAAGCCTGTGCCAGCTTGATGATTTAACAATAATTTGTAAAGTATTTCTAGGTAATAGGTTATTTCTAGGTTATAGAATCTGTAGCACTGATTGCAGTAATATTTTTTTTCCTCACTCGTGTCTTGTCATCTGGTGAAAGTGTATTTAGATCTTAATTTTTTCATGTTGGATTAACTGTGGAAAGAACTCTAGACAGATTTTTATTGCTGAATATGGACTGAACTGGAAGAAAGGGTAATTCCCAAATTTCAAGTTGTCACTGGAATTAGAAGCGAAATCTTCCAATAGAAAGACTTGTTCTATTGCCAACTGTCTCAGAGGGGATCTCCATCTTTTGGGGTGACCTCATTTCACTTCCTGTTGTGACTTGAGACAGAAAGTAAGGGAAGTTCACGAAAAAGGGATGTAGACAGTAAAAAAAAAAAAGATGGAGGATTTTAACTTTAGATGTACCTGTATGTACTTTAAATCTGAACGTTATTTGTAGGTGTTAGTAGTAGCTTTTCCATGTAGTAAATAGGATCCTTATTGTAGCTGAAACGATTAAACATATTCAGTTTTTTCTAATATCATTAGGGAAAATAGATATTTTTGCTATTTTCAAAAAGTACCAGTTGACTTTGCACTGATTGGTTCTAGTAATTTATCACATTTACTATTCACAACAAATTTCTCATTTACATCTTTCAGAGATTTGTCCTTGGCCTAGTGACACGTGATGATGTCCCCCTGCTTCTGACAAAGGCTGATGTCCTCTTGAATGATATTATATTTGAAAGGGTCATAAGCCTTGTGGAAAGAGAAAACATCATTGAATGTCTCAAAATAATTGAAAACACAGTGGAAAAGGTATGGCATCATTCAAATCCTTGTTTTATCTTTAAACCTTTAAAACTTGTTTTAATGCAGCTAACAAAACTGAAACTGTTAACAACCAACCATATGCTTTCTTTCATTTGAAAACTGATTGTTGTGTATGATATTGTGAGTAGCAGCTACGTGTTTATTCTATCTTTTACAATGAAACCTTAAGAACTCATTACTAATGCTGCTAATTTATTGCCTCACTAGGAAAACCTTTCAGAATCCCAACTAACATCCATCAAAGAGACAATGATTACTGTTGTCCTGAAGAACCTTCAGCCCAGCTTCTACACCTATGATACTCAAGACTGGACAATTTTATTCCAGACAGACTTGGCTGACCTAATCCTGTATATCAATCAAACCGATCTTCAGCTTTTGCCAACCAATATATCATGCTCTTCTTACCAGGCCATGTAAGTACAGATTATTTTCTGCACTTCATCTTGTTCGAAACTTGGCTACTAGAATGGAACTACAGTGGGTGCAGAGAGTGCAAAAGTTTGGATCTCATGGGGTCAAGTTGCTTGTGTAGTTTACTGAAACAAGCTGGAACTACTAACAAGGACTCATCTGGAACCTCAAATATTTTACTTAACATGGGGGGAAGATGGGGTGACAGGGGGCAGATTTTGTTTATTAGTTATGAAGATTTTAGGTGCACAATTTTCTGCTCATCAAAAAGTGAACCTGTTGCAAATAAAATTTTATATCCATGCTGTGCTAGGCCTCCTCTGGTGCTCGTTTTTCTTTTAGCTCCACGCCCACAGTGCTCAGATCCCTAAAGCCAAACCCAGAATTCTGCCAGTGGTTAATGATCAAAGAAGAAAATTTCATACTGATATGTAGGAGGTCAACTTCAATGATCCAGATAACAATAAGTAGATCCACAAGGTTTACAGCTAAAAAAAATCAGCTATATTTTCTCAGCAATTCATATGTTACAAAACAACATGAACTAAGAGTACTTCCTAAAACATTTGGGTTTCTTGTAAGACACTTCTATTTTTGTTGCTCACCATCCCAGAAAGTTGGGTAAAGTAAATCCTTGCCCATTATTTCCAGATACAAAAATGAAATGTTTAGGTACAAACTAACAGATAAGGTACTTGAGGTACCCCATAATATTGGGGAGAGGTGTTCTGTAGTTCACATGGGTAAACTAATGGGGACACAGAGGGCAAGAAAACAAATATTTAGAGGTCTTTAAATGGAGTTTTAAATGGAGGTCCTCTGAGAAATGTAATATTTATAAATAAAGTGGAATGGGCAGCACAGTGGCACAAGTGGTTAGCACTTCGGTCTGGCAGCACCAGGGCTGTCGGTTCAAATCCTAACCACACCACTATACCTGTACGGAGTTTGCATGTTCTCCCTGTGCCTGCTTGGGTTTCCTTTGGCACTCTGGTTTCCTTCCACACTCCAATGACACACTGGTAGGTTAATTGGCTCCTGTCTAAATTGGCCCTAGCATGTCTATGCATAAATGTGAGTTAGAGACCTTACATTGTAACCTCCCTGAGGACAGGGACTGATGTGAATGTACAATGTACAGTAACTCACAAAAGTGAGTACACCCCTCACATTTTTGTAAATATTTTATTTTATCTTTTAATGTGGCAACACTGAAGAAATTCCACTTTGCTACAATGTAAAGTAGTGAGTGTACAACTTGTATAACAGTGTACATATGCTGTCCCCTCAAAATAACTCAACCCACAGCCATTAATGTCTAAACCGCTGGCAACAAAAGTGAGTACACCCCTAAGTGAAAATGTCAAAAGTGTCAATATTTTGTGTGGCCACCATTATTTTCCAGCACTGCCTTAACCCTCTTGGGCAGGGAGTTCACCAGAGCTTCACAGGTTGCCACTGGAGTCCTCTTCCACTCCTCCATGATGACATCACGGAGCTGGAGGATGTTAGAGACTTGCACTCCTCCACCTTCTATTTGAGAATGCCCCACAGATGCTCAATAGGTTTTAGGTCTGGAGACATGCTTGGCCAGCCCATCACTTATACCCTCAGCTTCTTTAGCAAGGCAGTGGTCGTCTTGGAGGTGTGCTTGGGGTTGTTATTATGTTGGAAGACTGCCCTGCGGCCCAGTCTCCGAAGGGAAGGAATCATGCTCTGTTTCAGTATGTTACAGTACATTTTGGCATTCATGGTTCCCTTGATGAACTAAAACTCCCCAGTGTCGGCAGCACTCATGCAGCGCCAGACAATGACACTCCCATCACCATGCTTGGCTCTAGGCAAGACACACTTGTCTTTGTACTCCTCACCTGATTGCCGCCACACACGCTTGACACCATCTGAACCAAATAAGTTTATCTTGGTCTCATCAGACCACAGGACATGGTTCCAGCAATCCATTTCCTTAGTTTGCTTGTCTTCAGAAAACTGCTTGCGGGCTTTCTTGTGCATCATCTTTAGAAGATACTTCCTTCTGGGATGACAGCCATGCAGAACAATTTGATGCAGTGTTCGGCGTATGGTCTGAGCACTGACAAGCTGATCCCACACCCCTTCAACCCAAGCAGCATTGCGGGCAGCACTCATACATCTATTTCCCAAAGACAACCTCTGGATATGACGCTGAGCACGTGCACTCAACTTCTTTGGTCGACCATGGTGAGGCCTGTTCTGAGTGGAACCTGTCCTGTAAAACTGCTGTATGGTCTTGGCCCTCGTGCTGCAGCTCAGTTTCAGGGTCTTGGCAAAATTCTTAAAGACTAGGCCATTTTATGTAGAGGAAAAATTCTTTTTTTCAGATCCTCAGAGAGTTCTTTGCCATGAGGTGCCATGTTGAACTTCCAGTGACCAGTATGAGAGTATGAGAGAGTGAGAGCGAAAACACCACATTTTACACACCTGCTCCCCATTTACACCTTGTAATACTAATGAGTCACATGATACTGGGGAGGGAAAATGGCTAATTGGGCCCAATTAGGACATTTTAACTTAGGGGTGTACTCACTTTTGTTGCCAGAGGTTTAGACATTAATGGCTGTGTGTTGAGTTATTTTGAGGGGACAGCAAATTTACACTGTTATACAAGCTATACACTCACTACTTTACATTGTAGCAAAGTTTCATTTCATCAGTGTTGTCACATGAAAAGATATAACAAAATATTTACAAAAATGTGAGGAATGTACTCACTTTTGTGAGATACTGTATATGTAAAGCACTATGTAAATTGACAGTGCTATATAAGTACTTGAAATAAATAAATAAAGTGGTTTTAAACCCTTACATATATCCAGTGACGTGACTGGCCTCAGGTAAAATACAGAGATTAAACAAACCCCCCTACATAAGTTGTACCTGCTTATCTTTAGCCTTCTCTTCATCCGTTCAATATCCAAAATGTATACAGCTTGTCTGAGCTTTGCGAAAGCAGGGGGTGGGGAGAGCTCATTGGAGGGAAGGGACACACCCTCTCTCCTTCAAACAGCACACAGGAACAGAGCTGAGGCTGTCAATCACATGTTCTGCCCTCCCCACCACCTTTTTTTCTCTTGGTGTCAGGAAAACTCGTCAGAAGTGGCTCATAGTGATAACAGAGGAATGACTCCTAGTGCTCTGGATTGAGACAAAAAAAAACAAATTATGTCTCAATTTCATGTCATAGGTTTAAAACCAACAGTGAGATAGATATATTTTATACATAATTCTATAATAAAGTGCTGATATCATTAATTTTTTTCTGTTTGTTGCAGAGTGAAGGCCTTCAGTCGTGATTATATATTAATGGAGCCAAAGGAAAAGGAAGATATATATCAGTACTTTATTAAAAAGTATTTGATGGATCAGTCCACTGGTACAGGTAAATCTCACAATAACCACGATTAACACTGGGGGGGTGATTCAATAAGGCTAATTACGAGAGCGGAGAGTCTGGAGATCTGCTCACCACTTTTTTTTCTCTTTCTTCTCCTCTTTATTTTTTCACCTCTTGATCTTTTTTGAATGTATGTTCCTAGTTATCTCTTGCATATTCACACAAAGCACATACTCGTTCTACTGTTGCCCTTGACATTGATGTTTCAGTCTCTCAAGGCCAGGGGTTGATCACTAATCAGAGGATCTCATGTCGTATGTTTTATGATTGTTGATGAACCTTTTTGTTTTATTTTTTGTCATGCTTCTTTCTTTAGCTGAATAGCTCTTATGGTAACTGCATTTCATAATTGTCGCATAACTATGGTTCTGGAGTTCTGGAGCAACTGCTCTTGCAGAGTGCAACTGCAGTGTTTTTGGCTTTAGTAAATCAACCCCTATATGTTACTCCCTAGGAGTAACCCTTATTTACTCAATTGTGTTGCTTGAGTTTTTGTGATTATACCAACTTTCCATTAACTGTGATTACTTTGGATTTCTACCATTATAACTTGTCTTGGAACACAAAGCTTTGTTTTACTTGTAATGTAATGTTGACTATGCTCTTCTACAATATTAAAAATGATTAAAAGTGTTATTTATTTAAAAAAACTATCTTTGTTGGAGTTTATGTTTAATATTCCAGTTTAATGGTATTGGTTCACTTTGTGAGCATTAAGATATGACATTATGTTTTCTCTTGCAGGTATTGCCTGTGACTCAACTAGTTTAAAAATATGGGTTGTTCTAAACTTAGCAGATTTTATTGAACAGTCAACAATTGAGGACCTAACTGCATTCAATCAAAACTTTTCAAAGGTAAGAATGTGATACCCTGAGTAACTGAAAAAGGAGGATATATACATGACAATGCAAAGAATACCAATGCCAATATGCAACATTTGACTAGAGAAATACGGTGGCTGCTATTGCTGACAAAAAAACAAACATGTGCCTTTGTAATTCTCCTTGAGCCCCAGTTCACACATGTGCATTTTGTGATGCATTTTGAGATGGCAAATTCATATGACAAGTAAAACTGAAAGTGTTCTTATTGAGAGCATTTAGATAGATGTGGCTGAGTCTCATTACGTTTTTGAAAAAGGGTCCTGTGCGTTTTTTGGACAGTGAGATATGAAATCACATCTATAGAGTTGAATGGGACGTATGAGAACACAATGCGTTTTTCATAGGGAGAGTGTTTCGTGTGGGGTATTTCATAGCTGTTTTCTGGGGGAGGGGAGAGAGAGAGACTCTATGGAGCCAGTAGATCCAAAAATGCAGCTGATGTAAAACCGCCTGATCAACAGATTGTTGTTCAAGCAGAACCGCATGTGATTCGCAGGGCAATTTTAAAACGCATATATGTGAACCTAGGCTGATAGTCTAAATGTCCAGAAGAATTATATTTTATAAAAATGTCACCAGGCTCATTGATAATTATTATAGCACTAGTTTAATCTGTAATATGTTGGTGCTATATACAGTATGGACTACACAATATCAAGCTTGCCAAAGACCTATGCAAAATCTACGATATGTTTGATAGCACATTAGACATAAAATAATAGTTTTTCTTTACTGTGTCTGTATTAGACACATTGCAAGATAGATTACATATCATGAGCACACCAATACATTGCTTCATCTGACTTTATTGCATAGTCACCAGAAGAGTTGGTCAGTGCTTGCCTTGCAAATTAAACCCTGCATAACCCTGAAAAATTGAACCTCTACTGGTGAATGTATATTAAAGTCAGATTGAGGAACATTTTGATGTGCTGGTGATATGCCTCCTATTGTTCAAGGTTGGGGGCATCATCCAACTGATAACCACAACACCCCCATTGCTGAATGTAGGTCACTGCTACAATTTGGTGTGGAGCTAGGACTTCCGTTGTTTTAAGATATATTTCAGGAGCCCACTTAGCATCAGGACCCACTGATGTATTCTTGGGTAGGTGTATTAAATATTGGGTGGCAAACTAACCTTTGATATGTCCTTGTTCCCATAGTTGCTTGTTATAGTCAAAGTCGGGACTTTTTTTCCCCCTAGCAACAATATATCCCCCACAACAATAGATCCACCCCAGCAACAATAGACCCCCACCAGAAACAATAGATCAGCAGCTATCAACAATAGACCCCTCCCTCAAAAGTAGATCCCTCCCAGCAAAAACGGACCCCCCCCCCGCAACAATAGATCCCCCAACAGCAACAATAGACCCCCTGCAACAATAGATCCCCACCCCAATGACAATAGTTTCCCCAGCAGCCAGCAACAAAAGACCCTCCAGCACATTCCAGCCCCCCCTTGTCATTATATGCATTCAGTGCTGGAGGTACCAGAACTGCGTTTCCCTATGTGCCTGATGAAAAAACTCTCTGGTCGCAGTTGAAAGCAAAAAGCTTTATTTATTAAGGGTTAGAGTTGAAAAGGAAATCTGATCAAATTGCTTATCAGTTATGATTATTTTTATGAGTATACCATACTGCCCTTGCAGAACTATTGGACTTACTACTAATGCAATGGCCTGGATAAATGAAAACCCTCAAAAACAAATGAATACGTTGATTGTTGCTCAAAGTAATGTACAAAGTAAAGCCAATAAGGGATTTTGTGACCAGGCCCATATCAGCTACACTGCATGGTCAAAAGTTTGGATAACCTATTCCAAAATGATGGGCATTTATATGGAATTACCCCCCCCCCCCCCCCACTAACACACACCCTATAACAGCTATAACAGCCTGCACTATTCTGGGGAGATTTTCCAAAAAATGCTTGGCTATGCATTTGGAACTATGTGCTTATTCAGTCAAAAGAGCATTTGTGAAGTTAGGTACTGAGGGTGGATGAGAATGCCTTTCTCACAAATGGCATTGAACTTATCCCAAAGGTGTTCAATAAGTTTGAGGTCAAGGCTGCAGGCCATTCAAATTCATCCACACCAAACTCATCAAGCCATGTCTTTATGGAGTTTCACACAGGGGCACAGTCATGCTGGGAAAATAAAGGTCTTCCCTAAACTGTTACCTCAAGGTTGGAAGCACACAATTGTCTAAGTTGTCTTTGCATGCTTTAGTATTAACAGTACCCTTCACTGGATACACATGAATCTAGTAACTTAGAGGGGTGCTGACAAGCTTTTGGGTAGGTGTAATAGTCAGGTGTCCACAAACCTAATGAATGTATCGATGTATGGTCAATAAAATCTTCAATAGCTGCTCCACATCTGACTATTAATTTCAAATTAATTCAGACAAACAGGACTTTGAGGTGTATTTCCTGTTACCAATGCCATGTTCTATAAACAATTAGTAAGTGAATATATACATTTACACAGTGTAGATACTGCTTTTTCTGTACTAAGGATAACTTGAAACTTCTTTAGAAGTTAGTTGAGGCTAAATTTTTTCACAAACATACTAAAAAGTAATACAAGAGGGAAAATGCTACTGTTGCCTACTTGTTGAAAAACACATATAAATCAGTACTCTTCTGTTTTTTACCTATAGTTTGAGAACCCTGAGACCTTGTCTGTAGATGAACTGGTGGATTTGACATTCATTGCGGATTCCTTCATGAACACAACTTTAAGTACAACTCTTCTGGGTCTCATCAAGGAATTTAAGAGTTATAATATACTCCTGAAATATCTTATAAGAGTACAAACTACAATGTGTCAGGTAAAGCTTTACCCCATGCATTTTTCTCAAATCTGTATCTTGAAACCAAAAGATTTTTCTGCCGTCTTCTGGGTCAGCCAAGCTGGAACTCATAACAATTTACATTAGACAGACCAGTACATTTTAAACACTTAACAGTTATCTGACTTTATCAAAATATTTAGTTTTTGTTTTGAATGGTGTAGGGAAGAATTAAAATTTTTGTTGCGTTTTTTTTTTCTGTCTGTGAAAGGTTAAGGTTAGTTTTTTTCATAGTTCTTGTCTGTGTAATGCCTATGCAAGAAATGAGTAGACATGTATGATTCGTTTCATTACAATTTCAGATTACATTTTTGTTGTTTGGAGATTCAGATGCATCCAAACGTCTAAATCACTATAGTAACAAATTTTAAAAAATCCAAAATAAAATATAACTAAATTAATTATCTGAATTTATATTAATTTGAATTTGAAATTAAACTCGAATTTGAAAATTTGTTTTTTTTTTAAATAAATTTGAATTTGAAATGGAAACATACTGCAATAAGTACAGTAAGGTATAAAAAAATAAAATAACATGATGATTCAAACTTAGGCTGCTTTTTAGAATAGAATAGAATAGAATAGCAAAGAAAAGAACAGAATAGAATAAAACAAAACAGAATAGCATAAAACAGAATAGAATAAACAAGAATAGAATAGAATAGAAAATAAATAGAATACAATATAAATAGATAAAAATAGAATGAAATGAAAGGAATATTGTTGTCTTCTGAAATTTTGAATTGATTTTAAAATAACAAATATTAGAAACAAATCAGAATATACGAAACACATTCCAAAAACAAATCATTCTAACATATTAAATATGACAAAATTAAAATTTTAACATAACGAATGAATTTGAAACAAAACGAAACACATTTTTCCTTCGTGTATATCTCTAAAAATGAGCTGGGAAGGGTTGTCACTGGGACAGGAAGGTACAGACAGCAATAAAAACACTGTCGGAAATTCTTACCCTTCACTACTCTACTGAAAACTTTGGTTTACAATTGTATCTGTCCCTACTGGAAAAAATTCTCATCTCTTCCTATCCTTACAGTGAGTGGAAATCTTTTAGTTAGGGCTACAGATGGTAATTAGAAAATTAAAGAGGTGCCAACCCTTCCCCGCTCTAGTGAACACTAAATAAAACTTTTTTGGCTGGAGTTAGGCTATAACAAACTGGCAGTTTTAAAAATGGCCATAAAAGTTGACAATTTGAAAGATTTCAGATTTAAGAGATCCTATTAGGGTTTGTTTTTTTCATAAGGAATGCTACAAGCTACACTAGTGAAGAGGAATCTTTTTGCTGCATCATAACATTTCTACATGGGTCGAAGCTTCTTGTTTTTAGCAATAAAAATGTGGGCTTTGGAAAAAAAGAGCAAAATGCATTATGTGTTTGTTGTAGCCAGCCTTATTCATTTATTATTATTTTTTGCTGAGTCAACTCAAAGATTCCAATATGTGTTAAATAGTCCAACAGCAAGATCTCCCTGCCATAATCCCAGACTTTGCGCCTGTCCACCTTGGAGTTTTAAGTATTCTTGCTCATAATTGCTTATTCCATCTCCTTATGTGACACCCTTCATAATGTTAAATAAATAAAAAAAATCAAACAAGACAGCAGGAACTCTATTACACTGTACAACATGTACATGTGAGCGCTGCATTCAACCAATATAAAACAGTTGGAGCCCCCCAAAAAAATACATATATTGCTCTAATACAAAGAGAATGAATGACTGAAGGGTGGTTACATAACTATAATAAAGAAAATATTAAATAAAAATAGAATTATGAATTTATGCTGATCAGCATGAGTCTAAAATGTTAAAATCCAAAATGAAACTAAAACTGGATTAGTCCTTAGAAAACAACTGTAGAAGGCAGCCTTGTAGATTAGGATGAAGCAATCCTCTGGATACTGAAGGAGAAAAACAACAATGGCGCCACTCTAAGTGTAGTATTAAAAACAAATTTAATGTGTCTTTAAAATCAAGTACTCACAAGGGTACAAGTAAACGGGCGTGCAACGAGTAAGATAATCATGCCAGGTGTCCCAGATGAGGTATAGAGTCACATCGTGCGGGGTCACTTCCGGGTCTGTGCTGGAATAGCCTATTCCAGCACAGACCCGGAAGTGACCCCGCTCCCTGAATTGCACACAGCGCGTTCCAGCGACAGGACACAGCAAGTAATCAGCAGCGCACCCTGTCAGGAGAATAGAACGCCACCGCACGATGTGACTCTATACCTCATCTGGGACACCTGGCATGATTATCTTACTCGTTGCACGCCCGTTTACTTGTACCCTTGTGAGTACTTGATTTTAAAGATACATTAAATTTGTTTTTAATACTACACTTAGAGTGGCGCCATTGTTGTTTTTCTCCTTCAACTCTATTACACTGGCCAAGTGTGCACAAAGGAACTCAAGCAAAAACATTTATGTGAAAGTTCAGTTTTAGGTACACCAGACATTCAGTTGTTAAAATAGGGAAAACTTTTTCAAGCTGCCTATACTAATATACACCATTGTTGATCACTTTGTAGCCCACAGATTCAACTTCAAACACAGCATCTTGTGATCCTCTTCAACCAACATCCCAGCAGGAACTTGTAAATAATGTTTTCTTTCTTCTCAATGAGGATTGGAGCCTCCAGAATATGACCGTATGGCTCCAGGTTTTCCACATTATCATTCTTGACTTTTTCCATGCAATCAACGAAACACAACTTTCTCAACTACCCTTACAAATTTCATGTGAAGATTATCAGGCTATGTAAGTACTGTTTGGTGACCTTTGAAAATACTCTTTTAGAACTGTTTATATAAAAATACATCTTAGCTCTTTTGCGCTTTCTCTCTCTCTTTTGATTGAGCGGTACTATCCATTGTAATAGAAAGTCCTACAGATGTAGTGCTATACAGATTCAAGAACTGGATTAAAAAGGGGGATAAAAAAAAGGATTTTCTGGAAAACTGGAAATTCTCTGTCTACTTCTGAAGTTTTGATTTTACTTCAGCACCAATACTAGCGAAACTTGGTATAACATCCTAAGCTATGTAAGCAAATGGTTATGATAACCATACTGTTTCAATGGCTGGAGTTTGGTTTACCAAACATAGGGGGGTACTGCAGTTGTTTGTTAACAGGAAAGCTGCAGACATCTCAATGCCACTATCGAAGAGGGATAATTCACTTGCCAAATAACTAATTTCTCAGTCATTCCATAATATTGTCTGCATTTAAAATAGAGCATTATTGTTATTTTTTAGTCATTTATATCTGCCTGCAGTCCAGCTTTAATGATGAAAAGAAATTGGGCAAATACAGTTTATGCAGTTAATTAATACACAATGAAAACTTTATTCACTAATAAAATCATATCTGGTGGGAGCTGAGGCAATTAATCATTGGATATGTGAAACTTCTCTCAACCTTATTTTTGAATTGACAGAATTTTTTAATTCTCTTTTAATTTCTACAGAGTAAAGGAGTTAAATTCCATCTTTTACAAACTCGATGAAGTTGAAATAAGCTCAGTCTACATGTACTGCAAATCCTACCTGGGCATGCAGAAAGACTTTGCAGGTAAGTTTAAAATAACAGCATTCTTAAAGGAAAAATCTCCTGAGAATTTTTTTTTTTTTATCCAAAGAAAAGTTTATTGAGTTCAACATAAACAAACAGAACCCGGCTTCAACAATATACAGTTAGTGCCGGTTCACACATTGGCGGCACGACTTGCAGGTCGCCTCACACGACTTCAGCGGTGACTTGCAAAACGACTTCTGTATAAAAGTCAATGCAAGTCACCTGAAGTCGCCCCAAAAATACTACAGGAGCCTTTTTCTAAGTCGGAGCAACTTGCGTCGCTCCTATTAGAACGGTTCCGTAGTACAGAATGGGAGGCGACTTGTCAGGCGGCTAGGTCGCCTGACAAGTCGCCCCTGTGTGAACCGTCTCTTACACTGCATATTTTGCAAACCCTCATTACAAATTGGCTGTAATTCCATCCTAAGTGAGGCCCGTAACGGTCTATTCCTGCCCTCTACTCCTTACCCCTCCCATGCCTCCCTGTGTCCCTTCCCCTTTTTCGTTCAGACCAATAATCTGTACAAGTGTAATTAACCAGCATTCAGACCTAGTAATCTACCCATCACCAGATCTACCGGGACCACTCCTGAGAATTTTTAAATACTTTCTGAGCTGCTGACCCAGAGCAAGTGGAATGTCCACATTTTACTTATTAAGCTACTTAGGCAAAATCTGCTTGATAGCAATGTACTCTTTTTTTAAAATTTATTTAAAGTGTATATTTTTTGGAGGGTGTATTTAGACTACTTTAGTTTATTTAATTTAGTGTTATTTTTTTCCCTCTTTGTGTATTTGGTAATTAGTAGACATGTGCATTCATTTTCATCGGAATGTATTTTCGTCCGAATTTCTGGTTTTAACAAATGATAACGAATGTGCAGAATCCGAAAACCAAA
Organism: Lithobates septentrionalis; assembly: GCA_037952835.1. Lineage (NCBI taxonomy): Eukaryota > Metazoa > Chordata > Amphibia > Anura > Ranidae > Lithobates > Lithobates septentrionalis. The sequence continues at coordinate 374,498 of JBBDGP010000798.1, read as the reverse complement.
AGATCCAACATAAACAAATGCTTTATTTTTGTTTTCGTTGCGACAACAGTTCGATATGGATAGAAGATTCAACATGACGCTGACAATAGTGATCTGTGTTCATCGAACCTGTGGTCGAATGTGCCTAACCTTAACTCTTTTAGTCCAAGATTATTCTACATAAAGAGAAAAGGTTCAACATAGAGAGAAAAGATTCGACATGAAGATTCGACGAAGCAGTCGCCGCGAGTGGACATTTATGGTCAAATGCTCCGCCCATAGGCTATAGAAAAATTCTAATGTTGGTTGACTAGTAATAAAAATAATAATAATACAACATTAGAATTCTACTATAGCTTGTAGGCGGAACATTCGATCGGAAATGTACGATTGCGGCGTCGTACAGTTTAGCTTCTCCGTCGAATCTTCTTAGAACATTCGACAGACACCATAAGCCTTCAATGACAGATTCGACCTTAATTATTTCAGATTTTTGGACAAATGTATTTTTTAACGAAACAAAATAAATAAAAATGAATTTTGGGAGTAACTAAATAAATGTATTTTTCGGATGAAAACGAAATTACGAAACAAAATATTTCAGTGTGCACATGTCTAGTAATTAGTTGCATACTGTTGGTTTATTTTTATTTATTTTGTTTTACTTTTTTTACTGATTGTTTTTGATTTATGTAAAAAAGGTAAAAGAATAATGCCAATAAGTGGCCATAGTTTTGGTACGAAACAGCTCAAGAATAGTTGAAAAGAGCTTATGTAACACCCAATAGCCATTTAAAGCCCATTGTACCTTAAAACAAAGCAAAATCAATTTTGGCTTGATTTGCTCTCCATAGCATTTCGCCAAAATGGCAACATTTCACCAAAATCTCCCAGTTTTCACAGAAATTTGGGAGAATGGAAACTCACAAATTCAATTATCCATCATAATTATTTCTGATATTACTTTGTCTTTACCAACTGCATACTGGTTCCAGGTCAGGCTTCAGTACTGACAGCTGAGAGGTCGGTCAACTAGCATTTCAAGAAGCAGATGAGCAATAGCAGCTTTACGTTTCTCTCAATAATTGTTTCTTTTAAAATAAATCATTATTTTACATAATTTATCAATATTTTGCCTATTGTACATTATTTTCATAGCTGTTTAAAGTTGAAGAAGACAAGATAAAATTCTAAAATGTGAATTCTTTTTTAAGGGTCAGCCTGTGCAGATAACAACACTGATACTGAGATGTGGAATGACAAGAACCTGGGTCATTTTTTAATTCGTTTCACATTGTCAGAACTTCGAGAGTTATATCCAGACTTTGACATGGTAGGTTCTCCTTAGTCAGTTTTTATTTCCAGTTCCTGAACTGGCAATTGACAGTAAATGGTAAGGCATGCATAACCCAAACACCTCATGGTGTCTTCCTTCCCAATTCTTTTTTTTCTAAAAAATAAATAATAGCAATTGGGCAAGATGTTCTTGTCTTCCTGGTCACTTTGAAGACAAAAGCCAGCAACACACCATTTGTCTTCCATCTTCAGACAAAGGCAATAAGAAATCTTTGCTGTCAGTGTTGCAATGTAATTGGATGCAGAGAGGAAGCTCTGAACAATTCAAATGCAAAATAAAACCAAGTTATTGACATCTTTTGAAGTCATACTGGTAGTTCATAAGATTAGTGCTTATGATGATTTCCAAGGGTCATGATGAGGGCATGAAGACATATTGGGTAATCCACTGGGGGCTGTAATAATTAAAATGTTAGAAATGCCTGGTTTAAACTTTGATTTTAAAGATTTGTATCCACTGTTTTATACTCTTTTGTTATCAGAGTGTGCTTCTGAAGGTCATTACTCCAAATGATGCTGCTGTGCTACTGGTCAAGTCAGACGTCTTAACAAACAGCACCTTGTTAGGAGAAATCCTTAGTCTAATAAAACCAGAAGATGTCACAAAATACACAACCGCTATAACCATGGCAGCTGAACAGGTAAGGAGCAATGTATAGGTGAAAAGATAAATAAAACACAGTTTGCAGATGCAGCATGCATTTCATTATAAAAAATATGTATTTTGTTATAAATGTTGGCATGTTTAAGCCCATTTGAACTTTCAGTTTAAATCAGCTAAATACATTCCGGGTGCATCAAAGCAAAGAAAGTGCAGTGATATACTTTAACAATTTTTTTTATGTATTCTTTTTCTCTTTTAATGTAGGCTAATCTTTCAGAACCCCAAATAACCTTGATAAAAGAGATTTTCCTGAAAACCATGCTCATTAAACTGAGTGACAGCGTCTCCCTTTATACAAATGAAGAGTGGAAGATCTTGTTCCAAACTAACCTAGTTCTTCTGCTACCTTCCATCACACCAGCTATAGTACAGCTATTGCCAACAAACCTCAGCTGCCCGTCATACCAAGAGATGTAAGTATATTGTACACTAAAGCTGGCCATACCTGGCTTAATCTAATTGCACAATTTCCTTCCTTGTACCAAAAGTACATAGTGTGAAGGTCTACCTAATCAATCCAGTGTAAAGTGTACAGTATATGGGAGCAAAATAAATAAAACATACTGTATGCAGTACATACAAAACGTTGGTTTGTCTCTTTAAGAGCTCACACACAACTGCAGAAGATGCAGCACTTTTCTCTCTTTTTTTTTTTTTACGGATCTGAACAATTAACACAGATGTGTGGTTTGCTATGGATCCATAAACACAGCATCATAGAGATAAATTTGCACTGCGTTCAGCTGTAAAATGAAAAAGGAATTTCAATAGCCAGTGCTCCACCCTTTGGGCTCCTTCTGCTAATCTCGTCGGAACAGCATACAGACAAGCGTTTTTTCCGATAGTAATCTATTCCGTCAGAAAAATATAGAACATGTTCTCTATCTAAGTCCATCTGAATTTTCGATGATGGGGCATACACACGGTCGTAGATCCCATCAGAATAAGTCCGATGGGAGCTTTTCATCGTATATTCCGAACGTGTGTATGCCCCATCGGACTTTTTCCGTCAAAAATTCAGATGGACTTAGATAGAGAACATGTTCTATATTTTTCCCACGGAACAAATTACTATCGGAAAAACCGCTCGTCTGTATGCTGTTCTGACGAGATTAGCAGAAGGAGCTCAAAGGGTGGCGCACTGGCTATTGAACTTCCTTTTTCTAGTGCCGTCATACGTGTTGTATGTCACCGCATTCTTGACGGTCGGAATTTGGTGTGACTGTGTGTATGCAAGACAGCTTGAGCGGAATTCTGTCGGAAAAACCTTCAGAGATTATTCCGATGGCAAAACCGGTCGTGTGTACAGGGCATGAGAATCTCCTGTTTACTCTGCGGCCTCTGTAATAGGTCCCGTCTCCTGGGCTGGCATTGGATGACTGTTCTGTCTATCATAGGAGGCGGGACGTTGTATTGAAGAGGCTGCCAAGTAAACAGGAGATTTCTCTGTATGTAGTCTGTCGGCGCTCGTCCCCTCCCTGTCCCCTCCTAGGCTGCAGGCGGCATGGATCAGGCTGCACTGATGGCAATGGTGAGGCTGCATTCATGGTACTTGTGAGGCTGCATTCATGACATTGGGGAGGCTGCATTCATGGCACTTGTGAGGCTGCATTCATGGCATTGGTGAGGCTGCATTCATAGGAATGGGGAGGCTGCTTTCATGGCAATGGGGAGGCTGCATTCATGGCACTTGTGAGGATGCATTCATGGCAAGGGTGAGGCTGCATTCATGGCAATGGGGAGGCTGAAGATGGGCACTGGTGAGGCTGAATTGATGGGCAATTGGTGAGGCTGCATTAAGGGGCACTGACCCTTATTTTGCTTCACAGTTCTCTATTTAAAATTGAAGTTATTTCCAGAAACTTCCCTCTTAAAGTGAAGGTGCGTGTTATACGCATGTGCGTGTTATACTTATCGGAAGATCTAAAGGAGATTGTACTATCAGATTGTAATGTGTGTGATCAGCTTTAGTTCAAGGATGTGATAATCGTACATTTTGTGAACATAGAAGGGTATAATTTAGACACTTGATCTATTGAAGGGCCATTCTGTTATACCTGTCTTCATAATAGCATACCTCTGTCCTTTTTTTTCAGACTGAAAGGACTGAGCATGATTTATGACCAGCTCACATCTAAAACTGCAGAAGCCATCTATGACCTTTTTATAAAGAAGTTCTTACAGAGAAATGGTATGGATCAGTGTTTTGTTGAACAAATATAGGTTGCTGGTTTACTGTTGCAAATTTGTTGGCCACCAGCTCCTGCCATGCTAGACAAGGGCCCCTTCTCCCTTCTTCCTGGAATAAGGAACATACCCACCTGTTAGGGAGAAACTCCTCCATGTTGTGCTCACTTTGTCATGGCCTGAGGCTCCCCTTCTTGAGTAAAAGAATGTCCACACCAACTTGAACTCAGAAAGTCCAGCCATTTTTCTATTTTCTCCTCGTGAGTCATCTTGCTGTGGGTCTCCGCCTTGAGTCTCTCTCTCGCTTTTTGAAACTAGGCCTAGAAAGCTTTCTTCTCTTTCACATTACAAATCTGCATGACATAAGTCAGGGGTAACTTGTTTCCATGCTGCTTCTGGCCAGAATTCCAAGCACACAAGAATTTAAAAGGACCCAGACTCCACTTAAAACTACACCCAGAGTAAAGTTCTCTCTAAAAGGGGTACTACCACCTGCTTACAGGTTAGAAACATAGAAAAGTGACGGCAGAAAAAGATTAAGTAGTCCATCGAATCTGCCCATTTTTTGTTGTTTTTGTTTTCTTTTTTTTGTGGGGTTTTGTTAACTTTTTTGTCTAAGTATAGACCTATGTTTTTCCCAAGCATGTTTGAAGCCATTTACTGTTGACTGTCTCACTACTAACTGAAAGTTTATTCCAAGCATTAGCTACCCTTTCAGTAAAATAATACTTTCTAACCAAAAGTCCTTTATTTTTGGTGCTTTTTACTGTAAAAAATACATTGCACTCTTTTATAGGGGTAACATGTGAAGCCATTGATATTAGAGCATGGATAAAGTTCAACTTGGCCTTCTTCTTCCGGCAAGCCTCTTTCTCAGACCTTATGGACCTCAATGCTGATTTTGTGAAGGTAATTAGTAATTCTCTGGACAATATTAAAGTAATGATAACATTCTGAAAGCTAAACTCTGGGCACAAACACTTTGCCCATTAGTCACAAATGATTTAAATTCACTTTGAGAGCACCAAATGCCCTTGTAACCCAGGTATTACCTTGTAAAGGTGGTAGTGATAGCATCACTGCTGTACATAGCCTGTGCAGAGAGCAGAGCTGTGGGAGGGGTCCAGAAGCTCCACCCACTACTGGCTGTCTGCAGAAAACTATGGGGCATATAAAAAACTAGTCACCTTGTGCAAGGATAGAGCAGCAGTGACTGGTCTTTATTACAAGAAGCCCCTGCACAGAATGTTTCACACTGAATTACTGCACAGTTTTGGAAGAAATACACAAAGCAGATCAAGATTCAAGTAAGAATACCCATGACTCTTGTATTTAGATAATGATTCCTCCCCCCGGAGTTTAGCTTTCCAAAACTCATAAAACTGGTAGCATTCTTTATGGAGCATGTAAAGTTTAACTTTTATATGTCCTATTCTTCTCTTTGACCACCTAGGTGTTAGAACCTACATCGCTTACTGCATCTGAACTGGTTGACTTCACGTTCTTGGCCGACTACTTCCAAAACATGTCTGTGGTCACTTCCCTTGTCAATCAGGTGGATCGGCTAACCAACTGTACATCTTTGTTGGCATATCTTCTCAGAGTTCACAGCTCCGCATGTCAAGTGAGTGTTGCATTGATCTTCTTTGTCAATTATGTCCAATTCATCAAATAGGAATATGTATCTCAGACCAATGGTCTACCTCTTCAAGAGCTATGGAGGTTGATAATCTACAATTGCACATTAAATATGTCTTAGCATAGTGTAGGCACATAAGAAAATAACTGTAGCAATCAGTCAAACACATAGTTTATATTTTATATTTACATATTATAATTTTGTGTAACTAAACAAAATTGGCCCCTAAAACCTCTTTTCTTCACTGCTTTATCCATCGGTTGCAGGTACAATGCATGACCTATAGTCCTGTATTGTAAGTGGGGGCACCAGTGTCCATCCACAAATGGAGATAAGAGGTGAGTGCCAGCTGCTAAGGGAGTGAGGGAAAAGCTAAGTAATGCCCTGTACACACGACCGGTTTTGTCATTGGAATAAACTCTGAAGGTTTTTACAACGGAGTTCCGACGGAATTCCGCTCAAGCTGTCTTGCATACACACGGTCACACCAAATTCTGACTGTCCTGAACGCGGTGACGTACAACGCGTACAACGGGTTTAGAAAACAGAAGTTGAATAGCCAGTAGCCAATAGCTTCCATCTCGTACTTGCTTCAGAGCATGCGTCGTTTTTGGTGCGTTGGAACAGCATACAGACGAGCGTTTTTTTTCAATAGTATTTGTTCCGTTGGAAAAATATAGAACATGTTCTCTATCTAAGTCCGTCTGAATTTTTGACAGAAAAAGTCAGATGGGGCATACACACGGTCGGAATATACGATGAAAACCTCCCATCGGACTCTTTCTGTCGGAAATTCCGCTCGTGTGTACGCGGCATAAGAGTTCCTTTTCTTAGGCAAAAATGAGCATTTAACCCTTGCAGAGTGGAGAGAGCCCCTCTGCTATGGTATTTTCTATTTTCTGTGAAAAAAGACAGCACTGTGCCCAGGTGTGTGTTAGTTTAATCTGTCCAAATATAAACCCAACTCAATCCTATAATCTCTCTCAATTACGAATATGTTAGTGGTAATAATAGCTAAAGAAATGTGCTGATGAAAATAATGATAGTATCTAAAAAATGTGATGAATAAAAGTAAAAACTGTGTGACCACATCAACATATGATAAAGTGTGTAAATCTGTAAACCATTGACTTAAATCTGTAACTATGTGTGTCAAACCAACAAACAAAACATCCAAATCCATAAAGTGTCCCAAACTATGAACAAAATGTTGAAAAATAAAAAAGTGTCATAAAACAAAAAAGAGTTCAATGGAATTTGTTCACTCCCACAAGTAAAGTAGCGATGTCTTCATAAATTGAAATACCATGCCAGGTAATGTATCCCCCACCGCTTACGATCGAGATCACTCACCGATGTTAGTGGCTGGTGATGAGGAACCAGCAAACACACATTTTCCCTTAGCAGGGTGCAATACTCTGCAGATCATTGGTTGATGATCTCAGATCCCAGTTGCAAATAAACATGGCATCCAACAGGTAATTTCCTATCTTTTTCAAGGTGCAATGGTCTGAAAATCCGAAAACAGCCACTCCCGATTCTCCTCCATTTTTAAATAATCAATCTCTCCAAAGAGGTGTAACCTGGAATAAAAGAGAAGCATAGCATAGCATAAAATCCTTTAAAACAGGTTTCTCATTTTATTTAACCAGATAGCACGCACATTTAAGAGTGTCTCCCAACACTGGTAAAACAGGCATAGGTTGTATGTGTTTATCTCGGATCCCACGGTCCCATGAGCAGACCTCCAATGTAGCATGGTAATGAAGCCTCCGACAACTCACCCTAAGTACGCTTCATCATATAGATGTCCCCACGGGGCAGCAGAGCCCCTCTGCTATGGTATTTAATCATTTCCCCAGAGTTTTGCTTAAAAACCATTTGGCCATCATTTATATGCTATATTTCTGTGTAAACATAGCAGTCAGCTTTAGCTACTGCAGTTAAAAACAGTCCTGATTAGTGATTGTAAACACTGTTCAGACTCTGGATTCAGATACAAAGTGATATTATTGATATTTTGTATTTACTCATTTTTCATGTTTCATTCATCTGCAGATCAAAGGAGTTAGTCTTGATCTGTACATGATGTTAGGTAAAGCAACTTTAGGCTCCATGCACATTAAAGCTCATAAACAGCCATTTTTGGGAGTTTGGGCATTTTTTTAACAGCCCATAAACTCCCCTCTATGTTATCGTATGTGTCCATGCACACATGGATGTTTTTGGACGTGTATCATCAGGGTCGTTTATGGGCTGTTGTCTGAACGCCCTAAAATCACATTCAAGAGCAGTCCTGAAAATGCCAGATGCTGGTAAAAGCTGTTAAACGTGGGTTAACGCTGTAAACAGAGCGTTAAGCCTCATCAGTCGTTTCTCTGCCTCTATTCAAAATCAATGGTTTCCTATGAGAGCACATTGATTTGAATAAAAGTCGCACCAGAAGTCGGATCATGATGATCCGACTTCTGGTGTGGTGCGACTTGTGTGTCGCTTGAGGATGAAGGGGAACCCCCGCCAAAATGAAAAAAAAAAATTGGCGTGGGGTTTCCCCCCCCCTCGGACAATACCAGACCCTTTGGTCTAGCATGTATTTTACGGGGAAACCCCCAAAATCCATACCAAACCCTTATCCAACCACGCAGCCCGGCAGGTCAGGATAGGGGGGGATGAGTGAGCGCCCCCCCCTCCTGGACCATACCAGGCCACATGCCCTCAACATGGGGGGTGAGTGCTTTGGGGCAGGGGGGCCCTGCGCCCCCCCAACCCAAAGCAGCTTGTCCCCATGTTAATGAGGACAAGGGCCTCTTCCTGACAACCCTGGCTGGTGGTTGTCGGAGTCTGTGGGCGGGGGCTTATTGGGAATCTGGAAAAAACATATATGTCTTTGAGAAGTATTGTATTAGAAATGAAATTTTAGTGTCATTATACACTAAAAACAGGACAAATTATAGAATAAAATGTATACTTTTTGTCTATAACACTGTAACACTCATTTCTTACCAAAAAGTGCTTTTTTGGCAAGTGCATGCATTAGACTTATGTAAATGCAGAATTCTAAAACTCCAACTTAATATATTTTTTAGGACACATTCCAGATGAACGACTCTTGTGTTGCACAGTCAGTAATAACTGACCTCAGTGTCCAAACTCAGGATGAAATTATCAGCAGCATATTTGTTCTACTGAACCATGACCAGATTTGCCTCAACACCTCCGGCTGGCTACAAGCGTTTACCCTTATCCTCAACAGTTTCTCAGTTACCCCAAATGAATCTGAGCTTTCTGATCTTCCTCTAGATGTGAGCTGCCAAGAATACCAAGCTATGTGAGTAACAATAAGAAGAAAATATAAACTCAGCTGTTGAGTAATACTGTCACCAATGATACGTGTCTAATTTTGTTTTTCTTTTATTGTCACCAATAGACTGGAAGACCTGAGTGATATTTACAACAGACTGAATGACTTGGAAAAAGAATCCATCTTTAACTACTGTAAGCTGTTCCTTACTCAACAGAAAAAGACTACAGGTAAAGGATTCCTTTTAGGTGTTTATTTTTCAAATGGATCAGTCAGCGTTTTTGTATTTCTGAAAATAGTTGTGCACTGAATTGAGAAGAAGTCAGCCTCTGCCAAGTTAGGAGCATAGAAAAGAATGGATCTATATTAGAAAGTGGTTGGGACTATATATCCCGTGGGACTTTAAATGAAACCATGGCCTGATGTGGTCATGCGTTTCCATCCCTGTACTAGTCTAAGAGAAAGGAGGGTGGGACTTTAAATGAATTGCGTGAATGCTCAGAAACAAAAATCGATGAACAACTAGGAAAATTTTATTCAATTCATAAAAATGACATGCACAAAATATATATATCAATCATAAATGGAAAGAAATATTGGCAATAATAGCAACAATTATACATGATTATATGAATATAAAAATTCTCCATGGTACACCAATTAGATATTGTTATACAACCATATATTAAAGAGTAAAACATCCAAAGCCTCCAAAGGTTCCAAATAAAAATGAAAAATGCATGACGCTGGTAAAAAACGCGACAATGGTAGCTCTACGCGTTTCGTGGCTGTTGTGCCACTCGTCAGGAGCAAGCGCGTATCTTATCTAGGATAGAAAATATAAATTATAAAAAATTGGTATGGTAAGTATATACATGAGACAAAGGTGGGGTGATAGAAAGCCCCACACAGAGTACATGCTTACGCATTCTGGTTTGTAGGGTGGTGGCAGGGAGCCATATACCGCCCGACCATAGGAGACGCCGCCCCCCGGGAGCTGAGGTGGATGGATCGACGGGGGCAGCCCACAGGGCGCCATCCAGGGCAGGCATGGTCCCCCGAGGCAAAACCTGAAGTGAAAGGTAAGGGTTAGAAGAGAAACTGCAAAACTGCTAGAAGATAAAGAGCGGTGGGAAAGTGAGAATGCCAGGGTGATATAGCCCCAAAGGAAGAAAGTTGAACCCGTGAGGGGATGAAGGGATCTAAGTTGAAACACCTGGGAAATGCTGAGGATGGAAGAGGGAAAAGACCAAATAACCAGAGGTGAAGATGTGAAGAGAAAGAAAGGACAAAGCATGAGAGGACATGATAGAAATACCTGGCGTGCTGTATGAAACAGTGTGAGGGGAAGAAAGCAGTGACCCCCAAACGAACGTGACATCCAGGGAAGTGAAAGCCTCGAGAGCCAGCACCGCCGAGGCTACGCCCATATAGGCGCTACCACGGGGACCGCCCACCAACGTCACGCCGCAAAACCAAGAAAGGGGCGGGCGGCAACGTCGATCGGGTACTGAGCGTCCGACCCGCCGACGTCACCGCCAGATCCCCGTGATATGCGGGATGAACACCATCCAATCAGACGTATGAGCGTCCTTGAGGACGCGCATGTCCGATGGGGAGTGCGTGACGCTGACGTGCAGTGGCGGCAGATCCACCCCCCCCAGAAGGGGGAGGGGGGAGGAGCCGACAGGCACGTCACAGCTCCCGGAAGGGGGAAATCCAAAACAGCCGGCGGTGCATTGGGCCAAAGGAGCCACCACCAAACAGACAAACCATGGACGTAACAAGAATCTTAATTAAGTGGCAAATAAATACAATCAAAAATAAAAATGTCTAATCAAATAATAAGATCGAGCAATTAACTGAGAGGAGGCTTAAATGGAAAAGTATGTATGTACAACATCACAGATTTGCAAAACAAGTGTGATGAGGTTAAATTACAGAGCATTGGTTACACGCATATTCCATCCCTATACATTAATATTAGAAAGTGGTTGGGACTATATATCCCGTGGGACTTTAAATGAAACCATGGCCTGATGTGGTCATGCGTTTCCATCCCTGTACTAGTCTAAGAGAAAGGAGGGTGGGACTTTAAATGAATTGCGTGAATGCTCAGAAACAAAAATCGATGAACAACTAGGAAAATTTTATTCAATTCATAAAAATGACATGCACAAAATATATATATCAATCATAAATGGAAAGAAATATTGGCAATAATAGCAACAATTATACATGATTATATGAATATAAAAATTCTCCATGGTACACCAATTAGATATTGTTATACAACCATATATTAAAGAGTAAAACATCCAAAGCCTCCAAAGGTTCCAAATAAAAATGAAAAATGCATGACGCTGGTAAAAAACGCGACAATGGTAGCTCTACGCGTTTCGTGGCTGTTGTGCCACTCGTCAGGAGCAAGCGCGTATCTTATCTAGGATAGAAAATATAAATTATAAAAAATTGGTATGGTAAGTATATACATGAGACAAAGGTGGGGTGATAGAAAGCCCCACACAGAGTACATGCTTACGCATTCTGGTTTGTAGGGTGGTGGCAGGGAGCCATATACCGCCCGACCATAGGAGACGCCGCCCCCCGGGAGCTGAGGTGGATGGATCGACGGGGGCAGCCCACAGGGCGCCATCCAGGGCAGGCATGGTCCCCCGAGGCAAAACCTGAAGTGAAAGGTAAGGGTTAGAAGAGAAACTGCAAAACTGCTAGAAGATAAAGAGCGGTGGGAAAGTGAGAATGCCAGGGTGATATAGCCCCAAAGGAAGAAAGTTGAACCCGTGAGGGGATGAAGGGATCTAAGTTGAAACACCTGGGAAATGCTGAGGATGGAAGAGGGAAAAGACCAAATAACCAGAGGTGAAGATGTGAAGAGAAAGAAAGGACAAAGCATGAGAGGACATGATAGAAATACCTGGCGTGCTGTATGAAACAGTGTGAGGGGAAGAAAGCAGTGACCCCCAAACGAACGTGACATCCAGGGAAGTGAAAGCCTCGAGAGCCAGCACCGCCGAGGCTACGCCCATATAGGCGCTACCACGGGGACCGCCCACCAACGTCACGCCGCAAAACCAAGAAAGGGGCGGGCGGCAACGTCGATCGGGTACTGAGCGTCCGACCCGCCGACGTCACCGCCAGATCCCCGTGATATGCGGGATGAACACCATCCAATCAGACGTATGAGCGTCCTTGAGGACGCGCATGTCCGATGGGGAGTGCGTGACGCTGACGTGCAGTGGCGGCAGATCCACCCCCCCCAGAAGGGGGAGGGGGGAGGAGCCGACAGGCACGTCACAGCTCCCGGAAGGGGGAAATCCAAAACAGGCGGCGGTGCATTGGGCCAAAGGAGCCACCACCAAACAGACAAACCATGGACGTAACAAGAATCTTAATTAAGTGGCAAATAAATACAATCAAAAATAAAAATGTCTAATCAAATAATAAGATCGAGCAATTAACTGAGAGGAGGCTTAAATGGAAAAGTATGTATGTACAACATCACAGATTTGCAAAACAAGTGTGATGAGGTTAAATTACAGAGCATTGGTTACACGCATATTCCATCCCTATACATTAATATTAGAAAGTGGTTGGGACTATATATCCCGTGGGACTTTAAATGAAACCATGGCCTGATGTGGTCATGCGTTTCCATCCCTGTACTAGTCTAAGAGAAAGGAGGGTGGGACTTTAAATGAATTGCGTGAATGCTCAGAAACAAAAATCGATGAACAACTAGGAAAATTTTATTCAATTCATAAAAATGACATGCACAAAATATATATATCAATCATAAATGGAAAGAAATATTGGCAATAATAGCAACAATTATACATGATTATATGAATATAAAAATTCTCCATGGTACACCAATTAGATATTGTTATACAACCATATATTAAAGAGTAAAACATCCAAAGCCTCCAAAGGTTCCAAATAAAAATGAAAAATGCATGACGCTGGTAAAAAACGCGACAATGGTAGCTCTACGCGTTTCGTGGCTGTTGTGCCACTCGTCAGGAGCAAGCGCGTATCTTATCTAGGATAGAAAATATAAATTATAAAAAATTGGTATGGTAAGTATATACATGAGACAAAGGTGGGGTGATAGAAAGCCCCACACAGAGTACATGCTTACGCATTCTGGTTTGTAGGGTGGTGGCAGGGAGCCATATACCGCCCGACCATAGGAGACGCCGCCCCCCGGGAGCTGAGGTGGATGGATCGACGGGGGCAGCCCACAGGGCGCCATCCAGGGCAGGCATGGTCCCCCGAGGCAAAACCTGAAGTGAAAGGTAAGGGTTAGAAGAGAAACTGCAAAACTGCTAGAAGATAAAGAGCGGTGGGAAAGTGAGAATGCCAGGGTGATATAGCCCCAAAGGAAGAAAGTTGAACCCGTGAGGGGATGAAGGGATCTAAGTTGAAACACCTGGGAAATGCTGAGGATGGAAGAGGGAAAAGACCAAATAACCAGAGGTGAAGATGTGAAGAGAAAGAAAGGACAAAGCATGAGAGGACATGATAGAAATACCTGGCGTGCTGTATGAAACAGTGTGAGGGGAAGAAAGCAGTGACCCCCAAACGAACGTGACATCCAGGGAAGTGAAAGCCTCGAGAGCCAGCACCGCCGAGGCTACGCCCATATAGGCGCTACCACGGGGACCGCCCACCAACGTCACGCCGCAAAACCAAGAAAGGGGCGGGCGGCAACGTCGATCGGGTACTGAGCGTCCGACCCGCCGACGTCACCGCCAGATCCCCGTGATATGCGGGATGAACACCATCCAATCAGACGTATGAGCGTCCTTGAGGACGCGCATGTCCGATGGGGAGTGCGTGACGCTGACGTGCAGTGGCGGCAGATCCACCCCCCCCAGAAGGGGGAGGGGGGAGGAGCCGACAGGCACGTCACAGCTCCCGGAAGGGGGAAATCCAAAACAGCCGGCGGTGCATTGGGCCAAAGGAGCCACCACCAAACAGACAAACCATGGACGTAACAAGAATCTTAATTAAGTGGCAAATAAATACAATCAAAAATAAAAATGTCTAATCAAATAATAAGATCGAGCAATTAACTGAGAGGAGGCTTAAATGGAAAAGTATGTATGTACAACATCACAGATTTGCAAAACAAGTGTGATGAGGTTAAATTACAGAGCATTGGTTACACGCATATTCCATCCCTATACATTAATATTAGAAAGTGGTTGGGACTATATATCCCGTGGGACTTTAAATGAAACCATGGCCTGATGTGGTCATGCGTTTCCATCCCTGTACTAGTCTAAGAGAAAGGAGGGTGGGACTTTAAATGAATTGCGTGAATGCTCAGAAACAAAAATCGATGAACAACTAGGAAAATTTTATTCAATTCATAAAAATGACATGCACAAAATATATATATCAATCATAAATGGAAAGAAATATTGGCAATAATAGCAACAATTATACATGATTATATGAATATAAAAATTCTCCATGGTACACCAATTAGATATTGTTATACAACCATATATTAAAGAGTAAAACATCCAAAGCCTCCAAAGGTTCCAAATAAAAATGAAAAATGCATGACGCTGGTAAAAAACGCGACAATGGTAGCTCTACGCGTTTCGTGGCTGTTGTGCCACTCGTCAGGAGCAAGCGCGTATCTTATCTAGGATAGAAAATATAAATTATAAAAAATTGGTATGGTAAGTATATACATGAGACAAAGGTGGGGTGATAGAAAGCCCCACACAGAGTACATGCTTACGCATTCTGGTTTGTAGGGTGGTGGCAGGGAGCCATATACCGCCCGACCATAGGAGACGCCGCCCCCCGGGAGCTGAGGTGGATGGATCGACGGGGGCAGCCCACAGGGCGCCATCCAGGGCAGGCATGGTCCCCCGAGGCAAAACCTGAAGTGAAAGGTAAGGGTTAGAAGAGAAACTGCAAAACTGCTAGAAGATAAAGAGCGGTGGGAAAGTGAGAATGCCAGGGTGATATAGCCCCAAAGGAAGAAAGTTGAACCCGTGAGGGGATGAAGGGATCTAAGTTGAAACACCTGGGAAATGCTGAGGATGGAAGAGGGAAAAGACCAAATAACCAGAGGTGAAGATGTGAAGAGAAAGAAAGGACAAAGCATGAGAGGACATGATAGAAATACCTGGCGTGCTGTATGAAACAGTGTGAGGGGAAGAAAGCAGTGACCCCCAAACGAACGTGACATCCAGGGAAGTGAAAGCCTCGAGAGCCAGCACCGCCGAGGCTACGCCCATATAGGCGCTACCACGGGGACCGCCCACCAACGTCACGCCGCAAAACCAAGAAAGGGGCGGGCGGCAACGTCGATCGGGTACTGAGCGTCCGACCCGCCGACGTCACCGCCAGATCCCCGTGATATGCGGGATGAACACCATCCAATCAGACGTATGAGCGTCCTTGAGGACGCGCATGTCCGATGGGGAGTGCGTGACGCTGACGTGCAGTGGCGGCAGATCCACCCCCCCCAGAAGGGGGAGGGGGGAGGAGCCGACAGGCACGTCACAGCTCCCGGAAGGGGGAAATCCAAAACAGCCGGCGGTGCATTGGGCCAAAGGAGCCACCACCAAACAGACAAACCATGGACGTAACAAGAATCTTAATTAAGTGGCAAATAAATACAATCAAAAATAAAAATGTCTAATCAAATAATAAGATCGAGCAATTAACTGAGAGGAGGCTTAAATGGAAAAGTATGTATGTACAACATCACAGATTTGCAAAACAAGTGTGATGAGGTTAAATTACAGAGCATTGGTTACACGCATATTCCATCCCTATACATTAATATTAGAAAGTGGTTGGGACTATATATCCCGTGGGACTTTAAATGAAACCATGGCCTGATGTGGTCATGCGTTTCCATCCCTGTACTAGTCTAAGAGAAAGGAGGGTGGGACTTTAAATGAATTGCGTGAATGCTCAGAAACAAAAATCGATGAACAACTAGGAAAATTTTATTCAATTCATAAAAATGACATGCACAAAATATATATATCAATCATAAATGGAAAGAAATATTGGCAATAATAGCAACAATTATACATGATTATATGAATATAAAAATTCTCCATGGTACACCAATTAGATATTGTTATACAACCATATATTAAAGAGTAAAACATCCAAAGCCTCCAAAGGTTCCAAATAAAAATGAAAAATGCATGACGCTGGTAAAAAACGCGACAATGGTAGCTCTACGCGTTTCGTGGCTGTTGTGCCACTCGTCAGGAGCAAGCGCGTATCTTATCTAGGATAGAAAATATAAATTATAAAAAATTGGTATGGTAAGTATATACATGAGACAAAGGTGGGGTGATAGAAAGCCCCACACAGAGTACATGCTTACGCATTCTGGTTTGTAGGGTGGTGGCAGGGAGCCATATACCGCCCGACCATAGGAGACGCCGCCCCCCGGGAGCTGAGGTGGATGGATCGACGGGGGCAGCCCACAGGGCGCCATCCAGGGCAGGCATGGTCCCCCGAGGCAAAACCTGAAGTGAAAGGTAAGGGTTAGAAGAGAAACTGCAAAACTGCTAGAAGATAAAGAGCGGTGGGAAAGTGAGAATGCCAGGGTGATATAGCCCCAAAGGAAGAAAGTTGAACCCGTGAGGGGATGAAGGGATCTAAGTTGAAACACCTGGGAAATGCTGAGGATGGAAGAGGGAAAAGACCAAATAACCAGAGGTGAAGATGTGAAGAGAAAGAAAGGACAAAGCATGAGAGGACATGATAGAAATACCTGGCGTGCTGTATGAAACAGTGTGAGGGGAAGAAAGCAGTGACCCCCAAACGAACGTGACATCCAGGGAAGTGAAAGCCTCGAGAGCCAGCACCGCCGAGGCTACGCCCATATAGGCGCTACCACGGGGACCGCCCACCAACGTCACGCCGCAAAACCAAGAAAGGGGCGGGCGGCAACGTCGATCGGGTACTGAGCGTCCGACCCGCCGACGTCACCGCCAGATCCCCGTGATATGCGGGATGAACACCATCCAATCAGACGTATGAGCGTCCTTGAGGACGCGCATGTCCGATGGGGAGTGCGTGACGCTGACGTGCAGTGGCGGCAGATCCACCCCCCCCAGAAGGGGGAGGGGGGAGGAGCCGACAGGCACGTCACAGCTCCCGGAAGGGGGAAATCCAAAACAGCCGGCGGTGCATTGGGCCAAAGGAGCCACCACCAAACAGACAAACCATGGACGTAACAAGAATCTTAATTAAGTGGCAAATAAATACAATCAAAAATAAAAATGTCTAATCAAATAATAAGATCGAGCAATTAACTGAGAGGAGGCTTAAATGGAAAAGTATGTATGTACAACATCACAGATTTGCAAAACAAGTGTGATGAGGTTAAATTACAGAGCATTGGTTACACGCATATTCCATCCCTATACATTAATATTAGAAAGTGGTTGGGACTATATATCCCGTGGGACTTTAAATGAAACCATGGCCTGATGTGGTCATGCGTTTCCATCCCTGTACTAGTCTAAGAGAAAGGAGGGTGGGACTTTAAATGAATTGCGTGAATGCTCAGAAACAAAAATCGATGAACAACTAGGAAAATTTTATTCAATTCATAAAAATGACATGCACAAAATATATATATCAATCATAAATGGAAAGAAATATTGGCAATAATAGCAACAATTATACATGATTATATGAATATAAAAATTCTCCATGGTACACCAATTAGATATTGTTATACAACCATATATTAAAGAGTAAAACATCCAAAGCCTCCAAAGGTTCCAAATAAAAATGAAAAATGCATGACGCTGGTAAAAAACGCGACAATGGTAGCTCTACGCGTTTCGTGGCTGTTGTGCCACTCGTCAGGAGCAAGCGCGTATCTTATCTAGGATAGAAAATATAAATTATAAAAAATTGGTATGGTAAGTATATACATGAGACAAAGGTGGGGTGATAGAAAGCCCCACACAGAGTACATGCTTACGCATTCTGGTTTGTAGGGTGGTGGCAGGGAGCCATATACCGCCCGACCATAGGAGACGCCGCCCCCCGGGAGCTGAGGTGGATGGATCGACGGGGGCAGCCCACAGGGCGCCATCCAGGGCAGGCATGGTCCCCCGAGGCAAAACCTGAAGTGAAAGGTAAGGGTTAGAAGAGAAACTGCAAAACTGCTAGAAGATAAAGAGCGGTGGGAAAGTGAGAATGCCAGGGTGATATAGCCCCAAAGGAAGAAAGTTGAACCCGTGAGGGGATGAAGGGATCTAAGTTGAAACACCTGGGAAGTGCTGAGGATGGAAGAGGGAAAAGACCAAATAACCAGAGGTGAAGATGTGAAGAGAAAGAAAGGACAAAGCATGAGAGGACATGATAGAAATACCTGGCGTGCTGTATGAAACAGTGTGAGGGGAAGAAAGCAGTGACCCCCAAACGAACGTGACATCCAGGGAAGTGAAAGCCTCGAGAGCCAGCACCGCCGAGGCTACGCCCATATAGGCGCTACCACGGGGACCGCCCACCAACGTCACGCCGCAAAACCAAGAAAGGGGCGGGCGGCAACGTCGATCGGGTACTGAGCGTCCGACCCGCCGACGTCACCGCCAGATCCCCGTGATATGCGGGATGAACACCATCCAATCAGACGTATGAGCGTCCTTGAGGACGCGCATGTCCGATGGGGAGTGCGTGACGCTGACGTGCAGTGGCGGCAGATCCACCCCCCCCAGAAGGGGGAGGGGGGAGGAGCCGACAGGCACGTCACAGCTCCCGGAAGGGGGAAATCCAAAACAGCCGGCGGTGCATTGGGCCAAAGGAGCCACCACCAAACAGACAAACCATGGACGTAACAAGAATCTTAATTAAGTGGCAAATAAATACAATCAAAAATAAAAATGTCTAATCAAATAATAAGATCGAGCAATTAACTGAGAGGAGGCTTAAATGGAAAAGTATGTATGTACAACATCACAGATTTGCAAAACAAGTGTGATGAGGTTAAATTACAGAGCATTGGTTACACGCATATTCCATCCCTCTACATTAATATTAGAAAGTGGTTGGGACTATATATCCCGTGGGACTTTAAATGAAACCATGGCCTGATGTGGTCATGCGTTTCCATCCCTGTACTAGTCTAAGAGAAAGGAGGGTGGGACTTTAAATGAATTGCGTGAATGCTCAGAAACAAAAATCGATGAACAACTAGGAAAATTTTATTCAATTCATAAAAATGACATGCACAAAATATATATATCAATCATAAATGGAAAGAAATATTGGCAATAATAGCAACAATTATACATGATTATATGAATATAAAAATTCTCCATGGTACACCAATTAGATATTGTTATACAACCATATATTAAAGAGTAAAACATCCAAAGCCTCCAAAGGTTCCAAATAAAAATGAAAAATGCATGACGCTGGTAAAAAACGCGACAATGGTAGCTCTACGCGTTTCGTGGCTGTTGTGCCACTCGTCAGGAGCAAGCGCGTATCTTATCTAGGATAGAAAATATAAATTATAAAAAATTGGTATGGTAAGTATATACATGAGACAAAGGTGGGGTGATAGAAAGCCCCACACAGAGTACATGCTTACGCATTCTGGTTTGTAGGGTGGTGGCAGGGAGCCATATACCGCCCGACCATAGGAGACGCCGCCCCCCGGGAGCTGAGGTGGATGGATCGACGGGGGCAGCCCACAGGGCGCCATCCAGGGCAGGCATGGTCCCCCGAGGCAAAACCTGAAGTGAAAGGTAAGGGTTAGAAGAGAAACTGCAAAACTGCTAGAAGATAAAGAGCGGTGGGAAAGTGAGAATGCCAGGGTGATATAGCCCCAAAGGAAGAAAGTTGAACCCGTGAGGGGATGAAGGGATCTAAGTTGAAACACCTGGGAAATGCTGAGGATGGAAGAGGGAAAAGACCAAATAACCAGAGGTGAAGATGTGAAGAGAAAGAAAGGACAAAGCATGAGAGGACATGATAGAAATACCTGGCGTGCTGTATGAAACAGTGTGAGGGGAAGAAAGCAGTGACCCCCAAACGAACGTGACATCCAGGGAAGTGAAAGCCTCGAGAGCCAGCACCGCCGAGGCTACGCCCATATAGGCGCTACCACGGGGACCGCCCACCAACGTCACGCCGCAAAACCAAGAAAGGGGCGGGCGGCAACGTCGATCGGGTACTGAGCGTCCGACCCGCCGACGTCACCGCCAGATCCCCGTGATATGCGGGATGAACACCATCCAATCAGACGTATGAGCGTCCTTGAGGACGCGCATGTCCGATGGGGAGTGCGTGACGCTGACGTGCAGTGGCGGCAGATCCACCCCCCCCAGAAGGTGGAGGGGGGAGGAGCCGACAGGCACGTCACAGCTCCCGGAAGGGGGAAATCCAAAACAGCCGGCGGTGCATTGGGCCAAAGGAGCCACCACCAAACAGACAAACCATGGACGTAACAAGAATCTTAATTAAGTGGCAAATAAATACAATCAAAAATAAAAATGTCTAATCAAATAATAAGATCGAGCAATTAACTGAGAGGAGGCTTAAATGGAAAAGTATGTATGTACAACATCACAGATTTGCAAAACAAGTGTGATGAGGTTAAATTACAGAGCATTGGTTACACGCATATTCCATCCCTATACATTAATATTAGAAAGTGGTTGGGACTATATATCCCGTGGGACTTTAAATGAAACCATGGCCTGATGTGGTCATGCGTTTCCATCCCTGTACTAGTCTAAGAGAAAGGAGGGTGGGACTTTAAATGAATTGCGTGAATGCTCAGAAACAAAAATCGATGAACAACTAGGAAAATTTTATTCAATTCATAAAAATGACATGCACAAAATATATATATCAATCATAAATGGAAAGAAATATTGGCAATAATAGCAACAATTATACATGATTATATGAATATAAAAATTCTCCATGGTACACCAATTAGATATTGAAAAGAAAAGAATGGATCTAAGGAAAACTTTGCTGGTGTGGCTCTTTTTCATGGTCAGATAGCTGCCCTGTTTTTTCCACTTTACTGACCTACCATGCGTTGTTCTGCACTGTGTATTTGTACAGGGGCAGTCATTATGGTAGAGGTAGGACTTCCTCATGAAAGGTGATCTGATGACTAGTGAGGGTATATTGAAGAAACAGCAGAAGATGTGGAAGCACATGTCTTCAGGATTAAAACAAAAGTCTGGTTAAATGCTAACTATGCTTAAAGCGGAGTTTCACTCAAAAGTGGAGGCTCCGCTTATCTGCCTCCTCCTCCCCTCTGGTGAGACATTTCGGGGGAGGAGGCAAGTACCTCTTTTTGACAGGTACCTACTTCCACTTCTGGGTGATCTTGGCACAGTGAGATCACCTGGAAGTTCAACCCCCCTCCTCCTTTCCCCCCGCCGCCGGGCCATTCATAAAAGTGCAGCGCACTGTAGGGAAGGCTTCACTGCCAGTTTCCCTTATGCCGCGTACACACGGTCGGACTTTTCGACCAGACTGGTCTGACGGACGCCGACGGACCAAATCCGGCGAACAATCCGATTGTGTGTGGGCTTTACCGGACCTTCAGCGGACCTTTCCAGTCGCAAATCTGACGGACTTTAGATTTGGAACATACTTCAAATCTTTACGTCGTAACTCCACCAGACCCAGAAATCCGCTCGTCTGTATGCTAGTCCGACGGACAAAAACCAACGCTAGGGCAGCTATTGGCTACTGGCTATCAACTTCCTTATTTTAGTCTGGCGTACGTTATCACTTTGGTGCGTTATCTTTGGTGTGATCGTGTGTAGGCAAGTACGGTCATTAGAAAGTCCGTCAAAAGTCCGCCAAAAGTATGTCGAAAGTCTGTCAGACAGGTTGTCGGACTTTTGTAGCTGAAAAGTCCGACTGTGTGTACGCGGCATTAGAAGCAATGGCAGTGGCAGCACCTGAGAGCCAATGGAAAAATCAGCTGTGGTGCTTACATGGCGGGATCCCTGGACAGGTAAGTGTCCTAATATTAAAAGTCAGCAGCTACAGTATTTGTAGCTGCTGACTTTACATTTTTTCTAAAGGAAGCTGGACCTCTTTAAATCTACACCCCCATTCTAGGTCTATTCTAACTTTTCTAACTACACTGGACATGCTGGGACTGTGACATCACAGTCCCAGCATGCCCAGTGACTGTGACGGCATAAGGGGGCGGGGTCACCGCCAATATAAGTCACATCGGAGCGCTCAGAGAACATTCCAGCCGGAGAGAGCGTCGTGTCAACATCGGAAGAAGAGAAGAGGGAAGAAGACAAGAAGGCAGAAGTCCGGGCCACTGCTAGCAAAGGAGCGGCATTAAGATAGCGGAGGAGCCGGCAGAAGAACTGGAACACCGGGAGCAGAGGTCGAACACCGGGAGAAGAGGCCAGAGAGAGCAGAGAAGAACCAACCGGATGCCGGGAGAAGAGGCCGGAGGGACCCCCGAAGTCGGAAGAAGACCCCCTGAGTCGGAAGAAGACCCCCGGAGTCGGAAGAAGACCCCCGGAGCTGTCTAATAAATTACTTTAAAAACCTGTGTAGTGTTTTTTTTCTTGACACTTTTTTGCCCCAGGTGAATGGGTAGGGGTACGATGTACCGCATACTCATTCACTTAGGGTGGGGGGGCCAGAATCTGGGGGCCCCCTTATTAAAGCAGGCTCCCGGATTCCGATAAGCCCCCCGCCCGCAGACTTTGACAACCAACGGCCAGGGTTGTTGGGAAGAGGCCCTTGTCCTCATCAACATGGGGACAAGGTGCTTCAGGGTGGCGGGGGCCGTGGGGTGCCCCCTCCCCCAAAGCACCCACCCCCATGTTGAGGGCATGCGGCCTGGTACGGCTCATGAGGGGGGGCGCTCGCTCGTCCCCACCCCCTTTCCTGACCGGCCGGGCTGCGTGCACAGATCGGGGTCTGGTATGGATTTTGGGAGGGACCCCACGCCGTTTTTTCGGCATAGGGGGTTCCCCTTATGATCCATACCATACCTAAGAGTCTGGTATGCCCTGCTCTCGCTGCAATAGGAAAATTTGTTTTTCCTATTGCGTGAGATGCAGTACCCTGCCCTTGCATCGTATCTGGTCCGTCGGACCAGCATACAGACGAACGGGCTTTCCGTCAGGAACTGAGTCCGACGGAGTTACGACGTAAAGATTTGAAGCAGGCTTCAAATCTAAAATACGTTGGATTTCCGACCGAAACGGTCCGTCGGAAGTCCGATGCAGATCACACACGGTCGGATTGTCCGCTGGATTTGGTCCGTCAGCGTCCGTCGGACCAGTCCGGTCGAAAAGTCCGACCGTGTGTACACGTCATTAGAGTGAGTGGTGAGAGTAGATTTAAGCTTAGTTAGCTTTTTACTAGACTTCAACTTTAATGAAACAGATTTGGGGAGATCCTTGCACTGCAGGTCCTCAGGTACCACTTCCTCTCCAGCAAGGAGAACAATGAGAACAGTCGTGACATCTTCATATCTCACTCCAAATCCTGTGCTACTAGCAGGCACAGACATTAAAAAAGGTTTTTACACTGCACATATACAACTTTGAGGATTGAGGTTCCTCCTCTGCAATTCAGGACAAAAGATGTCCATTTTTCAGGGTACTGTTCAGGCAGAATGTACATTTTTAAATGTTCCCCAAAGTATAGTAAAACTCCATTTTTGAGTTTAGGTCTATTTTTAAAGGAAATAGAAAACAGACAAAAAATGACAGATACTTATTTTCCACACTGATGTAGAATTACCAAGTTTTTGGGTGACAAAATGGGTTATACCAACACAACATATACCTGCTTCTTCTTCATTGAATGTTTTCTTTAAAAGTACCAGTGATCTTAAAGTGTTTGTAAATGTATCTTTTTAAAAATAACAAACATGTTATACTTACCTGTTCTGTGCAATGGTTTTGCACAGAGCAGCCCTGATCCTCCTCTTCTCAGGTCTGCCACCAGCCAAGTTCCCCCATAGCAAGCCTCTTGCTATGGGGGCACTCGTACATGCTCACTCCTGAGCCCCACTCTGTGTGTCCATAGGACACACAGAGTCTGACTCAGCCCCACCCCCACTCCCGCCTCACTGGCTGTGATTGACAGCAGTGAGAGCCA
This sequence comes from Lithobates septentrionalis, assembly GCA_037952835.1. Lineage (NCBI taxonomy): Eukaryota > Metazoa > Chordata > Amphibia > Anura > Ranidae > Lithobates > Lithobates septentrionalis. The sequence goes on along the minus strand of JBBDGP010000798.1, from coordinate 350,222 downwards.
ATAGGAAGGAAGAGAGCTGGGAGAACTGCTGGTCTTGTGAACATCGCTGTATCGAGATCAGGCTCAGGTAAGTATTAGGGGGGACTGAGAGGGGAGCAACACACTAAAGACTTTTTACTTTCATGTATAGAATACATGAAGGTAAAAAGCCTTCCGCCTTTAGAACCACTTTAAAGTTGGGAAAGTACCATAAGCACACAAATTACCAGCGGAGAGTTTTAACATGACCAGTGCCCTTACTGGCTACTGTATATGATGTAAGGTTATAAAATCTGCGCTATAAAAGAATTTAATGTGTATAAATCACTCTATAGAGCGTGTGAATCTTTCTTCAGAGGATATGTGTATATGAAAGACTTTGAAACCTCAAGCCTCAAAGAGAAAACCAAAATTCAATTTGCTGATAACACCACAATAAAGTGCATATAGATACATACCAAAGCTGATATAAAGTTATAAAAGCTGCGCTATAGAAAAATGTAATAAGTGTATAAATCACTCTATAGAGCATGTGAATCACTCTTCAGAGGATTTGTGTATAAATATGAGTGACTTAGAAACCTCAAACCTCAAAGAGAAAATGTGAAAATTAAATATGTGTGAATCACTCGTCAGAGCGTGCAAATTGCTTTTCAAGGGAATGTGAATGATTAATGACTCAAAAAATTGATGTGTGGTGAAAAAGAAACAATATACATATGACTTGCTATGGATGAAAAGTCCCCAAACAAAAATTCCTTGCAGATAGCACCACAATAGAGTGCATATAGATGTGAAAACCACTCATTGAAGGTCATCAGGATAGGAGCAGGAAAGTCCTGTATGGTCGCTCTAAGGTGACTAAAAATGCTCATCAAAACCCTCCATATGACAGTATTCCACAGATTCAAAATCCCACATGAAATGAAGGCTTACCAGATAGCAAGCCTAATGCGCCTGTGGCTAATAACCCAGCCATGGCCTTTATCCTCCAGTTAAGACCAGGCAGCAACTCACATCCAGGGATCCCAAATGAAGCCAAGTAGGGTACTGAACTTGAAGGCAGAACTTGGGAGAAGCAATCCTAGTCACAGGTGGCGGTCTCCATGTCCCAAGAAACCCAAGGAAAAAAGCAAACTTGCCATAGTATAAAAACCAATGGATTCAATTTAATATAAAAATAGAGCACACTTACTCAAGGAATTAAAAAAACAGCATATAGTGTAAAGTCAGCCGGCTAAGCACGAACACCCGTCCCTGCGGGTTCATGACAGCATGGTATTGTATATGATGCATTTTTAAATACTATCTACAAAGATTCTTACGATTCTTACATAACTTTATATTGTATATTTCTTCATTGCACCTTTCAGGCTCTGCATGCACCCCAGATGTCATGGGAAGTAAAGAGTGGATTCTTATATACGTTGGACCTTTTTTCACCAGTGGCAACTTCTTCAGTTTGCTAGACATAAATCCGAATTTAGACATAGTAAGATATATGCATTCAGATTTCTGGTTTTCTGTTTTTTTTTTTTTTTTTTTCAATTGCGGATCACAGAATAAAATAAAAACTCTCTCTAATAATCTCTAAGGCCTCATAAATGCAACTGCATTGATTTTAAATAGTATAATTCACACTGTGCATTTGCCTGCTTTTAGGTACATTTTAGGTATATTCAGTTTAATTGTGTTAAGAAAAGATAGAATTGTGTACCTCTGGGGGCAGATTAGCACTCAAATGCATACATACTCAAACACATGCAAGTGCATTTTTATGTTTGTCATTTCCAGGAGTATTGGATGTCTGTATTTCTTGGTGCATGATGTGGTTCCTTTCACTGACTTCTGTGTCACTACTGTGTACTACTGTGATTTAATTTGCATGTATAAGCATTGTTTCCATAGGCGTGCGCAGCCTATTACATTAGGGTGTGCACCGAAAGCTAAAGCACACATACGTGTGTGTGTATATATATATATATATATATATATATATATATATATATATATATATATATATATATATATATATATATATATATATATATATATAGTCAAAAGTATTGGGACACCTGCCTTTACACACACATGACCTTTAATGACATCCCAGTCTTAGTCCGTAGGGTTCAATATTTAGTTGGCCCAGCCTTTGCAGCTATAACAGCTTCAACTCTTCTGGGAAGGCCGTCCACAAGGTTTAGGAGTGTGTCTATGGGAATGTTTGACCATTCTTCCAGAAGGGCATTTTTTGAGGTCAGGACTGTGTGCAGGTCAGTCAAGTTCCTCTACCCCAAACTCGCTCATCCATGTCTTTACGGATCTTGCTTTGTGCACTGGTCCAAATCATTTGGTGTGCGGGGGGGGATTATGGTGGGGGGTTGTTATTCAGGGGTTGGGCTTGGCACCTTAGTGCCAGTAAAGGGAACTCTTCTGTCGTCAGCATACCAAGACATTTTGGACAATTTCATGCTCCCAACTTTGTGAGAACAGTTTGGGGATCTCCCCTTCCTGTTCCAACATGACTGCCCACCAGTGCACAAACAAGGTCCATAAAGACATGGACTTAGCAGGGGTGGTGGGAAATTAACTTCAAGTGCAATCATTCACATTATAACCGTAACTAAAACATATACAATTAAGTTTAACACTCTAAAAAATCACTCTAAAAAATAAAAATTCCAAAGTCCTATAATGGTGTGAACCTCCCAACTAAAAAGTTGTTGCACTTTAAGGTAGTTTGTATTGCAATTATCTGAAGAGGGGTTTCCACCATCCCTGCTAAGGCAGCACTGATGGGCACTGATAGGCAGCACTGATGGGCACTAATAGGCTGCACTGATTGGCAGCATTGATGGGCACTAATTGGTAGCACTGATGTGCACTGATAGGTGGCAATGATAGGCAGCACTGATAGGTGGCACTGATGGGCGGCACTGATGGGCGCTTATTGTCAGCACTGATTGGCACTGATGGGCACTGATTGGTAGCACTTATGGCCACTGATAGGCTCTGATTCGCTGCACTGATAGGCAGCATTGGTTGACACTGATTGACAGCATTGGTTGGCACTGATTTACAGCATTGGTTGGCACTGATAGGGTGCACTGACTGGGACTGGTTGCCACTGATAGGCAGCATTGGTTGGCACTAATAGGCAGCATTGGTTGGCACTGATAAGCAGCATTGGTTGGCACTGGTTGGCACTGATAGGCAGAATTGGTTGGCACTGATAAGCAGCTCTGGCACGGATAGGCAGCACTGGTTGGCACTGATAAGCAGCACTGGCACTGATAGGCAGCATTGGTTGGCACTGGCACTGATAAGCAACACTGGCACTAATAGGCAGCATTGGTCGGCACTAATAATCAGCACTGATTTGCACTGATAGGCAGCACTGGTTTGCACTGGTTGGCACTGAAAGGCAGAATTGGTTGGCACTGATAAGCAGCACTGGCATGGATAGGCAGTACTGGTTGGCACTGATTGGCAGTACTGGTTGGCACTGATTGGCAGCATTGGTTGGCACTGATTGGCAGCATTGGTTGGCACTGATTGGCAGCATTGGTTGGCACTGATAGGCAACACTGGTTTGCACTGATAGACAGCACTGGTTGGCACTGATAGGCAGAATTGGTTGGCACTGATAAGCAGCACTGGCATGGATAGGCAGTACTGGTTGGCACTGATTGGCAGCATTGGTTGGCACTGGCATCATTGGTTGGCACTGATTGGCAGCATTGGTTGGCACTGATTGATTGGCATCATTGGTTGGCACTGATAGGCAGCATTGGGTGGCACAGATAGGGGAGAGGGGGAGTTTCACATTCAGGAGATCGTGAGAATTGGCAGAGCTGATCAGTGTATGAAACTGTCAGATAATGACACTGCATGCAGGGGGAGAGACCAGCTGTTAAAAGTCAGCGGTGATGCTGGTGGTGGGCGGGACGGAACAGTTACCAAACAGCAGCCAATAGGATGGGTCTGGGCGGGCCGCTACATTTCTCTGGCTCCGCCCTCTCTCTGAAGCAGCCCAATCATTGGCTGGTGTTGGCGCTTGGTCCCGCCCACCCCCGACATCACGGCTAAGTTGTGATGACTTACAACTGAGCCGCGATGTCGGGGGTGGGCGGGACCAAGTGCTATAAACACCAGCCAATGTTTGAGCTGCTTTAGAGAGGGGGCGGGGCCACGTAAATGTAGCGGCCCGCCCAGACCCCATCCCATTGGCTTGTGTTTGATGGCCGTTCAGTCCCGCCCACCCCCGACATCACCCTGACATTAAGACAGCTGGTCTTACTTCCTGCATGCAGTGTCATTATCTGACAGTTTCATACACTGATCAGCTCTGGCAATTCTCACGATCTGCTGCCTGTGAAACTGTTTCACAGGCAGCGCGGGCCACACACTATCTTGGATGCAGCATTTTGGGGCAAATCTCTGGAGACAGCACGGGGTGATTAGTGTGTGCCCAGGCACACCCGGCACACCCCGTGCGCACGCCTATGATTGTTTCTAATATTATCATTAAGACCCCTTTCACCCTGGGTCGTTTTTCAGGCGCTTTTGGGCTAAAAACAGCACCTGAAAAACACCTCCCTTGCAGTCCCAGTGTGAAAGCCAGAGTGCTTTCACACTGGGACGCTGCACTGGCAGGATGTTAAAAAAAGTCCATCTTTGGAGCGGTGTATACACCGCTCCTGCCCATTGAAATGAATGAGCACCACTGCCGAAGCGCCTGCAAAGGGCTTCGGCAGTGGTGCTACACAGGCACATTTAACCCTTTATTCGGCCACTAGTGGGGGTTAAAAGCGCCCCGCTAGCGGCCGAATAGCGCCACTAAAATGACGGTAAAGTGCCGCTAAAACTAGCGACATTTTATCTTCAACGCCCGCCCGCTCCAGTGTGAAAGCAGCCTAAGGCTGGGTTCACATTATCTTTGCATGTGGCACACAGCAGGGATCCGGTGCGTTCCTGTTCACCGTTTCAGGTCCGATTTCAGCCCAAATTTTGGCCTGAATTCAGACCTGAAATAGACCAAAAAGACGTACAGGGTTCCTGTGCGAATTCGCACCAGAGCCGCAGCGGAGATATGTGAACCGGCTCCATAGAGAGTCGGTCAAAATCTCCTGCTATTGCAAATTGGATGCTGGAAACCCGCATCCAATTTGCAATAGTGTGAACCCAGCCCTAAGGAATCAAACTGAACTAAAAGGATTAATACACTAAATCTCAATTTTCCCATATTTTTTTTGTAGGGTGCTGTACTACATAGCCTGACACCAAGCCAAGTGTCCCAGATTTTGACACAACCTGAAGTGCTCTTGAACCTCACATTGTTGGAAAGTTTGGCACGCCTGATGGAAAAGGAAAACATTGCTCACTATGTTAATATAATTGAAGAAACTACAGAAAAGGTATTGTAACACTTCAGCATATACACCTATTTTAATTATAATATCATTTACAGGAAACAGTAGATAATGAAAAGGTCCTTTATTGGTCTGTAAATTTCAATCCCTCCTTATTGGGAAAGTAAAAAGGCATAGTGATATTAAGGGGCTGATTTTTAGCGGCTTATTAAAAAAATGCAGGTGGTACTTTAAGCAGTTCCCTTGGCTTAACACAGGGAGATTTTCACGATTCGAGGAGGGACAGTCATATGACTTTGGCGGGGCACGTGACCGGGATTTCCTCCCAGAATTTATTCATGGGAGCACAATGTTCATTTGTAAAACACATCCTTGTGCTTTATAAAAAAAACACTGCTCTTTTATAGTAGTGGTATGGTCATGGTATAGCCATAAATGCTGTTATACTTTAAAATATCCAAAGGGTTGTTTTTGACTTAAACACTCAACCAGTAATCTTTTCTGTGGAGGAAGCATAAAATATATAAAACATATAACTAGTTGTGGACCAGCCCCTGTACATCTGTGTTGTCATTCGCTACACCACAAGCTGATCAGCAGGTCCCAGCCAATGATTTACGGCTGGGACTTGCTGATCAGCTGATCGACTGACAGAGAAGAGCTCTGTGTTGGCAAACAACACAGAGCTCTGTACAGACAGCGGTAATGTGATTTTTTTTTCTCCCTGCAAAGCGGGGAGTAAAAACAGGAACATCGCTTAGTAAAAGCAGCACATACTACACACAGTACACATAGTTAGGTGCACAGTTAACCCTTTGATTGCCCCTAGATGTTAATCCCTTCCCAGCCAGTCTCATTAGTACAGTAACAGTGTATAGTTTTAGCACTGATCATTGTATTAGTGTCACTGGTGATGTCAGTGTCAGTTAGTCAATTTCCACAAAGTGTCAGTTAGAATCAGATTCCCTTCCCCTTCCCCACTATCACAGTCCCACTATAAGTTGCTGATCACCGCCATTACTAGTATAAAAAATTCCAGTATATATACCATAGTTTGTAAGCGCAAAAAGTTTCACGCAAACCAATTACGTAATATACACTTATTGGCATTTTTTAACCAAAGACATGTAGCAGAGTACATTTTGGCCTAAATTTGTAAAGAAATTCAATTTTTTTTTATTATTTAATTGAAAATGTTTTATAGCAGAAAGTAAAAAATATTGTTTGTTTTCAAAATGTTCAGGCTTTTTTGTTTATATAATATATAAAAAAACAGTGGTAATTAAATACCACAAAAAGAAAGCTCTATTTGTGTGAAAAAAATATTAGAAATTTCATTTGAGTACAGCATTGCATGACGGCACAATTACCAGTTAAAGCAGCACAGTGCTGAATACGGAGCTTAAGTGGATAAAGCGATGTTTCAGCCGCGATTAAAAAAAAAAAAAAGTCACTGTAGCTGCTGACTTTTAATAAGGGCACTTACCTGTCCAGCGAGCCCGCAATGTCGGCCCCCGAGGCCGATTCGTCCATCGGATCGGGTGCCGGCGCCGCCATCTTAACGAAGGGAAACAGGCAGTGGAACCTTGCGGCTTCACTGCCCGTTTCCTATTGCGCATGCGCGAGTTGCGTATCGCTTTGTGAATGGCCCTGTTGTTTTCTGGGACCCAGAAGGCAATGTCCCAGAAGGCAATGGGGCAGCTCACCGAAGAGGAGGAAGTGTCGCGGAATAGGAAGAGGCAGATTAGGAAGACTGCCTAGCAACAAGGGTTTCTGGTAAGTAAACATTTTTTTTTACAATGTTTTTTTTTTTTATATTATTTTGAGAATGTTAATGTTATTTTTAATTTTAGGGTGGCCCTCCACTTTAAGCTATGTTACAACTGGACTGTACTGCCAATTTTAGCAGCAATAAAAGTACATGCTGTGGCAGGTTCTGTGTTCAAAAATAAAAAAAGAAATCCATCTCATTCTATCTACAGTACATATACCTAATTGCCTGCAGTAAATAATGCCATATGTGAATACAAAGTGAATAAACAAATAACAAACAATTTTAAAAATCTGTAAATTAATTGCAGTCCAGCCACTAAATCTCTGTGCAACAAAGGTATATAAATTTGTGCAAATCCAGACTTCCTGTAAGATCACTCATAGACTTCTGTCTTCTCTTTCCTTAAACGTCACCAATTCCTCAATGGTCAAGTGTTGCCATGACTACAGTACACTTCTCACTGTTCATAACATTTAAAGGAGCTCCAATAGTATAATACTGCTAATTTGTGTAAACAATTTTAAAAAAGCATAAAATCTCGTATCAGACGATGCTATTCCCAACATCCTAAAAAAATGTTTATCGCTCCTAAGATCTACCATCTACCAAAAAGATTATATAAACACCAATAAAGTCAGCATGCTGCCATCAATAGCCCTCTCCATTCAAAGTATTAGAGGAAAGAGACTGGGATGTATTAAAATTATTTAGCACTATTTCATAGTTCCCAAGAAAACTTTCATAAGTTAATATTTTATTAAATGAAACTCAGCAGATAAAAGATGTAATTGGTTGAAATTGGATGTAGAAGAAGATGCAGTATGCAGAATGCAGAAGAATTTGAAATAAAAAAAATACATAAACGAAAGAGTACATGCAACATGCTGTGCTTTGACGAGAAGAGATTAGGGCTAGTTTACACTTGCTTCAAAATGTGGCTTCAGACATGATTTTTCGAAGTGCTCTGAATGCCAATCACAGCTTCTGTCACTAAATAAAATGGTTAGCTTACAGTCCTGTTTACACATTGCTTTTGCTTTGCTTTGCTCAAAAATTATACCCCATGTTGCGTTCTTGGTGCTTCAAAGTGTCTCCAAAGCCTTCATAGGACTCTATGACAAAGCTAGCTTGAAGTACCTGCAGCTTTTGAGAGGCTTTTATTCAGCTTTAGCTTCACTTTGTTTAGGCGTTATTGCAGGTATGAGATATCCCAGGATGCACTGGGAAACCAAAAAGTGAACCTTTCCATCCAGATTTAAATGGACTTTTAATTTCAAAATATGTGTAGTACTGAGGAAAATAATATATTAGAAATAAATGCAACATTTATATATTATATAAAAGGCTAGTCTGTCTGTGTATTCTGTTTACCTTTTTACTGGAAAATAGATTATGCTTTTAGAAGCAACATAACATATATATCTAGCTCATATAGTTTATAGTTAAAGGTTTGTGGACACCTGACCACAATACCTTGATGGGCTTTTTAGACATCCTATTCCAAATCATATTTAAGTTGCCACTAACTGCCCCCCCCGGTTTGTGGCTAATTAACCATGGGATTGGAGAGAGAGGACTGAGCAGCAGAGAATAAGCAGAGCTGGGGGACCGGAGCAAGAGAAACTAGCAAAGTAGTGGGAGGCGAGCAGGGAGCAGAGAGAGAGAGAGAGAGGATGAAGAGCAAACCAGAGGATGAGCAGAGCTGGGAGTTAATACTAATTGGGTGATCAGTAGAGCTGGAGGTTACTACTGAATGGGGGATCAGCCGATTTGGGGGTTACTACTGAGCAGGGGATCAGCAGAGCTAGGGGTTACTACTAAGAGGGTCATCAGCAGAGCTCGGAGAACTGAGCAGGTGATCTGCTGAATAAGGATACTAATAAGCTGGGGATCTGCTGCACAAGGGTACCAATGAGCTGGGGATCTGCTGAACAGGGGTACTAATGAGCATTAAAGCATCATCAAAGCATCATTGAAGCATCACTGAAGCATTAAAAAAACTCAAAAAAGCATGTTGAAGCTGTATGCGCTTTACTGCGTGTTGAAGTCGAAACAAGTGTAAATGAGCCCTTAGGGGTCTAAATTAGGGATGAGCCGAACACCCCCCAGTTCGGTTTGCACCGGAACTTGCAAACAGACAAAAACTTTGTGCGAACATGCGAACACTGTTAAAGTCTATGGGACATGAACATGAAAAATCAAAAGTGCTCATTGTAAAGGCTTATATGCATGTTATTGCCATAAAAAGGATTTGGGGACCTGGGTCATGGCCCAGGGGACTTGTGTCAATGCAAAAAAAAGTTTTAAAAATGTCTGTTTTTTCAGGAACAGTGATTTTAATAATGCCTAAAGTGAAACAATAAAAATGAAATATTCCTTTAAATATCGTGCCTGGGGGGGTCTCCTTAGTCTGCCTGTAAATTAGCGCATCTTTCCCATGTTTATAACAGTACTGCAGCAAAATGACATTTCTAAAGAAAAAAATGTCATTTAAAGCTGCTTGCGGCTGTAACGTGTTGTCAGATCCCAGCAATATACAGTGGGGCAAAAAAGTATTTAGTCAGCCACCAATTGTGCAAGTTCTCCCACTTAAAAAGATGAGAGACGCCTGTAAATTGTTCATCGTAGGTATACCTCAACTATGAGAGACAAAATGTGGAAACAAATCTAGACAATCGCATTGTCTGATTTTTGAAAGAATTTATTTGCAAATTATGGTGGAAAATAAGTATTTGGTCACCTACAAAAGCAAGGTTTCTGGCTCTCACAGACCTGTATCTTCGTCTTTAAGCGGCTCCTCTGTCCTCCACTCATTACCAGTATTAATGGCACCTGTTTTAACTTGTTATCAGTATAAAAGACACCTGTCCACAACCTCAAACAGTCACACTCCAAACTCCACTATGGTGAAGACCAAAGAGCTGTCGAGGGACACCAGAAACAAAATTGTAGACCTGCACCAGGCTGGGAAGACTGAATCTGCAATAGGCAAGCAGCTTGGTGTGAAGAAATCAACTGTGGGAGCAATAATTAGAAAATGAAAGACATACAAGACCACTGATAATCTCTCTTGACCTGGGGCTTCACACAAGATCTCACCCCCTGGGGTCAAAATGATCACAAGAACGGTGAGCAAAAATCCCAGAACCACACGGGGGGACCTAGTGAATGACCTGCAGAGAGCTGGGACCAGTGTAACAAAGGCTACCATCAGTAACACACTACGCCGCCAGGGACTCAGATCCTGCAGTGCCAGACGTGTCCCCCTGCTTAAGCCGGCATATGTCCGGGCCCATCTGAGGTTTGCTAGAGAGTATTTAGATAATCCAGAAAAGGATTGGGAGAATGTCATATGGTCAGATCAAACCAAAGTAGAACTGTTTGGTAGAAACACAACTTGTCGTGTTTGGAGGAGAGAGAATGCTGACCAAAGAACACCATACCTACTGTCAAGCATAGGGTGGCAACATCATGCTTTGAGGCTTTTTCTCTGCAAAGAAAACAGGACGACAGATCTGTGTCCATGAAAGAATGAATGGGGCCATGTATCGTGAGATTTTGAGTGCAAACCTCCTCCCGTCAGCAAAGGCATTGAAGATGAAACATGGCTGGGTCTTTCAGCATGACAACGACCCCAAACACACCGCCCGGGCAACGAAGGAGTGGCTTCATAAGAAGCATTTCAAGGTCCTGGAGTGGCCTAGCATGTCTCCAGATCTTAACCCCATAGAAAACCTTTGGAGGGAATTGAAAGTCCGTGTTGCCCAGCGACAGCCCCAAAACATCACTGCTCTAGTGGAGATCTGCATGGAGGAATGGGCCAACATACCAGCAACAGTGTGTGACAACCTTGTGAAGACTTACAGAAAACATTTGACCTCTGTCATTGCCACAAAGGATATATAACAAAGTATTGAGACAAACTTTTGATATTGACAAAATACTTATTTTCCACCATAATTTGCAAATAAATTCTTTCCAAATCAGACAATGTGATATTCTGGATTTGTTTCCACATTTTGTCTCTCATAGTTGAGGTATACCTCAATGACAATTACAGGCCTCTCTCGTCTTTTTAAGTGGGAGAACTTGCACACTTGGTGGCTGAATAAAAAATTTTTTTTGCCCCACTGTAGATAAAAATCATTGAAAAAAACAGCATACGTCCCCCCCAGTCCATTACCGGGCCCTTTGGGTCTGGTATGAATATTAAGGGAAACCTGCACCGAAATGTTAAAAAAATGTGTGGGTGTCCCCCCAAAATCCATACCAGGACCTTCAGGTATGGTGTGGAAATTAAGGGGAACCCTACACCAATTTTTTTTTTAAATGGCGTGAGGGGTCCCTTCCCAAAATCCATACCAGACCCTTATCAGAGCATGAAACCTGGCAGGCCACAGGAAAAGGGGGGACAAGAGAGCACTCCCCCTCCTGAACTGTACTAGGCCACATGCCCTTAACATAGGGAGGGTTCTTTGGGGTCCACCCCAAAACAAATTGTCCACATGTTGATGGGGACAAGGGCCTCTTTCCCACAATCCTTGCCCGGTGGTTGTAGGGGTCTGTGGGCGGGGGTCTTGTCAGAATCTGGAATCTGGAATCTCTTTAACAAGGGGACCCCCAGATCCTGCCCCTATGTTAACTGGTTCCCCTTAAAATCCATTGCAGACCTGAAGGGCCTGGTATGGATTTTGGGGGACCTCACGCCTTTTTTTTATTTTGGTGCAGGGTTCCCCTTAATATCCATACCAGACCCAAAGAGCCTGGTAATGGACTGGGGGGGGAACTCATGCCGTTTTTTTCTATGATTTTTATGTATATTGCCGGGATCTGGCAATACACTACAGCCGCAAGCAGTTTTAAAAGACACTAACGTACGTTACTCTGGTATATGTGTTGGATCAGCATGCAACCAATAGCAGCTTTTCACAAATCTCTGATTTTTACATGTAGGCAAACCTGTCACAGCAGCAAGTAACAACAATAAAGACAACACTCCTAGCTACCCAGCTCAGTGGTCTTCAGGCCGAGTTTTCTACTTATACAACAGAACAGTGGACGGTCTTGTTCCAGGACTACTTGTTTAATTTGACTGCATACTTCAACAAAACACTTCTTGAGTTCATTCCTCTGGACATATCCTGCATCTCTTACCAAGCAATGTAAGAACAAAGATAGCTAAGACAGAAAAAAAACAAATGTCTATGACTCTTGAAAACTTTGAACGCTTGGCAGAATCAAAGATTTACAAGAGCCATAGACATTCACCAAATGTCTATGGCTCTTGAAAACTTTGAATGTTTAGCAGGTTAAACGATTTACAAGAATAGCATAAAAGACAAATATTTAAGTCACAATCCCAGATTTACTCATCTATTTTGTTTTCTATAACAGAGTGAAAGTATTTAGCATTCAGTTTAGCTCAATGACAGACGACACAAGAGAAGCAATCTATCAGTACTTCCTGAAACCATACTTGACAGCAAAAGCTACAACTTCCGCAGGTATATTTCCATGTCCTCTATTCTCTTGATAGATGAAGGTGTTTCTTGCCTCTTATTGTGGTGGAAAAAGTCTTAATTTCCTCTTCAACGCTGGAGCTGCTTTATATCACATTGTTAAAAAGTTTCTGTGTTTTCTTGCAGTTGTTTGTGATGCTGGAAGCTTCCAGAACTGGCGTGAAGTGAACTTTGGAGACTTTTTCTACTTCTTCCAACTTGTAGAAATCTTAACACTCAATGAAAAGTTTACACCGGTAAGTCTAGTGCAAATGGACTGAAATTAATAGATCATAGATTGACGGTAAAAGGGCTAAAATAGGTCAATTAAAAAGGCTTACCATGAAGTAAGATGATTAGCAGATATAGGTAGGCCTTGGTAACCTTAGGGTGTTGCACGAACCTTGTTTGTATCATTAAAGGGACATTGAATTTTGTAGGCAACAACCTCGAATCACTGTAAATAAAGACCAAATTATGTTTCCAGAATTGGTAGATACAAAGGCATGAGAGAATAGAACAGGGAATATCAAAGGTGGCACATTCACAAGAAATAAATAGAATTACAAATGCAAAAAAATGTAAACTACTGTAGCCATCCTTTCTTGATAAGGAAAATGTCATAACCCTTTTCCAGGATGAAGTGGCTCCAGCGGACATGGCCTTACTTGTGACCAAAACTGAAGTTCTCCTCAATGAAACTTTGCTGGAAATATATCTAAGCTCTATTGCACAACAAAATATTTCAGTCTTCCTGCAATCTATCTCTTCCGCAGCAACACAGGTAAATAGAAAAGACCAATTGTAAAAGACATTCAGCTTTGATAAGAAGATATAAAAAATCAAGCTGTTTTGAGATAGTCCGGTGTATAGGTTTGATCAGTATGCAAGCAATAGCAGATTTTCCTTAACATTTTCACAAACCTCTGATCTTTACACATAGGCAAGCCTGTCACAGCAGCAAGTAACAACAATAAAGACAACACTCCTAGCTACCCAGCTCAGTGGTCTTCAGGCCAAGTTCTCTAGTTATACAACAGAACAGTGGACGGTCTTGTTCCAGGACTACTTGTTTAATTTGACTGCATACTTCAACAAAAGACTTCTTGAGTTCATTCCTCTGGACATATCCTGCTCCTCTTACCAAGAAATGTAAGTACAAAGATAGCTAATACAGAAAAAAAAACAAATGTCTTTGGCTCTTAAAAACTTTGAACGCTTGGCAGAATCAAAGATTTACAAGAGCTATAGACATTTACCTCCAAATGTCTAAGGCTCTTGAAAACTTTGAATGTTTGGCAGATTAAACGATTTACAAGCATAGCATAAAAAGACAAATATTGAAGTCACAATCCCAGATTTACTCATCTATTTTGTTTTCTGAAACAGAGTGAAAGTATTTAGCATTCAGTTTAGCTCAATGACAAAGGACACAAGAGAAGCAATCTATCAGTACTTCCTGAAACCATACTTGACAGCAAAAGCTAACACTTCCGCAGGTATGTTTCCATGTCCCCTATTCTCTTGTGTGATGAAGGTGTTTCTTGTCTCTTATTGTGGTGGAAAAAGTCTTAATTTCCTCTTCAACCCTGTAGCTGCTTTATATCACATTGTTAAAAAGTTTCCGTGTTTTCTTGTAGTTGTTTGTGATGCTGGAAGCTTCCAGAACTGGCGTGAAGTGAACTTTGGAGCCTTTTTCTACTTCTTCCAACTTGTAGAAATCTTAACACTCAATGAAAAGTTTACACCGGTAAGTCTAGTGCAAATGGACTGAAATTCATAGATTGACGGTAAAAGGGCTAAAATAGGTCAATTAAAAAAGGCTTACCATGAAGTAAGATGATTAGCAGATATAGGTAGGCCTTGGTCACCTTTATTGAATGATGTAGGTAACAACCTTGAATCACTGTAAATAAAGACCAAATTATGTTTCCAGAATTGGTAGATACAAAGGCATGAGATAATAGAACGGGGAATATCAAAGGTGGCACCCTCACAAGGAATGAATAGAATAATTACAAATGCAAATAAAATGTAAACTATTGTAGCCATTCTTTGCTGATATGGAACATGTCATAACCCTTTTTCAGGATGAAGTGGCTCCAGCGGACATGGCCTTACTCGTGACCAAAACTGAAGTTCTACTCAATGAAACTTTGCTGGAAAAATATCTTAGCTCTATTGCACCACAAAATATCTCAGTCTTCCTGCAATCTATCTCTTCTGCAGCAACACAGGTAAAAAGAAAAGACCAATCATAAAAGACATTCAGCTTTGATAAGAAGATATAAAAAATCAAGCTGTTTTGAGATACTCTGGTATATACATTTGAGCAGCATGCAAGCAATAGCAGCTTTTCCTTAACTTTTTCACAAACCTCTGATTTTTACACATAGGCAAGCCTGTCACAGCAGCAGGTAACAACAATAAAGACAACACTCCTAGCTACCCAGCTCAGTGGTCTTCAGGTCGAGTTCTCTACTTATACAACGGAACAGTGGACGGTCTTGTTCCAGGACTACTTGTTTAATTTGACTGCATACTTCAACAAACCACTTCTTGAGTTGATTCCTCTGGACATATCCTGCTCCTCTTACCAAGAAATGTAAGTATATAGATAGCTAAGACAGAAAAAAAACAAATGTCTATGACTTTCGAAAACTTTGAACGCTTGGCAGAATCAAAGATTTACAAGAGCTATAGACATTTACCTCCAAATGTCTAAGGCTCTTGAAAACTTTGAATGTTTGGCAGATTAAACGATTTACAAGCACAGCATAAAAAGACAAATATTGAAGTCACAATCCCAGATTTACTCATCTATTTTGTTTTCTGAAACAGAGTGAAAGTATTTAGCATTCAGTTTAGCTCAATGACAAAGGACACAAGAGAAGCAATCTATCAGTACTTCCTGAAACCATACTTGACAGCAAAAGCTAACACTTCCGCAGGTATGTTTCCATGTCACCTATTCTCTTGTGTGATGAAGGTGTTTCTTGTCTCTTATTGTGGTGGAAAATGTCTTAATTTCCTCTTCAACCCCGGAGCTGCTTTATATCACATTGTTAAAAAGTTCCTGTGTTTTCTTGTAGTTGTTTGTGATGCTGGAAGCTTCCAGAACTGGCGTGAAGTGAACTTTGGAGCCTTTTTCTACTTCTTTCAACTTGTAGAAATCTTAACACTCAATGAAAAGTTTACACCGGTAAGTCTAGTGCAAATGGACTGAAATTCATAGATCATAGATTGATGCTAAAGGGGGTAAAATAGGTAAATTAAAAAGGCTTACCATGAAGTAAGATGATTAGCAGATATAGGTAGGCCTTGGTCACCTTTATTGAATTATGTAGGTAACAACCTCGAATCACTGTAAATAAAGACCAAATTAAGTTTCCAGAATTGGTAGATACAAAAGCATGAGAGAATAGAACAGGGAATATCAAAGGTGGCACCTTCACAAGAAATGAATAAAATAATTACAAATGCAAATAATATGTAAACTATTGTAGCCATTCTTTGCTGATATGGAACATGTCATAACCCTTTTTCAGGATGAAGTGGCTCCAGCGGACATGGCCTTACTCGTGACCAAAACTGAAGTTCTACTCAATGAAACTTTGCTGGAAAAATATCTTAGCTCTATTGCACCACAAAATATCTCAGTCTTCCTGCAATCTATCTCTTCCGCAGCAACACAGGTAAAAAGAAAAGACCAATCGTAAAAGACATTCAGCTTTGATAAGAAGATATAAAAAATCAAACTGTTTTGAGATACTCTGGTATATACATTTGAGCAGCATGCAAGCAATAGCAGCTTTTCCTTAACTTTTTCACAAACCTCTGATTTTTACACATAGGCAAGCCTATCACAGCAGCAAGTAACAACAATAAAGACAACACTCCTAGCTACCCAGCTCAGTGGTCTTCAGGTCGAGTTCTCTACTTATACAACGGAACAGTGGACGGTCTTGTTCCAGGACTACTTGTTTAATTTGACTGCATACTTCAACAAACCACTTCTTGAGTTGATTCCTCTGGACATATCCTGCTCCTCTTACCAAGAAATGTAAGTATATAGATAGCTAAGACAGAAAAAAAACAAATGTCTATGACTTTCGAAAACTTTGAACGCTTGGCAGAATCAAAGATTTACAAGAGCTATAGACATTTACCACCAAATGTCTAAGGCTCTTGAAAACTTTGAATGTTTGGCAGATTAAACGATTTACAAGCATAGCATAAAAAGACAAATATTGAAGTCACAATACCAAATTTACTCATCTATTTTGTTTTCTGAAACAGAGTGAAAGTATTTAGCATTCAGTTTAGCTCAATGACAAATGACACAAGAGAAGCAATCTATCAGTACTTCCTGAAACCATACTTGACAGCAAAAGCTAACACTTCCGCAGGTATGTTTCCATGTCACCTATTCTCTTGTGTGATGAAGGTGTTTCTTGTCTCTTATTGTGGTGGAAAATGTCTTAATTTCCTCTTCAACCCCGGAGCTGCTTTATATCACATTGTTAAAAAGTTCCTTTGTTTTCTTGTAGTTGTTTGTGATGCTGGAAGCTTCCAGAACTGGCGTGAAGTGAACTTTGGAGCCTTTTTCTACTTCTTTCAACTTGTAGAAATCTTAACACTCAATGAAAAGTTTACACCGGTAAGTCTAGTGCAAATGGACTGAAATTCATAGATCATAGATTGACGGTAAAGGGGGTAAAAATAGGTAAATTAAAAAGGCTTACCATGAAGTAAGATGATTAGCAGATATAGGTAGGCCTTGGTCACCTTTATTGAATTATGTAGGTAACAACCTCGAATCACTGTAAATAAAGACCAAATTAAGTTTCCAGAATTGGTAGATACAAAAGCATGAGAGAATAGAACAGGGAATATCAAAGGTGGCACCTTCACAAGAAATGAATAAAATAATTACAAATGCAAATAAAATGTAAACTATTGTAGCCATTCTTTGCTGATATGGAACATGTCATAACCCTTTTTCAGGATGAAGTGGCTCCAGCGGACATGGCCTTACTCGTGACCAAAACTGAAGTCCTACTCAATGAAACTTTGCTGGAAAAATATCTTAGCTCTATTGCACCACAAAATATCTCAGTCTTCCTGCAATCTATCTCTTCCGCAGCAACACAGGTAAAAAGAAAAGACCAATCGTAAAAGACATTCAGCTTTGATAAGAAGATATAAAAAATCAAACTGTTTTGAGATACTCTGGTATATACATTTGATCAGCATGCAAGCAATAGCAGCTTTTCCTTAACTTTTTCACAAACCTCTGATTTTTACACATAGGCAAGCCTGTCACAGCAGCAAGTAACAACAATAAAGACAACACTCCTAGCTACCCAGCTTAGTGGTCTTCAGGTCGAGTTCTCTACTTATACAACGGAACAGTGGACGGTCTTGTTCCAGGACTACTTGTTTAATTTGACTGCATACTTCAACAAACCACTTCTTGAGTTGATTCCTCTGAATATATCCTGCTCCTCTTACCAAGAAATGTAAGTACATAGATAGCTAAGACAGAAAAAAAACAAATGTCTATGACTTTTGAAAACTTTGAACGCTTGGCAGAATCAAAGATTTACAAGAGCTATAGACATTTACCACCAAATGTCTATGGCTCTTGAAAACTTTGAATGTTTGGCAGATTAAGCGATTTACAAGGATAACATAAAAAGACAAATATTGAAGTCACAATCCCAGATTTACTCATCTATTTTGTTTTCTGAAACAGAGTGAAAGTATTTAGCATTCAGTTTAGCTCAATGACAAACGACACAAGAGAAGCAATCTATCAGTTCTTCCTGAAACCATACTTGACAGCAAAAGCTAACACTTCCGCAGGTATGTTTCCATGTCCCCTATTCTCTTGTGAGATAAAGGTGTTTCGTGTCTTTTATTGTGGTGGAAAAAGTCTTAATTTCCTCTTCAACCCTGTAGCTGCTTTATATCACATTGTTAAAAAGTTTCTGTGTTTTCTTGTAGTTGTTTGTGATGCTGGAAGCTTCCAGAACTGGCGTGAAGTGAACTTTGGAGCCTTTTTCAACCTCTTCCAACTTGTAGAAATCTTAACACTCAATGAAAAGTTTACACCGGTAAGTCTAGTGCAAATGGACTGAAATTCATAGATTGATGATAAAAGGGCTAAAATAGGTCAATTAAAAAAGCTTATCATGAAGTAAGATGATTAGCAGATATAGGTAGGCCTTGGTCACCTTTATTGAATTATGTAGGTAACAACCTTGAATCACTGTAAATAAAGACCAAATTATGTTTCCAGAATTGGTAGATACAAAAGCATGAGAGAATAGAACAGGGAATATCAAAGGTGGCACCTTCACAAGAAATGAATAGAATAATTACAAATGCAAATAAAATGTAAACTATTGTAGCCATTCTTTGCTGATATGAAACATGTCATAACCCTTTTTCAGGATGAAGTGGCTCCAGCGGACATGGCCTTACTCGTGACCAAAACTGAAGTGCTACTCAATGAAACTTTGCTGGAAAAATATCTAAGCTCTATTGCACCACAAAATATCTCAGTCTTCCTGCAATCTATCTCTTCCGCAGCAACACAGGTAAAAAGAAAAGACCAATCGTAAAAGACATTCAGCTTTGATAAGAAGATATAAAAAATCAAGCTGTTTTGAGATACTCTGGTATATACATTTGATCAACATGCAAGCAATAGCAGCTTTTCCTTAACTTTTTCACAAACCTCTGATTTTTACACATAGGCAAGCCTGTCACAGCAGCAAGTAACAACAATAAAGACAACACTCCTAGCTACCCAGCTCAGTGGTCTTCAGGTCGAGTTCTCTACTTATACAACGGAACAGTGGACGGTCTTGTTCCAGGACTACTTGTTTAATTTGACTACATACTTCAACAAACCACTTCTTGAGTTGATTCCTCTGGACATATCCTGCTCCTCTTACCAAGAAATGTAAGTACATAGATAGCTAAGACAGAAAAAAAACAAATGTCTATGACTCTTGAAAACTTTGAACGCTTGGCAGAATCAAAGATTTACAAGAGCTATAGACATTTACAACCAAATGTCTAAGGCTCTTGAAAACTTTGAATGGCGGTTTTCTCCCGCTCTACAAGACTCTGGTCCGCCCGCACCTGGAGTATGCTGTCCAGTTCTGGGCACCAGTCCTCAGGAGGGACGTACTGGAAATGGAGCGAGTACAAAGAAGGGCAACAAAGCTAATAAAGGGTCTGGAGGATCTTAGTTATGAGGAAAGGTTGCGAGCACTGAACTTATTCTCTCTGGAGAAGAGACGCTTGAGAGGGGATATGATTTCAATTTACAAATACTGTACTGGTGACCCCACAATAGGGATAAAACTTTTTCGCAGAAGAGAGTTTAATAAGACTCGTGGCCACTCATTGCAATTAGAGGAAAAGAGGTTTAACCTTAAACTACGTAGAGGGTTCTTTACTGTAAGAGCGGCAAGGATGTGGAATTCCCTTCCACAGGCGGTGGTCTCAGCGGGGAGCATTGATAGCTTCAAGAAACTATTAGATAATCACCTGAATGACCGCAATATACAGGGATATGTAATGTAATACTGACACATAATCACACACATAGGTTGGACTTGATGGACTTGTGTCTTTTTTCAACCTCACCTACTATGTAACTATGTAATGTTTGGCAGATTAAACGATTTACAAGCATAGCATAAAAAGACAAATATTGAAGTCACAATCCCAGATTTACTCATCTATTTTGTTTTCTGAAACAGAGTGAAAGTATTTAGCATTCAGTTTAGCTCAATGACAAACGACACAAGAGAAGCAATCTATCAGTACTTCCTGAAACCATACTTGACAGCAAAAGCTAACACTTCCGCAGGTATGTTTCCATGTCCCCTATTCTCTTGTGAGATGAAGGTGTTTCGTGTCTTTTATTGTGGTGGAAAAAGTCTTAATTTCCTCTTCAACCCTGTAGCTGCTTTATATCACATTGTTAAAAAGTTTCTGTGTTTTCTTGTAGTTGTTTGTGATGCTGGAAGCTTCCAGAACTGGCGTGAAGTGAACTTTGGAGCCTTTTTCTACTTCTTCCAACTTGTAGAAATCTTAACACTCAATGAAAAGTTTACACCGGTAAGTCTAGTGCAAATGGACTGAAATTCATAGATCATAGATTGACGCTAAAGGGGGTAAATCAGGTAAATTAAAAAGGCTTACCATGAAGTAAGATGATTAGCAGATATAGGTAGGCCTTGGTAACCTTTATTGAATTATGTAGGTAACAACCTCGAATCACTGTAAATAAAGACCAAATTAAGTTTCCAGAATTGGTAGATACAAAGGCATGAGAGAATAGAACAGGGAATATCAAAGTTGGCACCTTCACAAGAAATGAATAGAATAATTACAAATGCAAATAAAATGTAAACTATTGTAGCCATTCTTTGCTGATATGGAACATGTCATAACCCTTTTTCAGGATGAATTGGCTCCAGCGGACATGGCCTTACTCGTGACCAAAACTGAAGTTCTACTCAATGAAACTTTGCTGGAAAAATATCTAAGCTCTATTGCACCACAAAATATCTCAGTCTTCCTGCAATCTATCTCTTCCGCAGCAACACAGGTAAATAGAAAAGACCAATTGTAAAAGACATTCAGCTTTGATAAGAAGATATAAGAAATCAAGCTGTTTTGAGATACTCTGGTATATACATTTGATCAGCATGCAAGTAATAGCAGCTTTTCCTAAAATTTTTCACAAACCTCTGATTTTTACACATAGGCAAGCCTGTCACAGCAGCAAGTAACAACAATAAAGACAACACTTCTAGCTACCCAGCTCAGTGGTCTTCAGGTCCAGTTCTCTACTTATACAACGGAACAGTGGACGGTCTTGTTCCAGGACTACTTGTTTAATTTGACTGCATACTTCAACAAACCACTTCTTGAGTTGATTCCTCTGGACATATCCTGCTCCTCTTACCAAGAAATGTAAGTACATAGATAGCTAAGACAGAAAAATAACAAATGTCTATGACTCTTGAAAACTTTGAACGCTTGGCAGAATCAAAGATTTACAAGAGCTATAGACATTTACCACCAAATGTCTATAGCTCTTGAAAACTTTGAATGTTTGGCAGATTAAACGATTTACAAGGATAACATAAAAAGACAAATATTGAAGTCACAATCCCAGATTTACTCATCTTTTTTGTTTTCTGAAACAGAGTGAAAGTATTTAGCATTCAGTTTAGCTCAATGACAAACGACACAAGAGAAGCAATCTATCAGTACTTCCTGAAATCATACTTGACAGCAAAAGCTAAAACTTCCGCAGGTATGTTTTCATGTCCCCTATTCTCTTGTGAGATGAAGGTGTTTCGTGTCTTTTATTGTGGTGGAAAAAGTCTTAATTTCCTCTTCAACCCTGTAGCTGCTTTATATCACATTGTTAAAAAGTTTCTGTGTTTTCTTGTAGTTGTTTGTGATGCTGGAAGCTTCCAGAACTGGCGTGAAGTGAACTTTGGAGCCTTTTTCTACTTCTTCCAACTTGTAGAAATCTTAACACTCAATGAAAAGTTTACACTGGTAAGTCTAGTGCAAATGGACTGAAATTCATAGATTGACGGTAAAAGGGCTAAAATAGGTCAATTAAAAAAGCTTACCATGAAGTAAGATGATTAGCAGATATAGGAAGGCCATGGTCGCCTTTATTGAATTATGTAGGTAACAACCTCGAATCACTGTAAATAAAGACCAAATTAAGTTTCCAGAATTGGTAGATACAAAAGCATGAGAGAATAGAACAGGGAATATCAAAGGTGGCACCTTCACAAGAAATGAATAAAATAATTACAAATGCAAATAAAATGTAAACTATTGTAGCCATTCTTTGCTGATATGGAACATGTCATAACCCTTTTTCAGGATGAAGTGGCTCCAGCGGACATGGCCTTACTCGTGACCAAAACTGAAGTTCTACTCAATGAAACTTTGCTGGAAAAATATCTAAGCTCTATTGCACCACAAAATATCTCAGTCTTCCTGCAATCTATCTCTTCCGCAGCAACACAGGTAAATAGAAAAGACCAATCGTAAAAGACATTCAGCTTTAATAAGAAGATATAAGAAATCAAGCTGTTTTGAGATACTCTGGTATATACATTTGATCAGCATGCAAGCAATAGCAGCTTTTGCTTAACTTTTTCACAAACCTCTGATTTTTACACATAGGCAAGCCTGTCACAGCAGCAAGTAACAACAATAAAGACAACACTTCTAGCTACCCAGCTCAGTGGTCTTCAGGTCCAGTTCTCTACTTATACAACGGAACAGTGGACGGTCTTGTTCCAGGACTACTTGTTTAATTTGACTGCATACTTCAACAAACCACTTCTTGAGTTGATTCCTCTGGACATATCCTGCTCCTCTTACCAAGAAATGTAAGTACATAGATAGCTAAGACAGAAAAATAACAAATGTCTATGACTCTTGAAAACTTTGAACGCTTGGCAGAATCAAAGATTTACAAGAGCTATAGACATTTACCACCAAATGTCTATAGCTCTTGAAAACTTTGAATGTTTGGCAGATTAAACGATTTACAAGGATAACATAAAAAGACAAATATTGAAGTCACAATCCCAGATTTACTCATCTTTTTTGTTTTCTGAAACAGAGTGAAAGTATTTAGCATTCAGTTTAGCTCAATGACAAACGACACAAGAGAAGCAATCTATCAGTACTTCCTGAAACCATACTTGACAGCAAAAGCTAAAACGTCCGCAGGTATGTTTCCATGTCCCCTATTCTCTTGTGAGATGAAGGTGTTTCGTGTCTTTTATTGTGGTGGAAAAAGTCTTAATTTCCTCTTCAACCCTGTAGCTGCTTTATATCACATTGTTAAAAAGTTTCTGTTTTCTTGTAGTTGTTTGTGATGCTGGAAGCTTCCAGAACTGGCGTGAAGTGAACTTTGGAGCCTTTTTCTACTTCTTCCAACTTGTAGAAATCTTAACACTCAATGAAAAGTTTACACCGGTAAGTCTAGTGCAAATGGACTGAAATTCATAGATTGACGGTAAAAGGGCTAAAATAGGTCAATTAAAAAAGCTTACCATGAAGTAAGATGATTAGCAGATATAGGAAGGCCATGGTCGCCTTTATTGAATTATGTAGGTAACAACCTCGAATCACTGTAAATAAAGACCAAATTAAGTTTCCAGAATTGGTAGATACAAAAGCATGAGAGAATAGAACAGGGAATATCAAAGGTGGCACCTTCACAAGAAATGAATAAAATAATTACAAATGCAAATAAAATGTAAACTATTGTAGCCATTCTTTGCTGATATGGAACATGTCATAACCCTTTTTCAGGATGAAGTGGCTCCAGCGGACATGGCCTTACTCGTGACCAAAACTGAAGTTCTACTCAATGAAACTTTGCTGGAAAAATATCTAAGCTCTATTGCACCACAAAATATCTCAGTCTTCCTGCAATCTATCTCTTCCGCAGCAACACAGGTAAATAGAAAAGACCAATCGTAAAAGACATTCAGCTTTGATAAGAAGATATAAGAAATCAAGCTGTTTTGAGATACTCTGGTATATACATTTGATCAGCATGCAAGCAATAGCAGCTTTTGCTTAACTTTTTCACAAACCTCTGATTTTTACACATAGGCAAGCCTGTCACAGCAGCAAGTAACAACAATAAAGACAACACTTCTAGCTACCCAGCTCAGTGGTCTTCAGGTCGAGTTCTCTACTTATACAACGGAAGAGTGGACGGTCTTGTTCCAGGACTACTTGTTTAATTTGACTGCATACTTCAACAAACCACTTCTTGAGTTGATTCCTCTGGACATATCCTGCTCCTCTTACCAAGAAATGTAAGTACATAGATAGCTAAGACAGAAAAAAAACAAATGTCTATGACTCTTGAAAACTTTGAACGCTTGGCAGAATCAAAGATTTACAAGAGCTATAGACATTTACCACCAAATGTCTATGGCTCTTGAAAACTTTGAATGTTTGGCAGATTAAACGATTTACAAGGATAACATAAAAAGACAAATATTGAAGTCACAATCCCAGATTTACTCATCTATTTTGTTTTCTGAAACAGAGTGAAAGTATTTAGCATTCAGTTTAGCTCAATGACAAACGACACAAGAGAAGCAATCTATCAGTACTTCCTGAAACCATACTTGACAGCAAAAGCTAACACTTCCGCAGGTATGTTTCCATGTCCCCTATTCTCTTGTGAGATTAAGGTGTTTCGTGTCTTTTATTGTGGTGGAAAAAGTCTTAATTTCCTCTTCAACCCTGTAGCTGCTTTATATCACATTGTTAAAAAGTTTCTGTGTTTTCTTGTAGTTGTTTGTGATGCTGGAAGCTTCCAGAACTGGCGTGAAGTGAACTTTGGAGCCTTTTTCTACTTCTTCCAACTTGTAGAAATCTTAACACTCAATGAAAAGTTTACACCGGTAAGTCTAGTGCAAATGGACTGAAATTCATAGATTGACGGTAAAAGGGCTAAAATAGGTCAATTAAAAAAGCTTACCATGAAGTAAGATGATTAGCAGATATAGGAAGGCCATGGTCGCCTTTATTGAATTATGTAGGTAACAACCTCGAATCACTGTAAATAAAGACCAAATTAAGTTTCCAGAATTGGTAGATACAAAAGCATGAGAGAATAGAACAGGGAATATCAAAGGTGGCACCTTCACAAGAAATGAATAAAATAATTACAAATGCAAATAAAATGTAAACTATTGTAGCCATTCTTTGCTGATATGGAACATGTCATAACCCTTTTTCAGGATGAAGTGGCTCCAGCGGACATGGCCTTACTCGTGACCAAAACTGAAGTTCTACTCAATGAAACTTTGCTGGAAAAATATCTAAGCTCTATTGCACCACAAAATATCTCAGTCTTCCTGCAATCTATCTCTTCCGCAGCAACACAGGTAAATAGAAAAGACCAATCGTAAAAGACATTCAGCTTTGATAAGAAGATATAAGAAATCAAGCTGTTTTGAGATACTCTGGTATATACATTTGATCAGCATGCAAGCAATAGCAGCTTTTGCTTAACTTTTTCACAAACCTCTGATTTTTACACATAGGCAAGCCTGTCACAGCAGCAAGTAACAACAATAAAGACAACACTTCTAGCTACCCAGCTCAGTGGTCTTCAGGTCGAGTTCTCTACTTATACAACGGAACAGTGGACGGTCTTGTTCCAGGACTACTTGTTTAATTTGACTGCATACTTCAACAAACCACTTCTTGAGTTGATTCCTCTGGACATATCCTGCTCCTCTTACCAAGAAATGTAAGTACATAGATAGCTAAGACAGAAAAAAAACAAATGTCTATGACTCTTGAAAACTTTGAACGCTTGGCAGAATCAAAGATTTACAAGAGCTATAGACATTTACCACCAAATGTCTATGGCTCTTGAAAACTTTGAATGTTTGGCAGATTAAACGATTTACAAGGATAACATAAAAAGACAAATATTGAAGTCACAATCCCAGATTTACTCATCTATTTTGTTTTCTGAAACAGAGTGAAAGTATTTAGCATTCAGTTTAGCTCAATGACAAACGACACAAGAGAAGCAATCTATCAGTACTTCCTGAAACCATACTTGACAGCAAAAGCTAACACTTCCGCAGGTATGTTTCCATGTCCCCTATTCTCTTGTGAGATGAAGGTGTTTCGTGTCTTTTATTGTGGTGGAAAAAGTCTTAATTTCCTCTTCAACCCTGTAGCTGCTTTATATCACATTGTTAAAAAGTTTCTGTGTTTTCTTGTAGTTGTTTGTGATGCTGGAAGCTTCCAGAACTGGCGTGAAGTGAACTTTGGAGCCTTTTTCTACTTCTTCCAACTTGTAGAAATCTTAACACTCAATGAAAAGTTTACACTGGTAAGTCTAGTGCAAATGGACTGAAATTCATAGATTGACGGTAAAAGGGCTAAAATAGGTCAATTAAAAAAGCTTACCATGAAGTAAGATGATTAGCAGATATAGGAAGGCCATGGTCGCCTTTATTGAATTATGTAGGTAACAACCTCGAATCACTGTAAATAAAGACCAAATTAAGTTTCCAGAATTGGTAGATACAAAAGCATGAGAGAATAGAACAGGGAATATCAAAGGTGGCACCTTCACAAGAAATGAATAAAATAATTACAAATGCAAATAAAATGTAAACTATTGTAGCCATTCTTTGCTGATATGGAACATGTCATAACCCTTTTTCAGGATGAAGTGGCTCCAGCGGACATGGCCTTACTCGTGACCAAAACTGAAGTTCTACTCAATGAAACTTTGCTGGAAAAATATCTAAGCTCTATTGCACCACAAAATATCTCAGTCTTCCTGCAATCTATCTCTTCCGCAGCAACACAGGTAAATAGAAAAGACCAATCGTAAAAGACATTCAGCTTTGATAAGAAGATATAAGAAATCAAGCTGTTTTGACATACTCTGGTATATACATTTGATCAGCATGCAAGCAATAGCAGCTTTTGCTTAACTTTTTCACAAACCTCTGATTTTTACACATAGGCAAGCCTGTCACAGCAGCAAGTAACAACAATAAAGACAACACTTCTAGCTACCCAGCTCAGTGGTCTTCAGGTCGAGTTCTCTACTTATACAACGGAACAGTGGACGGTCTTGTTCCAGGACTACTTGTTTAATTTGACTGCATACTTCAACAAACCACTTCTTGAGTTGATTCCTCTGGACATATCCTGCTCCTCTTACCAAGAAATGTAAGTACATAGATAGCTAAGACAGAAAAATAACAAATGTCTATGACTCTTGAAAACTTTGAACGCTTGGCAGAATCAAAGATTTACAAGAGCTATAGACATTTACCACCAAATGTCTATAGCTCTTGAAAACTTTGAATGTTTGGCAGATTAAACGATTTACAAGGATAACATAAAAAGACAAATATTGAAGTCACAATCCCAGATTTACTCATCTTTTTTGTTTTCTGAAACAGAGTGAAAGTATTTAGCATTCAGTTTAGCTCAATGACAAACGACACAAGAGAAGCAATCTATCAGTACTTCCTGAAACCATACTTGACAGCAAAAGCTAAAACGTCCGCAGGTATGTTTCCATGTCCCCTATTCTCTTGTGAGATGAAGGTGTTTCGTGTCTTTTATTGTGGTGGAAAAAGTCTTAATTTCCTCTTCAACCCTGTAGCTGCTTTATATCACATTGTTAAAAAGTTTCTGTGTTTTCTTGTAGTTGTTTGTGATGCTGGAAGCTTCCAGAACTGGCGTGAAGTGAACTTTGGAGCCTTTTTCTACTTCTTCCAACTTGTAGAAATCTTAACACTCAATGAAAAGTTTACACCGGTAAGTCTAGTGCAAATGGACTGAAATTCATAGATTGACGGTAAAAGGGCTAAAATAGGTCAATTAAAAAAGCTTACCATGAAGTAAGATGATTAGCAGATATAGGAAGGCCATGGTCGCCTTTATTGAATTATGTAGGTAACAACCTCGAATCACTGTAAATAAAGACCAAATTAAGTTTCCAGAATTGGTAGATACAAAAGCATGAGAGAATAGAACAGGGAATATCAAAGGTGGCACCTTCACAAGAAATGAATAAAATAATTACAAATGCAAATAAAATGTAAACTATTGTAGCCATTCTTTGCTGATATGGAACATGTCATAACCCTTTTTCAGGATGAAGTGGCTCCAGCGGACATGGCCTTACTCGTGACCAAAACTGAAGTTCTACTCAATGAAACTTTGCTGGAAAAATATCTAAGCTCTATTGCACCACAAAATATCTCAGTCTTCCTGCAATCTATCTCTTCCGCAGCAACACAGGTAAATAGAAAAGACCAATCGTAAAAGACATTCAGCTTTAATAAGAAGATATAAGAAATCAAGCTGTTTTGAGATACTCTGGTATATACATTTGATCAGCATGCAAGCAATAGCAGCTTTTGCTTAACTTTTTCACAAACCTCTGATTTTTACACATAGGCAAGCCTGTCACAGCAGCAAGTAACAACAATAAAGACAACACTTCTAGCTACCCAGCTCAGTGGTCTTCAGGTCCAGTTCTCTACTTATACAACGGAACAGTGGACGGTCTTGTTCCAGGACTACTTGTTTAATTTGACTGCATACTTCAACAAACCACTTCTTGAGTTGATTCCTCTGGACATATCCTGCTCCTCTTACCAAGAAATGTAAGTACATAGATAGCTAAGACAGAAAAATAACAAATGTCTATGACTCTTGAAAACTTTGAACGCTTGGCAGAATCAAAGATTTACAAGAGCTATAGACATTTACCACCAAATGTCTATAGCTCTTGAAAACTTTGAATGTTTGGCAGATTAAACGATTTACAAGGATAACATAAAAAGACAAATATTGAAGTCACAATCCCAGATTTACTCATCTTTTTTGTTTTCTGAAACAGAGTGAAAGTATTTAGCATTCAGTTTAGCTCAATGACAAACGACACAAGAGAAGCAATCTATCAGTACTTCCTGAAACCATACTTGACAGCAAAAGCTAAAACGTCCGCAGGTATGTTTCCATGTCCCCTATTCTCTTGTGAGATGAAGGTGTTTCGTGTCTTTTATTGTGGTGGAAAAAGTCTTAATTTCCTCTTCAACCCTGTAGCTGCTTTATATCACATTGTTAAAAAGTTTCTGTTTTCTTGTAGTTGTTTGTGATGCTGGAAGCTTCCAGAACTGGCGTGAAGTGAACTTTGGAGCCTTTTTCTACTTCTTCCAACTTGTAGAAATCTTAACACTCAATGAAAAGTTTACACCGGTAAGTCTAGTGCAAATGGACTGAAATTCATAGATTGACGGTAAAAGGGCTAAAATAGGTCAATTAAAAAAGCTTACCATGAAGTAAGATGATTAGCAGATATAGGAAGGCCATGGTCGCCTTTATTGAATTATGTAGGTAACAACCTCGAATCACTGTAAATAAAGACCAAATTAAGTTTCCAGAATTGGTAGATACAAAAGCATGAGAGAATAGAACAGGGAATATCAAAGGTGGCACCTTCACAAGAAATGAATAAAATAATTACAAATGCAAATAAAATGTAAACTATTGTAGCCATTCTTTGCTGATATGGAACATGTCATAACCCTTTTTCAGGATGAAGTGGCTCCAGCGGACATGGCCTTACTCGTGACCAAAACTGAAGTTCTACTCAATGAAACTTTGCTGGAAAAATATCTAAGCTCTATTGCACCACAAAATATCTCAGTCTTCCTGCAATCTATCTCTTCCGCAGCAACACAGGTAAATAGAAAAGACCAATCGTAAAAGACATTCAGCTTTGATAAGAAGATATAAGAAATCAAGCTGTTTTGAGATACTCTGGTATATACATTTGATCAGCATGCAAGCAATAGCAGCTTTTGCTTAACTTTTTCACAAACCTCTGATTTTTACACATAGGCAAGCCTGTCACAGCAGCAAGTAACAACAATAAAGACAACACTTCTAGCTACCCAGCTCAGTGGTCTTCAGGTCGAGTTCTCTACTTATACAACGGAAGAGTGGACGGTCTTGTTCCAGGACTACTTGTTTAATTTGACTGCATACTTCAACAAACCACTTCTTGAGTTGATTCCTCTGGACATATCCTGCTCCTCTTACCAAGAAATGTAAGTACATAGATAGCTAAGACAGAAAAAAAACAAATGTCTATGACTCTTGAAAACTTTGAACGCTTGGCAGAATCAAAGATTTACAAGAGCTATAGACATTTACCACCAAATGTCTATGGCTCTTGAAAACTTTGAATGTTTGGCAGATTAAACGATTTACAAGGATAACATAAAAAGACAAATATTGAAGTCACAATCCCAGATTTACTCATCTATTTTGTTTTCTGAAACAGAGTGAAAGTATTTAGCATTCAGTTTAGCTCAATGACAAACGACACAAGAGAAGCAATCTATCAGTACTTCCTGAAACCATACTTGACAGCAAAAGCTAACACTTCCGCAGGTATGTTTCCATGTCCCCTATTCTCTTGTGAGATTAAGGTGTTTCGTGTCTTTTATTGTGGTGGAAAAAGTCTTAATTTCCTCTTCAACCCTGTAGCTGCTTTATATCACATTGTTAAAAAGTTTCTGTGTTTTCTTGTAGTTGTTTGTGATGCTGGAAGCTTCCAGAACTGGCGTGAAGTGAACTTTGGAGCCTTTTTCTACTTCTTCCAACTTGTAGAAATCTTAACACTCAATGAAAAGTTTACACCGGTAAGTCTAGTGCAAATGGACTGAAATTCATAGATTGACGGTAAAAGGGCTAAAATAGGTCAATTAAAAAAGCTTACCATGAAGTAAGATGATTAGCAGATATAGGAAGGCCATGGTCGCCTTTATTGAATTATGTAGGTAACAACCTCGAATCACTGTAAATAAAGACCAAATTAAGTTTCCAGAATTGGTAGATACAAAAGCATGAGAGAATAGAACAGGGAATATCAAAGGTGGCACCTTCACAAGAAATGAATAAAATAATTACAAATGCAAATAAAATGTAAACTATTGTAGCCATTCTTTGCTGATATGGAACATGTCATAACCCTTTTTCAGGATGAAGTGGCTCCAGCGGACATGGCCTTACTCGTGACCAAAACTGAAGTTCTACTCAATGAAACTTTGCTGGAAAAATATCTAAGCTCTATTGCACCACAAAATATCTCAGTCTTCCTGCAATCTATCTCTTCCGCAGCAACACAGGTAAATAGAAAAGACCAATCGTAAAAGACATTCAGCTTTGATAAGAAGATATAAGAAATCAAGCTGTTTTGAGATACTCTGGTATATACATTTGATCAGCATGCAAGCAATAGCAGCTTTTGCTTAACTTTTTCACAAACCTCTGATTTTTACACATAGGCAAGCCTGTCACAGCAGCAAGTAACAACAATAAAGACAACACTTCTAGCTACCCAGCTCAGTGGTCTTCAGGTCGAGTTCTCTACTTATACAACGGAACAGTGGACGGTCTTGTTCCAGGACTACTTGTTTAATTTGACTGCATACTTCAACAAACCACTTCTTGAGTTGATTCCTCTGGACATATCCTGCTCCTCTTACCAAGAAATGTAAGTACATAGATAGCTAAGACAGAAAAAAAACAAATGTCTATGACTCTTGAAAACTTTGAACGCTTGGCAGAATCAAAGATTTACAAGAGCTATAGACATTTACCACCAAATGTCTATGGCTCTTGAAAACTTTGAATGTTTGGCAGATTAAACGATTTACAAGGATAACATAAAAAGACAAATATTGAAGTCACAATCCCAGATTTACTCATCTATTTTGTTTTCTGAAACAGAGTGAAAGTATTTAGCATTCAGTTTAGCTCAATGACAAACGACACAAGAGAAGCAATCTATCAGTACTTCCTGAAACCATACTTGACAGCAAAAGCTAACACTTCCGCAGGTATGTTTCCATGTCCCCTATTCTCTTGTGAGATGAAGGTGTTTCGTGTCTTTTATTGTGGTGGAAAAAGTCTTAATTTCCTCTTCAACCCTGTAGCTGCTTTATATCACATTGTTAAAAAGTTTCTGTGTTTTCTTGTAGTTGTTTGTGATGCTGGAAGCTTCCAGAACTGGCGTGAAGTGAACTTTGGAGCCTTTTTCTACTTCTTCCAACTTGTAGAAATCTTAACACTCAATGAAAAGTTTACACTGGTAAGTCTAGTGCAAATGGACTGAAATTCATAGATTGACGGTAAAAGGGCTAAAATAGGTCAATTAAAAAAGCTTACCATGAAGTAAGATGATTAGCAGATATAGGAAGGCCATGGTCGCCTTTATTGAATTATGTAGGTAACAACCTCGAATCACTGTAAATAAAGACCAAATTAAGTTTCCAGAATTGGTAGATACAAAAGCATGAGAGAATAGAACAGGGAATATCGAAGGTGGCACCTTCACAAGAAATGAATAAAATAATTACAAATGCAAATAAAATGTAAACTATTGTAGCCATTCTTTGCTGATATGGAACATGTCATAACCCTTTTTCAGGATGAAGTGGCTCCAGCGGACATGGCCTTACTCGTGACCAAAACTGAAGTTCTACTCAATGAAACTTTGCTGGAAAAATATCTAAGCTCTATTGCACCACAAAATATCTCAGTCTTCCTGCAATCTATCTCTTCCGCAGCAACACAGGTAAATAGAAAAGACCAATCGTAAAAGACATTCAGCTTTGATAAGAAGATATAAGAAATCAAGCTGTTTTGACATACTCTGGTATATACATTTGATCAGCATGCAAGCAATAGCAGCTTTTGCTTAACTTTTTCACAAACCTCTGATTTTTACACATAGGCAAGCCTGTCACAGCAGCAAGTAACAACAATAAAGACAACACTTCTAGCTACCCAGCTCAGTGGTCTTCAGGTCCAGTTCTCTACTTATACAACGGAACAGTGGACGGTCTTGTTCCAGGACTACTTGTTTAATTTGACTGCATACTTCAACAAACCACTTCTTGAGTTGATTCCTCTGGACATATCCTGCTCCTCTTACCAAGAAATGTAAGTACATAGATAGCTAAGACAGAAAAATAACAAATGTCTATGACTCTTGAAAACTTTGAACGCTTGGCAGAATCAAAGATTTACAAGAGCTATAGACATTTACCACCAAATGTCTATAGCTCTTGAAAACTTTGAATGTTTGGCAGATTAAACGATTTACAAGGATAACATAAAAAGACAAATATTGAAGTCACAATCCCAGATTTACTCATCTTTTTTGTTTTCTGAAACAGAGTGAAAGTATTTAGCATTCAGTTTAGCTCAATGACAAACGACACAAGAGAAGCAATCTATCAGTACTTCCTGAAACCATACTTGACAGCAAAAGCTAAAACGTCCGCAGGTATGTTTCCATGTCCCCTATTCTCTTGTGAGATGAAGGTGTTTCGTGTCTTTTATTGTGGTGGAAAAAGTCTTAATTTCCTCTTCAACCCTGTAGCTGCTTTATATCACATTGTTAAAAAGTTTCTGTGTTTTCTTGTAGTTGTTTGTGATGCTGGAAGCTTCCAGAACTGGCGTGAAGTGAACTTTGGAGCCTTTTTCTACTTCTTCCAACTTGTAGAAATCTTAACACTCAATGAAAAGTTTACACCGGTAAGTCTAGTGCAAATGGACTGAAATTCATAGATTGACGGTAAAAGGGCTAAAATAGGTCAATTAAAAAAGCTTACCATGAAGTAAGATGATTAGCAGATATAGGAAGGCCATGGTCGCCTTTATTGAATTATGTAGGTAACAACCTCGAATCACTGTAAATAAAGACCAAATTAAGTTTCCAGAATTGGTAGATACAAAAGCATGAGAGAATAGAACAGGGAATATCAAAGGTGGCACCTTCACAAGAAATGAATAAAATAATTACAAATGCAAATAAAATGTAAACTATTGTAGCCATTCTTTGCTGATATGGAACATGTCATAACCCTTTTTCAGGATGAAGTGGCTCCAGCGGACATGGCCTTACTCGTGACCAAAACTGAAGTTCTACTCAATGAAACTTTGCTGGAAAAATATCTAAGCTCTATTGCACCACAAAATATCTCAGTCTTCCTGCAATCTATCTCTTCCGCAGCAACACAGGTAAATAGAAAAGACCAATCGTAAAAGACATTCAGCTTTAATAAGAAGATATAAGAAATCAAGCTGTTTTGAGATACTCTGGTATATACATTTGATCAGCATGCAAGCAATAGCAGCTTTTGCTTAACTTTTTCACAAACCTCTGATTTTTACACATAGGCAAGCCTGTCACAGCAGCAAGTAACAACAATAAAGACAACACTTCTAGCTACCCAGCTCAGTGGTCTTCAGGTCCAGTTCTCTACTTATACAACGGAACAGTGGACGGTCTTGTTCCAGGACTACTTGTTTAATTTGACTGCATACTTCAACAAACCACTTCTTGAGTTGATTCCTCTGGACATATCCTGCTCCTCTTACCAAGAAATGTAAGTACATAGATAGCTAAGACAGAAAAATAACAAATGTCTATGACTCTTGAAAACTTTGAACGCTTGGCAGAATCAAAGATTTACAAGAGCTATAGACATTTACCACCAAATGTCTATAGCTCTTGAAAACTTTGAATGTTTGGCAGATTAAACGATTTACAAGGATAACATAAAAAGACAAATATTGAAGTCACAATCCCAGATTTACTCATCTTTTTTGTTTTCTGAAACAGAGTGAAAGTATTTAGCATTCAGTTTAGCTCAATGACAAACGACACAAGAGAAGCAATCTATCAGTACTTCCTGAAACCATACTTGACAGCAAAAGCTAAAACGTCCGCAGGTATGTTTCCATGTCCCCTATTCTCTTGTGAGATGAAGGTGTTTCGTGTCTTTTATTGTGGTGGAAAAAGTCTTAATTTCCTCTTCAACCCTGTAGCTGCTTTATATCACATTGTTAAAAAGTTTCTGTTTTCTTGTAGTTGTTTGTGATGCTGGAAGCTTCCAGAACTGGCGTGAAGTGAACTTTGGAGCCTTTTTCTACTTCTTCCAACTTGTAGAAATCTTAACACTCAATGAAAAGTTTACACCGGTAAGTCTAGTGCAAATGGACTGAAATTCATAGATTGACGGTAAAAGGGCTAAAATAGGTCAATTAAAAAAGCTTACCATGAAGTAAGATGATTAGCAGATATAGGAAGGCCATGGTCGCCTTTATTGAATTATGTAGGTAACAACCTCGAATCACTGTAAATAAAGACCAAATTAAGTTTCCAGAATTGGTAGATACAAAAGCATGAGAGAATAGAACAGGGAATATCAAAGGTGGCACCTTCACAAGAAATGAATAAAATAATTACAAATGCAAATAAAATGTAAACTATTGTAGCCATTCTTTGCTGATATGGAACATGTCATAACCCTTTTTCAGGATGAAGTGGCTCCAGCGGACATGGCCTTACTCGTGACCAAAACTGAAGTTCTACTCAATGAAACTTTGCTGGAAAAATATCTAAGCTCTATTGCACCACAAAATATCTCAGTCTTCCTGCAATCTATCTCTTCCGCAGCAACACAGGTAAATAGAAAAGACCAATCGTAAAAGACATTCAGCTTTGATAAGAAGATATAAGAAATCAAGCTGTTTTGAGATACTCTGGTATATACATTTGATCAGCATGCAAGCAATAGCAGCTTTTGCTTAACTTTTTCACAAACCTCTGATTTTTACACATAGGCAAGCCTGTCACAGCAGCAAGTAACAACAATAAAGACAACACTTCTAGCTACCCAGCTCAGTGGTCTTCAGGTCGAGTTCTCTACTTATACAACGGAACAGTGGACGGTCTTGTTCCAGGACTACTTGTTTAATTTGACTGCATACTTCAACAAACCACTTCTTGAGTTGATTCCTCTGGACATATCCTGCTCCTCTTACCAAGAAATGTAAGTACATAGATAGCTAAGACAGAAAAAAAACAAATGTCTATGACTCTTGAAAACTTTGAACGCTTGGCAGAATCAAAGATTTACAAGAGCTATAGACATTTACCACCAAATGTCTATGGCTCTTGAAAACTTTGAATGTTTGGCAGATTAAACGATTTACAAGGATAACATAAAAAGACAAATATTGAAGTCACAATCCCAGATTTACTCATCTATTTTGTTTTCTGAAACAGAGTGAAAGTATTTAGCATTCAGTTTAGCTCAATGACAAACGACACAAGAGAAGCAATCTATCAGTACTTCCTGAAACCATACTTGACAGCAAAAGCTAACACTTCCGCAGGTATGTTTCCATGTCCCCTATTCTCTTGTGAGATTAAGGTGTTTCGTGTCTTTTATTGTGGTGGAAAAAGTCTTAATTTCCTCTTCAACCCTGTAGCTGCTTTATATCACATTGTTAAAAAGTTTCTGTGTTTTCTTGTAGTTGTTTGTGATGCTGGAAGCTTCCAGAACTGGCGTGAAGTGAACTTTGGAGCCTTTTTCTACTTCTTCCAACTTGTAGAAATCTTAACACTCAATGAAAAGTTTACACCGGTAAGTCTAGTGCAAATGGACTGAAATTCATAGATTGACGGTAAAAGGGCTAAAATAGGTCAATTAAAAAAGCTTACCATGAAGTAAGATGATTAGCAGATATAGGAAGGCCATGGTCGCCTTTATTGAATTATGTAGGTAACAACCTCGAATCACTGTAAATAAAGACCAAATTAAGTTTCCAGAATTGGTAGATACAAAAGCATGAGAGAATAGAACAGGGAATATCAAAGGTGGCACCTTCACAAGAAATGAATAAAATAATTACAAATGCAAATAAAATGTAAACTATTGTAGCCATTCTTTGCTGATATGGAACATGTCATAACCCTTTTTCAGGATGAAGTGGCTCCAGCGGACATGGCCTTACTCGTGACCAAAACTGAAGTTCTACTCAATGAAACTTTGCTGGAAAAATATCTAAGCTCTATTGCACCACAAAATATCTCAGTCTTCCTGCAATCTATCTCTTCCGCAGCAACACAGGTAAATAGAAAAGACCAATCGTAAAAGACATTCAGCTTTGATAAGAAGATATAAGAAATCAAGCTGTTTTGAGATACTCTGGTATATACATTTGATCAGCATGCAAGCAATAGCAGCTTTTGCTTAACTTTTTCACAAACCTCTGATTTTTACACATAGGCAAGCCTGTCACAGCAGCAAGTAACAACAATAAAGACAACACTTCTAGCTACCCAGCTCAGTGGTCTTCAGGTCGAGTTCTCTACTTATACAACGGAACAGTGGACGGTCTTGTTCCAGGACTACTTGTTTAATTTGACTGCATACTTCAACAAACCACTTCTTGAGTTGATTCCTCTGGACATATCCTGCTCCTCTTACCAAGAAATGTAAGTACATAGATAGCTAAGACAGAAAAAAAACAAATGTCTATGACTCTTGAAAACTTTGAACGCTTGGCAGAATCAAAGATTTACAAGAGCTATAGACATTTACCACCAAATGTCTATGGCTCTTGAAAACTTTGAATGTTTGGCAGATTAAACGATTTACAAGGATAACATAAAAAGACAAATATTGAAGTCACAATCCCAGATTTACTCATCTATTTTGTTTTCTGAAACAGAGTGAAAGTATTTAGCATTCAGTTTAGCTCAATGACAAACGACACAAGAGAAGCAATCTATCAGTACTTCCTGAAACCATACTTGACAGCAAAAGCTAACACTTCCGCAGGTATGTTTCCATGTCCCCTATTCTCTTGTGAGATGAAGGTGTTTCGTGTCTTTTATTGTGGTGGAAAAAGTCTTAATTTCCTCTTCAACCCTGTAGCTGCTTTATATCACATTGTTAAAAAGTTTCTGTGTTTTCTTGTAGTTGTTTGTGATGCTGGAAGCTTCCAGAACTGGCGTGAAGTGAACTTTGGAGCCTTTTTCTACTTCTTCCAACTTGTAGAAATCTTAACACTCAATGAAAAGTTTACACTGGTAAGTCTAGTGCAAATGGACTGAAATTCATAGATTGACGGTAAAAGGGCTAAAATAGGTCAATTAAAAAAGCTTACCATGAAGTAAGATGATTAGCAGATATAGGAAGGCCATGGTCGCCTTTATTGAATTATGTAGGTAACAACCTCGAATCACTGTAAATAAAGACCAAATTAAGTTTCCAGAATTGGTAGATACAAAAGCATGAGAGAATAGAACAGGGAATATCGAAGGTGGCACCTTCACAAGAAATGAATAAAATAATTACAAATGCAAATAAAATGTAAACTATTGTAGCCATTCTTTGCTGATATGGAACATGTCATAACCCTTTTTCAGGATGAAGTGGCTCCAGCGGACATGGCCTTACTCGTGACCAAAACTGAAGTTCTACTCAATGAAACTTTGCTGGAAAAATATCTAAGCTCTATTGCACCACAAAATATCTCAGTCTTCCTGCAATCTATCTCTTCCGCAGCAACACAGGTAAATAGAAAAGACCAATCGTAAAAGACATTCAGCTTTGATAAGAAGATATAAGAAATCAAGCTGTTTTGACATACTCTGGTATATACATTTGATCAGCATGCAAGCAATAGCAGCTTTTGCTTAACTTTTTCACAAACCTCTGATTTTTACACATAGGCAAGCCTGTCACAGCAGCAAGTAACAACAATAAAGACAACACTTCTAGCTACCCAGCTCAGTGGTCTTCAGGTCCAGTTCTCTACTTATACAACGGAACAGTGGACGGTCTTGTTCCAGGACTACTTGTTTAATTTGACTGCATACTTCAACAAACCACTTCTTGAGTTGATTCCTCTGGACATATCCTGCTCCTCTTACCAAGAAATGTAAGTACATAGATAGCTAAGACAGAAAAATAACAAATGTCTATGACTCTTGAAAACTTTGAACGCTTGGCAGAATCAAAGATTTACAAGAGCTATAGACATTTACCACCAAATGTCTATAGCTCTTGAAAACTTTGAATGTTTGGCAGATTAAACGATTTACAAGGATAACATAAAAAGACAAATATTGAAGTCACAATCCCAGATTTACTCATCTTTTTTGTTTTCTGAAACAGAGTGAAAGTATTTAGCATTCAGTTTAGCTCAATGACAAACGACACAAGAGAAGCAATCTATCAGTACTTCCTGAAACCATACTTGACAGCAAAAGCTAAAACGTCCGCAGGTATGTTTCCATGTCCCCTATTCTCTTGTGAGATGAAGGTGTTTCGTGTCTTTTATTGTGGTGGAAAAAGTCTTAATTTCCTCTTCAACCCTGTAGCTGCTTTATATCACATTGTTAAAAAGTTTCTGTGTTTTCTTGTAGTTGTTTGTGATGCTGGAAGCTTCCAGAACTGGCGTGAAGTGAACTTTGGAGCCTTTTTCTACTTCTTCCAACTTGTAGAAATCTTAACACTCAATGAAAAGTTTACACCGGTAAGTCTAGTGCAAATGGACTGAAATTCATAGATTGACGGTAAAAGGGCTAAAATAGGTCAATTAAAAAAGCTTACCATGAAGTAAGATGATTAGCAGATATAGGAAGGCCATGGTCGCCTTTATTGAATTATGTAGGTAACAACCTCGAATCACTGTAAATAAAGACCAAATTAAGTTTCCAGAATTGGTAGATACAAAAGCATGAGAGAATAGAACAGGGAATATCAAAGGTGGCACCTTCACAAGAAATGAATAAAATAATTACAAATGCAAATAAAATGTAAACTATTGTAGCCATTCTTTGCTGATATGGAACATGTCATAACCCTTTTTCAGGATGAAGTGGCTCCAGCGGACATGGCCTTACTCGTGACCAAAACTGAAGTTCTACTCAATGAAACTTTGCTGGAAAAATATCTAAGCTCTATTGCACCACAAAATATCTCAGTCTTCCTGCAATCTATCTCTTCCGCAGCAACACAGGTAAATAGAAAAGACCAATCGTAAAAGACATTCAGCTTTGATAAGAAGATATAAGAAATCAAGCTGTTTTGAGATACTCTGGTATATACATTTGATCAGCATGCAAGCAATAGCAGCTTTTGCTTAACTTTTTCACAAACCTCTGATTTTTACACATAGGCAAGCCTGTCACAGCAGCAAGTAACAACAATAAAGACAACACTTCTAGCTACCCAGCTCAGTGGTCTTCAGGTCGAGTTCTCTACTTATACAACGGAACAGTGGACGGTCTTGTTCCAGGACTACTTGTTTAATTTGACTGCATACTTCAACAAACCACTTCTTGAGTTGATTCCTCTGGACATATCCTGCTCCTCTTACCAAGAAATGTAAGTACATAGATAGCTAAGACAGAAAAAAAACAAATGTCTATGACTCTTGAAAACTTTGAACGCTTGGCAGAATCAAAGATTTACAAGAGCTATAGACATTTACCACCAAATGTCTATGGCTCTTGAAAACTTTGAATGTTTGGCAGATTAAACGATTTACAAGGATAACATAAAAAGACAAATATTGAAGTCACAATCCCAGATTTACTCATCTATTTTGTTTTCTGAAACAGAGTGAAAGTATTTAGCATTCAGTTTAGCTCAATGACAAACGACACAAGAGAAGCAATCTATCAGTACTTCCTGAAACCATACTTGACAGCAAAAGCTAACACTTCCGCAGGTATGTTTCCATGTCCCCTATTCTCTTGTGAGATGAAGGTGTTTCGTGTCTTTTATTGTGGTGGAAAAAGTCTTAATTTCCTCTTCAACCCTGTAGCTGCTTTATATCACATTGTTAAAAAGTTTCTGTGTTTTCTTGTAGTTGTTTGTGATGCTGGAAGCTTCCAGAACTGGCGTGAAGTGAACTTTGGAGCCTTTTTCTACTTCTTCCAACTTGTAGAAATCTTAACACTCAATGAAAAGTTTACACTGGTAAGTCTAGTGCAAATGGACTGAAATTCATAGATTGACGGTATAAGGGCTAAAATAGGTCAATTAAAAAAGCTTACCATGAAGTAAGATGATTAGCAGATATAGGTAGGCCTTGGTCACCTTTATTGAATTATGTAGGTAACAACCTTGAATCACTGTAAATAAAGACCAAATTATGTTTCCAGAACTGGTAGATACAAAGGCATGAGATAATAGAACGGGGAATATCAAAGGTGGCACCTTCACAAGGAATGAATAGAATAATTACAAATGCAAATAAAATGTAAACTATTGTAGCCATTCTTTGCTGATATGGAACATGTCATAACCCTTTTTCAGGATGAAGTGGCTCCAGCGGACATGGCCTTA
The DNA here is from genome assembly GCA_037952835.1 of Lithobates septentrionalis. Lineage (NCBI taxonomy): Eukaryota > Metazoa > Chordata > Amphibia > Anura > Ranidae > Lithobates > Lithobates septentrionalis. Next base: position 308,773 of record JBBDGP010000798.1, on the reverse strand, counting down.
CTCGTGACCAAAACTGAAGTTCTACTCAATGAAACTTTGCTGGAAAAATATCTAAGCTCTATTGCACCACAAAATATCTCAGTCTTCCTGCAATCTATCTCTTCCGCAGCAACACAGGTAAATAGAAAAGACCAATTGTAAAAGACATTCAGCTTTGATAAGAAGATATAAGAAATCAAGCTGTTTTGAGATACTCTGGTATATACATTTGATCAGCATGCAAGCAATAGCAGCTTTTCCTAAAATTTTTCACAAACCTCTGATTTTTACACATAGGCAAGCCTGTCACAGCAGCAAGTAACAACAATAAAGACAACACTTCTAGCTACCCAGCTCAGTGGTCTTCAGGTCGAGTACTCTACTTATACAACGGAACAGTGGACGGTCTTGTTCCAGGACTACTTGTTTAATTTGACTGCATACTTCAACAAACCACTTCTTGAGTTGATTCCTCTGGACGTATCCTGCTCCTCTTACCAAGAAATGTAAGTACATAGATAGCTAAGACAGAAAAATAACAAATGTCTATGACTCTTGAAAACTTTGAACGCTTGGCAGAATCAAAGATTTACAAGAGCTATAGACATTTACCACCAAATGTCTATGGCTCTTGAAAACTTTGAATGTTTGGCAGATTAAACGATTTACAAGGATAACATAAAAAGACAAATATTGAAGTCACAATCCCAGATTTACTCATCTATTTTGTTTTCTGAAACAGAGTGAAAGTATTTAGCATTCAGTTTAGCTCAATGACAAACGACACAAGAGAAGCAATCTATCAGTACTTCCTGAAACCATACTTGACAGCAAAAGCTAACACTTCCACAGGTATGTTTCCATGTCCCCTATTCTCTTGTGAGATGAAGGTGTTTCGTGTCTTTTATTGTGGTGGAAAAAGTCTTAATTTCCTCTTCAACCCTGTAGCTGCTTTATATCACATTGTTAAAAAGTTTCTGTGTTTTCTTGTAGTTGTTTGTGATGCTGGAAGCTTCCAGAACTGGCGTGAAGTGAACTTTGGAGCCTTTTTCTACTTCTTCCAACTTGTAGAAATCTTAACACTCAATGAAAAGTTTACACCGGTAAGTCTAGTGCAAATGGACTGAAATTCATAGATTGATGGTAAAAGGGCTGAAATAGGTCAATTAAAAAAGCTTACCATGAAGTAAGATGATTAGCAGATATAGGTAGGCCTTGGTCACCTTTATTGAATTATGTAGGTAACAACCTTGAATCACTGTAAATAAAGACCAAATTATGTTTCCAGAATTGGTAGATACAAAGGCATGAGATAATAGAACGGGGAATATCAAAGGTGGCACCTTCACAAGGAATGAATAGAATAATTACAAATGCAAATAAAATGTAAACTATTGTAGCCATTCTTTGCTGATATGGAACATGTCATGACCCTTTTTCAGGATGAAGTGGCTCCAGCGGACATGGCCTTACTCGTGACCAAAACTGAAGTTCTACTCAATGAAACTTTGCTGGAAAAATATCTAAGCTCTATTGCACCACAAAATATCTCAGTTTTCCTGCAATCTATCTCTTCCGCAGCAACACAGGTAAATAGAAAAGACCAATTGTAAAAGACATTCAGCTTTGATAAGAAGATATAAGAAATATAGCTGTTTTGAGATACTCTGGTATATACATTTGATCAGCATGCAAGCAATAGCAGCTTTTCCTAAAATTTTTCACAAACCTCTGATTTTTACACATAGGCAAGCCTGTCACAGCAGCAAGTAACAACAATAAAGACAACACTTCTAGCTACCCAGCTCAGTGGTCTTCAGGTCGAGTTCTCTACTTATACAACGGAACAATGGACGGTCTTGTTCCAGGACTACTTGTTTAATTTGACTGCATACTTCAACAAACCACTCCTTGAGTTGATTCCTCTGGACATATCCTGCTCCTCTTACCAAGAAATGTAAGTACATAGATAGCTAAGACAGAAAAAAAACAAATGTCTATGACTCTTGAAAACGTTGAACGCTTGGCAGAATCAAAGATTTACAAGAGCTATAGACATTTACCACCAAATGTCTATGGCTCTTGAAAACTTTGAATGTTTGGCAGATTAAACAATTTACAAGGATAACATAAAAAGACAAATATTGAAGTCACAATCCCAAATTTACTCATCTATTTTGTTTTCTTAAACAGAGTGAAAGTATTTAGCATTCAGTTTAGCTCAATGACAAACGACACAAGAGAAGCAATCTATCAGTACTTCCTGAAACCATACTTGACAGCAAAAGCTAACACTTCCGCAGGTATGTTTCCATGTCCCCTATTCTCTTGTGAGATGAAGGTGTTTCGTGTCTTTTATTGTGGTGGAAAAAGTCTTAATTTCCTCTTCAACCCTGTAGCTGCTTTATATCACATTGTTAAAAAGTTTCTGTGTTTTCTTGTAGTTGTTTGTGATGCTGGAAGCTTCCAGAACTGGCGTGAAGTGAACTTTGGAGCCTTTTTCTACTTCTTCCAACTTGTAGAAATCTTAACACTCAATGAAAAGTTTACACCGGTAAGTCTAGTGCAAATGGACTGAAATTCATAGATTGACGGTAAAAGGGCTAAAATAGGTCAATTAAAAAGGCTTACCATGAAGTAAGATGATTAGCAGATATAGGTAGGCCATGGTCACCTTTATTGAATTATGTAGGTAACAACCTTGAATCACTGTAAATAAAGACCAAATTAAGTTTCCAGAATTGGTAGATACAAAAGCATGAGAGAATAGAACAGGGAATATCAAAGGTGGCACCTTCACAAGAAATGAATAAAATAATTACAAATGCAAATAAAATGTAAACTATTGTAGCCATTCTTTGCTGATATGGAACATGTCATAACCCTTTTTCAGGATGAAGTGGCTCCAGCGGACATGGCCTTACTCGTGACCAAAACTGAAGTTCTACTCAATGAAACTTTGCTGGAAAAATATCTAAGCTCTATTGCACCACAAAATATCTCAGTCTTCCTGCAATCTATCTCTTCCGCAGCAACACAGGTAAATAGAAAAGACCAATTGTAAAAGACATTCAGCTTTGATAAGAAGATATAAGAAATCAAGCTGTTTTGAGATACTCTGGTATATACATTTGATCAGCATGCAAGCAATAGCAGCTTTTCCTTAAATTTTTCACAAACCTCTGATTTTTACACATAGGCAAGCCTGTCACAGCAGCAAGTAACAACAATAAAGACAACACTTCTAGCTACCCAGCTCAGTGGTCTTCAGGTCGAGTTCTCTACTTATACAACGGAACAGTGGACGGTCTTGTTCCAGGACTACTTGTTTAATTTGACTGCATACTTCAACAAACCACTTCTTGAGTTGATTCCTCTGGACATATCCTGCTCCTCTTACCAAGAAATGTAAGTACATAGATAGCTAAGACAGAAAAATAACACATGTCTATGACTCTTGAAAACTTTGAATGCTTGGCAGAATCAAAGATTTACAAGAGCTATAGACATTTACCACCAAATGTCTATGGCTCTTGAAAACTTTGAATGTTTGGCAAATTAAACGATTTACAAGGATAACATAAAGAGACAAATATTGAAGTCACAATCCCAGATTTACTCATCTATTTTGCTTTCTGAAACAGAGTGAAAGTATTTAGCATTCAGTTTAGCTCAATGACAAACGACACAAGAGAAGCAATCTATCAGTACTTCCTGAAACCATACTTGACAGCAAAAGCTAACACTTCCGCAGGTATGTTTCCATGTCCCCTATTCTCTTGTGAGATTAAGGTGTTTCGTGTCTTTTATTGTGGTGGAAAAAGTCTTAATTTCCTCTTCAACCCTGTAGCTGCTTTATATCACATTGTTAAAAAGTTTCTGTGTTTTCTTGTAGTTGTTTGTGATGCTGGAAGCTTCCAGAACTGGCGTGAAGTGAACTTTGGAGCCCTTTTCTACTTCTTCCAACTTGTAGAAATCTTAACACTCAATGAAAAGTTTACACCGGTAAGTCTAGTGCAAATGGACTGAAATTCATAGATCATAGATTGACGCTAAAGGGGGAAAATAAGGTAAATTAAAAAGGCTTACCATGAAGTAAGATGATTAGCAGATATAGGTAGGCCTTGGTCACCTTTATTGAATTATGTAGGTAACAACCTCGAATCACTGTTAAATAAAGACCAAATTAAGTTTCCAGAATTGGTAGATACAAAAGCATGAGAGAATAGAACAGGGAATATCAAAGGTGGCACCTTCACAAGAAATGAATAGAATAATTACAAATGCAAATAAAATGTAAACTATTGTAGCCATTCTTTGCTGATATGGAACATGTCATAACCCTTTTTCAGGATGAAGTGGCTCCAGCGGACATGGCCTTACTCGTGACCAAAACTGAAGTTCTACTCAATGAAACTTTGCTGGAAAAATATCTAAGCTCTATTGCACCACAAAATATCTCAGTCTTCCTGCAATCTATCTCTTCCGCAGCAACACAGGTAAATAGAAAAGACCAATTGTAAAAGACATTCAGCTTTGATAAGAAGATATAAGAAATCAAGCTGTTTTGAGATACTCTGGTATATACATTTGATCAGCATGCAAGCAATAGCAGCTTTTCCTAAAATTTTTCACAAACCTCTGATTTTTACACATAGGCAAGCCTGTCACAGCAGCAAGTAACAACAATAAAGACAACACTTCTAGCTACCCAGCTCAGTGGTCTTCAGGTCGAGTTCACTACTTATACAACGGAACAGTGGACGGTCTTGTTCCAGGACTACTTGTTTAATTTGACTGCATACTTCAACAAACCACTTCTTGAGTTGATTCCTCTGGACATATCCTGCTCCTCTTACCAAGAAATGTAAGTACATAGTTAGCTAAGACAGAAAAAAAACAAATGTCTATGACTTTTGAAAACTTTGAACGCTTGGCAGAATCAAAGATTTACAAGAGCTATAGACATTTACCACCAAATGTCTATGGCTCTTGAAAACTTTGAATGTTTGGCAGATTAAACAATTTACAAGGATAACATAAAAAGACAAATATTGAAGTCACAATCCCAAATTTACTCATCTATTTTGTTTTCTTAAACAGAGTGAAAGTATTTAGCATTCAGTTTAGCTCAATGACAAACGACACAAGAGAAGCAATCTATCAGAACTTCCTGAAACCATACTTGACAGCAAAAGCTAACACTTCCGCAGGTATGTTTCCATGTCCCCTATTCTCTTGTGTGATGAAGGTGTTTCTTGTCTCTTATTGTGGTGGAAAATGTCTTAATTTCCTCTTCAACCCCGGAGCTGCTTTATATCACTTTGTTAAAAAGTTCCTGTGTTTTCTTGTAGTTGTTTGTGATGCTGGAAGCTTCCAGAACTGGCGTGAAGTGAACTTTGGAGCCTTTTTCTACTTCTTCCAACTTGTAGAAATCTTAACACTCAATGAAAAGTTTACACCGGTAAGTCTAGTGCAAATGGACTGAAATTCATAGATCATAGATTGACGCTAAAGGGGGAAAATAAGGTAAATTAAAAAGGCTTACCATGAAGTAAGATGATTAGCAGATATAGGTAGGCCTTGGTCACCTTTATTGAATTATGTAGGTAACAACCTCGAATCACTGTAAATAAAGACCAAATTAAGTTTCCAGAATTGGTAGATACAAAGGCATGAGAGAATAGAACAGGGAATATCAAAGGTGGCACCTTCACAAGAAATGAATAGAATAATTACAAATGCAAATAAAATGTAAACTATTGTAGCCATTCTTTGCTGATATGGAACATGTCATAACCCTTTTTCAGGATGAAGTGGCTCCAGCGGACATGGCCTTACTCGTGACCAAAACTGAAGTTCTACTCAATGAAACTTTGCTGGAAAAATATCTAAGCTCTATTGCACCACAAAATATCTCAGTCTTCCTGCAATCTATCTCTTCCGCAGCAACACAGGTAAATAGAAAAGACCAATTGTAAAAGACATTCAGCTTTGATAAGAAGATATAAGAAATATAGCTGTTTTGAGATACTCTGGTATATACATTTGATCAGCATGCAAGCAATAGCAGCTTTTCCTAAAATTTTTCACAAACCTCTGATTTTTACACATAGGCAAGCCTGTCACAGCAGCAAGTAACAACAATAAAGGCAACACTTCTAGCTACCCAGCTCAGTGGTCTTCAGGTCGAGTTCACTACTTATACAACGGAACAGTGGACGGTCTTGTTCCAGGACTACTTGTTTAATTTGACTGCATACTTCAACAAACCACTTCTTGAGTTGATTCCTCTGGACATATCCTGCTCCTCTTACCAAGAAATGTAAGTACATAGTTAGCTAAGACAGAAAAAAAACAAATGTCTATGACTTTTGAAAACTTTGAACGCTTGGCAGAATCAAAGATTTACAAGAGCTATAGACATTTACCACCAAATGTCTATGGCTCTTGAAAACTTTGAATGTTTGGCAGATTAAGCGATTTACAAGGATAACATAAAAAGACAAATATTGAAGTCACAATCCCAGATTTACTCATCTATTTTGTTTTCTGAAACAGAGTGAAAGTATTTAGCATTCAGTTTAGCTCAATGACAAACGACACAAGAGAAGCAATCTATCAGTACTTCCTGAAACCATACTTGACAGCAAAAGCTAACACTTCCGCAGGTATGTTTCCATGTCCCCTATTCTCTTGTGAGATGAAGGTGTTTCGTGTCTTTTATTGTGGTGGAAAAAGTCTTAATTTCCTCTTCAACCCTGTAGCTGCTTTATATCACATTGTTAAAAAGTTTCTGTGTTTTCTTGTAGTTGTTTGTGATGCTGGAAGCTTCCAGAACTGGCGTGAAGTGAACTTTGGAGCCTTTTTCTACTTCTTCCAACTTGTAGAAATCTTAACACTCAATGAAAAGTTTACACCGGTAAGTCTAGTGCAAATGGACTGAAATTCATAGATTGACGGTAAAAGGGCTAAAATAGGTCAATTAAAAAAGCTTACCATGAAGTAAGATGATTAGCAGATATAGGTAGGCCTTGGTCACCTTTATTGAATTATGTAGGTAACAACCTTGAATCACTGTAAATAAAGACCAAATTATGTTTCCAGAATTGGTAGATACAAAGGCATGAGATAATAGAACGGGGAATATCAAAGGTGGCACCTTCACAAGGAATGAATAGAATAATTACAAATGCAAATAAAATGTAAACTATTGTAGCCATTCTTTGCTGATATGGAACATGTCATAACCCTTTTTCAGGATGAAGTGGCTCCAGCGGACATGGCCTTACTCGTGACCAAAACTGAAGTTCTACTCAATGAAACTTTGCTGGAAAAATATCTAAGCTCTATTGCACCACAAAATATCTCAGTCTTCCTGCAATCTATCTCTTCTGCAGCAACACAGGTAAAAAGAAAAGACCAATCGTAAAAGACATTCAGCTTTGATAAGAAGATATAAAAAATCAAGCTGTTTTGAGATACTCTGGTATATACATTTGATCAGCATGCAAGCAATAGCAGCTTTTCCTTAACTTTTTCACAAACCTCTGATTTTTACACATAGGCAAGCCTGTCACAGCAGCAAGTAACAACAATAAAGACAACACTCCTAGCTACCCAGCTCAGTGGTCTTCAGGTCGAGTTCTCTACTTATACAACGGAACAGTGGACGGTCTTGTTCCAGGACTACTTGTTTAATTTGACTGCATACTTCAACAAACCACTTCTTGAGTTGATTCCTCTGGACATATCCTGCTCCTCTTACCAAGAAATGTAAGTACATAGATAGCTAAGACAGAAAAAAAACAAATGTCTATGACTCTTGAAAACTTTGAACACTTGGCAGAATCAAAGATTTGCAAGAGCTATAAACATTTACCACCAAATGTCTAAGGCTCTTGAAAACTTTGAATGTTTGGCAGATTAAACGATTTACAAGCATAGCATAAAAAGACAAATATTGAAGTCACAATCCCAGATTTACTCATCTATTTTGTTTTCTGAAACAGAGTGAAAGTATTTAGCATTCAGTTTAGCTCAATGACAAACGACACAAGAGAAGCAATCTATCAGAACTTCCTGAAACCATACTTGACAGCAAAAGCTAACACTTCCGCAGGTATGTTTCCATGTCCCCTATTCTCTTGTGTGATGAAGATGTTTCTTGTCTCTTATTGTGGTGGAAAATGTCTTAATTTCCTCTTCAACCCTGGAGCTGCTTTATATCACTTTGTTAAAAAGTTTCTGTGTTTTCTTGTAGTTGTTTGTGATGCTGGAAGCTTCCAGAACTGGCGTGAAGTGAACTTTGGAGCCTTTTTCTACTTCTTCCAACTTGTAGAAATCTTAACACTCAATGAAAAGTTTACACCGGTAAGTCTAGTGCAAATGGACTGAAATTCATAGATCATAGATTGACGCTAAAGGGGGAAAATAAGGTAAATTAAAAAGGCTTACCATGAAGTAAGATGATTAGCAGATATAGGTAGGCCTTGGTCACCTTTATTGAATTATGTAGGTAACAACCTCGAATCACTGTAAATAAAGACCAAATTAAGTTTCCAGAATTGGTAGATACAAAGGCATGAGAGAATAGAACAGGGAATATCAAAGGTGGCACCTTCACAAGAAATGAATAGAATAATTACAAATGCAAATAAAATGTAAACTATTGTAGCCATTCTTTGCTGATATGGAACATGTCATAACCCTTTTTCAGGATGAAGTGGCTCCAGCGGACATGGCCTTACTCGTGACCAAAACTGAAGTTCTACTCAATGAAACTTTGCTGGAAAAATATCTAAGCTCTATTGCACCACAAAATATCTCAGTCTTCCTGCAATCTATCTCTTCCGCAGCAACACAGGTAAATAGAAAAGACCAATTGTACAAGACATTCAGCTTTGATAAGAAGATATAAGAAATATAGCTGTTTTGAGATACTCTGGTATATACATTTGATCAGCATGCAAGCAATAGCAGCTTTTCCTAAAATTTTTCACAAACCTCTGATTTTTACACATAGGCAAGCCTGTCACAGCAGCAAGTAACAACAATAAAGACAACACTTCTAGCTACCCAGCTCAGTGGTCTTCAGGTCGAGTTCACTACTTATACAACGGAACAGTGGACGGTCTTGTTCCAGGACTACTTGTTTAATTTGACTGCATACTTCAACAAACCACTTCTTGAGTTGATTCCTCTGGACATATCCTGCTCCTCTTACCAAGAAATGTAAGTACATAGTTAGCTAAGACAGAAAAAAAACAAATGTCTATGACTTTTGAAAACTTTGAACGCTTGGCAGAATCAAAGATTTACAAGAGCTATAGACATTTACCACCAAATGTCTATGGCTCTTGAAAACTTTGAATGTTTGGCAGATTAAACGATTTACAAGGATAACATAAAAAGACAAATATTGAAGTCACAATCCCAGATTTACTCATCTATTTTGTTTTCTGAAACAGAGTGAAAGTATTTAGCATTCAGTTTAGCTCAATGACAAACGACACAAGAGAAGCAATCTATCAGTACTTCCTGAAACCATACTTGACAGCAAAAGCTAACACTTCCGCAGGTATGTTTCCATGTCCCCTATTCTCTTGTGAGATGAAGGTGTTTCGTGTCTTTTATTGTGGTGGAAAAAGTCTTAATTTCCTCTTCAACCCTGTAGCTGCTTTATATCACATTGTTAAAAAGTTTCTGTGTTTTCTTGTAGTTGTTTGTGATGCTGGAAGCTTCCAGAACTGGCGTGAAGTGAACTTTGGAGCCTTTTTCTACTTCTTCCAACTTGTAGAAATCTTAACACTCAATGAAAAGTTTACACCGGTAAGTCTAGTGCAAATGGACTGAAATTCATAGATTGATGGTAAAAGGGCTAAAATAGGTCAATTAAAAAAGCTTACCATGAAGTAAGATGATTAGCAGATATAGGTAGGCCTTGGTCACCTTTATTGAATTATGTAGGTAACAACCTCGAATCACTGTAAATAAAGACAAAATTATGTTTCCAGAATTGGTAGATACAAAGGCATGAGATAATAGAACGGGGAATATCAAAGGTGGCACCTTCACAAGGAATGAATAGAATAATTACAAATGCAAATAAAATGTAAACTATTGTAGCCATTCTTTGCTGATATGGAACATGTCATAACCCTTTTTCAGGATGAAGTGGCTCCAGCGGACATGGCCTTACTCGTGACCAAAACTGAAGTTCTACTCAATGAAACTTTGCTGGAAAAATATCTAAGCTCTATTGCAGCACAAAATATCTCAGTCTTCCTGCAATCTATCTCTTCCGCAGCAACACAGGTAAATAGAAAAGACCAATTGTAAAAGACATTCAGCTTTGATAAGAAGATATAAGAAATCAAGCTGTTTTGAGATACTATGGTATATACATTTGATCAGCATGCAAGCAATAGCAGCTTTTGCTTAACTTTTTCACAAACCTCTGATTTTTACACATAGGCAAGCCTGTCACAGCAGCAAGTAACAACAATAAAGACAACACTCCTAGCTACCCAGCTCAGTGGTCTTCAGGTTGAGTTCTCTACTTATACAACGGAACAGTGGACGGTCTTGTTCCAGGACTACTTGTTTAATTTGACTGCATACTTCAACAAACCACTTCTTGAGTTGATTCCTCTGGACATATCCTGCTCCTCTTACCAAGAAATGTAAGTACATAGATAGCTAAGACAGAAAAAAAACAAATGTCTATGACTCTTGAAAACTTTGAACGCTTGGCAGAATCAAAGATTTACAAGAGCTATAGACATTTACCACCAAATGTCTATGGCTCTTGAAAACTTTGAATGTTTGGCAGATTAAACGATTTACAAGGATAACATAAAAAGACAAATATTGAAGTCACAATCCCAGATTTACTCATCTATTTTGTTTTCTGAAACAGAGTGAAAGTATTTAGCATTCAGTTTAGCTCAATGACAAACGACACAAGAGAAGCAATCTATCAGTACTTCCTGAAACCATACTTGACAGCAAAAGCTAACACTTCCGCAGGTATGTTTCCATCTCCCCTATTCTCTTGTGAGATGAAGGTGTTTCTTGTCTCTTATTGTGGTGGAAAATGTCTTAATTTCCTCTTCAACCCTGGAGCTGCTTTATATCACATTGTTAAAAAGTTTCTGTGTTTTCTTGTAGTTGTTTGTGATGCTGGAAGCTTCCAGAACTGGCGTGAAGTGAACTTTGGAGCCTTTTTCTACTTCTTCCAACTTGTAGAAATCTTAACACTCAATGAAAAGTTTACACCGGTAAGTCTAGTGCAAATGGACTGAAATTCATAGATCATAGATTGACGTTAAAAGGGCTAAAATAGGTCAATTAAAAAAGCTTACCATGAAGTAAGATGATTAGCAGATATAGGTAGGCCTTGGTCACCTAAGGGTACTGCACGCACCTTGCTTATAGCATTGAAGGGGCATTGAATTATGTAGGCAACAACATCGAATCACTGTAAATAAAGACCAAATTATGTATTGAAGAATTGGTAGATAAAAAGGCATGAGAGAATAGAACAGGAAAAATCAAAGGTGGCACCATCACAAGAAATGAATAGAATGATTACAAATGCAAATACAATTTAAACGACTGTAGCCATCGTTTCCTGATAAGGAACATGTCATAACCCTTTTCCAGGATGAAGCGGCTCCAGCGGACATGGCCCTACTCGTGACCAAAACTGAAGTTCTCCTTAATGAAACTTTGCTGGAGAAATATCTAAGCTCTATTGCACCACAAAATATCTCAGTCTTCCTGCAAGCTATCTCTTCCGCAGCAACACAGGTACATAAAAAAGACCAGTTCTAAAAAAGATTGAGCTTTGACAAGAAGATATCTAAAAACACGTTGTTTTGAGACACTCTTGTATTTATATTTGATCAGTATGCAAGCAATAGCAACTTTTCCTTATCTTTTTCACAAATATCTAATTTTCACATGTAGGCAAGCCTGTCAGAGCAGCAAGTAACAACAATAAAGACAACACTCCTAGCTACCCAGCTCAGGGGTCTTCAGACCGAGTTCTCTAGTTATACAACAGAAAAGTGGACGGTCTTGTTCCAGGATTACTTGTTTAATTTGACTGTGTTTTTCAACCAAACCCTTCTTAATTTAATTCCTCTAGACATACCCTGTTCTTCCTACCAAGCAATGTAAGTACAAAGATAGCTAAGACAGAAAAATGCAAAGTTTCTGTGGCTCTTGCAAACTTTGAATGCTTGGCATAATAGAAGATTTAAAAGGAAGACTTAAAAAGACAAGTATTTAGTTCACAATCCTACATTTTTTTTCTTTCTTGTTCTGAAACAGAGTTAAAGTATTTAGCCTTCAGTTTATCTCAATGACGAGTACCACAACAAAATTAATATATCAGTACTTCCTGATGCCATACTTGACTGCAAAGACAGCAACTTCAACAGGTATGTTTCTCCTTTATGTATTCTTTCTCTAGCTAAATATTTTTGTTATCTCTCTTTGCTTTGACAAAGGTTTTAATTTATCTTTGGTTTTGTTTTTGGAGTGTTTTGCAATGCATGGAAGCTTGATGAATTTTGTCTTTTTGGGTTAGGTTTTCAGCAGGATTCAGTAGCACTAACAATCAGTATCTTTGATTTGGGTCACAGACATTTGCCAAGTTGGAATTCTGTTTCAGTTATTTAACAGTGTCATTGACCCATTTCACTAGGAGAAAGCTCCACAGTGATTGGACAATTATTAAAAATTCTGAGTCATCCCATATTACACTCTGAGCATTGCACATTGTATGTACTTCAACAGCAGTTCGCTAATAGTTTATTCGTAAAATTCTTTAGCATACCTAAATTTCAGAGACTGCGGCGTGATTATTGCTAATTGCTTCTCGGCCTTTTGGCTAAGATCAAGTGTAGTATCTGTTCTTATCAGTTTCCAGGAGGTGGCGCTTGCTTCCATCCCTGATCTATGGCGAAATAGAGACGGGATTGCGGTTGCTATGCAAAGCCTGCTGGAGTGAAGGTGACCTGGAGCGGTTTGTAGCCGAAAGGGAAGCCTTCTGATGGGGATGGAGAACCACGGGGTCTGATCTGGAGGGTCGGGACCCTGGCCTTCTGGCCTGGATTGGGGCGGATCTAGCTCCAGACAGTTATTCGGGAGAGAACACTTACTCCCCTCTTGTAGGGGGGGGAGTGGTTAGTACTTCCCGAATGTAATTAGGAGGGAGTGATGGGAGCGACGGCAGAGCCTGATGGTAAAGGGCTCTTTTCCGGCTTCCTGATCTCCATATCCTTCCTGCCTGTGGTGGGGTCTGCTGTGGTCTGGGTTGAGGGGTCAGGGCTTCTTTGAAAAGCCAGTGGTGAATGTGCCCCTGAAGTGGCAGTTCAGGGGTGCCGTATAGTCATGGTGTGAAAGCACTTGATTTTATGGCACCATGGTCACTTTCACCACAACACACGTTTTTCGCACCTGCCTCTTGGGCCGGGCCTTTTGGCCAGGACCAGGGGAAATTTTTATGCCTGGCCGGAGGGCCGGCCATTGTATAGCACAATGGCCACTTTCACTCTCCAATCTCACTATCTTCCCCACTCTTTCTTTTACCCCTGTTTGTCACCTTTTTGTCTTTTTTTGGTTGTCTTTGTATACACGTTTTGTCACTGTGTGGCGAGTAGGGTGTTGTGAGTTCTGCCTGTCTACTGGCCATCTCTTCCTGGATTCCCTGCATGCATTTCAGCTTTTCCTTGGCTTTTTACTTTCAATTCTTAACGACTACATATCTGATGGTACCTTGCTGCCTGTAACCAGTGATTTCTTTACTGACTTTTCCTCCCAAAACTCCTCCTTTCAGCACATCTGTAGTTCAGAAGACAGGCTCTGTGAAATATGTGCCAAAGCATTGCCCACTCACAGGGCAAACTGAATACATGCCACATAATTTAATAGGGTAAATGTATGGGGATCTTTACAAAATAGGTTTACAAACTTCAAAATCTATTAGATTAGGCAGTAGAAGCAGTAGACCAGTAGAAATAATTGAATTACAATGTGGAGATGAATATATCCCTTTACATTTTGAGCCTATTTATGCTTTAAAGTAGCTGTAAACCTTAGGCATACAACAAATGAGCAATGCACATCCCTCTTTAGCAGTGGTACTCAACTCCAGTCTTCAAGTATCTCAGACGGGCCATGTTTATCTAAGGGAAGTTCCCAAAACATGGCCTGTTGGGCGTATTTGAGGACTGATGTTGAGAACCACTGCTCTTTTGTATGTATTAGCCTCAATCCAAAACACCCAGTGTGGTTTCTCTCTGATCTCTCTTTTGTCTGCTATCTGCATTAGTCACTGATAGAACTCTAAACCAACACAACAGCCTCCTGGGAGATGGCCCACCCCACTCTGGCACACAGCAATTGACTTATAGCCTCAGCTTGGTATGTTTTTCCATGACCCTGGGGTATAGAAGGTGTGCTCTTCTCTCCATTCAGCTTACAATCTCTAATCGGATTACAGGAAACACTGTTCTCTAGCTCTGTAGTGTATGTGGTGTCAGATACCCATCCCCTGCTTTCTGCTGCTGAAAAAAATCCTTTGATCTGTGTGTTCTAGAATGCTCTACAGGAGAAAAGGCAGTAGATTAACAGGTACTATGTAGGAGGATTTGTTTTATTTCTGTATATCGCCTGAGGCTAATCAATTCACTGGGTATATGTGAGGGTTTACCACCACTTTAAAGTGATTGAAAAGTCTCGTTTAAAAAAAAAAAAAAAAAACATATTATACTTACCTCATCTGTGCAGTTGGTTTTCCACAGAGCAGCCTGGATCCTCCTCTTCTCAGGTCCCTCTTCAGCTCTCCTGGCCTCTCCTTCCTATTGAGTACCCCCACATCCAGCAGCTTGCTATGGGGGCACCCCTGCTGAGCCACAGCTCTGTGTATCCATTCAGACATGGAACCCCGCCCCTCTCTCCCGTGATTGGCTAACTGACTTTGATTGACAGCTGTGGGAGGCAATGGCGCTGCTGCTGTGTTTCAGCCAATCAGGAGAGTCCCAGATGGCTAAGACACTCATGGACATCGCTGGACAGAGAGGGACCTCAGGTAAGTATTAGGTTTTTTTACCTTAATGCATAGAATGCAACTCGTAATGTCTTTACAACTCCTTTAAGGACAGGTAAGCTTGGGTCTGAGATGCTGTAAACAAGCTTTAGAGAAGGTCTTTGTTTAGTTTTTTATACAACAAAGAAAATGTTAAAAGAAAATAACAAAGATTGCTAATTTGATGAAACCACTCCAAAGATGTGATTGAAGCAAATGGCAGTGCAATCTATAATATATGATGTTTAGAAAGTCAATAAAAGATTGAAATAATTAAGAAGTATCCACTGCTTATCCTTTTATTAGATGCCAATCCAAGATGCTACACAACCGGTGACTATTCCTGGATTGTTCAATATCTGCAGACTTTTGTGACCTATTGTACTAGTGCAGATCTTCAATCATTTAGCAGCAATGAAACATTGGTAATGTTTAAAATGTTAAAATGTTTTGCTTTTTTTTAGTTTTACAATATATATATACAGTAATGCACCTAACCTGTCTATTTTTTATGCTTCCTCTCTTTTTGGCTGAGATGGATTTTCTTTCAGCAGATTGTACAATCTTCTTACTAACAACAGTATAATGTGAGGGTATTATGGCATAAAACTAAAGAGACAACTTCTAAATGTAAAAGGGATAGTTCACCTTTGAAAACTCAAATCTTCATTTAACATTAATCTGACATGTGTACCTGTATGTCTCCGTTGTTCAAGTTTGTGTTCTGACCATGCTCCCATTTCCCCCCAATCTGTCAGTGAATCTTTCACCTTCTTTCAGTGACACCACAATATCCATGGTGTCATGCAGCCCCCTCCTGCAAGTAATAGCCTTTGCACAAGGGTTGTGTTCCTACTCTTATGGTGCCGAATCTCTCTCTGCTCCCATTGTGCCATTATTATCAGGATACCAGTCAGTGTGAGTGCTCCTGCTCAATACCATGCACGTCTGTTTGGAGTGATGGGTGTTTTATACACGGGGAGTCTGTGACATCAGATCCCCACCTACCACTTCGAGCCACAATGGGAAAGCTGTTCTTGGACTGCACTTCAGCTATATAAGAAAGAAAAAAAAGTGTAAATATCTATGTGATGTGGGAGGGTCATTTACATCACTTCGAATAACTGGAGACTTTTCCTTTGATTGGTTGAATCCCAAAGGTTATTTCCACTTCAAACGTTCAGTCCTGCACAGTTGTACTGGCTCCACTCCTGTACTGAAATAGCTTAGTCTGATTTTACTGCATGCTTTGAGCTTCTCACAGCGTGCATTAGAAGCCAGATATAGCCCCCTCATTTCCTGGCTGGAGGATGCTCAGATAACGCTTTTCTGTTCAGCCTGACTGTCCCGGCTCAACACTTTCATTCTGCATGCAATTGTAGTCTACCTAGGGACGCTCAATCCTCTAGGCTGACACCCACCAATCAATGCATTTTGATATGTACATAACCCCTCCCAAAAGCTAGAACCCTGCTTGCACCAGGTGCTATGTACAGTACCCTGTGGGCCCCTCCCACCAGCCATGATCTGTCTGCATTGTGCATACAGTAGCACAGAAACCCAATGATGACATCACTACCTCTAAAATAAAAAATGTAATGAGAACTTGTATTTAATCATTTTAACCAGCATTTTGATGATTAGGGAAATGAGAAGCAAAAAAGCTAAAATTGTTATTAGCTTTATATTGTTATTAGGGTGACTAAGTTGTCTTGCAGGGTCCCCTGGCGCCTGTAGCCCCATACATAGTTACCTACATAGTCTGGTTGAAAAAAGCCATCTAGTCCATCTAGTTCAACGGGAAAAAAAAATATACAATCCTAAATACACAATCCTGTACCCACAGTTAATCCAGAGGAAGGCAAAAACCTCAGCAAAGCATGATCCAATTTTCTCCAGCAGGGGCAAAAATTCAGTAGAGGAATAGATATTCCCTGGATCAACGTTACCTATAAATATTCGTTTCTAGTTATATTATGTACATTTAGGAAAGAATCCAGGCCTTTTTTAAAGCAATCTAAAATAAGGCCACTTTTATTAACATGCCCGAGACTGCAGCCTGACGTGTCAACATTTCATGCTGGCATTCATTTGGTGTCTAATGTGCAGTGTCACCCTTTCTGTTGGAGTTATTGTAGAAGAATACATTGAATACAAGAATATAAAATATCCACAATCATTTATATCCACCACAGTGACTTACTGCATAGTCTACTTTTTTGGCAGAACAAGCACCTTCGGATACCAGCAGATATATTGTTTGTAATACTGTAGGAATGCCGATGATGGCAAGTTTAACACAATCAATTTTCCTGCCCTTTATTGTACTTTTTGAGCTTTCATGACACATGGACAGTATAGAGCACAATTTCTGTACCTTTTTTTACAGGAAGGAGCTCTTTAAATAACTTTCTTGTCTTAGGAAACCCCTGCTAATAGTTATTACAGTATCTACAGTTCAAGCAACATTAGTGCTGACATTATGTTGTGGATATAAGAATGAATAAAAGAATAAGAAAAGAGGCATACTTAGCATATACTATATGACACCGAGGACTGCTCTAAAAGACATTTTTTTGCAGGAATAAGAATGAAATGAAAGTTTTAGTAGAAAGGTTGGTATAGAACAGAGGTCTCCAAACTTTCTAAACAAAGGGCCAGTTTATTGTCCTCCAGACTTAAGGGGGGGGGGGGGGGGCAGATTGTTGACTCAAGAGGTTGATTTACTAAAGGCAAATAGACTGTGCACTTTGCAAAGTTAAGTTGCCCTCTGCAAGTGCAGTTGCTCCAGAGCTTAGTAAATGAGGTAAGGCTTAACTGTGCAAAGAGTACCCAATCACGTGCAAGGAAAATAATAAAACAGTGTGTTTGCCTGCACATGATTGGATGATGGAAGTCAGCAGAGCTTCTGCTCATTTACTAAGCTCTGGAGCAACTGTAAATTGCACATTCTTTTTGCCTTTAGTAAATCAACCCCTTGGTGTCAGTGGGAAGAATAGTGCCCCAAGGGCCGATTAAAGACTAGCAAAGGGCCGCATTTGGCCCACGGGCTGCAGTTTGGACACCACTGGTATAGAGTATATCAGAAGTCAGAGACCCGCTAATTTGTTTATTACTAGCCCTCTTCATTACTAAAGGAGAAACACAAAGGGTTTGACTTACTAAAATAGAATAGTGCAAAATCTGGTGCAGCTCTGCATAGAAACCAATCAGCTTCCAGGTTTTATTGTCAAAGCTTAATTGAACAAGCTGAAGTTAAACGCAGATTGGCTACCAGGCACAGCTGCACCAAATTTTGCACTCTCCAGTTTGCGTAAATCAACTCCAATATGTCTATTTGCTCATTTACATAAGTGAATAGATTATTTGTTGAAATAAAACTCTGATACGGCAATAATTCTGGCTGTTAGGGAAAGAATATAGTATATATATGCTGTAAAGTTGCTGATGTTCCTGCTGATTGACTGTTAACATTTTGTATCAAAACAGCTTCAGCAATTTTCGGTGGACTCAAAAACTCTGGCTTTTATTGGGAATTTGTCTCTGCAAGAAGACTTTAAAATATACTATTCGCAGCTGCTCTCCATGGATAATTCAGCGTTCTCTGTACAACTGTATGTGTTATCATTTGTCTACTCACTTATGCTTTAGATTATTTTTGGAGTCATAAAATATAGTTAAGGTTTTCACTTTTTTTGAAACAATTAGTAATCATGGTAAATAGTCCCTTCATGTCTGACAAGAAGAAACCTATAATTTAAAGGCAGATAGGAGGAGGATAAGTGGATCCTAAGTGGGGTGAATATTGGATTTGTCTTGTGAAATAAAATACTTTTTACAATGAAAATGGTCTTCAGCAATTGCTCCATATGGTTTGGTGAATTGTGAGTGGTGACGGGCTCTGGTATTGAGCCTGCACTCGAGGTAGGAAGCATGGATCCAAGTGTGTATTTTGGAGTTAAGTTTTGCCCTTAGATGGGCTTTATATAGCCCATCTGGTACTACTGTCAGCAGTGAGCACATACTGTGCGTGAGATGCACATGCAGTCCTAAGCAAAAATGCTCACCCAGAACTACAATCCAGCAAACATGTGAATTCACAAGTTAGTATGACACTCCTGATATCAAATTTAAATAAAGTATTTGTGACAGGAGACAAAAAATTAGACAGGCCCATTCACTGGCCCAGAGAATATGGTCCTGGGATCTATTGTTGCAGCAGACTATGAGGTCAATACACTGAAACCAATATTCCCCTTATTCTTATTACTTTGGTTTTGCTGATTTTATACTGTACATCTGGAACTTGGTTTTGTTTTAATAATCATTTTATTGCATGCATTTTTCCCATTCGGATTTTCCCTTTACTTCCTGTACATGTAACAGTGTTCTCACCAGGACAACCTCCCCAACAAGTACAGGAAAAAAACCTGAGAGAGATTTTTGCCCTTCCCTGCGTCATCCACAACTGTTATTCTTTAACATCCATATACTATGATGCCTTGGATTTAAACTAACCTAGACCCTTTTGTTTTACCTTTCCTGCAGCCTTCCTGAAAATATCCTTTGCTTTGCTGTTGGCCAGCTAAACCTTGGAAACTTATCTCTGGCACAGGCAAAGAGCACCTTGCAGTCTTTGAAATCATGTGGTCCAAACGTCAACCTAGGGCAAGCAGTAAGTGTTTAAGGCCTTACTCTGTGCTATTTTTTTTTTTGTTTTACAACAGAAGTATTAAAAATTTAAATTAAAAAAAGAGAAAATTCAGACTGCCATACTTCATTATAGAGCTGCCCCTGGCAGTAGTTTTATTCCCCAAAAAGATGTCATCAGTCTTTTGAGTTGAAAGAAACTCAGGATCACTCAATCCAAAATACTGAGGACATATTGTGACTGTAGAGCATGATGGCCTTCCTGCATTCCCTGTATAATAATGCAGAGAATGCTGTTCTCTGCATGTCCAAGGACATACTGATTCTTACTGATGGAGATGATCAGGAGAAGGAAAGGACTAAGTTCATCATATGACTTTCCAAAAGACATTGGAGAAATGTAAGTATTTTAACAAAAATATATATCATATAAACTAGGGGCCTTTGGGGAGAAGGGGCTGGTCACTTGGGGGGTAGCAGAGTTGGGCTTTAAAAATAACTTAGATGCCTGCAGTTTTCTTTGTTCCTTTCTGTAGGCTGTTTATGGGAGACAAATGAAAGGTCTAGAAAGCAATCAGTGCACTTCAGTGATTTTTAATGGCCAGGCTGGAGATTGTTATTTACTCTTTATCCCTAATCAGTGTAGTAAGCAATATAGTGATAGTGACTCATGGGGGGAGATTTACTAAAAGTGGTGCACATAGACTATGGTGCAGCTTTACATAGTAACCAATCAGCTTCTAAATTTTATTGTCAAAGCTTCATTGAACAAGCTGAAGTTAGAAGCAATTTTAGTAAATCTCCCTCATTATCTGGCTACTTATTAGAACTCTCTCTTGTAGGATCTGGCTGGCCTGCTCTCCTCGGTTACCACCATCACATCAGGAACCCTGTCCTCACTTGGCTCTCTAGCTGTTGGACTGTCACCGTCCGTTTTGGAGAATGCAGATGGGAACGTTCTGAAGGAGAATCTTCAATCCCTGTCCACCATCACTAGCTGGAGTGTCACACAGGCTTCTGTTATTGTATCAAAGATTGTTCAGAGTAATTTCCAGGTAATGTTTACTGATATTCAGTTTGTGCAGAAAAGGATGGAGCAGACTTGAATTGTATCCAGCGAGCGCCTAACTTTCCGTTCTCTTATCCTCTGCTGCACTGAAATCCCATGCAGTGTTAGCAGCCCTACTCAGTTCTGTGAACAACAGAACACATTTCCCTTATGTTAGGCAGAAGAAGGAGAGAATTAGAAGTTTGTAGTCCACATAAGACCAAACAGCCTAGGGTTAAAATGGATTCAGCACAATGAGTGATTGCTTGCACCCTAGGAAAGAAAGCCTGTTGCTGTTAAGCTCAACTGGTAAAAATAAAAAAAAATAAGAAAAAAATCTGGAAAATAATGAATGCAGCCACCTTATCGAAGGAGTGGTAAGCTGTTTCCTTCTTCTGAACTCCATATCAGTGCTTTGTACTGTAGTGATGTGGAGGCTGGCGGGAGGAACCAGTGAGCCCTGCAGGAGACAAAGGAGATAAACACACCTTGAAATGTAGTTCTCTATTAAACTTTGAGGGGGAGGGTAGTGTCCAGTGACAGTTTAGATCAAAGCCATTCACCAGGTGCGCTGGGTGGAATTTGTGATAGGACGAGTGGCAGGACAACATGGTGTCACCCCTGAAGGGGGAGGAGATGACATCATGGTTTACCGCACCAGGTGACACCAACCCTGGTGACGCCACTGCTTATACCCCTCAATGATGGTTATCTGAAGGTTGGTAGTGGAATAATAAATTAAGAGCAGCAGGATTGGTGTAGGAAGCACATATTCCCAAAAGGAAAGATGCAGAAGAATAGGGGGTCCTTGTACTAAAGATCTCTTCAGTCCAGAGAAGAGTGAGCAGCACAGTAATGACACTCCAAATCTCCTGAGAGTGGAAGTCGGATGCAGCAGTGCCTTAGGTCTCATACTGCAGACATATAGCTATGAGGCTGTAGTCACATACCAGGAAAGAATTAAAGACAGAAGGTACATTTTTCAGGCCACTGCTTAGGAACAATTTGCTTTTCTATATGTATGCTATAACATATCAAATTTTCACTTTTTGTTTTCAGGTCCAAAAGCTGCATGTGGTTTAATTTTCATAGGTTAATGTATTTGATTTTTATAGGTTAATAGTGATGCTCTGAGTAAACTGGGTAAACTGGTCATTGGCCTTCCATCTGCTGAACTAAACAAGTTGCAACCATCAGACATTATGAACCTTGCCACTAATGCCAATTTTACCAGCTATGTGGAAGATGCTCCAGTGGCGCTAAAGCAAAAGTTTGTTCTAAAGGTAAGTGACCCTCCGCATTGCCACATAATACTAGGTGATGTCTGTTTAGCTTGTTATAGTCTCTGGCATACCTTACATATCTGACACCTGGGTGGGCTGTTTTTACCACCCCTCCCCCCATAACTCAAAATTATTTTTAATAGTAATCATGAAATTAAATGTCAAAATGGCAAGTTAAGAATGGAAAGCAGCAGGTTTAAGAGTCGCTGCAAGTTTATACAGACATGAATTTTAACATATCAATCCACCTCACATGTAGGAGTTTAAAGTGATATTAAAGGTTTATTTTTTAAAAAATCAGCTTTCAGTGCTGTCGCACTTAGAATGACCATTGCGCAGTCATACAACACTGTACCCAAGCTACATTTTTATAACTTTCTTCCCACAAATAGAGCTTTCTTTTGGTGGTATTTTATCACCACTGAAATTTTTTTTTTTGCTAAACAAACTAAAAAAGACCGATTTTTTTTAAAAAAAAAAGGTTTTCTTTGTTTCTGTTACAAAATTTTGTTTTCTCCTTCATTGACAGGCACTGATGAGGCTGCACTAATGGGCACTGATAAGGCAGCACTGATGGGCACTGATAAGGTGGCATTAAATGGCACGGATGAGGAGGCACTGATATGTAGAATTGATGGACACTGATAGGCAGCACTAATATGCAGCACTTATGGGCACTAATAGGTGGCACTGATAGGTGGCACTGATGGGCATTGATAGGCGGTACTGATGGGTGGCACTGATGGGCACTTATAGATGGCACTGGATAGGCAGCACTGATGAGGAGCTACTGACAGGCATTACTGATTGGCAGCTGAAGGGCACTGACAGGCATCACTGATGGGGCACTGATTGGCAGATTTATGGGCACTGATTGGCACATTTATAGGCACTTATTGGCAGTTTGATAAGCACTGACAAGCGTTACTGATGGGGCACAGACTGGCAGCTGATGGGCACTGATTGGCAGCTGAAAGGCACCTCTTATGGGGGTTGTGCTAATAATCAATGTGCTGATTAACAGCACAGACCCCCCGCTGATGGGGAGAGCCGTCGATCAGCTCTCCTTGTCCGCGCAAACCGAGGAAAGCCGTTTACCGGCAATTCCTGGTTCACGCTATGATCAGCTGTGAATGGTCACAGCTGATCATGTGGTAAGGAGCCTCTGTCAGAGGCTCCTTACTATGATTAAAGATGCAGTGTGTCAGACTGACACATCGCAACACCGATCGCCACGCTGTGCGCCCCCACAGGCGCGTGCCGGCATGTTTTCTGAAAGACGTCATATGACGTCTAGTTATCTAGTCAGGATAACAGAACCACCTCCTGGCTGTCATTTTGCTATAGGCCAGACAGGAAGTAGTTAATCTCTCCCTTTACTGGTGTTCAGTGGCAGTGGCCCTTTTCCGCTCTAATAAAAAATGTATTATTCTTTGTGCCTCTGATGGTGAGATATTCCTTCGCTACATGCTCTGTTTGACATTGAATGAGGACACAGAAAGTAGGTAAGACTTGACAGAGGTTCTTTCCCTTCCCCATAAAAAAGTGGACTTCTACTTTTATATTTTGTGGAGAACAAAGGTGATGTGGGTCCACCACAAAAAAAAATATACACCACAGCCTTTATAGTAAAACCCCAACACAGAAGTTGTTAAAATGTGTCCTGTGTGTTTTTCAGGTCATTCAGACTAGCAGCATCTCAAATGAGACCATCTTCCAGCTTGTTCCACCCACACTAGCTAGTGCAATACCAGCATCACGCTTACTGGTTTCCAACCTCAATGTCAGTGTAATAAATCAGATGAAATGGACCTCAAGCCAGGTAACAAACATTCATAAAAGCAGTACAATCTCCTGTGAGCCTAAATGTGGATTTCTGTTCTCATGTTTTGTGTTTGTCTTTTTTCAGGCCCAAGTGTTCTTCCACACCGTAATCAAAAAAGTTTATGATTTCTCCATGTAAGTACCCATGTGTTTGTTATGCTGTAGCATAGCAGGACTCATGTATCAATACTAGAGATGAGCAGAGTGGTATTAAAGAGAAACTCTTAATTTTTGGGGATCTTTATTGTTTTAGTGCATTTAGGGTAGATTCATATATTTTATTTAGTTTTTGTAACACGTGTGTGTTTTTCTTTTTGTATGTATTTGATCATTATTTGTGTACTGTTGCTTCAAATTTCTTTATTTTATAAGTGAACCTGTCACAGCTCACTAACCTTACTAATGTATGATACAGAGTAGAAGCCACTACAAGGCACCTACTGACATTTATTATAAACCTGTTCCTCTTTGGTGATCAGAGATCCATCAATGCCATAAGAATTGTGTAATTGCGGCCCTGACCTATCAACTTTGGAACTATATTCTTGCACTACACTCATACCATCATGCCACCACCACCACTTCTGTACAGCTAACCAATGAGCACCTGGGGTATTTTTATTGGTTGGTTGTCTCATAAAGTGTGGCTGACCAGATTTATAAAACTGAACAAGTCAAGGAAACAGCTACAGCTTAAGCCTGGTGACAGGCAGTTGAGGACAGTTCATGCCTGTTCCTACTCTGTACAGTGAGGTCAAGCGGCCCCTAGTATTACATAAGCTACCAAAAGAATATACACTGCCTAGGCTGGTTTTAATACATGCAACAGAAGACAGTAATGTTACATATGGTGCTAAAAATCCTTAATAAACTTAAATAGAGTTTTAATGACATAACTGTCAACAGTTAAATGTTAAAAAAGTAGTTTGATTTACTTCCCTCAGCTTTTTAATTTCTACAGAAGAGCAGAATTCCAGTGAAGTCTTAGCCCTTATATGCAACTAGTGGTATTAAGCTGGACATGTTTTTGTTTGAGCTGTTGTCATATATAGTATTTCAACAGAGGAATATGAGGGGTCAGATACTGGACTCAACCCGAAAGGGGAGGAGGGATTGGAGTGTGTATAAAGAACAATTTGGTCTGCTCGACACACAATATTTGAAGACAACAGAAAAAACCTGATGCCAAAAGGCATGGTTAGGACCCCTAGGGGTCTATTATAGACAGACCAAATGGTATGGTATAAAAAACAGTATTTATTTATTAAGAATAATAACAAGTTTATATAACATATGTGAATAACAATCACTAGGTTAAAACCAAGATATGTGGTACCCAATATTACAGATACATGAATAGACCACTGTCCTCAGGCTGGAAAGACTAGTGAAGATCAATACATTCATAGACACCTTACATGTTATGGACATAACAGTCCTTCTTCAGAGGTTAATTAAGTTAGGTGGGTACAGATTTTCTACAATGCAAAAAGATATATGCAAATAGTACTATTCAATAATGAGTAATAATATGAGCATAATTAGTAAATACAGTAACGTTTGTAATAAATGCATTACATAAAGAGCCAATCAAACGTAATATATAAAGGATATAAAAACTACTTACAGGGTTAATCATCCACATAAAATGTGTCTGAGAAAGAGGATAAAATAATGGTTAATTCCATTCATGGAGGATAGGGATGACTCGAACACCCCTGGTTCGGTTTGCAGCAGAACATGCGAACAAGCAAAAAATTTGTTTGAACACGCCAACACCATTAAAGTCTTTGGGATATGAACATGAAAAATCGAAAAGTGCTAATTTTAAAGGCTCATATGCAAGTTATTGCCATAAAAAGTGTTTGGGGACCCGGGTCCTGCCCCAGTTTTAAAACCGGACGTTTTTTCGGGAGCTGTGATTTTAGTAATGCTTAAAGTGAAACAATAAACAATAAATATTCCTTTAAATATCGTGCCTGGGGGGTGTCTACAGTATGCCTCTAAAGTGGTGCAGTTTCCCCATGTTTAGAACAATACCACAGCAAAATTACATTTCTAAAGGAAAAAAGTCATTTAAAACTGCGGCTGTAATGTATTGTTGGGTCCCGGCAATATAGATGAAACTCATTGAAAAAAGTGACATGGGTTCCCCCCAGTCCATTACCAGGCCCTTTGGGTCTGGTATGGATATTAAGGGGAACCCCTTACCTCAGCATACCTTACTAATGCCTTGGATCTGGTATACAGGCATACCTCACTTTTAAGTACACAATGGGGTTTATTTACTAAAGCTGGAAAGTGCAAAATCAGGCTCACTTCTGCATAGAAACCAATCAGCTTCCAGGTTTTATTACCAAAGCTTAATTGAACAAACTGGGGTTAGAAGCTAATTGGTTTCTATGCAGAGGTGAGCCTGATTTTGCACTTTCTAGCTTTAGTAAATAAACCCCATTGTGTACTTAAAAGTGGGGTATGCCTGTATAGGGCCCTATATACCGGCATCCAAGGCATTAGTAAGGTATGCTGAGGAATTGCATTGGAAAAGGAAACACAGCTCCAGACCTTTAGCACCTGAGGTTTGCTTTACTATTCACTGTTATATTCCAACACAAACTGTGAGATGTTGCCTCATAGGTGCAACAAAGCTTTTGTATTTGCCCTAACCAGGCATTCAGACCTCTTTTGGTGAACCTTTGGTATTTTTCATGTTATCTTTATAGTGATACTGGTTCAGGCTAAGCAGGAGCTATATGCTTCATAGCTTTGAGTCCTCGTAGTTGAGCACTGAGTGCCCATATCTTCCGGACCCCTTTAAACCTGGAGGTTGTTTGTGCATGTCCTCCATGAATGGAATTAACCATCAAGTTTTATCTTCTTTCTCAGACACATTTTATGTGGATGAATAACTCTGTAATTAGTTTTTATATCCTTTATATATTACATTTGATTGACTCTTTATGTAATGCATTTAATACAAATGTTACTGTATCTACTAATTATGCTCATATTATTATTACTCATTAATAAATCGTACTATTTGCATATATCTTTTTGCATTGTAGAAAATCTGTACCCACCTGACTTAATTAACCTCTGAAGAAAGACTGTTATGTCCGTAACATGTTAGGTGTCTACGAATGTATTGATCATCACTAGTCCATCCAGCCTGAGGACAGTGGTCTCTTCATGAATCTGTAACATTGGTTACCACATATCTTGGTTTTAACCTTGTGATTGTTATTCACATATGTTATATATATTTGTTCTTATTCTTAATAAATAAATACTGTTTTTTATACCACACCGTTTGGTCTGTCTGTAGTAGGCCCTTAGGGGTCCTAACTGGGCCTTTTGGCACCAGGTTTTTCAGTTGTTTTTAGACACTGGACTCAAAGTTTGGTTGAAAGTCCAACTAAATCAAATGATTGTTATAGTGTGCCAGCTCTCTACTGACCAGTTGAATCCCAATGGGGTTCCTGGGAGAGTCAGGTTTTATGGAGAAAGACGATAAAAAAAGGGATTGCTTCTTTTATTAATTTGTAGTAATTTTGTCACAATAAAAGGGTCTATCAAGAGATATTGATTGTAATTTAAAGTTTGATCAATAAAGTCTAAATCTGAATATTAGTTAAATTTACTAAGCAGGCTTCAAATTACAGTTCATAAAGAACTAAAATCCTGACTTAAACAACTTTTGAGATAGCCTTTTAATAATAAACCCAAGCCCTCATGAAAGGGGATTTGTTTATGACCCCTAAAACACACTGGCTGTCAGTTCTTGGTTGACCCTATTATTGTGACAAAAAAATTAATATTTCAACTAATGCGTATGGCTTGGGACGCTCATCCACTTTCTTCACACATATAGATATAAATGATAGAAGCAAATAGGTATCTATACATTGTTAAAACCTGTATGTCTCTGCATTACTGATTTCTGATAAGGATACATGCTTCATACAGCCCTTTACTCATCAATCAAGAACTGTCTACTTTGATTGATACATATGACATGTTTATTTGGTTATTACAAGAAGATAACATGCAAAAGTTAACCCCCCCCCCCCAGGGACTAGGTTTAACAATTGTAACAGAGGTTAGTTTGCAAAAAAAAGGCAAAGAACATATGATATGTCAAAAAGAACAAAAAAATCCCCTCCTAAGAGGGGGTATAACAGCAACATATAGGCATGGTGGCCCTTCGCTATTTTTAAGAATCATTTTAACAAATGTATACTTTATTCTGAAGGCTACTAGAATGGTAACATCTCTAAAGAAACAGATTATAAGTAAATAACATGCACTGATGCTGCTTTCTTCCCTAGTTTATCCGTGAACATCCTACAAGGATTTACCTGCGGAGCTTCAAAAATCTTGCCCAATGATCAGTTTACCGGCCTAATTAAGTCTATGGATGGCAAATCAGTGGAATTAGATGGTAGCCAAGTAAGTGCCTTTATATGAGTAAAGGTATCATTTGTGAATCAGAAAATGTAATGACATATAACCTAATGGATATTATTGCTTTAGGTGAGCTGCATGGCCAAGAGACTGACAAAAGAAGGAGTTTCGAAAGACTTCAGCAGCATTCCCAGCAATGTTCTACTCTTCATGAGGTAATAAATTGCTATGAGTTATCACAGAATTTTATTCAACCTGTAACCCTGTTATGTCATCCTGACTTTTTAAACATCTTGCAACTCACCTGAATTTTTCTTGGAACATTTCTGCTTTTAAGAGCCTGCAAAAGGCAAGACCCTACTTATAGAAAAAGCTGAAGCTTGCTTGGGCAAATTAGGAGTGAAAATTCACCACATTCACTAAGCTCTGGGGAAAATTCCTTTGCAAAGTGCAATTTCCCTTGCAAAGTGAAGAGCCTTTTCTCAATTATTAAATCAACCCCAGAGTGTATATTCACCCAAAATGAATTTTTAATTATAGATGAAGCCTCAGTCAGCCCCTGCCTTTACATAAATCTTGGGTACTGCAATGCCAAGATCTCTGTCATAATTCCCACATTTATTCCTGTCCACCTGGGAGATTTGGGTGTCCCCCAAGAGGTGTTCCAGCACTTTTTTGTTTCATTCTGTAAAGTGTAAATTTTTGGGTGTGTGAAGCCTTTAAATACCCCAACTTTCGGTCTTTAGATGTAAGAAGGTATGGTTGTCACTGAACATTTTCATGTTTCTAGGTACGAGTAGTAATAACGTATATCAAACCACATAAACAATTTGATCTTGTGGAGAGAACCTAAAAATATACTGATAATGGATTCTGTAGACAGGAGCTAAAAGGAAAGACAAATATTACTACTTGTAAATAGTTCTACCTATTGACAACCTCCAACAAAAAACTGATATTTAAATATGGGTGCAGGATACTAGAAAGTTCTAAAATACTTACATACTTACATCCAGTCTAAAGATTTGGAATGTAGGTTGGAAATTCCTCATGTAGGTTGGAAGTTCCTCTGGTATTCTTATCCTTTTCCTGTTCCTTCTATTTATGTATGAGTATTTTATTTTAAGAAGTCTAATAGACCAACAAGTTTTGACTCACTAATGGAAGCACAGTGAGGATGAAGTGATAAGTATATTCACACTGCCTGCCATCATCAGTCTTAGCTCCAGCTTATGGTCACTGGAAAAGCTTATGGTCACTGGAAGACATCACAGAATGGGGTGATCTCCAAACTTTCTAGTATAGTCCCCATAGAGTTAATACATATAGCACAGACAAGCAACAGACTTAAAGACCTAACACATAGTTGAAGTCCAAGCAATCATCTATACACAGAATGGAGCTGTTTAACCCACCAAATTATTTAGTATTACTGTCCATCTGAGCTTTACACAGCTCACATAGTGCAACTTTGGCAAGGCAAAAGTATTTTCTTCCATAATAAGCGTACACTTATGGGTCTTGGTCTCCCCTACTCTGGAACTGGATAGTGAAAGGAGAAGTAGCAGACTGATGAGCTCATCTCTCTGTCACTCTGCTCTTGTTATTTTTTACCATGTTTCGTGTTAGTATGTGAGCCCTACAGCACAACTTATTGTCTACTTGTACTTCTTCTCACATTCTGACTTCTGCTGTAGAGGGACTTCAACACTGATTGCATTTTAAAAGATACATGTTAGCATGTATTAGTGATTACATAGCTGCATTCCTTTTTTTTTCTTCATTTGTCTATAGTTCAGCTTTACAGTACAGAGTACAAAATGTTTTATTATGTTGTTATTATATAGAATCAGCTGCTTACATAATTTTATTTTACCTTCAGTCCCATCACCAGTAAATCTCAGTGTAAAGATTATTTTACACGTGTTGGACAGGCTAACATTTACCTGCTACCTCAAGGATCTACAAAGAGGACCTCTCTACTCAGCAGTGCAATAAGCTGTCTGGTAAGGACAAGGACTAAATCATATGAAAGATGTATGTTTTCCCACAGACAAGAAATTAGATTACAACTTATTTTAACAGTTCTCTGTTGCTAATGAAGGAAGAGCATGACAATATGGACCTCTTGAAGCAACTTGTACTTTTTTTTGGTTTGTCGTACTTTATTTCCCTAGTAGATGCTATATGACTAAAAGTGTATGTACACTTTTCAAAATTATGTGTTTTCCAGGAAGGGGTACTGTTACTTTGACAGCATGCAAAGATATTTTAAAAATTGTGCTCATCCAACTTTATGGTAACATTTTAGGATAGGTCCCTTACTGTTCCAGAATGAATGTGCCCATGTGCACAAAGCCAGATTCATAAAAACATAGTTTGATAAGCTTGGTATGGAGGAACTCACAGAGCCCTGACCTTAACCTTAGAGAACACTTTTGGGATGAATTTGAAATGCCAATTTTGAGTCAGCTATTCTCATCCATCATTAGTACCTGACCTCCCAAATGCTCTTTTGGCTGAATAGGTATAAATTCCCACAGACATACTCCAACATATGTTGGGATACCCAGAAGAGTGGAGACTGTTATAGCAACAATGTATGTGTGGATTTGGAAAGGGATGTCCAACAACCTTTAATAAGTCTGGTGGTAAGGTGTCCACAGATAGTGACCCTATAGTTTATATGGCCCCTTATTGGCTGTTTGTCAAAACAGCCAAGAACTAATTAAGAAAAAACAGATTTGCACTATACACTTGAACAACCAATATAATGATAAAAAGGTTTTCATATATTCAGGTCATTGTATAGCTAGTAGTAGTTTAACAGGATAGGCTATCAGCCAGATGATCAGATAGGAAGTAAATGTCACGTTACAGTTTAATACAGGTACAAATTCATAAGCAATAATGCAAAATAGGTTCAGAGTGGCAAACAGCATGCATACGCCACAGAATAATACAAAACAGATTATGAAAGCTGCGCAAATACTGTATGTAATCTTTAGAGCAACATAGCAATATCTTCACGACTTAGGGTAACATGTGGCTGCAAAGCATAGCCTTTATAAGACCTTATAACAGCAGAAAGTCTAGCTGAGAATCACTACTACAGTGAAACAGTTGAGAACACAATCAGCTACTTGCACTTATCCTCATAAAGAGCGTCCCTCTCAGAGAATCCAGGCTAGCTCTGGTCACACAGGTATACAGGTAAACAGGTGGAGGGATCCAATGCCTGAGAACACAGGAAGGGCACCCCATCAGCATTAGATTGCCCTGGTAGCAGTTGGGAGGTGACCTCCACACTAGCTGGGTCTTTTAGGGAAGTTGCATGCTATTAGGCCCTATTTTCACCTGAGAATTTTGTAGCTTGAATTTCTAAAATGGTCAATATCCATAACCCTATGGTTTCCACTCTGTCTGTTCACACCTGAGTATAGTGTCCCTTGAAGCTTGAAAAAGTACATAAACGTTATGTACTTTTTTCAGGCGTGGCCATAGATTGAAAAGGCCATTGAAGGTCATGCTTGAAAAATGCACTTACATGAGCAAAAAAAGGGAGAAAATGCACATAGCATGCATTTTTACCCTAGTGGCTAGATTTCCATTGACTAAAAATAATGAAGAAAAAACACTCAAGCCTCAGATGCAAAAGCACCTATACAAACAACAAAAACTGCAATTCTATCAAAGATGCTCAGCTCAAGTAGGCTTTTGCCTTTTGCTTGGGTGGCTTTACTCCAATCCTGACAGTGTGGGGCCTCTCACTAGGCTACAGATCACTTGCCTAGCCACCGCTACCTCATCAGGTTTTGCCTCTCTGAGCTGCTGAGGGAGGAAAGATGAGAAACGTATCTTTCCTGTGTGTGTCCAGGAACCCAGGAAGTTGTGGGAGAATGAGTTAAAGGGTCTACATCTGCATCTGGGCATGGTGAGTAAACTGTTACTCACATTCAACTGGACTTGTTCTGTAATATTGAAGACTTTTGGATTGGATTCTTACAGGGCAAGTCATGTTGAATGAGACTAACAACTACTAGC
Organism: Lithobates septentrionalis; assembly: GCA_037952835.1. Taxonomy (NCBI): domain Eukaryota; kingdom Metazoa; phylum Chordata; class Amphibia; order Anura; family Ranidae; genus Lithobates; species Lithobates septentrionalis. Next base: position 276,441 of record JBBDGP010000798.1, on the reverse strand, counting down.
TATAGGAACATCCAATATTTTAGCCCTGAACATCATCAGTAAAGACACATTTAAAAAAAAAACATGTTATTCCACAACTTCACTTTAAAAGTCAAAAGTCTTTCTATGTGTAATTGTGTTTTTTTTTTTTTTTTTACTTTCAGAGCATAAACAGCAATAGTATCACTAAAGAAAACCTGGTAACTTTGGGCTATCTGGCCTGTGACCTGACAGGCAAAGAAATCATTGCTTGTGACTCTTATGTCTTAGAAGCACTCAAAAACTGTTCATCCTTTACCACCGATCAAAGAGTGGCTATTGTGAGCAGGCTGAAAACAAAATATGGGTATGTATGTCAGCTGGCCTTGGCAGGGGCCTTTTTATGCAGGTGAATGTTATTGTTGCTTTTCTTTCCTTTTTTATTCATCTTCTTAAAGGAAATATCATCAGTGTGTGTTGTGTATTAGCTTCTTCAGGATAGGGTCCATGCAAATTATGAAAGTTTCAGCATTTACAGGATCTCATCTGTTGGGGATTTGTTCAAAATAAAATGTTCAAACCCCCAACAAGGCACAAAGTCCTTCAAAAGCAAGAAGAAATTCACATGGACCATGCTGTTCTAAATGTGGAGGCTGTGGACCACAGTAAAAGTTACCCCCTGCAATTCTGTAAGCGATGCACCTGCAGTCACCACTAGCACATCATACACACCCTCTCTATGTGGGCTAGCCAGCATCCCACACGCAGGATCCCAAAGATTAGAAACACAAGTAGAATTGGTCTGACTTTCAAACCATATGGGGACTTCTGAAGAAGCTGATATGCGAAACGCATTGATAAGGGTCCCTGTATATTTTAACATTCTATATCTGTTTCTATTCTATATTTTTGTAAGTACTGATTTTTTGTACCAGAATTGGTTGTGGATTTTACATAATAAAGTGTTGATATATTTTTCTACATATAGTGGTTGCATAGTTTAATATCTCAGTGTTGCAGTAGATGGTCCTAAATAGCTTTTGTGTACAAGAATATTTTATTTTATCTGGGTTGTAACAGCTGAGATATACTGAAAGCATTATTACTATTCCTCTTAATTTCTTAAAATAAGTACAAAATAGTCTAGCAAAAAATAAATAAATAAATAATAATAATAGAAAAAATCGATAAATGGAAAACTTTTGTGGCATCACCCCCATCAATCCTGTTACTGCACTGAGCAGAGCACACAACATTATGTGAGCACGATTCAGTGCTCACATAATGTGGAATATTATTGCCATTTTCATTGAAACCTCAATAATATTCAGAAAATAATATTTATTTTATTTTTCTCCAGGGATTCTTCTACTTGGACTTTGTCAACCATGACAATGATAGGAAGCCTTTCCAGCACTCTGGATCGTGCCACAGTATTGCGGATCAGCAAGGTAATTTCCCCTGTAAAATATTACAGAAAGTTTTTTTTTTTCTTTTTGCATTTTAGTATAACTTGTGTCTTTTATTACTTTGCAGAATGTAAAGATAAAGTTTTTCCCAGGACTGCTGAGTTCCCTGAAAGTTCAAGACAAGACAACATTTACCTTTGTCCTCAGTCAACTTACAGCGTCATCTAGGATCACTCGTGATGTCTGTGAGTTCCAGATCTAGATTTCAATGTATTATTTCAAAACCCAAAACGCAAAACAGGCTTCCATTCCTGAAAATGGTGCTGCTGCACATGAGCCCTCTGGTAGTTGGGGGCCTGTTTAAACTATAGGGCAGTCTAACAGATGCTGGGTCTTTCCTCATAGACATGGGTAATATGCACATCTAGGGAAGGTGGTGTGTTTCTGGTTTGTATTATCCAAGATCAGTTGGGTAGCAAGCATTTCCTCCACCTCTTGCCTTATTCTTAGCACTGTGGTATGCAGAATGCTTCTCCCATTTTTCCTTGACACCATTTGCACTGGAAGTTATTGACTCTGCTGTCAGACACCAGTCGTATATTACGACCCATTAGAGAACTTGGGGTAGGACAAAGTCTAATTCAATATATTAAGGCTGGAGTGTGTACTTCATACCTTCAGATATGCATTGGAGGTTATTTACCAAAACTGGAAAGTGCAGAATCTAGTGCAGCTCTGCATAGAGACCAATCAGCGTCCGGGTTTTACTGCCAAAGCCTAATTGAACAAGCTGAAGTTAGAAGCCCATTGGCTACCATGCACAGCTGCACTAGATTCTGAGTGCACCCGTTTTAGTAAATCTACCCCATGTGTAATTGAAACATCACATTTTGAAAAATATACCTGAAACTGGCTTTACACTAAATACAATAGTAGAAAAATATTATTTTTTCCCTCATAATAAGACCATATCACCATTGAAATGTTTCAAAACCACATAGAACCTTATGTATCTGTATAAACATTTCTAACCACAGAAATGCAAAATATCTTCCTGCACTTTCTGCCTAACAATTTTCTCTCATATAATAGCCTGGTTAAGCAGTTATATTGTCAGATATATTATATATACTAACTGGGAACTTTATTAGGAGCATTAAAATATTCTAAATTGTGGCAATTAAGTGAAGAGTGTGATCAGCAACAATATTAGATTCAAGCGATGATTGACTGGTATTAACAAGCCCAAACTATGCCAAAAAACATTTCCCTTTCCCACACCTTTTTCAGAGTAAAGGAAACTCTTTGGATAAGTAGAGAAATGTCTGCATATAAACCAGCCAGGGCTGTTGACACAAAGGAGGGTGGGTACAGGAATTCACACTATTGGCGCAAAATTTTGACCTTGCCATCTGCCAATGGAGATTCAAGTCAATGCACTATTTTTCCAGTCCTGAACCGTCTAGTTTTGGCCTGTGCCCAACTATACCTAAAAAGTTAACAAAAAAAGATGTACCAGGATATGTGAAAATGAATGGCACTGCAGTGCACTAATTTTACTGCAACACAATAGTGGGATCATGGCCTATTAGATGTTAGAATTTCCATGTACAGTACAAATATGGTACCCTTATGTATTGTTTTTGTGTCTTTTTACAGTTGTTTCATGTGTTGAGGAGCTCACTATAGACATGATAAACCAACAAATGGACCTCATTACAACTACTTACTCAGCTGCACAGCTAGATGCCTGCATCACCAATATAACTTTACTAGATAGTTTGTCGCTCCTTGGAAGCTTGGCATTTGCAGATGACCAGCTGCAAGTACTCAAGGACAGACTGGATATGGTAAGATCAGGACAAACTTTAAATATGACTGCACTTTTTCTACTAATGATGTATGGGTGTTTGTCCTTTCAATTGCTGAAAAAAGCCAGTACAAAGGGTTACCTTTACAGAAAATAGCCCTGTTTCCAGCAGCACGGCCTGCAGCCTCCTAGGAAACAAACTGCTCACTCAGCCCAATACACAGCAGGTCTCCAACCTCCAATGGTGGCTTGGAACATCCCCACAGCAGAACAGGATGTAAACATTAAATTTAGCAAACAGCTAAGAGTGCTATTGAAATACATATACGGGATCCTCTTTATCTGCCAATAGATTTGTGCTTCTGTCCATTTAATCCTAGGATTTACACAGCACTGCCAGTCAACTTAGTCACCCTAATGATCTCACTGTTCTCTAGTGTAGTTAAAGAGGAACTTTATGTAAGAAACAGAATGGCAAACAGGCAAGATTCCATTACCTGCCTGTATGCCCTGTGCAGTTAGCTGTGCGTGCCCAGTTTTTTTTAAGCTACATAAGTAAGAGCTGACCATTGTAAGTTCCCCTTGCAGTGTAATATAGCAAAAGAGGGGCTTTCACCATGTCAGAAAAGTGTGTTGTCGCCACAGCCCTGTTATATAGAAAAAAAGAAGATCCTCCTTTGTTGGGACTTTGTAGGCAACAACCACACATGAATAGATTCACGAATATATTTATTGTAGTACATAAAATCTTTCGATCATTCAAACACGAAATGATCACTAAAAGGACATATCAAAAAACACATATTCCGAAAACAAAAAAGAAAAGACAGAGAACATGACAGATTACATTTTTGCATGCCGTATTATTAAAAGAAATACTCTCCGGTACCGGAGACATATACGCATAGCTGCCAGCAAGAGGATCTATAGTGCACAGCGGGGGACACATTATCCAACACAACTCATACCTCCCAACATTTTGAGATGGGAATGAGGGACACCTACTAGAAAATGTATGTAGGCATAGGACACGCCCCCTGCCACACCCCCGTAAAGGAGAATTAACAAAAAAAGGTTAATTAAATCCACAAGGGCTTTTTTTTTACCACTACTATTCATTTATATTGGCTTTTAACGTTTACAAATGCAGTAATTTAGAATTTGGATGAAAGGTTTAGTACTGGGAAACACTTTTTGAAAGATAAAAAGTGCATTTTAATATACAACTATATGGATCAGACTAAAATGAGGGACAAATGGGGGGGAAAGAGGGACAGAGGGACATTGCTCCAAATCAGGGACAGACCCTCTAAATCAGGGACAGTTGAGAGCTATGACAACTGGAAGTATCAGATTGCAGCAGTGCTCCTAGCTTTGCAAGAGGGCAAAGATTTCACTTGTCACCTCAATATTCAGCTTCTATTACAGGGGATTGCTTGATGTATTTTTTTTTTTATAGATACCTCAGGTTCACTTTAAAGCCCAATTTCAGCTTCTAAAACCCACTCTACTTTTGATTTAGCATGTGTTTAGGAAATGGATTTTCTTTTATTGAAAAAAATCTGGAGTTAGGATTTAATTTAACCTATAATTCCTCTGTAAGTAAATACCTAGAATTGAAGCAAGTTTTATTTTTATTGTTTTTTTTTCCACAGATCTTCTCCAATGGTGTACCAGAACCGTATCTTATCCAGCTGGGAAATATATCAAGAATGTACAGCGAGGAGGAAATGAGCCTCTGGAATATTACATCTGTGGATACATTAGCGACACTGATCCAAAGGTCATCCTGGAATTCCAATGACGCCAGGGTAAATTTCTTTCTCCCAGTTGTGTTTTCAAGGCCTGTGGAATCCCAGATCATACTATTTATTTTGAAGCACTGTACAAATTAAAGCTGCATTCCAAAAATTAATGCAGCTCTGTATTTATTAGTACACCATAAAAAATAAATTTTGGATGCAGTGTACAGCTAAGTACCTAAATTTGCATTGGGATCAGCCTTTTACAGTCCCTGTACTGCATAGCTCAGAGGAAGAGGTAGAAGCAGCACAAGGTGCCTATTATTTGTGCTGCAGTTTGTATGTATTAACAAAGAGCATTCTGATAGGAGGAGAGAGCAGTGTGACAGAGAAAGAAACCCATCAGTTTCTCCTTTCCCTGTTAAGTCAGGGGGAGGGGGAGGGGCAAGACTTCTAAGTGAAACTTTCTGCAGCAAAGAAAAATCCCTTGGCCTGGTAGGCAGGCATGTGCTGTGTGGAAGGCTGTGTAAATCATCTGTGTATTAAGCTTTTTGCTTGGAGTTTAGCTTTCAGAGACTCTATAAATATGCATACTCCATTAACCTGATTAATTTGCTTTAATTCCCCACCTATTCCCAGTATATACTTACCTGGCCTTCACTCCATGCTGTTCCATTAATATTTCATGTGGTAGTCTGGGTAATCAGCACTGTCACTTGGGGAATCAATAGCCCTTTGAAAGCTATGAGTCTGGTGGTTTGTAACTCATGCATGGCTTTGTTTTTATTCCCATTGATGTAGAAAGGTAGCTGAAGGAGGGTAAATAATGAGTTTTGTACACTTCCACCTGAGCTATAGAGCTCTGCAAACAACAGGATTTTTACAATAGGAGGTGAGGAGTGTAAGGGTGGCAGTATCAAAATCCATAGCTGCTGTCAATATGTGACAACAGCATTCTCAGTCACACCCTGCACAAGGATTTTCCAGCTCACAGGACAACAATTAAAGTGAAGGTAGACTGAAAGTAATCATCAATGGGATCAGTTAAGCACTTACACACATAAGCAATAGCTTCCGTTATGTGTTTTAATTGAAACATGTACTGTTTACAATATCCACTGTAGCAAGTCTGACCGGCTCATGCAGATATACTGAGGCAGAATGGCTCTCGTGGGTGAAATCACGTATACACTACCGTTCAAAAGTTTGGGGTCACATTGAAATGTCCTTATTTTTGAAGGAAAAGCACTGTACTTTTAAATGAAGCTAACTTTAAACTAGTCCTAACTTTAAACAAATATACTCTATACATTGCTAATGTGGTAAATGACTATTCTAACTGCAAATGTCTAGTTTTTGGTGCAATATCTACATAGGTGTATAGAGGCCCATTTCCAGCAACTATCACTCCAGTGTTCTAATGGTACAATGTGTTTGCTCATTGGCTCAGAAGGCTAATTGATGATTAGCAAACCCTTGTGCAATCATGTTCACACATCTAAAAACAGTCTAGCTCCTTCCAGAAGCTACAAAACTGACCTTCCTGTGAGCAGATTGAGTTTCTGGAGCATCACATTTGTGGGGTCAATTAAACGCTCAAAATGGCCAGAAAAAGAGAACTTTCATCTGAAACTCGACAGTCTATTCTTGTTCTTAGAAATGAAGGCTATTCCATGCGAGAAATTGCAAAGAAATTGAAGATTTCCTACAACGGTGTGTACTACTCCCTTCAGAGGACAGCACAAACAGGCTCTAACCAGAGTAGAAAAAGAAGTGGGAGGCCGCGTTGCACAACTAAGCAAGAAGATAAGCACATTAGAGTCTCTAGTTTGAGAAACAGACGCCTCACAGGTCCCCAACTGGCATCTTCATTAAATAGTACCCGCAAAACACCAGTGTCAACATCTACAGTGAAGAGGCGGCTGCGGGATTTTGGGCTTCAGGGCAGAGTGGCAAAGAAAAAGCCATATCTGAGACTGGCCAATAAAAGAAAAAGATTAAGATGGGCAAAAGAACACAGACATTGGACAGAGGAAGACTGGAAAAAAGTGTTGTGGACAGATGAATCCAAGTTTGAGGTGTTTGGATCACAAAGAAGAACGTTTGTGAGACGCAGAACAAATGAAAAGATGCTGGAAGAATGCCTGACGCCATCTGTTAAGCATGGTGGAGGTAATGTGATGGTCTGGGGTTGCTTTGGTGCTGGTAAGGTGGGAGCTTTGTACAGGGTAAAAGCTAAGGAAGGCTATCACTCCATTTTGCAACGCCATGCCATACCCAGTGGACAGCGCTTGATTGGAGCCAATTTCATCCTACAACCGGACAATGACCCTAAACACACCTCCAAATTGTGCAAGAACTATTTACAGCAGAAGCAGGCAGCTGGTATTCTATCGGTAATGGAGTGGCCAGCACAGTCACCAGATCTGAACCCCATTGAGCTGTTGTGGGAGCAGCTTGACCGTATGGTACGCCAGAAGTGCCCATCCAACCATTCCAACTTGTGGGAGCTGCTTCTAGAAGCGTGGGGTGCAATTTCTCCAGCTTACCTCAATAAATTAACAGCTAGAATGCCAAAGGTGTGCAATGCTGTAATTGCTGCAAAAGGAGGATTCTTTGATGAAAGCAAAGTTTGATGTAAAAACAATGTTATTTCAAATACAAATCATTATTTCTAACCTTGTCAATGTCTTGACTCTATTTTCTATTCATTTCACAACGTATGGTGGTGAATAAGTGTGACTTTTCATGGAAAACACAAAATTGTTTGGGTGACCCCAAACTTTTGAACGGTAGTGTATATATATATATGGTTTTACCCAGAAGAGCCACCAGAGGGCGTGCGAGCACCGCCGGAGGCACGCGCGCGCTCCTGCTGCACAGCGGGGAACCCGATGCGCGTGGCCAGCGGGCGCGATCGTCAGAGGAGAGAAGACAGATCGTGTGTTCCTACAAAGTAGGGACAGCGATCTGTCATCTCTCCTAGTTAGTTCAATCCCCACACAGTTAGAACACAGAGAGGGAACACACAGTTAACTCCTTGATCGCCCCCTAGTGTTAACCCCTTCCCTTCCAGTGACATTTATACAGTAATCAGTGCATATTTATAGCTCTGATTGCTCTATAAATGTCAATGGTCTCAAAAATGTGTCAAAAGTCTCCGATATGTCCGTCGCAATACCACTAAAAATCGCAGATCACCGCCATTACTAGTAAAAAAATAAAAAAATTAAAAAACGTCATAAAAATGCCATAAATCTTTCCCATAGTTTGTAGACACTATAACTTTTGCGCAATCCAATCAATATACGCTTATTGTGATTTTTTTTTTACCAAAAATATGTAGAAGAATACACATTGGCCTAAACTGGTCAAGAAATTAGTTTTAAATTAATTTAAAGTTTGGGGGATATTTTTTATTGCAAAAATTAAAAAATATAGTTTTTTTTCAAAATTGTCACACTTTTTTGTTTATAGCGCAAAAAATAAAAACCGCAGAGGTGATCAAATACCACCAAAAGAAATCTCTATTTGTGGGAAAAAAAGGACGCAAATTTTGTTTGGGTACAGCATTGCATGACCGCGCAATTTTCAGTTAAAGCGATGCAGTGCCAAATTGTAAAAAGTGCTCTGGTCAGGAAGAGGGTAAAATCTTCTGAGGCTGAAGAAAACGTATATGATACTTGTCGGGCCAGGCACAGATATGACAGAAGTTAAAATATAGTAATGCTCTTTAAGAGGCAGAGATTCATTAAGCTCTGGTTTAAAGCATTTAGAGACAAAGCTTAAAGAGGTTGTAAACCTCGGAAAACAAAACAAAAAACAAACCCTGCAAGACAAAGGCATAATAAGCTAGTATGCATCGCATACCGCCTCATTATAAAATACCTCAGAATGATGCCCTGGATCGGCGTCAGACATCTTCCACTGGAGTTACTTCTGGGTTTTCGCTGCTCCGGCACTGTGATTGGCTGGAGCGGCGATGGCGTCACTCCTGAAGAAACGGCCCCAGCAGCCTGTTTCTTCAGTGCGCATGCGCCGATATACTGAATATCTCCTAGACTGCAAGTTTAGGAGATATTCAAGGTACCTACAGGTAAGCCTGGTGTAACAGTGTTTATAACCACTTTAATTTAACAATTTTAGGATATTGTTTAATGAAAAGGCAAGAAAAACAGGGCAAATAACATTTTTTACAGAAAATAATTTACAAAAAAGACAATAGTAGTAACAGCAAAATAAATAGGAATAAAAGTGAAAAGTATGTAACAAGATTTTGCTTGGTCTGCGGTTCCAGCTTGGACTGCGAGTCCAGTCACTGCAATGCTAGTCTGAAGTTCATGTTTTCTAGTCTGTGGGGATGGCATTACAGAAATGACACAGCCAATCAAAGGATTTGAGTGTGAGCCAGGAAGGTTAAAGTGTGCATGACATTCCAAAAATTCTATTTAAAAAAGACTAAATATGATAAACATCAGATCCCTATTTCCCTTTAGGAGATGGAGTGTGTTAAATTCGCTCCTAGTGCCTTGTAATATACTGGGCTTGGTCTTAAAATGATTGTAATCTTCTTCAACATTTGGTTAGATACTCGTTGTTAGCATAATTTTATCATATCACAAGTTATGTATAGATTTTCGTTCTGTAGTGTTAAATACACGGGAAGGTGGTTTGCTTCTCCAATTCTTTCTAAAATATTTATGACATGCCATAATGTCTCTGGGATGTTTATGATGCTCCTAATAGGGCTTGAAAGTTGTCTTCATAAATGGTTTAATTACCTTATGCTTTAACTAATTGCCTACCAGGGTAATGTTTTAATTTTTGCACACATGTTAAAATCTGCATTTTTTGCTAGAAATTACTGTAAACCTCCTAAAAGGTATATATTTTATGAAAGCAGAGACCCTGTAAAAAATAATGGTCGTAGTTGAAATTTTTTATGTCACACGATATTTGTGCAGCTATTTATCAAACACATATTTTCAGGAAAATTACACTAAAATTAATTTTAGTGCAAGCAAACACAATATTATACGCAATTATTTGGTAAAATATAAAAAAGTGGGTTGCGCTAAATAAATATATTCCAAACATGTCAAGCCTTAAAATTACACATGCCCTTGAAAACTCCAAAAATTATGGTACCCAAAATTCTCCATAGCCGACATTGAAGAATTATTGTAAATTATTATTGCTTTTAATCTGATATTCACAGTGATACCTCACATGTGTTGCGCAATTGATGTTTACATAAATGTGCTTATCCAATGCTGCGCTTTTATATGGCATGTATACAGGGGTGATATGGGAGCTTTAACAATTTTTTGAAATTTTAGTTTTAGAAAGCTTTCTCTTTTTTTACCCTTTTTATTTATTATAACTTTATTGCTATCACAATTGCTATTGTGATATTGGTATCCCATTTGCCTTTTGCTAACAAGTCCCCTATGCGATAGCATGGGCAGGTGACAGGTACATTTTATGGAGACATAGGGGGACTATTAGACCCCCCTGTCTCCCCTACCCTCCAATGAAGCTATTCAAACACAGTTCATGCTTGAGTTGCTGCATCCTTGGCTACACTAACTGAGGAATAAAACTTGTGACCTAAGAAGTGATGTAATACACATCCTTTCTAGGGTCATTAATCACAGCAGGGATGGTGGAAATGTAGGTTCCCCATGTTCCTCCTGCTTTCACTGTATGAGCAGTTTGCCACAGTCCTGGTTTCCCCAGAAGGTACACTTTGAGAGCCCCAGTATCAAACTCGCAGCTGCAGTGAGCTTGATTTACCCACTTGACAATCATGGCATTTATGTACCGTGGTAGACAAGTAGTTGAACTAGAATGTTTTAATGACTAGTTTTACGATAGGCTTGGTACAAGTCTCTGGGTATCAGTGTTTTCTGGAAAGTATTGATAATGACAGTAAATTAGGTTTTTACAACATGTTTGTTGGCAAGATGGATTAGCTGCTGGTTCCCACCTAGTTGGCCAGGGGCTCTGCCCAGCTTCTTCATGAGGTAGTGACGTACATACCTGTTCTTGAGAGGTTACTACGCAATTTTGTACCTCACAAGGCCCACCTTTCTAAATAAAGAATGTCCACACACAGTGCTGCTTCAACAATTTACTGAAAAACTTCAGACAATAATTAGCAAACAGCTTCTCAACACCACATATCTAGCATTAAAGTGCAGAACATTTCGGTGCCACCGGCCCCAAATCCTGAAATCAATCCATCTTCCCAAAAGCTCTTTCATGAGTCCTCCAGTGGTAGGTCCTCACATGGAATATTTTCCATGGCCTAGGCCCAGTAGGTCTACCACTCTTCCTGGCTAAAGGAGTGGTCTCTGTACAAGGGGTACTACCATTTGCTTACATGTTCATTACAGGCTGTGGAAATGCATTCCATGACCTAATCTACCATGTCTATAGCTGTTTCCTGGTGTGTGGAATTTCAGTCTGTTTTGTGTCCCTTTTGGCAGCATAGGCATCAGATTGAAATTGAAATGTTTTGAAACTGACTGGCGAATTCTGCTGTGTGGTTAATGAGTGAAACCCAACTTCCACCTTCTCCACTGTCAGTTTGGGGAACCTCAGACCTCATTATCTTCAGGGAGAAACGGGAAAAACTGATCTTAATAGCTCCACTATTTGTCTAATAAAGGAATTAATAAAGGAATGGCTTGATAAAGGAATATAAAATATTCATATGCATTATTTCTTTGCTTGACTAAAAAAAATAATTTTGTATAAAATTGTACTTTTAATAAAGGAAATATTAATACAAGCATAGAACATTCCTTTAGAAGGGGACAGGGATGGTATCACAGAGGAAATGCAGAAAGGCAGTTTGGTCAGTGCGTTGCTTAAAAATATAAAGGAATTCACCTATATCTTAAAATCACTTAAAATGCATTTTATTTTAATTCCTTATCCTTGAAGTTGAAACATTTGCCTCGGTACTCTTGTATAGACCCTCACTGAGATACGATACATATTTTATTACATCATCCATACATGATTCTGTTCCGAAATACATCAACATATAAAAGCATCTTTAGGCTCCTAACTTGTTTTAGGAATAATGTCCACTACACTACTAAAGGAATCAAGAATACTGTATGTCAGCCCTCAAAAATTCCATTTGCCTGCTCGCATTTTGCGAGTGGATTTTGAAGTCTGGCGAGCTATGGCTGCCTGGGAGCAGGGGGGCAGATTGTATGGGAGTCCTTCTCCCAGCACTCGCGGAGGAGAAGAGAGGAGAGTAGGCAGCCAGATCATCAGAGCGCAGGGAACATCACTAGCGGCTTTCATTTCAATAGCAGTGTGTTCCCCACACTCGCTGTCACACACAACCCCGCCCCCTGGTCCCGGGACTTTGATAGACAGATCACCCGTCCAATCACCAGTGACGTGTATCAAAGTTCCCCGGCCAGGGGGCTGGGCTGTATGTGACACCGAGCGGCGGGAACACAATTGAAATGAAAGCTGTGATGTTCCTCGGCGCTCTCATTATCCAGCCGGTAATCCTCTTCCTCTCCTCTAGGCAGCCTGATGGACATAGGTAGGCAGCATGATGGACACAGGTAGGCAGCATGATGGACACAGGTAGGCAGCATGATAGACACAGATAGGCAGCATGATGGAGACAGATAGGCAGCATGATGGACACGGGCAGGCAGCATGATGGACACGGGCTGGCTGCATGATGGACACAAGCAGGCTGCATTGGTGGACACGGGCAGGCTGCATTGGACATGGGCAGGCTGCATAGTGGACACGGGCAGGCTGCATTGGTGGACACGGGCAGGCTGCATTGGTGGACACGGGCAGGCTGCCCTGATGGGCATGGATAAAGTTGTTGTTAATATTTATTTTTAGAACTTAACTTAATTCTGCATAAACCATTTATGTGTCATTTCATGAGATAATTTATGAGGACGTGTTTAGGGGTGGGGCAGGGTAGGGGTTGGGTGGGGCAACTGGTGGCGAGTAACTCTTGAGGCCTGGCTAGTAACTCAGAACTTGAAATTTTGAGCCCTGCCATATATGGTATTGAGACTGATATTACATATTCCTGAATCCCCTGAAGAGGTGGACATTAAAGTGGACAGTGATTTAAGAAATGCATCAGCATTACCTTTATTTGTACATTAATGTATTTTAATAGGGACAACACCATATATATGTATATATATCACACTAGAAGGAGTGGGGAAGATCCAGTCCATGTTGTGAAAAGTACTTTCTGTCTCCTTTAATTGCTGGTTGAGCAGATATTCTGAGATTTTCCAATTCTAATATTTGCATTTCTTTCCAGATCAATGAATTGGTTCAGCGATACCTACAGCTCAACTATCCGAATGCCAGTTTGGATGGAACACTACTCACCATCCTGGCTCCTTACATCTGTAGCCTAAATGAGACTCTAATTCAAAACATTTCCTCTGAAAATTTGGGGTAAGGTTGTGCTGCTGACATAGAGAAGTTGTTTAAAGGCTTGATACTTTGGGGTTGATTTCCTAAAGGAAAATAGACTGTGCACTTTGCAATGTGCAGTTGCACTCTGCAAGTGCAGTTGCTCCAGAGCGTAGTAAATTAGGTAAATCTTCACTTTGCAATTAATACCCAATCACATGCACTAAACATTTAAACAAAACTTTGCAAAGTGCACAGTCTACTTGCCTAGTAAATCAACCCCTTTCTGTCATAGTGCATAGAAGGGCATTGCAAGATCATAAACAAAGAAACCTAGACAGGAGCCTAAGGCCTGGTGGATATCCAGGGAGCACAGCTACAACCTTCATTTATCTGGGAAATAGCTCAATTGGTCAAAACTGTGCACTTGTCTGCCACTCATACAGGGAAGGGTGAACGTATGGACAGTTGGTGTGCAATAAAATGCCTAATGTAATTTATACCACACTTCCAGAATCCCTGCCAGGACTCAGAATCCCAGGCAGAACTTTCTATGGTACTCACAGAATCCCAGACAGTACTTCCTATGGTATTCACAGGATTTCAGAGTTCCCTATAACTAAACTAAAAGGTTACTTAACCACTTCAGCCCCGGAAGTTTGGCTGCTCAATGAACAGGCCATTTTTTGCGATATGGCACTGCGTCGCTTTAACTGACAATTGCGCGTTTGTGCGACGTTGTACCCAAACAAAATTAACGTCCTTTTTTTCCCACAAATAGAGCTTTCTTTTGGTGGTATTTGATCATCTCTGCAGTTTTTATTTTTTGCGCTATAAACCAAAAAGTTATAGCGTCTACAAAATAGGGGATAGATTTATGGCATTTTCAGTATTATTTTTTTTCTACTAGAGGTGATCTACAATTTTTATTGGAACTGCGACATTATGGCGGACAGATCAGACACTTTTGACACATTTTTGGTACCACTGACAATTATACAGCGATCAGTGCTATAAAAATGCACTCATTACTATGTAAATGTCACTGGCAGGGAAGGGGTTAACACTAGGAGGCGATGAAGGGGTTAGCGAACACACACTGTTCCCAAGGGGTTAGCGAACACACGCGGTTCCCTAGTGTGTGTTCTAACTGTGGGGGGAGGGGACTGACTATAGGAAATTACAGGTTGTTGTTCCTAGCTAGTAGGAATTCACGATCTGCCTCTCCTCTCCTCACAGAACAGGGATTTGTGTGTTTACACACACACGTCCCTGTTCTGGCTCTCGTGCCCGCGATCGCACATGGCCTGACCGCCGGCCATGAGTATTGGCACCCCCGCAGTGCAGCGGGCACGGGAGCGCCTGCTATCCCCCTTAAAGGAGCCGACATACAGCTACGACAGCTCGTGGGATCGTGCCAACCTGCTGCAGTATAATGACGGTGGCTGGTCGGCAAGTGGTTAAAGTGATTGTAAAGGCAGAAGGTTTTTAATCTTAACTACTTAAAGTGGAGGGCCACCCTAAAAAAAAAAAAAAAATTGCACCAAATATCTTTTAAAAAAAACATGTGAAAAAAAAAATTTTACTTACCTGAAACCCTTGTTGCTAGGTAGTCTTCCTAATCTGCCTCTTCCTATTCCGCGGTGTGTCCTGCTCCTCAGTGAGCGGCCCCGTTCGCTTCTGGGAACTGTGTGTGTTCCCAGAAAACCACGGGGCCATTCACAGAGCGCCGTGCCCCTCGCACGTGCGCAGTAGGAAACTGGCAGTGAAGCCGCGAGGCTTCACTGCCTGTTTCCCTTACTTAGGATGGCGGTGCCGGGACCCGAGAGCCGAGGGACGGGGCGGCCTCGAGCGGCCAACATCGTGGGCACCCAGGACAGGTAAGTCTACCTATTTAAAGTCAGCAGCTACATTGTTTGTAGCTGCTGACTTTTAAAAAAAATTACCCTGGCCAGAATCCCGCTTTAAGGACCAGCCTCATTTGGGAATTTAGGTGTTTACATGTTTAAAACTGTTTCTTTTGCTAGAAAATTACTTAGAACCCCCAAACATTATATATTTTTTTTCTAACACCCTAGAGAATAAAATGGCGGTCATTGCAATACTTTTTTTCACACCGTATTTGCGCAGCGGTCTTACAAGCGTGCTTTTTTTGGAGAAAATTTACTTTTTTGAATAAAAAAATAAGACAACAGTAAAGTTAGCCCAGTTTTGTTTTATATTGTGAAAGATAATGTTACGCTGAGTAAATTGATACCCAACATGTCACGCTTCAAAATTGCGCCCGCTCGTGGAATGGCGTCAAACTTTTACCCTCAAAAATCTCCATAGGCGACGTTTAAAAAATTCTACAAGTTGTTTTGCGTTACAGAGGAGGTCTATGGCTAGAATTATTGCTCTCACTCTATCGATCATGGCAATACCTCACATGTGTGGTTTGACCACGGTTTTCATATGCGGGCGCTACTCACGTATGCGTTCGCTTTTGCGCGCAAGCTCGTCGGGACGGGTGTTTAAAATTTTTTTTCTTTCTTATTTATTTTATATGATTTTATTTATTTTTACACTGTTTAAAAAAAAAGGAATCTAAACATCCCTTGTAATAGAAAAAAGCATGTCAGGACCTCTTAAATATGAGATCTGGGGTCAAAAAGACCTCAGATCTCATATTTACACTAAAATGCAATAAAAAAAAAAGTCACAAAAAAATGACATTGAAAAAAATATGCCTTTAAGACGTATGGGCGGAAGTGACGTTTTGACGTCGCTTCCACCCTGCAGTGTCATGGAGACGAGAGGGCGCCATCTTCCACTCACTCGTCTCCAGGCACAGCTAGAGGACAGACGCGATCGCCTCCGCCACTACCGACGGCTCCGGTAAGCGGTGGAGGGCACCGGATCGTGGCGGGAGGGGGCCCTCTCCCGCCACCGATAAAAGTGATCTTGCGGCGAATCCGCCACAGAGACCACTTTTATCTTGTAGCCGACCGCCGCACGAAAACGGGGATACCGGGGTTATGGCAGCTAGGTGCTGCCATAACAACGATATCTGCCGGCAAAGTAAGGACATACATCGGCGTGCGGCGGTCGGCAAGTGGTTAATGCATTCTATGCATTGAGATAAAAAACCTTCTGTGTGCATATGCCCCCCTCAGCCCCCTAATACTTACCTGAGCCCATCTCTATCCAGCAATGTTGCTGTCAATCAAAGTCAGTGAGCCAATGAGGAGAGGGGGGGGTGAGGCCTAGCCATGGCTCAGTGTCTGAATGGACACACGGAGCTGCAGCTTGGCTCGGGTGCCACCATAGCAAGCTGCTTGAGGGGCACTCATCAGGAGGGAGAGGCCAGGAGTGCATAAGATGCACCCGAGAAAAGGAGGATCTGGGCTGCTCTGTGCAAAACCACTGCACAGAGCAGGTAAGTATAACATTTTGTTATTTTTAAGCAAAAAAAAATTTGACTTTAGTATCACTTTAAGCTCCAGTCTTTGAAGTGACTGGTTCGGTGTCTTCAAACCAGCTACTTGTGAAAAAGAGCTATCATACTGAAGCCTGTTACAATGTTGCTGACCCAGATTGCCTGACGATTCTTTCATCTTCTGCATCCTTAATTTCTGACACAGACTGTCTGACTACCGTTTGCTTGCTGCCTGCCAAGACCCCTGACTCCTACTTATTGTCAATGCAGATTATTCAATTTTTTTTGCTTGCTGCCTGCCAAGTCCTCTGCCTAAGCTTGACTACTTTTCCATCTCTAGCCTATTAGCCTATTTTATGGCCTACTTGTTGTCAATCCAGACTGTCTGACATCTCTCTACTTGCCACCTGCCAAGACCCCTTCTTGATTCTGAATGCGCTTTTGGTCGCCTGTCTCCTTACCATAGCCTTTCACTACCTGCTAACCTTTGGTGGGGCAATCTTACGTGCCAGTTGTAGTGGAGATTTCTGGGACCACTAGGGCTTCTAGCCCATCCCCACAATACCAACTGGTACTTAGATTCCACACCTAGATAGAACCAGCACCAGTGGGAATCACAACAGCAATCCTTATCAATGTCAGTCCAAAGAATTGGGGTGTCCAAAGCAGCTACCTTGCTTAGGGCCCCACCCCATTCTGGCTGGATCCATCTCTATAGAAGGGCAACACTACAAGCAGATTTCCAAATACAATTTATTTCATTTTTTTCACTTACCTCTTTTGGTTCCTGAGTTCCATAAGGCTGGGAAGGTTTATGAGAAGTGAGTGTGATTTACCAAAGATGGATTGGGCTGGGGCCTTGTCAGATGGGGTGAGGCTTATTCTGGCTATCAATCCCAGTCAGAGATTATTTAGGGATGTGAACTTTGCCCTAACCCCATGTGACAGTGCTGGGCCAAGCACCAGCACTGGGAGGAGTGATTCACATACACATACAAGCTCTAGGTATCACTTGTATCACTGAAATCCCAGCAGCTTCCTGCTTTGTCCACTCCCAGCAACAAAACATGGAGGGACAACCAAATGAAGGGTGTATATGCTGTTTGGGATGATAAAAAAAAAAGCCAGTTTCTTTTACCGTGCAAAAAATTGAATTTATCTAAACAAAAACTAGTGCAAACACCTGAATTTGATTTGATTGTTGTCTCTGATGCTGTCTGGCACAGTAAGTCTCAGGCAGGGGGTCGAAAAAGCCAATCAAATATTCTGGCACAGAACCTGATGACAGAAGAAGAGAGGAGGGGGGTGAGCTCATGATTTTGACTCCTTCACTGTCCAATCACAGTCTGGGTAGGTGACCAGGCTGCGTTTCTAACTGCAGTCAGCTCACCAGACAGGGCCATGTGGTGTGACAGAGCTGTGTAAATATTAGGACAGCTTTAACAGAAATGCAAATGATTTGGCAGGTAATCACCTCCCATACATGTATTTCATCTGTTTATATAGCTGTTTGGAGCTCTTAGGGATTATTATGGATCTTTTTTTTTCAGAAATTCTTCTCAACCACTGGAGATTTCAACATGTAGCCAAACCAGTAAGAACCTCCTCTTCGACAAGATGAAGTCGGTCTACTCATCCTATGATAACTCTTCAAATGAATACTATCAGATAATGAAGCCTGTGATTGGTAAGACCCAACTGTGCTAGTTATACCATTGAGAAGATTATAATTTCTTAGATATCCCTGCTGAACTGGACAAATTTCTATC
Source organism: Lithobates septentrionalis (assembly GCA_037952835.1). Classification (NCBI taxonomy): domain Eukaryota; kingdom Metazoa; phylum Chordata; class Amphibia; order Anura; family Ranidae; genus Lithobates; species Lithobates septentrionalis. The sequence continues at coordinate 257,908 of JBBDGP010000798.1, read as the reverse complement.
AGTGTATGACCAGCTTTAGTCTGATTAGTATCTGTCAAAAATTATTTTTAAAAGAAAACTTTTCTATTAATGACACCTATTGTTTCAACTTCAAGAAACACTGTCACCTTACTTATGTGGGGCAAAGTATCTGTGTAAGAGCCCCCCACAAATACCCTATATTTACTGCCAGCACCCTAGTGCCACTCCTGCTTCTTTTTCAGTCAGTAACAATTCCCGGTGCTTTTGGATATTGGAGAACATATGACCTCCTACCCCGTGAGTCTGCTCAGGTCTAGCAGCCAAATACTAGGTCCAAGTGCTATCACATGACCAAGGGAGTGACATCAAAATTCTGCTTAGCACTAGGGATTTACGTGCCAGCTGTAATAGAGAAAGAATGGAAGGGGAGCTCTAGCAAGGCGTGTATCAGAGGTTCACAATATACCTATAACACAGACACTGTCATTTCACCCAACTAAGGAAAAGGTGGGGGAGATTTACTTAAACTGGAGCACTCAGAATCTGGTACAGCTGTGCAGTGTAGCTAATCAGCGTTTAACTTCAGCCTGTTCAATTAAGCTTTGACAAAAAAAAAAAAAACTGAATGCTAATTGATTACTATGCACCAGATTTTGCACTCTCCAGTTATAGTAAGTAGTATACAGTAGATAGTAACCCCAGTGTCTGTTTAAGAGAGTAGTTATCAATATAATTAGAGAGAAGCTTACATTTAAAAGTCTTAAATCCATTTTAGCATGAGGGCTACTGTCTGTTGTGGGGGCGCAGTGCCCCGTTTACCTTTTTTTTATATTTTTTTATTGAAATGTTTAAAGTGGATGTAAACCCAATGTCATCCTTTCTAAACTACTGCCATAGGGGTTATCTATAAGGATATACATGCCTCCTGCATGTATCTTTACCTGTCAAATGTCTCCCCTCACTCTGTTATTAGACCCAAAAAACTGCATATTCTGTGGGTGGGTCTGTTGTCTGGAGCTCGGTGGGTGGAGTCGTGATGTCAGTAGACTCCCCGCCCACCTCTACACTCCCCTTGTCAATATGCATTTTCTCTGTGTATTTCTAACACTGAACTTCTGCTGAACTTCTGCTATGATCTCTAACATCCAGTGAAAAGACAGGAAAGTAACCACATGACTTCAGCATGGCAAATCATGGTGAGGTGTGGAACAGCCAATCCTTGCAGAGCTGCTGAAGAAAGGAGTGGGGGAGGGAATTTAAAAATACTGCATGTCTCTTAGGCTAGTGCATGAGATATGTAAATCACCCTTACACTCACAGCAAGGGGTAGGATTTGACAAAGTTTTTCTCAGTTTGTCAAGAATTGTCTCACTGAACAATAAAAGGGGATTGCTCAGAGATGGATTAACTCTGTGTGGCAAGGCTGGGCTCAAATGATAGGCAATCTTATACTCTACAGTATGATAAAAAAAAAAAAATCAGGTTTACATCCACTTTAAGTGACATTTTTTTAATTGCTGCAAAAATGGATGGTGAGTTCAGGTGAGCTCTGGTGCATGGTGGAAAAATGCAACGTTTGCATTTTTGTGCAATGCATTGCAACCCACCTGAAGGCAGCATTGCAGTGTAAACTGGGCACATAGAAAACAATCATGTTCTATGTGCCCTGGCAGAGACTGGTGTTAATCAAATGCAGAAAAATGCCAGCCACCATACATAGGTTATTTACTAAAACTGAAGAGTGCAAAATCTGAACAGAAATCAATCAGCTTCCAGGTTTTAGTGCCAAAGCTTAATTGAACAAGCTGAAGTTAGAAGCTGATTGGATACCATGCACAGCTGCACTAGATTCTGAGTACACAAGTTTTAGTAAATCTCCCCCATAGTGTAAAGAGACCATTACTGTTTGTAGCCTTTGATTAGCTCCTCAATGCCATATTCCAAGACACCAGTATAAAGAAAAGGCTGCTGTTTTCTGTATGAGAGCAACAGCTTTTCTGCATCCATCCATTGTAGCTCCTACTGAGCAGTTGCTGCATGCTTGCAATGTGGTGACTAAGCAGGAATCAGCCTTGTAGAACTTGAAAGATCTTGGATGCTAGCTCCCTGGTATGATTTCCAAATCTGCTCCTGTCCACCTCAGAGTTGAGTGTTCTCATGCACCTTTATGAGCTGCAGATCCTCCTTTAACCACTTCCCTACCTGCCCATAGTAATATGACGCCCGCAGGAGGGATCTCCCATCCTGGGCGGGTGTCATATGACATCCTGGGCTTCCCAGCCATCTAGGAGGCGCGCGCCCGCTGCATTGCTTGGGACCCGTGGCTCGTGCACGGTGGACTAGGTGTCCGCCGGGCACCTGTGATTGCCCATTAACACAGCAGGACCGTGGATCTGAGTGTAAACACACAGATCCACGTCCTGTCAGGTGAGAAGAGATCGACAATCTGTCTCTTCTCCCCTGAGAGAACCGGAAACTGTGTGTTCTTCGCGTGCCCTGAGCGATTGCATGCGCCCTAGTGGACAAAAAGGGATACGACGTAACATGACGTTGATTCGCACAGCCGAGCCATGTTGCCACAGAACAACTGAGGCAGCTGGCCGGCAAGCGGTTAAGAGACATAAAAAAGGTAGTTTAACCCTCCAGTGTCTACCAAAAACCCATATGTCAGAATTGGATAGACTGACCCTTTAGTAGGCTCAGATAATGATTTGTTTCTTTTTCTTTCACTGATTTGTCCAGTGCAAATAATGCATATGGTTAAAGGTCTACTTGACTGTCTTTTCTATAGGTGGTGCTAGGGCCAGCAACCTGATTGCATTTGCTAGTGGCTTTCCAGAGATGGACCTCACAACCTTTACATCTCTTAATCCAGATGAGGTGAAGGTAAGTCTCCACAACTTAATACCCCCCCCCCCCCATGTTTTATTATTTTTCAATGACAGCTGTTATGTTTTAGGTTTTGCCTAATACATTAAGCTGCCGATCCACACTTTACAATCTGATTGTACAATCACCTTTAGATTTAACAATAATTATACACAATGAGGACACTGAAACAATCCATTCATTTTACATCTAATGAGGCAGGCATTATTTTAAAATGTGGCCATTTTTTAAGATCAAATCTAAACAACATGTGAGTGTGTGTGGCTAGCCTGGTATTCTCTCTGCCAAGCCTTTTTGAGACTACTATGCTTCCTTGAATTTAGTCTATGTAGTTCTCTAGTGCAGCCTTTATCGAACCAAAATGTTGCAGTGTCCTGGGGTGCTTCAAACTATGTCCCCCCAATGACTATAACAAGTATATCTGTCATCATGTAGGGTGGGTTTTCTTCCATGGCATCAATACTGAAATAAAATCAAAAGAAGGAGGCACACTGACCTAGTGCATTATCCCAAGACTCTTTAATGAATCAATAAAAACAATTCCAATATATTCACAAAGGTAGGAGGTAAAATGCAAACTCCAGTTCCAACGTTGGGATAGTGTTCTTCCTTTTGGGTGTAGCTTACACATTTTAGAGGCCAAGCCCTCTTCCCTCAGAGGTTTCTTCCATGGCATCTCACATGTATTTAATATGAGAGCACACTTGACCGCACATCCCAAACATGGAGACTAAGCTTTTGCTGGCAGCTCCAGGTCTCAGAGTAATGAGTGGGAGCCAGTAAGTCTGGCCAGTGGCCATACACGGTGCAAATATCTTTCCTGCAGCCACGGGTTGCAGGAAAGAAATTCACACGATTCCCCCATCAGCACAGAGAGTGCTGAAAGGGAATCCCTCCTGCTGAGCAATTGTGTTCTCTTGGCGGTGGGGGCTTGGGATGCTGTCACCACCGGGAGAAGACAGTGATTATCGCTAGTGGCTATATAGTAGCCACTTGATAATCTAAAGCGAATCCGGCAGGCTCGTTGTACCAGCTGATTGATCAACTTGGTACATTCAGCCTGCCCATTAATGGTTCAAATCTCAGACAGTTCCTGCTGAACAAGCCGAGATTCAAACCATATATGGCCAGCCTAAGACAGACTCTCATTCACTGGATCATTGTACTTTTTTTCATCCATAAGGAGAAAAAGATACACTAACACCTAATATGCATAATGTTAAAGGGTCTTGTGACTAAAAAAAGTAAAAAAAAAACACTGCTTTAGTGTATTTCTGTATTTCTGTATGCAAGCAGGTTCAGTTTTGAATGCTGAGTCATATTAACTGCCCAGATAAATATGCTAAGCCAAACCTGGTGTCTGATTTTAAGAATACAACTCTAATACCAACTCTTTTTAGCTGTATATGCAGATCCTGCTTTGTTTCCTATACTAAAGTAGGGCCTGCATGTATATGTAAACCAAAACTGATTAAAAGAGTTATGACTAGTACACATCCTCGACAATTTGTGAGATAAGAAAGGGAATGTTTTAGTATCAAATGTTTTAAAGTATATAAGCTACAAACTAAATCTATCTATCTAACAGTATAAGCTACCAATTCATACCAGTGACATCTCCTTCCATTGCTGGCTGATAGCCTCCTGAAGATCAAAGTAGTAACTTTGGCAGTTTTGTTTTGTTTACTTCCATAAACAAGCTCCCAGTATGCCAATGTCAGAAATGTCAGAACCTGCTGGTTAGGGATGAGCCGAACACCCCCCGGTTCGGTTCGCACCAGAACCCGCGAACGGACCGCAAGTTCGCACGAACGTTAGAACCCCATTGACGTCTATGGGACTCGAACGTTCGAAATCAAAAGTGCTCATTTTAAAGGCTAATTTGCATGGTATTGTCCTAAAAAGGGTGTGGGGACCCGGGTCCTACCCCAGGGGACATGTATCAATGCAAAAAAAACTTTTAAAAACGGCCGTTTTTTCGGGAGCAGTGATTTTAATGATGCTTAAAGTAAAAAAAAAAAAAGTGAAATATTCCTTTAAATATCGTACCTGGGGGGTGTCTATAGTATGCCTGTAAAGTGACGCGTGTTTCCCATGTTTAGAACAGTCCCTGCACCAAATGTCATTTTTAAAGGAAAAAATCTCATTTAAAACTGCTTGCGGGTTTAATGTCATGTCGGGTCCTGCCAATATGGATGAAAATCAGTGAGACAAACGGCATGGGTACCCCCCAGTCCATTACCAGGCCCTTTGGGTCTTGTATGGATATTAAGGGGAACCCCGCACCCAAATTAAAATAAGGAAAGGTCCCTATATACTCTGAACAGCAGTATACAGGCGGTGCAAACAAGACAGGGACTGTAGGTTTGTTGTTAAGTAGAATCTGTTTGTAATTTTGAACATTTTTAACGTGTTTAGCTCCAGCCAAAAAATCTTTTCTAAGCTTTTTGGAAAACATAGGGAAGGGTTATCACCCCTGTGACATTTGTTTTGCGTCTTTCCTCCTCTTCAGTAGATTTCACCTCACTTTTTTGTCCCAATGAAAAATGTTTTTTGAAAATTTGGGTTTTTTTGTGGAACAAGGATTGGAAAGCATCAGTGGAAAGGAGAAATTGTTTTCCCATATTAACTCTTACATGAGAGAATTTCCCTTCCTAGGGGTAGATTTCATCTCACTTCCTGTTGTCTCCTTCCGTTTGCAAGTAGGAGTCGTTTGTAAGTTAGATGTTTGAAAGTAGGGTCCTGCCCTATATACTCAGCAGAAATTTGGGCCTTAGGTGTTGCTGTGGCCAAAACACTGTAAGCCCTCACAGGGCCCTGCTGTGAAATATTAGATCAAGAATTGTAATTACATGCCCCTGTTGAACAGGAGCTGAAAAATTAGGCCTTAGGCACTGGTGCTGGTGCCACAACACTGCAACCCCTCACAGACACTCTAGTTGGAACGCAGGAACGAGCCCTGCTGCAAAGTATTGCATCAAAAATTGTAATTACACGCCCCTGTTAGACAGGGGCAGAAAAATTGGGCCTTAGGCACTGGTGCTGGTGCCACAACACTGCAACCCCTCACAGACACTCTAGTTGGAACGCAGGAACGAGCACTGCTGCAAAGTATTGCATCAAAAATTGTAATTACACGCCCCTGTTAGACAGGGGCAGAAAAATTGGGCCTTAGGCACTGGTGCTGGTGCCACAACACTGCAACCCCTCACAGACACTCTAGTTGGAACGCAGGAACGAGCCCTGCTGCAAAGTATTGCATCAAAAATTGTAATTACACGCCCCTGTTAGACAGGGGCAGAAAAATTGGGCCTTAGGCACTGGTGCTGGTGCCACAACACTGCAACCCCTCACAGACACTCTAGTTGGAACGCAGGAATGAGCCCTGCTGCAAAGTATTGCATCAAAAATTGTAATTACACGCCCCTGTTAGACAGGGGCAGAAAAATTGGGCCTTAGGCACTGGTGCTGGTGCCACAACACTGCAACCCCTCACAGACACTCTAGTTGGAATGCAGGAACGAGCCGTGCTGCAAAGTATTACATCAAAAATTGTAATTACACGCCCCTGTTATACAGGGGCTGAAAAATTGTGCCTTAGGCACTGGTGGTGGTGCCCAGAACCAAAAATGTTCTTACAAGCTATCAGCGTGATGATTGAGGAGGAAGAGGATAATTACTCAGGGATAGTCACTCAGCATCAGCATAGGCAGTCTTTGAAGGGATCTGAAAAAAATTATTCAGTTACATCAGCATCAGGTGCTTGGTAGCTGGTGGTGATCCAAGACTGATTCATTTTTATGAAGGTCAGCCGATCGACCGAGTCAGTGGACAGACGCACCCTGTGATCGGTTACCACGCCTCCAGCAGCACTGAATGTGCGTTCCGAAAGAACGCTGGATGCAGGACAGGCCAGTAGCTCAATTGCATACTGTGCAAGCTCTGGCCAGTGATCCATCCTCAAGACCCAGTAACCCAGAGGATTTTCGGTGGGAAAGGTGTCCAAGTCTGATCTTGCCCCTAGGTATTCCTGCACCATGTAAAACAGACGCTGGCGATGGTTGCTGGAACCGATCATACCTTGGGGCTGCGGACCAAAAAATTGTCTGAACGCATCGGTCAGACGGCCACCTTCTCCACCGCTCCTTCTTTGACTGACCGAAGCCTCAGCAACACGTTGTCCAGAAACAGGAGTTTGTAACCTCCCAGTCTCTGGGAACGCGTTGCACAGACCTTTCTGCAAGGCCTCCCGAAGATGTTTCATCCTCTGCTCCCTCTGCGATGGCAAGATAAGGTCCGCAACCTTACCCTTGTAACGTGGATCAAGGAGGGTTGCCAGCCAGTATTGGTCCTTCTCCTTGATACCACGAATACGAGGATCCTTACGCAGGCTTTGCAGGATCAGGGAGGCCATGCAGCGTAGGTTTGCTGAGGCATTCGGTCCGGAGTCCTCTGGGTCACTAAGGACAACAACGTCCGCAGCCACCTCCTCCCAGCCACGTACAAGTCCATGTGTTCCTTGGGACTGATCCCTTAAAGACTGCTGATGCTGAGTGCCAGGCTCCACCTCCATACTGACACAATCTTCCTCCTCCTCCTCCTCCTCCTCCTCGTCCTCTTCCTGTGTGATCGGCGGGCACGCAGGAACACTGTCTGGATAAAGGGGGCCTTGAGAGCTAAGGAAGTCCTCCTCTTCCTGCCTCTGTTCTGCCTCAAGTGCCCTGTCCATTATTCCACGCAGCGTGTGCTCCAACAGGTGGACAAGGGGGACAGTGTCACTGATGCGTGCACTGTCAGTGCTCACCATCCTCGTGGCCTCCTCGAATGGTGACAGGACAGTGCATGCATCCCTGATCATGGCCCACTGGCGTGGGGAAAAAAAACCAAGGTCCCCTGACCCTGTCCTGGTGCCATAGTCGCACAGGTACTCATTTATGGCCCTCTGCTGCGTGTGCAGCCGCTGCAGCATGGCCAATGTCGAGTTCCACCTGGTGGGCATGTCACAGATTAGGCGGTTCTTGGGCAGGTTAAACTCCTTTTGGAGGTCCGTCAGCCGAGCACTGGCATTATATGACCGGCGGAAATGCACACAGACTTTCCTGGCCTGCCTCAGGACATCCTGTAAGCCCGGGTACCTGCCCAAGAACCGCTGCACCACCAAGTTAAGGACGTGAGCCAAACAGGGCACATGGGTCAGTTGTCCCTGTCGGAGGGCAGAGAGGAGGTTGGTGCCATTGTCGCAAACCACCATTCCTGCCTTAAGTTGGCGTGGCGTCAACCACCTCTGAACCTGCCCCTGCAGAGCTGACAGAACCTCTGCCCCAGTGTGGCTCCTGTCCCCCAAGCACACCAGCTCAAGCACCGCATGGCATCTTTTGGCCTGCGTACTTGCGTAGCCCCTTGAACGCCTACGGAGCACCGCTGGTTCCGAGGAAGAGGCCATGAAGGAAGAAGAAGAGGAGGGGGTGGAGGAGAGAGGTGTGTCACAATCAGCATTTTGGAGGCGTGGTGGCGGAACAACCTCCAACACTACTGCACCTTGTCCTGCATCCTTCCCAGCTGCCAGCAGAGTCACCCAATGCGCCGTGAAACTTAAGTAACGTCCCTGTCCATGCCTGCTGGACCATGAGTCAGCGGTAATATGCACCTTACCGCTGACCGCCCTGTCCAGCGAGGCATGGACATTGCCTTCCACATGCCGGTAGAGAGCTGGAATCGCCTTCCGTGAGAAAAAGTGGCGTTTGGGTACCTGCCACTGAGGAACCGCACATTCCACAAACTCACGGAAGGGGGCAGAGTCTACCAACTGAAAAGGCAGCAGTTGAAGTGCTAGCAATTTTGCCAAGCTAGCATTCAACCGCTGGGCATGTGGATGGCTGGGAGCAAACTTCTTTCGGCGGTGCAGCAGCTGGGGCAGGGAAATTTGCCTGGTACAATCTGGCATCGGTGTACCAAAAGCAGATTGCCCACAAGTACTTGGCTGTGACACACCTAATTCTACACCTTCATTCCTCTCACTGCAGGTCTCAGAGAGGACTGAAGGTCTAGTGGGGTTGGAAATCTCAGCTGATGAGGAGCAAGGAGAGATCCTCTTTGTTCTTTGGTGTGGGTCTTTTAGATATGCTTGCCAACGAACTGCATGGCAGGTCAACATATGTCTGGTCAAGCATGTGGTACCCAAGCGGGAGATGTTTTGGCCACGCGAGATACGCTTGAGACATATGTTGCAAATAGCAGCGGTGCGATCTGATGCACTCGTCTCAAAAAAGGCCCACACCAAAGAACTTTTTGAATAACGCGCAGAGACTGCAGCGCCCTGCACATGTGGAGCTTTGGGGTGTGATGCAGTCAATGTGCTGCCCTTAGGCTGGCCCCTGGAGGGCATCCTGCCTCGTTGGTGATGTGCCGCCTCCTCCTCCTCCTCCTCCTCCTCTCTCCTATCAGGCACCCACGTTGAGTCAGTGACCTCATCATCCCCTCCCTCCTCATCACTGGAGCAAACCTGGCAGTATGCTGCAGCAGGGGGAGCATGACTGCCAGATTGCTGTCCTTCTTGGGCACCCCCTCTGTCCGTGCTCATGTTACTGCCTTCATCGAGCTCAGTATCATCATCAGAGCCTTCCAAACGCTGGGCATCCTCCTGGAGCATGTACCCAACACTGTGGTCAAACAGTTCGAGGGAATCCTCATGAGGACATGGTGGAGCTAGGGAAGGAGTCACTGATGACATTGAGCTGAGGGAAGAGGCCGCTGCTTTGCCAGACAAAGCACCCTGGGCATGGGTGAGAGAGGATGAGGAGGATGAGGACGGCTTGGTCATCCACTCGACCAAGTTTTCCGCATGTTGCGGCTCAACACGGCCAGCTGCCGAAAAAAAGGCCAAGCGTGTCCCATGGCCACGTGCTGATGAGGATGCACCGTCTCCACGACCAGCACTAGACACAGAGCCTGCTTGCCCTCTCTTATTGGCTTGTGACTGTCTGCCTCTCCTTCTTGGCCTTCCAGACATACTAATGGCCTGTAGCTGCACTAAGCTGGGATAGAACACCTGTAATTTTCTTCAGGTAGCTTTATATACTGTAACCAGACAAGCCTGCCTGTCAGTAGGAAGATAACAGGAACGGATCTAGCTGAACACTGTGAGCAGGACGCACTGCACTAAATGTAAATAGCAGGAACGGATCTAGCTGAACACTGTGAGCAGGACGCACTGACTGCACTAAATGTAAATAGCAGGAACGGATCTAGCTGAACACTGTGAGCAGGACGCACTGCACTAAATGTAAATAGCAGGAACAGATCTAGCTGAACACTGTGAGCAGGACGCACTGCACTAAATGTAAATAGCAGGAACGGATCTAGCTGAACACTGTGAGCAGGACGCACTGACTGCACTAAATGTAAATAGCAGGAACAGATCTAGCTGAACACTGTGAGCAGGACGCACTGCACTAAATGTAAATAGCAGGAACGGATCTAGCTGAACACTGTGAGCAGGACGCACTGACTGCACTAAATGTAAATAGCAGGAACGGATCTAGCTGAACACTGTGAGCAGGACGCACTGCACTAAATGTAAATAGCAGGAACGGATCTAGCTGAACACTGTGAGCAGGACGCACTGCACTAAATGTAAATAGCAGGAACGGATCTAGCTGAACACTGTGAGCAGGACGCACTGCACTAAATGTAAATAGCAGGAACGGATCTAGCTGAACACTGTGAGCAGGACGCACTGACTGCACTAAATGTAAATAGCAGGAACAGATCTAGCTGAACACTGTGAGCAGGACGCACTGCACTAAATGTAAATAGCAGGAACGGATCTAGCTGAACACTGTGAGCAGGACGCACTGACTGCACTAAATGTAAATAGCAGGAACAGATCTAGCTGAACACTGTGAGCAGGACGCACTGCACTAAATGTAAATAGCAGGAACGGATCTAGCTGAACACTGTGAGCAGGACGCACTGACTGCACTAAATGTAAATAGCAGGAACGGATCTAGCTGAACACTGTGAGCAGGACGCACTGCACTAAATGTAAATAGCAGGAACGGATCTAGCTGAACACTGTGAGCAGGACGCACTGCACTAAATGTAAATAGCAGGAACGGATCTAGCTGAACACTGTGAGCAGGACGCACTGCACTAAATGTAAATAGCAGGAACGGATCTAGCTGAACACTGTGAGCAGGACGCACTGACTGCACTAAATGTAAATAGCAGGAACAGATCTAGCTGAACACTGTGAGCAGGACGCACTGCACTAAATGTAAATAGCAGGAACGGATCTAGCTGAACACTGTGAGCAGGACGCACTGACTGCACTAAATGTAAATAGCAGGAACGGATCTAGCTGAACACTGTGAGCAGGACGCACTGCACTAAATGTAAATAGCAGGAACGGATCTAGCTGAACACTGTGAGCAGGACGCACTGCACTAAATGTAAATAGCAGGAACGGATCTAGCTGAACACTGTGAGCAGGACGCACTGCACTAAATGTAAATAGCAGGAACGGATCTAGCTGAACACTGTGAGCAGGACGCACTGCACTAAATGTAAATAGCAGGAACGGATCTAGCTGAACACTGTGAGCAGGACGCACTGACTGCACTAAATGTAAATAGCAGGAACGGATCTAGCTGAACACTGTGAGCAGGACACACTGACTGCACTAAATGTAAATAGCAGGAACGGATCTAGCTGAACACTGTGAGCAGGACGCACTGACTGCACTAAATGTAAATAGCAGGAACGGATCTAGCTGAACACTGTGAGCAGGACGCACTGCACTAAATGTAAATAGCAGGAACGGATCTAGCTGAACACTGTGAGCAGGACGCACTGCACTAAATGTAAATAGCAGGAACGGATCTAGCTGAACACTGTGAGCAGGACGCACTGCACTAAATGTAAATACCAGGAACGGATCTAGCTGAACACTGTGAGCAGGACGCACTGACTGCACTAAATGTAAATAGCAGGAACGGATCTAGCTGAACACTGTGAGCAGGACGCACTGACTGCACTAAATGTAAATAGCAGGAACAGATCTAGCTGAACACTGTGAGCAGGACGCACTGCACTAAATGTAAAGAGCAGGAACGGATCTAGCTGAACACTGTGAGCAGGACGCACTGCACTAAATGTAAAGAGCAGGAACAGATCTAGCTGAACACTGTGAGCAGGACGCACTGCACTAAATGTAAAGAGCAGGAACAGATCTAGCCTAATCTAGCTCTCAAATCAAATGACACTGTCTGTCTCTCTCTCTATCAGCACACCGGAACACACTACACAGGGCCGCCGTGCAGGCAGCCTTATATAGTGTGGGGCGTGTACTAAATCCCCTGAGCCATAATTGGCCAAAGCCACCCTGGCTTTGGCCAATTACAGCTCTCTCTACTGACGGCGCTGTGATTGGCCAAGCATGCGGGTCATAGTGCATGCTTGGCCAATCATCAGCCAGCAATGCACTGCGATGCCGCAGTGAATTATGGGCCGTGACGCGCCACACGAATTTGGCGCGAACGGCCCATAACGTTCGCAATTCGACGGACGGTCGAACAGCCGATGTTCGAGTCGAACATGGGTTCGACTCGAACACGAAGCTCATCCCTACTGCTGGTATGTTTTTTAAGACTTGGGCATTGCACTGTGCGATTGGGGGCACAAGGCATATACACTCTTTACTACCAGTGAGTAGAAAGATTTGGGTGGTTGCCTCAGGCAGAAATGGAGAAGGACATCACTGCGGCAAACTTATAAGCTAGCACCTTATTTCATTAGCTACAGATGTAGCTTTTATCTGATATATATATATATATATATATATATATATATATATATATATATATATATATATATATATATATATATATATATATCTCTGTTACCATACATTTGCTTTAACCATCTTAATACTAGGCACTTTCATCCCCCTCCTGCCCAGGCCAATTTTCAGCTTTCAGTGCTGTCGCACTTTGAATGGTAGTTACTCAGTCATGCAACACTGTACCCATATTCAATTCTTAGCATTTTATTTCACACAAATACAGCTTTCGTTTGGTAGTATTTAACCACTTGCTTACTGGCACTTATACCCCCTTCCTGCGCAGGCCAATTTTCAGCCTTCTGTGCTCTTTTTGAATGACAATTGTGCAGTCATGCAACACTGTACCCCTATGACATTTAAAAAAAAAAAAATAGAGCTTTATTTTGGTGGTATTTAATCACCACTGTTTTTTTTTGAAAATTTAGAAAGAAAAAAAACGCTTTTCATATTTTGTTATAGTATTTTGCAAACAGGTAATTTTTCTTCTTCACTGATCTATGCTGATGAGACTACACTGATGGGCACTGATAGGCTACACTGATGGGCACTAATAGGCTGCACTGATGGGCACTAATGAGACAGCACTGATGGGCACTGATAAGTAATACTTATGGGCACTCATAGGTTGGACTGATGGGTACTGATCAGGAGGCACTGATGAGGTGGCACTGATAGGTGGCACTGATGGACACTGATAGGTGGCACTGATGGGCACAATTAGGTGGCACTGATGGGTACTGATAGGCACTGGTAGGCGGCACTGATCGGCAGCACTGATGATGAGGCACTGATTGACAGCACCGATAAGGGGCACTGGTGGGCACTAATAGGTGGCACTGGTGGGCACTGATGGGCACTGATATGTGGCACAGGTGGGCAGTGATGAGCACTGGTATGTGACACTAGTGGGCACTGATAGGTGGCACTGGTGGGTGTTGATAGCAGCACATGTGGGTGGGTAAGGGGACCGATGCCCCTCTAACAGAAGCCACAGCTTTTTTTCCTTCATGTTAACAGCGTGAAGGAAAAAAAGATAACCGGCATATTTATTTCCATGATCAGCTGTCATTGGCTGACAGCTGATCACATGGTAAATGGCCTGCTGTAATTGTCCCTTTACCCGATCTATGATCAGCTGAGTCTCACAGGGCGCACCTGCATTCCCCAGGGGGCGCACGGGAAGCACAAGAATGGAGGATGTCTCTTTTGTCGAGCCCCTAACATGCCTGGACACAGTACAAATATCCCCCAAATTACCCCTTTTTGGAAAGTAGACAGTCCAAGGTACTTAGTAAGAGGCATGGTGAGTTTTATGAAGTTGTAATTTGTTTCCAAATTTTTTTTAAAAATTAAGAAATTAAATAACATTTTTCTTACTTAAAAATGTCACATTAAAAAGTTATTTCTCACACATAGCATAGGCATACTTACAACTACACCCCAAAACACCTTCCTTTACTCCTCCTGAGTATGGCGATACCACCTGTTTTAAAACTCTTTCACAGCCTAGCCCCATAGAGAGGCCCAACATCCGAGGAGCACCTTCAGGCATTATCCACTTTAAGACCAAGCCTTCTTCTGATACTTTTTCTTTACAAATAAAAATCTGTATTTTTAGAAAATGACTTAGAATCCCCAAACATTACATATGATTTTTGAACAATGGCCCTAGTGAATAAAATAGTGGGATTTGCTCATTTTCATGTCACACGGTATTTGCGCAGCAGTTTTTCTAACAGAATTTTACACATTAATGCAAAAATACAGTTTAATGATTTTTAATGCACACAGTAACAATATAATACCCATTTTTTTTTTTTTGTAAAATATAAAATATTGTTTTGCGTCTTGTAAATATTTACCAAATATGTCACACCTTAAAATTTCACACACTTCAGTATATAAAAATCTCCATCAGAAATGTTTTATCAGCTTTTGCGGGATATCAGTTTAGAGTTACAGTTACAGTTTAGAAAGGTCTGGTGCTAGAATAATTGCTCTTGCTCTGATGCTCATGGCAATACCTCACATGTGTGGTACCAGTGAACACCAACAGATGTTGACAATCCACTAGGTTTACTGACATATGTTGACATTGCAATGGAAGACTATTGCAGATGTTTTTGTGCACTGGTACACTGTGACAGATGTTGATGTAACATTGGTACATTGTGGCAGAAGTTTTGTACAGATGTTGATGGGACACTGATACAGATGTTGATAGGACACTTTGGCAGGGGCAGATGGTGCTTGTTGTACTGTGTGGGGATGGCTGTAGTCTGTGTGATCTGTGTAGGTGAACACTGAAATTATCAGCTAAGCAGAGAATGTGACAGGCTGCAGCATCCCCCTCTCCCCCCTCCCCACACTGTGCTCTCCCTGAGCTCAGCGGGGAGAGCCAAGACAAAGACGCATGTCTCTGTTTACACTGTGCGAAGGCTGTGATTGGACACAGCCATTGCATGATTGGAAGGGCCAATCCCAGCACCCATGCACCAATCTGTGCTGTATCCGAGGGATATGACCGTCACAGGATTGCACCGCTGCGTGGTCCTGAGGCTCCCACATGCTTTTTATGTGCAGTAGATGGGTGGGAGGTGGTAAAAGACCAAATTAGGTCACAGAAATAGATACATTAAGTTCCATATATATTTGGACACAGGCACAATTTTTATACTTTTGGCTCTGTATGCCACCAGAATAAAATTAAAAAGAAACAATTCAAATAAATCTGAAGTTCAGACTTTTAAGGGGTTGAACATAATTATCAAGTACAAATTTTAGGAACTGCAACCATTTTTATACACAGTCCCCCCATTTTCATGGGCTCAAATGTAATTGGACAAATTAATATAATCATAAATAAAATGTTATTTTTTTTATATTTTGTTGAAAATCCTTTAATGGCAGTGACTGCCTTAAGTCTGGAACCCATGGGCATTACCAAAGACTGGGTTTCCTGCTTTCTGATGCGTTGCCAGGCTATAACTGCAGCTGTCTTCAGTTGTTCTTTGTTTGTGGGTCTTTCTGCCTTTGGTTTTGCTTTCAGCAAGTGAAATGCATGCTTAATTAGGTTGATATCAGAATATTCCACTTCTTTTCCTTTAAAAGCTCCTGGGTTGCTTTTGCAGTGTGTTTTGGATCATTGTCCATCTGTACTGTGAAGAGCCGTCCAATCAACTTTGCTGCATTTGGCTGAATCTGGGCTGACAGTATATCATTAAACACTGCAGAATTCATCCGGCTGCTTCTGTCTTCTGTCACATCATCAATAAACACCATTGCAGTGCCACTGGAAGCCATGCATGCCCATGCCATCACACTGCCTCCCCCATGTTTTACAGATGACGTTGTGTGCTTTGGATCATGAGCTGTTCCAAGCCTTCTCCACACTTTTTTCTTCCCATCATTCTGGCACAGATTAAACTTCATTTCATCCGTCCAAAGAATGCTTTTCCAGAATTGGCCTGGCTTTTTTAGATGTTTTTTGGCAAAGTCTAATCTGGCTTTTCTATTATTCAGACTTATGAATGAGTTTCACCTTGTGGTGAACCCTCTGTATTTACTCTCGTGAAAGTCTTCTCTTGATTGTAGACTTTGGCAATGATACGCCCACCACCGGAAGAGTGTGCTTCACTGGTTTGGATGTTGTGAATGGGTTTTACTTTACCATACAGAGGATCCTGTGATCATTCACCACTGTTGTCTTCTGTGGACATCTAGGCCTTTTTTATGTCGCTGAGCTCACTAGTGCATTCTTGATTTGTGTTCCTGCTAACTCTCTGATGGATTTGTTTTGTTTTTGAAGCCTTACAATGGCCTGTTTCACTTGTATTGACATCTCCTTTGAACGAATGATGTAGGTTCACAGCAATAGATTCCAAATTCAAATACCACACTTAGAATCAGCTCCAGACCTTTTACCTGATTAATTGATGAAGAAATAACAAAGAGATAGCCCACACCTGGCCACGAAACAGCTTTTGTTTCAATTGACCAATTACTTTTGGCCCCTTGAAAAAAGGGGGATGGCTATTCTTAAGAACTGTAATTCATAAACCCTTCCTTCGATTTTGATGTACATACCCTCAAATTAAACCTGAGAGTGTGCACTTTCAGTCCATATCCATTATAAAACTATAGCTTGAATATGTTTTGGTAAATACCTGAAAAAAACTAAAATTGTGCCTGTGTCTAAATATATGGGGACCTAACTGTATGTAGTCAGAATTATTTTTACTAACAATCTCTATTTATACAGTTTTACCTCCCTTTTCCTGTTACAGCAAATGTGTAGTATTTTTAAATATGCCCATGTAGTCCAATAGGAACCAATAGGAACCAGAGTTAGACCTAATGAGCTTTGTAATGTAACATATCCAGTCATACCTAGTCAGACCCCTACTTCTTCTCTGCAATACACGTTTGAGTGGGGACACTTGTGATTGTGGCATTTTCAAAGAGAGAAAAAGGTAAACTAGTATATCACAAATCATAGCATGTTGTTTTAAGTGCTATAAAAAGACAAAAAGTTGTGAGAGTTTAACTGAACTTTAAGAAAAACACATTTGAAATATTTAATTCAAACATAATTTCCCTTTCGGCAAAAACATGCAGTTTATTAAAAGTTTATGATTACAAGAAAAATGATTACACATTACAGAGAGCCAAAATGCTGTACATTAGGGTCGTTTGATGGACTTGGATTTAAATGCAGTCAGAAACAGTGGCCTATGAAAGCCTAATAGATTTTTATTTTCTGAGCTGTAGCTGAAGAAGGATTGGCACAACCTAATACTTTTTCTTCACAAATTTCCATGCAGGAATTAAGTGTGCAAAACATTATGGACTTGCTGGGAGATAACGTCCTTGAAATTAACACAATATTCAGCAGCAGTGTGCTCCTAGCATGGGCAGAAGCAAACAAACAGAGTGAGATCAACAATGCCACAGCCTTCCTGCAATCAATCATAGCAGCCCTTGTGACCAACGCTGATGTTCTCCTCAATGAAGTTTTACTCAAAACATATCTAAACATGATTGCACCGCAAAATGTCCCTGTCTTCCTTCAATCTATCACTTCTGTGGCAATACAGGTATATCAAAAAGGCAAATCTGGAACACATTGTGCTTTGACAAGAAGATGTCTAAACGTATGATAATTATTGAGAGCCTAGTATTTATTTTTCACCCGCTTAAAAGTAATACCAGTTTTATCTTAACATTTTCAAAAATCCCTGATTTTTTCACATCTAGGCAAATCTGTCAGAGGAGCAAATAACAACAATAAAGACAACACTCCTTGCTGTAGAGTTCATGGTTCTTCAGGCCGACTTCTCTAATTATACAACAGAAGAGTGGACAGTCTTGTTCCAGGACTATTTGGTTAACTTGACTGCATACTTCAATGAAACCCTTCTTGAGATCATCCCACTGAACATATCCTGCTTCTCATACCAAGCAATGTAAGTACAAAGATAGCTAGGACAGAAAAAAGCAGTGTCCATGGCTCTTGCAAAATGTGAATGCTTGGCAGAACAAACGATTTAAAATGAAGGCATAAAAAGTATTAAAATAACAATACCGGATTTTCATGTCTATTTCTTTTTCTGAAACAGTGTGAAAGCATTTAGCCTTCAGTATGACTCAATGACAGACAACACAAGGGAAGCAATCTATGGGTACTTCATTAAACCATACTTGACTTCAAAGGCAGCCAATTCCACGGGTATGTTTCCGCATGCACTTGTTGTTGTTACATCTTGTTGGGTAAAGGTGTTTTTTGTCTCACCTGGCTGTAGTAAAAGTTTCGATTTTCTGTTTGGTTTTGGATTTGCTTTTAGTTGGCTTGGTAAATTTTTTTTTATTTTTTCTATAGTGGTTTGTGATGCTGAAAGCTTTGAGAACTGGCGTGAACTGAACTTTGGAGCCTTTTTCTACTTCTTCTCACTTGAAGAAATCATGACACTAAATAAAAACTTTACACTGGTAAGTTCCTGCAAATGGGTTGACATTACAAATCCTAGGTTGATGATGAAGGGCTGTAAGAGGTCAATTAAAAAAGGTTACACTGACATAGGGTGGTGCAATTCTATAGGCTTTTGTCACCCAAGAGTAGGGATGAGCCGAACATCCCCCTGTTCGGTTCGCACCAGAGCTTGCGAACAGGGAAAAAATTTGTTCGAACACGCGAACACCGTTAGTCTATGGGACACGAACATGAATAATCAAAAGTGCTAATTTTAAAGGCTTATATGCAAGTTATTGTCATAAAAAGTGTTTGGGGACCTAGGTCCTGCCCCAGGGGACATGGATCAATGCAAAAAAAAGTTTTAAAACCGGCCGTTTTTTCGGGAGCAGTGATTTTAATAATGTTTAAAGTGAAACAATAAAAGTGTAATATTCCTTTAAATTTCGTTCCTGGGTGGTGTCTATAGTATGCCTGTAAAGAGGCGCATGTTTCCTGTGTTTAGAACAGTCTGACAGCAAAATGACATTTCAAAGGAAAAAAAGTCATTTAAAACTACTCGCGGCTATTAATGAATTTCCGGTCTGACAATACACATAAAAGTTCATTGATAAAAACGGAATGGGAATTCCCCACAGGGGAACCCCGAACCAAAATTTTTAAAAAAATGACGTGGGGGGTCCCCCTAAATTCCATACCAGGCCCTTCAGGTCTGGTATGGATTTTAAGGGGAACCCCGCACCAAATTTTTTTTTAAAAATGGCGTGGGGTCCCCCCAAAAATCCATACCAGACCCTTATCCGAGCACGCAACCTGGCAGGCCGCAGGAAAAGAGGAGGGACGAGAGAGTGCCCCCCCCTCCTGAACCGTACCAGGCCACATGCCCTCAACATTGGGAGGGTGCTTTGGGTAGCCCCCCAAAACACCTTGTCCCCATGTTGATGGGGACAAGGGCCTTATCCCCACAACCCTTGCCCGGTGGTTGTGGGGGTCTGCAGGCAGGGGGCGTATCGGAATCTGGAAGCCCCGTTTAACAAGGGGGCCCCCCAGATCCTGGCCCTCCCCCCTGTGTGAAATTGTTAGGGGGTTCAAAAGTACCCCTACCATTTCACAAAAAAACTGTCAAAAATGTTAAAAATGACAAGAGACAGTTTTTGACAATTCCTTTAATTAAATGCTTCTTCTTTCTTCTATCTTCTATCTTCTTTCTACTATCTTCTATCTTCCTTGGGTTTCTTACTCCATTTTCTTCTTCTTCTGGGTCTTCTGGTTCTTCCTCTGGTGTTCTCGTCCAGCATCTTCCTCCACGGCGTCTTCTTCCCTTCTTCTCCTCGGGCCGCTCCGCATCCATGATGGCATGGAGGGAGGCTCCCGCTGTGTGACGCTTCTCCTCTTCTGACGGTCCTAAATAACGGGGGGCAGAGCCACCCAGTGACCCCACCCCCCTCTGACAGAAGGGGACTTGATGGGAGTTCCCTGTGGCATTCCCCGTGACATCAGAAGGGGGCAGGGTTACGTAACGGTTGACCCCACCCCCTCTGACGTCACGGGGAATGCCACAAGGAAGTCCCCATCAAGTCCCCGTGCATCAGAGGGGGCGGGGTCACCGGGTGGCCCTGCCCCCCCGTTATTTAAGAACCGTCAGAAGAGGAGAAGCGTCACACAGCGGGAGCCTCCCTCCATGCCATCATGGATGCGGAGCGGCCCGAGGAGAAGAAGGGAAGAAGACGCCGCGGAGGAAGATGCTAGAGAACACCGGAGGAAGAACCAGAAGAACCAGAAGAAGAAGAAGATGGAGGAAGAAACCGAAGGAAGATAGAAGATAGAAGAAAGAAGATAGAAGAAAGAAGAAGCATTTAAATAAAGGATTTGTCAAAAACGGTCTCTTGTCATTTTTAACATTTTTGACAGTTTTTTTGTGAAATGGTAGGGGTACAAGTACCCCCTTACCATTTCACACAGGGGGGAGCGCCGGGATCTGGGGGTCCCCTTGTTAAAGGGTGCTTCCAGATTCCGATAAGCCCCCCCGCCCACAGACCCCCACAACCACCGGGCAAGGGTTGTGGGGATGAGGCCCTTGTCCCCATCAACATGTTCGAGTCAAACATGAGTTTGAATCGAACTCGAAGCTCATCCCTACCCAAGAGAACCATACACATAATAGATACGTAGTGAATTTAAAATACTGTATCCTTTGTTTCTTAAAAAGAGAAAATATCAAAAATCTTTTTCAGAATGACCTTTCTCCAATGGACATAGCTTACTCAGTGACCACAGCTAACATTCTCCTCAATGCAACTTTGATTGAAAAATATCTAAGTGCCATCGCACCACAAAATGTCACAGTCTTCCTGGAAGCTTTCTCTTCCACCGCAAAACAGGTACATACAAAAGAGCAAACCTCAAACATCTTGTGCTTTGACAAGAATCCAGCTAAAGTTTCATTCTTTGAGAAGACTCTTGTATGTATGTTTGATCAGCATGCAAGCAATAGCAGCTTTTCCTTACCTTTTACACAAATCCATGTTTTTTTATGTAGGCCAACCTATCAGAGGAGCAAGTAACAACAATAAAGACAACACTCCTAGTTACAGAGCTCAGGGGTCTTCAGGCCAACTTCTCTACTTATACAACTGAACAATGGAGCGTTTTGTTCCAAAACAACTTGCTTAACTTGACAGTATACTTCAACCAAACCCTTCTTGAGATCATCCCACTGAATATATCTTGCCAGCCCTACCAAGCAATGTAAGTACAATGATATTGAAGGGAAAAAATTCTGTGTCCATGGCTTTTGCAAACCATAAATACTGGGCAAAATGAAAGAATTTAAAGAAAGGCATATAACTACAAGTATTTAAGTCACGCTCCCAAATGTTCTTATCTTTTTCTGAAACAGAGTAAAGGCATTTAGCATTCAGTTTAGCTCAATGACAAACGACACAAGACAAGCAATCTATCAGCACTTCCTGAAACCATACTTGTCGGCAAATGCAGCCACTTCCACAGGTATGTTTTCGCATCTACTGTCATCTTGTTAGGTAAAGGTGTATTTTTTTCTCACCTGGCTGTAGGAAAAGTTTAAATTTTCTGTTTGGTTTTGGATTTGCTTTTAGTTGGCTTGGTAAATTTTGTTTTGTTCTTTTCCATAGTGCTTTGTGGTGCTGGAAGCTTTGAGAACTGGCGTGAACTGAACTTTGGAGCCTTTTTCTACTTCTTCTCACTTGAAGAAATCATGACACTCAATAGAAACTTTACACTGGTAAGTTCCTGCAAATGGGTTGACATTACAAATCCTAGGTTGATGATGAAGGGCTGTAAAAGGTCAATTAAAAAAGGTTACACTGACATAGGGTGGTGCAATACTATAGGCTTTTGTCACCCAAGAGAACCACACACACCTTGCTTGCATCATAAAGGGGGATTCATGATATACAAGTGAAAGTGTCAACACTGAAACCAAGGTCAGAACTATGTTTCTGGGATAGAGAGTTACAAAGGCTTGAAGGAATAGATTGGGAAAAATCCAAGTTGGCAGCTGGAAAAAAGATGACTAAAATGGTAATAGATACGTAGTGAATTTAAAATACTGTATCCTTTGTTTCTTAAAAAGAGAAAATATCAAAAATCTTTTTCAGAATGACCTTTCTCCAATGGACATAGCTTACTCAGTGACCACAGCTAACATTCTCCTCAATGCAACTTTGCTTGAAAAATATCTAAGTGCCATCGCACTGCAAAATGTCACAGTCTTCCTGGAAGCTTTCTCTTCCACCGCAAAACAGGTACATACAAAAGAGCAAACCTCAAACATCTTGTGCTTTGACAAGAATCCAGCTAAAGTTTCATTCTTTGAGAAGACTCTTGTATGTATGTTTGATCAGCATGCAAGCAGTAGCAGCTTTTCCTTACCTTTTACACAAATCCATGTTTTTTTTATGTAGGCCAACCTGTCAGAGGAGCAAGTAACAACAATAAAGACAACACTCCTAGTTACAGAGCTCAGGGGTCTTCAGGCCAACTTCTCTACTTATACAACTGAACAATGGAGCATTTTGTTCCAAAACGACTTGCTTAACTTGACAGTATACTTCAACCAAACCCTTCTTCAGATCATCCCGCTGAACATATCTTGCCAACCCTACCAAGCAATGTAAGTACAATGATATTGAAGGGAAAGAAATCTGTGTCCATGGCTTTTGCAAACCATAAATACTGGGCAAAATGAAAGAATTTAGAGAAAGGCATATGACTACAAGTATTTAAGTCACACTCCCAAATGTTCTTATCTTTTTCTGAAACAGAGTAAAGGCATTTAGCATTCAGTTTAGCTCAATGACAAACGACACAAGAGAAGCAATCTATCAGCACTTCCTGAAACCATACTTGTCGGCAAATGCAGCCACTTCCACAGGTATGTTTTCGCATCTACTGTCATCTTGTTAGGTAAAGGTGTATTTTTTTCTCACCTGGCTGTAGGAAAAGTTTAAATTTTCTGTTTGGTTTTGGATTTGCTTTTAGTTGGCTTGGTAAAATTTTTTTTGTTTTTTTCCATAGTGCTTTGTGGTGCTGGAAGCTTTGAGAACTGGCGTGAACTGAACTTTGGAGCCTTTTTCTACTTCTTCTCACTTGAAGAAATAATGACACTTAATAGAAACTTTACACTGGTAAGTTCCTGCAAATGGGTTGACATTACAAATCCTAGGTTGATGATGAAGGGCTGTAAGAGGTCAATTAAAAAAGGTTACACTGACATAGGGTGGTGCAATACTATAGGCTTTTGTCACCCAAGAGAACCACACACACCTTGCTTGCATCATAAAGGGGGATTCATGATACACAAGTGAAAGTGTCAACACTGAAACCAAGGTCAGAACTATATTTCTGGGATAGAGAGTTACAAAGGCTTGAAGGAATAGATTGGGAAAAATCCAAGTTGGCAGCTGGAAAAAGATGACTAAAATGGTAATAGATACGTAATGAATTTAAAATACTGTATCCTTTGTTTCTTAAAAAGAGAAAATATCAAAAATCTTTTTCAGAATGACCTTTCTCCAATGGACATAGCTTACTCAGTGACCACAGCTAACATTCTCCTCAATGCAACTTTGCTTGAAAAATATCTAAGTGCCATCGCACTGCAAAATGTCACAGTCTTCCTGGAAGCTTTCTCTTCCACCGCAAAACAGGTACATACAAAAGAGCAAACCTCAAACATCTTGTGCTTTGACAAGAATCCAGCTAAAGTTTCATTCTTTGAGAAGACTCTTGTATGTATTTTTGATCAGGATGCAAGTAATAGCAGCTTTTCCTTACCTTTTACACAAATCCATGTTTTTTTATGTAGGCCAACCTGTCAGAGGAGCAAGTAACAACAATAAAGACAACACTCCTAGTTACAGAGCTCAGGGGTCTTCAGGCCAACTTCTCTACTTATACAACTGAACAATGGAGCATTTTGTTCCAAAACGACTTGCTTAACTTGACAGTATACTTCAACCAAACCCTTCTTCAGATCATCCCGCTGAACATATCGTGCCAACCCTACCAAGCAATGTAAGTACAATGATATCGAAGGGAAAAAAATCTGTGTCCATGGCTTTTGCAAACCATAAATACTGGGCAAAATGAAAGAATTTAAAGAAAGGCATATAACTACAAGTATTTAAGTCACACTCCCAAATGTTCTTATCTTTTTCTGAAACAGAGTAAAGGCATTTAGCATTCAGTTTAGCTCAATGACAAACGACACAAGAGAAGCAATCTATCAGCACTTCCTGAAACCATACTTGTCGGCAAATGCAGCCACTTCCACAGGTATGTTTTCGCATCTACTGTCATCTTGTTAGGTAAAGGTGTATTTTTTTCTCACCTGGCTGTAGGAAAAGTTAACATTTTCTGTTTGGTTTTGGATTTACTTTTAGTTGGCTTGGTAAATTATTTTTTGTTTTTTTCCATAGTGCTTTGTGGTGCTGGAAGCTTTGAGAACTGGCGTGAACTGAACTTTGGAGCCTTTTTCTACTTCTTCTCACTTGAAGAAATAATGACACTTAATAGAAACTTTACACTGGTAAGTTCCTGCAAATGGGTTGACATTACAAATCCTAGGTTGATGATGAAGGGCTGTAAGAGGTCAATTAAAAAAAGGTTACACTGACATAGGGTGGTGCAATACTATAGGCTTTTGTCACCCAAGAGAACCACACACACCTTGCTTGCATCATAAAGGGGGATTCATGATATACAAGTGAAAGTGTCAACACTGAAACCAAGGTCAGAATTATGTTTCTGGGATAGAGAGTTACAAAGGCTTGAAGGAATAGATTGGGAAAAATCCAAGTTGGCAGCTGGAAAAAGATGACTAAAATGGTAATAGATACCTAGATAATTTAAAATACTGTATCCTTTGTTTCTTAAAAAGAGAAAATGTCAAAATTCTTTTTCAGAATGACCTTTCTCCAATGGACATAGCTTACTCAGTGACCACAACTAACATTCTCCTCAATGCAACTTTGCTTCAAAAATATCTAAGTGCCATCGCACCGCAAAATGTCACAATCTTCCTGGAAGCTTTCTCTTCCACCGCAAAACAGGTACATACAAAAGAGCAAACCTCAAACATCTTGTGCTTTGACAAGAATCCAGCTAAAGTTTCATTCTTTGAGAAGACTCTTGTATGTATGTTTGATCAGCATGCAAGCAATAGCAGCTTTTCCTTACCTTTTACACAAATCCATGTTTTTTTATGTAGGCCAACTTGTCAGAGGAGCAAGTAACAACAATAAAGACAACACTCCTAGTTACAGAGCTCAGGGGTCTTCAGGCCAACTTCTCTACTTATACAACTGAACAATGGAGCATTTTGTTCCAAAACGACTTGCTTAACTTGACAGTATACTTCAACCAAACCCTTCTTCAGATCATCCCGCTGAACATATCGTGCCAACCCTACCAAGCAATGTAAGTACAATGATATCGAAGGGAAAAAAATCTATGTCCATGGCTTTTGCAAACCATAAATACTGGGCAAAATGAAAGAATTTAAAGAAAGGCATATAACTACAAGTATTTAAGTCACACTCCCAAATGTTCTTATCTTTTTCTGAAACAGAGTAAAGGCATTTAGCATTCAGTTTAGCTCAATGACAAACGACACAAGAGAAGCAATCTATCAGCACTTCCTGAAACCATACTTGTCGGCAAATGCAGCCACTTCCACAGGTATGTTTTCGCATCTACTGTCATCTTGTTAGGTAAAGGTGTATTTTTTTCTCACCTGGCTGTAGGAAAAGTTAACATTTTCTGTTTGGTTTTGGATTTACTTTTAGTTGTCTTGGTAAATTTTTTTTTGTTTTTTTCCATAGTGCTTTGTGGTGCTGGAAGCTTTGAGAACTGGCGTGAACTGAACTTTGGAGCCTTTTTCTACTTCTTCTCACTTGAAGAAATAATGACACTTAATAGAAACTTTACACTGGTAGGTTCCTGCAAATGGGTTGACATTACAAATCCTAGGTTGATGATGAAGGGCTGTAAGAGGTCAATTAAAAAAGGTTACACTGACATAGGGTGGTGCAATACTATAGGCTTTTGTCACCCAAGAGAACCACACACACCTTGCTTGCATCATAAAGGGGGATTCATGATATACAAGTGAAAGTGTCAACACTGAAACCAAGGTCAGAACTATGTTTCTGGGATAGAGAGTTACAAAGGCTTGAAGGAATAGATTGGGAAAAATCCAAGTTGGCAGCTGGAAAAAGATGACTAAAATGGTAATAGATACCTAGATAATTTAAAATACTGTATCCTTTGTTTCTTAAAAAGAGAAAATGTCAAAAATCTTTTTCAGAATGACCTTTCTCCAATGGACATAGCTTACTCAGTGACCACAACTAACATTCTCCTCAATGCAACTTTGCTTGAAAAATATCTAAGTGCCATCGCACCGCAAAATGTCACAATCTTCCTGGAAGCTTTCTCTTCCACCGCAAAACAGGTACATACAAAAGAGCAAACCTCAAACATCTTGTGCTTTGACAAGAATCCAGCTAAAGTTTCATTCTTTGAGAAGACTCTTGTATGTATGTTTGATCAGCATGCAAGCAATAGCAGCTTTTCCTTACCTTTTACACAAATCCATGTTTTTTTATGTAGGCCAACTTGTCAGAGGAGCAAGTAACAACAATAAAGACAACACTCCTAGTTACAGAGCTCAGGGGTCTTCAGGCCAACTTCTCTACTTATACAACTGAACAGTGGAGCATTTTGTTCCAAAACGACTTGCTTAACTTGACAGTATACTTCAACCAAACCCTTCTTCAGATCATCCCGCTGAACATATCTTGCCAACCCTACCAAGCAATGTAAGTACAATGATATCGAAGGGAAAAAAATCTGTGTCCATGGCTTTTGCAAACCATAAATACTGGGCAAAATGAAAGAATTTAAAGAAAGGCATATAACTACAAGTATTTAAGTCACACTCCCAAATGTTCTTATCTTTTTCTGAAACAGAGTAAAGGCATTTAGCATTCAGTTTAGCTCAATGACAAACGACATAAGAGAAGCAATCTATCAGCACTTCCTGAAACCATACTTGTCGGCAAATGCAGCCACTTCCACAGGTATGTTTTCTTATCTACTGTCATCTTGTTAGGTAAAGGTGTATTTTTTTCTCACCTGGCTGTAGGAAAAGTTTAAATTTTCTGTTTGGTTTTGGATTTGCTTTTAGTTGGCTTGGTAAATTATTTTTTGTTTTTTTCCATAGTGCTTTGTGGTGCTGGAAGCTTTGAGAACTGGCGTGAACTGAACTTTGGAGCCTTTTTCTACTTCTTCTCACTTGAAGAAATAATGACACTTAATAGAAACTTTACACTGGTAAGTTCCTGCAAATGGGTTGACATTACAAATCCTAGGTTGATGATGAAGGGCTGTAAGAGGTCAATTAAAAAAAGGTTACACTGACATAGGGTGGTGCAATACTATAGGCTTTTGTCACCCAAGAGAACCACACACACCTTGCTTGCATCATAAAGGGGGATTCATGATATACAAGTGAAAGTGTCAACACTGAAACCAAGGTCAGAATTATGTTTCTGGGATAGAGAGTTACAAAGGCTTGAAGGAATAGATTGGGAAAAATCCAAGTTGGCAGCTGGAAAAAGATGACTAAAATGGTAATAGATACCTAGATAATTTAAAATACTGTATCCTTTGTTTCTTAAAAAGAGAAAATGTCAAAACTCTTTTTCAGAATGACCTTTCTCCAATGGACATAGCTTACTCAGTGACCACAACTAACATTCTCCTCAATGCAACTTTGCTTGAAAAATATCTAAGTGCCATCGCACCGCAAAATGTCACAATCTTCCTGGAAGCTTTCTCTTCCACCGCAAAACAGGTACATACAAAAGAGCAAACCTCAAACATCTTGTGCTTTGACAAGAATCCAGCTAAAGTTTCATTCTTTGAGAAGACTCTTGTATGTATGTTTGATCAGCATGCAAGCAATAGCAGCTTTTCCTTACCTTTTACACAAATCCATGTTTTTTTATGTAGGCCAACTTGTCAGAGGAGCAAGTAACAACAATAAAGACAACACTCCTAGTTACAGAGCTCAGGGGTCTTCAGGCCAACTTCTCTACTTATACAACTGAACAATGGAGCATTTTGTTCCAAAACGACTTGCTTAACTTGACAGTATACTTCAACCAAACCCTTCTTCAGATCATCCCGCTGAACATATCGTGCCAACCCTACCAAGCAATGTAAGTACAATGATATCGAAGGGAAAAAAATCTATGTCCATGGCTTTTGCAAACCATAAATACTGGGCAAAATGAAAGAATTTAAAGAAAGGCATATAACTACAAGTATTTAAGTCACACTCCCAAATGTTCTTATCTTTTTCTGAAACAGAGTAAAGGCATTTAGCATTCAGTTTAGCTCAATGACAAACGACACAAGAGAAGCAATCTATCAGCACTTCCTGAAACCATACTTGTCGGCAAATGCAGCCACTTCCACAGGTATGTTTTCGCATCTACTGTCATCTTGTTAGGTAAAGGTGTATTTTTTTCTCACCTGGCTGTAGGAAAAGTTTAAATTTTCTGTTTGGTTTTGGATTTGCTTTTAGTTGGCTTGGTAAAATTTTTTTTGTTTTTTTCCATAGTGCTTTGTGGCGCTGGAAGCTTTGAGAACTGGCGTGAACTGAACTTTGGAGCCTTTTTCTACTTCTTCTCACTTGAAGAAATAATGACACTTAATAGAAACTTTACACTGGTAAGTTCCTGCAAATGGGTTGACATTACAAATCCTAGGTTGATGATGAAGGGCTGTAAGAGGTCAATTAAAAAAGGTTACACTGACATAGGGTGGTGCAATACTATAGGCTTTTGTCACCCAAGAGAACCACACACACCTTGCTTGCATCATAAAGGGGGATTCATGATACACAAGTGAAAGTGTCAACACTGAAACCAAGGTCAGAACTATATTTCTGGGATAGAGAGTTACAAAGGCTTGAAGGAATAGATTGGGAAAAATCCAAGTTGGCAGCTGGAAAAAGATGACTAAAATGGTAATAGATACGTAATGAATTTAAAATACTGTATCCTTTGTTTCTTAAAAAGAGAAAATATCAAAAATCTTTTTCAGAATGACCTTTCTCCAATGGACATAGCTTACTCAGTGACCACAGCTAACATTCTCCTCAATGCAACTTTGCTTGAAAAATATCTAAGTGCCATCGCACTGCAAAATGTCACAGTCTTCCTGGAAGCTTTCTCTTCCACCGCAAAACAGGTACATACAAAAGAGCAAACCTCAAACATCTTGTGCTTTGACAAGAATCCAGCTAAAGTTTCATTCTTTGAGAAGACTCTTGTATGTATGTTTGATCAGCATGCAAGCAATAGCAGCTTTTCCTTACCTTTTACACAAATCCATGTTTTTTTATGTAGGCCAACCTGTCAGAGGAGCAAGTAACAACAATAAAGACAACACTCCTAGTTACAGAGCTCAGGGGTCTTCAGGCCAACTTCTCTACTTATACAACTGAACAATGGAGCATTTTGTTCCAAAACGACTTGCTTAACTTGACAGTATACTTCAACCAAACCCTTCTTCAGATCATCCCGCTGAACATATCGTGCCAACCCTACCAAGCAATGTAAGTACAATGATATCGAAGGGAAAAAAATCTGTGTCCATGGCTTTTGCAAACCATAAATACTGGGCAAAATGAAAGAATTTAAAGAAAGGCATATAACTACAAGTATTTAAGTCACACTCCCAAATGTTCTTATCTTTTTCTGAAACAGAGTAAAGGCATTTAGCATTCAGTTTAGCTCAATGACAAACGACACAAGAGAAGCAATCTATCAGCACTTCCTGAAACCATACTTGTCGGCAAATGCAGCCACTTCCACAGGTATGTTTTCGCATCTACTGTCATCTTGTTAGGTAAAGGTGTATTTTTTTCTCACCTGGCTGTAGGAAAAGTTTAAATTTTCTGTTTGGTTTTGGATTTGCTTTTAGTTGGCTTGGTAAATTATTTTTTGTTTTTTTCCATAGTGCTTTGTGGTGCTGGAAGCTTTGAGAACTGGCGTGAACTGAACTTTGGAGCCTTTTTCTACTTCTTCTCACTTGAAGAAATCATGACACTCAATAGAAACTTTACACTGGTAAGTTCCTGCAAATGGGTTGACATTACAAATCCTAGGTTGATGATGAAGGGCTGTAAGAGGTCAATTAAAAAAGGTTACACTGACATAGGGTGGTGCAATACTATAGGCTTTTGTCACCCAAGAGAACCACACACACCTTGCTTGCATCATAAAGGGGGATTCATGATATACAAGTGAAAGTGTCAACACTGAAACCAAGGTCAGAACTATGTTTCTGGGATAGAGAGTTACAAAGGCTTGAAGGAATAGATTGGGAAAAATCCAAGTTGGCAGCTGGAAAAAAGAGGACTAAAATGGTAATAGATTTGTAGTGAATTTAAAATACTGTATCCTTTGTTTCTTAAAAAGAGAAAATATCAAAAATCTTTTTCAGAATGACCTTTCTCCAATGGACATAGCTTACTCAGTGACCACAGCTAACATTCTCCTCAATGCAACTTTGCTTGAAAAATATCTAAGTGCCATTGCACCGCAAAATGTCACAGTCTTCCTGGAAGCTTTCTCTTCCACCGCAAAACAGGTACATACAAAAGAGCAAACCTCAAACATCTTGTGCTTTGACAAGAATACAGCTAAAGTTTCATTCTTTGATTCTCTTGTATGTATGTTTGATCAGCATGCAAGCAATAGCAGCTTTTCCTTACCTTTTACACAAATCCATGTTTTTTTATGTAGGCCAACCTGTCAGAGGAGCAAGTAACAACAATAAAGACAACACTCCTAGTTACAGAGCTCAGGGGTCTTCAGGCCAACTTCTCTACTTATACAACTGAACAATGGAGCATTTTGTTCCAAAACGACTTGCTTAACTTGACAGTATACTTCAACCAAACCCTTCTTGAGATCATCCCGCTGAACATATCTTGCCAACCCTACCAAGCAATGTAAGTACAATGATATCGAAGGGAAAAAAATCTGTGTCCATGGCTTTTGCAAACCATAAATACTGGGCAAAATGAAAGATTTTAAAGAAAGGCATATAACTACAAGTATTTAAGTCACACTCCCAAATGTTCTTATCTTTTTCTGAAACAGAGTAAAGGCATTTAGCATTCAGTTTAGTTCAATGACAAACGACACAAGAGAAGCAATCTATCAGCACTTCCTGAAACCATACTTGTCGGCAAATGCAGCCACTTCCACAGGTATGTTTTCGCATCTACTGTCATCTTGTTAGGTAAAGGTGTATTTTTTTCTCACCTGGCTGTAGGAAAAGTTTACATTTTCTGTTTGGTTTTGGATTTACTTTTAGTTGGCTTGGTAAATTTTTTTTTGTTTTTTTCCATAGTGCTTTGTGGTGCTGGAAGCTTTGAGAACTGGCGTGAACTGAACTTTGGAGCCTTTTTCTACTTCTTCTCACTTGAAGAAATAATGACACTTAATAGAAACTTTACACTGGTAAGTTCCTGCAATTGGGTTGACATTACAAATCCTAGGTTGATGATGAAGGGCTGTAAGAGGTCAATTAAAAAAGGTTACACTGACATAGAGTGGTGCAATACTATAGGCTTTTGTCACCCAAGAGAACCACACACACCTTGCTTGCATCATAAAGGGGGATTCATGATATACAAGTGAAAGTGTCAACACTGAAACCAAGGTCAGAACTATGTTTCTGGGATAGAGAGTTACAAAGGCTTGAAGGAATAGATTGGGAAAAATCCAAGTTGGCAGCTGGAAAAAAGAGGACTAAAATGGTAATAGATTTGTAGTGAATTTAAAATACTGTATCCTTTGTTTCTTAAAAAGAGAAAATATCAAAAATCTTTTTCAGAATGACCTTTCTCCAATGGACATAGCTTACTCAGTGACCACAGCTAACATTCTCCTCAATGCAACTTTGCTTGAAAAATATCTAAGTGCCATCGCACCGCAAAATGTCACAGTCTTCCTGGAAGCTTTCTCTTCCACCGCAAAACAGGTACATACAAAAGAGCAAACCTCAAACATCTTGTGCTTTGACAAGAATACAGCTAAAGTTTCATTCTTTGATTCTCTTGTATGTATGTTTGATCAGCATGCAAGCAATAGCAGCTTTTCCTTACCTTTTACACAAATCCATGTTTTTTTATGTAGGCCAACCTGTCAGAGGAGCAAGTAACAACAATAAAGACAACACTCCTAGTTACAGAGCTCAGGGGTCTTCAGGCCAACTTCTCTACTTATACAACTGAACAATGGAGCATTTTGTTCCAAAACGACTTGCTTAACTTGACAGTATACTTCAACCAAACCCTTCTTGAGATCATCCCGCTGAACATATCTTGCCAACCCTACCAAGCAATGTAAGTACAATGATATCGAAGGGAAAAAAATCTGTGTCCATGGCTTTTGCAAACCATAAATACTGGGCAAAATGAAAGATTTTAAAGAAAGGCATATAACTACAAGTATTTAAGTCACACTCCCAAATGTTCTTATCTTTTTCTGAAACAGAGTAAAGGCATTTAGCATTCAGTTTAGCTCAATGACAAACGACACAAGAGAAGCAATCTATCAGCACTTCCTGAAACCATACTTGTCGGCAAATGCAGCCACTTCCACAGGTATGTTTTCGCATCTACTGTCATCTTGTTAGGTGAAGTTGTATTTTTTTCTCACCTGGCTGTAGGAAAAGTTTACATTTTCTGTTTGGTTTTGGATTTACTTTTAGTTGGCTTGGTAAATTTTTTTTTGTTTTTTTCCATAGTGCTTTGTGGTGCTGGAAGCTTTGAGAACTGGCGTGAACTGAACTTTGGAGCCTTTTTCTACTTCTTCTCACTTGAAGAAATAATGACACTTAATAGAAACTTTACAATGGTAAGTTCCTGCAATTGGGTTGACATTACAAATCCTAGGTTGATGATTAAGGGCTGTAAGAGGTCAATTAAAAAAGGTTACACTGACATAGGGTGGTGCAATACTATAGGCTTTTGTCACCCGAGAGAACCACACACACCTTGCTTGCATCATAAAGGGGGATTCATGATATACAAGTGAAAGTGTCAACACTGAAACCAAGGTCAGAACTATGTTTCTGGGATAGAGAGTTACAAAGGCTTGAAGGAATAGATTGGGAAAAATCCAAGTTGGCAGCTGGAAAAAGATGACTAAAATGGTAATAGATACCTAGAGAATTTAAAATACTGTATCCTTTGTTTCTTAAAAAGAGAAAATATCAAAAATCTTTTTCAGAATGACCTTTCTCCAATGGACATAGCTTACTCAGTGACCACAGCTAACATTCTCCTCAATGCAACTTTGCTTGAAAAATATCTAAGTGCCATCGCACCGCAAAATGTCACAGTCTTCCTGGAAGCTTTCTCTTCCACCGCAAAACAGGTACATACAAAAGAGCAAACCTCAAACATCTTGTGCTTTGACAAGAATCCAGCTAAAGTTTCATTCTTTGAGAAGACTCTTGTATGTATGTTTGATTAGCATGCAAGCAATAGCAGCTTTTCCTTACCTTTTACACAAATCCATGTTTTTTTATGTAGGCCAACCTGTCAGAGGAGCAAGTAACAACAATAAAGACAACACTCCTAGTTACAGAGCTCAGGGGTCTTCAGGCCAACTTCTCTACTTATACAACTGAACAATGGAGCATTTTGTTCCAAAACGACTTGCTTAACTTGACAGTATACTTCAACCAAACCCTTCTTCAGATCATCCCGCTGAACATATCTTGCCAACCCTACCAAGCAATGTAAGTACAATGATATCGAAGGGAAAAAAATCTGTGTCCATGGCTTTTGCAAACCATAAATACTGGGCAAAATGAAAGAATTTAAAGAAAGGCATATAACTACAAGTATTTAAGTCACACTCCCAAATGTTCTTATCTTTTTCTGAAACAGAGTAAAGGCATTTAGCATTCAGTTTAGCTCAATGACAAACGACACAAGAGAAGCAATCTATCAGCACTTCCTGAAACCATACTTGTCGGCAAATGCAGCCACTTCCATAGGTATGTTTTCGCATCTACTGTCATCTTGTTAGGTAAAGGTGTATTTTTTTCTCACCTGGCTGTAGGAAAAGTTTAAATTTTCTGTTTGGTTTTGGATTTGCTTTTAGTTGGCTTGGTAAATTATTTTTTGTTTTTTTTCCATAGTGCTTTGTGGTGCTGGAAGCTTTGAGAACTGGCGTGAACTGAACTTTGGAGCATTTTTCTACTTCTTCTCACTTGAAGAAATAATGACACTCAATAGAAACTTTACACTGGTAAGTTCCTGCAAATGGGTTGACATTACAAATCCTAGGTTGATGATGAAGGGCTGTAAGAGGTCAATTAAAAAAGGTTAAACTGACATAGGGTGGTGCAATACTATAGGCTTTTGTCACCCAAGAGAACCACACACACCTTGCTTGCATCATAAAGGGGGATTCATGATATACAAGTGAAAGTGTCAACACTGAAACCAAGGTCAGAACTATGTTTCTGGGATAGAGAGTTACAAAGGCTTGAAGGAATAGATTGGGAAAAATCCAAGTTGGCAGCTGGAAAAAGATGACTAAAATGGTAATAGATACCTAGATAATTTAAAATACTGTATCCTTTGTTTCTTAAAAAGAGAAAATGTCAAAAATCTTTTTCAGAATGACCTTTCTCCAATGGACATAGCTTACTCAGTGACCACAACTAACATTCTCCTCAATGCAACCTTGCTTGAAAAATATCTAAGTGCCATCGCACCGCAAAATGTCACAATCTTCCTGGAAGCTTTCTCTTCCACCGCAAAACAGGTACATACAAAAGAGCAAACCTCAAACATCTTGTGCTTTGACAAGAATCCAGCTAAAGTTTCATTCTTTGAGAAGACTCTTGTATGTATGTTTGATCAGCATGCAAGCAATAGCAGCTTTTCCTTACCTTTTACACAAATCCATGTTTTTTTATGTAGGCAAACCTGTCAGAGGAGCAAGTAACAACAATAAAGACAACACTCCTAGTTACAGAGCTCAGGGGTCTTCAGGCCAACTTCTCTACTTATACAACTGAACAATGGAGCATTTTGTTCCAAAACGACTTGCTTAACTTGACAGTATACTTCAACCAAACCCTTCTTCAGATCATCCCGCTGAACATATCTTGCCAACCCTACCAAGCAATGTAAGTACAATGATATCGAAGGGAAAAAAATCTGTGTCCATGGCTTTTGCAAACCATAAATACTGGGCAAAATGAAAGAATTTAAAGAAAGGCATATAACTACAAGTATTTAAGTCACACTCCCAAATGTTCTTATCTTTTTCTGAAACAGAGTAAAGGCATTTAGCATTCAGTTTAGCTCAATGACAAACGACACAAGAGAAGCAATTTATCAGCACTTCCTGAAACCATACTTGTCGGCAAATGCAGCCACTTCCACAGGTATGTTTTCGCATCTACTGTCATCTTGTTAGGTAAAGGTGTATTTTTTTTCTCACCTGGCTGTAGGAAAAGTTTAAATTTTCTGTTTGGTTTTGGATTTGCTTTTAGTTGGCTTTCTAAATTATTTTTTGTTTTTTTCCATAGTGCTTTGTGGTGCTGGAAGCTTTGAGAACTGGCGTGAACTGAACTTTGGAGCATTTTTCTACTTCTTCTCACTTGAAG
Source organism: Lithobates septentrionalis (assembly GCA_037952835.1). Classification (NCBI taxonomy): domain Eukaryota; kingdom Metazoa; phylum Chordata; class Amphibia; order Anura; family Ranidae; genus Lithobates; species Lithobates septentrionalis. Next base: position 221,987 of record JBBDGP010000798.1, on the reverse strand, counting down.
AAATCATGACACTCAATAGAAACTTTACACTGGTAAGTTCCTGCAAATGGGTTGACATTACAAATCCTAGGTTGATGATGAAGGGCTGTAAGAGGTCAATTAAAAAAGGTTACACTGACATAGGGTGGTGCAATACTATAGGCTTTTGTCACCCAAGAGAACCACACACACCTTGCTTGCATCATAAAGGGGGATTCATGATATACAAGTGAAAGTGTCAACACTGAAACCAAGGTCAGAACTATGTTTCTGGGATAGAGAGTTGCAAAGGCTTGAAGGAATAGATTGGGAAAAATCCAAGTTGGCAGCTGGAAAAAAGATGACTAAAATGGTAATAGATACGTAGTGAATTTAAAATACTGTATCCTTTGTTTCTTAAAAAGAGAAAATATCAAAAATCTTTTTCAGAATGACCTTTCTCCAATGGACATAGCTTACTCAGTGACCACAGCTAACATTCTCCTCAATGCAACTTTGCTTGAAAAATATCTAGGTGCCATCGCACCGCAAAATGTCACAGTCTTCCTGGAAGCTTTCTCTTCCACGGCAAAACAGGTACATACAAAAGAGCAAACCTCAAACATCTTGTGCTTTGACAAGAATCCAGCTAAAGTTTCATTCTTTGAGAAGACTCTTGTATGTATGTTTGATCAGCATGCAAGCAATAGCAGCTTTTCCTTACCTTTTACACAAATCCATGTTTTTTTATGTAGGCCAACCTGTCAGAGGAGCAAGTAACAACAATAAAGACAACACTCCTAGTTACAGAGCTCAGGGGTCTTCAGGCCAACTTCTCTACTTATACAACTGAACAATGGAGCATTTTGTTCCAAAACGACTTGCTTAACTTGACAGTATACTTCAACCAAACCCTTCTTGAGATCATCCCGCTGAACATATCTTGCCAACCCTACCAAGCAATGTAAGTACAATGATATTAAAGGGAAAAAAATCTGTGTCCATGGCTTTTGCAAACCATAAATACTGGGCAAAATGAAAGAATTTAAAGAAAGGCCTATAACTAAAAGTATTTAAGTCACACTCCCAAATGTTCTTATCTTTTTCTGAAACAGAGTAAAGGCATTTAGCATTCAGTTTAGCTCAATGACAAACGACACAAGAGAAGCAATCTATCAGCACTTCCTGAAACCATACTTGTCGGCAAATGCAGCCACTTCCACAGGTATGTTTTCGCATCTACTGTCATCTTGTTAGGTAAAGGTGTATTTTTTTTCTCACCTGGCTGTAGGAAAAGTTTAAATTTTCTGTTTGGTTTTGGATTTGCTTTTAGTTGGCTTGGTAAGTTATTTTTTGTTTTTTTCCATAGTGCTTTGTGGTGCTGGAAGCTTTGAGAACTGGCGTGAACTGAACTTTGGAGCCTTTTTCTACTTCTTCTCACTTGAAGAAATCATGACACTCAATAGAAACTTTACACTGGTAAGTTCCTGCAGATGGGTTGACATTACAAATCCTAGGTTGATGATGAAGGGCTGTAAGAGGTCAATTAAAAAAGGTTACACTGACATAGGGTGGTGCAATACTATAGGCTTTTGTCACCCAAGAGAACCACACACACCTTGCTTGCATCATAAAGGGGGATTCATGATATACAAGTGAAAGTGTCAACACTGAAACCAAGGTCAGAACTATGTTTCTGGGATAGAGAGTTACAAAGGCTTGAAGGAATAGATTGGGAAAAATCCAAGTTGGCAGCTGGAAAAAAGATGACTAAAATGGTAATAGATACGTAGTGAATTTAAAATACTGTATCCTTTGTTTCTTAAAAAGAGAAAATGTCAAAAATCTTTTTCAGAATGACCTTTCTCCAATGGACATAGCTTACTCAGTGACCACAACTAACATTCTCCTCAATGCAACCTTGCTTGAAAAATATCTAAGTGCCATCGCACCGCAAAATGTCACAATCTTCCTGGAAGCTTTCTCTTCCACCGCAAAACAGGTACATACAAAAGAGCAAACCTCAAACATCTTGTGCTTTGACAAGAATCCAGCTAAAGTTTCATTCTTTGAGAAGACTCTTGTATGTATGTTTGATCAGCATGCAAGCAATAGCAGCTTTTCCTTACCTTTTACACAAATCCATGTTTTTTTATGTAGGCAAACCTGTCAGAGGAGCAAGTAACAACAATAAAGACAACACTCCTAGTTACAGAGCTCAGGGGTCTTCAGGCCAACTTCTCTACTTATACAACTGAACAATGGAGCATTTTGTTCCAAAACGACTTGCTTAACTTGACAGTATACTTCAACCAAACCCTTCTTCAGATCATCCCGCTGAACATATCTTGCCAACCCTACCAAGCAATGTAAGTACAATGATATCGAAGGGAAAAAAATCTGTGTCCATGGCTTTTGCAAACCATAAATACTGGGCAAAATGAAAGAATTTAAAGAAAGGCATATAACTACAAGTATTTAAGTCACACTCCCAAATGTTCTTATCTTTTTCTGAAACAGAGTAAAGGCATTTAGCATTCAGTTTAGCTCAATGACAAACGACACAAGAGAAGCAATTTATCAGCACTTCCTGAAACCATACTTGTCGGCAAATGCAGCCACTTCCACAGGTATGTTTTCGCATCTACTGTCATCTTGTTAGGTAAAGGTGTATTTTTTTTCTCACCTGGCTGTAGGAAAAGTTTAAATTTTCTGTTTGGTTTTGGATTTGCTTTTAGTTGGCTTTCTAAATTATTTTTTGTTTTTTTCCATAGTGCTTTGTGGTGCTGGAAGCTTTGAGAACTGGCGTGAACTGAACTTTGGAGCATTTTTCTACTTCTTCTCACTTGAAGAAATCATGACACTCAATAGAAACTTTACACTGGTAAGTTCCTGCAAATGGGTTGACATTACAAATCCTAGGTTGATGATGAAGGGCTGTAAGAGGTCAATTAAAAAAGGTTACACTGACATAGGGTGGTGCAATACTATAGGCTTTTGTCACCCAAGAGAACCACACACACCTTGCTTGCATCATAAAGGGGGATTCATGATATACAAGTGAAAGTGTCAACACTGAAACCAAGGTCAGAACTATGTTTCTGGGATAGAGAGTTGCAAAGGCTTGAAGGAATAGATTGGGAAAAATCCAAGTTGGCAGCTGGAAAAAAGATGACTAAAATGGTAATAGATACGTAGTGAATTTAAAATACTGTATCCTTTGTTTCTTAAAAAGAGAAAATATCAAAAATCTTTTTCAGAATGACCTTTCTCCAATGGACATAGCTTACTCAGTGACCACAGCTAACATTCTCCTCAATGCAACTTTGCTTGAAAAATATCTAGGTGCCATCGCACCGCAAAATGTCACAGTCTTCCTGGAAGCTTTCTCTTCCACGGCAAAACAGGTACATACAAAAGAGCAAACCTCAAACATCTTGTGCTTTGACAAGAATCCAGCTAAAGTTTCATTCTTTGAGAAGACTCTTGTATGTATGTTTGATCAGCATGCAAGCAATAGCAGCTTTTCCTTACCTTTTACACAAATCCATGTTTTTTTATGTAGGCCAACCTGTCAGAGGAGCAAGTAACAACAATAAAGACAACACTCCTAGTTACAGAGCTCAGGGGTCTTCAGGCCAACTTCTCTACTTATACAACTGAACAATGGAGCATTTTGTTCCAAAACGACTTGCTTAACTTGACAGTATACTTCAACCAAACCCTTCTTGAGATCATCCCGCTGAACATATCTTGCCAACCCTACCAAGCAATGTAAGTACAATGATATTAAAGGGAAAAAAATCTGTGTCCATGGCTTTTGCAAACCATAAATACTGGGCAAAATGAAAGAATTTAAAGAAAGGCCTATAACTAAAAGTATTTAAGTCACACTCCCAAATGTTCTTATCTTTTTCTGAAACAGAGTAAAGGCATTTAGCATTCAGTTTAGCTCAATGACAAACGACACAAGAGAAGCAATCTATCAGCACTTCCTGAAACCATACTTGTCGGCAAATGCAGCCACTTCCACAGGTATGTTTTCGCATCTACTGTCATCTTGTTAGGTAAAGGTGTATTTTTTTTCTCACCTGGCTGTAGGAAAAGTTTAAATTTTCTGTTTGGTTTTGGATTTGCTTTTAGTTGGCTTGGTAAGTTATTTTTTGTTTTTTTCCATAGTGCTTTGTGGTGCTGGAAGCTTTGAGAACTGGCGTGAACTGAACTTTGGAGCCTTTTTCTACTTCTTCTCACTTGAAGAAATCATGACACTCAATAGAAACTTTACACTGGTAAGTTCCTGCAGATGGGTTGACATTACAAATCCTAGGTTGATGATGAAGGGCTGTAAGAGGTCAATTAAAAAAGGTTACACTGACATAGGGTGGTGCAATACTATAGGCTTTTGTCACCCAAGAGAACCACACACACCTTGCTTGCATCATAAAGGGGGATTCATGATATACAAGTGAAAGTGTCAACACTGAAACCAAGGTCAGAACTATGTTTCTGGGATAGAGAGTTACAAAGGCTTGAAGGAATAGATTGGGAAAAATCCAAGTTGGCAGCTGGAAAAAAGATGACTAAAATGGTAATAGATACGTAGTGAATTTAAAATACTGTATCCTTTGTTTCTTAAAAAGAGAAAATATCAAAAATCTTTTTCAGAATGACCTTTCTCCAATGGACATAGCTTACTCAGTGACCACAGCTAACATTCTCCTCAATGCAACTTTGCTTGAAAAATATCTAAGTGCCATCGCACCGCAAAATGTCACAGTCTTCCTGGAAGCTTTCTCTTCCACCGCAAAACAGGTACATACAAAAGAGCAAACCTCAAACATCCTGTGCTTTGACAAGAATCCAGCTAAAGTTTCATTCTTTGAGAAGACTCTTGTATGTATGTTTGATCAGCATGCAAGCAATAGCAGCTTTTCCTTACCTTTTACACAAATCCATGTTTTTTTATGTAGGCCAACCTGTCAGAGGAGCAAGTAACAACAATAAAGACAACACTCCTAGTTACAGAGCTCAGGGGTCTTCAGGCCAACTTCTCTACTTATACAACTGAACAATGGAGCATTTTGTTCCAAAACGACTTGCTTAACTTGACAGTATACTTCAACCAAACCCTTCTTGAGATCATCCCGCTGAACATATCTTGCCAACCCTACCAAGCAATGTAAGTACAATGATATCGAAGGGAAAAAAATCTGTGTCCATGGCTTTTGCAAACCATAAATACTGGGCAAAATGAAAGAATTTAAACAAAGGCATATAACTAAAAGTATTTAAGTCACACTCCCAAATGTTCTTATCTTTTTCTGAAACAGAGTAAAGGCTTTTAGCATTCAGTTTAGCTCAATGACAAACGACACAAGAGAAGCAATTTATCAGCACTTCCTGAAACCATACTTGTCGGCAAATGCAGCCACTTCCACAGGTATGTTTTCGCATCTACTGTCATCTTGTTAGGTAAAGGTGTATTTTTTTTCTCACCTGGCTGTAGGAAAAGTTTAAATTTTCTGTTTGGTTTTGGATTTGCTTTTAGTTGGCTTGGTAAATTATTTTTTGTTTTTTTCCATAGTGCTTTGTGGTGCTGGAAGCTTTGAGAACTGGCGTGAACTGAACTTTGGAGCCTTTTTCTACTTCTTCTCACTTGAAGAAATCATGACACTCAATAGAAACTTTACACTGGTAAGTTCCTGCAAATGGGTTGACATTACAAATCCTAGGTTGATGATGAAGGGCTGTAAGAGGTCAATTAAAAAAGGTTACACTGACATAGGGTGGTGCAATACTATAGGCTTTTGTCACCCAAGAGAACCACACACACCTTGCTTGCATCATAAAGGGGGATTCATGATATACAAGTGAAAGTGTCAACACTGAAACCAAGGTCAGAACTATGTTTCTGGGATAGAGAGTTGCAAAGGCTTGAAGGAATAGATTGGGAAAAATCCAAGTTGGCAGCTGGAAAAAAGATGACTAAAATGGTAATAGATACGTAGTGAATTTAAAATACTGTATCCTTTGTTTCTTAAAAAGAGAAAATATCAAAAATCTTTTTCAGAATGACCTTTCTCCAATGGACATAGCTTACTCAGTGACCACAGCTAACATTCTCCTCAATGCAACTTTGCTTGAAAAATATCTAAGTGCCATCGCACCGCAAAATGTCACAGTCTTCCTGGAAGCTTTCTCTTCCACGGCAAAACAGGTACATACAAAAGAGCAAACCTCAAACATCTTGTGCTTTGACAAGAATCCAGCTAAAGTTTCATTCTTTGAGAAGACTCTTGTATGTATGTTTGATCAGCATGCAAGCAATAGCAGCTTTTCCTTACCTTTTACACAAATCCATGTTTTTTTATGTAGGCCAACCTGTCAGAGGAGCAAGTAACAACAATAAAGACAACACTCCTAGTTACAGAGCTCAGGGGTCTTCAGGCCAACTTCTCTACTTATACAACTGAACAATGGAGCATTTTGTTCCAAAACGACTTGCTTAACTTGACAGTATACTTCAACCAAACCCTTCTTGAGATCATCCCGCTGAACATATCTTGCCAACCCTACCAAGCAATGTAAGTACAATGATATTAAAGGGAAAAAAATCTGTGTCCATGGCTTTTGCAAACCATAAATACTGGGCAAAATGAAAGAATTTAAAGAAAGGCCTATAACTAAAAGTATTTAAGTCAAACTCCCAAATGTTCTTATCTTTTTCTGAAACAGAGTAAAGGCATTTAGCATTCAGTTTAGCTCAATGACAAACGACACAAGAGAAGCAATCTATCAGCACTTCCTGAAACCATACTTGTCGGCAAATGCAACCACTTCCACAGGTATGTTTTCTTATCTACTGTCATCTTGTTAGGTAAAGGTGTATTTTTTTCTCACCTGGCTGTAGGAAAAGTTTAAATTTTCTGTTTGGTTTTGGATTTGCTTTTAGTTGGCTTGGTAAATTTTTTTTTGTTTTTTTCCATAGTGCTTTGTGGTGCTGGAAGCTTTGAGAACTGGCGTGAACTTAACTTTGGAGCCTTTTTCTACTTCTTCTCACTTGAAGAAATCATGACACTCAATAGAAACTTTACACTGGTAAGTTCCTGCAAATGGGTTGACATTACAAATCCTAGGTTGATGATGAAGGGCTGTAAGAGGTCAATTAAAAAAGGTTACACTGACATAGGGTGGTGCAATACTATAGGCTTTTGTCACCCAAGAGAACCACACACACCTTGCTTGCATCATAAAGGGGGATTCATGATATACAAGTGAAAGTGTCAACACTGAAACCAAGGTCAGAACTATGTTTCTGGGATAGAGAGTTACAAAGGCTTGAAGGAATAGATTGGGAAAAATCCAAGTTGGCAGCTGGAAAAAGATGCCTAAAATGGTAATAGATACCTAGAGAATTTAAAATACTGTATCCTTTGTTTCTTAAAAAAAGAAAATATCAAAAATCTTTTTCAGAATGACCTTTCTCCAATGGACATAGCTTACTCAGTGACCACAGCTAACATTCTCCTCAATGCAACTTTGCTTGAAAAATATCTAAGTGCCATCGCACCGCAAAATGTCACAGTCTTCCTGGAAGCTTTCTCTTCCAACGCAAAACAGGTACATACAAAAGAACAAACCTCAAACATCTTGTGCTTTGACAAGAATCCAGCTAAAGTTTCATTCTTTGAGAAGACTCTTGTATGTATGTTTGATCAGCATGCAAGCAATAGCAGCTTTTCCTTACCTTTTACACAAATCCATGTTTTTTTATGTAGGCCAACCTGTCAGAGGAGCAAGTAACAACAATAAAGACAACACTCCTAGTTACAGAGCTCAGGGGTCTTCAGGCCAACTTCTCTACTTATACAACTGAACAATGCAGAGTTTTGTTCCAAAACGACTTGCTTAACTTGACAGTATACTTCAACCAAACCCTTCTTGAGATCATCCCGCTGAACATATCTTGCCAACCCTACCAAGCAATGTAAGTACAATGATATCGAAGGGAAAAAAAATCTGTGTCCATGGCTTTTGCAAACCATAAATACTGGACAAATTGAAAGAATTTAAAGAAAGGCCTATAACTAAAAGTATTTAAGTCACACTCCCAAATGTTCTTATCTTTTTCTGAAACAGAGTAAAGGCATTTAGCATTCAGTTTAGCTCAATGACAAACGACACAAGACAAGCAATCTATCAGCACTTCCTGAAACCATACTTGTCGGCAAATGCAGCCACTTCCACAGGTATGTTTTCACATCTACTGTCATCTTGTTAGGTAAAGGTGTATTTTTTTCTCACCTGGCTGTAGGAAAAGTTTAAATTTTCTGTTTGGTTTTGGATTTGCTTTTAGTTGGCTTGGTAAATTATTTTTTGTTTTTTTCCATAGTGCTTTGTGGTGCTGGAAGCTTTGAGAACTGGCGTGAACTGAACTTTGGAGCCTTTTTCTACTTCTTCTCACTTGAAGAAATCATGACACTCAATAAAAACTTTACACTGGTAAGTTCCTGCAAATGGGTTGACATTACATATCCTAGGTTGATGATGAAGGGCTGTAAGAGGTCAATTAAAAAAGGTTACACTGACATAGGGTGGTGCAATGCTATAGGCTTTTGTCACCCAAGAGGACCACACACACACCTTACTTGCATCATAAAGGGGGATTCATGATATACAAGTGAAAGTGTCAACACTGAAACCAAGGTCAGAACTATGTTTCTGGGATAGAGAGTTACAAAGGCTTGAAGGAATAGATTGGGAAAAATCCAAGTTGGCATCTGGAAAAAAGATGACTAAAATAGTAATAGATACGTAGAGAATTAAAAATACTGTATCCTTTGTTTCTTAAAAAGAGAAAATATCAAAAATCTTTTTCAGAATGACCTTTCTCCAATGGACATAGCTTACTCAGTGACCACAGCTAACATTCTCCTCAATGCAACTTTGCTTGAAAAATATCTAAGTGCCATCGCACCGCAAAATGTCACAGTCTTCCTGGAAGCTTTCTCTTCCACCGCAAAACAGGTACATACAAAAGAGCAAACCTCAAACATCTTGTGCTTTGACAAGAATACAGCTAAAGTTTCATTCTTTGAGAAGACTCTTGTATGTATGTTTGATCAGCATGCAAGCAATAGCATCTTTTCCTTACCGTTTACACAAATCCATGTTTTTTTATGTAGGCCAACCTGTCAGAGGAGCAAGTAACAACAATAAAGACAACACTCCTAGTTACAGAGCTCAGGGGTCTTCAGGCCAACTTCTCTACTTATACAACTGAACAATGGAGCATTTTGTTCCAAAACGACTTGCTTAACTTGACAGTATACTTCAACCAAACCCTTCTTCAGATCATCCCGCTGAACATATCTTGCCAACCCTACCAAGCAATGTAAGTACAATGATATCGAAGGGAAAAAAATCTGTGTCCATGGCTTTTGCAAACCATAAATACTGGGCAAAATGAAAGAATTTAAACAAAGGCATATAACTAAAAGTATTTAAGTCACATTCCCAAATGTTCTTATCTTTTTCTGAAACAGAGTAAAGGCATTTAGCATTCAGTTTAGCTCAATGACAAACGACACAAGAGAAGCAATCTATCAGCACTTCCTGAAACCATACTTGTCGGCAAATGCAGCCACTTCCACAGGTATGTTTTCGCATCTACTGTCATCTTGTTAGGTAAAGGTGTATTTTTTTCTCACCTGGCAGTAGGAAAAGTTTAAATTTTCTGTTTGGTTTTGGATTTGCTTTTAGTTGGCTTGGTACATTTTTTTTTGTTTTTTTCCATAGTGCTTTGTGGTGCTGGAAGCTTTGAGAACTGGCGTGAACTGAACTTTGGAGCCTTTTTCTACTTCTTCTCACTTGAAGAAATCATGACACTCAATAAAAACTTTACACTGGTAAGTTCCTGCAAATGGGTTGATATTACAAATCCTAGGTTGATGATGAAGGGCTGTAAGAGGTCAATTTAAAAAGGTTACACTGACATAGGGTGGTGCAATACTATAGGCTTTTGTCACCCTAGAGAACCACACACACCTTGCTTGCATCATAAAGGGGGATTCATGATATGCAAGTGAAAGTGTCAACACTGAAACCAAGGTCAGAACTATGTTTCTGGGATAGAGAGTTACAAAGGCTTGAAGGAATAGATTGGGAAAAATCCAAGTTGGCAGCTGGAAAAAGATGACTAAAATGGTAATAGATACGTAGTGAATTTAAAATACTGTATCCTTTGTTTCTTAAAAAGAGAAAATATCAAAAATCTTTTTCAGAATGACCTTTCTCCAGTGGACATAGCTTACTCAGTGACCACAGCTAACATTCTCCTCAATGCAACTTTGCTTGAAAAATATCTAAGTGCCATTGCACCGCAAAATGTCACAGTCTTCCTGGAAGCTTTCTCTTCCACCGCAAAACAGGTACATACAAAAGAGCAAACCTCAAACATCTTGTGCTTTGACAAGAATCCAGCTAAAGTTTCATTCTTTGAGAAGACTCTTGTATGTATGTTTGATCAGCATGCAAGCAATAGCAGATTTTCCTTACCTTTTACACAAATCCATGTTTTTTTATGTAGGCCAACCTGTCAGAGGAGCAAGTAACAACAATAAAGACAACACTCCTAGTTACAGAGCTCAGGGGTCTTCAGGCCAATTTCTCTACTTATACAACTGAACAATGGAGCATTTTGTTCCAAAACGACTTGCTTAACTTGACAGTATACTTCAACCAAACCCTTCTTGAGATCATCCCGCTGAACATATCTTGCCAACCCTACCAAGCAATGTAAGTACAATGATATCGAAGGGGAAAAAATCTGTGCACATGGCTTTTGCAAACCATAAATACTGGGCAAAATGAAAGAATTTAAAGAAAGGCATATAACTACAAGTATTTAAGTCACACTCCCAAATGTTCTTATCTTTTTCTGAAACAGAGTAAAGGCATTTAGCATTCAGTTTAGCTCAATGACAAACGACACAAGACAAGCAATCTATCAGCACTTCCTGAAACCATACTTGTCGGCAAATGCAGCCACTTCCATAGGTATGTTTTCACATCTACTGTCATCTTGTTAGGTAAAGGTGTATTTTTTTCTCACCTGGCTGTAGGAAAAGTTTAAATTTTCTGTTTGGTTTTGGATTTGCTTTTAGTTGGCTTGGTAAATTATTTTTTGTTTTTTTCCATAGTGCTTTGTGGTGCTGGAAGCTTTGAGAACTGGCGTGAACTGAACTTTGGAGCCTTTTTCTACTTCTTCTCACTTGAAGAAATCATGACACTCAATAAAAACTTTACACTGGTAAGTTCCTGCAAATGGGTTGACATTACAAATCCTAGGTTGATGATGAAGGGCTGTAAGAGGTCAATTAAAAAAGGTTACACTGACATAGGGTGGTGCAATGCTATAGGCTTTTGTCACCCAAGAGGACCACACACACACCTTACTTGCATCATAAAGGGGGATTCATGATATACAAGTGAAAGTGTCAACACTGAAACCAAGGTCAGAACTATGTTTCTGGGATAGAGAGTTACAAAGGCTTGAAGGAATAGATTGGGAAAAATCCAAGTTGGCATCTGGAAAAAAGATGACTAAAATAGTAATAGATACGTAGAGAATTAAAAATACTGTATCCTTTGTTTCTTAAAAAGAGAAAATATCAAAAATCTTTTTCAGAATGACCTTTCTCCAATGGACATAGCTTACTCAGTGACCACAGCTAACATTCTCCTCAATGCAACTTTGCTTGAAAAATATCTAAGTGCCATCGCACCGCAAAATGTCACAGTCTTCCTGGAAGCTTTCTCTTCCACCGCAAAACAGGTACATACAAAAGAGCAAACCTCAAACATCTTGTGCTTTGACAAGAATCCAGCTAAAGTTTCATTCTTTGAGAAGACTCTTGTATGTATGTTTGATCAGCATGCAAGCAATAGCATCTTTTCCTTACCTTTTACACAAATCCATGTTTTTTTATGTAGGCCAACCTGTCAGAGGAGCAAGTAACAACAATAAAGACAACACTCCTAGTTACAGAGCTCAGGGGTCTTCAGGCCAACTTCTCTACTTATACAACTGAACAATGGAGCATTTTGTTCCAAAACGACTTGCTTAACTTGACAGTATACTTCAACCAAACCCTTCTTCAGATCATCCCGCTGAACATATCTTGCCAACCCTACCAAGCAATGTAAGTACAATGATATCGATGGGAAAAAAATCTGTGTCCATGGCTTTTGCAAACCATAAATACTGGGCAAAATGAAAGAATTTAAAGAAAGGCCTATAACTAAAAGTATTTAAGTCACACTCCCAAATGTTCTTATCTTTTTCTGAAACAGAGTAAAGGCATTTAGCATTCAGTTTAGCTCAATGACAAACGACACAAGACAAGCAATCATTCAGCACTTCCTGAAACCATACTTGTCGGCAAATGCAGCCACTTCCACAGGTATGTTTTCACATCTACTGTCATATTGTTAGGTAAAGGTGTATTTTTTTCTCACCTGGCTGTAGGAAAAGTTTAAATTTTTTGTTTGGTTTTGGATTTGCTTTTAGTTGGCTTGGTAAATTATTTTTTGTTTTTTTCCATAGTGCTTTGTGGTGCTGGAAGCTTTGAGAACTGGCGTGAACTGAACTTTGGAGCCTTTTTCTACTTCTTCTCACTTGAAGAAATCATGACACTCAATAGAAACTTTACACTGGTAAGTTCCTGCAAATGGGTTGACATTACAAATCCTAGGTTGATGATGAAGGGCTGTAAAAGGTCAATTAAAAAAGGTTACACTGACATAGGGTGGTGCAATGCTATAGGCTTTTGTCACCCAAGAGGACCACACACACACCTTACTTGCATCATAAAGGGGGATTCATGATATACAAGTGAAAGTGTCAACACTGAAACCAAGGTCAGAACTATGTTTCTGGGATAGAGAGTTACAAAGGCTTGAAGGAATAGATTGGGAAAAATCCAAGTTGGCATCTGGAAAAAAGATGACTAAAATAGTAATAGATACGTAGAGAATTAAAAATACTGTATCCTTTGTTTCTTAAAAAGAGAAAATATCAAAAATCTTTTTCAGAATGACCTTTCTCCAATGGACATAGCTTACTCAGTGACCACATCTAACATTCTCCTCAATGCAACTTTGCTTGAAAAATATCTAAGTGCCATCGCACCGCAAAATGTCACAGTCTTCCTGGAAGCTTTCTCTTCCACCGCAAAACAGGTACATACAAAAGAGCAAACCTCAAACATCTTGTGCTTTGACAAGAATCCAGCTAAAGTTTCATTCTTTGAGAAGACTCTTGTATGTATGTTTGATCAGCATGCAAGCAATAGCAGCTTTTCCTTACCTTTTACACAAATCCATGTTTTTTTATGTAGGCCAACCTGTCAGAGGAGCAAGTAACAACAATAAAGACAACACTCCTAGTTACAGAGCTCAGGGGTCTTCAGGCCAACTTCTCTACTTATACAACTGAACAATGGAGCATTTTGTTCCAAAACGACTTGCTTAACTTGACAGTATACTTCAACCAAACCCTTCTTGAGATCATCCCGCTGAACATATCTTGCCAACCCTACCAAGCAATGTAAGTACAATGATATTGAAGGGAAAAAAATCTGTGTCCATGGCTTTTGCAAACCATAAATACTGGGCAAAATGAAAGAATTTAAAGAAAGGCATATAACTACAAGTATTTAAGTCACACTCCCAAATGTTCTTATCTTTTTCTGAAACAGAGTAAAGGCATTTAGCATTCAGTTTAGCTCAATGACAAATGACACAAGAGAAGCAATCTATCAGCACTTCCTGAAACCATACTTGTCGGCAAATGCAGCCACTTCCACAGGTATGTTTTCGCATCTACTGTCATCTTGTTAGGTAAAGGTGTATTTTTTTCTCACCTGGCTGTAGGAAAAGTTTAAATTTTCTGTTTGGTTTTGGATTTGCTTTTAGTTGGCTTGGTAAATTTTTTTTGTTTTTTTCCATAGTGCTTTGTGGTGCTGGAAGCTTTGAGGACTGGCGTGAACTGAACTTTGGAGCCTTTTTCTACTTCTTCTCACTTGAAGAAATCATGACACTCAATAAAAACTTTACACTGGTAAGTTCCTGCAAATGAGTTGACATTACATATCCTAGGTTGATGATGAAGGGCTGTAAGAGGTCAATTAAAAAAGGTTACACTGACATAGGGTGGTGCAATGCTATAGGCTTTTGTCACCCAAGAGGACCACACACACACCTTACTTGCATCATAAAGGGGGATTCATGATATACAAGTGAAAGTGTCAACACTGAAACCAAGGTCAGAACTATGTTTCTGGGATAGAGAGTTACAAAGGCTTGAAGGAATAGATTGGGAAAAATCCAAGTTGGCATCTGGAAAAAAGATGACTAAAATAGTAATAGATACGTAGAGAATTAAAAATACTGTATCCTTTGTTTCTTAAAAAGAGAAAATATCAAAAATCTTTTTCAGAATGACCTTTCTCCAATGGACATAGCTTACTCAGTGACCACAGCTAACATTCTCCTCAATGCAACTTTGCTTGAAAAATATCTAAGTGCCATCGCACCGCAAAATGTCACAGTCTTCCTGGAAGCTTTCTCTTCCACCGCAAAACAGGTACATACAAAAGAGCAAACCTCAAACATCTTGTGCTTTGACAAGAATACAGCTAAAGTTTCATTCTTTGAGAAGACTCTTGTATGTATGTTTGATCAGCATGCAAGCAATAGCATCTTTTCCTTACCTTTTACACAAATCCATGTTTTTTTATGTAGGCCAACCTGTCAGAGGAGCAAGTAACAACAATAAAGACAACACTCCTAGTTACAGAGCTCAGGGGTCTTCAGGCCAACTTCTCTACTTATACAACTGAACAATGGAGCATTTTGTTCCAAAACGGCTTGCTTAACTTGACAGTATACTTCAACCAAACCCTTCTTCAGATCATCCCGCTGAACATATCTTGCCAACCCTACCAAGCAATGTAAGTACAATGATATCGAAGGGAAAAAAATCTGTGTCCATGGCTTTTGCAAACCATAAATACTGGGCAAAATGAAAGAATTTAAACAAAGGCATATAACTAAAAGTATTTAAGTCACACTCCCAAATGTTCTTATCTTTTTCTGAAACAGAGTAAAGGCATTTAGCATTCAGTTTAGCTCAATGACAAACGACACAAGAGAAGCAATCTATCAGCACTTCCTGAAACCATACTTGTCGGCAAATGCAGCCACTTCCACAGGTATGTTTTCGCATCTACTGTCATCTTGTTAGGTAAAGGTGTATTTTTTTTCTCACCTGGCTGTAGGAAAAGTTTAAATTTTCTGTTTGGTTTTGGATTTGCTTTTAGTTGGCTTGGTAAATTTTTTTTTGTTTTTTTCCATAGTGCTTTGTGGTGCTGGAAGCTTTGAGAACTGGCGTGAACTGAACTTTGGAGCCTTTTTCTACTTCTTCTCACTTGAAGAAATCATGACACTCAATAAAAACTTTACACTGGTAAGTTCCTGCAAATGGGTTGACATTACAAATCCTAGGTTGATGATGAAGGGCTGTAAGAGGTCAATTAAAAAAGGTTACACTGACATAGGGTGGTGCAATGCTATAGGCTTTTGTCACCCAAGAGGACCACACACACACCTTACTTGCATCATAAAGGGGGATTCATGATATACAAGTGAAAGTGTCAACACTGAAACCAAGGTCAGAACTATGTTTCTGGGATAGAGAGTTACAAAGGCTTGAAGGAATAGATTGGGAAAAATCCAAGTTGGCATCTGGAAAAAAGATGACTAAAATAGTAATAGATACGTAGAGAATTAAAAATACTGTATCCTTTGTTTCTTAAAAAGAGAAAATATCAAAAATCTTTTTCAGAATGACCTTTCTCCAATGGACATAGCTTACTCAGTGACCACAGCTAACATTCTCCTCAATGCAACTTTGCTTGAAAAATATCTAAGTGCCATCGCACCGCAAAATGTCACAGTCTTCCTGGAAGCTTTCTCTTCCACCGCAAAACAGGTACATACAAAAGAGCAAACCTCAAACATCTTGTGCTTTGACAAGAATCCAGCTAAAGTTTCATTCTTTGAGAAGACTCTTGTATGTATGTTTGATCAGCATGCAAGCAATAGCATCTTTTCCTTACCTTTTACACAAATCCATGTTTTTTTATGTAGGCCAACCTGTCAGAGGAGCAAGTAACAACAATAAAGACAACACTCCTAGTTACAGAGCTCAGGGGTCTTCAGGCCAACTTCTCTACTTATACAACTGAACAATGGAGCATTTTGTTCCAAAACGACTTGCTTAACTTGACAGTATACTTCAACCAAACCCTTCTTGAGATCATCCCGCTGAACATATCTTGCCAACCCTACCAAGCAATGTAAGTACAATGATATCGAAGGGAAAAAAATCTGTGTCCATGGCTTTTGCAAACCATAAATACTGGGCAAAATGAAAGAATTTAAAGAAAGGCCTATAACTAAAAGTATTTAAGTCACACTCCCAAATGTTCTTATCTTTTTCTGAAACAGAGTAAAGGCATTTAGCATTCAGTTTAGCTCAATGACAAACGACACAAGACAAGCAATCTATCAGCACTTCCTGAAACCATACTTGTCGGCAAATGCAGCCACTTCCACAGGTATGTTTTCACATCTACTGTCATCTTGTTAGGTAAAGGTGTATTTTTTTCTCACCTGGCTGTAGGAAAAGTTTAAATTTTTTGTTTGGTTTTGGATTTGCTTTTAGTTGGCTTGGTAAATTATTTTTTGTTTTTTTCCATAGTGCTTTGTGGTGCTGGAAGCTTTGAGAACTGGCGTGAACTGAACTTTGGAGCCTTTTTCTACTTCTTCTCACTTGAAGAAATCATGACACTCAATAGAAACTTTACACTGGTAAGTTCCTGCAAATGGGTTGACATTACAAATCCTAGGTTGATGATGAAGGGCTGTAAAAGGTCAATTAAAAAAGGTTACACTGACATAGGGTGGTGCAATGCTATAGGCTTTTGTCACCCAAGAGGACCACACACACACCTTACTTGCATCATAAAGGGGGATTCATGATATACAAGTGAAAGTGTCAACACTGAAACCAAGGTCAGAACTATGTTTCTGGGATAGAGAGTTACAAAGGCTTGAAGGAATAGATTGGGAAAAATCCAAGTTGGCATCTGGAAAAAAGATGACTAAAATAGTAATAGATACGTAGAGAATTAAAAATACTGTATCCTTTGTTTCTTAAAAAGAGAAAATATCAAAAATCTTTTTCAGAATGACCTTTCTCCAATGGACATAGCTTACTCAGTGACCACAGCTAACATTCTCCTCAATGCAACTTTGCTTGAAAAATATCTAAGTGCCATCGCACCGCAAAATGTCACAGTCTTCCTGGAAGCTTTCTCTTCCACCGCAAAACAGGTACATACAAAAGAGCAAACCTCAAACATCTTGTGCTTTGACAAGAATCCAGCTAAAGTTTCATTCTTTGAGAAGACTCTTGTATGTATGTTTGATCAGCATGCAAGCAATAGCAGCTTTTCCTTACCTTTTACACAAATCCATGTTTTTTTATGTAGGCCAACCTGTCAGAGGAGCAAGTAACAACAATAAAGACAACACTCCTAGTTACAGAGCTCAGGGGTCTTCAGGCCAACTTCTCTACTTATACAACTGAACAATGGAGCATTTTGTTCCAAAACGACTTGCTTAACTTGACAGTATACTTCAACCAAACCCTTCTTGAGATCATCCCGCTGAACATATCTTGCCAACCCTACCAAGCAATGTAAGTACAATGATATTGAAGGTAAAAAAATCTGTGTCCATGGCTTTTGCAAACCATAAATACTGGGCAAAATGAAAGAATTTAAAGAAAGGCATATAACTACAAGTATTTAAGTCACACTCCCAAATGTTCTTATCTTTTTCTGAAACAGAGTAAAGGCATTTAGCATTCAGTTTAGCTCAATGACAAATGACACAAGAGAAGCAATCTATCAGCACTTCCTGAAACCATACTTGTCGTCAAATGCAGCCACTTCCACAGGTATGTTTTCGCATCTACTGTCATCTTGTTAGGTAAAGGTGTATTTTTTTCTCACCTGGCTGTAGGAAAAGTTTAAATTTTCTGTTTGGTTTTGGATTTGCTTTTAGTTGGCTTGGTAAATTTTTTTTGTTTTTTTCCATAGTGCTTTGTGGTGCTGGAAGCTTTGAGAACTGGCGTGAACTGAACTTTGGAGCCTTTTTCTTCTTCTTCTCACTTGAAGAAATCATGACACTCAATAAAAACTTTACACTGGTAAGTTCCTGCAAATGGGTTGATATTACAAATCCTAGGTTGATGATGAAGGGCTGTAAGAGGTCAATTAAAAAAGGTTACACTGACATAGGGTGGTGCAATACTATAGGCTTTTGTCACCCAAGAGAACCACACACACCTTGCTTGCATCATAAAGGGGGATTCATGATATACAAGTGAAAGTGTCAACACTGAAACCAAGGTCAGAACTATGTTTCTGGGATAGAGAGTTACAAAGGCTTGAAGGAATAGATTGGGAAAAATCCAAGTTGGCAGCTGGAAAAAGATGCCTAAAATGGTAATAGATACCTAGAGAATTTAAAATACTGTATCCTTTGTTTCTTAAAAAGAGAAAATATCAAAAATCTTTTTCAGAATGACCTTTCTCCAATGGACATAGCTTACTCAGTGACCACAGCTAACATTCTCCTCAATGCAACTTTGCTTGAAAAATATCTAAGTGCCATCGCACCGCAAAATGTCACAGTCTTCCTGGAAGCTTTCTCTTCCACCGCAAAACAGGTACATACAAAAGAGCAAACCTCAAACATCTTGTGCTTTGACAAGAATCCAGCTAAAGTTTCATTCTTTGAGAAGACTCTTGTATGTATGTTTGATCAGCATGCAAGCAATAGCATCTTTTCCTTACCTTTTACACAAATCCATGTTTTTTTTATGTAGGCCAACCTGTCAGAGGAGCAAGTAACAACAATAAAGACAACACTCCTAGTTACAGAGCTCAGGGGTCTTCAGGCCAACTTCTCTACTTATACAACTGAACAATGGAGCATTTTGTTCCAAAACGACTTGCTTAACTTGACAGTATACTTCAACCAAACCCTTCTTGAGATCATCCCGCTGAACATATCTTGCCAACCCTACCAAGCAATGTAAGTACAATGATATCGAAGGGAAAAAAATCTGTGTCCATGGCTTTTGCAAACCATAAATACTGGACAAATTGAAAGAATTTAAAGAAAGGCCTATAACTAAAAGTATTTAAGTCACACTCCCAAATGTTCTTATCTTTTTCTGAAACAGAGTAAAGGCATTTAGCATTCAGTTTAGCTCAATGACAAACGACACAAGACAAGCAATCTATCAGCACTTCCTGAAACCATACTTGTCGGCAAATGCAGCCACTTCCACAGGTATGTTTTCACATCTACTGTCATCTTGTTAGGTAAAGGTGTATTTTTTTCTCACCTGGCTGTAGGAAAAGTTTAAATTTTCTGTTTGGTTTTGGATTTGCTTTTAGTTGGCTTGGTAAATTATTTTTTGTTTTTTTCCATAGTGCTTTGTGGTGCTGGAAGCTTTGAGAACTGGCGTGAACTGAACTTTGGAGCCTTTTTCTACTTCTTCTCACTTGAAGAAATCATGACACTCAATAAAAACTTTACACTGGTAAGTTCCTACAAATGGGTTGACATTACAAATCCTAGGTTGATGATGAAGGGCTGTAAGAGGTCAATTAAAAAAGGTTACACTGACATAGGGTGGTGCAATGCTATAGGCTTTTGTCACCCAAGAGGACCACACACACACCTTACTTGCATCATAAAGGGGGATTCATGATATACAAGTGAAAGTGTCAACACTGAAACCAAGGTCAGAACTATGTTTCTGGGATAGAGAGTTACAAAGGCTTGAAGGAATAGATTGGGAAAAATCCAAGTTGGCATCTGGAAAAAAGATGACTAAAATAGTAATAGATACGTAGAGAATTAAAAATACTGTATCCTTTGTTTCTTAAAAAGAGAAAATATCAAAAATCTTTTTCAGAATGACCTTTCTCCAATGGACATAGCTTACTCAGTGACCACAGCTAACATTCTCCTCAATGCAACTTTGCTTGAAAAATATCTAAGTGCCATCGCACCGCAAAATGTCACAGTCTTCCTGGAAGCTTTCTCTTCCACCGCAAAACAGGTACATACAAAAGAGCAAACCTCAAACATCTTGTGCTTTGACAAGAATACAGCTAAAGTTTCATTCTTTGAGAAGACTCTTGTATGTATGTTTGATCAGCATGCAAGCAATAGCATCTTTTCCTTACCGTTTACACAAATCCATGTTTTTTTATGTAGGCCAACCTGTCAGAGGAGCAAGTAACAACAATAAAGACAACACTCCTAGTTACAGAGCTCAGGGGTCTTCAGGCCAACTTCTCTACTTATACAACTGAACAATGGAGCATTTTGTTCCAAAACGACTTGCTTAACTTGACAGTATACTTCAACCAAACCCTTCTTCAGATCATCCCGCTGAACATATCTTGCCAACCCTACCAAGCAATGTAAGTACAATGATATCGAAGGGAAAAAAATCTGTGTCCATGGCTTTTGCAAACCATAAATACTGGGCAAAATGAAAGAATTTAAACAAAGGCATATAACTAAAAGTATTTAAGTCACATTCCCAAATGTTCTTATCTTTTTCTGAAACAGAGTAAAGGCATTTAGCATTCAGTTTAGCTCAATGACAAACGACACAAGAGAAGCAATCTATCAGCACTTCCTGAAACCATACTTGTCGGCAAATGCAGCCACTTCCACAGGTATGTTTTCGCATCTACTGTCATCTTGTTAGGTAAAGGTGTATTTTTTTCTCACCTGGCAGTAGGAAAAGTTTAAATTTTCTGTTTGGTTTTGGATTTGCTTTTAGTTGGCTTGGTACATTTTTTTTTGTTTTTTTCCATAGTGCTTTGTGGTGCTGGAAGCTTTGAGAACTGGCGTGAACTGAACTTTGGAGCCTTTTTCTACTTCTTCTCACTTGAAGAAATCATGACACTCAATAAAAACTTTACACTGGTAAGTTCCTGCAAATGGGTTGATATTACAAATCCTAGGTTGATGATGAAGGGCTGTAAGAGGTCAATTTAAAAAGGTTACACTGACATAGGGTGGTGCAATACTATAGGCTTTTGTCACCCTAGAGAACCACACACACCTTGCTTGCATCATAAAGGGGGATTCATGATATACAAGTGAAAGTGTCAACACTGAAACCAAGGTCAGAACTATGTTTCTGGGATAGAGAGTTACAAAGGCTTGAAGGAATAGATTGGGAAAAATCCAAGTTGGCAGCTGGAAAAAGATGACTAAAATGGTAATAGATACGTAGTGAATTTAAAATACTGTATCCTTTGTTTCTTAAAAAGAGAAAATATCAAAAATCTTTTTCAGAATGACCTTTCTCCAGTGGACATAGCTTACTCAGTGACCACAGCTAACATTCTCCTCAATGCAACTTTGCTTGAAAAATATCTAAGTGCCATTGCACCGCAAAATGTCACAGTCTTCCTGGAAGCTTTCTCTTCCACCGCAAAACAGGTACATACAAAAGAGCAAACCTCAAACATCTTGTGCTTTGACAAGAATCCAGCTAAAGTTTCATTCTTTGAGAAGACTCTTGTATGTATGTTTGATCAGCATGCAAGCAATAGCAGATTTTCCTTACCTTTTACACAAATCCATGTTTTTTTATGTAGGCCAACCTGTCAGAGGAGCAAGTAACAACAATAAAGACAACACTCCTAGTTACAGAGCTCAGGGGTCTTCAGGCCAATTTCTCTACTTATACAACTGAACAATGGAGCATTTTGTTCCAAAACGACTTGCTTAACTTGACAGTATACTTCAACCAAACCCTTCTTGAGATCATCCCGCTGAACATATCTTGCCAACCCTACCAAGCAATGTAAGTACAATGATATCGAAGGGGAAAAAATCTGTGCACATGGCTTTTGCAAACCATAAATACTGGGCAAAATGAAAGAATTTAAAGAAAGGCATATAACTACAAGTATTTAAGTCACACTCCCAAATGTTCTTATCTTTTTCTGAAACAGAGTAAAGGCATTTAGCATTCAGTTTAGCTCAATGACAAACGACACAAGACAAGCAATCTATCAGCACTTCCTGAAACCATACTTGTCGGCAAATGCAGCCACTTCCATAGGTATGTTTTCACATCTACTGTCATCTTGTTAGGTAAAGGTGTATTTTTTTCTCACCTGGCTGTAGGAAAAGTTTAAATTTTCTGTTTGGTTTTGGATTTGCTTTTAGTTGGCTTGGTAAATTATTTTTTGTTTTTTTCCATAGTGCTTTGTGGTGCTGGAAGCTTTGAGAACTGGCGTGAACTGAACTTTGGAGCCTTTTTCTACTTCTTCTCACTTGAAGAAATCATGACACTCAATAAAAACTTTACACTGGTAAGTTCCTGCAAATGGGTTGACATTACAAATCCTAGGTTGATGATGAAGGGCTGTAAGAGGTCAATTAAAAAAGGTTACACTGACATAGGGTGGTGCAATGCTATAGGCTTTTGTCACCCAAGAGGACCACACACACACCTTACTTGCATCATAAAGGGGGATTCATGATATACAAGTGAAAGTGTCAACACTGAAACCAAGGTCAGAACTATGTTTCTGGGATAGAGAGTTACAAAGGCTTGAAGGAATAGATTGGGAAAAATCCAAGTTGGCATCTGGAAAAAAGATGACTAAAATAGTAATAGATACGTAGAGAATTAAAAATACTGTATCCTTTGTTTCTTAAAAAGAGAAAATATCAAAAATCTTTTTCAGAATGACCTTTCTCCAATGGACATAGCTTACTCAGTGACCACAGCTAACATTCTCCTCAATGCAACTTTGCTTGAAAAATATCTAAGTGCCATCGCACCGCAAAATGTCACAGTCTTCCTGGAAGCTTTCTCTTCCACCGCAAAACAGGTACATACAAAAGAGCAAACCTCAAACATCTTGTGCTTTGACAAGAATCCAGCTAAAGTTTCATTCTTTGAGAAGACTCTTGTATGTATGTTTGATCAGCATGCAAGCAATAGCATCTTTTCCTTACCTTTTACACAAATCCATGTTTTTTTATGTAGGCCAACCTGTCAGAGGAGCAAGTAACAACAATAAAGACAACACTCCTAGTTACAGAGCTCAGGGGTCTTCAGGCCAACTTCTCTACTTATACAACTGAACAATGGAGCATTTTGTTCCAAAACGACTTGCTTAACTTGACAGTATACTTCAACCAAACCCTTCTTCAGATCATCCCGCTGAACATATCTTGCCAACCCTACCAAGCAATGTAAGTACAATGATATCGATGGGAAAAAAATCTGTGTCCATGGCTTTTGCAAACCATAAATACTGGGCAAAATGAAAGAATTTAAAGAAAGGCCTATAACTAAAAGTATTTAAGTCACACTCCCAAATGTTCTTATCTTTTTCTGAAACAGAGTAAAGGCATTTAGCATTCAGTTTAGCTCAATGACAAACGACACAAGACAAGCAATCATTCAGCACTTCCTGAAACCATACTTGTCGGCAAATGCAGCCACTTCCACAGGTATGTTTTCACATCTACTGTCATCTTGTTAGGTAAAGGTGTATTTTTTTCTCACCTGGCTGTAGGAAAAGTTTAAATTTTTTGTTTGGTTTTGGATTTGCTTTTAGTTGGCTTGGTAAATTATTTTTTGTTTTTTTCCATAGTGCTTTGTGGTGCTGGAAGCTTTGAGAACTGGCGTGAACTGAACTTTGGAGCCTTTTTCTACTTCTTCTCACTTGAAGAAATCATGACACTCAATAGAAACTTTACACTGGTAAGTTCCTGCAAATGGGTTGACATTACAAATCCTAGGTTGATGATGAAGGGCTGTAAAAGGTCAATTAAAAAAGGTTACACTGACATAGGGTGGTGCAATGCTATAGGCTTTTGTCACCCAAGAGGACCACACACACACCTTACTTGCATCATAAAGGGGGATTCATGATATACAAGTGAAAGTGTCAACACTGAAACCAAGGTCAGAACTATGTTTCTGGGATAGAGAGTTACAAAGGCTTGAAGGAATAGATTGGGAAAAATCCAAGTTGGCATCTGGAAAAAAGATGACTAAAATAGTAATAGATACGTAGAGAATTAAAAATACTGTATCCTTTGTTTCTTAAAAAGAGAAAATATCAAAAATCTTTTTCAGAATGACCTTTCTCCAATGGACATAGCTTACTCAGTGACCACATCTAACATTCTCCTCAATGCAACTTTGCTTGAAAAATATCTAAGTGCCATCGCACCGCAAAATGTCACAGTCTTCCTGGAAGCTTTCTCTTCCACCGCAAAACAGGTACATACAAAAGAGCAAACCTCAAACATCTTGTGCTTTGACAAGAATCCAGCTAAAGTTTCATTCTTTGAGAAGACTCTTGTATGTATGTTTGATCAGCATGCAAGCAATAGCAGCTTTTCCTTACCTTTTACACAAATCCATGTTTTTTTATGTAGGCCAACCTGTCAGAGGAGCAAGTAACAACAATAAAGACAACACTCCTAGTTACAGAGCTCAGGGGTCTTCAGGCCAACTTCTCTACTTATACAACTGAACAATGGAGCATTTTGTTCCAAAACGACTTGCTTAACTTGACAGTATACTTCAACCAAACCCTTCTTGAGATCATCCCGCTGAACATATCTTGCCAACCCTACCAAGCAATGTAAGTACAATGATATTGAAGGGAAAAAAATCTGTGTCCATGGCTTTTGCAAACCATAAATACTGGGCAAAATGAAAGAATTTAAAGAAAGGCATATAACTACAAGTATTTAAGTCACACTCCCAAATGTTCTTATCTTTTTCTGAAACAGAGTAAAGGCATTTAGCATTCAGTTTAGCTCAATGACAAATGACACAAGAGAAGCAATCTATCAGCACTTCCTGAAACCATACTTGTCGGCAAATGCAGCCACTTCCACAGGTATGTTTTCGCATCTACTGTCATCTTGTTAGGTAAAGGTGTATTTTTTTCTCACCTGGCTGTAGGAAAAGTTTAAATTTTCTGTTTGGTTTTGGATTTGCTTTTAGTTGGCTTGGTAAATTTTTTTTGTTTTTTTCCATAGTGCTTTGTGGTGCTGGAAGCTTTGAGGACTGGCGTGAACTGAACTTTGGAGCCTTTTTCTACTTCTTCTCACTTGAAGAAATCATGACACTCAATAAAAACTTTACACTGGTAAGTTCCTGCAAATGAGTTGACATTACATATCCTAGGTTGATGATGAAGGGCTGTAAGAGGTCAATTAAAAAAGGTTACACTGACATAGGGTGGTGCAATGCTATAGGCTTTTGTCACCCAAGAGGACCACACACACACCTTACTTGCATCATAAAGGGGGATTCATGATATACAAGTGAAAGTGTCAACACTGAAACCAAGGTCAGAACTATGTTTCTGGGATAGAGAGTTACAAAGGCTTGAAGGAATAGATTGGGAAAAATCCAAGTTGGCATCTGGAAAAAAGATGACTAAAATAGTAATAGATACGTAGAGAATTAAAAATACTGTATCCTTTGTTTCTTAAAAAGAGAAAATATCAAAAATCTTTTTCAGAATGACCTTTCTCCAATGGACATAGCTTACTCAGTGACCACAGCTAACATTCTCCTCAATGCAACTTTGCTTGAAAAATATCTAAGTGCCATCGCACCGCAAAATGTCACAGTCTTCCTGGAAGCTTTCTCTTCCACCGCAAAACAGGTACATACAAAAGAGCAAACCTCAAACATCTTGTGCTTTGACAAGAATACAGCTAAAGTTTCATTCTTTGAGAAGACTCTTGTATGTATGTTTGATCAGCATGCAAGCAATAGCATCTTTTCCTTACCTTTTACACAAATCCATGTTTTTTTATGTAGGCCAACCTGTCAGAGGAGCAAGTAACAACAATAAAGACAACACTCCTAGTTACAGAGCTCAGGGGTCTTCAGGCCAACTTCTCTACTTATACAACTGAACAATGGAGCATTTTGTTCCAAAACGGCTTGCTTAACTTGACAGTATACTTCAACCAAACCCTTCTTCAGATCATCCCGCTGAACATATCTTGCCAACCCTACCAAGCAATGTAAGTACAATGATATCGAAGGGAAAAAAATCTGTGTCCATGGCTTTTGCAAACCATAAATACTGGGCAAAATGAAAGAATTTAAACAAAGGCATATAACTAAAAGTATTTAAGTCACACTCCCAAATGTTCTTATCTTTTTCTGAAACAGAGTAAAGGCATTTAGCATTCAGTTTAGCTCAATGACAAACGACACAAGAGAAGCAATCTATCAGCACTTCCTGAAACCATACTTGTCGGCAAATGCAGCCACTTCCACAGGTATGTTTTCGCATCTACTGTCATCTTGTTAGGTAAAGGTGTATTTTTTTTCTCACCTGGCTGTAGGAAAAGTTTAAATTTTCTGTTTGGTTTTGGATTTGCTTTTAGTTGGCTTGGTAAATTTTTTTTTGTTTTTTTCCATAGTGCTTTGTGGTGCTGGAAGCTTTGAGAACTGGCGTGAACTGAACTTTGGAGCCTTTTTCTACTTCTTCTCACTTGAAGAAATCATGACACTCAATAAAAACTTTACACTGGTAAGTTCCTGCAAATGGGTTGACATTACAAATCCTAGGTTGATGATGAAGGGCTGTAAGAGGTCAATTAAAAAAGGTTACACTGACATAGGGTGGTGCAATGCTATAGGCTTTTGTCACCCAAGAGGACCACACACACACCTTACTTGCATCATAAAGGGGGATTCATGATATACAAGTGAAAGTGTCAACACTGAAACCAAGGTCAGAACTATGTTTCTGGGATAGAGAGTTACAAAGGCTTGAAGGAATAGATTGGGAAAAATCCAAGTTGGCATCTGGAAAAAAGATGACTAAAATAGTAATAGATACGTAGAGAATTAAAAATACTGTATCCTTTGTTTCTTAAAAAGAGAAAATATCAAAAATCTTTTTCAGAATGACCTTTCTCCAATGGACATAGCTTACTCAGTGACCACAGCTAACATTCTCCTCAATGCAACTTTGCTTGAAAAATATCTAAGTGCCATCGCACCGCAAAATGTCACAGTCTTCCTGGAAGCTTTCTCTTCCACCGCAAAACAGGTACATACAAAAGAGCAAACCTCAAACATCTTGTGCTTTGACAAGAATCCAGCTAAAGTTTCATTCTTTGAGAAGACTCTTGTATGTATGTTTGATCAGCATGCAAGCAATAGCATCTTTTCCTTACCTTTTACACAAATCCATGTTTTTTTATGTAGGCCAACCTGTCAGAGGAGCAAGTAACAACAATAAAGACAACACTCCTAGTTACAGAGCTCAGGGGTCTTCAGGCCAACTTCTCTACTTATACAACTGAACAATGGAGCATTTTGTTCCAAAACGACTTGCTTAACTTGACAGTATACTTCAACCAAACCCTTCTTGAGATCATCCCGCTGAACATATCTTGCCAACCCTACCAAGCAATGTAAGTACAATGATATCGAAGGGAAAAAAATCTGTGTCCATGGCTTTTGCAAACCATAAATACTGGGCAAAATGAAAGAATTTAAAGAAAGGCCTATAACTAAAAGTATTTAAGTCACACTCCCAAATGTTCTTATCTTTTTCTGAAACAGAGTAAAGGCATTTAGCATTCAGTTTAGCTCAATGACAAACGACACAAGACAAGCAATCTATCAGCACTTCCTGAAACCATACTTGTCGGCAAATGCAGCCACTTCCACAGGTATGTTTTCACATCTACTGTCATCTTGTTAGGTAAAGGTGTATTTTTTTCTCACCTGGCTGTAGGAAAAGTTTAAATTTTTTGTTTGGTTTTGGATTTGCTTTTAGTTGGCTTGGTAAATTATTTTTTGTTTTTTTCCATAGTGCTTTGTGGTGCTGGAAGCTTTGAGAACTGGCGTGAACTGAACTTTGGAGCCTTTTTCTACTTCTTCTCACTTGAAGAAATCATGACACTCAATAGAAACTTTACACTGGTAAGTTCCTGCAAATGGGTTGACATTACAAATCCTAGGTTGATGATGAAGGGCTGTAAAAGGTCAATTAAAAAAGGTTACACTGACATAGGGTGGTGCAATGCTATAGGCTTTTGTCACCCAAGAGGACCACACACACACCTTACTTGCATCATAAAGGGGGATTCATGATATACAAGTGAAAGTGTCAACACTGAAACCAAGGTCAGAACTATGTTTCTGGGATAGAGAGTTACAAAGGCTTGAAGGAATAGATTGGGAAAAATCCAAGTTGGCATCTGGAAAAAAGATGACTAAAATAGTAATAGATACGTAGAGAATTAAAAATACTGTATCCTTTGTTTCTTAAAAAGAGAAAATATCAAAAATCTTTTTCAGAATGACCTTTCTCCAATGGACATAGCTTACTCAGTGACCACAGCTAACATTCTCCTCAATGCAACTTTGCTTGAAAAATATCTAAGTGCCATCGCACCGCAAAATGTCACAGTCTTCCTGGAAGCTTTCTCTTCCACCGCAAAACAGGTACATACAAAAGAGCAAACCTCAAACATCTTGTGCTTTGACAAGAATCCAGCTAAAGTTTCATTCTTTGAGAAGACTCTTGTATGTATGTTTGATCAGCATGCAAGCAATAGCAGCTTTTCCTTACCTTTTACACAAATCCATGTTTTTTTATGTAGGCCAACCTGTCAGAGGAGCAAGTAACAACAATAAAGACAACACTCCTAGTTACAGAGCTCAGGGGTCTTCAGGCCAACTTCTCTACTTATACAACTGAACAATGGAGCATTTTGTTCCAAAACGACTTGCTTAACTTGACAGTATACTTCAACCAAACCCTTCTTGAGATCATCCCGCTGAACATATCTTGCCAACCCTACCAAGCAATGTAAGTACAATGATATTGAAGGGAAAAAAATCTGTGTCCATGGCTTTTGCAAACCATAAATACTGGGCAAAATGAAAGAATTTAAAGAAAGGCATATAACTACAAGTATTTAAGTCACACTCCCAAATGTTCTTATCTTTTTCTGAAACAGAGTAAAGGCATTTAGCATTCAGTTTAGCTCAATGACAAATGACACAAGAGAAGCAATCTATCAGCACTTCCTGAAACCATACTTGTCGTCAAATGCAGCCACTTCCACAGGTATGTTTTCGCATCTACTGTCATCTTGTTAGGTAAAGGTGTATTTTTTTCTCACCTGGCTGTAGGAAAAGTTTAAATTTTCTGTTTGGTTTTGGATTTGCTTTTAGTTGGCTTGGTAAATTTTTTTTGTTTTTTTCCATAGTGCTTTGTGGTGCTGGAAGCTTTGAGAACTGGCGTGAACTGAACTTTGGAGCCTTTTTCTTCTTCTTCTCACTTGAAGAAATCATGACACTCAATAAAAACTTTACACTGGTAAGTTCCTGCAAATGGGTTGATATTACAAATCCTAGGTTGATGATGAAGGGCTGTAAGAGGTCAATTAAAAAAGGTTACACTGACATAGGGTGGTGCAATACTATAGGCTTTTGTCACCCAAGAGAACCACACACACCTTGCTTGCATCATAAAGGGGGATTCATGATATACAAGTGAAAGTGTCAACACTGAAACCAAGGTCAGAACTATGTTTCTGGGATAGAGAGTTACAAAGGCTTGAAGGAATAGATTGGGAAAAATCCAAGTTGGCAGCTGGAAAAAGATGCCTAAAATGGTAATAGATACCTAGAGAATTTAAAATACTGTATCCTTTGTTTCTTAAAAAGAGAAAATATCAAAAATCTTTTTCAGAATGACCTTTCTCCAATGGACATAGCTTACTCAGTGACCACAGCTAACATTCTCCTCAATGCAACTTTGCTTGAAAAATATCTAAGTGCCATCGCACCGCAAAATGTCACAGTCTTCCTGGAAGCTTTCTCTTCCACCGCAAAACAGGTACATACAAAAGAGCAAACCTCAAACATCTTGTGCTTTGACAAGAATCCAGCTAAAGTTTCATTCTTTGAGAAGACTCTTGTATGTATGTTTGATCAGCATGCAAGCAATAGCAGATTTTCCTTACCTTTTACACAAATCCATGTTTTTTTATGTAGGCCAACCTGTCAGAGGAGCAAGTAACAACAATAAAGACAACACTCCTAGTTACAGAGCTCAGGGGTCTTCAGGCCAACTTCTCTACTTATACAACTGAACAATGGAGCATTTTGTTCCAAAACGACTTGCTTAACTTGACAGTATACTTCAACCAAACCCTTCTTGAGATCATCCCGCTGAACATATCTTGCCAACCCTACCAAGCAATGTAAGTACAATGATATCGAAGGGAAAAAAATCTGTGTCCATGGCTTTTGCAAACCATAAATACTGGACAAATTGAAAGAATTTAAAGAAAGGCCTATAACTAAAAGTATTTAAGTCACACTCCCAAATGTTCTTATCTTTTTCTGAAACAGAGTAAAGGCATTTAGCATTCAGTTTAGCTCAATGACAAACGACACAAGACAAGCAATCTATCAGCACTTCCTGAAACCATACTTGTCGGCAAATGCAGCCACTTCCACAGGTATGTTTTCACATCTACTGTCATCTTGTTAGGTAAAGGTGTATTTTTTTCTCACCTGGCTGTAGGAAAAGTTTAAATTTTCTGTTTGGTTTTGGATTTGCTTTTAGTTGGCTTGGTAAATTATTTTTTGTTTTTTTCCATAGTGCTTTGTGGTGCTGGAAGCTTTGAGAACTGGCGTGAACTGAACTTTGGAGCCTTTTTCTACTTCTTCTCACTTGAAGAAATCATGACACTCAATAAAAACTTTACACTGGTAAGTTCCTACAAATGGGTTGACATTACAAATCCTAGGTTGATGATGAAGGGCTGTAAGAGGTCAATTAAAAAAGGTTACACTGACATAGGGTGGTGCAATGCTATAGGCTTTTGTCACCCAAGAGGACCACACACACACCTTACTTGCATCATAAAGGGGGATTCATGATATACAAGTGAAAGTGTCAACACTGAAACCAAGGTCAGAACTATGTTTCTGGGATAGAGAGTTACAAAGGCTTGAAGGAATAGATTGGGAAAAATCCAAGTTGGCATCTGGAAAAAAGATGACTAAAATAGTAATAGATACGTAGAGAATTAAAAATACTGTATCCTTTGTTTCTTAAAAAGAGAAAATATCAAAAATCTTTTTCAGAATGACCTTTCTCCAATGGACATAGCTTACTCAGTGACCACAGCTAACATTCTCCTCAATGCAACTTTGCTTGAAAAATATCTAAGTGCCATCGCACCGCAAAATGTCACAGTCTTCCTGGAAGCTTTCTCTTCCACCGCAAAACAGGTACATACAAAAGAGCAAACCTCAAACATCTTGTGCTTTGACAAGAATCCAGCTAAAGTTTCATTCTTTGAGAAGACTCTTGTATGTATGTTTGATCAGCATGCAAGCAATAGCAGCTTTTCCTTACCTTTTACACAAATCCATGTTTTTTTATGTAGGCCAACCTGTCAGAGGAGCAAGTAACAACAATAAAGACAACACTCCTAGTTACAGAGCTCAGGGGTCTTCAGGCCAACTTCTCTACTTATACAACTGAACAATGGAGCATTTTGTTCCAAAACGACTTGCTTAACTTGACAGTATACTTCAACCAAACCCTTCTTGAGATCATCCCGCTGAACATATCTTGCCAACCCTACCAAGCAATGTAAGTACAATGATATTGAAGGGAAAAAAATCTGTGTCCATGGCTTTTGCAAACCATAAATACTGGGCAAAATGAAAGAATTTAAAGAAAGGCATATAACTACAAGTATTTAAGTCACACTCCCAAATGTTCTTATCTTTTTCTGAAACAGAGTAAAGGCATTTAGCATTCAGTTTAGCTCAATGACAAATGACACAAGAGAAGCAATCTATCAGCACTTCCTGAAACCATACTTGTCGGCAAATGCAGCCACTTCCACAGGTATGTTTTCGCATCTACTGTCATCTTGTTAGGTAAAGGTGTATTTTTTTCTCACCTGGCTGTAGGAAAAGTTTAAATTTTCTGTTTGGTTTTGGATTTGCTTTTAGTTGGCTTGGTAAATTTTTTTTGTTTTTTTCCATAGTGCTTTGTGGTGCTGGAAGCTTTGAGAACTGGCGTGAACTGAACTTTGGAGCCTTTTTCTTCTTCTTCTCACTTAAAGAAATCATGACACTCAATAAAAACTTTACACTGGTAAGTTCCTGCAAATGGGTTGATATTACAAATCCTAGGTTGATGATGAAGGGCTGTAAGAGGTCAATTAAAAAAGGTTACACTGACATAGGGTGGTGCAATACTATAGGCTTTTGTCACCCAAGAGAACCACACACACCTTGCTTGCATCATAAAGGGGGATTCATGATATACAAGTGAAAGTGTCAACACTGAAACCAAGGTCAGAACTCTGTTTCTGGGATAGAGAGTTACAAAGGCTTGAAGGAATAGATTGGGAAAAATCCAAGTTGGCAGCTGGAAAAAGATGCCTAAAATGGTAATAGATACCTAGAGAATTTAAAATACTGTATCCTTTGTTTCTTAAAAAGAGAAAATATCAAAAATCTTTTTCAGAATGACCTTTCTCCAATGGACATAGCTTACTCAGTGACCACAGCTAACATTCTCCTCAATGCAACTTTGCTTGAAAAATATCTAAGTGCCATCGCACCGCAAAATGTCACAGTCTTCCTGGAAGCTTTCTCTTCCACCGCAAAACAGGTACATACAAAAGAGCAAACCTCAAACATATTGTGCTTTGACAAGAATCCAGCTAAAGTTTCATTCTTTGAGAAGACTCTTGTATGTATGTTTGATCAGCATGCAAGCAATAGCAGCTTTTCCTTACCTTTTACACAAATCCATGTTTTTTTATGTAGGCCAACCTGTCAGAGGAACAAGTAACAACAATAAAGACAACACTCCTAGTTACAGAGCTCAGGGGTCTTCAGGCCAACTTCTCTACTTATACAACTGAACAATGGAGCATTTTGTTCCAAAACGACTTGCTTAACTTGACAGTATACTTCAACCAAACCCTTCTTGAGATCATCCCGCTGAACATATCTTGCCAACCCTACCAAGCAATGTAAGTACAATGATATCGAAGAGAAAAAAATCTGTGTCCATGGCTTTTGCAAACCATAAATACTGGGCAAAATGAAAGAATTTAAAGAAAGGCCTATAACTAAAAGTATTTAAGTCACACTCCCAAATGTTCTTATCTTTTTCTGAAACAGAGTAAAGGCATTTAGCATTCAGTTTAGCTCAATGACAAACGACACAAGACAAGCAATCTATCAGCACTTCCTGAAACCATACTTGTCGGCAAATGCAGCCACTTCCACAGGTATGTTTTCACATCTACTGTCATCTTGTTAGGTAAAGGTGTATTTTTTTCTCACCTGGCTGTTGGAAAAGTTTAAATTTTCTGTTTGGTTTTGGATTTGCTTTTAGTTGGCTTGGTAAATTATTTTTTGTTTTTTTCCAAGTGTTTTGTGGTGCTGGAAGCTTTGAGACCTGGCGTGAACTGAACTTTGGAGCCTTTTTCTACTTCTTCTCACTTGAAGAAATCATGACACTCAATAAAAACTTTACACTGGTAAGTTCCTACAAATGGGTTGACATTACAAATCCTAGGTTGATGATGAAGGGCTGTAAGAGGTCAATTAAAAAAGGTTACACTGACATAGGGTGGTGCAATGCTATAGGCTTTTGTCACCCAAGAGGACCACACACACACCTTACTTGCATCATAAAGGGGGATTCATGATATACAAGTGAAAGTGTCAACACTGAAACCAAGGTCAGAACTATGTTTCTGGGATAGAGAGTTACAAAGGCTTGAAGGAATAGATTGGGAAAAATCCAAGTTGGCATCTGGAAAAAAGATGACTAAAATAGTAATAGATACGTGGAGAATTAAAAATACTGTATCCTTTGTTTCTTAAAAAGAGAAAATATCAAAAATCTTTTTCAGAATGACCTTTCTCCAATGGACATAGCTTACTCAGTGACCACAGCTAACATTCTCCTCAATGCAACTTTGCTTGAAAAATATCTAAGTGCCATCGCACCGCAAAATGTCACAGTCTTCCTGGAAGCTTTCTCTTCCACCGCAAAACAGGTACATACAAAAGAGCAAACCTCAAACATCTTGTGCTTTGACAAGAATCCAGCTAAAGTTTCATTCTTTGAGAAGACTCTTGTATGTATGTTTGATCAGCATGCAAGCAATAGCAGCTTTTCCTTACCTTTTACACAAATCCATGTTTTTTTATGTAGGCCAACCTGTCAGAGGAGCAAGTAACAACAATAAAGACAACACTCCTAGTTACAGAGCTCAGGGGTCTTCAGGCCAACTTCTCTACTTATACAACTGAACAATGGAGCATTTTGTTCCAAAACGACTTGCTTAACTTGACAGTATACTTCAACCAAACCCTTCTTGAGATCATCCCGCTGAACATATCTTGCCAACCCTACCAAGCAATGTAAGTACAATGATATCGAAGAGAAAAAAATCTGTGTCCATGGCTTTTGCAAACCATAAATACTGGGCAAAATGAAAGAATTTAAAGAAAGGCCTATAACTAAAAGTATTTAAGTCACACTCCCAAATGTTCTTATCTTTTTCTGAAACAGAGTAAAGGCATTTAGCATTCAGTTTAGCTCAATGACAAACGACACAAGACAAGCAATCTATCAGCACTTCCTGAAACCATACTTGTCGGCAAATGCAGCCACTTCCACAGGTATGTTTTCACATCTACTGTCATCTTGTTAGGTAAAGGTGTATTTTTTTCTCACCTGGCTGTAGGAAAAGTTTAAATTTTCTGTTTGGTTTTGGATTTGCTTTTAGTTGGCTTGGTAAATTATTTTTTGTTTTTTTCCAAGTGTTTTGTGGTGCTGGAAGCTTTGAGAACTGGCGTGAACTGAACTTTGGAGCCTTTTTCTACTTCTTCCCACTTGAAGAAATCATGACACTCAATAGAAACTTTACACTGGTAAGTTCCTGCAAATGGGTTGACATTACAAATCCTAGGTTGATGATGAAGGGCTGTAAGAGGTCAATTAAAAAAGGTTACACTGACATAGGGTGGTGCAATGCTATAGGCTTTTGTCACCCAAGAGGACCACACACACACCTTACTTGCATCATAAAGGGGGATTCATGATATACAAGTGAAAGTGTCAACACTGAAACCAAGGTCAGAACTATGTTTCTGGGATAGAGAGTTACAAAGGCTTGAAGGAATAGATTGGGAAAAATCCAAGTTGGCATCTGGAAAAAAGATGACTAAAATAGTAATAGATACGTAGAGAATTAAAAATACTGTATCCTTTGTTTCTTAAAAAGAGAAAATATCAAAAATCTTTTTCAGAATGACCTTTCTCCAATGGACATAGCTTACTCAGTGACCACAGCTAACATTCTCCTCAATGCAACTTTGCTTGAAAAATATCTAAGTGCCATCGCACCGCAAAATGTCACAGTCTTCCTGGAAGCTTTCTCTTCCACCGCAAAACAGGTACATACAAAAGAGCAAACCTCAAACATCTTGTGCTTTGACAAGAATCCAGCTAAAGTTTCATTCTTTGAGAAGACTCTTGTATGTATGTTTGATCAGCGTGCAAGCAATAGCAGCTTTTCCTTACCTTTTACACAAATCCATGTTTTTTTATGTAGGCCAACCTGTCAGAGGAGCAAGTAACAACAATAAAGACAACACTCCTAGTTACAGAGCTCAGGGGTCTTCAGGCCAACTTCTCTACTTATACAACTGAACAATGGAGCATTTTGTTCCAAAACGACTTGCTTAACTTGACAGTATACTTCAACCAAACCCTTCTTG
Source organism: Lithobates septentrionalis (assembly GCA_037952835.1). NCBI lineage: Eukaryota > Metazoa > Chordata > Amphibia > Anura > Ranidae > Lithobates > Lithobates septentrionalis. The sequence goes on along the minus strand of JBBDGP010000798.1, from coordinate 185,983 downwards.
AGATCATCCCGCTGAACATATCTTGCCAACCCTACCAAGCAATGTAAGTACAATGATATTGAAGGGAAAAAAATCTGTGTCCATGGCTTTTGCAAACCATAAATACTGGGCAAAATGAAAGAATTTAAAGAAAGGCATATAACTACAAGTATTTAAGTCACACTCCCAAATGTTCTTATCTTTTTCTGAAACAGAGTAAAGGCATTTAGCATTCAGTTTAGCTCAATGACAAATGACACAAGAGAAGCAATCTATCAGCACTTCCTGAAACCATACTTGTCGGCAAATGCAGCCACTTCCACAGGTATGTTTTCGCATCTACTGTCATCTTGTTAGGTAAAGGTGTATTTTTTTCTCACCTGGCTGTAGGAAAAGTTTAAATTTTCTGTTTTGTTTTGGATTTGCTTTTAGTTGGCTTGGTAAATTTTTTTTGTTTTTTTCCATAGTGCTTTGTGGTGCTGGAAGCTTTGAGAACTGGCGTGAACTGAACTTTGGAGCCTTTTTCTTCTTCTTCTCACTTGAAGAAATCATGACACTCAATAAAAACTTTACACTGGTAAGTTCCTGCAAATGGGTTGATATTACAAATCCTAGGTTGATGATGAAGGGCTGTAAGAGGTCAATTAAAAAAGGTTACACTGACATAGGGTGGTGCAATACTATAGGCTTTTGTCACCCAAGAGAACCACACACACCTTGCTTGCATCATAAAGGGGGATTCATGATATACAAGTGAAAGTGTCAACACTGAAACCAAGGTCAGAACTATGTTTCTGGGATAGAGAGTTACAAAGGCTTGAAGGAATAGATTGGGAAAAATCCAAGTTGGCAGCTGGAAAAAGATGCCTAAAATGGTAATAGATACCTAGAGAATTTAAAATACTGTATCCTTTGTTTCTTAAAAAGAGAAAATATCAAAAATCTTTTTCAGAATGACCTTTCTCCAATGGACATAGCTTACTCAGTGACCACAGCTAACATTCTCCTCAATGCAACTTTGCTTGAAAAATATCTAAGTGCCATCGCACCGCAAAATGTCACAGTCTTCCTGGAAGCTTTCTCTTCCACCGCAAAACAGGTACATACAAAAGAGCAAACCTCAAACATATTATGCTTTGACAAGAATCCAGCTAAAGTTTCATTCTTTGAGAAGACTCTTGTATGTATGTTTGATCAGCATGCAAGCAATAGCAGCTTTTCCTTACCTTTTACACAAATCCATGTTTTTTTATGTAGGCCAACCTGTCAGAGGAACAAGTAACAACAATAAAGACAACACTCCTAGTTACAGAGCTCAGGGGTCTTCAGGCCAACTTCTCTACTTATACAACTGAACAATGGAGCATTTTGTTCCAAAACGACTTGCTTAACTTGACAGTATACTTCAACCAAACCCTTCTTGAGATCATCCCGCTGAACATATCTTGCCAACCCTACCAAGCAATGTAAGTACAATGATATCGAAGAGAAAAAAATCTGTGTCCATGGCTTTTGCAAACCATAAATACTGGGCAAAATGAAAGAATTTAAAGAAAGGCCTATAACTAAAAGTATTTAAGTCACACTCCCAAATGTTCTTATCTTTTTCTGAAACAGAGTAAAGGCATTTAGCATTCAGTTTAGCTCAATGACAAACGACACAAGACAAGCAATCTATCAGCACTTCCTGAAACCATACTTGTCGGCAAATGCAGCCACTTCCACAGGTATGTTTTCACATCTACTGTCATCTTGTTAGGTAAAGGTGTATTTTTTTCTCACCTGGCTGTAGGAAAAGTTTAAATTTTCTGTTTGGTTTTGGATTTGCTTTTAGTTGGCTTGGTAAATTATTTTTTGTTTTTTTCCAAGTGTTTTGTGGTGCTGGAAGCTTTGAGAACTGGCGTGAACTGAACTTTGGAGCCTTTTTCTACTTCTTCCCACTTGAAGAAATCATGACACTCAATAGAAACTTTACACTGGTAAGTTCCTGCAAATGGGTTGACATTACAAATCCTAGGTTGATGATGAAGGGCTGTAAGAGGTCAATTAAAAAAGGTTACACTGACATAGGGTGGTGCAATGCTATAGGCTTTTGTCACCCAAGAGGACCACACACACACCTTACTTGCATCATAAAGGGGGATTCATGATATACAAGTGAAAGTGTCAACACTGAAACCAAGGTCAGAACTATGTTTCTGGGATAGAGAGTTACAAAGGCTTGAAGGAATAGATTGGGAAAAATCCAAGTTGGCATCTGGAAAAAAGATGACTAAAATAGTAATAGATACGTAGAGAATTAAAAATACTGTATCCTTTGTTTCTTAAAAAGAGAAAATATCAAAAATCTTTTTCAGAATGACCTTTCTCCAATGGACATAGCTTACTCAGTGACCACAGCTAACATTCTCCTCAATGCAACTTTGCTTGAAAAATATCTAAGTGCCATCGCACCGCAAAATGTCACAGTCTTCCTGGAAGCTTTCTCTTCCACCGCAAAACAGGTACATACAAAAGAGCAAACCTCAAACATCTTGTGCTTTGACAAGAATCCAGCTAAAGTTTCATTCTTTGAGAAGACTCTTGTATGTATGTTTGATCAGCGTGCAAGCAATAGCAGCTTTTCCTTACCTTTTACACAAATCCATGTTTTTTTATGTAGGCCAACCTGTCAGAGGAGCAAGTAACAACAATAAAGACAACACTCCTAGTTACAGAGCTCAGGGGTCTTCAGGCCAACTTCTCTACTTATACAACTGAACAATGGAGCATTTTGTTCCAAAACGACTTGCTTAACTTGACAGTATACTTCAACCAAACCCTTCTTGAGATCATCCCGCTGAACATATCTTGCCAACCCTACCAAGCAATGTAAGTACAATGATATTGAAGGGAAAAAAATCTGTGTCCATGGCTTTTGCAAACCATAAATACTGGGCAAAATGAAAGAATTTAAAGAAAGGCATATAACTACAAGTATTTAAGTCACACTCCCAAATGTTCTTATCTTTTTCTGAAACAGAGTAAAGGCATTTAGCATTCAGTTTAGCTCAATGACAAATGACACAAGAGAAGCAATCTATCAGCACTTCCTGAAACCATACTTGTCGGCAAATGCAGCCACTTCCACAGGTATGTTTTCGCATCTACTGTCATCTTGTTAGGTAAAGGTGTATTTTTTTCTCACCTGGCTGTAGGAAAAGTTTAAATTTTCTGTTTTGTTTTGGATTTGCTTTTAGTTGGCTTGGTAAATTTTTTTTGTTTTTTTCCATAGTGCTTTGTGGTGCTGGAAGCTTTGAGAACTGGCGTGAACTGAACTTTGGAGCCTTTTTCTTCTTCTTCTCACTTGAAGAAATCATGACACTCAATAAAAACTTTACACTGGTAAGTTCCTGCAAATGGGTTGATATTAAAAATCCTAGGTTGATGATGAAGGGCTGTAAGAGGTCAATTAAAAAAGGTTACACTGACATAGGGTGGTGCAATACTATAGGCTTTTGTCACCCAAGAGAACCACACACACCTTGCTTGCATCATAAAGGGGGATTCATGATATACAAGTGAAAGTGTCAACACTGAAACCAAGGTCAGAACTATGTTTCTGGGATAGAGAGTTACAAAGGCTTGAAGGAATAGATTGGGAAAAATCCAAGTTGGCAGCTGGAAAAAGATGCCTAAAATGGTAATAGATACCTAGAGAATTTAAAATACTGTATCCTTTGTTTCTTAAAAAGAGAAAATATCAAAAATCTTTTTCAGAATGACCTTTCTCCAATGGACATAGCTTACTCAGTGACCACAGCTAACATTCTCCTCAATGCAACTTTGCTTGAAAAATATCTAAGTGCCATCGCACCGCAAAATGTCACAGTCTTCCTGGAAGCTTTCTCTTCCACCGCAAAACAGGTACATACAAAAGAGCAAACCTCAAACATATTGTGCTTTGACAAGAATCCAGCTAAAGTTTCATTCTTTGAGAAGACTCTTGTATGTATGTTTGATCAGCATGCAAGCAATAGCAGCTTTTCCTTACCTTTTACACAAATCCATGTTTTTTTATGTAGGCCAACCTGTCAGAGGAACAAGTAACAACAATAAAGACAACACTCCTAGTTACAGAGCTCAGGGGTCTTCAGGCCAACTTCTCTACTTATACAACTGAACAATGGAGCATTTTGTTCCAAAACGACTTGCTTAACTTGACAGTATACTTCAACCAAACCCTTCTTGAGATCATCCCGCTGAACATATCTTGCCAACCCTACCAAGCAATGTAAGTACAATGATATCGAAGAGAAAAAAATCTGTGTCCATGGCTTTTGCAAACCATAAATACTGGGCAAAATGAAAGAATTTAAAGAAAGGCCTATAACTAAAAGTATTTAAGTCACACTCCCAAATGTTCTTATCTTTTTCTGAAACAGAGTAAAGGCATTTAGCATTCAGTTTAGCTCAATGACAAACGACACAAGACAAGCAATCTATCAGCACTTCCTGAAACCATACTTGTCGGCAAATGCAGCCACTTCCACAGGTATGTTTTCACATCTACTGTCATCTTGTTAGGTAAAGGTGTATTTTTTTCTCACCTGGCTGTAGGAAAAGTTTAAATTTTCTGTTTGGTTTTGGATTTGCTTTTAGTTGGCTTGGTAAATTATTTTTTGTTTTTTTCCAAGTGTTTTGTGGTGCTGGAAGCTTTGAGAACTGGCGTGAACTGAACTTTGGAGCCTTTTTCTACTTCTTCCCACTTGAAGAAATCATGACACTCAATAGAAACTTTACACTGGTAAGTTCCTGCAAATGGGTTGACATTACAAATCCTAGGTTGATGATGAAGGGCTGTAAGAGGTCAATTAAAAAAGGTTACACTGACATAGGGTGGTGCAATGCTATAGGCTTTTGTCACCCAAGAGGACCACACACACACCTTACTTGCATCATAAAGGGGGATTCATGATATACAAGTGAAAGTGTCAACACTGAAACCAAGGTCAGAACTATGTTTCTGGGATAGAGAGTTACAAAGGCTTGAAGGAATAGATTGGGAAAAATCCAAGTTGGCATCTGGAAAAAAAGATGACTAAAATAGTAATAGATACGTAGAGAATTAAAAATACTGTATCCTTTGTTTCTTAAAAAGAGAAAATATCAAAAATCTTTTTCAGAATGACCTTTCTCCAATGGACATAGCTTACTCAGTGACCACAGCTAACATTCTCCTCAATGCAACTTTGCTTGAAAAATATCTAAGTGCCATCGCACCGCAAAATGTCACAGTCTTCCTGGAAGCTTTCTCTTCCACCGCAAAACAGGTACATACAAAAGAGCAAACCTCAAACATATTGTGCTTTGACAAGAATCCAGCTAAAGTTTCATTCTTTGAGAAGACTCTTGTATGTATGTTTGATCAGCGTGCAAGCAATAGCAGCTTTTCCTTACCTTTTACACAAATCCATGTTTTTTTATGTAGGCCAACCTGTCAGAGGAGCAAGTAACAACAATAAAGACAACACTCCTAGTTACAGAGCTCAGGGGTCTTCAGGCCAACTTCTCTACTTATACAACTGAACAATGGAGCATTTTGTTCCAAAACGACTTGCTTAACTTGACAGTATACTTCAACCAAACCCTTCTTGAGATCATCCCGCTGAACATATCTTGCCAACCCTACCAAGCAATGTAAGTACAATGATATTGAAGGGAAAAAAATCTGTGTCCATGGCTTTTGCAAACCATAAATACTGGGCAAAATGAAAGAATTTAAAGAAAGGCATATAACTACAAGTATTTAAGTCACACTCCCAAATGTTCTTATCTTTTTCTGAAACAGAGTAAAGGCATTTAGCATTCAGTTTAGCTCAATGACAAATGACACAAGAGAAGCAATCTATCAGCACTTCCTGAAACCATACTTGTCGGCAAATGCAGCCACTTCCACAGGTATGTTTTCGCATCTACTGTCATCTTGTTAGGTAAAGGTGTATTTTTTTCTCACCTGGCTGTAGGAAAAGTTTAAATTTTCTGTTTTGTTTTGGATTTGCTTTTAGTTGGCTTGGTAAATTTTTTTTGTTTTTTTCCATAGTGCTTTGTGGTGCTGGAAGCTTTGAGAACTGGCGTGAACTGAACTTTGGAGCCTTTTTCTTCTTCTTCTCACTTGAAGAAATCATGACACTCAATAAAAACTTTACACTGGTAAGTTCCTGCAAATGGGTTGATATTACAAATCCTAGGTTGATGATGAAGGGCTGTAAGAGGTCAATTAAAAAAGGTTACACTGACATAGGGTGGTGCAATACTATAGGCTTTTGTCACCCAAGAGAACCACACACACCTTGCTTGCATCATAAAGGGGGATTCATGATATACAAGTGAAAGTGTCAACACTGAAACCAAGGTCAGAACTATGTTTCTGGGATAGAGAGTTACAAAGGCTTGAAGGAATAGATTGGGAAAAATCCAAGTTGGCAGCTGGAAAAAGATGCCTAAAATGGTAATAGATACCTAGAGAATTTAAAATACTGTATCCTTTGTTTCTTAAAAAGAGAAAATATCAAAAATCTTTTTCAGAATGACCTTTCTCCAATGGACATAGCTTACTCAGTGACCACAGCTAACATTCTCCTCAATGCAACTTTGCTTGAAAAATATCTAAGTGCCATCGCACCGCAAAATGTCACAGTCTTCCTGGAAGCTTTCTCTTCCACCGCAAAACAGGTACATACAAAAGAGCAAACCTCAAACATATTGTGCTTTGACAAGAATCCAGCTAAAGTTTCATTCTTTGAGAAGACTCTTGTATGTATGTTTGATCAGCATGCAAGCAATAGCAGCTTTTCCTTACCTTTTACACAAATCCATGTTTTTTTATGTAGGCCAACCTGTCAGAGGAACAAGTAACAACAATAAAGACAACACTCCTAGTTACAGAGCTCAGGGGTCTTCAGGCCAACTTCTCTACTTATACAACTGAACAATGGAGCATTTTGTTCCAAAACGACTTGCTTAACTTGACAGTATACTTCAACCAAACCCTTCTTCAGATCATCCCGCTGAACATATCTTGCCAACCCTACCAAGCAATGTAAGTACAATGATATCGAAGAGAAAAAAATCTGTGTCCATGGCTTTTGCAAACCATAAATACTGGGCAAAATGAAAGAATTTAAAGAAAGGCCTATAACTAAAAGTATTTAAGTCACACTCCCAAATGTTCTTATCTTTTTCTGAAACAGAGTAAAGGCATTTAGCATTCAGTTTAGCTCAATGACAAACGACACAAGACAAGCAATCTATCAGCACTTCCTGAAACCATACTTGTCGGCAAATGCAGCCACTTCCACAGGTATGTTTTCACATCTACTGTCATCTTGTTAGGTAAAGGTGTATTTTTTTCTCACCTGGCTGTAGGAAAAGTTTAAATTTTCTGTTTGGTTTTGGATTTGCTTTTAGTTGGCTTGGTAAATTATTTTTTGTTTTTTTCCAAGTGTTTTGTGGTGCTGGAAGCTTTGAGAACTGGCGTGAACTGAACTTTGGAGCCTTTTTCTACTTCTTCCCACTTGAAGAAATCATGACACTCAATAGAAACTTTACACTGGTAAGTTCCTGCAAATGGGTTGACATTACAAATCCTAGGTTGATGATGAAGGGCTGTAAGAGGTCAATTAAAAAAGGTTACACTGACATAGGGTGGTGCAATGCTATAGGCTTTTGTCACCCAAGAGGACCACACACACACCTTACTTGCATCATAAAGGGGGATTCATGATATACAAGTGAAAGTGTCAACACTGAAACCAAGGTCAGAACTATGTTTCTGGGATAGAGAGTTACAAAGGCTTGAAGGAATAGATTGGGAAAAATCCAAGTTGGCATCTGGAAAAAAGATGACTAAAATAGTAATAGATACGTAGAGAATTAAAAATACTGTATCCTTTGTTTCTTAAAAAGAGAAAATATCAAAAATCTTTTTCAGAATGACCTTTCTCCAATGGACATAGCTTACTCAGTGACCACAGCTAACATTCTCCTCAATGCAACTTTGCTTGAAAAATATCTAAGTGCCATCGCACCGCAAAATGTCACAGTCTTCCTGGAAGCTTTCTCTTCCACCGCAAAACAGGTACATACAAAAGAGCAAACCTCAAACATCTTGTGCTTTGACAAGAATCCAGCTAAAGTTTCATTCTTTGAGAAGACTCTTGTATGTATGTTTGATCAGCATGCAAGCAATAGCAGCTTTTCCCTACCTTTTACACAAATCCATGTTTTTTTATGTAGGCCAACCTGTCAGAGGAGCAAGTAACAACAATAAAGACAACACTCCTAGTTACAGAGCTCAGGGGTCTTCAGGCCAACTTCTCTACTTATACAACTGAACAATGGAGCATTTTGTTCCAAAACGACTTGCTTAACTTGACAGTATACTTCAACCAAACCCTTCTTGAGATCATCCCGCTGAACATATCTTGCCAACCCTACCAAGCAATGTAAGTACAATGATATTGAAGGGAAAAAAATCTGTGTCCATGGCTTTTGCAAACCATAAATACTGGGCAAAATGAAAGAATTTAAAGAAAGGCATATAACTACAAGTATTTAAGTCACACTCCCAAATGTTCTTATCTTTTTCTGAAACAGAGTAAAGGCATTTAGCATTCAGTTTAGCTCAATGACAAATGACACAAGAGAAGCAATCTATCAGCACTTCCTGAAACCATACTTGTCGGCAAATGCAGCCACTTCCACAGGTATGTTTTCGCATCTACTGTCATCTTGTTAGGTAAAGGTGTATTTTTTTCTCACCTGGCTGTAGGAAAAGTTTAAATTTTCTGTTTGGTTTTGGATTTGCTTTTAGTTGACTTGGTAATTTTTTTTTGTTTTTTTCCATAGTGCTTTGTGGTGCTGGAAGCTTTGAGAACTGGCGTGAACTGAACTTTGGAGCCTTTTTCTTCTTCTTCTCACTTGAAGAAATCATGACACTCAATAAAAACTTTACACTGGTAAGTTCCTGCAAATGGGTTGATATTACAAATCCTAGGTTGATGATGAAGGGCTGTAAGAGGTCAATTAAAAAAGGTTACACTGACATAGGGTGGTGCAATACTATAGGCTTTTGTCACCCAAGAGAACCACACACACCTTGCTTGCATCATAAAGGGGGATTCATGATATACAAGTGAAAGTGTCAACACTGAAACCAAGGTCAGAACTATGTTTCTGGGATAGAGAGTTACAAAGGCTTGAAGGAATAGATTGGGAAAAATCCAAGTTGGCAGCTGGAAAAAGATGCCTAAAATGGTAATAGATACCTAGAGAATTTAAAATACTGTATCCTTTGTTTCTTAAAAAGAGAAAATATCAAAAATCTTTTTCAGAATGACCTTTCTCCAATGGACATAGCTTACTCAGTGACCACAGCTAACATTCTCCTCAATGCAACTTTGCTTGAAAAATATCTAAGTGCCATCGCACCGCAAAATGTCACAGTCTTCCTGGAAGCTTTCTCTTCCACCGCAAAACAGGTACATACAAAAGAGCAAACCTCAAACATCTTGTGCTTTGACAAGAATCCAGCTAAAGTTTCATTCTTTGAGAAGACTCTTGTATGTATGTTTGATCAGCATGCAAGCAATAGCAGCTTTTCCCTACCTTTTACACAAATCCATGTTTTTTTATGTAGGCCAACCTGTCAGAGGAGCAAGTAACAACAATAAAGACAACACTCCTAGTTACAGAGCTCAGGGGTCTTCAGGCCAACTTCTCTACTTATACAACTGAACAATGGAGCATTTTGTTCCAAAACGACTTGCTTAACTTGACAGTATACTTCAACCAAACCCTTCTTGAGATCATCCCGCTGAACATATCTTGCCAACCCTACCAAGCAATGTAAGTACAATGATATTGAAGGGAAAAAAATCTGTGTCCATGGCTTTTGCAAACCATAAATACTGGGCAAAATGAAAGAATTTAAAGAAAGGCATATAACTACAAGTATTTAAGTCACACTCCCAAATGTTCTTATCTTTTTCTGAAACAGAGTAAAGGCATTTAGCATTCAGTTTAGCTCAATGACAAATGACACAAGAGAAGCAATCTATCAGCACTTCCTGAAACCATACTTGTCGGCAAATGCAGCCACTTCCACAGGTATGTTTTCGCATCTACTGTCATCTTGTTAGGTAAAGGTGTATTTTTTTCTCACCTGGCTGTAGGAAAAGTTTAAATTTTCTGTTTGGTTTTGGATTTGCTTTTAGTTGGCTTGGTAAATTTTTTTTGTTTTTTTCCATAGTGCTTTGTGGTGCTGGAAGCTTTGAGAACTGGCGTGAACTGAACTTTGGAGCCTTTTTCTTCTTCTTCTCACTTGAAGAAATCATGACACTCAATAAAAACTTTACACTGGTAAGTTCCTGCAAATGGGTTGATATTACAAATCCTAGGTTGATGATGAAGGGCTGTAAGAGGTCAATTAAAAAAGGTTACACTGACATAGGGTGGTGCAATACTATAGGCTTTTGTCACCCAAGAGAACCACACACACCTTGCTTGCATCATAAAGGGGGATTCATGATATACAAGTGAAAGTGTCAACACTGAAACCAAGGTCAGAACTATGTTTCTGGGATAGAGAGTTACAAAGGCTTGAAGGAATAGATTGGGAAAAATCCAAGTTGGCAGCTGGAAAAAGATGCCTAAAATGGTAATAGATACCTAGAGAATTTAAAATACTGTATCCTTTGTTTCTTAAAAAGAGAAAATATCAAAAATCTTTTTCAGAATGACCTTTCTCCAATGGACATAGCTTACTCAGTGACCACAGCTAACATTCTCCTCAATGCAACTTTGCTTGAAAAATATCTAAGTGCCATCGCACCGCAAAATGTCACAGTCTTCCTGGAAGCTTTCTCTTCCACCGCAAAACAGGTACATACAAAAGAGCAAACCTCAAACATCTTGTGCTTTGACAAGAATCCAGCTAAAGTTTCATTCTTTGAGAAGACTCTTGTATGTATGTTTGATCAGCATGCAAGCAATAGCAGCTTTTCCTTACCTTTTACACAAATCCATGTTTTTTTATGTAGGCCAACCTGTCAGAGGAGCAAGTAACAACAATAAAGACAACACTCCTAGTTACAGAGCTCAGGGGTCTTCAGGCCAACTTCTCTACTTATACAACTGAACAATGGAGCATTTTGTTCCAAAACGACTTGCTTAACTTGACAGTATACTTCAACCAAACCCTTCTTCAGATCATCCCGCTGGGCATATCTTGCCAACCCTACCAAGCAATGTAAGTACAATGATATCGAAGGGAAAAAAATCTGTGTCCATGGCTTTTGCAAACCATAAATACTGGGTAAAATGAAAGAATTTAAAGAAAGGCCTATAACTACAAGTATTTAAGTCACACTCCCAAATGTTCTTATCTTTTTCTGAAACAGAGTAAAGGCATTTAGCATTCAGTTTAGCTCAATGACAAACGACACAAGACAAGCAATCTATCTGCACTTCCTGAAACCATACTTGTCGGCAAATGCAGCCACTTCCACAGGTATGTTTTCACATCTACTGTCATCTTGTTAGGTAAAGGTGTATTTTTTTCTCACCTGGCTGTAGGAAAAGTTTAAATTTTCTGTTTGGTTTTGGATTTGCTTTTAGTTGGCTTGGTAAATTATTATTTTTTTTTTTTCCATAGTGCTTTGTGGTGCTGGAAGCTTTGAGAACTGGCGTGAACTGAACTTTGGAGCCTTTTTCTACTTCTTCTCACTTGAAGAAATCATGACACTCAATAAAAACTATACACTGGTAAGTTCCTGCAAATGGGTTGACATTACAAATCCTAGGTTGATGATGAAGGGCTGTAAGAGGTCAATTAAAAAAGGTTACACTGACATAGGGTGGTGCAATGCTATAGGCTTTTGTCACCCAAGAGGACCACACACACACCTTACTTGCATCATAAAGGGGGATTCATGATATACAAGTGAAAGTGTCAACACTGAAACCAAGGTCAGAACTATGTTTCTGGGATAGAGAGTTACAAAGGCTTGAAGGAATAGATTGGGAAAAATCCAAGTTGGCAGCTGGAAAAAGATGCCTAAAATGGTAATAGATACCTAGAGAATTTAAAATACTGTATCCTTTGTTTCTTAAAAAGAGAAAATATCAAAAATCTTTTTCAGAATGACCTTTCTCCAATGGACATAGCTTACTCAGTGACCACAGCTAACATTCTCCTCAATGCAACTTTGCTTGAAAAATATCTAAGTGCCATCGCACCGCAAAATGTCACAGTCTTCCTGGAAGCTTTCTCTTCCACCGCAAAACAGGTACATACAAAAGAGCAAACCTCAAACATCTTGTGCTTTGACAAGAATCCAGCTAAAGTTTCATTCTTTGAGAAGACTCTTGTATGTATGTTTGATCAGCATGCAAGCAATAGCAGCTTTTCCTTACCTTTTACACAAATCCATATTTTTTTATGTAGGCCAACCTGTCAGAGGAGCAAGTAACAACAATAAAGACAACACTCCTAGTTACAGAGCTCAGGGGTCTTCAGGCCAACTTCTCTACTTATACAACTGAACAATGGAGCATTTTGTTCCAAAACGACTTGCTTAACTTGACAGTATACTTCAACCAAACCCTTCTTCAGATCATCCCGCTGAACATATCTTGCCAACCCTACCAAGCAATGTAAGTACAATGATATCGAAGAGAAAAAAATCTGTGTCCATGGCTTTTGCAAACCATAAATATTGGGCAAAATGAAAGAATTTAGAGAAAGGCCTATAACTACAAGTATTTAAGTCACACTCCCAAATGTTCTTATCTTTTTCTGAAACAGAGTAAAGGCATTTAGCATTCAGTTTAGCTCAATGACAAACGACACAAGAGAAGCAATCTATCAGCACTTCCTGAAACCATACTTGTCGGCAAATGCAGTCACTTCCACAGGTAAGTTTCCGCATCCCCTAATTTTTTGTTTGTTGAAAATGTTTCTTGTCTCTCGTTCTCTTTTGCTGTCAAATGAAATTCAGTTTCCTCTTTGATCTTGAAAATGGCTTATTTTTACTTGACTGCACAGTCTAACCCTTCAGCAGGTTTGTTTTTGCAGCCCTTATACTCAAGTTATATAAAGCTGGTTAAAGCGGTTGTATACCCGCGCTTTAAAACAAAAAAACCTGCAAGGCAAAGGCATAATGAGCTAGTATGCAGCGCATACTAGCTCATTATGAAATACTCACCTTAAAACAAGGCCTCGGCATCTAATCCCGGTCCACGCCGAGGGAGCTGACATGTTCCCTCTGCGTTTCTTCCGGGTTCGCAGCTCCAGCGCTGTAAGTGGCCGGAGCCGTGATTACGTTACTCCCGCGCATGCAGGAGTCTTCTTCATAGGAAAGGCAGCATCTGCCGGACCTTCAGCCGGGCCTTCACAGCGCATGCGCCGCTGATGTCAGCGGCTGCATGCAAATTGAATATCTCCGAAACCGTACAGGATTACCTGTAGGTAAAAATAACAAAAAAGGGTATACATCCGCTTTAACTTCTCTCCTCTCGAGTGGTAAAGTTTGACTTTTCTCTTCGGTTTAGACGTTTCTTATGTCCTCATTTTAAAAAAGTGTTTTTGTTTGAACAAACTTCTCAACAGGGTTCAACAATTCTAACACTCAGGCAAAGATCCTTTCTGAAGCCCACTTCATATATTGAATAGTGCATATAGAACAGTTCACTGGGAACAAACCACAGTGATTCTCTGTGTACATCACAGTATATATATTTTCACTGAGGCTGGCAAATTGTAAAATAGGGAAATTCTCAAGCGTACCTAGAAATAAAAGAGACCTTAGTCTGTTCAATTTTTCATTCAAAATAGTTTTTTGTTCGATAGGAGCAACAAAAATGTCTGCTCATCCTTACAGAAATTCAGTGCTACCTTTGTTTAGTGCTCTTTTCATTTCTATCTAAAGCAATGTTTTCAGCACTGCCTCATTTTCTCTGTTAACAACAGAACACTTTCCCCTATGTTATGGAAATGAGAATAGGCTGACATGTTTTGTACTCCTATCTACTCCACCTCCTTCCCTAGGGTGCTAACACTGCATTTCCATGGATGCAGCACAGTACAATGAATAAACATTGTCACCCTCGGACAGTAAGTGAGCTACTAGCAGGACCACTAGGTAAAATAAAAAGCATGTAAAAAGAAAATTAATGAAGCCACCATGGGCATCCGCAGAACTTTTTTCAGGGGGGGGCATCATTTTCATTACCCTTTTCGACAATGTCATTATCACATTATCACGGCCAGAGACTGCAGACGTAGTACAGGAGATGGTCAGAGACTGCGGACATGGCCCAAGAGAATGCGGACATGGCCAAAGAGACTGTCAGAGACTGCGGACATGGCCCAAGAGACTGTCAGAAACTGCATACATAGCTCAAGAGACTATAAGAGACTGCGGACATGGCACAAGAGACTCTAAGAGACTGCATACATGTGTAGGGTGACAGATAGAGACAAAGGGGGTGACAGAAAGAGACAGAGGGGGTGACAGAAAGAGACAGAGGGGGGTGACAGAGAGAGACAGAGGGGGTGACAGAGAGACAGGGGGGGGTGACAGAGAGAGACAGAGGGGGGTGACAGAGAGAGACAGAGGGGGGTGACAGAGAGAGACAGAGGGGGGTGACAGTGAGAGACAGAGGGGGTGACAGAGAGAGAGACAGAGGGGGTGACAGAGAGAGAGAGGGTGACAGATAGACAGAGGGTGGATACAGAGAGAGACAGAGGGGGGTGAAAGAGAGAGAGGGGGTGAAAAAGACAGGGGGGTGACAGAGAGAGAGAGGGGGTGATAGAGAGGGGTGATGGGGGGTCAGAGATAGGGACTCTCTAGCCCTGTGTGCAGTCCCTCAAGTGCCCCTATATCCCAGTGGTGTGTGGTAATGCTCAGTAACGGTACCTTGCATGCCAGTACGATGTCCATGATGGCCAGTAGCTGGCAAGACCTGTTTTCATTCTGGGTGAGGACAGGAGGTGCTCTGTTCCTTCCATCGGATCTATGATGTGACATGGAGCGGTCCCTGGCTGCTTGCATTTCCTGCGCGCCCTTGTTCTCTGAACCCCCGGTCAGTCTGTCCTCCAGGCCTGCGAGCAGTGAGGAGGTTTAAGGAGTCTAGGGGATCCAGGCTCTGGGAGGTGCCGAGAATGTTGTGCCCACTGTTCCTGGCATCTTGCTGCTCTCCTTTCCCGTGGCTCCCGTCTCCTGGGCCACTCGCTCGCACTATGTCATCCTGCCCACCCCTTGAGGCCTTCACTGTCCCGCTCCTCGCACCAGCTGTCCCTGTTCCTGCTAAACTGTGTACAAGGGCGAGCAGGGCCGGCCGCCAGCGCTAGGATAAATACTGAGTGAGGAACTCCAGATCGGACCCCTGATTCCAGGGGGGGCACTTGCCCCCGCTTGCCCCTATCTGCGGACGCCCAAGGAAGCCACCACTTGTAAGAACTTGTAAGCTGTAATATCTTACGCTTCTGTTGATGGCTTTAATTATACATCTTTAGGGAAGACTTGTGGTCAGCTCTGTACACAGAAAAATATAAATAAACGTGCCTGCGCTGAAAAAACATATATATCCCAATATTTGGGAGGTGCATATATAGTGTAAAACTATACTACAAAATTTCAATATAAAAAAATAAAAAAAATGCTAGTAATATATAAATTATAGAATGAATACAATCCTTATATAAAAGTATCCCATAAAGCGCAACATGCAAGAAGACAATATATATATGTGGTTATAAATATAAGATCAAAGTGCAAAAACAAGTGTCCACATTTAAAAGTTCAATTCATTGATATCAACACATAAAGTGCAAGTAAGTAGTGTGCACAAAAAACAGTGTTCCTCATGCTCCTCCTTAATGGTGTTCACAATCCAGCATGCTTCAGTGCTCTCCTGTGACCCCCCACTTGTGCTTGCGCTCACCTCTGAGCGTGTGACACGGTAATTAAATGGTGTCTAAACACGCATTGGAGCCACCCCTTGGGCTCATACAGGGTATGCTGGTATAAACTCCACCACTCTCAGATGTCATCAGATAGTCTCACATACAAGAAAGAAAAAGCTCCATAGTGTGAAACAGTAAGGATTTATTTAAAATATATTAAAACTTCCCTCCAGAAGGGTACTCACAATATATAGGTGCGTGAGTGCACCAATCTTTCCAGAGAGTGTTTGTATAAAACAAGCATTTGTATGGCGTGCGGTGTGTCATTCCTCATCTACCTCTGTTGCTGACAGCTCCGTCCTACCCCTCCCCGATGCGTATTTGGCACAGGGATCACGTGCCTTCCTCTGGGGGATCGTATAGCTCTGTATACAGCACATTATTTTTTGAAGAAAATACTAAACTCTAAAGTAGTGATTCAGACAAATGACAGCACAAGCTATGAAATACATTGTTTAGAAAGTTAATAAGATATTGATA
Source organism: Lithobates septentrionalis (assembly GCA_037952835.1). Classification (NCBI taxonomy): domain Eukaryota; kingdom Metazoa; phylum Chordata; class Amphibia; order Anura; family Ranidae; genus Lithobates; species Lithobates septentrionalis. The sequence continues at coordinate 169,515 of JBBDGP010000798.1, read as the reverse complement.
GTAATAGTCACATTCAACTGGATTCCCTCTGTAATGTTGAAGAGGTTTTGTAGCTATTCCAAGCCACTTTTTAAGTTATAATGAGTGTCAGAAAGATACCCAAACATTTTTAGCCACAGAGGTAGCAATCCAATCACCATGGACTGTGGCCAGGCAAATGTTGATTTTCCAAGAAAAGAATGGGAGGTGCGAAAGATGTGAAACCATCCTGTTCTAGTTACGTCATCCCTTCCTTGGTGTTTGGACGTCTACAACTGTGTAAAACCTTGAAGTCACATGGTAAAACATGTGAAATGTTGTCAAAAACCATTGCTGAACAGGGGTGGGGGCCTTCATTACAATCTTTTGTCCACATTTAATGCCATTTTATCATCTCTGCCCTGGCAACTTGACAACAATTCACAACTGCAGCCATGTAAATAGAAGTATAAACACCTATGGGAGTCCCAAAGACACCAAAGATGGGGTTATGTAATAGAGCAGGGTGGTTCCGCAAATTTCACACCTCCCATCCTGTTCTTAAATAATCAACATCTACCTTGAAAAATTCCATGGTGATTGGATTAAGGTGACTGTGCTACCTGTCTGGATATAAATGTTGGAGTATGTTCCCGATACTCATTAAAACTGAGGAAATTCCTTTGATAAGCTAAAAACATTGACAGGTTTACATAGAAAGTCCAGTTGAGTGTGACTAACTACTAAATGTACTATGACTTTTATAATTGAGAACCTTCACAAACTTATATGAATATATACAATTAAATCCACTGCTTTTCTGTTTATTAGGTCCCAATCCAAAATGCTACACAGTCGGTGACTATTCCTGGATTGTGCAATTTTTACAGAATTTTGTGACCTACTGTACTAGTTCAGATCTTCAATCATTTAGCAGCAATGAAACACTGGTAATATGGGAATGTTCATTTATAATGCACCTAGATTCACACACCTTTATCCCTCACACACACCTAGCCTGCCTTTATTTTTTTCCTGAGCTGGTATAGCAGATTTTCTTATTGCAGATTGTTCAATCTTCTTCAGATTTACCAAATACGTAATGTGAGGGCATTTTGGCATGAAGCTAAAGAGACAACATACCTATGCTTAAAGAGGAACTAAATTCCCAAATATACTCACCTCCACTTTCCACAGATGCAGAAGTTACATCCCTAGCTGGCCACTGTCATCTTCTCCCTAAGTGCTGGGTTTTCTGCCTCTTAATTGACTGGTGTGGGGTGATGTCATCCCGCATTGGAGCTAGTCATTTCGGCATAGCCGGAGTGTGTCGGAAATGCACTCTGAGCTGAGCATACATTAGACATCTTGGAAACACAACACCCTTATATAGGAAAAAGTATACATTTTAAGGGGTCCTATGGTCCTAACAGGGACCAACACATGGAGGTTTTATTTGTTGGTATTCCCTGTGCAGTGCTGCCCCTTTTTTTTTGAGTTGCTAAAGATTGCATTGAACAAGTTGAATATGATATCTGCAATCATGTTTGTTCACTGACTAGCTAGTATAGTTTTTTGACAGAACAAATATCATTACACAATAGTAGATACTCTATGCTACCAAATGTACACGCACAGGAACTTTAATGGCATCCCATTTTTAGTCCGTAGGGTTAATATTGAGTTGGCCCACCCTTTGCAGCTATAACAGCTTCAACTCTTCTGGGAAGGCTGTCCATAAGGTTTAGAAGTGTGTCTATGGGAATGTTTGACCATTCATTCCAGATGAGCATTTGTGAGGTCAGACACTGATGAGTACGAGAAGGCCTGGCTCGCAGTCCCTGCTCTAATTCATCCCAAAGATGTTCTATCAGGTTGAGGTCAGGACTCTGTGCAGGCCAGTCAAGTTCCTCCACCCCAAACTCACTCATCCATGTCTTTATGGACCTTGCTTTGTGCAAGGGTGCGCAGTGATGTTGGAATAGGAAGGGGCCATTCCCTAAACTGTTCCCACAAAGTTGGGAGCATGAAAATTTCAAAAATGCAACCCCACACCATAATCTCCCCCTCCACCAAATGATTTGGATCAGTGCACAAAGCAAGGTCCATAAAGACATGGATGAGCGAGTTTGCAGTGGAGAAACTTAACTGGCCTACACAGAGTCCTGATATCAATCCAACAGAACACCTTTGAGATGATTTAGTGTGAAGACTACAAGCCACACCTTGTCCACACCAGTGCCTGACCTCACAAATGCGCTTCTGGAAGAATGGTCAAACTTTCCCATAGACACACTCCTAAACCTTGTGGACAGCTTTCCCAGAAGAGTTGAAGCTGTTATAGCTGCAAAGGCTAGGCCAACTCAATATTGAACCCTAAAAACTAAGAATGGGGTGCTATTAAAGTTCATGTGTGCGTCCCAATACTTTTGGGAATGTAGTGTATATTATTTGTAGTGGGAATGCCGGTGATGGCAAGTTTCATAAGATCCATTACTTTTTTGAACTGCTGTAAATAATTCTGATACACAGATGTTACAGGAAGGGTGTCAGATGTAAATTCATTTTTTACTAGCCCTCCTGAATGCAGGAAAAACACAAAAATTCCATAAGCTTCTTTGTTTAAGTCAATAGATCATTATCTCAAATAGAAATCTTAGTTAAAGCAATTATTCTGGATGTTTGGGAAAGAAAGTATTATTCATGTACTGTAAGACTGCAAGCAATCACAGTTCTGGGCTAGGCTGCTGATGCTCCTGTTGACTGACTGTTGAAATTTTGTGTTGAAACAGCTTCAACAATTTTCGGTGGACTCACAAACTCTGGGATTGATCGGGAGTTTGACTCTCCAAGAAGACTTTATGATATACTATGCACAGCTGCTCTCCATGGAAAATTCAACATTCCCCTTACAGCTGTATGTGTTATCATTTGCCTACTCATCTTTATACTTTACATACTATTTTCATAAGATACTGTTTCTTATAGCCATAACAAGATATAGCTAAGGTTTTCACCCTTTTTGAAAAAAATGAATAACCCTGGTAAGTAGGCCCTTCATGTCTAACCAGAAGAAACGTATACATGAAAAGCAGATAAGATGAGGGAAGATGGATCCTAGGTTGGATGAATATTGGATTTTTTCATGTAAAAAAAACATTCCATTGAAAATGGTGTGCTGCAATTGCTAGATATGGTTTGGTGAATTTTGAGTGGTAGTGGGCTCAGAAGTTCTGCACTCAAAATAGGAAGCCAAGCTTTAAATAGCCAATCTGGGTACCAATGTCTGCAGTGAGCAAGCACTGTGTGTGAGATGCACAAGCAACCCTAAGCAGAGAAGTGTAGCTATTCTATGTGGAGAACCACAAGGCTACAATAACTTGCATGTTCAAAGGTTGGTATGACCTTTCTAACACCAGATATAAATATGAGTATTTGTGAGAGGAGACATAAAATTATACAAGCTCGTGCCTTGGCCCAGACTATGAGGTCAGTACACTGAAACAAAACCCATATTCTTATTATTGTGCGTTTGCTAATTTTTTTTTACAGATTTTTTTTACAATTGCAACCTGGTTTCTAGGTTTCTAATATTTTTTTACACATGTTTCCTAGTTTGAGTTTTTCCCCATTATTTACTGTCCAGGTGTTCTCACCTTCTCACCAGGTCAACTTCCCCAGCAAGGACAGCAACAAAACCTTAGAGAGATTCTTGCCCTTTCTTACTCTATCCCACTATTCTTTTACATTCTTAGACCTTGACTCCCTGGATTTAAATGAACTCAAACCTTTTTGTTTTTCATTCTCTGCAGCCTTCCTGAAAATATTCTTTGCTATGCTGTAGGCCAGCTAGGCCTTGGTAACTTATCTCCGGCACAGGCAAACAGCACCCTGCAGTCTTTGAAATCATGTGGTCCTAACGTCAGCATCGGGCAAGCAGTAAGTGTTTAAAGCCTGACTCTGGGCTAATTTGCATTATTAAAAAATAAAAAAAGCAGCCAAGGATGTAATACTTCAATACAGCTCCGCCCCTGTAAGTAGTTCTAGTCTGCCAAAAGATGTCATCAGTCTTTCATGTTGGGACACACTCAGTGTGACTCAACCCAGAAGACTGAGGACATATTATGAGTGCCATGGACCTTCCCTGTTACCACTGCATCCTAAATTCACTGCATATTCATGCAGAGAATGGTGCTCGTTACATCTCCAAACACTGTCCACTAGTGGAGATGATCAGGAGAAGAGGAGGACTAAGTTCACTATTTGACTAGCGAAAAGACATTAGAAAAATGTAAGTATATTAAAATAAAAGTATAATATATAAATATTGGGGAGAAGGAGCAATCATTTGTGGGAGCAGCATAGTTGGATTTGAAAAACACCCATTAGTATTAGGTGCCTACAGTTTTCTCTATTCCTTAATGTAGACATACCTATATGAGTCATAGTGCATGCATTTGTGTGTAAGATGGGATAAAGTAGACCCATTATCACAATTTACAGTTCCCATGAATCAATAGGGAATCTGTCAACCATTCACTTCTGCTTTGCCATGAGTCAAAAACAACTGCCTTTGAATTCTTTTGTGTAGTTTTGCCATGAGTCAAAAACAAATGCCTTTGAATTCTTTTGTGTAGCCCAAAATCTGAGTAAAAATCACATGGTCTTTGGCTCCCAAACCACTGTGGATATTTCACATAATTAAAGGTTGACAAGAGTTTACTAACACACCCAAGTACACTAAGAACATTAAGGTGTAGTGGAACATATGAGCCATCCTGGTATGCAAGGGTGTGCTGTGTGTTAAGGATCTTCTATGAAAGTATTAACAAAGGCTGCAATGAAATAGGACATTTTTAGTTGTATTAGGAATTCCTTATATAGGATAGCTCACTGTATTGTGATTTTCTTATATACAACAGCCCTCTTATATACTGTGCATATGTGAATAGGATCTCCGGTACTATAGTGATGTGCAGTAACAACCAATCAGAAAATTTTATTCAGTGTGATTACTTCTCTCTGAAAGTTGATTGGTGCAATTTTACTATACATAGATGCTCTTTATGTCGTAATTTCAAATTGACCCCAATTTTTTATCTGGCTACTTACTAGAACTCTCTCTTGTAGGATCTTGGTGGCCTGCTCTCCTCGGTTAGCACCATCACATCAGGAACCTTGGCCTCACTTGGCTCTCTAGCTGTTGGACTGTCACCGTCCGTTTTGGAGAATGCAGATGGGAACGTTCTGAAGGAGAATCTTCAATCCCTGTCCACGGTCACTGGCTGGAGTGTCACACAGGCTTCTGTTATTGTATCAAAGGTTGTTCAGAGCAATTTCCAGGTAACATTTACTGATATGAAATATTTACAGAAAGAGATAGTACATACTTATATCTGAGCAAAATTTTTTAAAAAAAGAAAACCTATTCAGTGCATCTCTGTAATAAATGTACATTTCCCAATAGTTTGTATTTTCAAAAAAGGTACAAATACAGAAAGATACCCATTAATCTGCCATAAATCCAGTGAGTGTCTCACTTCTTGTGCTCTCTTCCTCAGTTTCATTGAAATCCCATGAAATGTTATCAATCCTTCCCAATTCAGCTCTGTAGACCACACAACCTTCCCCTTATGTTAGGGAGAAGAGAAAAGGAGAGAGTGTTTTACAGTCCAAGTAAGGATCGAAGAGCCTAGGGTTAAAAGCATTATTCCTCCATAAATTCAGTACAGTGACTCAGTATTTCCACCTTAAGACAGGAAGCCTGGTATTGTTAGGTTATTGTTAGGTCCAGTGAAAATAAAAGGAAAAAGCCAAAAAAATATCTAATACCTGGCAAACTACTTTCCCCTTCTGATCCCGACATCACTCCCTGGTTCTGTAGTAATGTGGAGGTTTACAGGAGAAACCAGTGAGCCCTCTGGAGGGCATTGAAGATCAGTGCTACTTAAAGTGTCAGTTCCCTAACAGACTGGGGGGGGGGGGGGGGCATGTTCAAAGCACAGCCCAGATCACAGCCTTTCATGGGTGCACTGGCAGCCTGTGTGTGCTTTCTGTAGCTCTGTTTGTACACTATGCTCCAGAAGTAAACATCCACTAACCTGGCATTTTATTGCATGATGGTAGTAAAGTGGTTAAGGAGGATCTTAACTCTGAAAGCTGTGCCCCCTCCCCCAAAAAAGGAAAGCTGAGGGTAAAGGACTAGTCACTGATAGCGCTTGTTGTCACCCCGCTGCTGATATTTTCCTCAGAACCATAGGTGTGCACAGCCTATTTCATTAGGGTGTGCACCCCAAAGCTCAAACACATATGCATGTGTGTGTGTGTATAAATACATATATATATATATATATATATATATATATATATATATATATATATATATATATATACAGTATAGTGACAGTGCGAGGTGCTGCCACGGTATGAGTTTAGCAAATTGGTATAAAAAGGACACAGGATTCTCAAAAGGTGCAGTTTGAATGGTGTCGGTAGAGCAGAGGATGGTGTCAGTAGTTCAGAGGACAGTATCATTAGGGCAGAGATTGGTGTCAGTAGGGCAGTGGACTGTGCCAGCAGTTTTTTATTTTATTATTTTACCATTTTTTACTATATATATATATATATATATATATATATATATATATATATATATATATATATATTTAACAATGTTTTTAGGAGCCCCGTTGAGACTAGCAGTCAGAGGCAGCAGTGCCTTAGATCTCACACTGTAGTTACTGTATATAGCTATGAGGATGTAGGCATAGTCACATACCAGGGAGGAATTCAATTTTTTTAGGGCACTGCTTAGGCACAATTAGCTTTTCTAAATGTAATCTATAACATAACAAATGTTCACTTTTTGTGTTCAGACCCACTTTAAGAAATAATAAGACTAACATGCTGCACATGGTTTGATTTTTACAGGTTAACGTTAACACTCTGAGTAATCTGGGTGAGCTGGTTATCGGCCTTCCATCTGCTGAAATAAACAAGTTGCAACTATTAGACATTGTGAACCTTACCACTAATGCCAAGTTCACCAGCTACATGGAACAAGCGCCAGTAGTACTAAAGCAAAAATTTGTCCTGATGGTAAGTGACCCCCATCATTACCACATGATATTGGCTAACCTCTGTTTAACCTCCTTTGATCTGCAGCATAACCTAACATATATGACACATGGGACAAGCCATTTTTTAACACCTCCAATTACCACACCAATTTTTTTGATGTGGTAATCATGAAATGAAACATTATACATCACGCATGCTGGGGATGGGAGCAAAATGGCCTGTTGAGGACAGACAACAGAGATGTAAGTGTGGCTACAGAGAATAATATTAGCAAATCAATCTGCCCCAGATGTAGGAACTTAAAGACACTGCCAACATTTGTAAACAGGAAGGCCTCCTTGAAGGGTTAAAAAAAATTGCCATGCCCATTAAACACTTGGAGACATGACCAATAAAGTGGGTGTCAATTCATAATGTATGGCTTGTGGTGTGGGAGTAAATTAAGCCCCATCATTGGTGTCAGTGGCAGTAATAGTCATCCCCATCACTGGTGTAAGTGTCCGCAATAATAATGCCCGGTATTGGTGTCTGTGGAAACAAAAATAAACACACTCTTTATTGGTAGCCAGTTGGAGGAAAAATAACCCCCCCCCCCCTTTCACTGGTAGTCAACAGCAGCAATATTAAAGTAATTTCTACATTGGTGGTCATTGTTAGTAATGTTAACCCCCCCTTTACTGGAGGTCAGTGGCAGCAATGTTAAAGCCGCCATCTTCCCTAATGGTCAGTGGTAGTAATAGTCCTCCCCAGCACTGGTGTAAGTGGCCACAATAATAATCCCCGGATTAGTGCCAGTGGGGGCAAAAATAACCCCCCTTTCACTGGTAGTCAACAGCAGTAGTATTAAAGCCCATTCTACATTGGGGATCAGTGCTAGTAATGTTCATCCCCCCTTAACTGCTGGTCAGGGGTAGAAGCCAATACCCCCCACCCCCAAAAACAAATAACTTGGGATTTATTCCAATATAATTTAATATAACCCAAAATAAATATAACCTTCCCCTTAAATGGTATATAGTTGGAAACCCCAAAAAAATTGTATACAACCAACCCTTTTCTCACCAACTGTACACCAATACAAAAATTTACAGAATTTACAGGTCTATGATAAAAAAGAGTTTCAGCAATCATGGCTTATACAGGGCAATGGACTTACCATATGCCAGTGCTGATTGGCCCAGCATTGTCACATAAGGTGCGTAACATATTCCTCCATACCTAGAAGTACTGGATATTTCCTTCAGTTCTTGGCAGATGGAACAATTTCTCCGTAACATCTGTAAAATGTGTGGTTCTCTTTTGCATTTCTGCTTCTACACCTTTTTTGTTTTTGTTAGCTGTTTGTTTTTATTTCTGTATAGAAAAAATGTTGTATCCAAAAACTCGACAGCACAAAGGCTTTTTCTCTTCAGTTTAGGATTTATGCAGAACTCAAATGTTTGGCGGGTTTTGATTGCTGACTGTGTCTCCACCAGGAAGTTTCAATTTACTTCCTGTCCCAGGTGGCACCAAGAAACTGGGAGGAGAAGAGAGGCAAAATCTACCTAAGGAGTCACAGACAGCAAAAATGTCTATCAAAGGCTCTAACGCTTTCCTTGTTTATGTTTTTATTGCTGTCTGTCTTCATTTCCCCTCACTTCATGCCCCAAGTGGCATCAGTCACCAAAACAGGCAGTGGAAATATTCCCAATGGAGACATAAATGTGAATAATGTGAATAAAAACCTTGCAGAAGTTATAGCCCTTTTCATCTCCTTTAAAAAGGTATTACTGTTTTTTGCCTTTGGCAAGATTTTCCTTCACTAAAAGCTCTGCCTGGTACCCATTAAATGGACAGGAAGTATGCTGAATCTTGCCAACAAGGACACAGAGATCAATTAAGACTTGACAAAGGCCCTTCCCTACTAAAAATAAAAATAAATAATTAAGACTTATGCTTTTATATTTTGTGGGAAACAAAGAGGTTGGGGCCACCGTAAACAAAAGTCTGCCACAACATTTATGGAACAGCCCCAACACCACGGGTGTTAAAATGTGTACTGTGTGTTTTTCAGGTCATTCAGGCTAGCAGCATCTCAGATAAGACCATCTTCCAGCTTGTGCCAGCCACACTGGCCAGTGAGATCCCAGCATCCCGCTTAATGGTTTCCAACCTCAATGTCAGTGTGATAAATCAGATGAAATGGACCTCAAGCCAGGTAACAAACATTCAAAAAAGAGCTCTTTCTCTTGTGCGCTGAAATGTGAATTTCTGTTCTCATGTTTTGTGTTTTGTAATTTTCAGGCTAAAGTGTTCTTCCACACCGTAATCATAAAAATGTATGACTTCTCCATGTAAGTACCATGTACCGTATTACATTGTAGCATAAAGGGCCTTATGTATCAATACTTAAGCTGATGGGATTGATTTCAAATAAAAAAATTTTTGGGGGTGTGTGTTATTGTTTTAGTGTATTTACGGTAGATTAATTTATTTCAGTTAATGTTCTTTACATATGAGCTCTTTAACTTTTTATGCATGCATTTGATCAATCATTGTGTACTGCTGCTTTTTTTTATTCTACAGTTCATTTCACTGTCTGATTTTTTTTCTTTTAGTAGAAAAAAAACATAAATAAATGAGGGACTGTTTTTATGGCATAAGAACAGGCTCAGGATTCCGCCTTGTGAATAAGCGCTCTCAGTGCCAATAAGCAAAAAAAGTGCTCGGTGCTAGAGCGCAAAGTTTCTTACCGAACCACAAGATCTCAACACAAGGAGATCTAATAGCACTTTAGATGTAACACAGCAGGTGGTTCCACTGACTGGCTCCCAAAATGTACTGTCACAGGGATATCCAGAACAGGCACTCAGCTGTCACATTTTAGCCGCATACAGTGTTACCATTGAAGTAAAACACAGGAGAAGCCTCATAGTGCAGTAAAATCAAACCCCATTTAATGTAAGGAATACGCACCTAAACAGCATAGATTGAAACAAGCATGGTATACAATCCAAAACACTAATGTGGGACTCCCTGGTGTGTGTGTGATGATGCCACAGAACAGCTCCCAATGCGTTACTCCTAAACAGGCATCATCAGGAAAGGAGGAAATAGAGTTTAAGTCTGGTAGCAGGGACTCTCCGGGAATGCAAAAATTGGGTGTCCTATAATACAGGCAGTTCAGTGAAACTCATGCCTGTTTCTACTCTGTAGGGCAATGTTAGGGGGTCCCTAGAAGAACACAGGCTGAGGCTATGAAAAGAAAACACAATGACTAGATTGGTTTTAATATATGAACCAGGAGCCAGTAATGTTACATATTGAGTTTAAATCAATAATTACGGTAACATAATTAAGTGCCTTCATTTTTTCACTGTCAACAGTTAAACATTACAAAATTCAGCATGACTTACTTCTCTCAGCTTATCAAGTTCTTCAGAACAGAAGTCCCAATGAGGACTTAGTACTTATCTGTAATTAGTGGTGCTGAGATGCACAGGTTGTTAGGGCTGTTGTCATAGATATCAATAGTTGGAGCGGTCAAGTGATGGACTCAAAGTTTGGTGAGAGTTCCAATTAGATCAAATGATTGTTATAGTGGGGTTGATTTCCTAAAACTGGAGAGTGCAAAATCTGGTGTAGCTGTGCATGGTATCCAACCATCTTCTAACTTTAGCTTGTTCAATAAGCTTTTACAAAAAAAACCTGGAAGCTGATTGGTTTCTATGCAAAGCTGCACCTGATTTTTCCACTCTCCAGTTTTAGTAAATCAGCCCCAATGTACCAGCTTTCTATTGCCCAATGGAGCCCCAGTTCCTGGAAGAGTCAGCTTCTAACGGAGAGAGACATTGAAAAGACCAACTCAAAGGGATTGGTCCTAATATTAATTGGTATTCATTTTATTGCAGTTTGAAAATCACTTAATAAAGTTGTCTGGCTGCCAGGCAGGTTTACTGAGCAGGCTTAAAACTACAGTCAGGAACCAAAGTCCTCAATTAAACAACTTTTGATACTGATTTTGAACAATAAATCCAAGCCCTCTTGAAAGGGGACTAGTGTATGAGCCATAAATGTGTATACTGTCAACTCTTCAATGACCCTATTATTGTGACAAACAAATAGATAAATTAATATCTAAATAATCCCTGCAAATTGGGGTTCTCGTCCACTTTCTTCATATATAGATATTAGTAGTAAATTTGAATCTCTTCAGTGCTAAACGAACGAAGGCTTCACAACGAATATAACAGAACATAAATCACAAAGTGCAGCGCTAAGAATTAATAAAAAGTCCCAATGTTGAGAAAATATGACAACTCAGTAAAAACAGTCCAATAGGTGTAGGTCCACACAAAGGAAAGTGCTGGGAAGAATCCATCACCAAGAAGAGTACTTAATCAAAAGCAGTCAAACATGCTTGAAAATCCTTCACTTAGATTTCACCATACACATGGGGAGATAGATTGCATGAACACCAATAGGATCCTCCTTAGACAGACTCTCATCACATCAGGACATCATGTAATAAGGTATAAAATACTTCATTGTGCAGTATTACTGAAAAGTACATTTATTAAAAGTACAGCAAAAGCCAGAATACTCACAAACAACGCAGTAAAAAGCGCATTTCAATCCAATAAAAACGAACAATGTTTCCATCCAGTGTAAATGAAATTACGTATTTTACAAATAAAAACAGAACAAAACTAAACTAAATTTTCCATTGTGCACAAGTCTACTGCTTTCATTCACAGAATAGTCCCTTTTACCATTTTTAAAATCATTTTGACAGCTTTTAATGTATTCTGATGGTTACCAGATTGATAAAATTTCTAAACAAGCAAAGCATATGTAATTAACATGCACTGATGCTGCTTTATCTCCTAGTTTATCTGTGAACATCCTACAAGGATTTACCGGTGGAGCTGCAAAAACCTTAACCAATGATCAGTTTGTCAACCTAATTAAGTCTATGAATGGCAAAGCAGTGACATTAAAAAGTAACCAAGTAAGTGACTTTATATGAGTAACGGTATCATTTTTAGAATACAGGTGAAATGTAATTATATTTAACCTAATTGATATTATTGCTTTAGGTGAACTGCATAGCCAGAAGACTTACAAAAGGAGGAGCTTCAATAGACTTCAGCAGCTTTCCCAGTGATGTTCTGCTCTTCATGGGGTAATAAATTGTTATGAGTTATCACAGAGTTTTATTCAGCCCATAACCCTTTTTTGTCAACCTGACCATTGAAACACCTAACAACTCCTGCAAAAGGCAAGACCCTACTCTTGGAAAAAGTTGAAGCATGCTTCAGCAAATCAAGACTGAACTCAGAGGGGTTGATTTATTAAAGGCAAATAGACTGTTCACTTTACAAGGGAAGTTGCAATTGCAAGGCAATTATATCCAGAGCTTAGTGAATGCCGTAAAGCTCTGCTGACTACTATCATCCAGCCACGTACAAGCAAAAAATTATAGTTTTTTGTTTTTTCCTCAAACAAGAAATGGACCAGAATCACTAAGCGCTGAGAAAAATCCCTTTGCACATCACAACTTCCCTTGCAAAGTTAACATCCTATTCGCCTTTAGTAAATCAACCCCCAGAATGACAGTTCACCCAAAAGGATGTTTTAGTTATTCATAAAGCCTGATTGGTTAATTTAACCCTTGGCTTTATGTAAATCTTGGATAATTCAACTTTAAGGCTGGCCATATTTGAGTCTTTTTTTTTTTCAACCAGAGGGTTGAACGAACCAAAATGACTTGATTTAAGGTGGATGGGGGAATCTCTCCCGCTGAGATATTGTATTCTGAAAGTGAAGAAACACCCCCTCCATCAGAATATACTGATCAGCACCGCCGGCTATAGGTAGTACTGATTGAGTGAAAATTTCCAACAAGCGGGTTGTACGCAGGTCAATCAATAGATCAACTTGTGTACAGCCAGCCTGCACATACATGGATCAAAATTCAGCTGATCCCTGCTGAACTAGCCTAATTTTGATCCATGAATGGCAGGCTTAATTGACCTCATAAACACTTTGATCTCATGAAGAGAATTTGAAAATATGCTGTTTAAAAATATACTGTATAATGGATTCTAAAGACAAAAGCAAAAAGAATAAGGCTGCTATTAAAATTTGCCAGCATTACTACTTAAAAATGGCCTCAGACAAAGAGAGGGATTTCTACATTTGGGTGCAGGATAAGTTCTTAAAGCGGAGTTCCAGGCTTCTTTTCGTTTATTAAAAGTCAGCAGCTACAAAAAGTGTAGCTCCTGACTTTTAATAAACAGACAATCACCTGTCCCACGGTCCAGTGATGCAGCCTCACAGAGCCTCGCTCCTCTCCCCCTCCTCTCCGCCCCTATTGAAACATGTAAGGGGGCGAGAAGTGCTTAAAGCGGAAGTTCCACTTTTGGGTGAAACTCTGCTTTAATTCTTACATATAGTCTAAAAATTTGGAATTTAGATTTGAAGTTCCTCCTGCACTGCCATCCCTTTCCCTGCTCCTTCTACTCATGTATGAGTATTTTACTCAATGAAGTCTAATAGACTGACAACAAGTTTTGACTCATTAAGAAAAGTACAGCGAAAATGAACTTATATATAGGCATACTGCTGACCACCATCGCTCTAAGCTCCAGCTTATGGTGGCGTCACTGGAAGACATCACAGAATGGGGTGACCTCCCAGTAAGGTCACATAGAGATGATACTTCTAGCCCAGACACGCATCAGACCTAACTGACCTGATATGTAAAGCTGAAGTCCAGACAATCATCTCTACACAGATGAAATATGTATGTATAAAGGAGTTTTTTAACCTGCCAAAGATTTTATGTTTGTCCAGTCAGTTCTGAGGTTTACACAGCTCACAACGCTATGGCAAGGAGGAAGTTCTTTCTTCCATACTTTGTTAACATTTAAGGGACTTGTTCCTCCCCTACTCTGTGACTGGATAGGTAAAGTGTTTTCCTTGTAAGTTCTACAGAACAACTGATTGGCTCCTTTGCCGCTTTTTTTTCTACTAGTCTGACGTCTGCTGTGCAGGGACTGCAACACTGATTTTAAAAGACACGTTAGGATGTATTCAAGATTACAGAGCTGCATAAATATGTGTCTTTTATATCTACCTAGAGTCTAACTTAGCAGTACAAATTACAGAATGTGTTTAATAATGTTGTTTCTATATAGAATGAGTTGCTTACATTTTTTTTTTAATTTTACCTTCAGCCCCTACACCAGCCAATCTCAGTGTAAAGATTATTTTACACGTGTTGGACAGGCTAAAATTGACCTGCTGCCTCAAGGATCTAAAAAGAGGACCTCTCTACTCAGCAGTGCAATAAGCTGTCTGGTAAGGAAATAGACTAAATCATATGAAAGCTGTATGTTTTCCCATAACAAGATATTAGATTACAACTTATTTCCACATTTCTCTGTTGCTAATGAATGACACACATGACAATGTCAGCCTCTTGACACAACTAAGATTTTGCTTTGTTTTTATTTGTATATCTCTCCAAATGATGTTGTTTCCAGTAAAGAAAATTGTTATACTAGAGCATTCAAAGACCGTTTAACACCCTTGTGGCAACATTTAGGGCAAGGCCCTTTTCTGTTGAAAAATGATCTGTGCACAAAGACATCTCCATAAAGACATGGTTTGATGAGTTTGGTGTGGAGGAACTCAAGTGGCCTACACAGAACCCTGACCTCTTATAGGACACCTTTTAGATAAATTAGAATTTGGCTTTTGAGCTTGGTGTTCCCATTTAGCATCAGTATCTGACCTCACTATTTGCTGACTGGACATGAATCTCTTGGAAATCCCAGAAGAGTGGAGGATGTCATAATCACAAACTCTGTATGTTCTTTGGGAGTTGGTAACTCAATATTAATGGCCATGGTTTTGGAAAGGGATGTCCAACGACTACCTTTAAGTCTTGTGGTAAGGTGTCCTAAAATTGCGAACCTTATTGGAACAACATCAAAACATCTTAAATATTTTTAACAAAAAATTTTTAAAAAACAGACTTCCAGCTTGAAAAATTATTGACCCCAATAGTTTTTGGTTCAATCTTGTTTTATTGAGATTTTTCTAAAAGGAGATATATAGATACAGAGTATAAAAAAATAAAGGAGGTAGTATGGATTCATAGGCAGTACAGAGGTAGTATCTTCCAATAACCATAGAAAGTACATATCAAATTTTTTTTATGGATACGTGGATTCCGATGATGAGAGACAAAAGGCACTAGTGATCGAACACAACTACCTTGGGTTATCTAGGAGATAACTGAGGAAAAGACAGCTCAACCAGTTAGCCAAAATAGATTTTAATGCGTGCGAACGTGCAAAACCATGCAAAAATACACATATCACACACTAACTAGCTTTTCTTTGGCCAATGATAATGGAAAAAAAGTTCAAGCCTTAAACACCTGCAAAAATACACAAACATGTCTATACAAATGCTCAGAAAAAAAAGATTGCAAAACTACCAAAGACAAACAGCTCAATGAGGTTTTTGCATGGCTGTCTACACTCCGATCATGACAGTGGATGGCCTCTCACCTGGCTGCAGATCACTTGCTCAGCTATCTTTACCTCATCAGGTATGGCCTCTCTGAGCTGCCAAGGGAGGCAAGCTGAGAAACTTACTTTGCCTGGATGTATCCAGGAACCCAGGGAATTGTAGGACTTAAATGGGTTAATGAGTGAGTTGAATGGACCACATACTCCTTATACTGGAACCTTCAGGAAGCCCAATCAAGGAGCCCCTAGAGGTACGGAGGAGGAAGAGGAGTTGGTTGGAGGTGAAGTTCTATGAGCACAAAGCACTGTGGCTGTGACTGTGGAATTTAAAGGCACTGAAGGCGTTGAGAGTTTGTGGTGCTGGCTATTTCATGGAACGAGATTCACATTACTAGTAAGGTGGTGGATGACACTACACTGAACTGTACAGATTTGTCATTTTAGTTCTTCTTTGAAAGCTTTTGAAATGTTATACTGCATGGATTGTCGCCTATTTTTATGAATTGTACACATTAGGGTTCATTGTACACTTATCTTAATTTGATGGTTTATTTGTATGCATTTCAGTATTTAACACCAACAGTGCACTCAATAATATTTTTTGATGGTATATTTGTACGCACTATAGTATTGGAATATAGCAGCACAGCATCAAACACACATATTACACTGTATTTGATCTTTATTCTTACAGTCCAGTTGAATGAGACCAACAACAACCGGTACTAACTATATAGACATTTTATTTATTTATTTTTTTTAAGCCCTGAACATCATCAGTAAAGAAAAATATGTTAAAATTCCGCAATTTCATTTTAAAAGTCTAAAGGGTTTTCCCATGTGTAATGATGTTTTTTTTTTACTTTTAGAATATAAACAGCAATAGTATCACTAAAGACAACCTGGTAACTTTGGGCAATTTGGCCTGTGACCTGACTGGCAAAGAAATCATCAGTTGTGACTCTTACATCTTAGAAGCACTCAAAAACTGCTCATCCTTGAATGCTGATCAGAGAGTGGCCATTGTGACCAGGCTGAAAGCAAAATATGGGTATGTATGTCAGCTGGCCTTAGTAGGGTCCTGTGTACCCAGATGTCTTTTACACCAGTTTGCCATCTGCTTTCATTCCGTTTTTCTTTCGAAATCTGCAGCATAGTCTATCTTTTTGCCTTTTTATGCTGGTGAATGTTAATGTTGCAATTTTTGGTTGTGATTCTTTTCTTTTTTGAAACTTCATGTTGCAATTCTCATCTTCTTGAAGGAGAATGCTAGGTTAAAAAAAAAAGAAGAAATGACTGTGCGTAGTAAGTGTACAGTGTTAAAGCAGAATTCCAAGTAAAAACTGATAATGATAATAATAAGAGCTATTTGGGACCATCTAGTGCAGTGGTTCTTAACCACAGTCCTAGAGTACCCCCAAACAGGACATGTTTTGGGAATTTCTCTTAAATAAAATAGCTGTCCAAAATACCAGCCATTGACTCTGATTTAAAGCACCTGTGCAAGATAAAGGAAAACCTGCAAACATGGCCTGTTGGGGGTACTTGAGGACAGGATTGAGAACCACTGATCTAGTGCATAGTAATAAACTATGCAACCGATATATGTAGAAATTTATATCAACATTTTATCATATACAAATGATAAATATTATATAATCAGCTCTTTTGAGTACATAAAAATTGGTACATACACAATATAATCCCTCAATAGCCTATGTGTTTTGGCAAGGTTACACATATACAATGTAAAAAAAGGTGTAGAGATTGCGCCAACTCCTAATTGTGGATACAGCAGCCGACACAGCAATAAGACTGTTGCACATGAAAATTGAAAGTAAAAAAGTGTGGCGCTAGTGAAAAGTGAAACGTCCTGTCGTTAGACAGGTAAAAATGAGGGGAGTGAAGACACTATCAGTGTCAATTGGTGAAGTGGTAACTAATTATTGAGAAAAATATCAACAAAATAGGGAATACAGGCATATATAGATATGCTGGTGAAATGCAGTGATAATCAGTTGATTTAAAATAGGAGAGAATCAAGCACCCGGCACCTTATTCAAAAGGAAAAACAGACACATGTAAACCCATATAAGAAATCTCAATAACCTAATTAAGTGATTTAACACAGCTAATAGGAGAGATTCAAGTACCTGGCACCTTATTCAAAAGGAAAAAAAACAGACACATATAGACCAATGCAAGAAATCTCAATAATCTAGGTAGGTGGTTTAACACAACTAGTATTCAATGGGAATGGGGGCCAGGATAGGGGGCATAAAAATCCTTATGGGAGGACAGGCGTAGCTGGAAAACAAAAGTCTCTCAAATGACAAAAGTAGACTGTCCCATTCAGTCCTACAAATAGCAAGGTCTCAACCGTCTTCTCCAGAGGTAATTAGAGGTTGTTTGGAAGGGGTCCTGATAGATACACTAACTCTTGACTCTTGTGGATGATTCCCACCAGGAGAGAGAGAAAGCAAAAGGATGCCCTTACCGGATCAGGTGGACTCACAGGCCGTGGCGGTGAGTCAAACGTGCATGTACCGTCAAACGGTGTGAGATGGAGGCTTGTGGGAAGACTCGTGGGCCGTCTTGTCAGCAGTCCTCAACTGAAGAGCCAGCTTGGGGATCGAGGTCCCCAGGATGCGGTTCCGGTCACCAAATGACCATTTGCTCAGAAGTCCATCATATATGCAATTGGTCAGAAAAAAGAGAAAAAACTCCACATAGTGTAAATCCTTAATGTGCAAAAACGCATAAGAGCACTTTATTGAGCAAAAAACTCCGAAAGACAATTTTTTACAAGCGGGGGGCAGTAAAAACTCGGCTCAATAAAATAAAAAACAGCATAAAAGAGTATAAAAACAGCGCAGTGGGTAATGGTGGGGTGTAATCATAGAGACCCGACGCGTTTCGCCTCCAAAGGCTTCTGCTGGGGTATACCCCAGCAGAAGCCTTTGGAGGCGAAACGCGTCGGGTCTCTATGATTACACCCCACCATTACCCACTGCGCTGTTTTTATACTCTTTTATGCTGTTTTTTATTTTATTGAGCCGAGTTTTTACTGCCCCCCGCTTGTAAAAAATTGTCTTTCGGAGTTTTTTGCTCAATAAAGTGCTCTTATGCGTTTTTGCACATTAAGGATTTACACTATGTGGAGTTTTTTCTCTTTTTTCTGACCAATTGCATATATGATGGACTTCTGAGCAAATGGTCATTTGGTGACCGGAACCGCATCCTGGGGACCTCGATCCCCAAGCTGGCTCTTCAGTTGAGGACTGCTGACAAGACGGCCCACGAGTCTTCCCACAAGCCTCCATCTCACACCGTTTGACGGTACATGCACGTTTGACTCACCGCCACGGCCTGTGAGTCCACCTGATCCGGTAAGGGCATCCTTTTGCTTTCTCTCTCTCCTGGTGGGAATCATCCACAAGAGTCAAGAGTTAGTGTATCTATCAGGACCCCTTCCAAACAACCTCTAATTACCTCTGGAGAAGACGGTTGAGACCTTGCTATTTGTAGGACTGAATGGGACAGTCTACTTTTGTCATTTGAGAGACTTTTGTTTTCCAGCTACGCCTGTCCTCCCATAAGGATTTTTATGCCCCCTATCCTGGCCCCCATTCCCATTGAATACTAGTTGTGTTAAACCACCTACCTAGATTATTGAGATTTCTTGCATTGGTCTATATGTGTCTGTTTTTTTTCCTTTTGAATAAGGTGCCAGGTACTTGAATCTCTCCTATTAGCTGTGTTAAATCACTTAATTAGGTTATTGAGATTTCTTATATGGGTTTACATGTGTCTGTTTTTCCTTTTGAATAAGGTGCCGGGTGCTTGATTCTCTCCTATTTTAAATCAACTGATTATCACTGCATTTCACCAGCATATCTATATATGCCTGTATTCCCTATTTTGTTGATATTTTTCTCAATAATTAGTTACCACTTCACCAATTGACACTGATAGTGTCTTCACTCCCCTCATTTTTACCTGTCTAACGACAGGACGTTTCACTTTTCACTAGCGCCACACTTTTTTACACATATACAATATAAATTTATACAGGAACTCTTATCAATGCATTTAATGTATTAGCTTCTTCAGGATACCTGGTATTGAAGTTGCATCAATTCCAAAATCTTATCTATTGGGGATATGTTCAAAATAGAATGTTCATACCCCAACAAAGTACAAAGTCTTTAAAAGGCAAGGAAAAATCAGATGGACCATGCTGTTCAAAATGCAGAGGCTGTGGACACAAATAAAAGTAACCACTTTCAGTCCTATAAATGGTGCACCAGCAACCACCCCTTGCACAGCATACACACCCCCTCTATGCAGGCTGGCTGGTGCACCATGGGATACCAAAAACTAGAGATGCCAGTGGATTTGTGACTTTCATACCATGCATAGACCCTATCTTAAAGTTGATGTGTAAAACATGTTAAGGTTCCTGTATATTTTTATATATTTTTTTATTGTGGGATATCTTTTATATGTACTCATTATATGTATCCAAATGAGTTAATTTTTATGATTCGTACATAATAAAATGTTGATATTATTTAATACATATAATGTTTATTTATTTTAATACAATTGTTGTTTATTTATTTTACCAGCGTTGAATAAATGACCCCAAATAGTTTTTGTGTACAAATATAATTTAGACATCTAGAAAGACAACAACTGATATATAGATTTATTACCATTCCCCTAAATATCTAATGACTAAAAAATGAGAATAAGATAGAATAGCAAAAAAAATTATTAAATAAGCAACTTTTGTGGCAACACCCCCTTCAATCTACAGCTGCCCACCCCACCATGAATTCCTTTCCACCACTAGACTACATATTCTGAAATGCATGTTGGCCAGCATTGTTCAAGCCAAAAAGTCATAAATGGGTGCACTAATATGGAGGTTTGCTACTGAACTGAGCAGAGCTCACAAAACATTATGTGAACACGATTCAGTGCAGCAATAAGGACCACCCACTGCTGCTGCCAGAGGAAACCAGTGAACAGCTGTGATGTTACCATACCAGCCAGGAGGGAAAAGGGTATGTATTTAAAGTGGAGGTGCGCCAATTTTTTTTTTTTATAAAAGTCAGCGGCTACAAATACTGCAGCTGCTGACTTTTAAAATAAGGACACTTACCTGTCCAGGGCACCCGCAATGTCGACACCCAAGGCCGAACCGTCCCTCGGTCCTCGGATGCTGCCACCGCCATCTTCAGTAAAGGAATCAGGAAGTGAAGCCTTGCGGCTTCACTTCCTGGTTCCCTACTGCGCATGCGCGAGTCGCGCTGCGCAATCCGAATGGTCCCTGCTGTCTCTGGGACCCGTTTGTCTCCCAGCAGACAGCGCGGGGGGGCGGGAAGTGGCATAGACCCCCGCGGGGGTCTATACCCGGAAGTGGGTGCAAATACCTGTCTTGTACAGGTATCTGCACCCCCCTCTGCCCTGAAAGGTGCCAAATGTGACACCGGAGGGGGGGAGGGTTCCGAAAAGCGGAAGTTCCATTTTTGTGTGGAACTCCATTTTAATGTATTTATTTTTTTGAAAAATAGTGCATGGGGGAATATGGAGGGGAAGGAACAGGGGGGGTTTATTGAAACAAATCTTGGAGTTCTGCTTTAATTACACTAACCTTCATGCTGTCCATTCTGAGATAAGTCTCTACAAAAACTGTGATGACAGCACAGGGGTTGCCAGAAAGGTTACCAGAAACATTAAACAAAGGATCAGCACAGAGGTGAGTGTAAACACTGTATACCTCCCTTTGTTTTTTTATACATGTTTTCTAGTGCTCACCTTTAAACTGTAGTCTGTGGGATGCAGAATCAAAATGCAATTTCCATTAAACCTTCAGTATAATTCAGAAAACATCATTTCTTATGATTTCATTTCCCTAGGGATCCTTCTACTTGGACTTTGTCGACCATGAAACTGATAGGAAGCCTTTCCAGCTCTCTAGATAGTTCCACCATGAGACTAATCAGCAAGGTAATTTCTATATTAAACTATCATAGAAAGTTTTTTTTTACTTTTTTATTTTATTTATTTTACATTTTAGTATAACACATGACTGTTATTACTTTACAGGCTGTAAAGATAAGGTTCTTCCCAAGATTGCTGAGTTCCCTGAAAGTTCAGAACAAGGCGACATTTTCCTTTGTCCTCAGTCAACTTACAGTTTCACCTGGGATCACCACTCGTGATGTCTGTGAGTTCTGGATTTAGATTTCAATGTACTATTGCAGAATTCCAACAAGGTTTGCATTTATGCAGCTGCACAAGAGCCCTCTGGGAGTAAAGGGCCTATCTATACTTTAGAGTATTCTAACTAATGGTGCTAAGTCCTTCTTGTAGACATGGGTACTGCTCATATCTAGGTTAGGTGAGAAAACATTCTTTCTCCTGCATGAATCCTAGCAGAATGCTTTTCCGATTTCCTCCTGACACCATTTATGCCGTGTACAGACGATCGGACATCCCGACATCAAAACCGTCAATTTTTTTCCGACGGATGTTGGCTCAAACTTGTCTTGCATACACACGGTCACACAAATGTTGGAAATTCTGAATGTCAAGAACGCGGTGACGTACAACAGGTATGACGAGCCGAGAAAAATGAAGTTCAATAGCCAGTGCGGCTCTTCTGCTTGATTGCGAACATGCGTGGAATTTTGTGCATCAGAATTGTGTACACACGCTCGGAATTTAAGAACCAGCTCTCAAACTTTTGTTGTCGGAAATTCCGACAGAAAATGTCCGATGGAGCATACACGCGATCGGATTTTCCAACAACAAGCTCACATCGAACATTTGTTGTCGGAAATTCCGACCGTGTGTACGTGGCATTAGACTGGAAGTCAAGGACTAGACGAAATCTAATTCAGTATATTGGAGAGGGGTTTGTACTTCACATTTTGAAAAATATATAGGAAAATGGCTCTACACAAAACACCAATATTAAACAAAATACTTTATTCCTTCATAAAAAACCCATAAAACAACCGAATTGTTTCAAACCCACATGAGACCCTCCAAAATGTCTAAAACCAAAAATAAGCATTGTATCTTTCTGCACTTCCTGTCAAACAAACAATTTTCTCTCAAATGATAGCCTTGTTAAATAATTATATAGACATATATCCTAAATATAAAAATAAGAACTTTATCAGGAATGTTACAGTATTCTACATTGTGGTGATTGGGGGAAGAGTATGGTCAGCAACGATACTTACAGTAGGTTGTGACATTTAAGTGACGCACAGCAATAGTGGAATCCTGACCTAAGAGATGTTATACTTTCCATATACAAATATGGCACCTTATGTATTGTTTAATTTTTGCTTCTTTATACAGTTGTTTCATGTGACGAGGAGCTCACTATAGACATGATAAACAACCAAATGGACCTCATTGCAGCTACTTACTCAGCTGCACAGCTAGATGCCTGCATCACCAATAAAACTTTAATAGATAGTTTGACGGTCCTTGGAGGCTTGGCACTCACTGATGACCAGCTGCAAGTACTCAAGGCTAGACTGGATATGGTAAGATCATGGAAAACATGAAATACAACTGCATTTTTCTACTAATAATGTATGGCCACTTGTCCTATCAATTTCTGAGAAAAAGCCAGTATAATGGGTTACATTTACTGAAAACAAGTCCTGTTTCGAGCAGCATGGCCTGGAGCCTCCTTGTTTTTACATCCTACTTTCAAAAAGCTGCTTCAGGAAGGCAAACTGATCACCCAGCTCAATATACTGCAGGTCTCCAGCCACAAGGCAGCAACCTCCAATGGTGGCCAGGTACATCTTGTTCACAGCAGAACAGGATGCAAAAATTAAATCTGTACTCCAGGCTAACAGATAAAAACACAATTGAAATACATATATAGGATCAGTTTTACCTGCCAATGGATTTATGCTTCTATCCATTCAGTCCTAGGCGTTATACAGCGTTACCATCCAGCTCAGTAAGTCTGATGACCTCATTGTTCTCTATTATAATTGATTAACATAGCTCCCTGATCCCCAGCCTGTGATTGCACAATAAAAGGGGAAGCAATGGAATGATGAGGTCATCTCTCTGCTCTCCCCTCCTGTTAGCATGCCAGCACATGTGCCTCCAGCACACCTGATTGGTTCTTAGTGTTGCCCCTCTCTCCCACTCTTTGTGCTCCCACACAGAGGAAGACAGGAGGCTGAAAACAGCCAATTCTCTTATTTATTCTAGATTCATTTAAAACACATTTAATCACTTTTGAATAAATACATACTGTAACTGCATTCATTTGTATTTTTCTAATACATGCCCAGCGTTCATCTTTACACAGCTGTAGAAGGTTGCAGGCCAGGCTGCTGGAAAAAAAGAACATACCTTCTGTAAAAGTAATACATCATATTGGAATTTTTGGGGGTTGTATTGATAAATATAAATCCATAATTAAATTGTAACTATGGACAAAAGAAAAAATAACACATATTTTGCTATCTGTCGGTAGCAATAGCACAACAGTTCTTGTTTTTCTGAGCCTCCTCTATCTTTTAACCATACAAAGGAAAAACAGCCAGAAAAAAAAATGTTCCCATATTTTTTATTATAAAGTTTATAGTTTTGTTACCTGTTGATTCAGTCAAAAAATGTGTGTCTCTTTTTCCTTTGATTAATTCATTAATTCCCCATTCATTGATTGCTACTACTTCCTCTCCTTCCTATATTGTAGGAGGAAAAAGAGGGCTCCCCAATGTGTGTTTACATTGATGATCACTGTGATTGGCCATTACAGTGACCACATATTGCAGAGTCACTGCAATCAGCTCTGTATACCATGTCTGTGAACCAAGCGGCCCCGGGTTCACAAACTTTAATGGGTGCAAAGGCTATCTGCTTGTGTTTTCTAAGTGATACATCAGAATTAGAAGAAATAGACATCCATTATTCTGCTGTTCATACACATAATCATAAGCATAAGCAGCAGTAGTGAAGTGATTAAAGGGATAAAACATTCCTGACCTACATAAATACTTCTTGGCAGCCCAGTTGTCTCACACAATTGGTTCGTTTCTGATCAGTCCAACGCAGCGGTGGTTTTGGAGGCAGCCTGTTTGGGCTCCTATGAGGCATTGCGGAACTTAATCTATTGTGGACCTTCTGCACCTTTTCACCTGACAGTGGCTATGCGAGCTGTCCTGTGGGCGTGGTCAGCGGCTCTCTATCTGCGTCCCAATGCCTTCTGGACATATCTCATCGCATAATCCCCTTTAGTTTAACCCATCGCTGTCGGAGTTATTGTCAATTCCGGATCCTAATATTTGGGCACTTAAGGGTCTTAAATATGTTGATCAGATTTGTACTGGGGGTCGATTGCAGACCTTTGATGGATTGAAACAGGAATACGAACTGCCTAACTCTTATTTGTTTAGGTTCTTGCAGCTTAGGCATGCTTTTAGTACTCGATTTGAAAACTCTCAAGTGACTTTTTATACTTCGACTCTGGAAGACTTACTCAGAGACGGATCTATAACCAAGCCTTTGTCCAACATATACAAAGAATTGTTACCTAATATACATACGGGACTTGAAACTCTTAAGACTAAATGGGTGGAGGACTTCCCTGATATGGATATGGAGGACTGGGAAGATGCATAGGAATGCTCCTTCACACAATTGGTTTCGTCAAGAGACAGACTAATACAGTTTAAGATCATGCATAGAGTGTATTACACACCCTCAGGTCTACATAAAATATACCCGTCTGTCCCAGCTTCGTGCTGGAGGTGTGTTGCACCATCGGCGGGTTTTATTCATATATTCTGGACCTGTCCCCAAATAAACATTTTTTGGAGGGAGGTAGAAACTGTTATTTCTACTGTTACCACCATCCAGATACCGCTGACGGTGGAGGTGTGCCTCATGGGTCTTGTTGACCCTCTGGCTCATAGTCAAGCAGTCAGAACCCTCCTGGGATTATTAGTCTATTATGCACGCAAGGCCATTGTACTTCGGGGGAAATCCTCTGCTGCACCATCCGTCAATCTCTGGAAACAGTTAACTAACTCTGCCCTCCCATTGTATAAGGCCACGTACTTGTCTAGAGGATGTGCTAAGAAATTCCGCAAAATGTGGGACATATGGGTGGAATCTCCATCTACAAATATAGACTCTTTACATGACTAGTAAATATTCCGTACAATATTTCAACCATTCCAACGGAACTTTGAATTCTTGCTAAACTTGTCAGATAATTTTCTGGGTAACTAATGTCTGAGAGAGCATCTATCTTCATAGTGAGCTAGGCTCTAAAGTTTAATCGGAAAAATATGTGTGTTTCAAACTGCATAGGTGGTCCAAGTGTACCAAGTTTTAATTGGTTGTGGTTTTCTTTTCTTTTTGTTTTTGTTATGTCTGCTGTTTGTACATTCGAGTCTGGGTATGCCCAATAGGCTCTATTCTGTACCTCAATTGAAATACTGCAATAAAAATAATAAAAAATAAAACAAAGGGATAAAACATGGGGAAATGTGCATGGTTTGCAGAGATGAACCCCTATATTTTAAGATGCTGATCACTTACCTCTCTGCTGGGCAGTGGATTAAATCTTTGCCGTCTCCATGAGCTCCAGGCACTGCTGCCAACATTTGCATCTCTGACCCCCATTGGGCGCTGTGGTTCTTCACAGTAGTGGCATAGCTGCCAGCAGGAGGATCTACAGCACACAGCAAGCAACACACTATCTGACACACCCGGAAGTGCTGGATTGCAATAGTGCTCCTAGCTTTGCAAGAAAGTGAAGTTTTCACTTGCCAGCTGATGGAGAGCCAAATACTCAGCTTCTTATATTAAAGGGGATTGTTTGACTTCAGCTTGTAAAACCCACTTTACTTCTGATTTAACAGGAATTTGGGAAATTGCCATTATTTTATTGGTTCAATCTTGAGTTAAGCTTTTATTGATCCTTTAATTCCTCAATAAGTAAATATTTAGAAATAAAGCATGTTTTATTTTGATGTCGTTTCACAGATCTTCTCCAGTGGTTTACCAGAACCGTATCTCATCCAGCTGGGAAATATAGCAAGAATGTACAGCGAGGAGGAAATGAGCTTCTGGAATATTACATCTTTGGATACATTAGCGACACTGATCCAAAGTGCGTCCTGGAATTCCAGTGACCCTAAGGTATGTTTCTGTCTCCCAGCTGTGTTTTCTAAGATTTGTGGTATTCCAGAGCTTACTAACTGTTTTGCAGCATTGTACAAATTAAAGCTGCATTCAACCAATTATGTACCTGAATTTGACTTGGAATCAGTCTCTTGCAATCCCTATACCACATTACTGCATAACTCAGAGGGAGAGGTAGAAACAGCACCACATATACAGTGGGTATAAAAAAGAAGCACCCGCTTTAAAATAGTCAAATGTTGTTGCTTTGTGGCCTGAAATTAAGACAGACACAGTTTTTGTTTTATCCAGCTGCATTTAATCAGTGCAACTTACAACATCCAAGTGAAAGATATCTGGATTTTGCAATACTAGATACTGTTTTTCTCTTATTTATACTCCAAGAACAGGGTGGGTGTGGCGGGTGGGGGGGGGGGGGGGGGTGGCGGTTTGTTGTGGTGGGATGGGCTGTGGTTTTTTTGTTTTTTTGTTTTTTTTCTGGTTTGTGTTTGGTTTAATGCAAATTTTTGTTTGAATAATTTGTTTGTATTGTTTTAATGTTGTTTGCATATAAAAATAAAAAGAACATCTGATTTAAAAAAAAAAAGATATAACAACAATATGTCAGAAAAAAATAAAAAACATTCAAAAACAGAATCGCTGAGTTGGAAAAAAGGAGGAAGAAATATGGATGGGGCAAAATACTGTTATATTCTTGGGAAAATCTGCCTCCCGCTGCCAGAAAGTTGTCAATGGGAAGAAGGTTTACCTTCCAACATGATAATGACCCAAAACACGCAGCAAAAATGATCACAGATTTTCAACGGGGTTTAAGTCTGCGCTCTGACTAGGCCATGCAATGACATCCTCAATTTTTCTCCTTCAAACACTGTGTGGTTGAAGGAGAAACACAGTGTTTGAAGGGGAAAAATTGAGGGTGTCATTGCATGGCCTAGTCAGAGCGCAGACTTAAACCCCATTGAAAATCTGTGGAACGACTTGAAAAATGACTTGAAGACTGGAGTCCAAAAGGGTCACCATCAATTTTAACTGAACTTGAGCAGTTCTGCAAAGAAAAGTGGGTAAATATTGCAAAGTCTAGATGTACAAAGTTAGTAGAGAGATATCCCAACAGACTAAAGGCTGTAATTAAAGTCAAGGGTGGTTCAACAAAATACTGACACAAGGGGGTGATCCTTTTTTCCAACTCAGTGATTCTGTTTTTTTTACTTGTTCTTATTTTTTTCTGACATGCTGGTGTTATTTTTTTCACTTTGATGTTATAAATACAGCTGGATAAAACATAAACTGTGTCTGTCTTAATTTCAGGCTGCAAATTTTTTTTTAAGAGGGTGATTCTTTTCTATATCCACTATATATTATTATTATTATTATACAAGATTTATATAGCGCCAATATCTATATATATATATATATATAGAGAGATATACATATATATCTCTATATATATAGATATATATATAGTGGATAGGCTGACCCCCACCCCTTCAACCTCTGCAGCAATGCTGGCAGTACTCATATGTCTATTTCCCAAAGACAACCTCTGGATATGACGCTGCGCACGTGCACTCAACTTCTTTGGTCGACCATGACGAGAACTGTTCTGAGTGGAACCTGTCCTGTAAAACCGCTGTGTGGTCTTGGCCACCGTGCTGCAGCTCAGTTTTAGGGTCCTGGCAATCTTCTTATAGCCTAGGCCATCTTTATGTAGAGCAAGAATTCTTTTTTTCAGATCCTCAGAGAGTTCTTTGCCATGAGGTGCCATGTTAAACTTTCCAGTGACCAGTATGAGAGAGTGAGAGTGATAACACCAAATGTAACACACCTGCTCCTCATTCACACCTGAGACCTTGTAACAGTAACGAGTCACATGACACCGGGGAGGGAAAATGGCTAATTGGGCCCAATTTGGACATTTCCACATAGGGGTGTACTCACTTTTGTTGCCAGCGGTTTAGACATTAATGGCTGTGTGTTGAGTTATTCTGAGGGGGCAGCAAATTTACACTGTTATACAAGCTGTACACTCACTACTTTACATTGTAGCAAAGGGTCATTTCTTTAGTGAAATGATATAATAAAATATTTACAAAACTGTGAGTGGTGTACTCACTTTTGTGAGATAATTTATATTATATATATGTATATGTAGATAGATATAGAGAGATGTGAGAGGAGAGAGCAGAGTGACAGAGAGATGAGTCCATCAGTCTGCTGCTTCTCCTTTCACTTCCAGGTCATTTAAAGAGGGGATAAGTATAACTTAACTATAGCAGAGCAAAATCAGGTCTCCTGCCCTGCCATGAAGAATTGCAATTTCTGGTAAGGCGGTGTATATCTAAACTAGGACAGGAATAGCAATCTGGTGATTTGTATCCCTGAAAGACTTTGTTTTCATTCCCAATATGTGGTGCTTAGATTGATATATGGGGAATATCCACCCTACGGTGTGGAAAGCAGTCTCTGTCCCTTTGAAAAGCTAGATGAGCAGATATTCTGAGATTTTCCAATTCTAATATTTGCATTTCTTTCCAGGTCAATGAGTTGGTTCAGCGATACCTACAGCTCAACTATCCGAATGCCAGTTTGGATGGAACACTACTCACCGTCCTGGCTCCTTACATCTGTAGCTTAAATGAGACCCTAATTCAAAACATTTCCTATGCAAGTTTAGGGTAAGGTTGTACTACTGACATAGAGAAGTTGTTTAAAGGCTTGATACTTTCTGCCACAGTTCATAGGAGGGCAGTGCAAGATCATAAAAAAAGGCAACCAAGATAGGAACGTGTTGGTGGATGTCCAGAGGGCACAGCTACAACCTTCAATTATCTGGGAGGTAGCACAATTGGTCAAAACTCTACACTTTTCGCCACTTTACAAGGAAGGATAGACTTGTGGGCAGTTGGTGTGTAATGGAATGCCTAATGTGATTGTTATGATACTTCCAGAATCCCTGCCAGGACTTTCAGAATTATTTGCTGTGCTTCAAATATTGCTCACAGAATTCCAGCCACTATTTTATATGGTCCTCAGAGAACCCCTGCTAGTACTTGCAGAATTCCTGCCAGGGCTTTCAGGATTCTTGCCAGTAACTCCAACTTTATTTTCAGAGTTCTTGCCTGGATTTTCAGAGTTCCGTGGAACAATTCAGGCTGTGCCCTCTGAGTAAAAGTTTATTTATGCTTTGTGCTCATGAACCAAAGCTATAATACTGAAGCCTGTTACATTGTTACTGGCCTGGATTGCCTGACTATTTTCTTGTCTTCTGCCTTCTTCATTTCCAACCCAGAATGTCTGACTGCCCGTTCATCTATTCAGTTCAACTATTCTCTCATCTCAAGCCTAATATTTAAAAAAAAAACTAATACAAATACCTGAATCCGATTCTAAATCTGCCTCTAATAATGCCTGGTACAGTAGGTCTCAGACAGGGGGAGGGAGAAGGCAACCAAGTGTGCAGCATACACATGTATTGGTACAGAACCTGGTCAGAAAAGAGGAGGGAGGTGACCTTATGAATTTTTACCATTCATTGTCCAATCACAGGCTGGGAAGGTGACCAGGCTGCATTGCTTAACTGCAGTAAAGTTAGCTCACAAGACTATGCTGTGAGTGTGGCAGAGCTGTGCAACTCTAATGCCCCGTACACACGATCGGACTTTCTGACAACAAAACCGTGGAATTTTATTCGAAGGTTGTTGTCTCCAACTAGTCTTGCATACACAGGGTCACACAAATGTTGGCCACACATACGTAGTGACGTACGGCGAGCCGATAAAAAGGAAGTTCAATAGTCATGTGATATCTCCATTACGAACGCTAGTTTTACAAGACCGAGCGCTTCCGGCTCGTACTTGATTCCGAGCATGCGTGAACTTTTGTGCGCGGACTTGTGTACACACGATCGGACTTTCCGACAACAAAGTTTTGTTGGCGGAAAATTTGAGAACCTGATAGCCAACATTTGTTGGCGGAAAGTCCGACATCAAATGTTCGATGGAATGAATGAATGAATGAATGAAGGATTTGTAGAGCGCTGCAAATGCGAACTGAATCGCCTCAAGGCGCTAGAATGCGTTCTCTGTTGCCAGCTCTTAGAAAAGGAAGGTCTTTAGTTTTTTCCTGAAGGCCTGATGGTTTTCTTCCATGCGGATGTGGGTCGGAAGAGCGTTCCATAGTCGGGGTCCTTGGACTGCGAATCTTCGTTCTCCCTTTGCTTTGTAGCGATATTTAGGCATGATGAGGAGATTTTGGTTAGCTGATCCAAGGCTGCGATTGGGTGTATAGTGTTTTATTTTCTCCTGAAGATATAGCGGAGCGTTTCCTTGTATGCATTTGTGGGTGAGGCAGAGGGTCTTGAATTTGATCCGATTCTTTACGGTTAGCCAGTGTAGGGACTTTAGGGATGGTGAAATAGATTCCCAGGGTTTTTTTCCTGTCAACAGTCTTGCCGCCGTGTTTTGAACGAGTTGTAAGCGCGCAAGCTGATATTGGGGTAGTCCTAAGTAGAGCGAATTTGCGTAATCGAGTCGGGAATTGATGATTGTTCCCACAACTGCCGCTTTATCTTCTTCTGGGATGAAGGGGATGAGTCTGCGTAGGAGGCGGAGGAGATGGTGGGAACCGCTCACCACTGATCCTATTTGTGCATCCATTGTCATTCCTGAGTCAAAGATGACTCCGAGACTCTTGGCTTTGATGCTTGGAGCGATGGTCTGTCCTAAGATGGTGGGAGGTGTCCATGGGGTCTTAATTTTGGAATTTTTGTTGGCATGTAGAAGAAGAAGTTCTGTTTTTGCGCCGTTAAGTTTGAGGGAGCTGAAGGTCATCCAATCATCAATTGAACTGAGGCATTCTTCTAATTGTTGATGATGGGTTTTTTGTCCGGTGATGCGAAAGTAGAGTTGGGTGTCATCAGCGTATGAGTGGAAGCAGAGATCGGTTTTCCTGATGATATTTAGAAGTGGGCGGATGTATATGTTGAATAGTACTGGTGACAGGGGTGAGCCCTGAGGAACTCCGCAGGAGATTGCCCGGGTTTCCGAGGTGAATGTTCCTAGCTTCACAATCTGAGAGCGATTCTCTAGGAAGGATGCAAACCATTTTAGAGCAGAATCTGTGGCTCCTGCCACTTCTGAGAGGCGGACAAGTAAAGTATTGTGGTTCACTGTATCAAATGCTGCGCTGAGGTCCAAGAGTACCAGGAGACTGGATTCTCCGTCATCTGCTGCTTCAAGGGCGTCGTCCCATATTTTGAGGAGTGCTGTTTCCGTGCCATGGCCCGGGCGGAAGCCTGATTGCAGTGGGTCCAGGAGTTGGTGTGTGTCCAGGTGGCGTTGTAGCTGCTGTACTACTGCTTTCTCCATAATCTTGGAGATGGTGTTGAGGCTTGTTATCGGTCTGCGGCAGTTAGGGTCCTTAGGGTCAAGATTGGGTTTCTTCAGCAGAGGTTTGACGATGCCTTGCTTGAGGGAGGTTGGTACAGTCCCTTCTTTGAAAGATTGATTTATGAGGTGTGTAAGAGTAGGGGCCAAGATGTCGGAACATTCTTTAAGGAGTTTTGTGGGAATGATGTCGTTTGGGGATGTGCTGTCGCGAAGGCTTCTGATGATGTTTATAGTCGTGTCAGCGGTGATGGGAGAGAAAGAAAAATTCGGTGGTTGTGTGACGTTCGTGTTAATATCCTCTTTTTGCTTTGGTTGAGTGGAGTTGGTTGTTCTTTTCTGATGAATTGACTTCCGGATGTTGTCGATTTTGTCGATGAAGTAATCTGATAATTCATTGCAGAATTCTTGAGTATTGTTACCGGGTGGCTCTAAGCAAGTCGGGTTCATTGATTGAGTGACTAATTTGAAAAGTTCTCGCGGACGGTTTAGGGCAGTTGAGATGGTGTCCGAGAAATGTTCTTTTTTGGCTTTGAAGATAGCCTTGTTTTATTTCACAGTAAGTTCTTTGTAGTTGGTACGGTTTTCCTTGGTGGGATTTCTTCTCCAGGCTCTTTCAGCTCTTCTACGTTCCTGCTTGAGTAGGGTGAGAGTGGCATTAAACCATCTCGAGTTTTTAATACGGATGGGTGTTCTGCGTTTTGGCGCCACTGAGTCTGCTGTTCGTATTAATACCTTGTTTAGGGAGTTGAGTGTTTGTTCCGTTGAGAGGTTTGCGTTTAGCAGAAGTATTTTGTTTGATAGTGTACTTTTAAAGAGTTCGGAGTGTAGTTTCTTCTGGGATCTATTCCAGTTTGTTGTTGTTGCCCGCTTCTGTTTTTGGGAGATGGTGTTGATGGTGATTTTAAATTTGATAGCGTGGTGGTCCGTCCACGGTAGTGGAGTGTTGTCGAGTATGTTGATGTCCATATTCTGTTTGAAGATGAGGTCTAGAGTGTGTCCTGAACCGTGTGTGGGAGCATTTATCAGTAGTTGCAGGCCCAGTTCTTCCAACTGGTTGACGCAGGCGGTTGCGATACAGTCTTGGGCAGAGTTTGCCCAAAGGTTAAAATCCCCGAGTACCAGCAGGTTTTTGGTTTCCAGGGTGTGTGTTGAGAAGAATTCTGTGAGTGGAGTAAGGAGATTGGTCTTTGGTCCTGGTGGTCTGTAGCATAGTAGTATGTGAATGGTGTCTTGAGGTGTTGTTTGAAGATGCAGTGAGAGAGTTTCCATGAAAGGCACTGAGTTCTGTAAAGTTGGTTTGGTAAACCCAAGGTGGGATTTGAAAATTACCACTAGGCCTCCTCCTTTTTTTCCTATTCTGTGCTCAGTTAGGATACTGTAGTTTTCGGGGACCAGTTCAGTTAGGATGGTGTTGCAGTCAGGTGTTAGCCAGCTTTCTGTAATGAAGAGGCAGTCAATGTTGTTTTCGATGATAAAGTCGTAAATTTCCAGCCTGTGCTTGACTGCAGATCTGGTATTGATCATGGCGCATGCTAGTTGTTGTGGTTGGATCGATGTCTCGCTGTTTCTGATGGTTGATTGTTGCTTGGTCCTTAGTAATTGTTCTTTTTTCAGTCTTTTTTGCGTGGCGGTTGGCAAAATTGAGGCAGCGTTTCTTAGCCTGTGAAGGGCGTCTGCTGTGTATTTGAAGTTGCACATGATGAGAAGGCGGAGTTGTTGAAGGAAGGTTAATCTAATGTTGATGATACTAATGTGGCGATAACGAACTTGCTGGAGGATGAAAGGATTAGATGGTCACCACTGCTCCTGGAGTGGTGTGGGTGATGGGTTGGTGTGGTGCGGAGGTCCTGGCGGAGGTGGTGTGCCTACCACCCTCCTTGTTGATCCAGAGGAAGGCGAAAAAACCTCTGCTGCAGTAGCCAATGCGCAGCAGAGGAAAAATTCCTTCCTGACCCCCCGAGGGGCGATCGGGCTAGACCCCTGGATCAAACGGCTAGTGACCTCAGTGCTTACCTGTAGGATGGTGGGTGGTTCGGTGGGTGCGTCTAGGGCGATCTGCGGTGGATTGGCCTCAGGTGAGTCACAGTCACCAGTGCCCTCTGTGGTGAGGTCCAGTAGCGGGGGGGTGTTCCAGGTGTGAAGGGGCAATAGGCTCTGTGGACGAGAGTGGGAGGGGGGGCGGCTGCCGGAGCTGGGCCGCAGCCGTGGTCTGCCCCACTAACCTAGCGGCTGGAGCGGGGTGGCTGGACCGCGGCTGCGGAGGGGTCGGGGGGGGGGGCAGGGGCAGTAGGAGGGAGGGTAGTCGGGGGGGGGCGGTGATGCGGCCGGGGTGCTTGCGGCCTCAGGAGGGAGGCCCAGAAGCTGTATTCGTTCAGCCTAGGTGTAGCAAGATGGCCGCCGACTAGGCCCGAGCAGTGGACTGGCCGGTAGTAGGAGTAGTAAGATGGCCGCCGGAGCAGACACACGGTCGGACTTTCAGCCAACAAGTTCACATCCAACATTTCCCGTCAGAAAATCTGATCGTGTGTACGTGGCATTAGAAATAGCGAGACACAAATCTATTTATATAGCTGTTTGCCTGGGATTCTACATAAGCAATTTTTTTTTTCAGAAATTCCTCCCAACCACTGGATATTTCCACATGTAGCCAAGGCATTAAGAACCTACTCTTTGACAAGATGAAGATGGTCTACTCATCATACGATAAATCTTCAAATGCATACTTTCAGATAATGGAGCCTGTGATTGGTAAGGCTCAACTGTGCTGGTTAGACCATTGAGCAGATTATAATTTCTTAGAAAACTTCAACATGGCTTAACACCAGCAAAATTATATGATTAGGTACAGTTTATTGAGTTTAAAGACCGTAAAGCTGCTCTGTTCAAGCTGCTGCTTTTAATGATTTAATATTAATGATCACATTTATAAAAGCATTTAAGCATAAACTATTGGGTCTTCTCACATTTGCCATTAGACTTTCAGATTCTGCAACTTGTTTGGAGGTCTAAAGCTGGCAATAGACAGTTAGTTTTTGAACAGGTTCCTCCATCCACACAAATGAGGTGGCTGGAGGAATCCCCTGACTGGGACATTGTATTCTGATGGTGGGACCCACCACTGTCAGAATACACTGATCAGCAGCTGTAGCCGATTGACTGCAGCCACTGATCGAGAAAAGTTTTCTAGCATGTCCCTTTGACAAAAGTTGATCAAACAATTGACCAGGGATAGCCACACACTGATCAAAATTACTCTTGTAGGGAAAGTGTATGAGTAAAGGCAGGGACTGGCATTGATCAAATACAGAAAACTGCTGGTCACCGCACATAGTGTGAATTGTGTGTAGGTATTGATTAGCTCCTTAATCCCAGCTCAAATTCCAAGACACCAGAATAAAGAAACAGACTGCTGCTTTCTGTAGGAGAGTAGTGGCTTCTCAGTCATCCAATGCACCTTCTACTGAGTCACCACTATAGCCCTGCAATCACCAACAACAAATTTGTGCGCTTGCAGCGTTTTAGTGGTGACCTTGGAGTTTTAACTGTTGTTGGAACACACCTTTTTCTTATAAAAGAAATAAACAACTATTAAAAAATCTAGCAACATTAGTGGGTACCCCTCATAATGCGCACATAAGGTGTGCAGACACAGGAAAAGGGATGAGCTCCATGTTTGGGTCGAACATAAGTTTGACTCGAACATCGGGTGTTCGCCTGTTTGCAGCAAACATTTTGGGGCGTTCACGGGAAATTAGAGCGTCGCGGAGCACCCCATAATGCACTGCGAGATTACAGTGCATTGCTGTATGATGATTGGCCAAAGCATGCAACTGACCTCTGCATGCTACTGTATAAATGTCACTGGCAGGGAAGGGGTTAACACTAGGGGGCGATCAAGGGGTAACTGTGTTCCCTAAGTGTGTTCTAACTGTAGGGGGGGTGGGACTGTCTAGGACTAGGACTGTCTAGGAGGAGCGAGAGAACGGTGTTCATACTTAGTATGAACACATGATCTGTCTCTACTCCCCTGAAAGAACACACACAGATCTCGGGTTCTCGCTCTGTCACGAGCGATCGCGGGTGCCCGGCGGTCATCTCGCATCGGCCCGGGCACACGCCCATCCATGCCACTCTGCTACAGTAAAACTGTGGCGGCTAGTCAGCTAGTCAGCGGCTGTTCACCAAAATACCTGTATGTCAGAATAGGATAGACTGACTCTTCAATTGGCACACTTAGATTATTATTATTATTATTATACACGATTTATATAGCGCCAACAGTTTATGCAGCGCTTTACAATGTAGATGGGGGACAGCACAATTACAGTACAATACAGAAGGGACAGGAGGGCCCTTAGATAATGATTTGTTTCTTTTTTTTCATCTGACATAATAATAATGAATAATAATGAAAATAATGCATATGGTTAAAGATTCACTTCCCTGTCTTTTCTATAGGTGGTGCTAGGACCAGCGACCTGATCGCGTTTGCTAGCGGCTTTCCAGAGATGGACCTCACAACTTTTACATCTCTAAATCCAGATGCAGTCAAGGTAAGTTTGTACAACAAAATGAAAACCCCCATATTTTATTATTTTTCAAAGGCAGCTTTTATTTTTTAGGCTTCGCCTATTTCAGTGAACTGCTGGTCCACAATTTACAATCTGATTATACTATTGCTTTTAGATTTGCCAACAATTATGCATAATGAGGACACACTGAAACAGTCCATTACTTTTACATCTAACGAGGCAGGCACTACTTAGCTTTTGAAAATGTTGCCAATTTATCAGATCAAATCTAAACAACATCTCTTGTGTGTTTGGCTAGCCTTTTTTAAATCTACTATGCTTTTTTGCATTTAGTCCAGGTACTTCTCTAGTGCAGCCTTTATCAACCAGGGTGTTGTGATATCCTGGGGTGCACGAAACTATGGCCCACCCATGATATTGTAATAAATGTATGTGGCATCACAGAAGTGGACTTTCTTCCATGGAACCAGACATGTGTAATTAGTTTAGTTCTGAATTAGTTTCTTAACTAATTTCGATAAATTAGTTAATTCAGAAATATCTGAATTTCCTAAATTTTTAATTTCCGAATTCTTGAATTTTCTGAATTTCGAATTTTTGGAATTTCGAATGTTCGAAAATTCGGAAATTCGAAATTTTGAAGTTTTGAAAATTAGGAAATTCGGAAAATTGAAAATTCGCAAATTCTAAGATCCAAAAATAAGAATGGAAATCCAAACATTCAAAAAAAACGAAAATCAGAAAATAAGAACGAAAATCCAAAAATTAGAAACCCCGAAAAATTTGAAAATCTGAAATAATAACTAACTAATAATAACTTAACTATTACTAACTATTATATTATAGGTATTGGAATATCCTTTCAAATTTTGCTGTTAGTGAACGTAACGAATACAAATTTATTCAAAGTTACAAAATATCTGAAATGAATGCCGTATCTAAACAAATGGAACGTAATTAATTAATAATAATAAATAACTATAATAATACATTATTATTATTATTATTTATTATTAGTTTGTCCCGTTCCATTTGTTTAG
This sequence comes from Lithobates septentrionalis, assembly GCA_037952835.1. Taxonomy (NCBI): domain Eukaryota; kingdom Metazoa; phylum Chordata; class Amphibia; order Anura; family Ranidae; genus Lithobates; species Lithobates septentrionalis. The sequence goes on along the minus strand of JBBDGP010000798.1, from coordinate 131,785 downwards.
ATTTGTTATTTCGGATAATTTGTAACTTCAGAAAATTTGTATTCGTTACGTTCACTAACAGCCAAATTTGAATAGAAAATTCCAACACCTATAATTTAATAGTTAGTTATTATTTAGAATTTTCTGATTTTCATGTTTTTGAATTTCCTGATTTTCTTTCTTATTTTCGAATTTACGAATTTTGAATTTCAGAATTTCCGAGTTTTCGAATCTCCGAAAGAAACAAAAAAACGAATTAAACTAAAACAAACACATTTCTCAGTATTGCACATGTCTACATGGAACCACACATGTGTTTGCGCTGGGAAAACACTTTTGGGGAACACACAATTGCATATCCCCCAGTACAGAAACTGAGCTGTCACCAACAGCCTCTGGTCCCAGAGTAACGATAGGCAGCCAGTAAGACCAGCTCCCAATCATGTGATTATTATTGTTAAAACTCAACCCTGTACTGTTTCTCCTCAAGGAGAAAAAAAAGATGCATTGTATCCTTTTCTCTTCACTAGAGGGGAGTCTGTGAAAACTAAAAGAAGTCTAAAATAAAATAAAGATAAAATAGTTAGATCAGTGCATGAGCTACAATGGGTATGGAAAAGAATCACCCTCCCTTTAAAATAACCACATGTTGTTGCTTTGCAGCCTGAAATGAAGACAGACACTTTTTGTTTTATCCAGCTGTATTTACTAGTGCAACTTATAACATCCATATTAAAAATATAACACCAACATGTCAAAATAAAATAAACCAATTTCAAAATCAGAAGCACTGAGTCTAAAAAAGGATCTCCCCCTCCTAAAATAACTTGTAAACTCAATCAGGTGTAGCTAATCACCTTCTCAATGACACACAAATACAATTGACTTTCGGCTGTGGTCATTTTGATTAGCTCAACATGAAAAGAGCTTTCCTGGAGCATCTCAGTCCCTGATAGTGCAACTGAAGCAAGCAATCAACAAAGCACTGTCGAAAGATCTCAGGGATAAAGTTGTGGACAGGCACAAGTCAGGAGATGGATACGAAAAACATCCAGAGGCTTTATCAATGCCTAGAAGAACAGTGACGTCTAATATAAAGAAGTGTAAGGTATTTGTTACAACACAGACCCTCCCTGGATCAAGACGTCACTCCAAACTGAATGAAAGAGCCAGGAGGAAACTGGTCAGAAAAGCTACAAAGAGGCCTACAGCAACTCTGAAGCAGTTTCAGGAATTTATGACAAAGAGTGATCATTGTCAACAATATCACAAATTCTCCACAAATGTGGCTTGTGTGGGAGGGTTGCAAGAAGAAAAGCCACTCCTCAAGAAAGGCCACATGCAGTCAAGGAGAAAAAGGTGAATGTCTTTGCATGGCCTAGTCAGAGCCCAGACTTAAACCCCATTAAAAATCTGTAGAATGACTTGAAGACTGCACTCCACAAATGGTCACCATCAAATTTACCTGAACTTGAGTAGTTCTGCAAAGAAAAGTGGGCAAATATTGCAATGTCTAGATGTACAAAGTTAGTAGAGACATATCCCAACATACTAAAGGCTGTCATTAAAGCAAAAGGCTGTTCAACAAAATACTGACACAAGAGGGTGATCCTTTTTCCAACTCAGTGATTCTGTTTTTGATTTTAAAAAACAAAATTCTGACATTTTGGTGTTTTATCTTTCACTTGGGTGTTTTAATACAGCTGGATAAAACAAAAACTGTTTCTGTATTTATTTTAGGCTGCAAAGCAACAATATGTGATTATTTTAAAGGGGGCGGGGGTGATTCTTTTCTATACCCATTGTAGGTTAGAATGGTTGTTAGTGTTAGCATTGTGATCAGCGTCAGTGTTAGTGACAGTTTGTTTTTGGTAAAAAAAAATTATATTTAGCTTCAGTGTCAGTGCAAAAGTTAATGCCAGTGTCAGTGTGTTTAAGTAGGATAAAAAAGCAACTACTATGGGTAGAAACAAAAAAAAAACACACACACATATGTGATATCCTCCTGCATGCAAGGAGTAGATTAATTTTGCTTTTGGTGGTGGCTCATGGTAATAGTATAAAAATGGAAAAATTGCTATAGTTTAAAATATATGTTTTATTATTTTGGACCAGTAACCATTAACCATTAACATTCACACCAAATGAAGGCCCAAATTGTATTGAAATAAAGCAAAGTATTATTTAGATGGGGTGCAATAAAGATTTTGCATATCATTGAAGGCTGCAGTGATTAATGAAAAAGAATAAAAATGCTGCTCTGGTATATCTCTTCCCTGTTTGGTACGTAAGTGGGTTCACAGTTTTGAAAGCTGAGCAATATTAACTACCCAGACAAATATGCTGAGCCAAACTTGGAGTCTGATATTATAAGCACAAGTCTATTACTACCTCTATTTAACCCTACATGCAGAGCCTGCTTGGTTTTCTAGACTAAAGCAAGGCCTAAGTTTATGTATAAAGCTAAAACTGCAAAAAAGAGGTATGACTTGTCCACATCACTTACACTATATTACCAAAAGTATTGGGACGCCTGCCTTTACACGCACATGAAATTTAATGGCATCCCGCTCTTAGTCTGTGCGGTTCAATATTGAGTTGGCCCACCCTTTGCAGCTATTATAGCTTCAACTCTTCTAGGAAGGCTATTCACAAGGTTTAGGAGTGTCTCTATGGGAATCCTTGACCATTCTTCCAGAAGCGCATTTGTGAGGTTAGGCACTGATGTGGACAGGAAGGCCTGGCTCTCAGTCTCCACTTGAATTTATCCCAAAGATGTTCTATCTGGTTGAGTGCAGGACTCTGTGCAGGCCAGTTAAGGTACTCCACCCCATACTCGCTCATCCATGTCTTTATGGGCCTTGCTTTGTGCACTGGTCCAAATCATTTGGTGGAGGGGAGATCATGGTGTGGGTTTATATTTCAGGGGTTGGGCTTGGCCCCTTAGTTCTAGTGAAGGGAATTCTTAAGGCATCAGCATACCAAGATATTTCTGACAATTTCATGCTCCCCAAGTTTGGGGATAGCCCCTTCCTGTTCCAACATAACTGCTCACAAGTGCACAAACAAGGTCCATAAAGACATTGATGAGTGAGTTTGGGGTGGAGGAACTTGATTGGCCTGCACAGAGTCCTGACCTTAGCCCAATAGAACACCCTTGGGATGATTTAGAGTGGAGACTGCGAGGCAGGCCTCGTCCACATCAGTGCCTGACCTCACAAATGCGCTTCTGGAAGAATGGTCAAACATTCCCATAGACACACTCCTAAACCTTGTGGACAGCCTTCCCAGAAGATTTGAAGCTGTTATATCTGCAAAGGGTGGGCCAACTCAATATTGGGTTTCCATTAAAGTTCATGTGTGTGTAAAGGCAGATGTCCCAATACTTTTGGTAATATATTATATCTTTGTGAGAGGGAAAAGGGAATGTTTTTATACCAAATTTTTCAAAGTAATCCTGTTGAACATTCTATTTATATAAGCTAAAAACTACATCTGGTAACTGAAAGTATAATCTTCCAGTTCGTACCAGTGACATCTCCTACTGCAAGCTGCTAATCTTCTGAAGATTCTATGCAAGTAGGGCTTTTGTCAAATTTGCCTTCTGCATGTCTATTACCAGATTCTACTTACGTCAATGTCAGGGCCTGCTGGGTTTTTTTTTCAAGATATGGGCATTGTATCGTGGCATGGGTGCACAAGGCATACACATTCTTTACTACCAGTAAGTGGAAAGACTTGGGGGGGGGGTGCCTTGGCCACAATGAAGCAATGGAGGGGTATATCACCGTGGCAATCATACAAACTGCCATCCTATACCATTAACTACCAGATGTATCTGTTCTGGAAATTTTTTAGATAGGCAACTTCTATCCTCATTTTGATTAGTGGTTCCAAATTAATAATAACTACTGTAGTAGGGAACAGACACAAAAATATACACCCAGCATCTTTCCAAAGTAACTGTTCTGTGTATTCGACGCAATTTAAGTTTTGTTTTTTTACACATGATTACGTAGGTATTACATAAATATTACAATTGTACGTTTATGGTAACAAGGGGTGTAACATAGGCAGGCTAATTCTAATCAAGACTTGAAAGAATGCAAACGTGCAATGAAAACATTATTAGTGCAGTGGGCACAAGGAGAGCAGTGTGAAATGCATAGGCAAATATACACAATAGAATACAATTATATAACAATTTTACAATTTCCTTAACAGTATCTTTTATCTGATATAGTTAATAGTTTGCACAAGTTTGATTTAAAGACCAAACAGAAGTCACAGAAAAAAAAGTAGTCAGATTGACTTTTTACTAACAATCTCCATTTATACAGTCTTACCTCAATTTTCCTGTAAAGTAATTATGTAGTATTTCTAAATATACCTGTGTAGTCCAAAAGGCACCAGAGTTAGACCTATTGCACTCTGTATAGTAACACACCCAGTCATACCTAGGCAAACCCCTTCTTCTCTGCAATACAAGTCTAAATGCAGATTAGAGTAAGGTGACCAGATTTTTAAAATGAAATCCGGGGACATATTTTTTTTTTTTTACTTGTAATGGCAGCAATCGACGACTCTTTGCCTGTCTCCGCCGCCGCCCGCCCGCCTCGCAGCCTGTCAAGTCTAAAGCCCCATACACACTATCAGATTTTATGCTGATTTTTTCCTTCAGATTTACCAAAACCATATAATATGAGGTCAAACCTTAGGAGTTTCAATTTGTATGCAATCAGGCAGGCCCTTGCACTACATGGTTTTGGTAAATCTGAAGACAAAAATCAGCAGAAAATCTGATAGTGTTTATGGGGCTTTACTCTTCGGGCCCCGGCTACTACTGGGTGGGGAGCAGAGGAAGATCACTCCACCAGGGAAGGCAAGGAGATAAGCAGGCAGGCGGCTGGCCGGGACTTGAGCCAAGGCAGAAGAACATGCAAGTGGATCTGAATATCTAAGTCCAACTTCATTTCCTTATAGGCAAAATTCAGCAGATTATTAATAGTTTATTGATAGAGGAATAATTATTACACATTTACAGAGAGCCAAAATGCTGTACATTAGGGTCTTTTCACAGGCATGGGTTCAAATGCATTTAGAAACAATAGGGTAAGAAAGCATAGTAGATTTTTACTTTTCTGAATTTTAGCTGAAGAAGCATTGGCACAACCTAATACTTTTTCTCCACAAATTTCCATACAGGTATTAAGTGTGCAAAACATTGTGGACTTGCTGGGAGATAACGTGCTTGACATTGACACAATATTCAACAGCAGCGTGCTCCTAGCCTGGGCAGAAGCAAACAAGGTCAACAATGCCACAGTGTTGCTGCAATCTGTTTTGGCCACACTTGTGACCAATGCTGACGTTCTCCTCAATGAAGCTTTACTCAAAACATATCTAAATATCATCACACCGCAAAATGTCCCAGTCTTCCTTCAAACTATCACTTCTACGGCAATACAGGTACATACAAAAAAGCAAATCTAGAACAAATTGTGCTTTGTCAGGGAGATGTCTAAAGTATAGCTGATTAAGGACAGTTTGGTATTTAGTTATGACTAGTATATACAGTTGTGCTCATAAGTTTACATACCCTGGCAGAATTTTACGATTTCCTGGCCATTTTGATAACACAAAAACATTTCTTTCACTCATGGTTAGTGTTTGGCTGAAGCCATTTATTATCATTCAACTGTGTTTACTCTTTTTAAATCATAATCACAACAGAAACTACCCAAATGACCCTGATTAAAAGTTTACATACCCCAGTTCTTAATACCGTGTATTGCCCCCTTTAACATCAATGACAGCTTGAAGTCTTTTGTGGTATTTGTGGATGAGGCTCTTTATCTTGTCAGATGGTAAAGCTGCCCATTCCTCCTGGAAGCAAAACGCTTCCAGTTACTGTAAATTCTTGGGCTATCTTGCATAAACTGCACGTTTGAGATCTCCAAAAACAAACAGTTAGCGCAAAAACCATCAAACAAAGCAAAGCTGCTGAACACTAAAGGCAAATAGATAAGTCCTTTCACGTAATACAATAAAAAATTTATAGTGCAGCGCTGAAAATCCCAATCAATAATTAGAAATGTCCATAGATGGAAAAACAATAAATGTCAGCGGTGATGCAGGGTGCTTCATGCAAATCCAAAGTGCTCTTAAATCCGTGCTCCCCCTCTTGCCAGTCAAACCGCTCACCTTGTTATAGGGACCCCTGAACTAACAGGAAGGTCTCATAAGCGTTCACCACTTATTAGTGGTCAGGGTGGTATCTTGACTGTAAAGCTGAAAACCTCTTTCTTAATAGGGCTCAACAATTTTCTTGGTACCCTTGCCAGTGATATAGATCAGCGCTTTTCAACACTCTTGTAGTCAATTTGTAAATTGACAACGCTATACAAGTACCTGTGGTGAAAAAATAATAAAATAAATGCACCTTAAGATTCAGTAATGTCTGTACACCATTTCCTCTTTTTTTTTGAGATCTCCCCAGAGTGGCTCAATGATATTGGGTTCAGGAGACTGAGATGGCCACTCCAGAACCTTCACTTTATTCTGCTGTAGCCAATGACAGGTCGCCTTGGCCTTGTGCTTTGGATCATATTGTCATATTGGAATGTCTAAGTACGTCCCATGCTCAGCTTCCTGGCTGATGAATACAAATGTTCCTCCAGTATTTTTTCATAACATACTGCATTCATCTTGCCATCATCCCCAAAACATCAGTGATCCACTTCAGTGTTTTACAGTAGGAATGGTGTACCTTTCATCATAGGCCTTTTTGACTCCTCTCCAAATGTAGCGTCTATGGTTTGGCCAAAAAGCTCAATTTTGGTCTCATCACTCCAAATGACTTTGTGCCAGAAGGTTTGAGGCTTGACTCTGTTCTGTTTAGCAAATTGTAAGTGGGATACTTTGCAGCATTTGCGTAATAATGGCTTTCTTCTGGCGACTTGACCACGCAGCCCATCTTTCTTCAAGTGCCTCCTTATTGTGCATCTTGAAACAGCCACATGTTTTCAGAGAGTCCCGTATTTCTCCTGAAGTTATTTGTGGGTTTGTCTTTGCATCCCGAACAATTTTCCTGGCAGCTGTGGCTGAAATTTTAGTTGGTCTACCTGACCGTGGTTTGGTTTCAACAGAACTCCTCATTTTCCACTTCTTGATTAGAGTTTGAACACTGCTGATTGGCATTCTCAATTCCTTGGATATCTTTTTTTTTTCCCTTTCCTATTTTATACAGTTCAACTACCTTTTTCCGCAGATCCTTTGACAATTATTTTGCTTTCCCCATGACTCAGAATCCAGAAATGTCAGTGCAGCACTGGATGAAAGATGCAAGGGTCTGTCAGGAGTCCAGAAACTCATTGACCTTTTATACACACACACCAATTTCAAGAAAACGGATCACAGATGAGGATGGTTACCTTTAATAGCCATTCAAACCCCTTTGTGTCAACTTGTGTGCATGTTATCAGGTCAAAATCACCAGGGTATGTAAACTTTTGATCAGGGTCATTTAGGTAGTTTCTGTTGTGATTATGATTTAAAAAGAGTAAACACAGTTGACTGGTAATAAGCCAAACCAGCCAAACACTAACCATGAGTGAAAGAAATGTTTTTGTGTTATCATTCATAGTCTCTGAAAACTGGCCAAGGATTCGTAAATTCTGCCAGGGTATGTAAACTTATGAGCACAACTGTAAGCAATAGCATCTTTTCCTGAACTCTTGTTTTGTTTCATGTAGGCAAACCTGTCAGAGGAGCAAATAACAACAATAAAGACAACACTCCTTGCTGTGGAGCTCATAGCTCTTCAGACCAACTTCTCTAATTATACAACAGAACAGTGGACAGTCTTGTTCCAGGATTACTTGTTTAACCTGACTGTATACTTCAATGAAACCCTTCTTCAGTTTATTCCAAAGAACATATCCTGCTCCTCCTACCAATCAATGTAAGTATAAATATAGCCCAAAAAACAAAGTGTCAATTTCTATTGCAAAACTTTGATGATTGCTTGGTACATAAAAGGAAAAAAGAGGCCAAACTTACCTTTCAAGTCTAACTTTTCTCATCTATTTCTCTTTCTGAAACAGAGTAAAAGCATTTAGTCTTCAATTTAGCTCAATGACAAGCAACACAAGAGAAGCAATCTATCAGAACTTCCTTAAACCTTACTTGACTGCAAAGGCAGCAAATTCCACAGGTATGTTTCCGCATTCTACTATTATCTTTTAACCACTTTAAGGCCACCCACCGCACATAAACTGCTTCAGAGCGGCTCTATTGCATGAAATGACTTACCTGTATGTCATTTCGTGAAGTAGATACTGTGGGTATGCCGCAGGAGCATGCGTGCGGGTCCAGCGGATGTCCGCCGGTGACCCACGGTTTCTCCACAGAGGCGGATCCCCGTTCTGACAGGAGATAACACTGAGATCTGCTGTTCCTAGTGATCAGGAACAGCGATCTCTGTGTTGTCCCAGTAAGCCCATCCTCCACACAGTTAGAACACACCCAGGGAACACAGTTAATCCTTTGATTGTCCTCTATTGTTAACCCCTTCTCTGCCAGTGACATTTATACATTGATCAGTGCATTTTTCTAGCGCTGATCACTATACTAATGTCACTGGTCCCCAAAAAATGTCACTTGGGGTCAGATTTGTCTGCCGCAATGTCGCAGTCCAGTTAAAAATCGCAGATCGCCACCATTACCAGTAAGAACAATTAAAAAAATTAAAAGACCATAAATCTATCACATAGTTTGTAGATGGTATAACTTTTGCGCACATATATCAATATACGCTTATTGCGATTTTTTTTACCAAAAATATGTAGAAGAATATGTATTGGCCTAAACTGATGAATACATTTATTTCTTTAATTTTTTTTTAAATGTTTTATAGCAGAAAGTAAAAAATATTGTTATTTTTCAAAATTTCGGTCTTTTTTTGTTTATAGCGCAAAAAATAAAACCCAAAGAGGTGGTCAAATACCAACAAAAGAAAGCTCTATTTGTGGGAAAAACCAGGCATCAATTTTGATTGGGTACAACATCGCATAACCACACAATTGTCAGTTAAAGTGGCGCAGTGCTGTATCACAAAAAATGGCCTGGTCATTAAAGGGGTAAATCCTTCCGGGGCTGAAGTGGTTAAGCTAAGGCTGGCAATACTTGGTTCAAACCTCAGCCAGTTCAGCAGGATTTGGCTATCTGTTAATGAACAGGCTGAATGTATTTAGTTAATCTATCAATCCACTTGCGTACAGCCAGCCTGCCAGATTCGCTTCTGATTACCACAAGTGGCTGCTATTGCCACTAGAGATAATCACTGTCATCTCCCAGCAGGGACGGCTCACCTGACTGTAGTAAAAGTTTCCATTTTCTGTTTGGTTTTGGATTTGCTTTTAGTTGGCTTGGTAAATTTTTCTTTGTTTTTTTTCATAGTGGTTTGTGATGCTGGAAGCTTTGAGAACTGGCGTGAACTGAACTTTGGAGCCTTTTTCTACTTCTTCTCACTTGAAGAAATCATGACACTCAATAAAAACTTTACACTGGTAAGTTCCTGCAAATGGGTTGACATTACAAATCCTAGGTTGATGATGAAGAGCTGTAAGAGGTCAATTGAAAAAGGTTACACTGACATAGGGTGGTGCAATGCTATAGGCTTTTGTCACCCAAGAGGACCACACACACCTTGCTTGCATCATAAAGGGGGATTCATGATATACAAGTGAAAGTCGCAACACTGAAACCAAGGTCAGAACTATATTTCTGGGATAGAGAGTTACAAAGGCTTGAGGGAATAGATTGGGAAAAATCCAAGTTGGCAGCTGGAAAAAAAGATGACTAAAATGGTAATAGATACCTAAAGAATTTAAAATACTGTATCCTCTGTTTATTAAAAAGAGAAAATATCAAAAATCTTTTTCAGAATGACCTTTCTCCAATGGACATAGCTTACTCAGTGACCACAGCTAACATTCTCCTCAATGCAACTTTGCTGGAAAAATATCTAAGTGCCATCGCACCGCAAAATGTCACAGTCTTCCTGGAAGCTTTCTCTTCCACCGCAAAACAGGTACATACAAAAGAGCAATTCTCATACATCTTGTGCTTTGACAAGAATCTAGCTAAAGTTTTGCTCTTTGAGAAGACTCTTGTATGTATGTTTGATCAGCATGCAAGCAATAGCAGCTTTTCCTTACCTTTTTCACAAATCCCTTTTTTTTTATGTAGGCCAAACTGTCAGAGGAGCAAGTAACAACAATAAAGACAACACTCCTAGCTACAGAGCTCAGGGGTCTTCAGGCCAACTTCTCTACTTATACAACTGAGCAATGGAGAGTTTTGTTCCAAAACTACTTGCTTAACTTGACAGTATACTTCAACCAAACCCTTCTTCAGATCATCCCGCTGAACATACCCTGCATCTCCTACCAAGCAATGTAAGTACAATGATATCGAAGGGAATAAAATCTGTGTCCATGGCTTTTGCAAACCATGAATGGTGAGCAAAATGAAATAATTGAAAGGAAGGCATATAACTACAAGTATTTAAGTTACACTCCCAAATGTTCTTATCTTTTTCTGAAACAGAGTAAAAGCATTTAGCATTCAGTTTAGCTCAATGACAAAGGACACAAGAGAAGCAATCTATCAGCACTTCCTGACACCCTACTTGTCGGCAAATGCAACCACTTCCACAGGTATGTTTCCACATCTATTGTCATCTTGTTGGGTAAAGGTGTTTTTTTGTCTCAACCGGCTGTAGTAAAAGTTTAAATTTTCTGTTTGGTTTTGGATTTGCTTTTAGTTGGCTTGGTAAATTTTTCTTTGTTTTTTTCCATAGTGGTTTGTGATGCTGGAAGCTTCGAGAACTGGCGTGAACTGAACTTTGGAGCCTTTTTCTACTTCTTCTCACTTGAAGAAATCATGACACTCAATAAAAACTTTACACTGGTAAGTTCCTGCAAATGGGTTGACATTACAAATCCTAGGTTGATGATGAAGGGCTGTAAGAGGTCAATTGAAAAAGGTTACACTGACATAGGGTGGTGCAATACTATAGGCTTTTGTCACCCAAGAGGACCACACACACCTTACTTGCATCATAAAGGGAGATTCATAATATACAAGTGAAAGTGTCAACACTGAAACCAAGGTCAGAACTATGTTTCTGGGATAGAGAGTTACAAAGGCTTGAAGGAATAGATAAGGAAATATCCAAGTTGGCAGCTGGAAAAAAGATGACTAAAATGGTAATAGATACCTAAAGAATTTAAAATACTGTATCCTTTGTTTATTAAAAAGAGAAAATATCAAAAATCTTTTTCAGAATGACCTTTCTCTAATGGACATAGCTTACTCAGTGACCACAGCTAACATTCTCCTCAATGCAAGTTTGCTGGAAAAATATCTAAGTGCCATCGCACCGCAAAATGTCACAGTCTTCCTGGAAGCTTTCTCTTCCACCGCAAAACAGGTACATACAAAAGAGCAATCCTCAAACATCTTGTGCTTTGACAAGAATCCAGCTAAAGTTTCGCTCTTTGAGAAGACTCTTGTATGTATGTTTGATCAGCATGCAAGCAATAGCAGCTTTTCCTTACCTTTTACACAAATCCCTGTTTTTTTATGTAGGCCAACCTGTCAGAGGAGCAAGTAACAACAATAAAGACAACACTCCTAGCTACAGAGCTCAGGGGTCTTCAGGCCAACTTCTCTACTTATACAACTGAGCAATGGAGAGTTTTGTTCCAAAACTACTTACTTAACTTGACAGTATACTTCAACCAAACCTTTCTTGAGATCATCCCGCTGAACATATCTTGCCAACCCTACCAAGCAATGTAAGTACAATGATATCGAAGGGAATAAAATCTGTGTCCATGGCTTTTGCAAACCATGAATGGTGAGCAAAATGAAATAATTGAAAGGAAGGCATATAACTACAAGTATTTAAGTTACACTCCCAAATGTTCTTATCTTTTTCTGAAACAGAGTAAAGGCATTTAGCATTCAGTTTAGCTCAATGACAAAGGATACAAGAGAAGCAATCTATCAGCACTTCCTGAAACCATACTTGTCGGTAAATGCAGCCACTTCCACAGGTATGTTTCCGCATCTATTGTCATCTTGTTAGGTAAAGGTGTTTTTTTGTCTCAACTGGCTGTAGTAAAAGTTTCAATTTTCTGTTTGGTTTTGGATTTGCTTTTAGTTGGCTTGGTAAATTTTTCATTGTTTTTTTCCATAGTGGTTTGTGATGCTGGAAGCGTCGAGAACTGGCGTGAACTGAACTTTGGAGCCTTTTTCTACTTCTTCTCACTTGAAGAAATTATGACACTCAATAAAAACTTTCCACTGGTAAGTTCCTGCAAATGGGTTGACATTACAAATCCTAGATTGGTGGTGAAGGGCTGTAAGAGGCCAGTTAAAAAAGGTTACAATGACAGGCTGGAGCACTGCTATAAGTTTTTGTCACCTAAGAGAACCACACACAGCTTGCTTGTGTCATAAAGGGGGATTTGTGATATGTAGGTGACAGTGTCAAATCACTGAAACCAAGGTCAGAAATATGTTTCTGGGGTAGAGAGTTACAAAGGTTTGAAGGAATAGATAAGGAAATATCCAATTGGTAGCTGGAAAAAAGATGACGAAAATGGTAATAGATATCTAGAGAATTTAAAATACTGTATCCTTTGTTTCTTAAAAAGAGAAAATATCAAAAATCTTTTTCAGAATGACTTTCCTCCAAAGGACATAGCCTACTCCGTGACCAAAGATAACATTCTCTTCAATGCAACTTTGCTTGAAAAATATCTAAGTGCCATCGCACCGCAAAATATCACAGTCTTCCTGGAAGCTCTCTCTTCTGCAGCAATACAGGTACATTCAAAAGAGCAAACCTCAAACATCTTGTGCTTTGACAAGAAGCCAGCTAAAGTTTCACTCTTTAACCACTTCAATACAGGGCATTTTCACCCCCTTCCTGCCCAAGCCATTTTTCAGCTTTCAGCGCTGTCGCACTTTGAATGACAATTGCGTGTTCCATAAAACACTGTACCCAGATTAAATTGTTATCATTTTTTCCCCACAAATAGAGCTTTCTTTTGGTGGTATTTGATCACCTCTGCGGTTTTTATTTTTTGCGCTATAAACAAACGAAGAGTGACAAGTTTGAAAAAAAACACAATATTTTTTACTTTTTGTGATAATAAATATCCAATTTTTTTTTCTTTAAAAAAATTTTTTCCTCAGTTTAGGCCGATATTTATTCTTCTACATATTTTTGTTAAAAAAAATCACAATAAGCGTATATTGATTGGTTTGCGCAAAAGTTATAGCGTCTACAAAATAGGGAATAGATTTATAACATTTTTATTTTTATTTTTTTTACTAGTAATGGCGCCGATCTGCGATTTTTATCGTGACTGCGATATTGCGGCGGACACATCGGACACTTTTGACACATTTTTGGGACCATTCACGTTTATACAGTGATCCGTGCTATAAAAATGCACTGATTACTGTATAAATGTGACTGTCAGGGAAGGGGTTAACACTAGGTGGTGATCGAGGGGTTAACTGTGTTGCTAGGGAGTTTTTCTAACTGTAGGGGGAGGGGACTCACTAGGGGAGGAGACCGATCGGTGTTCCTCTGTACTGGGAACATACCATCGGTCTCCTCTCCTCTGACAGGACCGTGGATCTGTGTGTTTACACACACAGATCCACGGTCTTACTGTGTTACCGGCAATCGCAGGTGCCCGGCGGACATCGCGGCCGCTGGGCACGCGCACCGGGTGCCCAGTGACACGGCGGGCGCGCACGATCGCCGGCGGCGGCGCACACGCGCCCCCTGGTGGGCCGGGTAAGCGAGGCCATCATATGACGCCCGCCCGCAACGAGAGCTGCGCCGCCTGGCCGTCAATTGACAGCCGGCGGTCAGCAAGCAGTTAAAGGACTCTTGTATGTATGTTTGATCAGCATGCACGCAATAGCAGCCTTTACTTAAAGGAGTTGTAAAGTCAGAAGGTTTTGTATCCTAATGCATTCTATACATTAGGATAAAACCCTTCTCTGTGCAGCAGCTGCCCTTGGCCCCTCTAATATTTAACTGAGCCACATCTCTGTTCAGTGATGTCTATGAGTATTTTTGGCTGTCCCACCCTCCCTCCTGATTGGCTGAGACACAGCAGCGGTGCCATTGGCTCCCGCTGCCATCAATCAAAGTCAGACAGCTAATCAGGAGAGAGAGGGGGCAGGGCTGTGCCACAGCATCATCTGCCTCCAGCTTGGGTGCCCCCATAGCAAGCTGCTTACTGTGAGGGTACTTGACAGGAGGGAGGGGCCAGGAGCCCAGAAGAGGGACCCGAGAAGAGGAGGATCTGGACTGCTCTGTGCAAATCCACTGCGCAGGGCAGTTAAGTATAACAATTTTCATATTTTCTATTAAAAAAATAAGGCTTTAAAATCACTTTAACTTTTTCACATTTTTTATGTAGGCCAACCTGTCAGAGGGGCAACTAACAACAATAAAGACAACACTCCTAGCTACAGAGCTTAGGGGTCTTCAGGCCAACTTCTCTACTTATACAACTGAACAATGGAGAGTTTTGTTCCAAGACTACTTTGTTAACTTGACTGTATACTTCAACCAAACCCTTCTTAAGATCATCCCGCTGGGCATAAACTGCTTCTCCTACCAAACAATGTAAGTAGAATGATATCTTGGACAGAAAAAGCAAAGTGTCTATTGCTGTTGTAGCTAGTAAAGATCTTACAGAAAAAATTATTAAAAGGAAGGCATAAAATGACAAGTTCTTGCTTCACGATTCCATGATTTCTATTCAATCTATTGTTTTTTTCTGTTACAGAGTAACAGCATTTAGCCTTCAGTTTAACTCAATGACAGAAGACACCAGCGCATCAATCTATCAGGACTTTGTGAGACCATACTTGAATAGTACTTCCACAGGTATGTCTCTACAACCCCTATTTTCTCTTTGCTAATGGCATTAATTGTCTCATCTCACTGTGGTAAAAAAATCCAATTTCCTCTTTGATCTTGGAATAGTCTTATGTTGGCTTTAACAAAAAATGTACATCCTAAAACCATATTTGAATGCAAAGTCCAGCACTTCTAAAGGTACATTTTTGCATCCCCTACTCTCAAATGAAATGAAGGTTTTTCTTTTTTCTCCTCTCGTGGTAAACTTTTATCTTTACCCTTTGGATTTGGCATTTTTTTATGCTGGCATATAAAAAAATGCGAAAAAAAAGAGAAAAAACCTGCGCTAATGAGCACAAAAAGCAAAAGGGGCTGCAGCTGCAACAAAATACCTCAAATATCGGTGAAGTGTGAATAACATATATATACCAAAAATGTGCGCTTGCATAAATATACCATATTTTTGAGTTTGGTTTTAGGTTTGGTTTGCAAATGAAATATCTCAAAAAACACTATAACCCACAATGTATATAAATGTGACAACAACAGTGCAGGGTGATTATACAACTATTGCATATTCAATATATCTCCGTGAAGGAAAGTGCAAATAAAGGGTGTAGAAAGTTCAATCAAAATAAAAATAGGATATGAATTTCCAGTTGAAATCCAAATCGCATAAAAAACGCTTTCAACAGTTCATGGGAATCCAAATCGCAAAAAAGAAAAATCACAAAAAGAAAAAACACATTGAACAGTTCCTTTGGTGCATCCCATAACAGTGAAGAGAGAAAGTGGGAGGATTAGAGGACACTTCCAAACCACCAGTGGTTCCAACAAGTTGTTAGAGATGTACCCTTACCGGACACGTTGGACCTCCTATATAGCAAGGTCATACAGGCCTGCAGATATAGCCCTCTGCGGGGACAGATGGATACCGGTGTTTAGGTCCACTCGTATTACCCTCTTAAGCCAGTTGGGGGAGCTAGAGGAGAATTTCTGTAGTTAAAAGAAGGCTAAATGTCCAGCCGGCTAAATAAACACCTAGCTGAACATGACTCTACACCATGGGACACACACAGATGGGCTTTTTGACATATTAAAAAATGCATTTGTTTGAGTAGGGTCCTCTACAGTGGTGTTTCCCAACTCCGGTCCTCAAGGCAGCCCAATAGGTCATGTTTTTAGGCTTTCCATTATTTTGCTTGGGTGATTTGATCAGTTTCACTGCCTTAGTAATTACCACAGCTATTTCATCTGAGGGAAATCCTGCAAACATGACCTGTTGGGGCGCCTTGAGGACTGGAGTTGAGAAAACTGCTCTACAGCAGTGGTTCTCAACCCTGTCCTCAAGTACCCCCAACATGTTTTGAGAATTTCTCTTAGATAAAATATCTGTGCAAAATACCAAACCATTGACTCAGATTTAAAGCACCTGTGCAAGACAAAGAAAAAGTTGCAAACATGGCCTGTTGGGGGTACTTAAGGACAGGATTGAGAACCACTGCCCTGCAGGATTTAGCAGGTCTAACATTTGGGTAATGACCCTTTCTGAACCCTGCTTCAGATATTGAACAATGCATATTGATCCAGTTCACTGGGAACAATCCCCAGTTACACTCTGGGTACAGTGCTGTGTCTATATTTCAACTGAGACTTCCAAACTGTAAAATCAGGAAATTCTGGAGCAGTGTTTCTCAACTCCAGTCCTCAAGAAGCCCCAACAGGTCATGTTTTCAGGATTTCCCTCAGATGAAACAGCTGTGGTAGTAGTTACTAAGGCAGTGAAACCGATCAAATCACCCGTGCAAAATAATGGAGAGCCTAAAAACATGACCTGTAGGGGCGCCTTGAGGACCAGAGTTGAGAAACACTGTTCTAGAGCATAACTAGAAATAAAAGAAGCCTTGCAAAAGAAGTAGCATATTAAACTAAACAATTAAGCTATTTTGATCTGTTAAATTTTCAACTGAAATAGTTTTCTTATATCTGTTCAATAAGTGCAACAACAATGCCTGTTCGTTCTGGCAGAAAACTGGTTTTGTTCCTTGTCCTGTGCTCTCTGGGCTGCTATCTCAATCAATGTTTTATGCACTGCCTTATTTCCCCAACAACAGAACACTTTCCCTTATGTTATGGAAATGAGGAGAGGGTGGGTTGTTCTCAGGGCCATCTTTAATATCGATTGGACCCTGGGCAAACGTTTTCTTGCCCCCCCATACAGTTTCGCTCTCCACCTGCTCTGAGACATACAATAAATAGCATCTAGACTTAAAATCAGTTTACTGCATCAGATCAGGCAGCGATTGCGATTGGTTGCCAAAGGTTACAGTGTATCATTACCGCTTACTGACTGGTTGCTAGAGGTTACAGCACACATTACGGCTCACTGATTAGTTGCTAGATGTTACAGCACGATTTCTGCTTGTTTATTGGTTGCTAGAGATTACTGTACAGTAATACTGCTCACTGATTGGTTGCTAGAGGTTACAGCACATCATCTCCTCACTGCAGGGGGCATGATATACATATGAATGCCGCCTTTATTTACATATCTATGCCGCCGGATGCAGCTATTTACATATGAATGCTGCTGCTATTTACATATGAATGCCAGTTATTTACATGTAAACACAGGGTCTGAAGGTGAGTCATCTGTACACAACAATAGGGCAGAGCTGGGCAGCATTAGTAGCAGCACTTCACACTGAGATATCAGGACACAGAAAGGGACTAAAACTTCAAGGGACAAGGGAATTTAAACTGGAATAGTTGGCAAGTATGAGGCAGCTGCTTTGGGCCCCACAACAATGACAGGGCCCAGGGCAGCTTCCCCTACAGACGGCCCTGGTTGTTCTGTAGTCCTACCCCACTTCCTTTCCTCGGGTGGTAGGAGTGCATTTCCATAGACGCAGTATTATTAATATAATGGTTATTATTATGATTATTGTTCGAATTAGTATTATACAGGATTTTTATAGCGTCAACAGTTTGCACAGCACTTTACAATATAGGAGAGACAGTACAGCTACAATACAATTCAATACAAGAGGATTAGGAGGGCCCTGCTCATAAGAGCTTACAAGCATGTGCATGGGAGTCAGTTCATTCAGTACAGTGAACAAACTTTGTTACCCTAGGACAGGATGTGCATTACTGGCAGGATCAACAGAAAAAGAAAAAAAGCCTGATAAAAAGAAAATTAATGCAGCCACCTCATGTGAGGACTAGTAAGCTGCAATATATTACACTTATATTCTTGAGTTTAGCTACATTTTAAGCAGACTTTCAGGAATGTATGTGTTCAGTTCTGTATACAGTGTGGAATTTTTTTAAAGAAAATAGCAAACATGTTGAAATTCACACACAATCCCTCAATGCAATTAAGGCAAATGACAGCACAAGCTTTGAAATATATAATTTATAAAAATAATGGGAGAATGCTAGTAATAGTTAGTCACATTCAACTGGACTTGTTCTGCTAAATATTTTGTAGCTTGTTCAAGCCACTTCCTCAGTTCTGTTGAGTGTCAGAAACATACCCCAACATTTATATCCACACAATTGGCACAAACACCTTGATCTGACCACCATGCAATTTAGTAAGGCATATGCTGTTTGTCCAAGAACAAGATGGAGGGTGTGAAAGTTGTAGAACTATCCTGTTCTAGTTACATGATCCCATCCTTGGTGCCCAGAGGTTTACAAACGTATTCATCCTTCGAATCAGGTGGCTAAAGGTATAAATTGTTGTCACAACCATCCCTGGACAAAAGTAGGGGCCTTCATTACAATCTTCCTTCCACATAAAATGCTGATGTAACATCTCTACCCTGGCAAATTGACACTAATTCACACCTGCAGGCATGCGAGTCAAACATTCATTCCATAACTTTTACACCCCTCATCTAGTTTGTAGGCAATCAATGCCTGCCTTGACAAATCCCATGGTGACTGGATTGAGGTGTCTGTGCTCCACGTGTAGATATAAATACTAGAGTATGTTCCACACATTCATTAGAACTGGCTTGAAGTGGAAGAAGTGGTTTGGAGAAACTATACAATATCTTCAACATTACATAACAAACACAGTTGCGTGTGACTAAGTATTGCTAGCTATACTATGACCTGGATAAAAAAAACCTTCACAGATTTAATGAAATTTATACCTAAATCCACTGCTTTTACTTTTATTAGGTCCCAATCCAAAATGCTACACAGCTGGTGCTGACTATTCTTGGATCGATCAATATTTGCAGAATTTTGTGACCTACTGTACTAGTGGAGATCTTCAATCATTTAGCAGCAATGGAACACTGGTAATGTGGGAACATTCATTAACCTGTAGACACCTACTACACAGACAGTATATAGAGGATGTCAGAAGATACTTTGTTTATTATTAGCCCTCTCGAACACACAAAGCTTCCAGACCAGGGGTCTCAAACTAGCGGCCCTCCAGCTGTTGCAGAACTACAATTCCCATGAGGCATTGCAAGGCTGGCAGTTACAAGCATGACTCCCATGGGCAGAGGCATGACGGGACTTGTCGTTTCGCAACAGCTGGAGGGCCGCCAGTTTGAGACCCCTGTTCTAGACACTCCTTTATTCAAGTCAATAGATTATTATTTCAAATAGAACTCTTATTTAAAGCAAATATTCTGACCCTTCAGGAAATAAAGTATTAGGCACATGCTATAAGACTTCAAGCTATCACAGATCTGGGCTAGGCTGCTGATGCTCTTGTTGACTGACTGTTCACATTTTGTTTTGAAACAGCTTCAGCTATTTTTGGAGGACTCGCAAACTCTGGGTTTGATCGGGAATCTGACTCTCCAAGAAGACTTTATGATATATGCTGCACAGCTGTTCTTTATGGAAAATTCAACATTCCCCTTACAACTGTATGTGTGATTATTTGTCTACTCAAATCCTTATGCTTTAGATATTATAAGTGTCATAAGACACAGCTAAAGTTTTCACCTTTTTCGGAAAAAAAGAAACGTTGGTAAATAGGTACTTCATGTCTGACCAGAAGAACCTTTAATTGGAAAGGCAGATAGGAGGAGGATAGGTGGATCCTTGGTTGGTTGCATATTGGGTTTATCACATGAAATTTAAGACTTTACATGGAACGTGGTGTGTGGCGATTCCTCCCTTTGGTAGATTGTGAGCAGAGACAGGCTCAAGAGCTGTGCCTGCACCAGAGGTAGAAAGCAGAGATCCAAGTACAGGCTTTTAGAGCAGTATTAGTTCTATGATTGTTGATATTGGCTCCACTATTTAATTCAGTAAAGTTATGCCTGAAGATGGGCTTTAATTAGCTCATCTGGTACCGACGTCAGCAGTGAGTGTGTGCTTGTGCACATTCCGTGAGATGCACACGCAGCCCAAAGCAGAGACCTGCAGCAGTTGTATGTGGAGAACCACAAACTAGCACATGCTCACTGTGTTTTTTAGATATTACTATTGTTGAGGCAGATGATGAAGTCAGTACAGTAAAACATAACCCCCAATCTTATTACTGTGCATTTGCTGATTTTTTTAAAAGTTTTAAACTAGATTTTATTTATATTGTGGTCTTATTACACGCATTTGTCCCATTTGATGATTTTCCCTCAGATCCCGGTGATGGTTTTTTCAGAAAGGCCTCCTGCCCAACAAGGACAGCAATAAACCACAGAGAGATTCTTTGCTGACTTTGATTTAAATTACATTATACCCTTTTTTTTCTTCCTCTGCAGCATCCCTTTAAATATCCTTTGCCATGTTGTTGGCAAGGTAGACCTTAGTAATTTACCTCAAGAAAAGGCAATGATCATTCTACGGTCTTTGAAATCATGTGGTGCTAACATCAGCCTGGGGCAAGCAGTAAGTGTTTAATGTCTGACTTTATTTTTCTTAAAAATAAATTTGTCCCCCAGTAGTATTAAAACATAAAAAGCAGCCAATGGTACAATACTCAGCTTCACTACAGAGCTGTCCCCTGCAATACTTCGATTCCACCAGAAGATGTTTTCAGTCTTCTGAGTTAAAAGACACCCAGTATCACTCAACCCAGAAGACTGAGGACATATTGTGAATGCAGAGTGTCATGGGCTGACCCCATCACCATGTCACTCTGTATTCAACACATATTCTTTCAGAGAATGGCACTGACATCAGAGCCGCTCTCTGCATCTCCAAGGACTGCTCACAGGGGGAGAAGAAGAGGGCAAAGTGCGTCACTTGACAGGCCAGAAGAAAAAGGTAAGTATTATAAAACATAAACATAACATACAAAATAGAGGGGGGGGGGGTGGCAACTTGTGGGGGAAGCACTAAGCTTAGAATTGGGCTTTAAAAGTACTCATCAATATTAGATGCCTGCTATTTTCCCTCTTCCAGAATGTAGATATGCTGTTTTTGGAAAAAAAATCAAAGCTACAGAAAGCCATTATTGAATCTCGGTCATTTTCATTGGCCCGTCATGTAGATTTTTGTGAGGCTGTTTACTATTTAACCATAATTAGTGTAGAAAGCAATATACTGATATGAGCCATGCATGCAGTTGTGCACACACATGTGTAGGTTGAGTAGAAATTGACCTAACCATAATTTGATTGTTGCTCCTGAACTCTCTTGTGTGGCCCAAAGCTTAAGTAAAATCATATGGTCTCTTGTCCCCAGAACATTGTGGGCGATTTACATCATTAAAAACTGCCAGAAGTTTACTATCATTAAACACACCCCAGTCCACCAAGTATATTGAGGAGCAGTAGAATACTGGTCCAGCACTGGTATACAAGAGAGGTGTGTTAAGGATCCTCTATATAACACACAAAGGCTGCAATGACAATAGACATTTCTATTTTCACGAGTAATTCCTTTAATATGATAGATCTTTGATTGGGATGATTTTCCTATATATGACTGCCCTCTTTTGTACTGTACAGCACTGGATCTCCTATAGTGCACAGTACGAACCAATCAGCAACTTTCATTCAGTGTTTTTACTTCTCTCTGAAAGTTGATTGGTTGTTAAATTACTGTACATAGATACTCTTTGCATCCTGATATCAAATGAACCCCAAATCTTCACCTGGATACTTGTCACAATCCTTTTTTTTTTGCAGCAGCTGGCCGGCCTAGTCTCCTCGATTACCAATGTCACATCGGAAACTCTGACCATGCTGGGCTCTCAAGCTGTCGCACTGTCACCATCCATTTTGGCTGATACAAGTGGGAGCACCCTGAATGATAGTCTTCAAACCTTGTCCTCCATCAGTAGCTGGACCATCACACAGGCTTCTGTGATTGTATCAAACATGGTTCAGAGTAATTTCCAGGTAACGTTTACTGATATGCAATAAGAGCAGGAAAACATGGAGAAGATTGTCTATGCCTGTGCAAAAAATAAATATTCAGTACATCTCTGAAATACATGAAATATATGAACATCTCTCCACAGTTTCTCCATAGAAGAAGAAGAAAGTAGCATATATTTTGTAGTCTGTAAAAGGAGCAAAAGCATGGATTGAGTACAGTGAGTGAGTGTTGTCACCCTAGGATAGGAAGTGTGTTGCTGGTAGGCTCATCAGGTGAAAATAAAGGAAAAACACTTAAAAAAGAAAGACATAATAAAGCAACCACCGCATCTAAGAACTGGTAAGCTGATTCCACCTACTGACCTTCACATCACTGCTTTGTCTCATAGTGTTGTGGGGGTTGGCTGGAAGAACCAGTGAAGCCCTGCATTGGAAACTGGAGGCCAACACTCCTGGGAGGCAGTAGGTTCCCACCCATAGCAAGCATATTGTTTTTGCATGGACTGAATTTTTGAAGAAGAACTGAATTCTGAAAGCTGCGCTCACAAAACAAGGGATAAGGCAAAGCACTGGTCACTGGTTTTGCCTGTGGTTTCCCTGCCATTGATCTTTTCCACAGGACTCACTTACCATTCTTGTTTTTCTGTGTAAAAATGAGCTGCCCCTGGATGACTGGTTATTTTCTAAGGCCAGGTTCACACATGTGCGGCTGCGGTTTTGAGGTCCAGTGTGTTTCTGTTCACCGGTTCAGTTGCAATTTAGACCAACCAGGAGTTGCAACTGGACCCAAAAATGCACAGGATCATTTTGGAATTCACACCGCAGTCAAACTACAGCCATTTAGAGCCGGTCACACTCACTTGTCATGCGAATTGGATGTGGTGAAAACCGCATCCAATTCGCCTATATGTGAACCTGGCCTAACTGGTGGAGGAATAATCAATTAGCAACAGCTGTAGGGAAGCCCAGATCCACATAAAGAATGAAGCAGAAGCATTGGGATCCCTGCACTGCAGCACTCTCCAGCAAGAAGAACAGTGAGCAGCACAGTAGTGACCTCACTAACTCACTCCTCCAAATCCCCTGAGATTAGCCTTCAGAGGTTGCAGTGCCTTAGATCTCACATTGCAGATATATAGCTATGAAGCTGTTCGCACAATCACATTCTGTACCAGGAAGTGCATTACTATTGTATGAATAATTGAAGTATAACTAAAGGCAGAACTTAAGCTTTAGATTGAGTTGGAGAGGGATTAGAACATCTGCCATTACTGTCTGTGTCCCCATTATCAAAATTCACGCTCTCTGTTTGTCCTGATGGCCATTATCAGCAAAAGTGTAAGAAAATCCCAAATTATGAGTGGTCACCAGAACAGAAATGGAGGAGAAATCTTCAATTGAGGACACTAGATCTGGTGATTACCAAAGATTTCACAAACTTTTGAGGGATTTGCCCTCACCTCTTGTTCTGGCTTTGAGACAGGAAGTGATAGGAAACCTTTCCCAAGAGGCACAGATGGAAAAAAAAAACAACTGGCAGGCGTTATAACCCCCCCCTTACTTTATCCAAAATTGTAAAAAATGTTTGCCTCCAGCTCTACTTTAAAGACAATAGCTAGTATTTCCCCGGTGTTGCTTAGGCACAAATAATACTTACAAATGTTTCCTATAACATTTAAACTTTTTACTTTTTGCGTTCAGGTACACTTTACACAATCTCAAGGCTAACATGTTACATGTTTGTTATTTCTATAGATTAATGCTAACACACTGAAGGATTTAGGTCAACTGGTTATTGGCGTCAAGTCTGCTGAAATAACAAAGTTGTCGCCAACTGACATTCAGACGCTGGCCAAAAATCCCACCTTTACCGGTTTCATAGAACAAGCTCCAATAGTGTTAAAGCAGCAATTTGTTCAGGAGGTAAGTGACCCCTCGGCATTGCCAGAAAATACTGGGTGACATCTGTTTGGCGTCTTGTAATCTAAGGCATACTTAGCATATGTGCTATTTGGGCGGATATTTTTTAACAACCCCCATATATCAAAATTATTTACAATAGTAATCATTAAATTAAATGTAATACTTGCTGGGGAAGGGAGCAGAAATGACTGGCATTAGACAGACAGCAGCGGCTCTAAATGTGGCTGCAGAGAGTGAACCTAGCATATCAATTCATCTGAAATGCAGGCGTTCAAACATGCTATTATTTGCATAGTTCCCAAATTGGAAAGATATGAAAATAGGTAGAAAGCATAAACTGAACAAGAAGAAAAATGTAGGCTGCCCCTTGAACACTTGGAGGTGTGTCCACTAAAGTGGCTGTTGCTTCACAGTGTATGGCTTGTAGTGTCTTGGGCTCTCCATACAGCAATTCCTGCTCTTCGTTCCATCCTCCTTTCCTGTTTTCTCTTCTCTCTCCTCTTCTGTTTGGCGGATGGGTTTTACCGCCCACCAGCCAATCAAGTTGCTTTTATTCCAATAGAAGGGTTCAGTTTTTTCAAACACATTTCCTCTCAACCTCCTGTCCTGTCAATCAAGGCCCAAAGGAAGAGACACAAGCTGTAGCATGTTCATAAGGATGATTACGTATGTCCAAGCTACCTGGCTTAAATGGGCTGCTTGCCAGGGCTACATGGATTTCAAAGAACACTCCCTATACAACAGGTATTCAGTTTTGTCCTGTGACTTTTTCTTAGGTCATTCAGACTAGCGGCACCATCAACATCTTTGAGACTGTGCCAGCTGCACTGGCCGGTGAGATCCCATCTTATTACTTACTGGCTTCCAACCTCAATGTCAGGACAATAAATCAGATGCAATGGACCTCAAGCCAGGTATAAACAATATCTAAGAAGATTACAAGTTCCTGTAAGCTGAAAGGTGGATCTCTGTTCTCATGTCTTGTGTTTGTCATTCTCAGGCTCAAGTGTTCTTCTACACCGTATTAACCGAAGGGACAAGCTTCTCTGAGTAAGTAATCATGTGTTATATGGTAGCACTGCGGGCCTTATGTATCAATACTTGAGATGAGTGGAGTAATTTTGAAGAAAAAGTCTTAATTTTTGCTCATTTAGCTTAAGCTAAATTTATTTGAAAAAATATATACCGTATATACTCGAGTATAAGTCGATCCGAGTATAAGTTGAGGCCCCTAATTTACCACAAAAAACTGTGAAAAACTTATTGACCCCAGTATAGGACGAGGGTGAGGAATGCAGAGGGTCAACAATGCCCATCTGCAGCTGCATGCCTCCCTGTGTCCTGTGCAGCCTACCTGTATCCTGTGCCTGTGTCCTGTGTCCTGTACATGTGCATGTGTCCTGTACATGTGTCCTGTACATGTGTATGTGTCCCTGTGTCCTGTACATGTGTCCTGTGTCCCTGTGTCCTGTACATGTGTCCTGTGTCCCTGTGTCCTGTGTCCTGTACATGTCCTATGTGCATGTGCAGCCTACCTGTGTCCTGTGCAGCCTCCCTGTGGCAATCTCCATCCTCCCTGTGGCAATCTCCATCCTCAGACGGCGGCCGGCGTGTGATGATACTGTTCGGCGGCCATTCCACTGTTCAAAAGCCGTGCCTCCTCCTCGTCTGTGATAGGCAGTCAGTGGTCAGCCTATCACAGACATTCTCTCATTCTCATACCACGGACGAGGATGAGAGAATGTTCGTGATAGGCTGTACACTGACAGCTGTTCAGCCTATCACAGACGAGCAGGAGGCGCGGCTTTTGAAAGCTGGAATAGCCTCCGAACAGTATCATCACACGCCGACTGCCGTCTGCCTGCATGACACGCTGATCATGCAGACAGACGGCGGTGACTCGAGTATACGTCGAAGGGGGCACTTTCAGCCCAAAAAAAAGGGCTGAAAAATTTGACTTATACTCGAGTATATACGGTATATTTTTTTATAAGGTGTGTTCCTGCTTTTGGCAAATTTGGTGTAGACTAATTTATTTCATCCAGTGTTTTTCTTGTTTTATCAATTTTTGTATACTTTTGTGTATTGTTGCTTTACACTTTATTTTACATATTGTTCAAGAGGAAGCTCCTTCCTCTCTTCCCGATGTTTACTAACTACCTTTTGTTGTTGCAGTCATTGATCTATGCCAATTAGTAAGTGCATTGTTGAGGCTATTTAAATGTAATGGAGGTTACTGGATGTTGCTCTTTTGGATTTTACGTGTCCTTGGTAGATTCTTTTTCCTGGCCATGTACCTGTCCCCTTCTGTAAACCAACTGCATGCCTGATCTCTTTATTTTAATTGTGATTTGGATGGACTTTCTTCTCCACTGTGTACATTTACTTTTGTTTTACCTATTTTTTTGGACTCTGCTTTGGATTTTCAGTTCTTATACAGATATCTTACAATACACCTAAGTCGTGGAACAAAAATGATTAGGCATTTAAAGCCTATAAATGAACCTGAACTAACTTACAATACAGAGGCACATACTGATAATTAACCACTTCGCATCCAGGCCATTTCTGACACTTCGCTCCTACATGTCAAAAATCATCATTTCTTTGCTATAAAATTACATAGAACCCCCAAACATTATATATGTTTTTTTAGCAGAGACCCTAGAGAATACAATGGCGGTCATTGCAACTTTTTATCTTGCACGGTATTTGCGCAGCAATTTTTCAAACGCTTTTTTTTGAAAAAAAAAACAGTTTCATGCTGTAAAAAAAAAACAAAACAGCAAAGTTAGCCAAATTTTTTTGCATTGTGTGAAAGATGAAGTTACGCTGAGTAAATAGATACCTAACATGTCACGCTTCAAAATTGCACACACTTGTGGAATGGCGCCAAACTTTGGTACTTAAAAATCCCCATAGTCGACACTTTAAAATTTTTTACTGGTTACATGTTTTGAGTTACAGAGGAGGTCTAGGGCCAAAATTATTGCTCTCACTCTAACGTTTGCTGCGATACCTCACATGTGTGGTTTGAACACCGTTTTCATATGTGGGCGGGACTTACGTATGCGTTCGCTTCTGCGTGCGAGCTCACGGGGACAGGGGCGCTTTAAAAAAAATTTTTTTTTTAGTGTTAATTTTACTTAAACATCCCTTGTAATAGGAATATGACATCACAGGTCATCTTTACAGTGAGATATGGGGTCAATAAGACCCCACATCTCACCTCTAGGCTGGGAAGCCTAAAATAAAAAAAAACAAACAAAAAAAAAACGATCACCGCTTCCCAGCCGAAGCGGCGCAGTTTTTTTGATTGCAGAGGCCGGGCGTGACGTCATAACATCGCGCCCGGCCTCTGAACGATCATAGAGACTCCGGCGACCATCTGGTCCGCCGGAAATCTCTATGGTGAACATCCGGCGCCGGCGGATCCGCTATCCGACTCACCGATCGCTGAGGTGAGTCGGTAGAAGTACCGGAGGGCGGCGGGAGGGGGGACGTCTCCTCTCGCCGCCCGTAAGAATGATCAAGCGGTGGAACAGCCGCTATGATCGTTCTTATGGTGTACGGAATCGCCGGCTGAAAATGACGGTATCTGAATGATGTCTGTAGCCTCAGGCATCATTCAGATATAACCCCCGAAAGTCGAGGCCGTCATATGACGGCCTCCGGATGTCAAGTGGTATTAACATTGACAGTTTCCCTTTGGATTGACCCCATGGTGTGATTGCCTTGACCTATTAACTTCAAAATGATATTCTTGCTACCATTTTGCCACCACCACTGTCCAGCTAAACAATGAGAGGTTATCTAGTGTTAGTAGTACCTGAGGTACATTAATTGTTTAAGTGTCTTGAGAGGATGTCCAAGCATACAGTATTCATGCAGATTGGGAAGTCAAGGAAACAGTTACAGCTGGTGGCAGGGGCTTTCCAGGGACAGAAAGCCGTTTGAGATAAAGTGGTTGTTAAGTGAGCTGCTATCATGAATATCAATAGGAGAATTGGGGTTGTCAAGCACTGGACTCTGGACTGGAATTTTGGTGAAAGTTCCAACTAGACCAAATTATTTCTATAGTGTGGCAGCTCTCTATTGCCCAGTAGACCCACAATGGGGTTCCTGGTGAAGTCAGCTTCTGTGAAAAGAAAGAATAAGAACACCAAGCCAAAGAGTTTGGTCCAGATACATATTTATTCATCATAATAAATGGGGCTATCCTGAGCTGTAGATTGTGGGACTGGACTGCTCTAACAAGAACTGTCCACATTGATTTCGAACAACAGATCCAAGCTCTAAACAAGGGGGATTTGTATATGATCCCCAAAATGTATTGGCATTCAACTCTTGATAGACCTTATTTTTGTGACAAATAAAAGTTCATATCTGGACCAATCTCTGTGGCTTGGGGGCTCTCATCTTGTCTTTCCACATAGGTAGCAATAGAAGTGGATAGGAATCTATGTAGTGCTAAAACCTGTCCTAGCATTGCTGATTTCCAATAAGGACACATCATTTTTTATTCAGCCCTCTCCTCATTTGTCAATCTTTAGGATTGCCTTCTTTTATTCATTGATTAGCCTCCCTTCACTATTATATAAATAATGTTTTTATAACTGTATACTTTTGTATACTTATACTGTATACTCTGATTAAAAAAAAAAAAATCCTAAAATTTCTAAACAAGCAAAACATATAAAATGAACAAGCACTGGTTTTGCTTTTTGTCCTAGTTTATCTATGAACATCCTTCAAGGATTTACTTGTGGAGCTGCAAATAGCTTAACTGATGGCCAATTTGTCAATCTAATAAAGGCTATGAATGACAAAGCAGTGACAATAAACAGTGACCAAGTAAGTGCCTTAATATGAGTAAATGTATAATTTGTGATGTACATACAATGTAATTAGGTTTGAACTAACTGATGTTTTTGCTTTAGTTGAGCTGCATAGCATGGAGACTTACAAATGGAGGAGCTCCAACAGAATTCAGCAGCATCCCCAGCAATGTTCTACTTTTCATGGGGTAATAACCTGAAATCAGTTATCACATAATTTTCTTCAGTCTATTTCCCTGTCTTTCTACCCTGACTATCAGAACACTTTACAGTGGTCCTGAATTTTTCTTGGGACAGTTATGCTTTTAAGATCCTGCAAAAGGTAAAGCCTTACACTTGGAGAAAGTAGGACAAGAGTCAGTTCACCCAAAAGAGATGTTTAGTTACAGATGGAGCTTGGTGGGCTAAATCAGCCCCGGCTTCTTATATAAGTGTTGGATTCTCCACCTCTAAGATCTCCTTTCCCTAATTCCCTCTGACAAAGAGTTTATATTTAAATTTGGATGCAGGGTAATGACAGGTTCTGAAATCATACCCACATACAGGCTAAAGATTTAGATTTTAGGTTGAAATTCACTCTGGCATTGTCATCCTTTTCCTGCTCCTTCTACTCATGTATGAGTATTTTACTCTGTGATGTCCAATAGACTAACATTACGTTTTGATAGTCAGGTAACAGCAGGAGTATACAAAGCAGAAACTCACTGAGTGAAGTACAGTGAAAATAAAGTGATATGTGTAGGGACACTGCCTACCGTTATCGGTCTTAGCGCCATCTTAGGTGTGGTGTCACTGGAATGCATTGCAGAGATGGAAGATCCCCAGACCTTCCTGCATAATGGCACCATAGATATGACACCTCTTCCCCAGGCACGCAATAGACCCAAAGATAGACCCAACTGATCTGATACTAAAAACTAAACCCTAGGCCAGTGATGGTGAACCTTGGCACCACACATGTTTTGGAACTACATTTCCCATGATGCTCAACTACACTGCAGAGTGCATGAGCATCATGGGAAATGTAGTTCCAAAACATCTGGGGTGCCAAGGTTCGCCATCACTGCCCTAGGCAAATATCTAAATACACAGATTAGAAAAAAAAATATGGGATCTGTTTTGCCTGCCAAATCAGGTGTTTTCTGTACATGCAATTCAGAGATTCGAACAGTTTTGCCACATAGCACAACCCTTTCTGGCAAGGTAGAAGACCTAATTTTTCTCTGCTGCAATAAACTATTACTTACAGGTCTTTTCACACCCCTACCCTGTGACTGGACAGGGATTGCAAGATGCTGATACCATAGTTGCATTAATACTGTATGTGTCTTTTATATCTTTCTGGAGTTCAGCTTTACAGTACAAAGTATATAATATGTTCATTATGTTGTCATTATACAGAATCAACTGCTCACATTTTTTTATTCTACCCTCAGCCCGTACACCAACCAATCTCAGTGTAAAGATTATTTTACACGTGTTGGACAGGCTAACATTGACCTGCTGCCTCCAGGATCTACAAAGAGGACCTCTCTACTCAGCAGTGCAATAAGCTGTCTGGTAAGGACAAGGACTAAATCATATGATAGTTGTATGTTTTCCCATAGCATGATATTAGATTGCAACTTACATCTGAACAAGAGTCAAATCCTTTGAGTTTTTCTGTTACTAATGTAGGGAGCACTTGACCATTTGGATATCTTGAAGTAATTAGGATTTTTGTTGTGTTTTAATTTGTTGATTTGTTGTATTTTATTTACCTAACATACACTACGGTATGTGGCCAAAAGTATATGTATACTTCTCCAAATTAGTGATTTTGTTTTGTTTTTTCAAATGAGGGGTACTAGTAATATTACAGCATACAAAGACATTTTAGACAATTGTGACCTTCTGACCTCGGGGTAACAGTTTTGGGAAAACCCTTTTTTGTTCCAAAATGACCATGCTCTTGTGCATAAAGCCAACTCCATAAAGGTATAGTTGGATGAGTCTGGTGTAGAGGAACTCCAGTGACCTGCACAGAGCATCAGACTTCTGCATTGACCTCAACCTTGTGGACCTTGTGTACAGGTCCTGGGAGAAGGAAAACCACCTTACAAGTGGGGGCTGTGAGTACAAGTGAAGGGAGGAGGCTGTTTGTGTATGGGGGCAGAGTTTTGTGTGTGCTTACAGATATCTGCAGTCAGTGATGATGGAGGAATACATGAAGGAAGATGGGTGTATATAGCTGTATACAGGACAGGACAGATGATATGATCTTTCCTATATCTGGCACCCCCCTTCACTGATCATACCTGTATGCACTCAGCTGCCCCCTGATCTGTATACATGTCTGAATTTACGAATTTTCGAATTTACAAATTTTTCGAATTTTTGAATTTACCAAAAAAAAAAATCAAAAAACGAATGAAACGAAAACAAACACATTTTTCAGCAGTGCACATGTCTACCTGCGGACACCCATGCTAGGTATATTAAACTTTAGGCCCCTTTCACACGGGCGGCTGTTCTGCCGCTGTTAAAAGCATGTTTTGTTATTTTGAAATTCCAAGACTCCAGGCACAGTGATCACTTGCATTTGTACGTTGCTGCATTTACTTGCATTTACATGTGGCTGCGTTTAGCTGCGTTGGAACATTCTTGCCATTTCTGATGTGCTTCCCGTTGTTTTTCTTTCCTTGTTGCCGCTGCTATCTGCAGGAGAAATAGTACACTGTGGTTACCTGCAGTTATGTACAGATAGCTGCGATAAATCGTTCCTGGACACGGTCAAATTTATTTTTTCTAACCGCACAAAGCCCCATGTAACAAAACCGTTGCTAAATGCAGTGTGTGAATGGAGCCATAGGAAAGCATTGTCTGAGTTTAGCTGCGGTAGATAACTTGATCTATCCGCAGCTAAAAGCTGAATTCTATCCGCCTGTGTGAAAGGAGCCTTAAAGTGGCTCTAAAGGCAGAAGTTTTTTTTATCTGAAGCTGCTTGCTGTGGGGGGCACTCAGCAGGAGGGAGGGGCCAGGAGCACCGGTGAGGGACCGGAGAAGAGGAGGATCTGGGCTGCTTTATGCAAATCAACTGGGCAGGTAAGTATAACATGTTTAGACTTGAGTATCACTTTAATTTATTTAGCTTTGAACACCAGTAAAGAAAAATATATGAAATACTACAATTTTACTTTAAAAGTCAAAGGGCTTTCAATGGTTAATGGCGGTTTTTGTTTTTTACTCTTAGAACATAAGCACCAAAAGTATTACTAAGGACAACCTGGTAACTTTGGGCAGTCTGGCTTGTGATCTGACAGGCCAAGAAATCAGCAGTTCTGACTCTTATGTCTTAGAAGCACTCAAAACTTGTTCATCCTTTACTGCCAATCAGAGAGCAGCCATTTTGACCAGTCTGAAAGCACAATATGGGTATGTATGTCAGCTGGAGATGTCTTTTACACCAGTTTGCTATCTGCTTTCATTGACTTTTGCTTTCAAAATCTGCTGCACAGTCTCTGCCTCTTTACCTTTTTGTGCAGGTGAAAGTTAGCATTGCTTTTCTTTTGGTCATATTTCTCTTTTTAAAAATACAAGTTGCTATTCTCATCTTGTTAAAGGAGAACTTCAGTACATTTTTTGTTAGTAAGGACAGTGGGTGGCACGTGTAGTGTTAAAACAGAACTTCAAGTTAAAAAAAAATAAAAGAAAATAATCCAGCAAAAATAAAAATAAAATAAATAAAAATGCAGATTTGCAGCAACACTTT
Source organism: Lithobates septentrionalis (assembly GCA_037952835.1). NCBI lineage: Eukaryota > Metazoa > Chordata > Amphibia > Anura > Ranidae > Lithobates > Lithobates septentrionalis. The sequence goes on along the minus strand of JBBDGP010000798.1, from coordinate 99,025 downwards.
GCTAATCTGAAGTTGCCCCCCACAGTAATTCCTTTCCACCACTAGATGTCCTCAGTCTTCTGGGGTGAAAAATGTTCAGTATTATTCAAACTGCTTGTTTTGGGTCCAGGCTGTCATGGGCCCACCCTTTGGGAGTGTGTCAACATGGCTGCCGGATTGCCAACGGCTACTGCACTGCGTGGTCCTCACAAGTCATTATGTAAGTACCATTTGGTGCAGCAGTAAAGACGGCCCCCCACTACTGCTAGAGGAAAAGAGAAAAGAATTGTGACATCACCAGAACTTCCAGCAGACCATTGGAAAAAAGGTAAGTGTGACCACAAAAAGGTCCAATGTGCACCAAACTGTACACCGCATGCCTTTATTGCTCTAAAATTCTCCTTTCAGGGACACTGATGTCATCAAATTTTCCAGTCAGCTTTAAACATATCTCATATTACCTCTTCTTAAAGCAGAGTTCCAGCCTGCACAAAAAAATAAAATAAAGGTCAGCAGCTGCCAATACTGTAGCTGCTAACTTTTAATATAAGGACACTTACCTGTCCAGGGTTCTCGCGATGTCGGCGCCCCAACCCGATTTGTCCATCGGCTTTGGGTGCAGGTGCCAATATTGCAACTAAGGGAAACTGGCTGTGAGGCCTTCAGGCTTCACAGCCGGTTTCCTACTGCGCATGCGTGAGTTGCACTGTACTGAGTGGTCCTGTTCAGTGGGGGTGAGGAGGAGGGCCCAAATCACTCGGGGAAATGATGTACCTCGCCGCAGCAAGGTACATAGGAAGTGAAGAAGAATGGCAATGGAAAAGAAAGTAAAACACAGAAGAAAAAAAGTTAAAAAAGCGAAAAAAGTTAGCCAGTACGTTTTTAAGATGTATGGATTGACTAGATGGCGCAAAGTATTATATGTGGGTGGAACTCCACTTTTATAACAATAAGCAGATCCAGTTGAATAAACAGTCTTAGGCCATCAGTAAGCTTCTAACAACTTCTAATCAGGCCCCTCATAAATCTCAAAAATTAGAGCAGGGGTGCCACTACCCAATATGATCAGAAGATTGTTTGGAGCTACCTGGGTGCGGAAAAGCAGCCACACAACTGCAGTAGCAATCATGAGAAAAGATGGTCCGTAACTCCTTAGTGAACAAGGCCCGTAAGGCTGAAACGCGTTTACATCTGCTGTCTGTGTCTTTTTTAGAGAATCAATACATTTTGAAGATTTTAACGAGCAAGCAAGGAGTTGTGGACCATCTTTTCTCACCCTCGTAAAACTACCATCTCATATGACCTAGCATATAGCTCAGCTCTCCAAAACAGTCATATTTCATAAATCATGATCTAATAAAATACATTAACAACAAGTGCTTACCCAAATGTTTAAGAAAATTTCCGAACAATTCAAGGTCAGACACAACTAGGCTATACTGTACAGGAGACTAATTAGTCACATTAAATTTCATAAGAGTTCTGTAAAGTCGATGCATATTGTGTTTAGTCTCTTTCAAATGATAATGTTATTCATTCAGTAATATGTTGGTTTTTGAAAAACTTGCTCATCTAAAAATATGGATGCATTTAGAAATCTGAGCGGGATGGGAACCAAAGACCAACCCAAACCCCTGTTGAGTACTTTTTGATCTTATTCACACTTATTTTACTGTTGCTTATTGTCTATTTTTCTAAATCTTTTTCTGCAAATATTTTTCTTGAACTATTATTCTCTTTTTTTCCAATAAAATAATATTATACACTAACATTAACTTTTATCTCCAAATGCTCTTTATCCAATCTTAAAGAATTTTTGCCTCTTTGAAAAATGTTACTATGGTTTAGACTCTGTCACTTCCTTGTCTGCAAGGCAGTGCGTTTTACAGACATTGGTACAGTAGATACTATAACTGCAGAGTTAACGCCCAAGATTGAAAATCTCCACGCAGGGTGATGCCATTACCACATTTTGGAGGCAGTGGTGGGATCACAGTATGTGTTTTTTTTTTTATAATGTGAGTTGGCTCCAGGGAGGAAGGGGTGACACGGAGTTTATTATACAAATCCTGGAGTTCTGCTTTAATCACACTTATCTTTGCACTGTCCATTCCATAATACAGAAACACTGACTTGGAAAGGACAGCGCAGAGGTAAGTTTAAAACACTGTATACTTACCTCCTGTTGTGTTTCCAGTTATACTGTATTTACTGGAGCCCACCTTTAAACTGCAATCTGTGGGATACAAATTACAAATGCAGGGTTAATTTCCATTCAAACTTTAATGTTATCCAAAAAATAACATTTCCTACGATTCATTTCTCCAGGGATCCTTCTGCTTGGACTTTGTCAACCATGAATCAGATAGGAAGCCTTTCCAGTGCTCTGTCTAGTGACACCTTAATGCTAATTAGCAAGGTAATTTACACCTTAAAATATCACATCATGTTTATTTCTCGTTTTACATTTCAGTATAACTTATGCTGTTATTAATATGCAGGCTATAAAGATAAAGTTCTTCCCAGGACTACTGAGTTCCCTGAAAGTTCAGCACAAGACGACATTTACCTTTGTCATCAGTCAGCTTAGAGCTTCAGCTAAGTCTGCCAGTCGTGTTGATCGTGAGTTCTAGATTTCAATGTATAATTTCATAAATCTGCTAGCCTCTGCATTTATACAAACTGTGCAGCTGTACAATGGCCTTTTGGAAATTAGGGGCCCAGTTATGCTATAGGGTAACCTGGCAGGTGCTGGGTATCCTCTTTTCTTGTATACTTGGGCACTGCTCACATTCAGGGCAGGTGGGAAGACATTCTTCATGATGCCTCAACTATCCTTTTGGATTGTATTATCCAATAACCATTGGGTAGCAAGCATCTCCTCCAGTTTCTGCCTGACACCTGGTAATGAGACATGTAGAATGTTTCTCCCATTTCCTCTTGACACCATATAAAACAACAATACTTACAGTAGATAGGCTGTGGAAAACAAGCGATGCTTGGTTGATATTTCTAGGCTCAACCTGTGCAAAGAAAGTATTTCCAATAATATTCTCAGAACTGAGGAAGCTGTTTGGACAAACAGAGAAACGTATTTAATGGACATATTTAGCACACTATTCCTCCAAGAGGCAGGGCTGTTGACACAAGGCAAGTTGGGTCCATGAATTTACTCTAGTGGCGCCAAATTCTAACCTTACCATCTGTGTAGCTCAGCAAATTGAGATTCATCAGACCATGCCACAATTTATTAGTCTTCTACTGTCTAATTTTGGTGAGCTTGTGCCCAGTGTTCACAATGTAGCAGTGATCTAACACACACACACTAAGGCTGGCCATACACCTATAGATTATCTGCAGATTTTCTATGGTTAGATGGAAAAAGTGGGAGATTCCTCCATCCACACAGTTTAGCGAACATGGAGAGATCTGTTGCACATTTTCTATCTAACCATAGAAAATCTGCAGATAATCTATAGGTGTATGGCCAGCTTAACACACATCACCTTGCACGTTAACATGCATTGCACTAAGACAACCTATTAATTTTAAATGGGCTGCTAACAGACCCTAGTGTGGGCAAAACTGTACTGGGCAATTTTTTGGGAACAAAGCGAATGGAAAGTTGTAGTGCAGGTCTGTTATCTTGGGGTGCCATTCAAAATAAATGTACACTAAAGTTACCTCAACACAATACTGGCCTAAGAGATAATAGAGTTTTTATGTACAAGTATGGCAGCCTATGTGTTGTGTAATTATTGTGTCTTTTTACAGCTATGACATGTGACGGGGAGATCACTATAGATATGATAAACAGTGAAATGGACTATATTGCAGCCACTTATTCAGCTGCACAGATACAAGCTTGTATCACCATTAAAACTTTAAAGGATAGCTTGAGTGTCCTCGGAGGCTTGGCGTTCGATGATGGGCAGCTGCAAGCGCTCAAAAACCAACTGGACACGGTAAGATTGGGCACGTTTGAAGTACAACTGCTCTTTCTGTACTTTTAATGAATGGGCGCTTGTCCTTTTAGTTTCTGATAAAAAAATACAGTGTGATGGGTTTCCTTAATTGCAAATAAGACCTGCTTCCAGCAGTATGGGCTGCAGCCTCCTTGCTTTTACATCCCGCTCCGGACAAGCTGCTCCAAAGAAGAAACTGCACACTAACATATATCTGTTGTGGGCTATGTTTTAAGTATTTATGTATGTATGTATTTATTTATTTAGCAAGAAGCAAGCTACAGCAACATTAAATTGACCCCACCACATCTTTAAAAAAAAAATGTCCTACCAGCAGTTCACTGCAATAGCAGATGGTAATCACTTGCCTCTCTCCTGGGCTGAAAATTAAACCTTTGCTGTGTTTATGATCTCCGGGCACTGCTGCCACTAGACACTTATGGGTGTGACCCCTGCTGGGTACTGTGGTCCCTTACAGTAGTGGCATAGCTGCCAGTAGGAAAAGCTACAGGGCACAGCAGAGGGCACACTCTCCGACACACCTGGAAGTGTTGGATTGTAGCATTGCTCCTAGTTCTGCAAGAGATTTCACTCACCACTTGACAGAGAGGTATAGATGTATCAGGGCTACTTTAAAGCTTAATAAAAAAAAAAAAACTCTTCTGCACCCAGATGTGGTGGATATACAGAAAGTGATATTATAGTTTCCATAGATAACCTCCAATTGGCTGGGGTATTTCATAAATCACCAGGTGCTCTCTAGGCCTTGCAGCCCTCTTCAGACAGGGGAATCCAAAACACGATATGTCAAAAAGCAAGAAGGAGCACCAGCCTAGTGCATTATCGGTTTTATTACAATAAATGGAACCATTGGTAATGAATGAGGGTGGTGCGCCCTTCTTGCTTTTTGTCATTTACCACCTTAAAGCCCACCTCCAGCTTATACGTGGCCTTCTTGAATCAGTCTAGAGATACAGTAGGCTTTAATTGATCCATTAATTGCTCAGTAGGTAAATATCTAGAAATAACGCATTTTTTATTTTGATGTTATTTTCCAGATCTTCCCTACTGGTGTACCAGAACCGTATCTCATCCAACTAGGCAATATAGCAAGAATGTACAGTGAGAAGGAAATGAGCCTCTGGACTATTACATCTGTGGATACCTTAGGAAGACTGATCCAAAGTGCATCTTGGAATTCTAGTGACTCCAGGGTAAGTCTCTGTCTCTTAGCTATGCCTACTGAGGGTTGTGGTATCCCAGATCATACCAGCATTGTACAATTTGAAAATGCATGCCAGGCAGATAACAATACACTATGTGTTTATCAATACATGATTTTTTTTTTTTTTTAATATATGTGGTATAATATCCTGCTTGGGTTGCTTAAGGCTGGGTTCACACTATTTCAAGTTGGATGCGGATTCTCCGCATCCAATTCGCACGTCAAGAGATTGTGACTGGCTCTCTATGGAGCTGGTTCACACATCTCCTGGGCGAATAGCACTTTGAGTCCTGTGGGTCTTCTGGTCCGGTTTAGGTACGAATTCAGCCAAAAATGTGGACCGAAAACAGCAAACAGGGACATACCGGACCCCTGCTGTGAGCCGCTCCGTACTGCAGTGTGAACCCAGCCTTAATCAATTACCCCTTCCCAGTATATATGTACCTGTACTTCACTCCCCTTTCAGTCCATTAACTGCCAGGAACCAAAGGAAATACCGATACTTGTACGTGATTTATTTAATGTGGCAGTGCTGGGCCAATCAGCACTGTTGCTTAGGGAGTCCAAAAGGGAGGGGTTTCAAATATATCCACAATTAAATATTTATATCTTAACCCCTTCATAACTAGGGTCAAAACAAACCTTAACAACCAAACCCAATTTTGTAACTTTGACATGTGTTAGTAAAACTGCACATATCATCCAAATCACTTAGTGTATCCAGGTGGATTAAAACTCTTTTTTTTCAGGCCAGACAAGGCTTTCATTTGGTGGCTAATTTTATTGGATATCTCTTGAAATTTTTTATTATGAAATTATGACACTAAATATTAAACCTTTTCTTTCTTACCTAAAACACACTGACCCTAACTCTGTCACTAACACTTATGGGGCGTACACACGGTTGGACTTTTCAGCTACAAAAGTCCAACGGACGCTGACGGACTAAAGCTGGCTGGAAATCCGATCGTGTGTGGGCTTCTCCGGACTTTCAACTGACTTTTTCAGCCTCAAATCCGACGGACTTTAGATTTGAAACATGCTTCAAATCTTTCTGGCGGACTCGAGTCCGGTCGAAAAATCCGCTTATCTGTATGCTAGTCCGACGGACAAAAACCCACGCTAGGGCAGCTATTGGCTACTGGCTATGAACTTCCTTATTTTAGTCCGGTGTACGTCATCACGTAAGAATTCGACGGACTTTTGTGTGATCGTGTGTAGGCAAGTCTGTTCGTTAGAAAGTCCGCCGCAAGTCCGTCGAAAGTCCGCCAAAAGTCCGTTGAAAGTCTGTCGGACAGGCTGTCGGACTTTTGTAGCTGAAAAGTCCGACCGTGTGTATGCCCCATTACACTAACTGACACATTGACACTAACTGACACTAAGCCCCAGATTCACACTGCCGCGAATTGTCATGTGACTTGAGAGTTCAAAATCGCATGACAAGTCGCGCCCCATTAACAGCATTGGAATCGTTTTAATCCATGCGACTCAAGTCGCTCTGACTTAGCATAATAGGTTCCTGCACTACTTTGGTGCAACTTCAACATGACTTGCATTGACTTCTGCCAAAGAATGTGTATGTAACCCACGATGAAGTTGCATAGGGATGTCGGATTCAAAGTCGCATGACTTTGAAGCTGCGGCAGTGTGAACAAGGGCTAACACTTACACTGACAATAACTGACACTAAAACTAACTGACACACTGCCGCTAACACTGACAATTTTCTTTTACTAGTAATGGCGGAGATCTGCGATTTTTTTCGGGACTGCGACATTATGGCGGACACATCGGTCACTTTTGACACATATTTGGGACCATTGGCCTTTATACAGCGATCAGTGCTATAAAAATGCACTGCTTACTTATAAATGTCACTGGCAGGGAAGGGGTTAACACTAGGGGGCAATCAAGGGCTTAACTGTGTTCCCTGCTACGTGTTTCTAACTGTAGGGGGAGGGGACTGACTATAGGAGATGACGGATCGTGGTTCCTAGCTAATAGGAACTCACAATCTGTCTCTCCTCACAGAACAGAACAGGGATTTGTGTGTTTACACACATACGTCCCTATTCTGGCTCTCTTGCCCGCGATCGCTCGTGGCCGGCGGTCATCGTGACCATCGGCCACGAGCATGGGCACTCCCTGAGTGCAGCGGGTGCCTGCTATCCCGCCTAAAGGAGCCGACGTACAGCTACGAGGGCTCGCGGGATCGTGCAGACCTGTTGCAGTATGACGGCGGCTGGTCGGCAAGCGGTTAAACTCACTTGACAAACATTTTGCAACAATTTACTATCAAAGTCATTTGTCTTAGTACATTTAGACCATCACTGAGATATGATACATATCCTCAATGAAAAATATATTAGTACATGAAATAATTTACGTTCCTGACATGTTTCTAGAATTAACATCAACTTCTTCAGTCAAACCAGGACTATGTGGTATTGAGATTGAAATAATATATTCCAGGTTTCCCTGAAGAAGTGGATGTTGATCTAGTAAATACATCAGGAACTATGTATTAATGTCATTTAATAAGGACAAAATTGAACTGAAATATTTGCATACCTTTCCAGATTAATGTGTTGGTTCAGCGATACCTGCAACTCAATCCAAAAGCCACTGTGGATGCAATACTACTCACCGTCTTGGCTCCTTACATCTGCAGCCTAAATGAGACTCTAATTGAAAACATTAATGTAGGCGATTTAAGGTAAGTTTGTGCTGCTACTATCCAGAAATTCTTTAAAGACCTCACTCTTTTTGGCGCAGTGCATAGGATGGCAGAGCCAGATTGTACACAAGGCAACCTGGACAGGAGCCTAGGGCCTGATGGCTGTCCAGGGCACACTACTGCAACCTTCTGTAAACCAGGGTGATAGCACAATTGGTTAAAGCTGTGCACTTGCCTGCCGCATCACAAGGCATGATAGACTTTTGGGCAGTTGGTGTTTATGGGAATGCCTCATGCAACTTTTATCAGTGTCAATTGAAAGGATTGGGGGTTCCAAAGTAGCTACCTTGCCTAGGGTCCCATTGTGCCCCAATACGTCTCTGTAGAAGGGAAACCTGGTGGATGTGCTAGGACATTATGTATGTCCACTGCTACATCCTTCAGTAAAGAAGGGGGATAGCACAACACTTCACATGGGAGTATGGACTTGTGATTAGTTGGTGTGTAGTGGAATGCTTGATGCAATTTTTTATCAATGTCAGTCAAAGGGATTTGGTGGTCCAAATTAGCTAGCTTGCCTAGGGCCCCGTTCTGCCACAATACATCTCTGTAGAAGGGCAACACAACAGACACATTTCCAAATAGCGTTTATTACTTTCTTCCACTTGGATTTTAACCTACTTACCTAAAGTTCTTATGTTCTGTAAGACAGGCACGGATTATGAGAAGGGTGTGTGACTTAGCAAATATAACCTAATTGGGGCTTGGGCCTTGGCAGATGATGAGTGGGATGGTATTAATGTAAGCCTATTGCTTTACCCTGCGAAAACGGGAATGGATTTTAAAAAAAGAAGTGCAAATCCCTGCATTTGATAATTGTCTCTAAAAAAGTCAGGTACTGCAAGTCTTGGATTGGGGAAAAGAGAAGCCAATCAACTGTGTGCTGCATGCACATGTGTTGGCTAAGAACCTGATGACAGGAGAAGAGAGGAGGGAGATGAGCTCATGATTTTGACTTCTTCACTGTCCAATAACAGGCTGGGCCAGGGAGGTGACCAATGTATATTGCTTAATTAAAGCAGAACTTTACCCATAGCAACTTGATAAAAAATAATGGTCTTTAGCCAGGAACATACATTCCACATTAATAATAATAATGTTACCAAAATGAGTGTGTGCTGTAAATTGCCTCCAGCATTGCTCCTGTTTCTTCTTGCTGGAGGCTGCCATTTTGCTGAACAGCAGTAAATCATAAAGGGGAACTAAACCCATCGATTTAACGGTTTTAAAAAAACAGTTATGCCCCACGTACACACGGTCGGAATTTCCGACAACAAATGTTCGATGTGAGCTTGTTGTCGAAAATTCAGACCGTGTGTAGGCCCCATTGGACATTTGCTGTCGGAGTTTCCGACAACAAATGTTTGAGAGCTGGTTCTCAAATTTTCCGACAACAAAACCTGTTGTCGGAAATTCCGAGCGTGTGTACACAATTCCGACGCACAAAATTCCATGCATGCTCGGAATCAAGCAGAAGAGCCGCACTGGCTATTGAACTTCATTTTTCTGGGCTCGTCGTACGTCTTGTACATCACCGCGTTCTTGACGGTCGGAATCTGAGACAACATTTGTGTGACCGTGTGTATGCAAGACAAGTTTGAGCCAACATCCGTCAGGAAAAAATCCACGGTTTTGTTGTGGGAATGTCCGATCATGTGTACGCGGCATTACATTCCTGGAATGCCAGGATTACTAACTGTCACATTTGTTTGTGTCCTCAACCAAACTGTAAAACCATCAAATGGCTGGTGTCAAAACTGATGTGCAGCGCCATGGTAGTTGCAGATCAAACAGAAGCAGCTTCCTTGGCACTAAAGGATAGGAGGCTTTAATTCCGCTTTAAGGCTGTCAGCAGATCGCCCTCTACAAATTCGGCAGTGCCTAAAAATAGAGAGCAACTGAGCATGTGCAGAGCGGGGGGAGACTTTATTCCTGGAATTTAAACAGTATAGGAACTTATTTTTAATGTTTTACATCGCTATACCTGCAAAAGGGGCCAACCTGAAGTCATCATGCAGGAGTTCATTTTCTGACTAAAGTTCCACTTTACCACAAACACATTTAAGTATACCTCTTTGTTGGACTTTTTCATGGCAACCAATATAATCAAAAAAACATATTTGTATAAAAATATTAATTTTATTAATCAAAAGTTTAAAAACAAACCTCCACGAGGCTCATATCTCTCCATAAAAAAACCCATCAAAGACAGAGTTTAGCATAAATAGTATACTCGGTGGTGATACCCAATATCATAAGTGACTGTATATTCTCAACGGTTCAATAACAGTTTTATGTGTAGAGGGAAAACTAAAATTGAACCATTTTATTGAACCATATTGAACCAGCTAATTTTAGCGGCGCTTTACCGCTGTTATAGCGGCGCTTTTCGTCCACTAGCGGGGCGCTTTTAACCCCCGCTAGCGGCCAAATAAAGGGTTGTTAGCGCCCGCAAAGCGCTGCTGCCAAAGCGCTGCTGCCAAAGCGCTGCTGCCAAAGTGCTTTGGCAGTGGTGGCCATTGATTTCAATGGCAGGGGTGGTGGAGGAGCGGTATATACACGTCCCAAAGATGCTGCTTGCAGGACTTTTTCTAATTTCCTGCAATCGCACCTCCCAACCCCCCCTCCCCCCCCCAGTGTGAAAGCACTAGGGGTCTCACACTGTGGCTGCAGAGGAGCAGCCTGAAAAACGCCCCAGGGTGAAAGGGGTCTTATGACTAGATGGACAGAAATATAAATCCTTCGGCAGGTAAACACCTCCCATATATGTATTTCATCTGCCTATATAGCTGTTTTGCCAACAGTTCTACATTAGTAATCTTTTTTTTTTTTTTTTTCAGTAATTCCGCTCAACCACTGCAGATTTCCACGTGTAGTCAAAGCACCAAGGACCTCCTCTTCGACAAGATGAAGTCTGCCCTCTCATCAAATGATAAAACGGCAAATGGATATTATCAGATAATGAAGCCTGTAATAGGTAAGAAGCAGCAGTGCTGGCTGGACCATTGAGCAGATTATAATTTCTTTGAGACGCCCAACAGATGAATGAAGATGAATGGATTAGGCACATTTTATTGCTTTTGGCCGAGTGTGAGGACTACCAGCTATCCATGGACCAGTGTTTGCAAAAGCTACTCTATTCAAGCTTTCACTTTTAAATCTATAATATTATTGATCACATTTATAAAGGCATGTTTAACATGAATGGTTGGGGCTTTCCATAATCTAGTGTCAGGCTCTCAGATATTGCCACTTTGCAGAAAAAGCGAGGAGCATGAATTATTTTTAAAGAAAATGCTTATATTATTGACATCTATTGTTCCTGCTTAAAGCGGAAGTAAACCCATCCATAAAACAGTTACCTTACTGGCACATGCCGGAAATGTAACACTCCCATTGGTTGTGCTCTCAACCAAACTATTAAACCATCCAATGGCCAAGATGGCAGCTTCCTTGGCTGAAAACGATAGGAGGATTTACTTCCACTTGAAAGAGGACCTTTAGTAATTTTTTTAACTTTCCATCTATTAAATCTTCTGCCCTTGTTGTTTTAACTTTGGATAGTAAAACATTTTTTTTTCTGCCAGTAAATACCTTATACAGCCCACTTTCTGTTTATTGTCTGGTAAAAAGCCTAGGCTTATGACATCATGCACAGCTCTCTCTCTCAGGCTGCATTCAGCAGTGAATCTGCCCGCGATTTGACAGCGCCGAATTGTGAATAACAAATCGCGGAACTCGCATTTGAGATGCCATTCATTTGAATGACACCTCAAAACGCGGGGCGGGTCTGCTGTGATTGTCGCGCGATAAAACGTGCTGCAATCGCAGCAATCTGCATCGCCGGAAGCATGTTGCCCAAAAAAAGTTCAGGAGATTCTTTTGGGGTGATATGCTTCCTACAATGCAGATTTCCACAATTGCAGCACGTTTTATTGCTCGTCAATCGCAGCAGACCCACCCCGCAATTTGGGGTATCATTCAAATTAATGACATCTCAAATGCGAGTTCTGCAATTTTGTCATTCACACATTGGTGCTGTCAAATCGTGGCAAATCTGCCCGCTATTTAAAGTGCTGAAGTGTGAATGCAGCCTCACTCTTGTGAGAGTTTGCCAGGAAGGGAGGGGGGATGAGTCATAAGAGGGCCAATGAGAGCTGCAAGGCTGGAAGTGTGCCTATGTGTGTCTGTGTAAATCCAGGAAGTGAACAGGCAGCAGCTTCAGCTGCCCACAGTTAAAATGGATGCAGCCAGACTCAGTGAAGACTGCAATTCCTTTTGTGACCTTACCAATGGAGTACAATCACTTCCCATGAATATCTAATACTCATGGTGCCAGCACTACCTTACCACTCCTGCTTCTGTTCTAGCTGATGACAATGCCAGTTGCTTTTGGGTATAGAAGAACATGTTAACTCCTCCCCTGTGCCAGTGCTTGGATGTAGAAGCCAATTGCTAGGCCCGAGCACTATCACATGACTGAGGAAGTGACGTGTCAGGTCCCCTTAGTGTCCAAGCCCAGCAAACACTAAGGATTTTAGTGCAGGTGGTGATAAGGAAAGGAGTGGCAGGGAAGCTCTGGCAAAGTGTGTGTCAGGGGTTCAGTAGATGACTTTTATGGAGACACTTTCATTTTGCCCCACAAAGGGAAAGATAACAGTATATGTTTAAATTAATATTTATACATAAAGTTGAAGAAAAGCTGACATTTTAAAATTCTTAGAGTTTGTGATCTTTTATTAGCTAGTCAATGTCAGCGCAAATTCTAAGGCAGCAGGCTAAACAAAAGGGCTGTTGCTCTCTGTGATAGGCTCGATTCACATCTATGCATCTTGCTTTTGAACGTTTCTGCAGTGCTTTTGGCTGTGCTTACTGCATTTTTTTTACCAAGTTTTTACCGTGATTTTGCGCTTTTTATGTTTTTGTTTTTTAATTCTTGGGAAAATTTGTTGTTGGGAAGTTTTAAAAATGCAAATCGCAGCAAAATCGCGGTAAAAACGCACTACATGTTTTTATGCAGCTTCTCCATTAAAACCTATTGAACCAAAAAAAGCACCGTTTTGCATTTAAAAAAGTCCCTGACCCTTTCCAAAAACGCAGAGGCACAGAAATGCATTGATGTGAATATGTTCCATAGGAATCCATGTTAAAAAAAAATGTCCTGCATTTCTGCAAAGAGCTCGAAAAAAAAAACGCATTGGTGTGAATGGAGCTTTAGAGCAACGATCTCTCTGCAGCCATGCATTGTGCTAAGTCACCACTACAGCGCTGCAATTACTAATGTTTGCTGTTTGCTTGCAGTATTGTAGAGTTTAATAAATCTTCAATGTTCAAACTTTGAGATCAGAAATCCATAATTCCCAACTCTGCTTCTGTCCGCCTTGGAGTTTTAGGTGTTCCCAGCCAGTGTGTTCCAGTTCCTCCTGTTACATTCTCCATGATAAATAATACAAAATAATTAGGAAATCCAGTAGGGAGCGTGGGAACCTCTTATAATGGACACTTTAGGTGTGCAACAGACCCAAGAGTCCCTGAGAAAAAAGGTTTAGGTGGTTCAATTCTCTAGTGTCTACATAACACAGACATGTGTCAGATTCGGATAAACCGACCCTTTAACTGGCACACACAGATAATGATATGTTTCCTGTGCAATGCAAGTCCTGCGGGTGGCTAAAGGTCCACTTTTCTGTCTTTTTTGTAGGTGGTGCTAAGGCCAGCGACCTGATCGCATTTTCTACAAACTCTTTAGACATGGATCTCACAACCTTTACAACTCTAAATCCAAATGAGTTGAAGGTAAGCACAACTTAATTATTATTATTTTTATAACGGCCCCCATGTTTTATTATTTTTTTAATGTTAGTTATTATGTTTTAGGTTTCACATAAGAGCTGAGCTGCTGGTCCATACTTTACAATCTGATTGTACAATCTCCTTCAGATTTATCAACAATTATGTATTAAGGCCCAACAACACATGAAACGAAAATCGGATGGAAAAACTGCCCATCTTCGTGCTTTCGACAGTCGATTTCACTTTTTCGTCAGACAAAAGCTGGATGTGCAGACTATAAAATTTTTGTCGGATGTGAACTCAAAGTCCGATTTTCGTTTCATTGGTACGGTTTTCGTAGGAAAAAAATCATAAGAGCAAGACTACGCATGCTCAGAAACAAAAGAATACATACAAAACTATTCAACACTTTACGTTGCTTCTGACGTTGTTTTCTGTCGTACGAAAATTTTTGTATTGTAAGGAACCTCTTCACTTTCGACATGAGACTAGCATGCCACAAAAAACGGACATTCGGTTGTCCGAAAATCTGAGCGTGTGTACCAGGCTTTATGAGGACCTGTTGAAACAATCCATTATATTTACTTCTAACGAGACAGGCACTATACATTACTATATTTTTTCAATTTTGCTGATGTAGAAGATCAAATCTAAACAACAGCTAAGTGTGTAATGCCGTGTACACACGACCAGTTTTCCCGTCAGAATAAACTCTGACGGATTAATCGACGGAGTTCCGACGGAATTCCGCTGAAACTGTCTTGCGTACACATGACCACACCAAAGTCCGACCGTCCAGAATGTAGTGACGTAAAACACGTACTACGGGACTACAAAAAGGAAGTTCAATAGCCAGTAGCCAATAGCTTCCGACCCGTACTTGCTTCAGAGCATGCGTCGTTTTTGGTCCAAGGACCAGCATACAGACAAGCGGGTTTCCCGATAGGAATTGGTTCCGTCGGAAATATTTGGAACATGTTCTATTTCTAGGTCCGTCAGGATTTTCGAAAAAAAAGGTTCGATGAGGCCTACACACGAGCGGATTATATGATGAAACGATTCCGTCGGACATTCCGCTCGTGTGTACGCGGCATAAGGCTAGCCTGGTGACCGCTCTGCCAAGTCTTTAACAAGGCTTCTATGGTTTTAGTCTAGATAGTTCTCTGGTGCATGTCCTCCGCTTTTTGTACATAAACTGGTTTATAGTTTTGTACACTGAGCAATATTTAATGCCCTGACAAATATGGCATACTTGGAGTCTCTTTATATAAGAACAACTTTGATACTAACATGTATCCTAATATGGAGAGCTTGGTTGGTTTTCTAGATTCACTCAAAGCCTAAGGCCCTCTTCACATGGACACCCTCTGTTCTGTCCCAGCAGGGGATTGTAGTTGAGTTGGATCGTAACAGAAACAGATGTTACATATGTGACAGTTGTGGTCATTCCAAGCTTTCCACCATCTGTTTATGGATGGGTGACCAGATGCAAGCTCAGTAACAGTGGACCTGGAAGTAAACTTTTTCTGGTTTGGTTAGAAAAACCTGAACAGACCTAGATCTAGGTTAAGACTAGGGTATTGTATGAGGGAAGGGGACACAGGGCATGCCCACTCATTACTACCTTACTACTTTACTACTAAGGGGAGAAACTTTGGGAGTTGTACAGGACAATGATGCAAAGTGCATCACTGTGGGAAACATATTAAATGCTACCTTATACTGTTTACTACCAGATGTAACTTTTATCTGATATATTCAGCATGGTACATACAGTACATTTGCTATGGAGTCACAGAATGAGATATGTAGTCAGATTGGCGTTGTACTAACAACCTTAATTTTCCTAGTCTTACCTCCATTTTCCAGACAGCAGTTGTGTAGGATGTCTAAATATGACTGTGCAGTTCAATAGGCACCAGTTTTCTTTTTTTCACAATTGGTTTTAAAGCGGTTGTATACCCGTAGACATTTTTTTTTCTAAACCTGCAAGGCAAAAGGCATAATGAGCTAGTATGCATACTAGCTCATTATGAAATACTTACCTTAGAACGAGGCGTCGGCAGCTGATCCTGGTCCACGCCAAGGGAGTTGATGTTTCCCCTCGGCGTGTCCTCCGCAATGTCGTCACTCCCGTGCATGCGCGCAGGAGACTTCTTTCCGGCAAGGTCCGGCAACGTTTGCCGGACCTTCAGTCGGACCTTTACAGCGCATGCGCCGCTGATGTCAGACGCTGCATGCAAAGTGAATATCTCCTAAACCGTACAGGTTTTTTTGTAGTTTTACCTACAGGTAAGCCTATAAATAAGGCTTACCTGTAGGTAAAACTACAAAAAATAGGATATACAACCACTTTAATGAAGTAGATTATAGTAGTACCACCAGAAAATAATGCAAATTGTATAATATATACTACAACTGAGATCATAAGAAAAAAAACATATAAATTGTTTACAGAAAGCACATTTAGTTCAAAAATGTAAGAAATGGTATACAAGGAAGGGTGAACAATGACAATGTTAAAGTCGAACATTAATTATTTGATCGATATGGGTTTTTGGTATGTTTTCTTGGTCTAGTGCAGGGATATGCAAATAGCGGACCTCCAGCTGTTGCAAAACTACAAGTCCCATCATGCCTCTACCTCTGGGTGTCATGCTTGTGGCTGTCAGTCTTGCTATGCCTCATGGGACTTGTAGTTCTGCAACAGCTGGAGGTTCGCTAATTGCATATCCCTGGTCTAGTGGGATGGATAATTAGGTATGGTGTGGTATCTTTTAGTTGTTGACTGTCACATGGGTGACTCAAACTGTGTGAGAACGGAAAGAAGTTATTGTACATATAAGGCAAACTTACTGTAAAGTCAGGTGTTCATTAGTGATTTATATTTATCAGATAGTAACCAGAGTTAAACCCAGTGAACACTATAATGTAACAGACCTGGTCAGACACACCCCCTGCCTTTCTCTACAATACAAGTCTGGGTGAGGAGAGGTGTGGCTGTTACTCAGCTCTGCCAGCACAGAGCACTGCAATGTGGGGGCTGGAAGCAGCTTTTTCACTGTGAGAAAAAAGGTATTTTAAGGTAGTTCCGTAAGTCATAATTCATAACATATCAGGTACGGGGCTGATAAAAGAAACAGAGACATGAGACTTTAATTGATCTTTAAGCAAAAACAGTTGAAATGCCCTAGTCAAGCGTAATTTCCCTTTAGGCAAAAAAAAATAGTAAAGACGGAGATCAGTAGATTATGTGTACAAGAAACAATATAACACATTTACACATAGCCACAACACTTTACATTAGGGCCTATTCATGGGCTAGGATGCAAGTACATTCAGAAACAATGGAGTATAGAAACACAGTAGGATTTTTATTTTCTGAAGGAAACTTGATGGAAACCTAATACTTTTTTCTCTACAAATTTTCATGCAGCTATTAAGTGTGCAAAACATTAAGAACTTGGTGGGAGTTAATGTGTTCGACATTAACACAATAGCCAACAGCACTGTGCTCCAGGCCTGGGCGGCATCACACACACAGATGGAGGTCAACAATCTGGGGCTCAATCTTAAAGCCGGCGTACAAGATCCAGTGCCAGATGGAGTCATCAGTATCCCGCTAGGTATGAGCAACTACAACTATAATTACAATAGATAGATGGATACTGTTCTTTGCCTATGCACAAACAAGGCCATATATAAGCAACAAGTTAATCTGAATAGTGCTTATGTGTGGCCAGTTACTTTCCCTCATTGTGACTTCTCTCAGTTCTGGTGAGCTCCCACAACCCAGGGCTACATCATAGGTGGCAGGGAAATGGTCATATGTTCCAACAGACGAGCAAAACAGTTGGGGAGCAAAGGCCAGTCTAGTAGTGGGTATGGGTAGGCAATCAAGTAAACCAGATGCTTTGGCCTTCATATACAAAGCACAGATTCCCTCTGTCCCACAGCCTTCTGGGACCTGTGACATGTCGCAGAAGACTGTGGGGAGGGAGGGGGAGGAGAACTTACCTGGAAGTGGGAGTGGATACCTGTCAAAATCAGGTGCCCACTCCCTCCCCTCCTCAAAACTGCCATTTCATGAACAAGAGTGGGGAAGGAGGCCTTAAAGCGGAAATTTCCCTTTGGAGTAAAGCTCTGTTTTAAGTCCTTACCCTTACCAGGTACAGTACTGGTGCATCAGCCCTAAAGCTGTGTGGGGGACCACTCAATCCCTGCTATAGCAAACCATCCAACTGCTATGGGGCCCAACACTGTCTGTCTACATAATACAGATGGTAATAGTCCTTTGCAAATACATTTGGATAAACTGAATCTACCTACTATTTGGAAATCTCTATAAGATTGCTATGAAGACAAACAGCATTTTGTTTTGCAATGAGCATTGCCTTGAGGATGAAGGGTACAGAGCCCCTTAATGCATAGTTACACACCTGACCAAATGAGATTTCTTAACTTCTATGACCATCCTAGCAAAGACACTTATTTACCACTGAATCCAGGCAAATAGCAAAATACACTGAAGAAATACATAGGAGGGAGCATTTTCACCTGCCAAAGAATGTGTCCAGTTCCTGGATTTACACAGCCCTGCCAAAGACAACAGGAGTCCTCTCTCCATTCTTATCTTGATGACTGGACAGTGGAAAAGAAGCCTCAGACTGATGCGGTCAACTGTCTGCTCATTCTGTGGTCTCTTCTTATTAGCATGTTCCTTGTTAAATATAGAGCTGTAATTTTTTTGTGTTGTATATCTGCTGGAGTTCACCTTCTTGTACTAGATATGTAATTCCCATAGTTCAGTTTATTGATAATGCCTTTTACTTTTTTCACAGGCACTCCGACCTCCGGAGCTGGAGCTCCTCGTTATGCCTTTTATCTCCTCCTGGTCTGCACCTTGGTTGCTCTACTTCATATGAACAATATTTTCTTGTAACATGCTACCTCAACACACCACCTTCCATGCTCTCTGTTAAAGAAGAACTTCGCTAAGCTGTTTGCCCCTAAACTGCCACATAACCTAATTCCATGATCATGATCAAGAAAACAACAATCCCTTCTATGAAAAAGAATTTACCACATGCCCATGCCTTGACGAGAGTTCGAGCGAATAATAAGATCTGCCTGAGAACACTAAAGGACCACCCAATAATGTATAAACTTGATTAGGGACTGTAAAAGCACATGTGGAAGAATTCAAATATTAACTATTCTCTATGGCCACTCGTCTTCTTGCTTCATGTCTGAATTGATCTATAACTATGGACGAAAGCATGCATGATACAACTAGTACTATTTTCCTCTGTTAAGCTTTGTGTAAGCTATATTACCATGCTATTATAGAGGGGCTGGGCACAGCCATATACTTTTTGATGGCGTGAGGATATTAGGTGAATGAATTGTATTTAATTATTTTAAAAGCTGCTTATTTTAAAACACTAAATCGGAGTTCTTCTAGAGTAACCATGGAAGTTATGCAAATCAACAGTATTTCATTTCTGCTCACCTGGGACACAATTATATTAAGTTGTATTACAGTGAAAAATTTCAGTTCTATAACTGAATTACATTATCCATATTAAATCCGTTTTTCTAGCAAAATAGGTTACTGAGCTACAGCTGCAACAATCAAAATGCTTCATTCCATCATCACTAACACCCTGGTAACTGAGACGTTACTCGTCTATGAAGGAACTCAGGGATAGTATGAACTGAAACATGATTGTTTTCTGTTTAACTAAGCGGTCTACGTCTAAAACATTTGTTGCCCAGAAGCATTAATGCAAGCTGAATTAAATGTCATGTAATTTTTGTAAGAGATTAATTCCTGTGTTCGCAGCGCCACCTAGTGGCCAAAATGTGATATTGCTTTCTCATTGAATGTTTTATAAATAGACTCCTTAGTTTTGATATTTTTTAACAGAAAATTAGAGGTACAGGGCCTTGTGCAGTTCCTGTTGTCTTCCATAAACCAAAAATCACACTCCATCTTTCAAAAATGTTTGATATTGTAAGGCCAAGAAGTAAAAACACCAGAAAGTTAATTTGGTTAAAATGATGTTATAATTGTACAAGTCTAAATTCTGCTCAATGGCGATGTTCAAATTGTGTTGCTATGATGTAACTGTAAACACACAGAATGATGTGTCTATGCAGACAGTCCGCAGACAGCTCTACAAAGCTGTGTCTCTACCCATTATCAGACTCTGCATGCTTCAGTTATACTGCTTGGAAGAGCAAGGTCTGCAGACACCTAAAGCAAAAGACAAAATCTGCAAGATATATAGGAAAAAAATAAACCAATAAGGTGTCCAATGTCGTACTACATGCAATAGCTACCCTAATGATTTTGTGTAATCCATGAAACCCTACCTCTGTATGCTCAATTTTATCACACAAATCTTTATATTGATGTCCCAGAGGCAAACTGCCAACATGTAATACAATACAGTATATTAATGCTTTGCAAACTATGCAATTTAGTAACTTAATGATAAAAGTACATGCATGAATATTATTTTTTATAAATGATTAAATTTAATTGAGCAAGCATATTATATATTCATCTAAATTAATAAAAGCATATTTTCATTAAACTCTGTCTTTATTAGCATTTATTTATACATTGTTATCAAAAATATTTGTACTCATTTCAAAACTCTTTACTTTGAGTCCATTGAGGGACATAGGAAGTCTTTAGGTTTCAGGTTATATTGCTACCCAGAGGAGGATTGGACACTGGCCAACAAAAATACTGTAGGCCCACCCAGGATAACCCTCCAACTACCAGCATGCCCCAGTGTTGTAGCAAAGCAGTACTGAGTGCATGATCATGAATACAGAGCGGTGGGACCAATGTCCCTCAATGGACTCCATAAAAAGTTTTTTATTTATGGGGTGGAGAGTATGAAAATGCTATATATGTTTTTGGGGTCTTTTGAGGGGCACAGGACATTTTCAGGACATCCAGTAGTCAAAATGAAGGGTGGGCAACAAAGCAAACAAACACTAACAGACTCAATAAAACAACAGTGAACTGAGCGCTACCTGCAGCTAAAAAAGCCACCTGAAGAATCTTACACCCAAAGAAGGCATCAAAACGGGTCTTAAAGGCCCATCTGGATGAACTACAAGAACGTGTTAACAAAAGACTAAGTGGCTGCTTTGCAAATCCGGTAGTGTGTGACTTGACAGGAAAGGGCAAAACCCACTCCTTAAGACTATAAGCTTGGATGATGGTCTATCTGAGTCACCCAGAGATGGTGAAATGAGAAGCCAGGGTACCCTTACAATGTCCATCCGGAATAACAAAAAGATAAGGAAGAAAAGGAGAATGAGAGCTGAGTGACTCTCACAGTCCAAACCACATCCAACTGATGGAAGAATTTTTTGGGGGGTAAACTGGAACCAGAGCGATAGAAGAACAAAGTCATGGTGGGAGTGGCTTGGAGAGCGATGGAGTAGGACACAGATAGAGTGAGCTCCTCTTGCCGTCTATCCTAACTATTATCCTGGATGCAAACCAGCCTGTATACTCACTGATACGAAGTGTATTGAACCTGGGAGCAGGTCAGGAGCATGTCGCCGCCTAAAAGGACTACGGATGCGATGGATAAAGTAGCGAAATTCCGCCACCAGGAGAAAGACCAGCAGGCCAAAGATGGTGCCGATATGTGCTCAGCTGCGGAGCAACAACAACCGCTAAGGTATTGGATGCCATAGCTACTCTCCAGGGGACACTCACTGTAAAAATAGACGAGGTGAAAATAGACATATCTCTACTACGCCAAGATTTATCTAAAGTTAAAGATAGGGTCACAGAAGCAGAGACCCGTATTGGCGCGGCGGAAGACATCCTGCACCCCATGCGACATACCACAGAGGATATACAGAGGCAAATACACCAACTCCATGCACATCAGGACTATATGGACAATAGGCTGAGACGCTGCAAACTCCGGTTCATTGGGCTCCCAGAGAAAATAGAAGGCAACAACCCAGCTGAATATTTGGAGGCTCTCCTGATTAAATCCTTTGGCAGGGAGGCTTTCTCTGTCATGTTTGCGGTGGAGAGAGCGCACCGCATACCGGCAAAGCCTCCACCTACGGAAGTCGCCCCCCACCCCAAACTTTCATTGCTAAGTTCCTTAACTTTAGGGATAGAGAAAAAATCCTAAGACTGACCAGACAGCAAGGAAATATTCAGATGGGCAATGGACACGTGGCAGTGTTCCCTGACTTCTCTAATGAAGTACAATGGAAAAGATCCCAGTTCCAGGATGTTAGACAGCGACTACAGGTGTTGCACCTCAAATATGCAATGTTGTTTCCTGCCAGACTTAGAGTGAAAGAAGATGGCCGGGTACAGTTTTTTGAAGATCCGGCGACAGCTGCGACATGGCTTGATCAACGAGGACGCCCGGCAGTGTAACCTGAAAGATGAAACATCCATGTGAGTACAACTACCTGAAGCTCCTGCCGGGAGGTTTCACCCCTTTTCCTCTCCCCCCTCCACATACCCTGCACTTTGACTCCTCAATGCCCAGTGCCCTGTAAGGGATCAGGGGCATAAACCACACACTATACGAGGGGGGGATGAGAACTTACTATATTGTACCCAAGTCTTATGCCATTGATCCAAGACCATATTGATGGCGCTAAATCACCCTTTTCCCCACGCTGAACGTCCAGCACCCCTTCTAGATACCACGGTGCTGACTATCCCTACCACATACACTCGATAATGACCTGGTCTCCTGTCAGCAAGAGTCTCACATAGATGAAGATTCAGAGAGAATCGGACTTCGTTTGCGGCCTTACCATGCGCTATACAGTGAAAAATCACTTACCTTCACTAACAACACTGTTCTTCTACACAGTTCTTATTGAAAAGACTGCTACAAGTGATATACCTTCAGTCAGTTTGATAGGCTGAATGGGGAAGTGAGGAGCTGGCAGGGATGGAAAATGCTTGATCCTCGGATCAGAGCACTTGGAAGAATTGCACCGTTGTGCACATGTTGATAACTTGGAATATATGCAACACAGCACATGGGTATTATATGTACTATTTGATTGCATATATGTTGGTACTGAAATCTTTATACTGTATAGGTGATGCTCTGCTGGTCTATACATACACAATTTACTTACAGGCACCATGAATACCATTAAGTTTCTAACATGGAACATACTTGGAATGCGGGATAGTATCAAACGCACTGCAGTGCTAACGTTCCTAAAAGAGCAGAAAGCAGATGTCATAGCGCTGGTAGAAACCCATGTTACAGGTCACTTACCAGCTGCTTTGAAACGCCCCTGGTAAAGCTGGGCTTACCACAGCACCTATACAAACCTATCCAGGGGGGTTACCATACTGATTGATAAATCTACCCCCTTTGAGTTAGTTTCATTGGTGTCGGACCAGCAGGGCAGATACCTGCTTATACACGCAGTTATAGGCGGTGCCCCCTTGTTACTTTTAGCCAGCTATATCCCTCCCCTATATAGATCAGATGTGCTTACGGAGGGTCTAGCATATATAGCACAATACCCAATGGTGCCAGTGGTGTGGATGGGGGGACTTTAACACAACATTGATTCCATCCCTAGATCACCCGATACAGACAGAGACCCGAACCGGAGAACCACTGCAAACCAGGTTGTGTCGCACGCTGACCGAATTTGCTTTAGTTGATGTTTGGAGACATTATAACCCCACAACCAGAGCATATACATAACAAGCAAAAAAAATCACTGCGCTAACATAGGAAACCCCCAAAAAAGCAGCAGTTCAACTGTGAAATAATCAAAACAAACAGGAAAAAAAAAATGCGCTATATAGTGAAATGTGAAGAAACAGTATATGTAATAAACATACACATGTAAATCAATGATTTCAAATCCGTATTGCAAAAATAATAGCAAAGTTCATTAGTGTAGAGGAAACAGGAGAAGTCCCCTAGCAGTTCTCTGTGAGATTCCAGTGAAGAATGGAAAGCGAGCACACCATACACAGTGAACCTCCACCACCAAGTACATGCGCTTACCAGATGGGAGGTATAAATAAGCACATCTCAGGAAAATATCCAGGTAGGGCTGCTAGACAGTGGAGACATTCCTCTGGATACCACTATGGATATTAGGCATGGAGCTGGATCCCGGTATACTAGCTAAGATCTCCCTCCGTGTAGCATGGCTCCAACCAACCAACAACCAAAATTACAAACATAAGGATGAAAGAAGGGCAGCCATAGCATAAATCCGATAAGGAAATTTATTTAAAATATGGTAAAACACTTACAAAATATTGGTAGTACAAAGAGCAATCGCCGGCCGGCAATCGAGCGCCCGTTCGTAAAAGATAGCGATGACGTCAGAGCGTCACCCTCCTGATGTACGTTTCGTCTGTCACTGACGTCGTCTGGGGAACGGGCAACGCTCTGACACATCGCACTATAAAACAGAGAAAGAGCACGCCCCAGCTGTAAGGATAGAACCCGGGAGTAATCAGGCCATGGGAAGTTCTTCCACGGCCGATTACTCACTAAACAGATGTAAATAACAATGTATAAACAAACTGAAGCTGCAAAGCCCGTGTTTACTAGACCCCAAAGAGTAGAATAAATAATAAACTGCACAGATGTTACATACGTGAGTAAAAAACTCACAATAGTATGTGCTCTTGCCAATCCAATTATCGTAAAAACGATTTTTATCCATCTAATGAAAGAGATAACTATAGAATATATTAAGTTACGGCATAGCACCATCATGTGGAGAAAAAAGAAAAAAATACCCAGAAAAAATTAATATTATTTATTTTCAATACAAGGCAATAATAAGTAAAATTGAATAAAAGTCAAAAGAAAAAATTATACAAAAAATGTATATAAATATATTAAATTACGGCCTAACGCCAACTTATGAAGAGAAAATTAAAAAATTAATCTACAAAGAAAAAGTATCCATCAGAAGTCGGGTTTTATAGAAATGGGTAAAGCCTAAGAGTGGCCATATCTACATTACTACAAGGGCTTAAAACTTCCGATGACATACTCCCAGCATATGGGAGACAGCCACAAGCCACTAACTAGGTGGGTGAGGGACTACCACACACCCACAGTGGTACAGTGGAATTGCTTGGTAAAATACATAATATGTATATTGTCAGTCAATAGTGACAAGGTATACTTCCCATAAAACTTAGAGATGGTACGCACATGCATGCTATAATGGTACACATATACATCATCATAGACCCCAAATACAGGGGGGGGGGGAGTATGCTAATTGCTTGGAAAAATAGGTGCACAATATGTGTATTAAAAATAAATAATAACAATATATGCTGCCTACAAAATTTAAAGATGGTGCATACATATATCTTCATAAACCCAAGAACAAAGGGGGAATATACAAGTTAAAAGGGATGCATGCATGAAAGATTGTTACGCAAACCTATGCATACAACCAAGCCAGATTATGTCCCCGAGATCTCACAGCAGGTTCACAGAAGCACACAAGATGGTATAAACATACAAAATGTACCCATAATATAAAAAGAAGCATCATTAAGTGCGACCTGAGATTCCTAGGCCAAGTATATTTAAACATACACAATGGTAACCACCGACAGAAGGGAAAAGGAAAAAAGAAGAAAACTGCAAAAGATACATGAACTATGGAGGCCAACATTTCTAGGCGTTATCAATAAACGCATTTAAGTCCACCTCTACGTTCAACCCAAATTGTGTATAGCTCTTAATTTTATAAGTCCAAGCCATTTCAAGGCGCGAAATCCAGGAATATAGTTTTATCTGGATTTTTATTGTGAACTTCCAGGTAGTGCCTAGACACCGGATGCTTCAGAAAGCCATTAATGATGTTCGTCAAATGTCCATTAAGCCTAACCATAAGGGATCGTTTGGTCCTGCCCACATACTGTAGCCCGCATGGGCACTGGAGCAGGTACACGACCCCCTTGGTAGAGCATGTGATAAAGGCCTTGATCTTAAACTCGACCTGAGTGCTATTGGATCTAAAAAAATAAGTTCTCCTGTGAGTGCAACCATTCAGTGAGCAGATTCTGCATTTTCTACACTGATAGAATCCAGTAAGGCTATCGAAAAACTATTTCTTGAAGATGGGGGGTCAATGATATTATTGGCAATAGTATCAATTGGCTAACCATCCTATGCTGGATGGAATATGTTGTAATGAAAGGAGTGGAAGGCACCCTATTGGTATTGGGTGTCTTCTCCTTAAGCAATTCTCTCCTATCAATACGTGATACTTCTTCAAGGGTACTCTTTAGGAGGGTATCCGAGTAACCCTTCTCCAAAAACCGCTTGGTCAGGATATCCGCCTGCAGAAGAAACTCACCTATATCTGAACAGTTGCGTCTCAAGCAGATATATTGATTTTTTGGCACCGACCTAATCCAAGCCTCATGATGGCAGCTGTTGGTAAGGATATAAGAATTACGGTCGGTGCTCTTAAAATGAGTCGCAGTGGAAAATTTACCCTCTTTGATCCGAATAGTAAGGTCTAGAAAATGAATCTCATGTTGACTGGCTTCATAATTCAAAAAAATGCCCCTGTCATTAGTATTAAGTCCTCCAAGAAAGGAGTCAAGGTCTGACTTATCTCCATCCCATAGAAGGAGGATGTCGTCTATATATCTAGCCCACAGAACTACCTCAGGCTTCTGTTGGGCATAGACAACATTCTCCTCCCACAGGGCCATAAAGAGGTTAGCCAAACTGGGGGCATATTTGGCCCCCATAGAGACTCGTCTATCCTATTTATAAAATTGGCCTCCAAACCAGAAATAATTTCGGGATGCGGCAAATTGAAGCAGTTCCATTATATAGGATATTTGTTCATCAAAGAGACCAGAATCACGCCTGAGAAAGTACTCAACCGCAAAGAGACCCAGGTTATGTGGTATAATAGTGTAGAGGGATGTGACATCAGCTGTCACCATCCATAAACCTGGTCTGGGGGTCTGAGATGCCAATAAATTAATCACATGATGTGAGTCCTTTATATAGGAGGGCATCCTATTTACTATTGGCTGGAGAAAAAAATCAATGTACTTGCCCACCTGGGACGTAACAGAGTCGATGCCACTAACAATGGGACTACCCGGGGGGCAAGTAGGATGTTTGTGGACCTTGGGCAAATAGTAGATCACCGGTGTCCACGGTGCCCTTGGTATCAAGTATGACCTTTCTTTTTTATTGAGAATACCCAATTCGAAGCCCTTTTGGATGAGGACTTCCAATTCCTTCTTGTATCTAATTTTTTGGTCAAAACCAAGAGGGTTGTAGGTATCCCTATCCTCCAATATTCTATACATTTCAATGAGGTAGTCCTTTTTATCAAGAATAATGATCCCACCCCCCTTGTCAGGTGGTCTAATCACCAGATCTTTCTTCTCACATAGGAAGTCAAGGCCAGCGACGCACTCCCTATCAATCTTCACCCTGTTAACCGGCACCTGGTCCAAATCTCTAAGAACCACATCCCTGAAAACTCTCAGGGAGGGAGCCAAAGTTCCAGGGGGGTTAAAAAGGGAAGCATTAGTGAGCCCTGAATACCTGAAACTGTTAGATGGGGCCTGACTACCTAGAATGGGATTGGAGGTCATATATCGCTTAATACTAAGTTTTCTAATAAACTTATGTATATCAATGTAGGTCTGAAATTTATTCAGCCTACGTGGGGGGGCAAATTTTAAACCTTTATTCAACACAAATTTTTCGGTATCCGTTAAGACAACAGTACTCAGATTAAATATTCCATTATCCGTCATGGTTTTTTCTTTTTTGTTCGTAATTTTCTCCCTCCCCGGCACCCTCTTTTGGGTCTATAGGCCTTTTTGTGCCCTGAGTGGGTCTCTGAAAACCCCAATGTTGGATTTGGCCAGAGGGGCCAGGGCTAGCAAAGTTGTCACTAGTACCAGGTTTAGAATACTGGGATGGGTAAACAGGACTTACTTTTGCTAACGGGATTGTCATAGAGGCCTTCTAAATCCCGTAATGGGTAGAAGCTATTAGATGTGCTTATGTTGAAATCAACCTCATCCCGCCTATCATAGAGCTTGTTAGAATCAAAATGTCGAACTTGAGCTCCATATCTGTTTTGATAGTTGGGTCTGGATTCATATTGCATGTCATAAGCATAATGAGAGTTAGCCCCATAGCCAGTGTCATGGGGGTGTGGAAAAGCTCCACCATTATTATAGTGGTGCCCTAGATGTTCTTGGGTTGTATAAGGGGGGGGTAGTTCTGGTTATGCCCCAAACTTGCGTAGCCTCCACCACGGCCACGGCCAGGGGGACCCCTAGCACCCCTAGGCCGCTCTGAGGAAACATGGTGAGAAGGCATCCCACCTCTACCACTAGCCCCATGTCTAAAGGGAGATTGATGGGAACCTTGCCTCCCCCTACGAGGGGGTCCAGGGTAGCCCCCAGGGGGTCGCATGGGGTTGGTAATAGTTTTGGAAGTAGATGCCACGGGGGTCCTAAATTTTCAGTTACAGAAGGCCCCACCTCCATATCATTTGTGGTGCTGGCTTGCTCAGCCCACAACTTTTTCTGCCATTCAAATACCACCCCTCCATGATAGTCCGCCAAATCCCTGTTATACTTTTTTTTCTTCTTGATTTTTGTTCCCTATCCTCTTTTACTAAAATTTTCAGAAGTGAAGATGATTTATCCTGATATTCAGCCCCATCTTTAAACGGGTTCAATTTCTCTTTAATGAGTTTAATTTCCTCGTCCAACCGGGCGAGTTTCATATTTTTCCTTCCTACAAGAAACTTGAGGAAGTCAATCCCTGCGGTATTGAAATAGGCAAACCAGTCCTCAAGGAGGACGTCTCCCTTTTGGAGACTAACCTCCCATCTCAGACTCCGTGGGACCATCTTGGTCTTAATATAAGTCTCAAGATAGGCGATGTCCCACTGAGTGTGGAGTTCAGAGGTGGTCAAATTTCTTAATCTCAAAAAAAGGCCACTTAAATCTCCCTCGTCTCCGTTATATGTTTCAAATACTCCATTGGTGTTGACCACCCTGGAGGCCCTGTATTTAAAAATGTCCATGGTGACTAAAAATAAAATATATGAAAAAAGTGACTAAACCAGTGAAGTGAACACTCTAGAATATGAATATTCAGTATCTTATACGACTACAATAGCATGTAGGAAAGAATAGAAAGCTGCGGTAATAACATTCAATAGTAAACACAACAAGCAAACAAAATCACCGCGCTAACATAGGAAACCCCCAAAAAAGCAGCAGTTCAACTGTGAAATAATCAACAAACAGGAAAAAACAAAAAAAACTGCGCTATATAGTGAAATGTGAAGAAACAGTATATGTAATAAACACACACATGTAAATCAATTATATCAAATCCGTATTGCAAAAATAATAACAAAGTTCATTAGTGTAGAGGAAATAGGAGAAGTCCCCTAGCAGTTCTCTGTGGGATTCCAGTGAAGAATGGAAAGCGAGCACACCATACACAGTGAACCTCCACCACCAAGTACATGCGCTTACCAGATGGGAGGCATAAATAAGCACATCTCAGGACAACATCCAGGTAGGGCTGCTAGACAGTGGAGACATTCCTCTGCATACCACTATGTATATTAAGCATGGAGCTGAATCCCGGTATACTAGCTAAGATCTCCCTCTGTGTAGCATGGCTCCGACCAACCAACAACCCAAGTTACAAACATAAGGATGAAAGAAGGGCAGCCATAGCGTAAATCCGATAAGGAATTTTATTTAAAATATGGTAAAACACTTACAAAATATTGGTAGTAAAAAGAGCAATCGCCGGCCGGCAAGCGAGCGCCCGTTCGTAGTAGATAGCAAAGACGTCAGAGCGTCACCCTCCCGACGTACGTTTCGTCTGTCACTGACGTCGTCTGGGGAACGGGCGACTCTCTGACACATCGCACTATAAAACAGAGAAAGAGCACGCCCCGTTGTGACATCTCGGTGGCGTCAGGCATAGACAGCCAATCAGCTGTAAGGATAGAACCCGGAAGTAATCAGGCCATGGGAAGTTCTTCCACGGCCGACTACTCACTAAACAGATGTAAATAACAATGTATAAACAAACTGAAGCTGCAAAGTCCGTGTTTACTAGACCCCAAAGAGTAGAATGAAAAATAAACAGCACAGATGTTACATACGTGAGTTAAAAACTCACAATAGTATGTGTTCTTGCCAATCCAATTATCGTAAAAACGATTTTTATCCATCTAATGAAAGAGATAACTATAGAATATATTAAGTTACGGCACAGCACCATCATGTGGAGAAAAGAGGAAATACTACCCAGAAAAAAAATTAATATTATTTATTTTCAATGCAAGGCAATAATAAGTAAAATTAGATAAAAGTCAAAAGAAAAAATTATACAAAAAATGTATATAATTATATTAAATTACGGCCTAATGCCCCGTACACACGGTCGGATTTTCTGATGGAAAATGTCCGATCGGAGCGTGTTGTCGGAAATTCCGACCGTGTGTGGGCTCCATCGGACATTTTCCGACACACAAAGTTGGAGAGCAAGAGATAAAATTTTCCGACAACAAAATCCGATCGCGTCAATTCCGACCGTGTGTGGCCTGTTCCGACGCACAAAGTGCCACGCATGCTCAGAAAAAATTCCGAGACGGGACAGCTCGTTCTGGTAAACTTAGCGTTCGCAATGGATACAGCACTTTCGTCACGCTGCAATGTTCAAAATGGTTTAATACAGCGCACTCTCTTCTTCTTTATAATGTGCGAAGAATGAAGTAGTTTTGCTGGTCATATTCACACACGTTTCTCACAAACGTTTATTTGTGTGTTTTTTTTGGGATTCCCTCAATATATTGTTATTAGTTGTCACATCTGACAGTTTTATATTATTTTTTTTATTTTTTTTTTATTTTAAGCCTTTTTTTTCTGTAATGTTTGGATTTTTTCAAAGGCTGATCTTTGTTCAATGTTATTTTTATTTTTACTCCAGAATATTTTTGTGTGTGTTTTGTGTGTCAAGTTACCCCAACACCATTGATATCTTTTATTTTTTAATCTCAAGGAGATTGTTTGTTGTTGGTGTCCCTTGTTAATTTCACATTGTATATTTGAAATGTACCTGAATCCTCACAAACTGTCATTTTTGAAGTAAAACACATAGGAGAGTATAATTCCAAACAAAAATCCTTTATTAAGGGATCAGAACCAAACAAAGAGCAAGGCAACACTGGATCAACATGAGAAATTAGTGAAGCCTGGGACACGGCAGACATCAATTCTTGAACATCAAAATTGGTGGCCTGAGGAGTCCATATGTAAGGGAGGGCAGTCTGGTCCAGAATTCGCAGAGATCCGGAAAGCAGCAGATGACATCTGTGTCCCCAGGCTGTGGTACCACAAGAGGCTGCATTTTTTGTCCGACCAGACTGGATCCAGGGTCCTCACCTTCTGGTCTTCCTTTCACGCTTCCTTCCCGGCTGTAGCTGTGCTGTTGGAGATGTGTCAGGAGGAGGAGTAGGACCTGGAGGAGGAGGAGGACTGGGAGGACCTGGAGGAGAGGGAGGACGAGGAGGAGGACCTGCAGGAGGAGGAGGAGGACCATCGCAAAGGTGTGTCTGAGGTGTAATTTGGCCCCTCATACCTTTCTCCAGAGCCTCCGATATGAGGGCCTCACACATGACTTGTTGGCCCTCCTCCATCCTCTGCATTTTATATGCAATGGCGGCAGCAATGTCCTCCTCCATGGTCTGTCGTGCTCCCAGGACCTCTGTAGCCCTCCAAAAGACTCCTCCGGTAGCCTCCTCTAGGGCACTCCTCCTCCTGCCACTTTCTCTTTCCAGGGGGGGTGGAAGGACCTGCAGATCAGCCAGCCGGCTCAGCCCGGCCACCTCCTGGCTGAGACTTCCCTGTGTATGAAAAAGGGACATGGTTGTAATGTTTTGCATCATCAATCACAATCCTAAATTAGTACTCCCAACTAACATCTAGTTAACATCATTGATTGGACAAGCAGAAATTTTTATAGGAATGCTATACCTGGCTCAATCTGGGCTCCTCCACATGTGGCCTGGAAGGCCCAGGTTGGGCATCAGAAGCCTCAGCCGGGGGGGAAGGAAGCGTGGAAGGAAGACTGGAGAGTGATGGCCTGGGTTCAGTCTGGCCTGCCAGAAAATGCAGCCTGTCATAGTACCACATCCTGGGGACATAGATGTCATCTGCTGCTCTGGATCTCTGTGAATCCAGGACTTTCTTGCGCTCCCTTAGATATGTGCTCCTCAGGCCACCAATTAATTTCTTTAAATAAGTGATGTCTGCCCTGGGGATCACCTGCTTCACAATTTCACACAATTGCACCAGTGCTGCCTTCCTCTTTGCTTGGTTCTTGAAATGGGGGTGGTTAATCTCCCACAGACAGGGCAGCTCCCTTAGCATATCTATGAATACTGACATGAAGTCATTATCTTTGAGTACCATATCCATGTTCACTGCAAGACACAACACAAGACAAAGCCTAATGTCAGACAAAACTCTCCTAATCTTGTTACAATATAGGCCTCAATGTAGAAGCAGTATAGGCACAAGTTTGTCTCTTACCTTCGTTCTTACGATCGACGCGTCTAATGCTCCTTCCTCCGCTCACAGATCGTACGTAATACGCACGGGTGTTACGCTTTATACACACTGCGCATGCGTGTAACTCCGCCCGCCCCTGATGTTCTTTCTATTCTATTCCCCGCCCCTTTTCGTTCGGCGCAGTGGGGGAAGAGCACATGGCGGAGTCACAGTAAGGTGCGTGCTAATTGCAGGAACGAGGAGGAGGAGGAGGAAAGCCCGGATCCGGACACGTCCCGATCCAGAAGGAGACGTTTTAAGGCCACAAATATGTCCTTTGGGGAGATGTTGGAGATGGTCGACATCATGAAGAAGTCCGACTATGACGGGAAGTATGGGCCTTACCCCAACCCGAACATCCGAAAGGCCAAGATCATGGCGAAAGTGGTCAGGAGTCTTGAGAGGAATTTCGGGGTCCGAAGATCAAAAGATCAGCTCCGGAAGCGGTGGTCGGACCTGAAATTAAGAGAGCCAGAGCAGTACCGAAAGATCCGGAGAGTGCTGCAAAAAAGTAAGTAGTTGTGCTGTGTTCCTATTCTTTCTGTCTTTATTCCGTTCGTTCTGCTCCATATGCTTTTAGTAATTGTAACGTTTAAAAGGGCAACTTTAATGTTCATGGGCCCATTATTCGTTCGTATCAAACATTTTTCTTTGGGCCTCTAAAACACCATTGTTTAGGCCATATGCATTTTCCCACATTTTTTTTGGGCCTACTTGGATGCCAAATAGTTGTTTGTGTAGATGGGATTGTTACTAGAATGAAATGCCAACTAGATTGTGTGTAAGGAGAAGACACTGAGCAGCTGTTTTCACATCGGGACACTGGAGCACTAGTGTGGGACCCCAGAACAACATTTTTATTAGGGGGGCACACAGGTGCTCCAGTGTATACTATAGGGGGTCTCCATCTGTGAAGTTTGTACTAAACCGGTAAAGTATTGCAGCTTGACAAAGGGCAATAATAAAATTACATCTTGGAACTTGGCTAAAATAGACAATTGTACCCCACTTCCAAGCAATGTTTCCTATTTCTAGTTCTGCCATCAAATATCTGTGTGCTAATTATACCATTTTTGTTTTACATAGGGGAGAAAAGACTCAGAGGACACCCCTCATCCGAGGAGACCACAGACCCCCCACCTATGGAAGAAGGTGAAATACCCCCAAACGAAGAAGAGCAGGAGGAAGAAGAAGATGTGGTGGAGATTGGCACCACAACAGGTGAGTGTCTGCGACCACAGGCTCGGGTTACCGATATGGATGGTGGCAGATTTTTGATACCTGTTTTTGTTTTGTTTCTCTCTTTTTAGGTGATCGTGAGGTTGTGGATCCAGAACGCTTTACTTCAGAAAGTGCCCAGATCCTGATCGGGGAGATCATGGGGTGTAATCTCGAATTGCACAACACACAGCAAAAAATAAATGATGTTATTAAAAAAAAAAATAACATCATTGATGTTTTGGGGCGAATTTAAAAGCCTACAAAATATATTTTTGGGATTGTGTTCCAATTTTTTAAATCTTTTTTGCAATGTTTTGAAAAGCCAAATTTGGAGGATGCACACAGTGTGTCAACATGTGCTATCTGCCATCACGGGAGATCAATGGACGCGTTTTGGGGGTGCAACCCCTTCCTCAATTATAAAGTAGCGTTGAGGAAGGGCTTGCTCCCCCAAAACACGTCCCTTGATCCCCCCTGATGGCAGGTCGCACATGTTGACATTCGGAACTTGGTGTGCATCTTCCAAATTTGGCTTTTCCAGGGGTGATTTCCCCCCATCTGAACGCTATATCAAACACAGTTCCTAAATACTGATGTCTGATATAGCCTTCAGGTTTTTCTAAATGTGAACTTTGTAAGTTCAAGTTTTTTGGCTTTCTTTTGGGTTTTACACATGCCTGTTTTATCTTAAATGGACATTTTGATTTTTGATAATGCTACTGCAAAAATTGTTATACAACAAACATGTTGGTTTGTTTTAAAAACCTTTGGTAAATGCACATGTGATTGTGCAGGTATAAAAAAGTTGGTTACTCAAGAATGTGTGGATTATTGTCTCAACACTACAACACTTTTGAGGTGATGTAATAGCTGTTTTATGCAAAAATGGGGGTTATTTCCTAAGGGCAAATCCACTTTGCACTACAAGTGCAGTTTCAGTGCAGTTGCAAGTGCACTTGTAGTGAAATGTGTTTTTGCATTTAGGAAATACCAGCCAACAGTGTTTTTTATAAGGTTACCCAATCAGGACATTTTCTGCACTCAACACATTTCTGTCAGGGTCAGCTAAAACAAACACAAGCAGTAAATGTCCACAAAGAATTTCTTTTGGGTTTTTTTTATTAGAAAAAGGCTTCACATATTGTCTGGCATATTGATAGCCCCCCTACCCGCAAAGAACTCCAGGTATCGTAACCGGACATCACGGGCACTCAGGGAGGGCAAGCCAGGACGGCCACTTTCAAGCGCCGTCAGTGTTGTTGGATGTAGGATTCCGGCCTCAGGCCCAACTGAGCCAGCATAGTTTGCCGAATGTTTTCTTAAAAAATTATGGAGAACACAGCACGCAAGTATTTTAATATGGTTCAGTTTATACTCCGCCATATGGATGGGTGTCAGAAATAGTCGGAACCGGCTGGCCAGGATTCCAAATGTGTTCTCCACCACTCTTCGGGCTCTGGCCAGCCGGTAATTAAAAACCCTCTGTTCCGGGGTGAGGGTCCTCATCGGGAATGGCCGCATCAGGTGGTCCCCCAGCGCAAACGCTTCATCAGCAACGAACACAAATGGGAGACCTTCCACATTGTCCTCTGGAGCTGGCAAGTCCAAGCTGCCATTCTGGAGATGCCTGTAGAAATCCGTCTGGGCGATGACTCCACCATCGGACATCCGGCCATTCTTCCCCACGTCCACATACAAGAAGTCGTAATTAGCCGACACCACCGCCAACATCACTATACTATTAAACCCCTTGTAATTTTAATAGTATGACCCCGAGTTGGGTGGTGGGACGATGTGGACGTGTTTCCCATCAATTGCCCCTCCGCAGTTAGGAAAGTCCCACCGCTGGGCAAAGTGGGAGGCCACAGTCTGCCATTCCTGTGGCGTGGAAGGAAACTGTTGAGGAAAAAACAATAAACATTACTATTTTTTCACAGAAACATGGCAAGCAGATTAGACACAAACATTATGGGGCAACCTCCAGATAGCATTTATTAAGGGGAATTTAAGAACGCCAAAGTATAAGGTACACCTATCATATTCCCCCCCCCCCTATCATGGGCCATTTCTAACATTATAGGGTGGGGGAACTCTTGGACAGGTAACCCTCTTCACTTCATTGAGAGATGAATGCCTAAATACAGGGTATTACATGGAACAGCCCCTCCTTAGTTACACTATTGGCAGCCCACTGGACAGGTAAGAAGTGTCATAATACAAAGATATAAATACACACTGTACACATTTTAGGACATTTGGAAAATTCTGCTATTACCTATCAAGATAATAATAGTACACAAAAACTATAAACAGTACCATTGGAAAGTATACAGGCAGGCCCTTGCACTACATGCTTTGGGGAATTCATCCATAAATCAGAGCACAAAAGAGATGGGTATAGTGTGTATGGGTTTGGCAAAGTCAGCAGATAGATGATTGAGGATAGATAGAGAATTGGGATCAGCTGACTTAGCAGTTGGGGGAGGGAGGGTTACTAAAAATTATTTGGGGACACCACAAAAAAAAGCCTCTGGCACTCTGCATGAATTTAAATCAAAAATAACATTTACAAACATTTTAGGGGGTGTTTGGGGTAAAGCACTACTATGGAGCAGAAAAAATACATTGTTAAGTGACTACATGAGGTGAATATAGGCCAGGAGACACCATGCTGGAGAGGTTATTGAAGGGCAAATATGTATGAAGGACCTAAAATAATAATTACATAAAAATCCAGCATGCATGAGAACAAAGGGGACATTCACAGCATATTACAATCATGGGGATTAGGGAATGAGGAAAGAAATACAATATATTAGCAAACATTCAATACAATAAAATGTAATATTAAAGGATAAAAATCTTACCTTCATATACTCCTTCTGCAGGACCTGGATGATGGCAGAACAGGTCTCTGGGATAATGATCCCCAGAGCCTGGGGGGAGATGCCTGTCGAGAACTTCAAGTCCTGCAGGCTTCTCCCTGTGGCCAAATACCGCAAGGTAGCGACCAACCTCTGCTCCAGAGTGATGGCTTGCCTCATGCAGGTATCCTGCCTGCTGATATAGGGGGTCAGCGAAGCCAACAAACGGTGAAACACGGGGTCCGTCATCCTGAGAAAGTTCCTGAAATCATCAGGATTATTCTCATGGATCTCACGGAGCAAAGGCATATGACAGAACTGGTCACGCTGAAGCAACCAATTCTTGGTCCATGAACTCCTCCCCACCCTGTTCATGGACTGGACTTGTGTCAAGGTCAGGACCCCAACACCAAGCCCCCGCACAGCACGAACTCTACGAGGAGTACGCATACGAAACATGGCTAGAAAACGGTCGGCTGCTCAGAACGAAGTAACAGAACGCACTGAAGAACAGCAAGGCCTGTGAAGAGCGACCTGAAAAACAGCAACGAGCAGGCAAGATCACACAGAAAACTCTGATACGAACTGACTGCACGCACTGAAGAGCAGATACAAACCCACAAGCACAAACTGAACGGCAGAAAGCGATCTGAAAGCCACGAGTCTGAAAAAGCGCGAATCGTCTCTCACCAAACTTTTACTAACACGAGATTAGCAAAAGGAGCCCAAAGGGTGCCGCGCTTGGTTCTGAACCGGCCTTTTCTAGTCTCGTCGTACGTGGTGTACGTGACCGCGTGGTTGTCGATCGGAAATTCCGACAACTTTGTGCGACCGTGTGTAGGCAAAACAAGTTTGAGCCAACATCCGTCTGAAAAAATCCTAGGATTTTGTTGTCGGAATGTCCGAACAAAGTCCGACCGTGTGTACGCCCTATAACGCCAACTTATGAGGAGAAAATTAAAAAATTAATCTACAAAGAAAAAAGTATCCATCAGAAGTCAGGTTTTATAGAAATGGGTAAAGCCTAAGAGTGGCCATATCTACATTACTACAAGGGCTTAAAACTTCCAATGACATACTCCCAGCATATGGGTGACAGCCACAAGGCACTAACTAGGTGGGTGAGGGACTAACACACACCCACAGTGGTACAGTGGAATTGCTTGGAAAAATATATAATATGTATATTGTCAGTCAATAGTGCAAGGTATACTTCCCATAAAAC
Source organism: Lithobates septentrionalis (assembly GCA_037952835.1). NCBI lineage: Eukaryota > Metazoa > Chordata > Amphibia > Anura > Ranidae > Lithobates > Lithobates septentrionalis. The sequence continues at coordinate 61,349 of JBBDGP010000798.1, read as the reverse complement.
TTAGAGATGGTACGCACATGCATACTATAATGGTACACATATACATCATCATAGACCCCAAATACGGGGGGGGGGGGGGAGTATGCTAATTGCTTGGAAAAATAGGTGCACAATATGTGTATTAACAATAAATAATAACAATATATGCTGCCTACAAAATTTAAAGATGGTGCATACATATATCTTCATAAACTCAAGAACAAAGGGGGAATATACAAGTTAAAAGGGATGCATGCATGAAAGATTGTTATGCAAACCTATGCATACAACCAAGCCAGATTATGTCCCCGAGATCTCACAGCAGGTTCACAGAAGCACACAAGATGGTATCAACATACAAAATGTACCCATTATATAAAAAGCTGCATCATTAAGTGCAACTTGAGATTCCTAGGCCAAGTATACTTAAACATACACAATAGTAACCACCGACAGAAGGGAAAAGGAAAAAAGAAGAAAACTGCAAAAGATACATGAACTATGGAGGCCAACATTTATAGGCGTTATCAATAAACGCATATAAGTCCACCTCTGCGTTCAACCCAAATTGTGTATAGCTCTTAATTTTATAAATCCAAGCCATTTCAAGGCGCGATATCCAGGGACAGGTAAACTTTTCTATCCCCAAGAATATAGCTTTATCTGGATTTTTATTGTGAACTTCCAGGTAGTGCCTAGACACCGGATGCTTCGGAAAGCCATTAATGATGTTCGTCACATGTTCATTAAGCCTAACCATAAGGGGTCGTTTGGTCCTGCCCACATACTGTAGCCCGCATGGGCACTGGAGCAGGTATACGACCCTCTTGGTAGAGCATGTGATAAAGTTGACTTGACCTGAGTGCTATTGGATCTAAAAAGATGAGTTCTCCTGTGAGTGCAACCATTCAGTGAGCAGATTCTGCATTTTCTACACTGATAGAATCCAGTAAGGCTATCGAAAAACAATTTCTTGAAGATGGGGGGTCAATGATATTATTGGAAATAGTATTCCTAAGAGAAGGAACCCCCCTGTAGACCACCTGGGGTTTGGCCGGGAGAATAGTATTGAGAGTAGGGTCACTTGTAAGAATATGCCAATGTTTTTTGATCAATTGGCTAACCATCCTATGCTGGATGGAATATGTTGTAATGAAAGGAGTGGAAGGCACCCTATTGGTATTGGGTGTCTTCTCCTTAAGCAATTCTCTCCTATCAATACGTGATACTTCTTCAAGGGTACTCTTTAGGAGGGTATCCGAGTAACCCTTCTCCAAAAACCGCTTGGTCAGGATATCCGCCTGCAGAAGAAACTCACCTATATCTGAACAGTTGCGTCTCAAGCGTATATATTGACTTTTTGGCACCGACCTAATCCAAGCCTCATGATGGCAGCTGTTGGTAAGGATATAAGAATTACAGTCGGTGCTCTTAAAATAAGTCGCAGTGGAAAATTTACCCTCTTTGATCCGAATAGTAAGGTCTAGAAAATGAATCTCATGTTGACTGGCTTCATAATTCAAAAAAATGCCCCTGTCATTAGTATTAAGTCCTCCAAGAAAGGAGTCAAGGTCGGACTTATCTCCATCCCATAGGAGGAGGATGTCGTCTATATATCTAGCCCACAGAACTACCTGAGGCTTCTGTTGGGCATAGACGACATCCTCCTCCCACAGGGCCATAAAGAGGTTCGCCAAACTGGGGGCATATTTGGCCCCCATGAAGACTCGTCTATCCTATTTATAAAATTGGCCTCCAAACCAGAAATAATTTTGGGATGCGACAAATTGAAGCAATTCCATTATATAGGATATTTGTTCATCAAAGAGACCAGAATCACGCCTGAGAAAGTACTCAACCGCAAAGAGACCCAGGTTATGTAGTATAATAGTGTAGAGGGATGTGACATCAGCTGTCACCATCCATAAACCTGGTCTGGGGGTCTGAGATGCCAATAAATTAATCACATGATGTGAGTCCTTTATATAGGAGGGCATCCTATTTACTATTGGCTGGAGAAAAAAATCAATGTACTTGCCCACCTGGGACGTAACAGAGTCGATGCCACTAACAATGGGACTACCCGGGGGGCAAGTAGGATGTTTGTGGACCTTGGGCAAATAGTAGATCACCGGTGTCCATGGTGCCCTTGGTATCAAGTATGACCTTTCTTTTTTATTGAGAATACCCAATTCGAAGCCCTTTTGGATGAGGACTTCCAATTCCTTCTTGTATCTAATTTTTGGGTCAAAACCAAGAGGGTTGTAGGTATCCCTATCCTCCAATATTCAATACATTTCAATGAGGTAGTCCTTTTTATCAAGAATAATGATCCCACCCCCCTTGTCAGCCGGTCTAATCACCAGATCTTTCTTCTCACATAGGGAGTCAAGGCCAGCGACGAACTTCCTATCAATCTTCACCCTGTTAACCGGCACCTGGTCCAAATCTCTAAGAAACACATCCCTGAAAACTCTCAGGGAGGGAGCCAAAGCTCCAGGGGGGTTAGAAAGGGAAGCATTAGTGAGCCCTGAATGCCTGAAACTGTTAGATGGGGCCTGACTACCTAGAATGGGATTGGAGGTCATATATCGCTTAATACTAAGTTTTCTAATAAACTTATGTATATCAATGTAGGTCTGAAATTTATTCAGCCTACGTGGGGGGGGGGGGCAAATTTTAAACCTTTATTCAACACAAATATTTCTGTATCCATTAAGACAACAGTACTCAGATTAAATATTCCATTATCCGTCATGGTTTTTTCTTTTTTGTTCGTAATTTTCTCCCTCCCCGGCACCCTCTTTTGGGTCTATAGGCCTTTTTGTGCCCTGAGTGGGTCTCTGAAAACCCCAATGTTGGATTTGGCCAGAGGGGCCAGGGCTAGCATAGTTGTCACTTGTACCAGGTTTAGAATACTGGGATGGGTAAACAGGACTTACTTTGCTAACGGGATTGTCATAGGGGCCTTCTAAATCCCGTAATGGGTAGAAGCTATTAAATGTGCTTATGTTGAAATTCACCTCATCCCGCCTATCATAGAGCTCGTTAGAATCAAAATGTCGAACTTGAGCTCCATATCTGTTTTGATAGTTGGGTCTGGATTCATATTGCATGTCATAAGCATAATGAGAGTTAACCCCAAAGCCAGTGTCATGGGGGAGTGGAAAAGCTCCACCATTATTATAGTGGTGCCCTAGACGTTCTTGGGTTGTATAGGGGGGGGGATCATTCTGGTTATGCCCCAAACTTGCGTAGCCTTCACCACGGCCACGGCCAGGGGACCCCTAGCACCCCATGGCCGCTGTGAGGGCACATGGTGAGAAGGCATCCCACCTCTACCACTAGCCCCATGTCTAAAGGGAGATTGATGGGTACCTTGCCTCCCCCTACGAGGGGGTCCAGGGTAGCCCCCAGGGGGTCGCATGGGGTTGGTAATAGTTTTGGAAGTAGATGCTTTTCAGTTACAGAAGGCCCCACCTCCATATCATTTGTGGTACTGGCTTGCTCAGTCAACAACTTTTTCTGCCATTCAAATACCAACCCTCCATGATAGTCTGCCAAATCCCTGTTATACTTTTTTTCTTCTTGATTTTTTGTTCCCTATCCTCTTTTACTAAAATTTTCAGAAGTGAAGATGATTTATCCTGATATTCAGCCCCATCTTTAAACGGGTTAAATTTCTCTTTAATGAGTTTACTTTCCTCGTCCAACCGGGCGAGTTTCATATTTTTCCTTCCTACAAGAAACTTGAGGAAGTCAATCCATGCGGTATTGAAACCAGTCCTCAAGGAGGACGTCTCCCTTTTGGAGACTAACCTCCCATCTCAGACTCCGTGGGACCATCTTGGTCTTAATATAAGTCTCAATATAGGCGATGTCCCACTGAGTGTGGAGTTCAGAGGTGATCAAATTTCTTAATCTCAAAAAAAGGCCACTTAAATCTCCCTCGTCTCCTTTATATGTTTCAAATACTGCATCGGTGTTGACCACCCTGGAGGCCCTGTATTCAAAAATGTCCATGGTGACTAAAAATTAAATATATGAAAAAAGTGACTAAACCAGTGAAGTGAACACTCTAGAATATGAATATTCAGTATCTTATACGACTACAATAGCATGTAGGAAAGAATAGAAAGCTGCGGTAATAACATTCAATAGTAAACACAACAAGCAAACAAAATCACTGCGCTAACATAGGAAACCCCCAAAAAAGCAACAGTTCAACTGTGAAATAATCACAACAAACAGGAAAAAACAAAAAAAAAACTCTGCTATATAGTGAAATGTGAAGAAACAGTATATGTAATAAACACACACATGTAAATCAATGATATCAAATCCATATTGCAAAAATAATAGCAAAGTTCATTAGTGTAGAGGAAACAGGAGAAGTCCGATAGCAGTCCTCTGCGAGATTCCAGTGAAGAATGGAAAGCGAGCACACCATACACAGTGAACCTCCACCACCAAGTACATGCGCTTACCAGATGGGAGGCATAAATAAGCACATCTCAGGACAACATCCAGGTAGGGCTGCTAGACAGTGGAGACATTCCTCTGCATACCACTATGTATATTAAGCATGGAGCTGGATCCCGGTATACTAGCTAAGATCTCCCTCTGTGTAGCATGGCTCCGACCAACCAACAACCCAAGTTACAAACATAAGGATGAAAGAAGGGAAGCCATAGCGTAAATCCGATAAGGAATTTTATTTAAAATATGGTAAAACACTTACAAAATATTGGTAGTAAAAAGAGCAATCGCCGGCCGGCAAGCGAGCGCCCGTTCGTAGTAGATAGCGATGACGTCAGTGCATCACCCTCCCGACGTACGTTTTGTCTGTCACTGACATCGTCTGGGGAACGGGCGACGCTCTGACACATCGCACTATAAAACAGAGAAAGAGCACGCCCCGTTGTGACATCTCGGAGGCGTCAGGCATAGACAGCCAATCAGCTGTAAGGATAGAACCCGGAAGTAATCAGGCCATGCTAAGTTCTTCCACGGCCGATTACTCACTAAACAGATGTAAATAACAATGTATAAACAAACTGAAGCTGCAAAGCCTGTGTTTACTAGACCCCAAAGAGTAGAATGAAAAATAAACTGCACAGATGTTACATACGTGAGTAAAAAACTCACAATAGTATGTGTTCTTGCCAATCCAATTATCGTAAAAACGATTTTTATCCATCTAATGAAAGAGATAACTATAGAATATATTAAGTTACGGCACAGCACCATCATGTGGAGAAAAAAGGAAATACTACCCAGAAAAAATTAATATTATTTATTTTCAATGCAAGGCAATAATAAGTAAAATTAAATAAAAGTCAAAAGAAAAAATTATACAAAAAATGTATATAAATATATTAAATTACGGCCTAACGCCAACTTATGAGGACAAAATTAAAAAATTAAAAAATTAATCTACAAAGAAAAAAGTATCCATCAGAAGTCAGGTTTTATAGAAATGGGTACAGCCTAAGAGTGGCCATATCTACATTACTACAAGGGCTTAAAACTTCAGATGACATACTCCCAGCATATGGGTGACAGTCACAAGCCACTAACTAGGTGGGTGAGGGACTACCACACACCCACAGTGGTACAGTGGAATTGCTTGGAAAAATACATAATATGTATATTGTCAGTCAATAGTGACAAGGTATACTTCCCATAAAACTTAGAGATGGTACGCACATGCATACTATAATGGTACACATATACATCATCATAGACCCCAAATACAGGGGGGGGGGGGGAGTATGCTAATTGCTAGGAAAAATAGGTGCACAATATGTGTATTAACAATAAATAATAACAATATATGCTGCCTACAAAATTTAAAGATGGTGCATACATATATCTTCATAAACCCAAGAACAAAGGGGGAATATACAATTTAAAAGGGATGCATGCATGAAAGATTGTTACGCAAACCTATGCATACAACCAAGCCAGATTATGTCCCCGAGATCTCACAGCAGGTTCACGGAAGCACACAAGATGGTATCAACATACAAAATGTACCCATAATATAAAAAGCTGCATCATTAAGTGCAACCTGAGATTCCTAGGCCAAGTATACTTAAACATACACAATGGTAACCACCGACAGAACGGAAAAGGAAAAAAGAAGAAAACTGCAAAAGATACATGAACTATGGAGGCCAACATTTCTAGGCGTTATCAATAAACGCATTTAAGTCCACCTCTACATTCAACCCAAATGGAGTATAGCTCTTAATTTTATAAATCCAAGCCATTTCGAGAACCTCCCCTCCAGGGACAGGTCAACTTATCTATCCCCAAGAATATAGTTTTATCTGGATTTTTATTGTGAACTTCCAGGTAGTGCCTAGACACCGGGTGCTTCGGAAAGCCATTAATGATGTTCGTCACATGTTCATTAAGCCTAACCCATCCCAGTATTCTAAACCTGGTACTAGTGACAACTTTGCTAGCCCTGGCCCCTCAGGGCACAAAAAGGCCTATAGACCCAAAAGAGGGTGCCGGGGAGGGAGAAAATTACGAACAAAAAAGGTAAAAACCATGACGGATAGTGGAATATTTAATCTGAGTACTGTTGTCTTAACGGATACCGAAAAATTTGTGTTGAATAAAAGTTTAAAATTTCCCCCCCCCCCCCCCACGTAGACTGAATAAATTTCAGACCTACATTGTTATACATAAGTTTATTAGAAAACTTAGTATTAAGCGACATATGACCTCCAATCCCATTCTAGGTAGTCAAGCCCCATCTAATAGTTTCAGGCATTCAGGGCTCACTAATGCTTCCCTTTTTAACCCCCCTTGAGCTTTGGCTCCCTCCTTGAGAGTTTTCAGGAATGTGGTTCTTAGAGATTTGGACCAGGTGCTGGTTAACAGGGTGAAGATTGATAGGGAGTTTGTCGCTGGCCTTGACTCCCTATGTGAGAAGAAAGATCTGGTTATTAGACCGGCTGACAAGGCGGGTGGGATCATTATTCTTGATAAAAAGGACTACCTCATTGAAATGTATAGAATATTGGAGGATAACGGATACCTACAACCCTCTTGGTTTTGACCCAAAAATTAGATACAAGATGGAATTGGAAGTCCTCATCCAAAAGGGCTTCGAATTGGGTATTCTCAATAAAAAAGAAAGGTCATACTTGATACCAAGGGCACCGCGGACACCGGTGATCTACTATTTGCCCAAGGTCCACAAACATCCTACTTGCCCCCCAGGTCGTCCCATTGTTAGTGGCATCGACTCTGTTACGTCCCGGGTGGGCAAGTACATTGATTTTTTTCTCCAGCCAATTGTAAATAGGATGCCCTCCTATATAAAGGACTCACGTCATGTGATTAATTTATTGACGTCTCAGACCCCCAGACCAGGTTTATGGATGGTGACAGCTGATGTCACATCCCTCTACACTATTATACCACATAACCTGGGTCTCTTCGCGGTTGAGTACTTTCTCAGGCGTGATTCTGGTCTCTTTGATGAACAAATATCCTTCATAATGGAATTGCTTCAATTTGCTGCATCCCAAAATTATTTCTGGTTTGAAGGCCAATTTTATAAACAGGATAGAGGAGTCGCCATGGGGGCCAAATATGCCCCCAATTTGGCGAACCTCTTTATGGCCCTGTGGGAGGAGGATGTTGTCTATGCCCAACAGAAGCCTCAGGTAGTTCTGTGGGCTAGATATATAGACGACATCCTCCTCCTATGGGATGGAGATAAGTCCGACCTTGACTCCTTTCTTGGAGGACTTAATACTAATGACAGGGGCATTTTTTTGAATTATGAAGCCAGTCAACATGAGATTCATTTTCTAGACCTTACTATTCGGATCAAAGAGGGTAAATTTTCCACTGCGACTTATTTTAAGAGCACCGACCGTAATTCTTATATCCCTACCAACAGCTGCCATCATGAGGCTTGGATTAGGTTGGTGCCAAAAAGTCAATATATCCGCTTGAGACGCAACTGTTCAGATATAGGTGAGTTTCTTCTGCAGGCTGATATCATGACCAAGCGGTTTTTGGAGAAGGGTTACTCGGATACCCTCCTAAAGAGTACCCTTGAAGAAGTATCACGTATTGATAGGAGAGAATTGCTTAAGGAGAAGACACCCAATACCAATAGGGTGCCTTCCGCTCCTTTCATTACAACATATTCCATCCAGCATAGGACGGTTAGCCAATTGATCAAAAAATATTGGCATATTCTTACAAGTGACCCTACTCTCAATACTATTCTCCCGGCCAAACCCCAGGTGGTCTACAGGGGGGTTCCTTCTCTTAGGAATACCATTGCCAATAATATCATTGACCCCTCCATCTTCAAGAAAGGGTTTTTCGATAGCCTTACTGAATTCTATCAGTGTAGAAAATGCAGAATCTGCTCACTGAATGGTTGCACTCACAGGAGAACTCATCTTTTTAGATCCAATAGCACTCAGGTCGAGTTTGAGATCAAGCCCTTTATCACATGCTCTACCAAGGGGGTCGTGTACCTGCTCCAGTGCCCATGCGGGCTACAGTATGTGGGCAGGACCAAACGACCCCTTATGGTTAGGCTTAATGAACATGTGACGAACATCATTAATGGCTTTCCGAAGCATCCGGTGTCTAGGAAGTTCACAATAAAAATCCAGATAAAACTATATTCTTGGGGATAGATAAGTTTACCTGTCCCTGGAGGGGGGGGTTCTCTGGTTCGAGGTATTTCACGCCTCGAAATGGTTTGGATTTATAAAATTAAGAGCTATACACCATTTGGGTTGAACGTAGAGGTGGACTTAAATGCGTTTATTGATAACGCCTAGAAATGTTGACCTCCATAGTTCATGTATCTTTTGCAGTTTTCTTCTTTTTTCCTTTTCCCTTCTGTCGGTGGTTACCATTGTGTATGTTTACGTATACTTGGCCTAGGAATCTCAGGTTGCACTTAATGATGCAGCTTTTTATAATATGGGTACATTTTGTATGTTGATACCATCTTGTGTGCTTCTGTGAACCTGCTGTGAGATCTCGGGGACATAATCTGGCTTGGTTGTATGCATAGGTTTGCGTAACAATCTTTCATGCATACATCCCTTTTAACTTGTATATTCCCCCTTTGTTCTTGGGTTTATGAAGATATATGTATGCACCATCTTTAAATGTTGTAGGCAGCATATATTGTTATTATTTATTGTTAATACACATATTGTGCACTTATTTTTCCAAGCAATTAGCATACTCCCCCCCCCCCTGTATTTGGGGTCTATGATGATGTATATGTTTACCATTATAGTATGCATGTGCGTACCATCTCTAAGTTTTATGGGAAGTATACCTTGTCACTATTGACTGACAATATACATATATATGTAATATTGTACTTGGTGGTGGAGGTTCACTGTGTATGGAGTGCTCGCTTTCCATTCTTCACTGGAATCTCACAGAGAACTGCTAGGGGACTTCTCCTGTTTCCTCTACACTAATGAACTTTGCTATTATTTTTGCAATACGGATTTGATATCATTGATTTACATGTGTGTGTTTATTACATAAACTGTTTCTTCACATTTCACTATATAGCGCAGTTTTTTTTTTTTTTTTCCCAGAGCATATACATGCCACTCCACTAGCCTAGAATAGACTTTATACTAATCTCCAAAACTTTATTACCTAAAGTCACGGGCTCGGGATTTGCGCCCAGGGCTCTGTCAGACCATTCCCCTTGTTGGATGACAGCATCCCTGCAAGTCGCGTCCCCCACACAAGTATGGAGGCTCAACCCCTACTGGCTATCGGTCCTCACGGATCATGACTCAATAGTGAGGGAAAGGTAATTCTTTTTTGATAGGATTCAAGACCCGTCCACGCTTAACTCACAATGGGATAAATTTTAAATACAGGCACGCTGGATTCTATCTACTAGAATAAACAGACTTAAACAGACATCCAAATTTATAATACAATTGTTATCAGATAAACTACAGGAACTAGAAAAGAAATATAACTTACACCCCACTTCTGAAAACCTCAATAAAGTTAAACTCCAGACCCGCATGGTTACACAAGTAACCCAGATGGGAAAAGTATGACAGACCCCCCCCAGGTTGCAGCTAAATTTAAACAATTTTATGGCAATCTGTACAAATCCCAATGAGCTTATACACAAAGGGACGTCCAAAACTATTTAAATACAATACCATACAGTTCCCCCGTCTCAATCCAGAGCAAGTCAGACAGCTAGAAGCACCTATTACTACACATGACATTACCGAGGCAATTGCCCAACTAGCCACCGGGGTTGGATGGACTGCCATTGGAGTTCTACGCAACCTACTCTGACATACTTATCCCCAAGGTTAAGGCTCTATATCAGTCCATAACACACTCCCTTTATCTATGCAGGAAGCCCAAATTATAGTACTTCCCAAACCGGTTAAAGACCCCCACTACCCTGAATCATACTGACCTATCTCGCTACTGCTGATGGATATAAAAATATTAGCCAAAATATTTGCTCTGAAAAAGCAAAATATAGGAAGGATACACTCCCACACTCCACTATGGCTTAACAGCCATATGCGGGAATTAGTCTCAAAACCAGACTCGACAGTCTGGGCCCTACATGAGATAATATACCTACATCAAGTATTAATCGAGCTCTGGGCTTAAATCATTTCAAACACTTAAAGAGGAATTTGTGCTCCCAAATCATCTAATATTTAAACATCTACAGCTTCGCCATGGCTGCTCCTGGCACGTTCTATCATTTGTTATGGAGCTGCCCAAATATACAGGCTTATTGGACACAGGTTGTTCGCTTTCTACATGATACTATTGGATCCCCCGTAGTCCTCGACTCTAAGCTATGCCTGCTGGGGTTATTGCCAGATGTGGAAGTTGACAAATATCAAACTATATTTATATATGAAACTTTATTTCTAGCACGTAAAGTAGTGGCCAGGCTCTGGATGCAGGCAATGCCTCCCACGATTCAGATATGGAAAAAAGATATCAATGATACACTGTCATTTAAAAAACTGGTATATACCCACAGGGGATGCACACACAAATACTCCAAAGTATGGGATAGATGGCTGGAGGATGGTGAAACATGTACCTAATAGTATCGAGCTTCTCAGGACTCTAAATTACACCCCTAGGAGATATCGCCTTCGTAGAGAACAGAAAAATGGAACACCTCTTTATACTTAAATTGAACCAAGGACCAGAAGGCATCAACATCACTAGCAACTGTATTTAAATGAACCTGTTATATGTGCTATATGTACAGTGTAAACCACGAGAACACTATGGGGCTATTTACGAAAAATGAAGAGTGCAAAATCTGGTGCACCTCTGCATAGAAACCAATCAGCTTACAGGTTTTATTGTCAAAGCTTAATTGAACAAGCTGAAGCTAGAAGCTGATTGGCTACCATGCAGAGCTGCACCAGATTTTGCACTCTCCGGTTTTAGTAAATCAACCTATATGTGTTAACTTACCTTTTCTGGCAATTGTACCTGAACGAAATGTAATATGTGCTTTTTTTGATTAATAAAGTTGTTTTTTTATAGTAAAAAAAAAAAGAACAATGTCAGGGCTGAAGTGAAAGGCAGAAACAACCCTATGCATGAAGGAAGTCCTGGGCCTCAACACCACCTTGTACCTATGCAAAACCAAAAAGGGTTCTTTGCAGCAGAAGGCCACCAATTTAAACACGCCTCGCAGACGTGATGGCTACAAGGAATACCAATATGTGGATGAGAGAGTAATATTGCTAATAGGTTGGAACAATTGTTTCTAAAGTGCAGCAAAAACCAAATTCAAATCCTTGGAGAATGGACAGGGGACTATATGAGAAACCCCCAATACAAATGTCTCAAACAAAGAGTGAGAGTTTCTAGAACAGGATAGAAATAATACTGACCCTTGATAGTGCAGAGAGCAAAATGCTGGTCCAGACCCGGCTGCAAGGAGAGAATTGGTCCCACAGAGAAACTCATAGGGTGAAATCCTACCACCAAATGAGTCTTGTGTTAACCCCTTCCATGGTAGAATCCAGTGGGAACAAAATGTAAAAGCACCCAGTGACCTATGTAAATGAGGTTATTCCCTGAGCTCAACCCAACTAGCAGTTTTAGGCCTCTTTTACACTAGCATACCGCCTCTCAGTTTTTCAGGCAGACCCGATAAGATCCTTCAGTCTCCTCTATGGAGCAGTGGGTGTCAATGGACATCCGATCCTATCTGCTAAAGTCAGATTGGAGATCCATTCCCCATCCATCTGGTGGATCAGATTGGATGGCAGTTGGGTGTAAAGGGAGTCTGTTTACAGTACAATGTCGCATAGAGGAAAGTGGGCTGTGTCTGTTCTGTATAAGAGGAGCAGACACAGACCAGCCATCCGCCTGCTAAGCAGGGATCAGCGGACAGATTCCCAGCTGAGCAGGCAGAGTCCAATGGAGTCCGCTCCGTGCGGAAGGGGCCTTTACTGAGTCTTCAGAGACAAGGCAAGCACTGTGGCAAAACCAGTGACTCTTGACCTGAAAAGGGCACCACACAGGATCAGTGCCTAAAAGGTCACCCCCAAGCAAGCCCTGCACTTCAAAAGCCAGGCTGGGGGTAGAATAAAACCCCTTTAAAATAATCACATAGCTGCATTTACTCAGTGCAACTTGTAACATCCATGTGAAAGATATAACACCAACATGTCAAAATAAAAAAATAAAAAAACACAATCAAGAGTCACTGAGTTGGAAAAAGGATCACCCCCTTTGTTGGACCCCTTTTTGCTTTAATTACAGCCGTTAGTCTGTTGGGATATGTCTCTATCATTGCACATCTAGACTTTGCAATATTTGCCCACTCTTCTTTGCAGAACTGCTCAAGTTCAGTTAAATTTGATGGTGACCGTTTGTGGATTGCAGTACTCAAGTCATTCCACAGATTTTCAATGAGGTTTAAGTCTGGACTCTGACTAAGCCATGCAAGGACACTCACATTATTCAACCTTCAACCACTGTGTGGCCATTTTTGCTGTGTGCTTTTAGTCATTGTCATGTTGGAAGGTAAACCTTCTTCCCATTGACAACTTTCTGGAAGAGGGCAGAAGATTTTCCTCAAGAAGTTGACTGTATTTTGCCCCATCCATTTTTCCTTCTATCCTGACAAGTGCTCCAGTCCCTGCTGCAGAGAAAAAAAACCATAACAGGATATTAACCCCCCCCCCCCCATGCTTTACTGCAGGAAGGGTGTTATTTAGATGGTGAGCTGAAAAACTTCTTTGCTACTTACCTCCCCAACAGTACAACACAGATGGTCACAGGTGCATCATGTAAATAAATTGACACATACAATGAAGTCAAACGAAAAATTTATTACATTTGTAATTGTTTCAGCATTGCTTCCATGTATTTTACATCTACTTTTCACAAGGTTCATAGTAAAAAGAAATCACAGGTATTTACCGTATTTACAGTATTTATCAACGGCATGCCTGTAATGTGACTTTGTTTTTTGTCCAGATCATTGTAGCTCAAAACATTGAGAGGTCTACTTATTAAGAAGAATTTGGTCATTCAATTGTTTAGTATTCACACAGCTGTCAGGAATAATCCCCATACTGTACTATGTGTATCGCCTATAATAGACAGGTTCCTCTTGTGGTCATAATGCAGTATTTTCCTGAAATAGCTCAATCAGGAAAATACAGCATTATGGCCACTAGATGGAGCTGATGACCAATAAACACATTACGAGATTATTCATGAAGGCTGTGCATATGCCCCAGCATTCGCACAGCAACTATTACAAACTGACCACTAGGTGTTATAAATGGCACCCCTAACGGTGGATGGATACTGCTGTCAAAAGGAATGGGTTGAACTTATAGCAAAAGAAGCAATTTTTTTTTCTAGCTTTGGATAGGAAAGATTAGAACCACTGTCAGGTTTCAACTACTATCTGGGTCTCCAATAGATTTTTCTTCATCTCCTTTCCCACTGACAAGTAGTTTGCACCATAATCTATGCCTGCTACTGTAAGAAAAACATATTTAGTTCTGTCTCTGTTGCTGTGGGAGAATTGTATTCCTGTCTGTGTCCCTCTTGGAGATTTTCTCTCACTTCCTGGCCTGTAAAACATTGTCAGCAGGACAGGAAGTGAGGGGAAATCTAACAGGGCCCCAGATAACACTGAGGGGTCATGAAGACTTTAGCTTTCCATTACAATGCATTCATGCACATGCATTATAAACACATGGCCCACGTCAACATGCATTGTGTTAAGGCTGCTCATAAAATATGAATGGATTACCAAAGCACTACACCAGATGAAAAAATGTGCATACTCCTTTTTTTAACAATGCCGCACACCACAACACTTTGTACTGTATGTAAGTTGTGCAGTGCTGGACTGTCCTGTAGGGTCACCATTGACAATGAATGACAAGAGCAGGTGCATTGTGGTAACATGCACATTGCCAATGCACACGTGTGAATGGGCCTGAAAAAAACAACAGGGGTTTAATCCTTCTTCGCTTTATTTGAAACTAAAAAAAAAAAAGTTATGACTGTACATATAATGCACTTTGCTAAAGTGAACCACTTCTAATTTAAAGGGATTGTAAAGGGATTTTTTTAAAATAATAAACATGGTACACTTACCTGCTCTGTGCAATGGTTTTGCCCTGATCCTCCTTTTCTCAGGTCCCCTGCCAGTGCCCCTGACTCTACCCCCGCCCCCTTCTGAGTGCCCCCCATAGCAAGCCACTTGCTATGGGGGCACTCATGTAGGCTCGATCCTGCGTCCGGCTCTGTGTTTCCATTGACACACACAGCAAGGCTCGGCCCTGCTCCCCACTTTCTTCTCACAGGTGGTGATTGACAACAGTAGGAGTCACTGCTTTCTCCATGTCCAGTGAGGGGAGAAAGAGCCGAGAGCCATTGCTCTTGGGCACAGCACCGGAGGATGATGGGGCTCAGGTAAGTAAAAGGGGAGCGCTGCACACACAAGGTTTTTTTAAACACCTTTTGCCTTTAGAACCACTTTAAATGCCTGCAATGAGAACTGTCTGAGTTGGCCCACAGCAACCAGATTTTTTTAGCTTGAAGTATGAAAAGAAGGAGGAGAAGAACCTGATTATTTTCTATACAATAATCCTTACAGTTCATACTGCAGACACATTGATAGTCAAGCTCTGCTTTGTAAAGAACGCCAACGCTGTAAATGTTTTTTTGGGGGGGGGGGGGGGGTGAGAGTCAGAACCTACAGTCAGGTTTTTATTGCAATTTCTTTAACCAAAATCCTTTAATTTATTGTAATAAAATAATTTTCTAAAGCACATTTTTATTGCCATCTCTGTACCCACTGACCCCTTCCTTCCTATGTAGTCACCAAAACAGGAAATGCAGTGAAATCTCCCTAAATTAACAAAGGTTTTAACTCTTCCCCACTCTTTTTTTTTTTTAATGGACCAAAACCTACCTACTAAAAATAAGTCAATTGTAAAAAAAAAAATGTATTTTTATGTCACATTGACAGGCTTCAAGTTTCACTGAAATAGCTGGGACTTGTAGGTCTCCAGTAGAAGGACCACTAGAAATCTATTAGTGCATTATGTTAGCAAACTCCAGAACCCCACCCAAACCTATTTCCAAAAATAAAACAATCAAAGTGCAAATTTACATAGTGATCAATTTTTATGTTTCTTAAAGTGGGGTTCCACCCAAAAAAACAAACATATCTAAAAAATTCTAAAAAAAAACCCAAAAAAACATTTGGATATTTTTTTTTTTTTTACTTACCTCTAAATGCCTGTTGCTAGGTGGTCCCTCGTAGTCTGCCCCTTCCTTTGCCTGGGCTGGTGACATCACTTCCCCCTCGGCACAGGAAGGGCTCCGCTCTGCTCCCTCCCTACTGTCAATCATCTGGGGCCCATTACAGGTCCCAGGTGATTGAGCGGCCAATCACGGCGCGCGGCGCCGCTCGCGCATGCGCAGTGGGTGCCAGGCTGTGAAGCCACAGCCCGGCGCCCACAGTTGAAATGCCGGCGCAGACGAGCGGAGGGGGGGGGGACGAGCGGGGCTTCGATCCCCCGCATCGCTGGACCCAGGGACAGGTAAGTGTCCAATTAAAAGTCAGCAGCTGCAGTATTTGTAGCTGCTGACTTTTAATTTTTCCTTTTTTTTTTAAGAGGCCCCCCTGGGTGGAACTCCTCTTTAATGATAAATCCCAAAAGCCAGGTCACAAAAAAACTGAACATATTTTTGCGTTTAGGTCAGCAATGGCTTATGCCGCGTACACACGAGCGGACTTTACGGCGGACTTTGCCCGGCGGACTGGATTTCGTCGGACAATTCGATGTGTGTGGGCTCCAGCGGACTTTGTTTGCTCAAAAGTTGGACGGACTTAGATTTGAAACTTGTTTAAAATTTATCCGTTGAAATCGAGTCCGGTCGAAAAGTCCGCCGTCTGTATGCTAGTTCGACGGACAAAAAGCCACGCTAGGGCAGCTATTGGCTACTGGCTATGAACTTCCTTGTTTTAGTCCGGTCGTACGTCATCACGTACGAATTCGACGGACTTTGGTGGATTGTGTGTAGGCAAGTCCGTTCATTCAGAAAGACCGTCGGAAAGTACGTAGAAAAGTCCGCCGGGCAAAGTCCGCCGTAAAGTCCGCTCGTGTGTACGCGGCATTAGATCCCTCATTTCTGACAAGGGATCCAGGAATGGGAGACCGGCTTATTCGAAGTGTGATCTCCCTCCTCCATAGTCAGTTTTTCCCTTTATGGCTCATTTACACTTGCTTCGGCTTCAACACACATTAACGGTTAGTTTACACTTGCTTCAGAACATGGCTTCGGACAGGCTTTGTTAAAGCTCTCTGAACGCCAGTCAAAGCTCCTGTCACCAAATAAAATGGTTAGCTTATACAGTCCTGATTACACCTTGTTTTTGCTTTGCTTCAAAAATTATACCCCATGTAGCTTTAGTGGTGCTTCAAAGCGCCTTCAAAGCCTCCATAGAACTCTATGGCAAAGCTTGCTTGAAGCCCCATCGAAGCCTCACCAAAGCACCATGCAAAAGCAAGGTGTAAACAGGACTGTAAACTAACCATTTTATTTAGCGACAGGAGCTTTGACTGGCATTTAGAGAGCTTTAAAAATACGTGTCCGAAGCCTTGTTTTGAAGCAAGTGTAAAACTAGCCCTTAAAGTGGAAGTAAACCCTCCTATCATTTTCAGCCAAGGAAGCTTGGCCTCTGTTTAATCTCTAACTGCCATGGTGCTGCACATTAGGGCTGCAACTAACGATTATTTTCATAATCGATTAGTTGGCCGATTATTGTTTCGATTAATCGATTAATCGGTTAATAAGCTTAGAAAAAAAAAGGTGTGGTGTATAATTTAGTTAATATGTAAAGTTTTAAAAAAAAGACAATTTATTCTTAAATATCTCTATGCAGTGATAAATATAAATAACTATATGGTTAGGGAGCAAAATATCTAATCCACTCTGAGAATAACAGACAGAAGAGATATACTATTAGAGGAGATGTACTGTATATACTATTAAAGGAGAGATATACTGTATATGCTATTGGAGGATATATACTAATAAAGGGTGAATCTGGTAAATATCATCAGACTCAGAGATCAAATTTTTTTTTTATTTAAAAAACAATGTCTTTCTTCAAAAAAAAAAAATGGCATTTTAAGAACTTTAGTTAGATTTTCTAATCGTTAGTGGGGTCAAATCGACGTTCATTTTCAACCATGGTGACAATTTGGAAATAATAGAAAACTTCTTGGTCAAAGGAATTTTCAGACGGTGTATGTGGTTTTCCTTCATTTTAAAAACAGAATGTTAAAAACAAGTGAAAATTTCAAACATTTTTTCATTCAGCGAATGTACAAAGATTTTCCGTATTAAAATTCTTGTCTGAAAATTGATCGGTGTGGCCAGCATAAGGCTCGGTACACACCTATGCAGTTTGCTTTTGATCTATTTCTGCAGTGCTTTTTGCTGTGCATTTTGATTTTTGCACACGTGATTTTGCAGGAATTTGCGTTTTTGCATTTTTTTTGGCCAACTTGTTGTTGGGCAGGTTAAAAAACACAAATTTCTGCAAAAACGCATTACATGCTTTTCTGCAGCTTCTTCATTGAAGTATATTGAATCAAAAAGCACCGTTTTGCGTTAAAAAAAAAGTCCCTGACCCTTTCCAAATACGCAGCGCTAAAAAAAGTATAGATGTGTACGCGTCCCATAGGAAACCATGTGAATGAACTGTAGTGCAACCAGGTCTAAGACGTTTAGTAACATAATGGGGTTAAAAAAAACTAAAATGAGCCCTTTATAGTACAAAAAAAAGCAGATAATCACTACTGTGAGGGGTTCATTTTTTTACTGTAGAACTGTGAAAGTAACATCTACAGTAGCGATTTGCTCTTTTTGTACTATATAAAGGGCTAATTTTAGTTTTTCTTAACCCCATTATGTTACAGGCCGATTAATCGATTATGAAAATAGTAATTGATTAATTTCATAATCGATTAATGGATTAGTTGTTTCAACCCTACTGCACATGTGATCGCTTAGAACACCAGCCATTGGATTGTCTGACAGTTTGGTTGAGAGCACCACCAATATGACAGTTAGCATTCCCAGAATGCCGGTTTTTCGAAACTGTTAAATCGATGGGTTTATGTTTATGTTTAATTCAAGCGACAGCCCTTCTGGTACATGCTACAGTTAAGGGATCGTTCCCCTTTTTTTTTGAGGAAATGAGGCATCCCCTTTATTAGATCTGGTTGAAGATCCATTGTTTATGGTGTCAAGTAGCACAAATACACACAGAACCACAGCCATGGAACTGCCAGGAAAAGCCTTAATGCCAACTCCAAAGAACAGATAAATGCATATACAAGAACTATCACAGTGATGCATAGGCCCTTGTAATCCACATCAGCACAGCAGAGGGTTGGTGGATTACAAGAGAGCATCATTATGTAGTTCTGTGCCACTGCCCCGCCTCCGGCCTGAACTTTGGACTACTAGTGAGCAGTACTACGCCTCTAGGATCTCTCCCTTCTATATCACAGCATGGATCTCCCACTTCCACCCAACTCCTCATAGATTAAGCACTCTCACTACCAGTCTGCTTTTAGGTGGCCTTTAGAATGCTCTATACAGAGACATGTTGTTAACAAAGAGCATAGAAGCCAATTTTAAAAAATCCATGGCGTTTTTTGGAAATACAAAAGCAAACTGAAGGCTGTATTTTGTATATTATTCTGAAGTTGAACTCCAGACAAGCAGCTGATTACAAATTTGAAACACAGAGATTTCAAATGGTTATGTCACCTAATCCAATCTTGTGCTCCAGGAACCCTTCATATGAAGCACAACCAGGAGCTTAATCTGCAGAGCAACTGCGACACAAAGTCAAGAGCACAGCTGATTGGGCAAGCATGGAACAGCAGGACACTGTTGAGATTATCAGTCTTTTCTCTCTTTCTGTCAGCATATGTGCATACAGCAGAATTTCATTGGATACTAGTGCTGCCTCTCCATGCTTCAGTTAGTGTTGCTGTACTAAATAGTTCTGCCCCTCCATGCCCCAGTTTGACTGCTGCTGTGCTACTAGTGCTGTCCTTCCATGCCCCAGTCTGACTAATGCTGCACTGCTAGTGCTGCCCATCCCTGCCCCAGTCTGACTAATGCTGTACTGCTAGTGCTGCCCATCCTTTCCCCAGTCTGACTAATGCTGTACTGCTAGTACTGCCCATCCTTTCCCCAGTCTGACTAATGCTGTACTGCTAGTGCTGCCCATCCCTTCCCCAGTCTGACTAATGCTGTACTGCTAGTGCTGCCCATTCCTGTCCCAGTCTGACTCATGCTGTACTGCCCATTCCTTCCCCAGTCTGACTAATGCTGTACTGCTAGTGCTGCCCATCACTGCCCCAGTCTGACTAATGCTGTACTGCTAGTGCTGCCCATCCCTGCCCAGTCTGACTAATGCTGTACTGCTAGTGCTGCCCATCCCTGCCCCAGTCTGACTAATGCTGTACTGCTAGTGCTGCCCACTCCTGTCCCAGTCTGACTAATGCTGTACTGCTAGTGCTGCCCATTCCTGTCCCAGTCTGACTAATGCTGTACTGCCCATTCCTTCCCCAGTCTGACTAATGCTGTACTGCTAGTGCTGCCCATCACTGCCCCAGTCTGACTAATGCTGTACTGCTAGTGCTGCCCATCCCTGCCCCAGTCTGACTAATGCTGTACTGCTAGTGCTGCCCACTCCTGTCCCAGTCTGACTAATGCTGTACTGCTAGTGCTGCCCACTCCTGTCCCAGTCTGACTAATGCTGTACTGCTAGTGCTGCCCACTCCTGTCCCAGTCTGACTAATGCTGTACTGCTAGTGCTGCCCACTCCTGTCCCAGTCTGACTAATGCTGTACTGCTAGTGCTGCCCATTCCTGTCCCAGTCTGAGTAATGCTGTACTGCTAGTGCTGCCCATTCCTGTCCCAGTCTGAGTAATGCTGTACTGCTAGTGCTGCCCATTCCTGTCCCAGTCTGAGTAATGCTGTACTGCTAGTGCTGCCCATCCCTGCCCCAATCTAAGTAATGCTGTATTTGCTAGTGCTGCCCATCCCTGCCCCAGTTGAAGTAATGCTGTATGGCTAGTGCTGCTCATCCTTGCCCCAGTCTGAGTGGTGCTGTACTGCTAGTGCTGCCCATTCCTGCCCCAATCTAAGTAATGCTGTATTCCTAGTGCTGCCCATCCCTGCTCCAGTCTGAGTGGTGCTGTACTGCTATTGCTGCCCCTCCCTGCCCCAAAATGCTGCTTTACAAAGTTACAGAAGGCTCATAAGTCAATTTCAGCTTCTAACTAAACTTAGAAATGAATGCAATTAATCTTAGTGTATACTGTGAATAAACTGTATGTTGCCCAGCATCCAACTTTAAGTTTTTTTTCGGGAACATTTCCTTATACAAACTAAAATGCCCCCCCAGCACTAGTGGAGAAACTGCTCACAGCAACCAGATTCAGACAGTCAACGCAAGTTGCAAATAAAAAATCCTGGAGCACCTGCTTATTAACAAAGAAACACAAAAGTCCACAGTTTCGGAGTTTGTTATATTCATAGATTTAGCCATCCTTCGGTAGGGTGCTTTCGTTTTCATCAAGGCAAGATAAGCGCCAATCAATTAGGAAAGGTTTCCATTTAAACAGAGTTGGTCTTTATCTTTGGCATTTGACTGCCAACTAGCTACAGCTCTGTAGTCATCAGAATGGGCTTTCTGGTCTTGAAGGAGATGCTGCGAAAAAGCAGGCTGCGGTGTTCTCCAGTTCTAGCTCCACCCACTTTCTGACCTCACAGCAGCCCGGTTAAGTCTTGCTGCCAAGCTGGCACTACAATGGCCTGGCTTATGCAAATGGGAGCATAAGAAACAAGTCACATAGCACAGAAGAGGGATGAAGGAATATGTGACAGCCCTGGTGCTTGGCGACTGACCCTGAGCTTTTACATGGGGGCAGGGAGAGTCTCAGCTGTGTGTAAGCTCCAATTGTAGTGCCATGGGGGATTGAAGGCTAAGCAGAGCAGAAAGGTGGGTATGACTACCGCAGAAGAGGGAATTAAAAGGAACCAGTTTTGTCTTACATAGGCAAAGCATGAGATCGCTTTACGTGTCGCTGAGCAACACTAGTACTGAATCTGTCTGGGGTAGACTCTTTAAAACTAAAGCTGCCCATGGACTGACCAGGGTGGGCAGTTGTGCAAGTAGGATCCAACCTTCTCAAGGCAAGCCTTTGTCAGGGCATTCTGTCCAACTTGTATGAACTGACCTTAAAAGTACTTGTCAATGGAGAGCAAAAGAAGTCAAGGAGTAGGCATTAAGGTTTTCCAAGCTGTGAAGTTGCCATCTTGCCAGACAAAGCCTGATAAGCCCAGGGGCAACCCAGCTCATCCAGCTGAAAACAGACAGTCTGGCCAATTCCATGTCTATGGCTACCCCAGGACTGAAGGTAGATTGACTGTCCCCAGGATAGCATTCGCAGTTTACAGTCTTGTGGCTTGAAGTTGCTTTTTAAGCTAAAGATATGTATGAAGAATTTCTGCTCCAAGTCTCTACAGCATAGACTGTATGGATACGTAGATGTTCAGCTTTGGCTAGATGGAGAGCTGCACCTTCTCCTTCACACTCTTTATTTCTGCGCAGGCAGTGATTGGTTAAGAAGACTCAATTGATAGGCAAGCAGTGCTGGGATTGGCAGTCGATCTTTTGGCTTTTTGAAATCGTCCTTCTCTTTACGCAACACCCTCATTACTTCCACCGGATCCGTCTTCCCCGTGAATTTCTGTACAGCCTCCTCCCTTTAATTAACATAAGAAGAGAATCAGGTTTTACATGTGAGTAATATACACCTTACTAAGGGGCAGATAAGGGGATGTCACAGTACCTTTGCTGACGTATCTGGTCATAAATGATCATTGTGTATGTATCAAAATGCTACATAATCACATAGGACTGTACACACAAAAAATAAAATAAAAAAATCACCTCCCTTTAACCACTTCAGCCCCGGAAGATTTGCCCCTTAATGACCAGGCCATTTTTTGCCATACGGCACTGCGTCACTTTAACTGACAATTACGCAGTCGTGCGACGTTGTACCCAAACAAAATTGACATCCTTTTTCCCCTACAAATAGAGCTTTCTTTTCATGGTATTTTATCACCTCTGAGGTTTTTATTTTTTGCGCAACAAAAAAAAAAGTGACAATTTTGAAAAAAAACAAACAAACAATATTTTTTACTTTTTGTTATAATAAATATCCCCAAAAAAAAAAATCTTTCTCAGTTTAGGCCGATATGTATTCTTCTACATATTTTTGGTAAAAAAAAAAAATATAAAGAAAATCACAATAAGTGTATATTTATTGGTTTGCGCAAAAGTTATTGCGTCTACAAAATAGGGGATAGATTTATAGCATTTTTATTATTAATTTGTTTTTTACTAGTAATTGCAGCGATCTGTGATTTTTATTGGGACTGCAACATTGCGGAGGACAGATAGGACACTTTTTTGGGACCATTGACAATTTATACAGCGATCAGTGCTAAAAAAAAAAACACTGATTACTGTATAAATGTCACTGGCAGGGAAGGGGTTAATGCTAGGGGGCGATCAAGGGGTTAAATGTGTTACCTAGGAAGTGTTTCTAACTCTGGGGGGGGGGTGGGACTGCCTGGGGGAGGAGACCGATCATTGTTCCTAAGCATTAGGAACAACTGATCAGTTTGCACACCCCTGACATAACGGAGATCTGTCTATTTACATTGATAGACCTTCGTTCTGTCTCTCTCAGGAGCGATCGCGGGTGCCCGGCGGACATCGCGACTGATGTGCACGCGGATCGGCTCCGTCTTTGCGTCGCGGGTGCGCACCTCCGGCGGGACGCCCCCCTAGTGGTCTTGAAGCAGCCGACGTACAACTAAGACGGCTCGCCCAGTTAAAATGTGATCATTTTAACTGGTTCCCAACGCGGCTGGTTAAAATTATCACATTTTGTTGCTGTGCAGCCTGAAATGAAGACAGGCAGAGTTTTTGTTTTAGTCAACTGTATTTAGTCAACTTATAACATCCAAGTGAAAGATATAACACCAACATGTCAGGGGGAAAAAAAAATAATAATTTCAGGCTGCACAGCAACTACATGTTACATAGTTACATAGTAGGGGAGGTTGAAAAAAGACACAGGTCCATCAAGTCCAACCTATGTGTGTGATATGTCAGTATTACATTATATATCCCTGTATGTTGTGGTTGTTCAGGTGCTTATCTAATAGTTTCTTGAAACTATCGATGCCCCCCCCCCCCCCCCCCGCTGAGACCACAGCCTGTGGAAGGGAATTCCACATCCTTGCCGCTTTTACAGTAAAGAACCCTCTACGTAATTGAAGGTTAAACCTCTTTTCTTCTCATTTTAATGAGTGGCCACACGTCTTGTTAAACTCCCTTCCAGGGAAAAGTTTTATCCCTATTGTGGGGTCACCAGTACAGTATTTGTAAATTGAAATCATATCCCCTCTCAAGCATCTCTTCTCCAGAGAGAATAAGTTCAGTGCTCACAACCTTTCCTCATAACTAAACATCTTCCAGACCCTTTATTAGCTTTGTTGCCCTTCTTTGTACTCGCTCCATTTCCAGTACGTCCTTCCTGAGGACTGCCCAGAACTGGACAGCATACTCCAGGTGCAGCCGGACCAGAGTCTTGTAGAGCGGGAGAATTATCGTTTTATCTCTGGAGTTGATCCCCTTTTTTAATGCATGCCAATATTCTGTTTGCTTTGTTAGCAGTAGCTTGGCATTGCATGCCATTGCTGAGCCTATCATCTACTAGGACCCACAGGTCCTTTTCCATCCTAGATTCCCCCAGAGGTTCTCCCCCTAGTGTATAGATTGCAATCATATTTTTGCCATCCAAATGCATTATTTTACATTTTTCTACATTAAACCTCATTTGCCATGTAGTTGCCCACCCTATTAATTTGTTCAGGTCTTTTTGAGAGGTCTCCACATCCTGCAGCGAAGTTATTGCCCATGATGACCAGCAGTCAATAAAGTCTTAAAACACATAAAAGCTTCTATGTGGATTGTTAAAACGTATGCCCAGCCAAAACTTTTTTTTTTTGGATAGAGTTTTGAAAAAACAGCAGGGAAGCGTCAGAGCCCCATCTGGTTTTTATGGCTATCTGGGGATCTGTCAAGACTGTTAGAAAGATTTCCCCTTACCTACCAACATGGAGACAAAAGTTTTGTCACTAACAGATTAAAAAAAAAAGAAAAAGAAGAAAAAGAAGAAAAAGAAAGAAAAAGAAAGAAAAAAAAAAGAAAAAGAGAGAAGAGAGAAGAGAGAAGAGAGAAGAGAGAAGAGAGAAGAGAGAAGAGAGAAGAGAGAAGAGAGAAGAGAGAAGAGAGAAGAGGAAGCTGACAGAGGTTCTAGCCTTCCCTGCCCTAATAAGAATGATTAAAAAAGGAAAAAATGATTTGGCTGGACTCTACAAACTCTATGCTAACTTAGCCTGACACACAGGTGAAGGTTTCTCATTCCTCTCAATATCCCCCACAGTTAAGCTACTTAGGTTGGCCGAGTGCAAGCACTAAACAGGGGTTCACCCTTACCCCAAAATGCCAATGCATCCAGATAAACACAGCCAACAGCACACTGTAAAGACCAGTGCCAGTAACATTTTAGCAATTAAGGACATACAGCATGAAGGGCACCTGGGACCTCCTACTCTACAGAATAGGCAGGGCATCCTGGATTAATAAAGTTTCACTAGCATTGAACTTTAAGTGGTAGTAAACTCTATTTATTTTAACTTGTATGTACAGGTAAGCATACCATCAGGCTTGCCTGTAGGTACAACATCTCCTAAACCTGTTTAAGAGATATTAGCAATGGCAATAGCCGATATTACCCACGCATGCGCAGTGATGCTCTGATTTCAGGGCATACAGTGTGCCATAAAATGCAGAGTGCCGTGTCATGACGTGCATGCACGAGAGACGTCGTCATATCCCCGGCCATTCGTCACAGCTCGGCTCCCCCCTCCTCCTTCCCCTGCCGCCGGGCCAGTAGGAGAGCGCAGCGGTGCCTCACGCATGCGCAGTAGGGACTGTAGGGACAGCGACATTATGGCGGACACATCGGACACTTTTAACACATTTTTGGGACGATTGACAATTATAGAGTGATCAGTGCTATAAAAATGCATTACTGTATAAATGTCACTGGCACGGAAGGGGTTAACAATAGGGGGCGAACAAGGGGTTCAATGTGTTCCTTGACTGTGTGTTCTAACTGTGGGGGGAGGGGACTGACCTAGAGGAAATGACAGATCATGGTTCCTAGCTATTAGGAACTCACGATCTGTCTCTCCTCACAGAACAGAACAGGGATTTGTGTGTTTACACACACACGTCCCTGTTCTGCCTCTCGTGTCCGCGACTGCTTGTGGCCGGCAGCCATCGCGACCGTCGGCCACGAGCATCGGCATCCCTGCAGTGCAGCGGGTGCACGCGCCTGCTATCCTGCTTAAAGGAGCCGACGTATAGCTACAACGGCTCGCGGGATCGTGCAGACCTGCCACAGTATAATGACCGCGGCTGGTTGGCAAGCGGATAAATAACATACATGTCATACTTACCTCCTCTGTGCAAGGGTTTTGTACAGAGTGGCCCCGAACCTCCTTTTCTGGGGTCCCCCTGAGGCGCTTCTGGCTCCTCCTCTTCTTGAGTGCCCCCTCGGAGAGCCGCTTTCCATGGGGGCACTCGTGCGGGCGCGCTTCCGAGTCCTGCTGCTGAGTCAATTAACAGATAGCAGGACTCGGCCCCGCCCCCCGTGTCACTGAATCTGATTGACAGCAGTGGGAGCCAATGGTTCCTGCTGCTATTAATCTATCCAATGAGGACCTGAGACAGCGGCTGGAGCTGCTGTGCTCGTTCCCTGTTGCTGGAACGATCGGGCTCAGGTAAGAAAAGTGGGATGCAGCAGCACAAAAGGTTTTTCACCTTCATGCATAGAAGGGTTTGCAACCCCTTTAAAGCTGCAGGGGGTCCTTTCTTTGTGGCAGTTTACAATTGCACTAACTTTGCCTTAGTCAGACTTTTTGTCCCTAGGCCAGTGATGGCGAACCTTGGCACCCCAGATGTTTTGGAACTACATTTCCCATGATGCTCATGCACTCTGCAGTGTAGTTGAGCATCATGGGGAAATGGAGTTCCAAAACATCTGGGGCGCCAAGGTTCACCATCTCATATCACATATCAGGCTTTGATATGTGTAGAACAGATTTCCCCGACTTCAGGAAGTGTTCCAACACAGACAAGGATTGGCAGGAGATGGAGAGAAGAGAAGAGCACGGGACAGTATAAGTCTGGATGAACTTGTATAAGTGCCAACTATTTTTACAGTGTAGCTCACCCAACTCTCATAAAAGGATTATACAGGAACTCTTCCTCCAGGCTGGATGGGACAGTAGGAATGTCATCTTCATCTCGAGCCTAGAAAAAATAAAAATAAAAAAGGAAGTACAACCTGCACCTGTGAATTAATACACAAATATGAATACAAATATAATGGTGGGAAGGGTTAGAAGTTCTGACACATTTTTATCTTGGTCTCCCTTTGGGCAGATGCCCCTCACTCCCTGTCCCAATGACAGGACTAGGGCCGAAACAAATAATCGATTAATCGACAACTAATCGATTATGAAATGAATCGATTACCATTTTCATAATCGATTAATTGACCAGTAACGTACTGGGGTTAAAAAAACAAAAAAGAGCCCTTTAGAGTACAAAAAGAGCAAATAGTCACTACTGTAAATATTACTTTCATTGTTGCACAAAAAAAAAAAAAAATGAACCCCTTACAGTAGCGATTATTTGCTCTTTTTTTGTATTATAAAAGGGCTATTTTTTTTTTTTAACCCCATTATGTTACAAAACGTCTTAGGCCTGGTTCACACCTATGTGTTTTTTTTGGTGCCTTTTGCAGAAACGCACTACAGTTCATTTAACGTTCACATCTATGCTTTTTTCAGCTGCTGAGTATTTGGAAAGGGTCAGGGACTTTTTTCCAACGCAAAGCAGTGCTTTTTTGGTTCAATATACTTCAATGGAGAACCTGCAGAAAAGCATGTAGTGCATTTCTGCAGCAATTTGTGTTTTTTTTTTTAAATCTGTCCAACAACAAATTGGCCAAAAAAAGGCACAAAATAGACGCAAATCGCAGCAAAATCACATGCGCAAAAATCAAAAACGCACTGCAGAAACAGATCAAAAGCTAACTGCAATGGTGCGTGCTTTATGCTGGCCACATGGATCAATTTTCAGACAAGAATATTCATACGAAATACATTCGCTGAATGAAAGAATGTTGTTTGAAATTTTCACTTGCTTTTAACATTCTGTTTTAAAATGAATGTAATCTCTGAACGAAAACCACATACACTGTCCGAAAATTCCTTTGACCAAGAAGTTTACTATTATTTCTAAATTTTCCCGTCACTGTAGTTGAAAACAAACGTCAATTTGACCCCAATAACGATTCGAAAATCGAACGAACGTTCTTAAAATGAAATTTTTTTATGAAGGAAGACATTGTTTTTGTATGGCCAGCATATAATATATTACAGTTCTGTTTGAAAATCTGCAAAACAGTCTAACTTTTTTTTTCTTTTAAATAAAAAAATGTGATCCGAGTCTGATATTTACTAGATTCAACCTCTAATAGTGTATACAGTATATCCCCTCTAATAGTATATAAGTACATCCCCTCTAATAGTATATACAGTATATCTCTCCTCTAATAGTATATACAGTATATCTCTCCTCTAATAGTATATACAGTATATCCCCTCTAATAGTATATACAGTATATCCCCTCTAATAGTATATACAGTACATCTCCTCTAATAGTATATACAGTACATCTCCTCTAATAGTATATACAGTATATCTCTCCTCTAATAGTATATACAGTATATCTCTCCTCTAATAGTATATACAGTATATCCCCTCTAATAGTAAATACAGTATATCCCCTCTAATAGTATATACAGTATATCTCTCCTCTAATAGTATATACAGTATATCCCCTCTAATAGTATATACAGTACATCTCCTCTAATAGTATATACAGTACATCTCCTCTAATAGTATATACAGTATATCTCTCCTCTAATAGTATATACAGTATATCTCTCCTCTAATAGTATATACAGTATATCCCCTCTAATAGTAAATACAGTATATCCCCTCTAATAGTATATACAGTATATCTCTCCTCTAATAGTATATACAGTATATCCCCTCTAATAATAAATACAGTATATCTCTTCTAATAGTAAATACAGTATATCTCTCTTCTAATAGTATATACAGTATATCTCTCTTCTAATAGTATATACAGTATATCTCTCTTCTAATAGTAAATACAGTATATCTCTCTTCTAATAGTAAATACAGTATATCTCTCTTCTAATAGTATATACAGTATATCTCTCCTCTAATAGTGTATACAGTATATCTCTCCTCTAATAGTGTATACAGTATATCCCCTCTAATAGTATATACAGTATATCCCCTCTAATAGTATATACAGTATATCTCTCCTCTAATAGTATATACAGTATATCTCTTCTGTCTGTTATTCTCAGAGTGGATTCGAGATTTTGCTCCCTAACCATATAGTTGGTTATTTATATTTACCACTGCATAGAGATATTTAAGAATAAATTGCCTTTTTTTTTAAAACTTTACATATTAACTAAATTATACACCACACTTTAAAGGTTATTAACCAATTAATCAAAACAATAAATCGGCCAACTAATCGATTTTGAAAATAATCGTTAGTTGCAGCCCTTGACAGGACAAGATTTAATTTAAAAACTGCCCAAAGAGGAAACTATTACCCCGACACTGGTTGGAGCC
This sequence comes from Lithobates septentrionalis, assembly GCA_037952835.1. Classification (NCBI taxonomy): domain Eukaryota; kingdom Metazoa; phylum Chordata; class Amphibia; order Anura; family Ranidae; genus Lithobates; species Lithobates septentrionalis. Next base: position 31,849 of record JBBDGP010000798.1, on the reverse strand, counting down.
CTTCCCAATTTTAAACCTGAAAAAAGGTTTTGGCTGAAGTTCCTATTTAAGGGAACACTAACCAGAGCTCAGAAGACTTGCATAAGCCAAAACCAATACAAGAACACCAGAGGCACCATCTATGGCCTGCTCTTTAGGCTGCTAGGGACAGAACACTGGTGACACCCCCCCTAGCAAGCTCATCTAAGCATCTCTGCATTCGCTTACTGATATGCCTACTACAAGCCTAATTTTACCTTTCAGCAGGTGTGTGGCAATTCAGCATAAAGACAGATTTTAGGTAACTACAATAGAATAAGTGAAACATATCAATTGGATTTTACCGCAAGTACACATGAACTAAGGGCTCTTTTTATATACGCCTTAAAAAGGAGAAGTACAGCCAAAACTCGTTTGGTTGTACTTCTCCTGTGGACCACAGGAGGGCAGTATGTTCTTCACGCCTGTGTCCCGTTTTCAGCAGACAGTCACTGAGCCGGTCTGGGCTCAGGCAAAATCGTGACAATGGAGTCGGGATCCGTCAACAAGCCTGCTGAGAGCCTGAGCCGGGCACTCCTGCCTCTCCACAGCTCGGCGCTCCGGTGAGAACAGGGGGGGGGCGGGGAATCAGAGTAGAGAGCCGCTGACTGACAGTCACCAGCTCTCTGCTCTGAAGCTGTGAAAACAGAGCAATCAGCGATGTTAGATCGCTCGATTCCCAGTGTTAGAGGCGCCAGGGGACTAATACTGCATCCAGCTAGGTGAGTATGATCCTGGAAAAAAAACAAAAAAAAAAAAAAAACACAATAAAAACCCTTAACCTTAAAATTCTCTTTGAGCCCAGTTTCACACTTGTGCATGTGATTCACACTCGCACTGCTGTGCCGATCACATGCGATGTCTGTGCAATGCGAATTTAGCCATATGGTTGTATGGCTGAACTCGCATTGGATTCGCAGGAAAATAGTGCAGGGACTTTTCTTTTCCCGCACTGGAATCGAATCGCATAGGTGTTCTCACCCATGCAATCCGATTCCTGTGCGAGTTCACAGTTCGTACTGAGATCTGTGAACCAATCTGGGGGTGTTATTAACATTCTATTGACACCCGCAGCGGTTCGCAGAGGGCAATTGTGAACTTCTTGCGGGAGAGATGTGATGTGGGAACCGGCGCTGGAATCGCATTGGTTCCCGCATCTCTACAGTGTGAACCTGGGCTAAAAGGGATATTTAAAACTGAGGCAAACTGCTAAATACACAGATAAAATACATAAGGAAGCTCTACAATCTGCCAAAGGATTTGCACAGCTCTGCCACACAGTCAGCTCTGCCCAATCTGGCATGATTTTTCTCTGCCGCAGTTAAAAGGGTTAGTTCACCTTCGCCTGACCTGAAAACTCCCAGGATGTTGCTAAGTAAGGTCCAGCTATGATTGTTCATCTTCACCATCACAGCGAGCCCTTTCTCTGATTCAAACCCCCCCCCCCATGCGTTTGCTCCCCCCTAATGCAGTAGCTCAGAATTTGAGAGCTCACTGCTGTGATGGTGAAGAAGGGCCTCGCTTAGCAACATCTTTGGAGTTTTCAGGTCAGGCTTCATGAGGTACGTAAATAGCCTACACCTACAGCTAGGGCCTTATTCAACTTTAGTCCAAGCTACACAGTTTGTATATTATATACCGTATTTATCGGCGTATAACACGCACTTTTTTCCCCTTAAAATCAGGGGAAAATCGCGGATGCATGTTATACGCCGATCCCCTGCGATCCTGAGCTGACAGATCTTCAAAATCGCCGACCGCGATTTGAAAATGGCGCCGCCGGCGCCGAAATACACAGAGCCGGTCCTCGGCTCTTCTCGGCCACTTTCGGCTTCACTCGAGCGCCGCCCAAACCTAGCCGAGTGTACTCGGCTAGCTTCGGATAGCTCCGCTCACAGTCACGCCCATCCCGGGCGGGACTACGAGTGGAGTCGAAAGTGAACGAGAGCCGCCGAGAAGAGCCGAGGACCGGCTCTGTGTATTTCGGCACCGGCGGCGCCATTTTCAAATTGCGGTCGGCGATTTTGAAGCTCAGGATTGCAGGGGATCACAGGATCGAAGGCTGCACTGGGGCAAGGGTGCACTGGGGCAAGGCTGCACTAAGAAGGCTGCAATGATGGGCATTTAAATGTAAGTTTTTTCCCTTCAACTTCCCTCCTAAACTTGGGGTGCGTGTTATACGCCGATAAATACGGTGTATATATATATATATATATATATATATATATATATATATATATATATATATATATATATATATATATATATATATATACACATATATATACACACACATACATATACACATACATACATACATACGCACACACACAGACACCCCATACCAGTTTGTTTAGTAAAGGTGAACTAGCCTATTAACCGTTTGCCGACCAGCTGTCACAGTTTTACTGCAGCAGAATGGCACAGCTGGGCAAAACGACGTTACCTTGTGCCGCTTCGCCTTTTGGCCACTAGGGGCGCGCGCGGGCTCCCGCGATCGCTCGTGACAGAGCGAGAACCGGGATCTCTGTGTGTAAACACACAAATCCCGGTTCTTTCAGGGGAGAAGAGACAGATCGTGTGTTCATACTAAGTATGAACACCGATCACTCTCTCCTCCTAGACAGTCCCACCCCCCCCCCCCCCCCACAGTTAGAACACACCTAGGGAGCACACAGTTAACCCCTTGATCGCCCCCTAGTCTTAACCCCTTCCCTGCCAGTGACATTTACACAGTAATCAGTGCATTTTTATAGCACTGATCGCTGTATAATTGTCAGTAGTTTCAAAAATGTGTCAAAAGCATCTGATGTGTCCGCCATAATGTCGCATTCCCGATAAAAATCACAGATCGCCGCCATTACTAGTAAAAAAAAAAAAAAAATAAATAATAAAAAATGGCATAAATCTATCCCCTATTTTGTAGACGCTATAACTTTTGCGCAAACCAGTCAATATACGCTTATTGCGATTTTTTTTACGAAAAATATGTAGAAGAATACATATCGGCCTAAACTGAGGAAAAAATTTGATAAAATAGTTGATAAAAAATGTGGGATATTTATTATAGCAAAAAGTAAAAAATATTGGGGGTTATTTACGAAAGGCAAATCCACTTTGCACTACAAGTGCACTTGGAAGTGCAGTCGCTGTAGAGCCGAGGGGGACATGCAAGGAAAATAAAAACCAGCATTTTAGCTTGCACATGATTGGATGATAAAATCAGCAGAGCTTCACCTCATTTCAGATCTTCCCCTCAGATTTACAGCGACTGAACTTCCAAGTGCACTTTCAGTGCAATTTCAAGTGCAAAGTGGATTTGCCTTTCGTAAATAACCCCCATTGTGGGTTTTTTTCAAAATTGTCGCTCTTCTTTTGATTATAGCGCAAAAAATTGAAACCGCAGAGGCGATCAAATACCACCAAAAGAAAGGTCTATTTGTGGGAAAAGAAGGACGTCAATTTTGTTTGGGTACAACGTCGCACGACCGCGCAATTGTCAGTTAAAGAGACGCAGTGCCGAATTGCAAAAAATGGCCCGGTCATTGAGCAGCCAAATCTTCCGGGACTGAAGTGGTTAAGTAACACTTAAAAGATCTTGTCCCTCCCAATACCTGTGACTGGACAGTGAAAGGAGAATCAGCAGATTGAGGAGTTCATCTCTCAACCACTCTGCTCTCTCCTCCTCTCTGCACATTCTTTGTGAGAACATGAGCTTTTCATCATGCAAAAGTTTCTTTTATGTCCCTATGACCATGCAGAATTGCTTGTTTATAACACAGATCAGGCCTGATATTAAAGAGACATTTATTCCCCATTGTATACAGCTGTTTTATGATGGAAGTGAGACATGTACATACATTTAGTTATAGGAAGACACTACTGAGCTTCTCATTGGTTAGGTGGAGGGCTTTTTGTTACTTAGCCCATCTCACCATATCCGGTCGGGTTCTACGTTTCTGTAATAAGCTCTTAGACTCAGTGTCATAATTGCACACGGCACCTACTCAGCACTAAGAACCTGCACTTCATTTTGAAATTCCCTGTATGCAGCGCTAAGCTATATGGAAATGCGGGAGAGCAGTATCCATCTTAGCGGAGATATCTGATGAGGACCAAGGCCGTGTGTAATATTTGGCAATATCGAGGGTAGCACCCACCTTAGCCCAGGCCAGCTTCTCCTTCACATGTTCATTGTCTGGTTCCACTTTTAGTGCAAACTTCAGGTTCCTCACAGTGTGTTCATGGCCACAAAACACTTTCTGCAGGAGAAAAAAAAAGCTAAAAATGAGACATATTACTAACTCAAAGATTTAAATTATTTCCTTAAAATTGTCTATTTTTACTTTAAATTTAAGCAAGTATACAAAAGTATAAAACTAAAAAAAAAAAAAAAACACTGAAAAGTTTATAATATGTGAATATATAACTGAATAAAAACTCGTGTGTGAAGTGAAGACTCCGCTCAAAGCGACCCGATGCTTCAGAGTTTTGTGGCCAAGCCCCCAGTGGACAGGACGAAACCTGTCAGGGACGTGACTGGAGCAGCACTGGCTGGGGCCACACACGGTCACCTTTACCTCAGCTTTACCCCAGGTGCCTGCATACTTACATGTGCCTCTTTTAAAGTGGTTGTAAACCTCAAAAAAAAAACAAAAAAAAAACCTGCAAGACAAAGGCATAATGAGCTAGTACGCATAGCATACTAGCTCATTATGTATTATTTACCTTAGATCGAAGCCCCTGCAGCGGTCCTCGGCACCGCTCCGGCCGGGGACATTGCTCCCGGAGTTACTTCTGAGTATCACGGGCTTCGGCGCTGTGATTGGCCGGAGCCACGATGATGTCACTCCTGTGCATGCACGCGGGAGCCGCCAGTAACGGCACACTCACTGAAGCAATGGCACGTACATCCCATTGCTTCAGTGCACATGTGCCGATGACTTCGGCACATGCAAATACAGAGAGATATCCAGGGTAGCTACAGGAAAGCCTCATTATATGCTTTCCTGTAGCAAAAAGTGTGCTGTAAGGGTTTACAACCACTTTAATCATCAACCATGTGAGTTGCTAAATGTTGTACCTTAAAATGTAAATGTAACCAAATTGCTACACTTGGGAGGCGCCTCTCTTCTCTTTTATATTCTGTAGCTCCTGCTGGATTTTGCTTCTAATCCCCTTGTGGGGGCTTCCATTTGTGGATGGACATTTTATGGTTACACAACCTGATCACATTGCTAGAATCTTTTTATATGGACTATAAACTGAAGAACTTCTGAATAAATGGTTGTGGAACAAATCATCTGAGTTTCCATTATTTCTTATGGGGAAATTCGCTTTGATATACAAGCGCTTTGAATTACAAGCATGTTTCCGGAACGAATTATGCTTGCAAGCCAAGGTTTTACTGTACCATACAGTAATGTAGTCATTATTGTTAAAAGTTAGAGGCAATGACACTTTGCTCATTCTGGAGGAGTAGAGCTGGCCATACACGATTCTTTTTTTTTTTTTTTTTCAACCAGAGAGTTAAAAAATATCAATTTTTATTATATATATATATATATATATATATATATATATATATATATATATATATATATATATACACACACACATGCATGCATACATACATATACACACACACACATGCATACATATACACATTATATATATATATATATATATATATATATATATATATATATATATATATATATATATATATATATATATATATATATATATATATACACACATTCTATGTGAATGGAGGAATCCTTCCCCCTCTGAGCCATTCTATTCTGACAGAGGGGAGACTTCCCTGCCATTAGAATACAATGATTACTTTTGCTAGGTATAGCACTGATCATTTGGCAAAAATTATTCCTTCCTTCTCCCAGAATCCTTATCCCTCTGCTTCTGCAATATCTGTATTCTGTAAAAGTCAGAATTTCCCCACATAGCACTCATTTTTAAATATTTCAGCAAGCACACTGGGCTGTTCTCTCTCTTGAATCTACAGAACAGACCAGGCACAGATCTACAATGAAGAGTTTAAAAATCCTTACAATGTTCATAGTGATATTTACACAATGGTCTGCTGAATCACCATGTATCTTCGAATGTTTCTCTTCCTTGAAGTCTCTGCCCTCCACTTTGGATGGATTACCAAAAAGAGGTTACCCAAGGCAGAGTTTTTTTGCCACCTTGCTTGGCCATACCTTCCTGTGATTTGGCTCCACCCTCCCATAATCTGATTGCAGACTGCAGAATTGCAGGTAAAATGTCAATTCTGATTCCCCCAAATGTGCGGGTTAAACGGTCTCAGTAGAAAGTATCAGAAGAAGTTGTTGGCGTACCGTTTCAGGAGGCAGAGAGCTGAGCGTTTCCAGCAAATTTTTGTACATTTGCTCGGCTGTGCCTTCAAAGAACTGCCCACAGCCTCCAACAAACAGTGTGTCACCTGAGGAAGAGAGCAGGAAAGACAGGATATAGTTCATTTTTATATAAAGTGGTTTTCCTTCCTGCCTGGTGCGGCAGTAGGCTCTGGAGCATTCCTCCTCCTTTAGGCTCCATGCACACTGGACGTTAAAATAACGTTATAAAAACGCCAGTAGCTTTGCAGCTTTGAGTCTTTCAACGTTCTTGCAATAGCGTTATTGCGTGTTTTCTTTTTTCTTTCAATGGATCAAAAACAATAAAAATGCTAGTGAGCCACGTTTTTGGGCGTTTATTGACGTTTATCAGCGTTTGGCGTTTTTTGTGGTCAGAAAAACTACTCCTGAATGCGATTTTAGGGCGTTCAGAAAACAGCCCATAAACTCCACTGCTGATAAACGTCCAAAAAAGTCCATGTGTGCATGGACACATAGGATAACAGAGGGGAGTTTATGGGCTGTTAAAAAAAAAAAAAACGCAACAACTCCCAAAAACGGCCGTTTATGAGCTTCAGTGTGCATGGAGCCTTATATCCATTGAATGAGCCTCAAATATTAGAAGGCCTCTTATTTCAGCTCTGAAGAAACGCAAGATCACTCGTGTCTAAGAAAACCACTAATCTAGACTGCCCACAATGTGAACCCAATGAGAGCGTGTGTAAGCTCAGAGTAGCTCAATAAAACCAATACTCAGGGAAGGAACCCTCCCCCACCCCAACGTGACAACTCTGGACCAATCATCAAGCTCCAGTGGTGTCATAGGTCTCTCTATACATGAAAGCACCAGATATTTTCTTTGCACCTGTTGGCTGAATGAAGTGGGGGAACAGGGAAAGGAGTATGTGCTTCATAGGGGGGGGGAACACAGGTTAGGGTAAAGCCAAGTTTTTTCTTAATGATTCTAAACCTTTAAAAAAATGTTTTAAATAAATCATAAAAATGTACTTACCCGCTCTGAACAATGGTTTTGCACAAAGATACCCCAATCTTCTCTTCTGGGGTCCCCCATTGGCACTCCTAGATCTTCCTGACTTCCGAGTACCCCCCTAGCAAGCCGCTTACTAAGAGGGTTATTCATGCAGGCTCTCTCCTGAGCCCCGCTGTAGATCAAAACTCCTGGGAGTGTTAGATGCTTGTATCCCCCCCCATGGCATGGTTCAGTCCTCAAAACCCTTACGTCACTATAGGACTCAGCAGTAATATAGGGGGTCAGAGAACGGATCCAATGCTACACTGCACTTCAATAAGCAAAAGGAAAAGCAAGTGGCATTCATATACAGCATTCTTGTGCTGGGCTGCAATTACAAAAAAAAATAAAAAAATCACAGGTAGTGCCCCTGCAAGGGTTGATTGCTCATTTAATCTAGAGAAGAGGACCAAGGAATAAATACTCATCTTATGCTGCACTTCAGAAAGCTCCCTGCACTGCTGTGACTGATCCTCCGCAGCTGCTCTCTAGGCTGGGATGGGCTCCGGCCGCACTCCAGGTTTCCTCGGTGTACCATACGGGGTTAATGTCCCTGTATAGTATGTGATGATGCCAAGGCTCAGTCCACAGACTGGAGCTTCAGAAGGAGGAAGAGAGTGATGGAGCAAGGAATCAGCTAAGTGAAAAACCCTCTTCAACATATCAACATGGGGCAAGGGTGATTTTTTTATTATTTTTCCCCCCTTGAGGTGGGCTTTAAGTTGCTGATGAGAGACAAGTATGGAAATCAGGTCTGACATTCCTCTGGATGCATACAAGTCAGCAACTTGAAGTACTGAGACCAGAGATGGTCAGACATGAGTTTTCAGAAGGTGGTCAGCGGTTGCACACTCTGGATTTGTCTCCGGATCTGTGTGGGGCTATGGGCAGATTTTAGAGAAATCAGGCATTGGCCTATTTTATATTAGGCTTTGATAAGGAATGTTATCAGGCATGGCATGTTTTCACCTAATGGAGGTTACCTGAGAATAGTGCAGGAGCATCAGGACAGCCATCTTCCCACATATAGAAGCAGATATGGCCGGTCGTGTGGCATGGGGTGAAGAGGCATCGGACGTTAATGTCTCCGAACTGTAAAGACAAACATCTGCAATCACATGAAGGATGCTGGTAAGGAAATGTCATGACAGATATAGACCGCTTAAGAAAAAACTCCAGTAGTTACTGTACATAAGATTTCTCAGTGAAGGTATACTGCCATAGTCAAGAGAGAACTACAAACTAGCCTCCATCTAGAGCAGTGATTCTCAACCAGGGTTCCTCCAGAGGTTGCTAGGGGTTCCTTCAGCATTGGGCAATTTCTACCTCTCAGATAAGTTCCCACTGACACAACTGATCTTTTTAACTATCTGTAAGGGGGGAATTCTTCCCAATGACCACAAGTGTAAGGACCATTCTTCCCACTGACCATCACACTAATGTATCATGAGTTGTACATTTCTAATTTTTAGTAAGGGTTCCCTGAGACCGCAGAACTATTTCAAGGGTTCTCCTGTGTTGAAAAGGTTGAGAAAGGCTGATCTAGAGAGTATTTCTAATGCTGTACATTGAAGCCCTGTGTCAAGTCCTGGTTTAGTCCTTACCCCCTCACATACCCTTTCACTTTTTTCTTTGAGTATGCCAAGCAGAAAGGTGGTACTAATGTATACCAAAGCAGAGCTGCACATGGCAGACAGTTTAGGTTGAGATCACATGACCAAGTACTTGGAACCAAGGGGTCTGATCCCTGTACTGCTGCAGATTAGAACTCTCTATAGAGTGCTTTGCAGCAATTGGAGGACCCCCCCCCCCCCTTTCCTCCAACCAGGACAGGGGTTGCAGCCACTGCTGGATATTTCAGAGATGAAAATGCTACCCTACTTTTTTTGCCACCCATCTGTTTTCTGAATTCTTCAGGTTTTGGGACTGGAAGGTTGAAGCTACATTTCCAGATTTCACCTGCCATGCAGCGTGCTCCCAGCACAAAGGAAGATACACAAATATGTGGTCCCACGGAAAAAAAAGCCCAGTCCAGTGGGGCCAAATATTTGCCTTTGCTTGGTGCCAAGGGGTTAATAAACATGCTAAAGAATTAAAGATAGACTACCTGACTTGACAAACTTTGATTAAAAAATATATAGCGAAGGAGCTGGGTGGAAAACTGTGGGCCGAACAGCAACAGCATCCAACCAGATGCATTCACTGTTCAGGTATTCAGACAGCTGCAGGTGTTTTGGACGTCTAAATACAACATCAGCAGTGGATATACCTCCGTCAACATGGTTTAGTGAGAGAAATCTCAATAGGTATGGCTAGTCTAAGGGAAGACTAATGTCCCGTACACACAATCGGACTTTCCGACAACAAAACCGTGGATTTTTGTTCGAAGGGTGTTGGTGCCAAATTGTCTTGCATACACACGGTCACACAAATGTTGACCAACAATAACGAACGTAGTGACGTACAAGACGTACGTGATATCTCCATTACGAACGCTAGTTAAATCTCCGGCTCGTATTGATATATATTGATTCCGCGAATGCGTGGATTTTTGTCTGACGGACATTTGTTGGCGGAAAATTTGAGAACCTGCTAGCCAACATTTGTTGGCGGAAAGTCCGCCAACAAATGTTCGATGGAGCATACACACGGTTGGACTTTCCCGCCAACAAGCTCACATCCAACATTTGCTGTCGGAAAATCCGATCGTGTGTACGGGGCATTATTCTATGCCATGGACTGCTGCACTTGACAAGCTGTCTTTTCTGTAAAAGTGTAAAATATGTACCAGACAGCTTAGGTTTGAATGGTCAGTTTACAGTGAATATTATGTTGCAGGTCTTTATGAAAAGCACCCAACCTCTACTCCTAAATGTTTTACCTTTAGCACCTGGTTGTGTATAACTTTGTGAGTCAGACCTCCAATCCGGTCATCAGCGCCATACACGGGTAAGTTAGGGAATCGCTGGACGAGGTCTGCATTGCCCCGGGAATGATCGCTGCAAATAGAAAACATGGCAGATCAGCCAGTTAAAGGGTCATCCACATAAGTTTTGTACTGATAAACAGCCCATAGACCATATCATTTACTTTCCTTGCAGCAAATATGGAAAGAAAAGAAAATTAATAGATTCAGAGTGTGTTGATTAGGGGGGGGGGGGGGTTATCCATTTAACCTCCAGAAGATTTACCTCCTCCTTCATGACCAGGCCATTTTTTGTGATAAAAAAGTCTATCCATTGATCGACTTCAGTACAGACAGCCTGTTGGATTTTTTTAGCCTGCGATCACGGGTGGCGACTATAGCTGCCCACAGCGCTATTGTGTACTGCCGGCAGGGGGACGCAGGGAGCCTTCCTTGCCAGGCAGCTATAGCCGCCACCCGTGATTGCAGGCTAAAAAAATCCAACAGGCTGTCTGTACTGAAGTCGATCAATGGATCGACTTTTTTATCACAAAAAAATGGCCTGGTCATGAAGGAGGGGGGTAAATCTTCTGGAGGTTAAGTGGTTAAACCATCTGTATTCATATGCAGGGGGGAAAGAAGGATAATTACGTACCAAATGGATTAGCTCAGAGTTGTACTCACAGGTGGTGGTGTGTGGTCAGGATGGCTTTCAGGTTGGCATCTTCTTTCCGCACAATGTCCAGAAGCTGAAACAGGGGCGGTTGCACTGTCAGAGCCTGACCTTTACCGGGTCATTTGTAAGATTTATAGAATCAGAAACACGACCAACTCTCAAGAGGCAACACAAAAAGTGCAATGTCCTAACACCAGATCATTATATTCACTATAATCCACTGGGGCAACAGTTTTGGAAATGAGGAGGGACACAATCTGTGCCTAAGATTTTAAGCTGAATTTATAGTAGTTTGTGACAAAGGTGCATAAAACAGGGATCTCCAAACTACGGCCCTCCAGCTGCTGTGGAACTACACTTCCCATGAGGCATTGAAAAACTCTGACATTCACAGACATGACTAGGCATGATGGGAATTGTAGTTCCTGAACAACTGGAGGGCCGTAGTTTGGAGACCCCGGGCATAAAGGAACCATCTGCATCGTTCCATCCAAAACTGGAAGTGACAAAATCCTTGTCACTTCCAGTTCCTTAGACCATAGAGATCATTGGGGAAGTTCCAGTCCTCGATCATCTCTATGGTAAGGCGGTAGAACTGCCGACTTCAGTCTCAGGTTACCTCAGTAGTGTATTCAGGTTTTGTGCTGCCCTAGTCCTGACTAAACTTGTGCACCCCCTAATTTAAATATGACCCACCCTTTCCTGTCAAGGACACACCCCTTGCTTTTTAAGATACGCCTTTTCAATTCCTTGTCAATTTTCGAGTGGGGACACTAGTTCTGAGGGCCTGGGGGGGGGGGGACAATGGATTTCCTTAATTTGCATAGATTTCCTCTCACTTCCTGTTTGGCTATGGGGCAGGAAGTGAAGGGAAATCTCTGTAATGGGACAGGGATGGTAAAAAAATAAACTGACAGGGGCTATAACCCTCCCTTATTCTATCCAATATGAAAAGAAAAAAAAAAAAAAGTGTTGCCTCTATTTCCGTTTTAAGCACAAATTTCTGATAATTTTATGGAGAGGACTAAGAAGATATAACCATGCCAATGGTGCAGCAGAAAACATATAGCACAGTGAGGAAGGTTTGTGGTCCAGGATGAGAGGACAGTCAAAATTAGAAGAGGCGCCCCCCACCCCCCCCACAGTTGCGGAATGCCGGACACCTGCTTACCGGAAGCAGTGCAGCCGCTTTATGGGGGCGCTAAAATAATTTGCCTCTCAGCCCAGTCCGCCCCATAAGACTGGCGCTACACTAACAGTGCAAGCCGACGGGGACTCTTTCCGTGCTGCCCCCCTGCAAAGTGCTGCCCTAGGCCTGCGCCTTGTTGGCCTAGGCCAGGATACAGCGTTGGGTTACCCTGTGGGACAGCAGAGCCTAGGAAGGTGGAAGAAGGCTATTTAGTCGCTCGGATTACTTTTATTTTATTCAGCATCAGTGGCAGAACAACAAATAAAAAAAAATAAAAAAAGGGAAAAAAAAGAGAAGATACCAGGGTCATAACTGCAGCCATGGGTCGGGTATAACCACTTCAACCCAAGGACGAACGGGTAAGTCCTATAGGCAGGAGGGGGTTAAAGTGTTACTAAACCCAGGTCTCTGCATTCACTATATCTGGTCTCCCACAGTACACAGAACATGGAAATGAAATTTTGGTAAATATAAAAACTGCTAAATACCTTTTCTCATCAGCAGTATAGAGCAGTCTTGTGACTTCTATCCGTGTCCAGCCGAGCACTGGTTAAAGCTTGTAGGAGGAGTTTTCATTCTCCCCTGATGGTCCTATCAGGCTGCATGAACTATTTTCATATTGCTGAGTTTTAGTAACACTTTAAGGCTTGTATCTATGGGCTTTGGGTTTGTGTTGATGACATCATTTTGAGACGCTTCTAAGATCGTTCTTATTTCATTGACGGGTGCAGCTGACCTGCCATTGGCCACCTTCTGACTATGAACTTGTATGGGGATGCAAAACTCACTTGGAGTAAAGAAAAGCCCATCGGAACAGACTCTTATTCACCTTTTTAGAAACAGAGGCATCCACTGCAATAGCATCCTTTGTACGTTCTTCTATGATCAGATACATGTAGTTGTCATCCAAGACGGAGATGACCTTCACCTTCATGGTCCATCCACGTCAAAGTCCCCAATCCCTGGAAAATGAGACCTAGGATTAATTGATTGGACCATCGACAGTGCAAATGTATCTAATCTTGTGTGTGTGCATACATAGACAACACAGATTGATGGATGTAGCCAGGCAGGGGTTTGTATTTTTGAAGGGTCATGTAAATGCCATGGTTTCCATGAGGTGAGGAGAAAAACACCCCCTAGAATTTCTATCCACAGGCATGTTGAGTAAGGGCAGACAATCGACGTAGCATTTACTTCATGGGATCCATCTGCCCTTAAAGTGGGGTTCCACCCAAAAAAAAAAACTACATGAAAAATCCTAAAAAAAAAAAAAAATACAAAAAAAACATTTGGATATTTTTTTTTTTTTTTACTTACCTCTAAATGCCTGTTGCTAGGGGGTCCCTCGTAGTCTGCCTCTTCCAGTGCCTGGACTGGTGACATCACTTCCCCCTCGGTACAGGAAGGGCTCAGTTCTGCTCCCTCCCTCCTGTCAATCATCTGGGACCCATTACAGGTCCCAGGTGACAGAGCGGCCAATCACGGCGCGCGGCGCCGCTCGCGCATGCGCAGTGGGTGCCAGGCTGTGAAGCCACAGCCCGGCGCCCACAGTTGCAATGCCGGCGCCGCTGAACGGAGGGGGAGACGAGCGGGGCTTCGATCCCCCGCATCGCTGGACCCTGGGACAGGTAAGTGTCCAATTAAAAGTCAGCAGCTGCAGTATTAGTAGCTGCTGACTTTTAATTTTTTTTTTTTTGACTGGACCTCGGGTGGAACTCCTCTTTAACTCAGGCATGCAGACAGGAGGGTGTGCTTAGCTGACAAAGCCTCAACCCCCACCCCCCGAAAACTCCTGGAAAGTATGACATTATTTTTGCCTAGGCCGGGAAACCAGGAAGCAACTGAAGAAATGTAAAAAAAAAGACGTTTAAAATTTAAAAAAAAAAAGCTAAATATAGAAAAATGATGTAAAAAATGTTAAATATAGTATACTTATCTATCTATTTACTAAGGCTAGAAGGATAAGGATTAAAAGGTAATCAATGTTGATTGAGAGAAGGAAGTTCAGCTTTAAGTGTGTTTTAAAGTATATCCCTATGCGAAACCTTTGTTTAGTTCCGAATGGAGTGGGAAAAGGGTTAGACCCTCTGCCAAGTAGACATGTGCACTGACAAAAAATTTGTTTGTTTTCATTTCATTTGTTTTTTTGCTTTTTTCGGAAATTCGAAAATTTGAAAATCCAAAAATAAGAAGAAAATCGGAAAATTCAATTCGAATTTTTTCCGAATTTCAAATTTCCAAATACTGAATTTCCGAATTTTCGGAATTCGGAAATTCAAAAATCCGATAATCTGAAAAAAAGAAAGAAAATCAGTAAAATTTGAAATAACTAACTAATAATAACTAACTATTAAATTATAGGTATTGGAATTTCCTTTCAAATTTGGCTGTTTGTGAACGTAACGAATCCAAATTTATCTGAAGCTACGAATTATCCGAAATAACAAATGCCGCATCTAAACAAATGGAATGGAACAAATTAATAATAAATAATAATAATAAAAAGGTTTTATTATTATTAGATCGTTACATTCCATTATTTTTATTTATTTTTATTTTAGATATGGCATTCGTTATTTCAGATAATTCGTAACTTCGGATAAATTCGTACTCTAACAGCCAAGTTTGAAAGGAAATTACAATATCTATAATTTAATAGTTATTATTAGTTATTTCAGATTTTCGAGTTTTCGGATTATTCTTTTGAATTTTCAGATTTTCTTCTTATTTTTGGATTTTCAAATTTCCAAATTTCTGAATTTCCAAAAGTTACGAATTTTCAAATTTCCGAAATTATGAATTTTCACATTCCCGAAAATGACGAATTTCCTCATTGCGAATTTTCAAAATTTCCAAAATTTCGAATTTTCCAAGTTCTGAAACTTTCCAATTTCCAAAATTTCCGAACTTCGAATTGTCCGAAATTTCGAATTTCAGAAATTTTTGCGAATTTCAGGATATTCGTACATTTCGGAAATTGAAAAATTCGGAATTAACGAATTTGTCAAAATTTGTTAAAAAGCAAATTCGGAACTAAACGAATTGCACATGTCTACTGTCAAGTTTTTATTGCCCTTTTTTTAATCCTGAGTGTAATAAAGATGATTGGGGTCCCGAAGAGCTGAAATATTTATAAGAACTATGATATTGGGATACTGGTGTTGCTCTTTGGTGTCGTATTTATTACAGGCATTTCTATAGTGCCAACAATTTAGAGCTATACTTACTGTATATTCACATCAGTCCTTCCCTTCAAGGAGTCCCCAATCTAAGGCACCCATCACATACATACATGTAGGACAGTGGGGTTGTGTGGTGGCCTCCATTAGACCCAAGGAATCGATCTGTTGGGTTAGGTTGGTTTGGAAACTCATCTCTGTCCAAACTTTGTAATCACACTTTCCTTATTTTTGGACACGGCTGATCACATGGCTGAAGAGCCTTGGCTCTTTACTGAGATCGGAGATGCGTTGTGCCCCAGGGACAGAGCGCGCCCCCATGGAGGTGCAAGTGTGGGACAACGTCATATAACATTGTCCCGGAATGAGAGAGCCACCTTGTGCCCGTCATATTACTATACGGCGGGCGAGAGGTGGTTAAGGTCCTTTTCACACAGGCGTGAGCTTGTAGAAGAGCAGTGTGAACAAAAAGGACCAATCAGCTCCAGTTTGTAAATGTTGAACACGGATCTTAATGGGAGTGCTGATTGCCACTTAAAAACAAGCTGCTAGCAGTCTTCAGCACTTCTTGAAAGCCTGCTGAAACCTGCTAGCAGCTTGTTTAACCACTTCAATACCGGGCACTTACACCCCCCCCCCCTTTCTTGCCCAGGCCAATTTTCAGCTTGCGGCGCTGTCGCAATTTGAATGACAATCGCGCGGTCAGGGAATGCTGTACCCGAACACGTTTTTTATCATTTTGTTCCCACAAATAGAGCTTTCTTTTGATGGCATTTGATCACTGCTGCGGTTTTTATTTTTTGCGCAACAAATAAAAAGAATACAGAAAATTTTGAAAAAAAAAAAAAAGTTTCTTTGTTTCTGTTATAAAATGTTGTAAATAAGTATGTTTTCTCCTTCACTGATGAGGCCACACTGATGATGAGCACTAATATGCAGCACTGATGGGCACTAATATGCAGTACTGATGGGCACTAATATGCAGCACTGATGGGCACTAATTTGCAGTACTGATGGGCACTAATATGCAGCATTGATGGGCGGCAATGATGATGGGCACTAATATGCAACACTGATAAGGCGGCACTGATGATGGGCACTAATATGCAACACTAATAAGGCGGCACTGATGATGGGCACTAATATGCAGCACTGATGGGCACTAATATGCAGAACTGATGGGCGGCACTGATGATGGGCACTAATATGCAACACTGATGATGGGCACTAATATGCAGTACTGATGGGCACTAATATGCAGTATTGATGGGCGGCACTAATATGCAACACTGATGGGCAGCACTGATGATGGGCACTAAAATGCAACACTGATGGGCACTCGTAGGTGGGCACTGATGGGCATCACTGATAAGGAGGCACTGACTGGCACCATTTGTGGGCACTGGCATTGATTTTGGGCACAGATCTGCATCCCTGGTGGTCTGAAATGGGCATCCTCGGGGGGGGGGGGGGGCTGCACTGATAATCAGAGCAGACCCCCCTGTCAGGAGAGCAGCCGATTGGCTCTCCTCTCTTTGCGTGATTAAAGTGGCAATCAGCACTCCCATTATGATCGTTGTACGTTTACAAACTGGATCTGAACGGTATGTTAGAAAAAAAATTAAACAAAGCTTACAGTTCACATCGCTTTTATCCAAGCGGAGGTCTGTGTGACATTTGCTTAAAGCTACTTTCACAACGGTGCGCTTTTCTAGAGGTGACAGAAGCAAATGGAAACTATCTCCCATTGAATCCTATGTAACTGTTCACACTGCAGGGGAAAAGTCCTGCATGCTGCATCTTTGGCGCAGTTTTTCCAAAGCACCTTTCATTGTAAGTCAATGGGAACACACGAGAGTGAAAGGGGCCTGATCTGTGGGCCGGGTCATACCCTGCAGGTGACATCAATGTCCTTATAATATACGGCATGTGTCCATAGGAGGGCGCTCACCAGCATCACACCCCCTTTATATATATATATATATATATATATATATATATATATATATATACATACACACACACACACACACATACCTATATATATGTGCTGCAGGGAATGACCAGCTCACAGCACATAGAGTAAAAAAAAAAAGGCGTGATTTGAAGTTTTCAGATAGAGATGAGTTGGATGCCAGAGATCTTCTCTACCTGGGACAGGAAGTGAGGAAAAATCTCCCCAGCGGGGGTCACAGGCAGAAATATTACTAAATATTTAAAATAATGACTTTTTTTTTTTTTGCAAATCTAAATAAGATTGTACAAATTGACTGCAATGTGAGCAAGCAGCTTTCCACCCCCCCTTGTGTCTGGGTCACCACCTGTCACATGACACCCCCCCCCATAGCGGACTATAACCTAAAATACCACTCAGGTCAGGACTCCCTCCGCCTGCTGTGATCTCCGGACTCCTTCTCCAGGGTTATATAGTGAGGGGAAAGTGTCAGCTTTGCAGATCAAGGTGGGAGCGCTCTGATTGGAGAATGAGGAAGTTTACGTGGAAGCTGGTTGGCTATTTCAGCCCAGCCCCCTTACGTCCCGCACTGAAGTTTCCGCCGTTTTTTTTAAGGGCAGTGGGTTTTTTAATTCTATTTATGCTTATTTTATTCGCTAAGCGATGTACCATGAGGCAATGACTTTATGGAAGGAAAACGTTGTTTACGATTACGTGTTGAAAAGTCCAGGTTACTGTGACTAAGGGTTTTCCCTTATTAAACATGGCTACTACGGTTGCAGTAACTGATTGGCTGTCGTGTGCGGAAGCTGGCAGGCGATTGGTTTGTGTTATGGGTTTGCCCCTGACGTCTCTTGATTTACAGCGTTCCCTGGTTGGCGGAATGCCACGGTGAGCGCTGATTGGCTGTCTGTCAGCAGGTACAGAGGGCTGTCAGTACTGAACCCTCCCCTCGCTGCAACGTGCAGCCAGCCCCCTCAGGATGATGCTGTTTGGGTGCAGGAGGAGGCTGTGGTGCGCACTGTCCTTCCTGGGAGCTGCGGCTGGCTGGAGACTGGGTATGTGTGGCCCTACAGGGTGGGGGCCCCCCAACCTCATCTCCGGGGTCTGTGTGTGTCATATGTGTGCTGGGTATGAGCATGGCTTCCCTCTACATACACACTGCCCGGCCTTCTATTACACAACTTCTCTCCCAGCCTGGAAGTTATATCGTGTTATCCTAGGAGCACCACCTGTCACCTACCGGTCCCTGACCACCTACCTACACTACAGGGACTGATCACCTACCTGTCCCTGACCACCTACCTACACTACAGGGACTGATCACCTACCTGTCCCTGACCACCTACCTACACTACAGGGACTGATCACCTACCTACACTACAGGGACTGATCACCTACCTGTCCCTGATCACCTACCTACACTACAGGGACTGATCACCTACCTGTCCCTGATCACCTACCTACAGTACAGGGACTGATCACCTACCTACACTACCTGTCCCTGATAACCTACCTACACTACAGGGACTGATCACCTACCTGTCCCTGATCACCTACCTACACTACCTGTCCCTGATCACCTACCTACACTACCTGTCCCTGATCACCTACCTACACTACAGGGACTGATCACCTACCTGTCCCTGATCACCTACCTGTCCCTGATCACCTACCTACACTACCTGTCCCCGATCACCTACCTACAATACAGGGACTTATCACCTACCTGTCCCTGATCACCTACCTACACTACCTGTCCCTGATAACCTACCTACACTACAGGGACTGATCACCTACCTGTCCCTGATCACCTACCTACACTACCTGTCCCTGATCACCTACCTACACTACCTGTCCCTGATCACCTACCTACACTACAGGGACTGATCACCTACCTGTCCCTGACCACCTACCTACACTACAGGGACTGATCACCTACCTGTCCCTGATCACCTACCTACACTACAGGGACTGATCACCTACCTGTCCCTGACCACCTACCTACACTACAGGGACTGATCACCTACCTGTCCCTGATCACCTACCTACAATACAGGGACTGATCACCTACCTACAATACAGGGACTGATCACCTACCTACACTACCTGTCCCTGATAACCTACCTACACTACCTGTCCCTGATCACCTACCTACACTACAGGGACTGATCACCTACCTGTCCCTGATCACCTACCTACAGTACAGGGACTGATCACCTACCTACACTACCTGTCCCTGATAACCTACCTACACTACAGGGACTGATCACCTACCTGTCCCTGATCACCTACCTGTCCCTGATCACCTACCTACACTACCTGTCCCCGATCACCTACCTACAATACAGGGACTTATCACCTACCTACACTACCTGTCCCTGATAACCTACCTACACTACCTGTCCCTGATAACCTACCTACACTACCTGTCCCTGATCACCTACCTACACTACAGGGACTGATCACCTACCTGTCCCTGATCACCTACCTACAGTACAGGGACTGATCACCTACCTACACTACCTGTCCCTGATAACCTACCTACACTACAGGGACTGATCACCTACCTGTCCCTGATCACCTACCTACACTACCTGTCCCTGATCACCTACCTACACTACCTGTCCCTGATCACCTACCTACACTACAGGGACTGATCACCTACCTGTCCCTGATCACCTACCTACTCTACCTGTCCCCGATCACCTACCTACAGTACAGGGACTGATCACCTACCTAAACCTACCTGTCCCTGATCCCCCTACCTACAGTACCTGTCACTGATCACCTACCTGTCCCTGATCACCTACCTACAGTACAGGGACTGATCACCTACCTACACCTACCTGTCCCTGATCACCTACCTGTCCCTGATCACCTACCTACAGTACAGGGGCTGATCACCTACCTGTCCCTGATCACCTACCTACACCTACCTGTCCCTGATCACCTACCTACAGTACAGGGACTGATCACCCACCTACACCACCTGTCACTGATCAGAGAAAGGGTCCCATTATATTGTGGTCGGTGAACCTGGCGCCTATTATGTTGGCGGTCAACAGAGGAGGGCCCCATTACACTGGTGGTGAGTGGAGAAAGGGTCCTCTAATATTGGTGGTCAGTGGAGAACGAAAACAAACACAAGAGGGCACCTCCATCTAGGTATAGAGTAGAGCTGGGCGATTTTCTCAAAAAAAAAAAAATCAATTCACGATTCGAATCAAGTGTTTTTTTTTTTTTTTTTTTTTTTTTATGGACACCGCACCAGTCCCAAGGAGCTGCAGGCAGGAGTTTTTAGGCGAGGTCGTAGCTTCGGCCTAGTCCGTGGCGTCCGGCCTCGTGGACTAGGCCGAAGCTGCGGCCTCACTTACAAACTCCTGCCCGCAGCTCCTCAGGACTGGCGCGGTGTCCGTGCTGGTCCTGGTGAAAAAAAAAAAAAATCGATTTGCTGAAAATTTGAATCGATTTGACCTCTCAACTCGATTCAAGATTCAAATCGATTTTTTTCCCCAGCCCTAGTATAGCGATTTATTAAAAAGACAATAAAAATGCACTCACTAGTTAAAAGTGGATCAATGTTTGTCATAAATCTATATAGACTTTCATAGGATCACCGTGAGGCTGCAGAGCTCAGCAGGCAAGCCACTAGCTGAAGCCGGGTTCTTGGTGGAAGTACAGCTGTCAGCTGAAACAGAGGCAGCAGCGTCTTCTGGGTGTAGCAAGATGGCTGCGGCTCCAATCAGCACCTCTCTCGGCTGGGTGATGGTGACAGAAAGTGGAGGGGTGTGGCTACATGTTTCAGGGCAATAGGACTGTTCCTTTATCAAGCTATAGGAAATCTATGGTTTGATAAATGGGCAGTCCTGTTGCCCTACAACTTGTAACGACACCCTCTCTACTTTTAACTAGTAAGTGCCTTTTTATTGTCTTTTATTCTTTTTAATAAATTGCTACACCTTGATGGAGGCGCCCTATTGTATTTGTTTTGTGTATGTTCATTAGGATCTCAAGACCTAATCTGAGAGGAGCTGCATCCACTTGGTGTTCCCTACCACTCTCTTGGCCCTCTTAAATGATGGATGGGATCTAGTCAGCGCATTTTCTTTGATCAGTGGAGAAAGGCCCATTATATTGGTGGTCAGAGGACACGGAGGCCCATTATATTGGTGGTCAGAGGACACGGAGGCCCATTAGATTGGTGGTCAGAGGACACGGAGGCCCATTAGATTGGTGGTCAGAGGACACGGAGGCCCATTAGATTGGTGGTCAGAGGACACGGAGGCCCATTAGATTGGTGGTCAGAGGACACGGAGGCCCATTAGATTGGTGGTCAGAGGACACGGAGGCCCATTAGATTGGTGGTCAGAGGACACGGAGGCCCATTACATTGGTGGTCAGAGGACACGGAGGCCCATTAGATTGGTGGTCAGAGGACACGGAGGCCCATTACATTGGTGGTCAGTGAATAAGGCCCATTAGATTGGTGGTCAGAGGACACGGAGGCCCATTACATTGGTGGTCAGAGGACACGGAGGCCCATTAGATTGGTGGTCAGAGGACACGGAGGCCCATTACATTGGTGGTCAGTGAATAAGGCCCTTTTTTATTATTCTACAGAATTTATATAACGGTTTGCGCAGCGCCTTACCTTTTACATTGGTGGTCAGTGGCTAAGGCCCTCCTTGCATTGGGGGTCACTAAATAAGGCCCCTTTTTATTATTATACAGAATTTATATAACATTTTGCGCAGCACTTTACCTTTTACATTGGTAGTCAGTGGATAAGGCTCCCCCCATACATTGGTCAGTGGCTAAGGCTCCCCTTGCATCCCCTTGCATTGGTGGTTAGTGAATAAAGCCCCCTTGCATTGGTGGTCAGTGGTTAAAGCCCCCTTGCATTGGTGGTCAGTGGATAAAGCCCCCTTGCATTGGTAGTCAGTGGCTAAGGCCCCCCATACATTGATGGTCAGTGGCTAAGGCCCCCCTTGCATTGGTGGTCAGTGGCTAAGGCCCCCCTTGCATTGGTGGTCAGTGGCTAAGGCCCCCCTTGCATTGGTGGTCAGTGGCTAAGGCCCCCCTTGCATTGGTGGTCAGTGGCTAAGGCCCCCCTTGCATTGGTGGTCAGTGGCTAAGGCCCCCCTTGCATTGGTGGTCAGTGGCTAAGGCCCCCCTTGCATTGGTGGTCAGTGGCTAAGGCCCCCCTTGCATTGGTGGTCAGTGGCTAAGGCCCCCCTTGCATTGGTGGTCAGTGGCTAAGGCCCCCCTTGCATTGGTGGTCAGTGGCTAAGGCCCCCCTTGCATTGGTGGTCAGTGGCTAAGGCCCCCCTTGCATTGGTGGTCAGTGGCTAAGGCCCCCCTTGCATTGGTGGTCAGTGGCTAAGGCCCCCCTTGCATTGGTGGTCAGTGGCTAAGGCCCCCCTTGCATTGGTGGTCAGTGGCTAAGGCCCCCCTTGCATTGGTGGTCAGTGGCTAAGGCCCCCCTTGCATTGGTGGTCAGTGGCTAAGGCCCCCCTTGCATTGGTGGTCAGTGGCTAAGGCCCCCCTTGCATTGGTGGTCAGTGGCTAAGGCCCCCCTTGCATTGGTGGTCAGTGGCTAAGGCCCCCCTTGCATTGGTGGTCAGTGGCTAAGGCCCCCCTTGCATTGGTGGTCAGTGGCTAAGGCCCCCCTTGCATTGGTGGTCAGTGGCTAAGGCCCCCCTTGCATTGGTGGTCAGTGGCTAAGGCCCCCCTTGCATTGGTGGTCAGTGGCTAAGGCCCCCCTTGCATTGGTGGTCAGTGGCTAAGGCCCCCCTTGCATTGGTGGTCAGTGGCTAAGGCCCCCCTTGCATTGGTGGTCAGTGGCTAAGGCCCCCCTTGCATTGGTGGTCAGTGGCTAAGGCCCCCCTTGCATTGGTGGTCAGTGGCTAAGGCCCCCCTTGCATTGGTGGTCAGTGGCTAAGGCCCCCCTTGCATTGGTGGTCAGTGGCTAAGGCCCCCCTTGCATTGGTGGTCAGTGGCTAAGGCCCCCCTTGCATTGGTGGTCAGTGGCTAAGGCCCCCCTTGCATTGGTGGTCAGTGGCTAAGGCCCCCCTTGCATTGGTGGTCAGTGGCTAAGGCCCCCCTTGCATTGGTGGTCAGTGGCTAAGGCCCCCCTTGCATTGGTGGTCAGTGGCTAAGGCCCCCCTTGCATTGGTGGTCAGTGGCTAAGGCCCCCCTTGCATTGGTGGTCAGTGGCTAAGGCCCCCCTTGCATTGGTGGTCAGTGGCTAAGGCCCCCCTTGCATTGGTGGTCAGTGGCTAAGGCCCCCCTTGCATTGGTGGTCAGTGGCTAAGGCCCCCCTTGCATTGGTGGTCAGTGGCTAAGGCCCCCCTTGCATTGGTGGTCAGTGGCTAAGGCCCCCCTTGCATTGGTGGTCAGTGGCTAAGGCCCCCCTTGCATTGGTGGTCAGTGGCTAAGGCCCCCCTTGCATTGGTGGTCAGTGGCTAAGGCCCCCCTTGCATTGGTGGTCAGTGGCTAAGGCCCCCCTTGCATTGGTGGTCAGTGGCTAAGGCCCCCCTTGCATTGGTGGTCAGTGGCTAAGGCCCCCCTTGCATTGGTGATCAGTAAATAAGGCCCCCCTTACATTGGTGGTCAGTAAATAAGGCCCCCCTTACATTGGTGGTCAGTAAATAAGGCCCCCCCTTACATTGGTGGTCAGTAAATAAAGCCCCCCTTTCATTGGTGGTCAGTAAATAAGGCCCCTTTTACATTGGTGGCCAGTGGATAAGGCCTCCCATGCATTAGTGGTCAGTGACTAAGGCCCCCTTTGCAATGGTGGTCAAGTGGATAAGGCCCTCTTATATTGGTGGTCAGTAGAGAATGCCCCCTTATGTTGATGGACAGTAAAAAGAATGGCCCTTACAATAGAGGTTTTATCTCCCTTATTGGTCCACCTTTTCTCCTTACCTTTTAAAGTAAATAATCTACACCTTATGTACAAAGGTTCTAATCCTCCTTCTTGTTATCCAAACCAAAACAAGTGTTTTAGAAGGAGCTCTGGTATAAAAGAAATGTATAATGGTTTTCCACATACAGCAGGTATAGAAAATAATTGCCCCCCTTTAAAATAAGTACATCTTGTTGCTTTGCAGCTTGAAATGAAGACAGACACAGTTTTTGCTTTATTTGGCTGTATTTACTAGTGCAACTTATAATATTCAAGTAGTAGAGCTGCACGATTCTGGCCACAATGAGGATCACAATGTTTTTGCTTAGAATAAAGATCACGATTCTCGCGGTGTAACATCATCTTTCACATTATACCAAAAAATTGGGCTAACGTTACTGTTAAGTTTTTTATTAATTCATTAAAGTGTGTGTTTTCCCCCCAAAAAATGTGTTTGAAAGACCGCTGTGTGACATAAAATATTGCAACAACCGCCATTTTATTCTCTAGGGTCTCTGCTATATATATATATATATATATATATATATATATATATATATATATATATATATATATATATATATATTTGGGGGCTCTAAGTAATTTTCTAGCAAAAAATACTGATTTTAACTTGTAAACAACAAGTGTCAGAAAAAGGCTTAGTCTTTAAGTGGTTAAACTGACCTCATTTACAGACCGAAGTTCATTATTTTCATCTAGGACGAAGTGTTACAATGTTTCTCTTTATCTCTGTTGTCATGAACTTGGCAGGCTGCCTGGTTTTATTGTTTTGTTTTTTTACAGCTGTCAGCTGTGAGCAGAGAACTCTGAATCGGAAAATGCTTTGTTAAGGTCAAGAGGGGGGTAAAATTGCGTTCTGATTCTTTAACGATTAATCGTGCAGCTCAACATCCAAGTGAAATATATAACACCAACATGTCGGAAAAAAAATCAATAACAGAATCCCTGAGTTGGAAAAAGGATCACACCCCTTATGTCAGTAATTTGTTGAACCACATTTTGCTTTAATTACAGCCTTTACTCTGTTGGGATATGTCTCTACTAACGTTGTACATCTAGACTTGGCAATATCTTCCCACTCTTTTTGCTCAGGTTCAGTTACATATGATGGTGACCATTTATGAACTGCAGTCTTCAAGTCATTCCACAGATTGTCGATGGGATTTAAGTCTGAGCTGTGACTAAGCCATTCACCTTTTTCTCGTTGAACCGCTGTGTGGTCATTTTTGCTGTGTGTTTTGGGTCATTGTCATGTTGGAAGGTAAACCTTCTTCCCATTGACAACTTTCTGGCAGAGGGCAGCAGATTGTTCTCAGGAATTTAATGATATTTTGCCCCATCCATTTTTTTTCTTCTATCCTGACAAGTGCTCCAGTCCCCGCTGCAGAGAAACACCCCCATAACAGGATATTACCACCTCCAGACTTTACTGTAGGAATGAGAAAAAATAATTGGATGGGACTGTATTGGTGCAATATAATATATATTTTTTATAGCTTTATATATTTATAGACTTAGATCCCAACACGTTTCACCCTATTATTGGGCGTCCTCAGGGGATGCCATCCACTTGGGGTCTCAGCCTTCTGATGAACAAAAGATATACCATAAGTGTCATATATTTGCAAAAGGATATACACAACATTTTCATTTAAACAATCACATTTTTTTAGGACTTATAGACGTGTGTATTGATACCAGCCATCCCTCATGCTTACCCCGGGTCTCTGTAATATCACTTAAAGATGTAGTCACAGGTTTATTCAGTAAATATGAAGCGCTATATCTACTGCAGAGTTGCAGGTAGCCACAGGAGGCAGACAAGGACCAGACTATAAAACGACATAGGCAAAGCCAATAATAATGGTCTATATTAACCACATGCTGACCAGCCGCCGCAGTTGTACTGCGGAAGAATGGCATGGCTGGGCGAAACGACATTATGTAATGCCGCTTCGCCCTGTGGCCACTAGGGGGCGCGTGCACGCCGACGGAGGCGCGCGAGTGCCCCCCGCTCGCCCCCCCAAGCCGATGCGAGTGCTCGGCGGTCTCGATCACCGCCAGGCTCCCGCGATCGCTCGGGGCACACGGAGAACCGGGATCTGTGTGTGTGTAAACGCACAGTTTCCAGTTCTCTGAGGGGAGAACAGACAGATCGTCTGTTCATACAGTTTTCCTGCACAGTCCCCATCCCCCTTCAGTTAGAACACAAACTAGGACACACATTAACCCCTTCACTGCCCCCTAGTGTTAACCCCTACACCGCCAGTGACATTTTTACAGTTATCAATGCATTTTTAATTACACTGATCGCTGTATTAATGCCAATGGTCCCAAAAATGTGTCAAAATTGTCCGACGTGTCCGCCATAATGTTGCAGTCATGATAAAAATCGCTGATCGCCGCCATTACTAGTAAAAAAAAAAATTATTAATAAAAATGCCATAAACTATCCCCTATTTTGTAGACGCTATAACTTTTGCGCAAACAAATCAATATACGCTTATTGCGATTTTTTTTTTTTTTATTATTATTTATTTATTTATTTATTTTTATGTAGAAGAATAAGTATCGGCCTAAACTGAGAAAAAAAATGTTTTTTTATATATTTTTTTGGGGATATTTATTATAGCAAAAAGTAAAAAATAATGCGGTTTTTTTTCAAAATTGTCGCTCTTTTTTTGTTTATAGCGCAAAAAATAAAAACTGCAGAGGTGATCAAATACCATCAAAAGAAAGCTCTATTTGTGGGGAAAAAAGTACGTCAATTTTGTTTGGGAGCAACGTCGCACGACTGCGCAATTGTCAGTTAAAGCGACGCAGTGCCGAATCACAAAAAGTGCTCTGGTCTTTGGGCAGCCAAATGGTCCGGGGCTGAAGCGGTTAATATCATAGTGCATACTCAGCACTCCTCACAATGATGTCCATGCACTCACTGGGGTTAAGCTGTATACAAAAATGACACAGGGGGCAGAATCCACAGTACTGACCACTCACATATTGAGCTAGTATACAAAAATGACACAGGGGGCAGAATCCACAGTACTGACCACTCACATATTGAGCTATGAATAAGAAGGAAAAATGTTTGCCCAAAGTATAAAACAAAAATGATTTGTATCAAAGAATGTCCTAGTATGGGCACTCATAATGAGAGGACTAACCTGCTTCGTTTCTGATGGTCTGTATGTGTCCCCGTGTGTCTCCGGCAGCATGTAAGCCAGAATGTCGGCCAGTATATGCCTCCCACCCGGTCGGCGCGTGGCGCAGCCGGGTGCTGACGTAATCATGTACTGCGCATGCGCCGTCATCGTCTCTCTCCTCAATGCTGCAGGGTCCTTTCCTTCCTTTACTGTAGGAATGGTGTTATTTGGATGGTGAGCTGTATTGGATTTCTGCCAGACATATAATTTAGTGTTGAGGTAACATAATTACATTTTAGTCTCATTTGACCTGAACACCTTTTTCCAAGTGACCTCAGAATCTTCAAGGTGCGTTTTAAGGTGGTCAGATGAGACTAAAATTGAATTATTTGGCCTCAACACCAAACGATATGTCTGGTGTTTAATACAGCTCACCATTCCTACAGTAAAAGCATGGAGGGGGTAATATCCAGTTATGGGGGTGTTTCTCTGCAGCGGGGACTGGAGCACTTGTCGGAATAGAAGGAAAAATGGATGGGGCAAAATAAGGGGGTGATCCCCTTTCCAACTCAGTGATTCTCTTTTTTTCGTTTTTTCTGACATGTTGGTGTTATATATTTCACTTGGATGTTATAAGTTGCACTAGTAAATACAGCTGGATAAAACAAAAACTGTGTCTGTCTTCATTCAGGCTGCAAAGCAACAAAATGTGATTATTTTAACCACTAGAGGACCAGCCGCCGCAGTTATAGTGCGACAGGTTGGCTCCCCTGGGCAAATCACCGTAGCTTTAAGACCACTAGGGGGAGAGAGCCAGAACGGAGATCTGTCAGTGTAAACAGACAGATCTCCGTTCTGTCAGGAGAGAGGAGACCGATCTGCTGTTCATACTAAGTAAACAGCGATTGGTCTCCTCCTCCATGCAGTCCCACACACCCACAATTAGAATCACTCCCTAGGAAACACATTTAACCCCTTGATCGCCCCCTAGTGTTAACCCCTTTCCTGACGATGACATTTATACAGTAATCAGTGGCTATCGCTGTATAAAATTGTGTCAAAAGTGTCCGATATGTCCGAAATTCACAGATCAGCGCCATTACTAGTAAAAAATAAATAAATAAATAAATGCCATAAATACATCCCTTATTTTGTAGATGCTATAACTTTTGTGCAAACCAATCAATAGATGTTTATTGCGATTTTTTTTTTGTTTGTTTGTTTGTTTGTTTTTTTTTTTTTTTTGTTACCAAAAATATGTAGAATACATATCGGCCTAAACTGAGGTAGAAATTAGGGTTTTTTTTATATTTTTTTTGGGAGAATATTTTATTATAGCAAAAAGTAAAAAATATTGTTTTTTTGTTTTTTTTTTTTTTCAAAATTGTCGGTCTTTTTCGTTTATAGCACAAAAAATAAAAACCGCAGAGGTGATCAAATACCACCAAAAAAAGCTCTGTTTGTGGGGAAAAAAGGACGTCAATTTTGTTTGGGTACAGCGTGGCGCGACTACGCAAATGTCAGTTAAAGCGATGCAGTGCCGTATCGCAAAAAATGGCCTGGTCATTAAGGGGGCAAATCCTTCCGGGGCTTAAGTGGTTAAAAGAGGGTGATTCTTTTCTATACCCACTGTATATGTCCATATTTTCTTTATTATAGCCAGGACTACCAAAAAAGTAATTAAAAAAAAAAAGAAATATTAAAGCAGAACAAAACAATCAATTTAACAGTTTCAAAAAACAGTTACATTCCCGTCATGTACTGTCCCATTGGATGTGCTCTCAAACATACTGTCAAACCATCAAATGGCTGGTGTCATAACTGATCACATCTGCAGTATCATGGCAGTTGAAGATGAAACAGAGGCCAAGATAACAGCTTCCTTGGCTGAAAAAAAGATACAAGAGTTTAGTTCCACTTTACTCTAATTTTTATAGTTGAGTAAATATAAAATATTGCAAATAGTGTAGCATTCTATCCAGCCAGTAGAGGGAGCTCTAGTTTCCTTTTATATGAATAGCACAGTTGCGTTTCAGTTGTGCTAAATGAAGCCAACAGATTCCGTGTGCACCCGTTTTAATACATTTCCCCCATTGAGTCACCTTTTTATAAGGGGTGGAGCAGGGCTAGGATGACTCCTTCAGTTCTGTAAACAACTGGCTTCTTTAACCTCCCTGGCGGTATGATTCTTTCTGATTTTAGGTGCTGAAAGCGGTACAATTATTTTGCATGGAAATTTGGCATTTTATATTGTAGGTCTGTAATTATTAACAATAACACACTTAAATCTGTCCAAACAAGAGTCTAGTAGATATCCCGGGTATGATAAAGTTTGAAACACAAAAACATAAATTATAATATAATAAAAAAAAAAATAATAATTAAAAAAAATAAAAATAAATAGTAATAAAATAAATTTCTACACGATTCACTATCGCTCAATTCTGCAAGTGTTCTAATTTACTATCGCTGTTTTCTAGCTGGTCTAAAGCCATTTTTGACGTAAAGGGACACTTTTTGGTTGCTATGGACAATCTCCAGTTTCCAGGCAGAAAGAACAGTATATATAATATAAAACTGCATGCAGGGCATGGGGCAGAGCACTGGGGACAAATGGGATGTGAAATTATTTCATACAGTACTGTAATCTGTAAGATTACAGTACTGTATGTGTTATGCTTTTTACATTTTTTTGAATTTGCCGCCAGGCTCCGCCCCCGTGCGTCGCGACGCTCGCAGGGAACGGAGCCTGGCACAGAGAGGCTTCGGAGAAGGACACAGCCCGCGGACACTGCGAGGGACATCGCAGGATCCCGGGGACAAGGTAAGTAAGGAGGCACCAGGATCCTGCGATGCAATCCCGAGTGTGGCTCGGGGTTACCGCTAATGGTCCTGAATTTTAACCCCGAGCCACACTCGGGAAAACCGCCAGGGAGGCTACGCACAACTGAAACGCAACTGTGCTATTGATACTAAAAGGAGACTAGAGCTCCCCCTACTGGCTGGATAAAAGGCTACACTGTTTGCAATATTTTATATTTACTTGACTATAAAAATGTGATTATAGTGGAACTAAAACCCTCATCTTTTTTTTCAGCCAAGGAAAATCTTATCTTGGCCTCTGTTTGACCTTCAACTACCATGATACTGCACATGTGATCAGTTATGAAACTAGATGGGGGGGGGGGGGATCTAATCTTTCAGCTAGGAACCAGTGCCCCTGACAAGATCCCCTCCCTTCTTACATGTCATAACCCTGTCCTTTACTGGGAGTGTCTAATTACTGTCTGTGCTGGCCCAGCTCCTCCACCCCTCACCTCTCTACAAAACCTTTTCATTTAGTTGTCATGGTGGAGTGAAGGAGAATACTATAGAGTGTCATTTGAGTGAATCTGCAGGGGCTGCTGACATCACATCCAAGATGGCGGCACCCAGAAGCAGTCTCAGGGCTTTTGGGTGTCTACACAAGAGGGGTTTTACAGGTAGCTAACATTAATAAGATGCATTAAATCTGCAGTGTGGACAAAAACGTTATTGGGCGTAAAAATTCAATGTGAGTAGGGCCATCCTTCAAAAATTAGTAGGTGTCTACCATAGGAATAGTGACCAGAATTCGTGAGCGATTCCTCTCAATATGACATATGGCAAAAGGAGAAAAAATAGGTCCACATAGTGTGATACCGTAAAATGTAAAACATTTATTGAAAAATGAATTAAATGGTCACTCACATTTGAGAAGACATTAAAAGCGTTTGGATAAAATCAAAGCAATGCAGTGGCATCAGCAGAGCCCGTCCCGACGTTTCGTCCTAATAAGGCATCCAGAGGTTGTCTTTAGATAATCTACCACCATAAGGAAAGAGGCTTACCAGACAGGTTGGACCCAACTAGGCGTATGCCTGATGAGTCAACCAAGCTTTTGGTGTAACACACCCAAGGAGGTACAGCAACCACTTCCAGAGTATGCCTTATTAGGACGAAACGTCGGGACGGGCTCTGCTGATGCCACTGCATTGCTTTGATTTTATCCAAATGCTTTTAATGTCTTCTCAAATGTGAGTGACCATTTTATCATTTTTCAATAAATGTTTTACATTTTACGGTATCACACTATGTGGCCCTATTTTTTTCTCCTTTTTGCCATATGTCATATCGAGAGGAGTCGCTCACGAATTCCAGTCACTATTCCTATGGTAGACACTTACTGATGTCAAAACACGGATCCCTACCTGATTTGGTTTATTTTGGAAGTCATGGTTGCCTTACCTCCTTGGGTGTGTTACACCAAAAGCTTGGTTGACTCATCAGACATATGACTAGTTGGGTTCAACCTGTCTGGTAAGCTTCTTTACTTACGGTGGTGGATTGTCTACAGACAACCAATTCACACAGATTCACAGTCACCATATGTGATGTCATATATGGACTTTATGCACTTTATATG